>CP136063.1:174162078-175462619 GCA_032622095.1 Siphonodentalium dalli | reverse complement strand
GGAATTACTGAACTTTGGCAAATATGGAAATGTTTTCCTCTAGTGATATGCTGTTGGAGCCTTCCAGTGAAGTTTTGTTTCGATGATTGTGTTTCTGTAAAACACACACATGCTGACCTTTCGCCCTCGTATAAAGGACAGTAATATAAATGTTGACAAACTTGTGGGGTGAGTCCCTGCTTCTTGACCAACTTAATGACGAAACATTATCGAAGAAATCATCTAAGGTATGTAGACATTATAGTAAACCTTTGTGAAAAAGATCCCGATAAGCGATTTTATAACAATTTAACCAGTTCTATACTGAATGGATTCTCCCAGTCAGTTAAAATGTGTACATCGGAATGGTCCAGTGTTGTCCTATTTATTGGGGGAAATGTTTAGATAATAAGTTCAACAAAATAATGTAGTTGAACTTAATATTTGAACATGTCCTGTCGGATTATTATACTCACCAATGATGCTCTAATTAGTATATAATAGAAAGAAAGGGTTAATATCTTATGACAACTAATTATATAAATGTTGATCCTCTGATATGCGTGTTGTATTTCTCGTTTTTCTTAATACCACGTTTAAAGATACATACTCGCAGTGACATTTAGAGAAGAATTGAAGGCACTGCTCGCTGTCGGTAGATAGAGACCATTCCCGCCTATAACTTTCACGAATTGTGGTGTTCACGATGAGTTTCCATTGGTTTATTCCAGGGAATATACCTGTGTCCAGAAAGTCTGTGAGGAAATGTTACAGTTGGTACTTTTCAAGAATCGCAAGAACTTCATTAGTGAATACTCTGACAACACGGATATAAAGAATACGTTGGTACACTTTCACCAAGAATATGTTCAGTGCAGTCTGATGTTTGCGTGGAAGGTGGATGAGATTTCCGCGAAATTTAAACTTTCTAGCATGAATTTCCTTCTGAATAGGCATTACGCCAACCAAGCCCAAAGCTACATTAGTCCGTGTAGACATCTCAGATTTTCTGAAATCCATTCTGTTGTTGGCAAGGAAATTTATCTGTTATTGAATTGCTAAGTAAACGGTTCAGAAGAATTCCTTCGAAGACCTTATACATAACAGACTGTAGTGTGATGGCTCTATGGCTGTCTGGGACTATTTGCATGTTTCGGATCCCCCTTGAACAGCGGGATGATTAAGCCAACCTTCATTGCAGGAGTAATGTGTTCCAAAGAAAGAATTCCATTGAACAAAGTCTGTAGAGCGTCCATTAGTGTAAACATATTTTATTGCATAATAATATCGCAACGGGATTGAGTCACAAGTTTTACAACTTACAAATGGTCTCTCTCCCCACATAATTGTATTACACAAAATGAACATAAAATATAATCACACACAAACATTATAATTCATATGTACAACATCTTTTCACTTATAACAATATAATGATATAATCGCGAGTGTGACAATAACGGTGGATATTTCTCTTTATGGGGGGTGGTTCGTCCTGTGGGTCGGTGGCTCAGACGAGTCTTCGGCTTCTATATATGTAGTGATAATACAACATGTTACATTTACAGCGTAGGTTTGCACATCAAGATATTTAATAAAATTTGAACCGCGATGTCGATGTTATGTATAATTGAACAGCCCTAAATATGCTCCGGTTTTGTGTACTATTCAGGTTAGTATCTCCAAGGAGGAGTTTCTCGAGATTAATAGTTTGTACACCAATGGTAGCGAGTTGGTGAAACAACAAACATCGTTGATCTGTGTAAAATGGATTTGCTTCTTCGGCCGGGTGACCACAACGACAGCTTGGGTTGTCCGATATGAAGTTAGAAAATTTGTCAGCGTTTAAATCGCTACAGTAATTTCGAAGTTTGCAATGAATGATGTTTATCGCGCGATTTCCGAAATTAAAATAGTCTGGTGGCGCAAGAACTGGATCAGTCGTTAGGTATTTTGTTTTAAAAAAGATGATTCTTTTATTTTATTTGACAGTGTATTCCATTCACTAGTTGTATTTGGGAAAAATGTGTGTTCAAAATGGACAGTTCTTTTGAATGATTATGGAGGAAAACTTATTTTATCTCTAAAATCATATCTAGCAGCTGATTCTGGGCGGGTGGGTAAGAGATTGTTGAGATATTTAGGGGTCTTGTTATTAGTTTCTATACATGATATTCATTCTATGAGATTTCGTTCTGTTTGTTAACGTTTGCCACCCCAATTCTACTAGCAAGTTTTTCACAGGAACGGATCGCGTGAGACCTGTAACAATTCGACCCGCGTCCGCTTGGATGCGATCTAATTTTGAAATTACATTTGCTGGGGCGGAGTCCCAGACAACGTCAGCGTAATCCATCAGGGGCAATATGTACGCTCGATAAATTGTGTCTAAGGTTTTCCTATTTAAAGAATATTTCAATTGTCTTAAATATGCAAGGCGGCCATATAGTTTCTTTGATAACTCATTGATATGTTTGTCCCAGTTTAGGTCACTCTGTATGTTCAAGCCAAGGTGTTTGTGTGATTCTACTTGGGTTATAGGTTCACCACTGAGAAAAAGATGTATGTCGGGCTGGGCACCGGTATAAGAGAATGTCATGGACGACTTAGTTTTACTACCATTGAACTTTACTAGCCATTGTTTTGACCATTTATTTATGGCTAAAAGATCAGTATTTACACCATCATCAAGGTCCTGGAGACTTCCATTGCTAGCATACATTCTAGTGAAGGATTTAAAATTTTCAGCGAGATCATTAATATATACCAAGAATAAGAAAGGGCCAAGAATATATCCCTGGGGGACACCAGCGAGTATCTTTTTATATTCTGAAGACGTGTTATTTACCATCACCCTTTGTTTTCGATCTGAGAGCGTCCATTGCCGAGTCTGGAGCAAACAACACATGTTCGTTGTGGATTTCACTGAGTGTTACGGGATTAGGAAGACTACAATCGTTGTAATCTTCATGCGAAGGGAAAAATATCTGACTGAACAGATCGGCAAAATAGCTCATCCAACCTGACAATATGTCTGACGGATCCCTTTGAACACATTCGCCGAAATTAATTTAAGTTTAAATGTTATAACTAGTATATGTGGCACAATCAACAGAATGTCGCCGTCCGCCCTGAATCCATAGCACTCTGTATAGTTCTTCATCTAGGTATGAAGGTTGCGAAGCTCGTCATTCCAATATAGACGGAGATATTTGCGGTATCCCACGCAGCCTTTGGCTTCAATCGAGGCATCCAGTAGGATCTGGACAATGGTATGATACAGAGTATTTACATAGCTGGCTGAATGTACGTGCATCGTCGCAGTCTCGCGAAGGTGCCAGTTAATGTACGATTGGTAGATCTGAGCATCTACTTTCTTCCAGTTACATTTCCGCCTGTCGAAGATGTTCGTTGGTGTCGCGACCGGAAGTATCATTGATCATGACACTGGAGCATGACATGAACCATTCAGGTCACTGTCATCAAGAACAGAACAACTCTTTAAGAGGTCGGCTAACGAATGTGGCACAGGTATATGGTCAATAAGAGTCGGGCGCCAACTGAAGGGTGTGGATAGAAAGACATTTTCCCACCAGAACACATATCAGATGTTGTCGAGGAAAATGAGTTTCTCCTGCTCAGGAACGTAGAGAATGCTACATATCGATGCTGATGACCAGGCGGCGTATTTCCCAGGCGGAATTTCCGATATGGGAATTGAAATCGCCCATGATGAATACGTAGCTGTTGGAGGCATATATGTGGTAGTCATCCATTAGAGTCTCTAAACACTCATTGAAATAGTGATCGCCGTGACTGGTACTAGGTAGGTAGGTAAACTTGAATTATCGTGATGAACAACTCGTGCACAAGTTTGATTTGAACTGCCATTGTCCTGTCGTTTGTTATATCGAGTAATGTTCACTGTGGGAGCAGGCTACGGCGAACTAACAAGGCCACGCCATCTCGAACAAAGGAACCATGCATTATTAGGCAGAGTGATGGTTCTACCGCGTTTTGCGATAGTAGAATAGTCAATGGAAAGTGATTAGAGAAAAGACAGATTGACCTTGTCAAGCCAGTGTTTTGATATACCTATAACATCATACAGGTTACGGTTGAGAAGTTTCGAAAGGTACCGTATAACACATTTGGTTTCACTCCGGTTGCGTTCCAGGTCAGAAGTTCAATTACTTGGCTATGCGTGGCCATCATCAACAGAATATGGGTTGCGTCGCCAGGGTCTACAATATACAACGAACGGTAAGAAGTTGTCACTGAGAATAGTGTCAGCATCGTGCGAGTGCACAATGAGACGAGCAGATTGCGTTCCTCGTGTTGCACTGGCCATCAGTCGTATAAAAGTGGGTTCCACGCCTCTCGACGTCAGGTAGTCACGTATACGTTCCTGTGAGGTTCTCAGAGAGATTCCACCGAGAAAGAACATTCTAGTGCGCTTCTTTTTGCGAATTGGCACACCAACAAACTCACCATCGTGCATGTCATCATTGTCGTGCGAGTCTACGTTGTCATGTTTCCGAGAAAGTTCTCTACTGGGACTCCGATTGAATTATCGTGTATTATAACAGAAGCACTCTGCAGTTCACCAATGTCTGTGACAAGAGTGTTTGTTATGGTTACATGGTGCTTATCGTCTGGAATGTTTCTTTGTAGCAAAACACGCGCGGCACTGTTTCCCGTCACAACCACTGAGGGCTTATATCGTCGTCTTCCCTATTCACGTGTGAACGTGGCGGATCACTACTGGATTATGTTGGAGACGGTCGGAGAGCAGCATGCTGGATGTCAACAGCATCCGGATCACACGAAGCAGGAGTATTTACCCACCGCTGTCAGTCAGTTCTCCCAGATCAAACCATTTAATATTTTTTTGCAAATTTTTTCAATAGTGTTTTTGCCTTTGCTCGCTCAAATTTTCGAGAACATCCATCCACTTCCTGGCCTTTCACGCTGCCATAAACAAATGCCGTTATATAGCTGAATCTGTCAATGAAGCATAGGATTAAATAGATTTTTTTTAAATCAGTGTCATTCTCAATATGCGCGCGATATGGAGGGACCTCTGTCGATCCAGATAGATGTCAAATCGCAGACCAAGATGTCACTAAAAGCGGATCTTCTTTGCAGTAAATATGCGCAGTACTTAAGGGGTTCTGGTGAGTTTTCACGTGTTTTTTTATGTGTATCTGATACTGATCAATTGGACTACGAATGTCATCTGAAATATGAATCCATAACATGTTTGAAATACTGTGTACATATCTATTATGAATGGATTTAATTGAAATTAATTGAACATCCATCTCAGCATTCAAATTTGCGATTTCAAAAAGGTAAATGAATGATAACGTGATTCCTTGATCACACACACGTGAATGCTGTCGTTCGTATGCATGCAGCTAACCGGATATTCGTTTAGTATTAACATATACTTGGGGTTTGTATATATACCACACATGCAGGACAAAACGCTACGAAATATCAACGATTTGTTATAATCATGTTATTTTACAGACTTTATTACTCGTTCCCACTCGAGTAGACCGTTACACGACAATGAAACCGGATCATCTTATCGAATATACCGATATCGTATAGCTACAAATTATACAATGTCCGGCTTTTTCAAGAGTCATCAGATAATATTGTGATGATTCTATTTTAATCCTAAACATCCATACACATATTATCACAGTGTATTATTTGTGGCACAATTGCATGCGTGCCTTCTCATTTTGGATGTCGATTGGGCCTGTCGCCTCTTTATTGTGTCCATATAACGCATGTGGTCAGCATGGGCTTAACAAGCTACAATATCACGTATAAACAAAATCAGACTCAGAATGTTATTCTCCAATCGCCGGACGTGTTCGGTATGACACAATATAAATAGTAATACACAGTACATACATATATAATTCGTGGCACATGCCAACAATATATCGTCGCATGAGAACCAAATGGTTCTATGTCCATTTTGGCGGGAAAATGAGTTATGGGTATCATTGGAATCGGATGAGAATTTTCTATCGAATGAACCAAACATACTTTACCCTATATGCACCGTTCGTTCGTAAAACGCCGTGCATTTAGGCTCTATGTCCATAACGAACAAATTCGTCCGAGCAAAAAGGTTCTATCTCCTTAGCCAATGAAAATGACGATATACAAAAATTGACGAATGGCTGCTATGAAAAATATGCGATAATATACAATGATGTAAACAGGCATTTCTCACGATTTGTTCATATCACTTTCATTCTATATATGTTAGTCTTACGCAGATATGACCCTGCTACCAATTTACATATTTTGCTACTCATTGCTTATCGTTTAACCCCGTACCGCGGCTTGTTTTTGTCGGTATATGGAGATAGAACCCTTTTGCCCTGAAATAATATGCAGCAAAAATCCATGCCACTGCATAACGTTGCGGGAGATAGAACGTTCTTGCTCTGGCAATTCTTACCCTAGTTCGTCCTCCTCTCTTGAGAACCTTCTTATTTCGATATATTTATTATTATATACATGTATATTATTTATGACTATATATTAAATTGAACTAATACAAAAATAGTATGGTTATCGTATATATAGTGTACTTATATTCCCAAAGTTCATGCAAAGTCCCCAAGCACGCAAACATAGCCATGCATAGGGACGCCGGAATGTTTAGTTTATGGGGTTTTGGGTCTTTCTGTTCGAATTTGCTAACATGAAAATAGTCATGGTTGTAACATATTTTTGCGGGATATGCATTGTACACCCACATGACACAGGTACGTTCATATATAACATATTAGGTTATAATCAGAAATGTTCAACCAGGCAGAAAAATGGGACCACTTCTGTTTAAGCCTCATCGGATATTGCGTATGAAATAGAAACTCGTCTGATATTTAGAAGTTAAACATACTTATTCTGTTCAATATTGGTCAAATAGACGGCGAAAGATCTGTTGGAGAAAGAACCTGAAAGGCGAGTTCTAGCCAAAATCGAACGAAACGAAGTTTGTTTATCTCCATTGTAATTCATTCCATCAGAAAAAAAGATAAAAACTATAAATGTGTCATTTAATTAACCAAATGTATGAAAAGTTGGATAGGAAATGCATTCAGGAAATTAGAGACAACCTATTTGTCACCCCAGTTCACATGGAAAGGGATCTCGGTTGTCTAACGTTATCACAGTGTATTATTTGTGGCACAATTGCATGCGTGCCTTCTCATTTTGGATGTCGATTGGGCCTGTCGCCTCTTTATTGTGTCCATATAACGCATGTGGTCAGCATGGGCTTAACAAGCTACAATATCACGTATAAACAAAATCAGACTCAGAATGTTATTCTCCAATCGCCGGACGTGTTCGGTATGACACAATATAAATAGTAATACACAGTACATACATATATAATTCGTGGCACATGCCAACAATATATCGTCGCATGAGAACCAAATGGTTCTATGTCCATTTTGGCGGGAAAATGAGTTATGGGTATCATTGGAATCGGATGAGAATTTTCTATCGAATGAACCAAACATACTTTACCCTATATGCACTGGGATATTTTCACAGACAAACCACCTACCGTGGGCGAGTGCATGACCAGCAGCTCCCGAATTCGATAAGAACGGGAGTCACGCGTCGTATACCTCCAGCGCAGAGAGGTCTATTGGCTTGGAGTCATAAACATTACACGTTAGACAACCGAGATCCCTTTCCATGTGAACTGGGGTGACAAATAGGTTGTCTCTAATTTCCTGAATGCATTTCCTATCCAACTTTTCATACATTTGGTTAATTAAATGACACATTTATAGTTTTTATCTTTTTTTCTGATGGAATGAATTACAATGGAGATAAACAAACTTCGTTTCGTTCGATTTTGGCTAGAACTCGCCTTTCAGGTTCTTTCTCCAACAGATCTTTCGCCGTCTATTTGACCAATATTGAACAGAATAAGTATGTTTAACTTCTAAATATCAGACGAGTTTCTATTTCATACGCAATATCCGATGAGGCTTAAACAGAAGTGGTCCCATTTTTCTGCCTGGTTGAACATTTCTGATTATAACCTAATATGTTATATATGAACGTACCTGTGTCATGTGGGTGTACAATGCATATCCCGCAAAAATATGTTACAACCATGACTATTTTCATGTTAGCAAATTCGAACAGAAAGACCCAAAACCCCATAAACTAAACATTCCGGCGTCCCTATGCATGGCTATGTTTGCGTGCTTGGGGACTTTGCATGAACTTTGGGAATATAAGTACACTATATATACGATAACCATACTATTTTTGTATTAGTTCAATTTAATATATAGTCATAAATAATATACATGTATATAATAATAAATATATCGAAATAAGAAGGTTCTCAAGAGAGGAGGACGAACTAGGGTAAGAATTGCCAGAGCAAGAACGTTCTATCTCCCGCAACGTTATGCAGTGGCATGGATTTTTGCTGCATATTATTTCAGGGCAAAAGGGTTCTATCTCCATATACCGACAAAAACAAGCCGCGGTACGGGGTTAAACGATAAGCAATGAGTAGCAAAATATGTAAATTGGTAGCAGGGTCATATCTGCGTAAGACTAACATATATAGAATGAAAGTGATATGAACAAATCGTGAGAAATGCCTGTTTACATCATTGTATATTATCGCATATTTTTCATAGCAGCCATTCGTCAATTTTTGTATATCGTCATTTTCATTGGCTAAGGAGATAGAACCTTTTTGCTCGGACGAATTTGTTCGTTATGGACATAGAGCCTAAATGCACGGCGTTTTACGAACGAACGGTGCATATAGGGTAAAGTATGTTTGGTTCATTCGATAGAAAATTCTCATCCGATTCCAATGATACCCATAACTCATTTTCCCGCCAAAATGGACATAGAACCATTTGGTTCTCATGCGACGATATATTGTTGGCATGTGCCACGAATTATATATGTATGTACTGTGTATTACTATTTATATTGTGTCATACCGAACACGTCCGGCGATTGGAGAATAACATTCTGAGTCTGATTTTGTTTATACGTGATATTGTAGCTTGTTAAGCCCATGCTGACCACATGCGTTATATGGACACAATAAAGAGGCGACAGGCCCAATCGACATCCAAAATGAGAAGGCACGCATGCAATTGTGCCACAAATAATACACTGTGATAATATGTGTATGGATGTTTAGGATTAAAATAGAATCATCACAATATTATCTGATGACTCTTGAAAAAGCCGGACATTGTATAATTTGTAGCTATACGATATCGGTATATTCGATAAGATGATCCGGTTTCATTGTCGTGTAACGGTCTACTCGAGTGGGAACGAGTAATAAAGTCTGTAAAATAACATGATTATAACAAATCGTTGATATTTCGTAGCGTTTTGTCCTGCATGTGTGGTATATATACAAACCCCAAGTATATGTTAATACTAAACGAATATCCGGTTAGCTGCATGCATACGAACGACAGCATTCACGTGTGTGTGATCAAGGAATCACGTTATCATTCATTTACCTTTTTGAAATCGCAAATTTGAATGCTGAGATGGATGTTCAATTAATTTCAATTAAATCCATTCATAATAGATATGTACACAGTATTTCAAACATGTTATGGATTCATATTTCAGATGACATTCGTAGTCCAATTGATCAGTCTCAGATACACATAAAAAAACACGTGAAAACTCACCAGAACCCCTTAAGTACTGCGCATATTTACTGCAAAGAAGATCCGCCTTTAGTGACATCTTGGTCTGCGATTTGACATCTATCTGGATCGACAGAGGTCCCTCCATATCGCGCGCATATTGAGAATGACACTGATTTAAAAAAATCTATTTAATCCTATGCTTCATTGACAGATTCAGCTATATAACGGCATTTGTTTATGGCAGCGTGAAAGGCCAGGAAGTGGATGGATGTTCTCGAAAATTTGAGCGAGCAAAGGCAAAAACACTATTGAAAAAATTTGCAAAAAAATATTAAATGGTTTGATCTGGGAGAACTGACTGACAGCGGTGGGTAAATACTCCTGCTTCGTGTGATCCGGATGCTGTTGACATCCAGCATGCTGCTCTCCGACCGTCTCCAACATAATCCAGTAGTGATCCGCCACGTTCACACGTGAATAGGGAAGACGACGATATAAGCCCTCAGTGGTTGTGACGGGAAACAGTGCCGCGCGTGTTTTGCTACAAAGAAACATTCCAGACGATAAGCACCATGTAACCATAACAAACACTCTTGTCACAGACATTGGTGAACTGCAGAGTGCTTCTGTTATAATACACGATAATTCAATCGGAGTCCCAGTAGAGAACTTTCTCGGAAACATGACAACATAGACTCGCACGACAATGATGACATGCACGATGGTGAGTTTGTTGGTGTGCCAATTCGCAAAAAGAAGCGCACTAGAATGTTCTTTCTCGGTGGAATCTCTCTGAGAACCTCACAGGAACGTATACGTGACTACCTGACGTCGAGAGGCGTGGAACCCACTTTTATACGACTGATGGCCAGTGCAACACGAGGAACGCAATCTGCTCGTCTCATTGTGCACTCGCACGATGCTGACACTATTCTCAGTGACAACTTCTTACCGTTCGTTGTATATTGTAGACCCTGGCGACGCAACCCATATTCTGTTGATGATGGCCACGCATAGCCAAGTAATTGAACTTCTGACCTGGAACGCAACCGGAGTGAAACCAAATGTGTTATACGGTACCTTTCGAAACTTCTCAACCGTAACCTGTATGATGTTATAGGTATATCAAAACACTGGCTTGACAAGGTCAATCTGTCTTTTCTCTAATCACTTTCCATTGACTATTCTACTATCGCAAAACGCGGTAGAACCATCACTCTGCCTAATAATGCATGGTTCCTTTGTTCGAGATGGCGTGGCCTTGTTAGTTCGCCGTAGCCTGCTCCCACAGTGAACATTACTCGATATAACAAACGACAGGACAATGGCAGTTCAAATCAAACTTGTGCACGAGTTGTTCATCACGATAATTCAAGTTTACCTACCTACCTAGTACCAGTCACGGCGATCACTATTTCAATGAGTGTTTAGAGACTCTAATGGATGACTACCACATATATGCCTCCAACAGCTACGTATTCATCATGGGCGATTTCAATTCCCATATCGGAAATTCCGCCTGGGAAATACGCCGCCTGGTCATCAGCATCGATATGTAGCATTCTCTACGTTCCTGAGCAGGAGAAACTCATTTTCCTCGACAACATCTGATATGTGTTCTGGTGGGAAAATGTCTTTCTATCCACACCCTTCAGTTGGCGCCCGACTCTTATTGACCATATACCTGTGCCACATTCGTTAGCCGACCTCTTAAAGAGTTGTTCTGTTCTTGATGACAGTGACCTGAATGGTTCATGTCATGCTCCAGTGTCATGATCAATGATACTTCCGGTCGCGACACCAACGAACATCTTCGACAGGCGGAAATGTAACTGGAAGAAAGTAGATGCTCAGATCTACCAATCGTACATTAACTGGCACCTTCGCGAGACTGCGACGATGCACGTACATTCAGCCAGCTATGTAAATACTCTGTATCATACCATTGTCCAGATCCTACTGGATGCCTCGATTGAAGCCAAAGGCTGCGTGGGATACCGCAAATATCTCCGTCTATATTGGAATGACGAGCTTCGCAACCTTCATACCTAGATGAAGAACTATACAGAGTGCTATGGATTCAGGGCGGACGGCGACATTCTGTTGATTGTGCCACATATACTAGTTATAACATTTAAACTTAAATTAATTTCGGCGAATGTGTTCAAAGGGATCCGTCAGACATATTGTCAGGTTGGATGAGCTATTTTGCCGATCTGTTCAGTCAGATATTTTTCCCTTCGCATGAAGATTACAACGATTGTAGTCTTCCTAATCCCGTAACACTCAGTGAAATCCACAACGAACATGTGTTGTTTGCTCCAGACTCGGCAATGGACGCTCTCAGATCGAAAACAAAGGGTGATGGTAAATAACACGTCTTCAGAATATAAAAAGATACTCGCTGGTGTCCCCCAGGGATATATTCTTGGCCCTTTCTTATTCTTGGTATATATTAATGATCTCGCTGAAAATTTTAAATCCTTCACTAGAATGTATGCTAGCAATGGAAGTCTCCAGGACCTTGATGATGGTGTAAATACTGATCTTTTAGCCATAAATAAATGGTCAAAACAATGGCTAGTAAAGTTCAATGGTAGTAAAACTAAGTCGTCCATGACATTCTCTTATACCGGTGCCCAGCCCGACATACATCTTTTTCTCAGTGGTGAACCTATAACCCAAGTAGAATCACACAAACACCTTGGCTTGAACATACATAGTGACCTAAACTGGGACAAACATATCAATGAGTTATCAAAGAAACTATATGGCCGCCTTGCATATTTAAGACAATTGAAATATTCTTTAAATAGGAAAACCTTAGACACAATTTATCGAGCGTACATATTGCCCCTGATGGATTACGCTGACGTTGTCTGGGACTCCGCCCCAGCAAATGTAATTTCAAAATTAGATCGCATCCAAGCGGACGCGGGTCGAATTGTTACAGGTCTCACGCGATCCGTTCCTGTGAAAAACTTGCTAGTAGAATTGGGGTGGCAAACGTTAACAAACAGAACGAAATCTCATAGAATGAATATCATGTATAGAAACTAATAACAAGACCCCTAAATATCTCAACAATCTCTTACCCACCCGCCCAGAATCAGCTGCTAGATATGATTTTAGAGATAAAATAAGTTTTCCTCCATAATCATTCAAAAGAACTGTCCATTTTGAACACACATTTTTCCCAAATACAACTAGTGAATGGAATACACTGTCAAATAAAATAAAAGAATCATCTTTTTTAAAACAAAATACCTAACGACTGATCCAGTTCTTGCGCCACCAGACTATTTTAATTTCGGAAATCGCGCGATAAACATCATTCATTGCAAACTTCGAAATTACTGTAGCGATTTAAACGCTGACAAATTTTCTAACTTCATATCGGACAACCCAAGCTGTCGTTGTGGTCACCCGGCCGAAGAAGCAAATCCATTTTACACAGATCAACGATGTTTGTTGTTTCACCAACTCGCTACCATTGGTGTACAAACTATTAATCTCGAGAAACTCCTCCTTGGAGATACTAACCTGAATAGTACACAAAACCGGAGCATATTTAGGGCTGTTCAATTATACATAACATCGACATCGCGGTTCAAATTTTATTAAATATCTTGATGTGCAAACCTACGCTGTAAATGTAACATGTTGTATTATCACTACATATATAGAAGGCGAAGACTCGTCTGAGCCACCGACCCACAGGACGAACCACCCCCCATAAAGAGAAATATCCACCGTTATTGTCACACTCGCGATTATATCATTATATTGTTATAAGTGAAAAGATGTTGTACATATGAATTATAATGTTTGTGTGTGATTATATTTTATGTTCATTTTGTGTAATACAATTATGTGGGGAGAGAGACCATTTGTAAGTTGTAAAACTTGTGACTCAATCCCGTTGCGATATTATTATGCAATAAAATATGTTTACACTAATGGACGCTCTACAGACTTTGTTCAATGGAATTCTTTCTTTGGAACACATTACTCCTGCAATGAAGGTTGGCTTAATCATCCCGCTGTTCAAGGGGGATCCGAAACATGCAAATAGTCCAGACAGCCATAGAGCCATCACACTACAGTCTGTTATGTATAAGGTCTTCGAAGGAATTCTTCTGAACCGTTTACTTAGCAATTCAATAACAGATAAATTTCCTTGCCAACAACAGAATGGATTTCAGAAAATCTGAGATGTCTACACGGACTAATGTAGCTTTGGGCTTGGTTGGCGTAATGCCTATTCAGAAGGAAATTCATGCTAGAAAGTTTAAATTTCGCGGAAATCTCATCCACCTTCCACGCAAACATCAGACTGCACTGAACATATTCTTGGTGAAAGTGTACCAACGTATTCTTTATATCCGTGTTGTCAGAGTATTCACTAATGAAGTTCTTGCGATTCTTGAAAAGTACCAACTGTAACATTTCCTCACAGACTTTCTGGACACAGGTATATTCCCTGGAATAAACCAATGGAAACTCATCGTGAACACCACAATTCGTGAAAGTTATAGGCGGGAATGGTCTCTATCTACCGACAGCGAGCAGTGCCTTCAATTCTTCTCTAAATGTCACTGCGAGTATGTATCTTTAAACGTGGTATTAAGAAAACCGAGAAATACAACACGCATATCAGAGGATCAACATTTATATAATTAGTTGTCATAAGATATTAACCCTTTCTTTCTATTATATACTAATTAGAGCATCATTGGTGAGTATAATAATCCGACAGGACATGTTCAAATATTAAGTTCAACTACATTATTTTGTTGAACTTATTATCTAAACATTTCCCCCAATAAATAGGACAACACTGGACCATTCCGATGTACACATTTTAACTGACTGGGAGAATCCATTCAGTATAGAACTGGTTAAATTGTTATAAAATCGCTTATCGGGATCTTTTTCACAAAGGTTTACTATAATGTCTACATACCTTAGATGATTTCTTCGATAATGTTTCGTCATTAAGTTGGTCAAGAAGCAGGGACTCACCCCACAAGTTTGTCAACATTTATATTACTGTCCTTTATACGAGGGCGAAAGGTCAGCATGTGTGTGTTTTACAGAAACACAATCATCGAAACAAAACTTCACTGGAAGGCTCCAACAGCATATCACTAGAGGAAAACATTTCCATATTTGCCAAAGTTCAGTAATTCCTATTCTACACTGTATTAAAGAGGCGGGCGGCGTTGGTGGTGGGTATGCTGTTAAAATATTCACCTCCGTCAAAAACCGCCATAAACAGACAGAAAAAATATAGACATACTTTGTTCTTATACCAATCAGAAAAAACGTTACGTGTCCTGGCTTTTGTTTAGACCCGGATATGGTAAACATAAAGAGCGTTATTTGTTACTGTTTTCCTGATATGGAAATAATAAAGAGCGTTTATATACTTTGTGTGTGATTAACCAATAAAATTGCGCTGTGTTATGTAAACAGAAGCACAACTTCTATAACACGAGCAGGCTCTTGTTTACGTACACCATCGTAGGTCTTGACGACAATTACTATTTACGCGCTGATTATGTTTGGCATATGAACAAAACTATATATATTTTAATATTCCTTCTGTTGAAGGCGATTTGAACAAATATGTATATTTCTGCAACGAACGCCACCCGTGCCAACAAACCAGCAAGTCCGTTAATCATAGAACAGCTATAGTGTACACCGTGGTTAAACTTTCCCCGACTCGAATATAAAAAACTTAGGGATAGTGGGTATCAGGTAACATAACAAAGAAAGAAATCATAACAAAATGTAACAAAATAAAAGAAAAAGATATCTGTATATATGCACTAACATATAGCAGTCATTATATGTACTCACGTCACTTATATCATCCATCCATTCATATATAGTAGTTTGCTGCCAAATCTGAATCTGAATCTCATTCATGGCTATCTATTATATATTTTTGGAAGATCTGTCTGTGTGTGTCTGTCTGTAATCGATGGACTCGAAAACGGCCGAGCCGATTTCGATGAAACTTGGTATGTGGGGGTATTTTCGGCCGGGGGGGGGGGGGGGGGGGGGTGACATATGCCTATTAATTTGCCCGTGCGACGTGACCTTGACCTTGAAATCGGGTCATTTCAAGGTCAAACGCCCGAATATCACGGGATTTCGATGAAACTTGGTATGTGGGGGTATCTTCGACAGGGGAGTGGCATAGGCCTATTAATTTGCCCGTGCGACGTGACCTTGACCTTGAAATCGGGTCATTTCAAGGTCAAACGCCCGAATATCACGGGATTTCGACGAAACTTGGTATGTGGGGATACATTCGGTCGGGGAGTGGCATAGGCCTATTAATTTGCCCCTGCGACGTGACATTGACCTTGAAATCGGGTCAATTCAAGGTCAAATTGCGAATTTTGATGGGATTTCCACGAAATTTGATACATAGGATTACTTTTGTCCACTGAGTGTTTTGGACGGGTCGAGTCGTGACCCTGACCTCGACCTTCAAAATGATCAATTCAAGGTCAAATCGGGTAAAACCGGATGGATTTCGACGGGTACTTTTGTCGTGTACTTTTGTCCGGGCAGTGTTTTGGACCTTCACCTTCAAAATGGACAATTCAAGGTCAAAGCCCGGACGAAGTCGGGTCACCTTCTAGTCTATTATATATTTTGGAAGATCTGTCTGTGTGTGTGTCTGTGTGTGTGTGTCTGTAATCGATGGACTCGAAAACGGCCGCGATGAAACTTGGTATGTGGGGGTATTTTCGGCCAGGGAGTGACATAGGCCTATTAATTTGCCCGTGCGACGTGACATTGACCTTCAAATCGGGTAATTTCAAGGTCAAATGCCCGAATATCACGGGATTTCGATGAAACTTGGTATGTGGGGATACTTTCGGTCGGGGAGTGACATAGGACTATTAATTTGCCCGTGCGACGTGACCTTGACCTTGAAAGCGGGTCATTTCAAGGTCAAACGCCCGAATATCACGGGATTTCGATGAAAATTAGTGTCTAGGGATACTTTCGTGTGGGGAGTCTCATAAGCCTATTCATTTGCCCGTGCGACGTGACATTGACCGTGAAATCGGGTAAAACCGGATGGATTTTGACGGGCACGTTTGTCGGGTACTTTTGTCCGGGCAGTGTTTTGGACTGGTCAAATCGTGACCCCACTTGACCTTGACCTTCAAAATGGACAATTCAAGGTCAAAGCCCGGACGAAGTCGGGTCACCTTCTAGTCTATTATATATTTGAAAGATCTGTGTGTGTGTGTCTGTCTGTTCACGATGGACTCGAAAACGACCGAACCGAAACTTGGTATGTGGGGGTTTGCGGCCGGGAAGTGACATAGGCCTATTAATTTGCCCGTGCGACGTGATCTTGACCTTGAAATCGGGTCATTTCAAAGTCAAACGCCCGAATATAACGGGATTTCGATGAAACTTGGTATGTGGGGTTATTTTCGGCCGGGGAGTGGCATATGCCTATTAATTTGCCCGTGCGACGTGACCTTGACCGTGAAATCGGGTCAATTCAAGGTCAAATCGCGAAGGGTTACTTTTGTCCACTGAGTGTTTTGGACGGGTCGAGTCGTGACCCCGACCTGACCTTGACCTTCAAAATGATAAATTCAAGGTCAAATCGGGTAAAACAGGATGGATTTCGACGGGTACTTTTGTCGGGTACTTTTGTACGGGCAGTGTTTTGGACGGGTCAAATCGTTACCCCAACTGACCTTGACCTTCAAAATGGTCAATTCAAGGTCAAAGCCCGGACGAAGTCTGGTCACCTTCTAGTTATATATATACTGGGTATAAATTATTAAAATTTGATTGGGATTAAATACGTTTAAAGACGTATACTATATATGGTATATAATTTGACCTATCAAGCGAAGTAATGTCTACACATATATCTGCTTTAACCATAACCGTGTACATAATACTATACCTGTACTTTCATTCGGGCAAAAAATAGAATCATTGGATATAAACCTCATTCGATAACTTTTAACTACTGACACGCTTTATAAGGTTTCTGAATATCGATAATGCGCTTTTGACTTGGACCTTGGGATTATCAAATCAAATGGGTAAGTTTTGTAACATTGGGGTGCGTTCAACAGTAACTGGCAAACCAAAACTCGTAACCACAGTCACACGTCGGGGGATAACTCGGGGGTCAGGGGTGTGGCGGCATTGATGGTGTTTCCAATTTAGGCAAATGTGTTTCAAATACAATGGGCATGCACAGTATAATAAATAAAGAGGTATGGGATTTTACAGTAAGCTGAAGGATGTTATACCATGATCATGATTAATAACACATTTAGGATAATCACCGTTCTTCGACGTCTGAACAGTCTGAACTATCTCTCTGTATTTTGTTCCTCAATTGTAAAAACATGTCTATATTTCGAAAGGATGTACATACCATGCATTATAGGCTATATAATAATATAATATGTGTGGCCATACGCATATACACTTGTATATGCATATTGTTCTGCATTGGAGGTAAATAAATTTAAAAAAATACTCTCGATGGCGAAATCATTTGCGTTAGTTTATCGCCGATTGTTGCGTCCCGAATCATGATGTAAATATTTACAATTAAGCGCAGTTCAGACGGTGATATCTTTTGGAGTGGTATATACGGCCGATTTATTTGTGATTTTCGGCGATGTTAGCAGAATGCATGCTACAGTCCCACAGTTGGCATAGTACATGGGTAGTAACTTGTTAGTTTCACGTACCCGAACAGGTCCACAATACGTCCTTAACGGTCATTGTGAAAATAAGTTGTTAATCGCCACTATATAGGTATAGCAACAGGCCCCTGGGTGGGGAAATGGCAGATATACCAATATATACTATAACAGTCACAGGTATAACATGTTCCAGGAGATGAGGGACCCTGAAGGCTGACAAATTAAATAAGTCGCTCTTCAAAAGCTTTCGACCTACTGACACTGGAAACGATTTACAGACCACAATCAACAGGTCCCAAGCACAAGGAGGTTCTACATTTGACTGGTTCGATATGACACATAGTCGCCCCGATCGACTTATTAATTCTTGTACTTCGGACACGGAACTCGGGGGCAATAATGTAAATCAGGAAACGTGCACACAGAGTGAACAGCACAGCGTTGATGTCGTGAAAACTGGAACTCAGGGGCCTAAGACAAATGTGACTAATTTAACTTCACATCGGCTAACGAGAGCACAGAGACGTCGATATTGGAGAAAGGTCTAACGTTCATCTCCACGAATAAGTTAGCTGATAAATCGAAGTTACTTGCTGATTTAAATGAGTGGGAGCGACGAATGAGACTTACAGAATATTATTTTGGCAGAACAGATGATCCGCGCCCGGATGCGGAATTGCCGGAACAAAAATTCAAACTGAAGAAACCTAGCACGTTCACACCTAACCCTGGACGTGATTTAGCACTTGAAAGCTATATTCTTCAAGTTAAAATGAGATCATGACGGGGGTGAATAAAGTGGATAAGAGGAACATCAGCGATGCTGAAAGGAAAGCTATGACATCTCTTCTTAACAACGAGTCAATAATAATTAGACCAGCCGACAAAGGACCGGGGATAGTTGTGGTAGACAAAGCAGATTACATCCAAATGCTATATGATGAAGTACGAGGAAACGATATATATATACGGAAATAGATGGTGACCGGACAGACGACTCGACCAAGAATGTGAAACGGTTACTTAACAGAATGTCGCGGGAAGGAAAGATTTCTAGTGAATTGAAAGCATATATGAATCCGAGATATCCGGTGGCTGGTAAACTTAAAGCAAACCCGAAATTACACAAGGAGAACGTACCGTATAGGACAATAGTTAGTGGTATCAGTACTCCAACAGAGCGGATTGCGGAGGTAATGGAGTACGAACTGGAGCAAGTTGTAGTAGAGTCACCCACCTACATAAAGGGTGCCACCCCGAGGGGGTGAAAATGGGGTACGGACCATTTTCGAGAACGGTGAGGATTTCGACCGATTTGACGGCATGGGTGGGTGCATGGCCCGCCCCAAATTTGTCCACCTAGAAACACCCCACCCCCACCCATCACCCCCGGGGGTGCCACCCCGATGGTGAAATGGGGTAAGGACCATTTTCGAGAACGGTAAGGATTTCGACCGATTTGACGGCATGGGTGGGTGGCCCGCCCCAAATACCACATAGAAACACCCCGACCCCCACCCATACTGACTTCCTAAATAAAATAAAGATGTCGCGAACGTACCGGAAAATGCTGAGCTGTTTTGTTTTGATATAGTAAAATTATATCCGTTGGTTCCCCGCAAGGAGGGTATGGAGGCGTGCAAGGAAGCACTGGAGTCAAGAAATAATCCACTAATCGAAACAAAGTATGCGATGGAAATGATAGACCTAGTGTTGGAAAACAATAACTTCAATCTTGCTGAGAAATCATTTCTGCAACAGGATGGAGTTGCCATATAGGATCGCGACTTGGGAGAAATTACGCATGTACATTTATGAGGAAATGGGACGAATCACTCTTAAAGTATAATCAGGCGCCGACATTCTACAAAAGGTATATAGATGACGGATTTGGTGTGTGGACTCATGGTAAAACTGAACGGTTTATGTTAACAGATATTTCAAACGAATTAACTGCATCCGACATAGAGACATATCTGTACAACAATAGAGTAGAATTCTCAGTCGTTAGAGTATTTACAAGTGAGAACGAGGAACCGTATGCCAGGATTAACATATTTCATGAGCATTCTGAGTTTGTGCTTGACAGAGACTTCTGGCCAGAAGGTGCCTCTTGTATAAAGTTGGAATCGGCAAGTCGTGCAAACTCTCGAGAACATCTGAATGGTAGCATTCGTTCGATCTGGGACTAAGTAGCTTCCAGAATACACAGTTAGATCTGTAATCGATTATAACTGTTCAGAAATGTCATTCCACTATATATATGTATTGCTTTATATGTATAATCATGCTTACATTTATGTCGTGGAATGCCACAGGCATATATTTATCCTCCTCTTATCTATCAACCAAACTAGAAAGGCAGTGCAGATTATCTGAACATTGGCTAAGGGAATCTAATGCAACATTCATGAACTATTTATCTTCACATTATAAGTCATACACTGTGTGTGACTCAACGCCGACTCCCCAAGATAAACGAGGTCGGCCAAAAGCGGGAGTCTCAATCATGTGGCACAAAAAATGAGATCAAAATGTCTCCATCATAGATACTTCAGATGATAGAATAATCGGAATCCAACTCTGTGTTAATAAACACACTTTTTATTATATATTCCAAGTCTACCTCCCATCAAGTAACCATTCCGATGAACTATTTTCTTATTATATGCAGAAAGTCGCTGCCATTTTTGACTACTATAATTCAATACTCTCTCCATTGTTCTACATGATTTATGCAGACGAACTCATATATGAACTAGAGAGTTCCGGCTGCGGTCTCCGTCTAAATGGCATAAATTGCTCGTCGCCAGTACAGGCTGACGACATGGTTCTTCTTTCCTGTTCAATGCGTGGTCTCACTTTAATGTATAATATATGTCTACAATACAGCAGGAAGTGGAGATATATATATATAATTCATCCAAAACATTCATCATTGTCTTCAATGAAACGGTCAACGAATTCTCCAAAGCAAAGCGAACCTGGAAATTTGGCGACAGCAAAATTGAAGAAGTCTCCTCTGACTCACACTTGGGAAATCCAATTGAAAAATTTAACTTCAACTCAATGCTTGTAAATAAAGTGTGTACAAAACTTAAAGGTACCTATTTCTCATTGTCTAATGCAGGCTTATATCCAGGTGGAATTACTCCATATAGCTGCTTCAAGATTTACAAGTCCATTGTCACGCCTAAGGCCTTGTACGGTAGCGAACTCATATGGGGAATGACCACATCAGAACGGGCACATGTAGAAAAGGCCCATAGATTGTGTCTCAAACAAATGCAGGGATTCTCGCCTCAAACACGTACGTGTATCGCACAGGGTCTTATGTGATGCGGTGGACTTGAATCTTTCATTGACAAAAGGAAACTGAGCTTACTTTCGACATTATGCAGAATGAGTACATGTAAAACCGCTAAAACTGTCTTTCTGATGCGTTTATATAATCACCTGTCGGGAATATATGTCAATCCAAAGTCATTTATATCGGATATACTTGTAATTTTATATAAATATAACTTGTATGCACACCTTGAACACTTTATGCAACATGGTGTCTTCGTTTCAAAATCGTCTTGGAGAAATGCCGTTAACGCAGAAATACACACAAAAGATGAATGTGAATGGCGATCATCTATTGAATCAGACAGTGACTTAGCACAGTTTGGTCTAACTCAAACAAAACTCAGCCCATCACTTCTCTGGCGCTCATGTAGTCACTATCCACAGGAAAAATTTACATTCCTTATTTCCTTATGATCGCAAGATTACTTGCGCATACCGCATATAAGGATAGCGGTCACTTTCTGTTATGCAATAGAGATTACCATTGCATTATTATTATTATAATTGATTGTTCACACATACATGTATCTAACTTAAGGAACGAGATCTGGTACGATATCCTTAACACATTCCAGATAGAATCATTCAGCTACTGGTCATTTTCTTGGGAAACATGCCGGCAAAATTAATAGAAATTGGAAACTGCTCCAGTCACTTTGCTGTACATTTTTTCACCAAGGCTAGCCTTAGTTTGTGGTACTATTATAAAATTGAATTGAACGATGTGAATGCCCAATAGCCTTATACGCATGCTATATTATCCGACAAGGCGTCGTGATCTGCATCTTATAATGTATATATGTTCGGCTGTATGGGTCTATCATACTGATTCACTCTCTGTATCTCATGCAGTGAGTCTGTTTCTATTTATGTCTGAACGTCTGTATTGTGAGTATGAGTGCCTGAATGTGTGGCTGTCTTTGTGTCTGTATGCTTGTCAGTCGCATCGTCTGTGTGTATCCGGTGGTATGCATACCTACAAGAGCGACTGCATGCGCGCCTATATGACTGATCCTGCTGATATCTCCATCGATGGCACACCCATCTCTCTCTATCTCTTTCTCTCTCTCTCTCTCTCTCTCTCTCTCTCTCTCTCTCTCTCTCTCTCTCTCTCTCTCTCTCTCTCTCTCTCTCTATATATATATATATATATATATATATAGGTGTAGTGCTGGAACGGACAGATGTATAGATGGTAAGAGGTAGGTTTTTCTCACCTTCTATATAAACTGTAAACATATATGGCCCAAAATTCCTTATAGCGCAAAAATGGCAAATACGTGTCCGAGGGGTGTATCTCATGCATGTCCCGACCGCCATCTCAATGGCAACATATCATTAAACAGGGGTCTTATGGCAGATATATATCACATAGAAAAATCCGGTTGGCTTCCTTATATTTCACAAATGGGAGGTTTGAGTGACAAAATTGGCTGTTTTTGGGATGTCCGTTATTGGGTATCCGATTTCATGAGCTCAGAAACTTGAGTAATCCGTTACTATATTATACAAGTGCTATGTAATTATCTCACTTGTATGACCGATTCTCGCATTAAAAACCGAGTATTCTATAACGTTACTATATTTGGAAGCAGTCCACCATGGTATGTTGTCCGTGAAAACGGTGTTTTCTCCGTTACCATCAATTTAAATCGTCATAACTGACAGACACAACTTGCTGTACGTGCCTAATTTTATACAAAGAAACGCAGTATCACGTGTAACCTGGGGAACATATAGCTCTAAATACAAATGAATCATATGTAGAAATAACAAGAGATGAGTTGCCACTCCCAAAACAGTTTATTTAAGGATGTTTTCTCCGTTACCACCATAAAACATAGAAAATCGACGAGTTAACTACAACTGCTAATCTCATCTGACGGAACGTCTATCAAGCCCAAAATATCACGTGAGCATGTTGAAATTAATATCACAAGACTTTTGTATATGGTTGTAAACAATATGCGGTTTCCTCCGTTACCGTTTTCTCCGTTACCAGAGAACATCAGAAGGTCATTCTTTAGGCACATATGAACCCTTGGCGATACTATATCGACAGTCTGGGTTTGTTTGACTCAGTTCAACACAAAAAACTAACCCGGTTAATTACAAATAGGGGAGACCCGGGCAAAGCGGGACACCAAATGTTTTCAAGGAATTTTAGATAGGATTTTCGCCGGAAAAATCTGGAAAGCCGATGATTGGTATATAATTCATTGGCGCATATAATCGGGTGATCATTGATATCAAACACCATTTAGGTATGTCCCTTTTGGAACCTCTTGTTTTGTCCCACTTTGACCGTGCCTTTGGGCAAATCAGGACACTGCACTGGGCAAAATGGGATAGCAAAATCAAAGAGACAGTGCGGGTTGCCATTGCTCACACTGCTACAGAAAGACGGGCTCTGAGTTGCAGATGAGTTTCTGTTGGGTTATGTATGATGGATTTCTTGTCTGGCGACCAGAGTTATCTATCTTAACGATATATTCACCCCGTTACAGTACCGATTAAAAGGTTACTTCCATTCCTTATTACTTATTCGAATTTTTTATAATTATGTCAAACAAAGGGTTTTGTGTGGTGCCCCCCCCCCCCCCCACAGATATTCTATCCACGCACCCATCCAGATCCAAAGTGGCCGCCATCCAGAAGGGTACAAATAGGGCACCATGCCTTTTCTCAGCCGATTTAGGTCAAACAAAAGGTGTGTGTAGGGAGCCAATCTAAATACCACCCCCTTCACCACACCACGATCCAAAATGAACACCAGAGACGTTCAAATAGGGCACCCATGGCATTTATCGACCCCTTGGTCAATATAGGTAAAACAAAGGATGCCCCAAGATAATCTAAATATTCACCCCTTTCACACCACCTCGGATCATAAGGGTTCAAATAGGACATCCATGCCATTTCGCGTCCCGTTGACCGATTTAGGTTAAACAAAGGGTGTTGTAGGGTGCGCCTCCACAGGCACTCTTTCCAAATACCTCACACACCTCAACCTGATCCAGAATTGTCGCTGTCCAGAGGGGTTCAAAATAGGACACCCATGCTATCTCTCAGCCCCTTGGCCGATTTAGGTCAAACAAAGGGTGTTATATATTGTTCCTGGTGTCAAATACATCCACTATACATTTCGGATTCACCCACCAGCCAATATCGAAACAGACATATCTTCTTCCTTGTCAGTAATCATTCTAAGATGGGCGTGAAAGCTACCTGGCAATAATTGGAAGCATGTCATGGAAAGGGGCCGTGTGATGGAGTTGGAGGGACCTCCAAGAGGTTGGTTGACGTTGCAGTGAAGACCGGTAAATGTGTGATACAGAACATCGAATTGTCGGTTGTGAAATTCCAACCTAAGACTTGGGAGTCTGAAGCCCAGTCGGGAGGGGACTTGTTGAGCTGGAGGAGGGGGTGATTAGTAGTGTACAGTTGGTAATATCAAGGTGGATTTTCACCAATATACATACGTGAAGTCTCTCTAGCCACATATCCTGTTTAGATCTACTTCTTTTAAAGTGATTATGAAAAGTTCTGACTGTTGTGATCCCCAGAGTCCCAGTCTTATCATTCTTTGCAGTCTGGTGGGCGACCACACAGTCATTGACTGTCTTGTTTTGGAAACTTGTCCAAAACCGGTTTGAGTATAGCAAAATATTCCTCATTCATAAACTTGCATACATGTCGTATATAACTATATATAGGTTTTTTCCTCCGTTACCATCATGTCCATGCTAATATTACATCGGGCGTTTGAATTGTCAGGTATTCCTTGTTCGACATATATTAACACATTCTTATATTTATGTAATTAAATAAAATTGAATGGTATGATTATGCAGGTCTTATTTTTAGATGCACAGAATTGTGTGCACCAGCATAGATCAATGATATGGGTTTACTGGAAACACATACACATTCAAAGTACATGGGACTGCATGCATGTAGTTTCAAATAATAGTTAATATGTTTCCAGCGAAGTTAGAAATTCAACCGAACACGTTTGTGTCACATATTATTCAAAATTTAGTGTGTATCAACGATTCGCAATATTTAGGAACATAAAGACCCAAAATGTGTTTTCTCCGTTACCACGCCCACTGTAATATATGTGTGTCGCATATCACAAACGCCACATCAATATTTTCCACATGTTTTGTTTTCGAAAACGTATATATCCCCACATAAGAAATTGGCCAATTTTGTCTGTTTATAAACCATATAGAGTGATAGAGAGTGTTCGATTCGGAATGAATTTTTAATTGCACGGTAATCCTAAGATATACGGGTAGCCATTGACCCTAAACATATGGCTAGTGACAGCTAGAATCATGAGTATTTTATAAAATTGCATGCATGTGACTATAGCCACCATTGTGTATTGATTCTGACAATATAAAACTGTTGCCACACGTTTAAATGGACTGCACGTAACCATATGCTACCTTTTCGGGTTTGTAACGGAGAAAACATGCATAAAAATGCCTACCGTTTTCATGGCATCTGAAAAATAGGAACATGATCCTCCGGTGCTCATTTTAACGTGACACATTCCACACATACTATATGTTTATATTATGTCACCCCCCCCCCCCCCCCCCCATTTTAACTACATCATTGGATGTAAACCCGTGCCCACCAAACAAACTTAACCCCATAGAGACAAATGACGTCTTATCACCCCCCCGCCCCCCCCCCACATCAACTGCATGCGTAGATTCGATAAACCCGTGCCCGCCAAACGATCATAATCCCATTGTGTAAACATATATGTTCCTACTAACATCCCCATACCAGTTATGTGTTCAGCGATAATAACATTATATAGACCAGTCACACAATATCACCCTCCCATCTTAACTGCATGCTCGTAAATAAACCCGTGCCCGCCATTATGTAAACATATATGTGCCTACTAATAACCCCCATTCACCCTATACGCTATATCACCCCCCCCCCATTTTAACTACATCATTGGATGTAAACCCGTGCCCACCAAACAAACTTAACCCCATTATGTATACATATATGTTCCTACTAATAATCCCATTCGCGCCATCCATGAACGTACATATGTACAATCCCCCCCAACAGAAATACAAATGTGCGCCACTATTTATTTATATACACAAACACGCATTATTACCCATCCCGCCCCTCCATCGTGCGTATACTCACACCATGCCATCCAAGTAATCTGAAATATATGGAAACGTCTGCCAATTAAATTAAATTCATCCCCAAAATATATGGACATGTGTATATCCATTTCGTCCCAAATAAGATTGTAGATACCCACACCAACAACATGTCTATAAACCCATTCATGTACCTGAACCGAACCCTAAATGTATTTATGTAACAAGTAATACACCCATTCCTTTCCAGATAAATTCCAAATATCTAAAATGATCCGAGCTCAAATTTGCTCAATACTCTTTTGATTTTCTAAAAATCGGTTCACACTCTGACGAGACTTTACCGAATTAATATAGGTTTATCACTTGATAAAACTATATCAAAATTAGTCGAAACGTCGCCATCAACACTTCATCAAATCTGACCCTCAATGATGTATGTGTGAATATCACGAATGGTAACTCTGATATGCGATGTCAGGTGTAGCGCTGGAACGGACTGATGTATAGATGGTAAGAGGTAGGTTTTTCTCACCTTCTATATAAACTGGAAGACAGACAACGACAAAGGCAAAACAGCAGGCACCACAGCTAAAAGCAGGGTAACTAACATGGTTTGTAATTTCCGAAAAGTTTTTCCTAATGCGACACTTCATTTTCAGGAAATAAATATCTCATTTAGTTTAGATTCTAGGGATCAGGAAGTTCTGCGTGCCATTAACAGCCAAGCTCGTCAGACACATAACCTCAAGGTAACACAGGCAATACCCCCCCCCCCGCGACTTTCACGTGGAGAATGACAACATCACAGACGGCGGCGAAAATCTACCACGGCTGGACTAACATCTTTAAAGGTCATTTAAACTAATTCACCAGAAGGGCATCAGCCATGCGGAAAGAGTCGGTCTCGGCACCGAGATAGTCAATCTTGTACCCGACCTTTCCCTGAGCGCTGGTGAGAAATCAATACTTAGGTATGGTCTAACCTTTGTTCCTACCCCACCCGATCTCAAAGAAACACCACATGTGGTTGAGACGGAGGATGGAACATTAGTTTTACCAGACTCTATGTATGCCATGGAAATGAACGGCGGTCCAGCAAGCATGCAATTTAGGGAAGTAACAGCTATGGCTGATTTCTTTCGCAATTCGACAGGTTTAAAAGATCAATTTAAAGAACCTTCGATGTGGACGCCCACTGATCGCCAGATTGACAACTCAATTACCGAGGTCGCTGGCTTAGTCAAAACCGACATTACAAATTTACCAAAATTTCACAACGAGGATAACCTCACTAAAGTTGAAAGAACTGCACTAAAAACCCTTCGCAGCAATAAAAACATTGTAATCAAACCTTGTGACAAAGGCAGCTCGCTCGTCATCATGTCTAAAGAAAATTACATTCTAGAAGCGACGCGCCAATTAAGCAACACTAAATATTACAAACCATTGGATGAGCCAATTTGGAAATCCAATGTTTTAAAATTCAATCTCATTCTCAAAAGCTTGCTGGACCAGGACGTTTTAAAGAAAAAACATGTTCAGTATCTAATTGCAATACCTGAATCCAATAATAGGACATTTTATTTGCTACCTAAAATACATAAACCTTTGAGCTGTTGGACTAATCCATACACACCACCCGGACGCCCCATCATCAGCGACGTGGGCTCGGAGTCGTACCACATTTCGGAGTTTATTGATTTCTATTTGAAACCAATTGCTACCCGCCATCCGAGCTATCTAAAAGACACGGAGGACTTCCTCATTAAATTGTCGAAAATTGAAGTTCCATCTTCTGCTTACCTAATTAGTCTCGACGTGGAATCTATGTATACAAATATTGGAATCGATGCCGGATTAAAGTCAATTAAGAATGCATTTGATTTCCACCATGATTCTCATAGACCTGAGAACTACTTCAATTATTAGAACTTTCTCTTAAAGGGAATGACTTTGAATTTAATGGACGATATTATTTACAGGTCTCCGGCTGCAGTATGGGCAAGAAGTTTAGTCCTAATTTTGCCTCAATTTTTGTTACAGAGTGGGAGAAAGGCGCCCTAGCCAAATCTGACAAACAACCATTAGCCTATTATAGATTCTTGGATGACATATTTATCATTTGGACTCATGGTCTGGAATCCAGACATATTTCAATGTAATTGTAATTAATTACATTGCAATGTAATTGACCCAACCCTGGTCTGGATGAGTTTAGGGTGTTCTTGAACATCTTGAACAGTCATGATGAATCAATCAAAATCAAAGAATCAATATCGCAAACCAGCATTGATTTCCTTGATTTAACAATATTTAAGGCCCCACAATTTACATCATGCAACATTTTAGATACAAAACTTTTTACGAAACCAACGGACTCTCACCAGCTTCTTCATCGTAAATCTTTCCATCCGCCAAAACTTTTCAATGGATTGATTAAATCTCAAATCATTCGATACCACCGGAACTGCACGAACAGAAGCGACCTAAATCAAGCTTGTTCAGTGCTGTTCCAGGCTTTACGACCGCGCGGCTACTCTAGTAGATTACTGCGCCAAGTAAAGTCCGAAACTCTCAGAGAATTGGAATCGTTACGCCATGACCCAACATCGACTGAGCCAACAAGGATACGGCACAACCGGCCGGTGTTGGGTAATGGTTCAGCCTCATTTTGTCACAAAAAACGATGTTACATCAATACAATAGGATATATCAATACTAGTAACACTTTCACCAGCGAACAAACACGCATATCGTATCAAATACATAGCGAACTTAATTGTGATTCTAAAAATGTAATTTACTTAATCACATGCAAAAGATGCCGTATACAATATGTTGGACAAACAAATACCTCTCTCAAAGTTAGAATGTCTAATCATCTTTCCAGTGTTCGCAAAAAACTCGACATGCAAATTTCCGATCATTTCAACTCATCTAATCAAGACATTAAATCCCATTTCAGCTTTCAGCCAATAGAACAGACACCAATTCTAGCCGACGAAGACCAAACCGATTCAATACGCCTAGAACGCGAAAATCATTGGATGGGCGTACTTAAAACATATCTTCCGTTCGGACTTAACATTGACTACAAAGGTGTTTCTCGAAATTTCTTGTGCTTTCCTCTGATCTACAATCGTAGAAATGTTGAAATCGCAAACATTTTCAGAAAAAACTTTGCATTATTAAACACTAAATTGACCGAGCCTCTCGACAAACGGGTTATTATTGCCTACAAGAAAAATCCCAGTTTGAGAGATATGCTCGTTCGATCTAGACTCAGACCTTGATTAACACGCAGTTCAATTAGCTTTTTAGCAATTTCAACATCATTATCCTTTGTTTGTGCTCAACACAATATTTTATGTCAATTTCCGACACAACCTAACAAAATTTAGCTATTTCCATAGAAATAATTACATAAGAAATCGGATAACCGACCTGTGCCAGCGCTCTCCACACTTTCCAAATATATATATATATATATATATATATATATATATATATATATATATATATATATATATATATATATATATATATATCTCTCTCTCTCTCTCCCCCCCCTCTCTCTCTCTCTCTCTCTCTCTCTCTCCCTCTCTCTCTCCGTTGTCTGCATATCGCACTGTATGTATATGTTTGTTTGTGTGAGTGCTTAAAATTTATTATCATCTGTTTCTGTATGTAAAATATGTTAATCTGCTGACTTATTATTTGTGCTGTACACATTGTATAACTGTCTGTGAACTTGTACATATGTTGTAGAACTCTTCATTAATGGAGGAAATAAAGATATATATAATAATATTGTTAGAACGCCGGAAAACAGCCAATGTGTCCAAAAATGAAAGGGTGCCTCTTGTGGTGACATACAACAGTACTCTCCCGGGTTTAGGAGAGATAACCAGGAAGCATATGGATATTCTATATGAATCAGACCGGATGCGGGCGGTTTTTGCCGAGCCGCCTTTAATCTCATACAGGGGAGACAGTAATTTGGGAGATATTCTGGTTCATCGTAAAACGAGCAGATCTGTGTCGATGCCATCACAGTTATGTACGGATTCGTGTGCCACTTGCATACTTATGAGTTTGGATAAAGTTAAAAACACGACACAGAATGCAGATTATAAAGTTGTAGAAATAGTAATTGTAAAACCAGAAATGTGATTTATTGTTTAAGTTGTTTGATATGTGGATCCGCTGTGTACGTTGGCGAGACAGAGAGACAATTGTCGCAAAGAATTGTGGAACATCTGATGGACGTTCGACTTCACGATGATAAGCCAGCCTATGGACATTTTAATCAACCAGGACATTCCATTGACAACATAAGTCATAATGGTATCGGTTTTAGAAAAGGTCAATGGGAACAAACATCTGAGACTAATACGTGAACACCATTGGATAGCTAAGTTGAAAACCCGGACTGGCCACGGTTTCAACGCTATAGAGGAAATGGCGCCAACTTTTAGATTTCGATGCTGCGATAGCGTTGCTTGGTGTCAGTTGACGTTCTCTGCCGAAAGACCTTTAACGTCGTTGTAAATATCCGCCATTGTTATTTGTATGTTTATCTGAATGCCATCATGTAATTTTGTCTGAATAATATCAACTGAGGACAGAGACGTGGCGACAGGGTTTTTTTTTGGGGAGGGAGGGGGGGTGGGGTGTCTCAAAATTTTCAACAGTTGGACATTTCATACCTGCCAAAACATTAGTTGGAAATTTCACACCAACAATGGGTTGAAAATGTTCTTGTCGTTTGATTTTCAAACAATTTATGGGGGGGGGGGGGGGGGGGAATTAATTGTTTTTGGACCAATATTTGCATATTTTCCTATTTTTTGTCAAAATTGTGGACTGAAATGGTCATCAGTTGGAAATTTTCCAACCTTAGGGGGGGGGGGGTGACAGGTTGGAAATTTCCAACACTTGGAAAGCTTGTGTCCTGGTCCTCCCCCATGGCTAGTGAAAACTGCTAGTTAATTTAAGAAAACAATATTGTCATTCATTTGGTCAACATTGTCATTTGAATTGCCATCATTTGGAAATTTTCCAACCTAAGTGGGGGGTGTCTGGTTTGAAATTTCCAACTCTAAGAAGACGTGAGGCTAGTCTAGATGCTAGGATTTTGCGATTTTCTTAAAATTGTTCAGATTTCAAAATGTTCGAACACCGTGGCCAAAACAAAACTGCTAATTAGTTTAACAAAACAATATTTTAGTACATTTGGTCAAACTTGTGGACTGAAATGGTCATCAGTTGGGGAATTTTCCAACCTCGAGCGAAATATAACTTTGCGCCGTCCGCAACGAGTTCGATAACAGATTCGAGATTAGGATGCAAGTTGTGTTCTGTATTTATTCTACACCGTTCAGTCAGATAAGTTCAATCCACGAATGTCACATCAATTGTTACTATATCCACCTTTATTGTGATTTAAGTCTGACAAATAGCCAGTAATTATGGGGGGATCACCGGAAGCGGATGATCGACGTAATGTACGTCATCTTTCTTGGCGACAACGTAAACAAGAATAGTTCCGGCTTGTATTCCACTAGAGGTATACACTACTATGTATTCAATGGCTGGGATTCCGTTAAATACATGGGTGTGGAATAAAAATATATATGAGCCGAACGTGATTAGATGCGTGTGTTCGATTTAGTTTCAAAATCTAACTAGAATAAAATCTCTTGGTTATGTCTACAGACGTTGGTAATTGAAGATGTCTGAATTCCCAGTAAGAGCTAAATTGGTACAAACCATGTAATGATATATCCATATCTAATCTTTCAATCCGCAAATCAATTCGCCATTTTGCGTTACAATTTCGGACAATGGATCAAAAAGTTTCACATCAGTTGCAAATTTCAGATAGCAAATAGGCTGAATTTGTTGTAATAGTCAGATTTTTCAACCAGTAGTTATGGCAGGAAATGTGTTATGTTGCTTGTAGACCAAAGTCTAACATTTTTCAAACTTTCCCAACGGTTGGACTGAAATACATGGCCATGCATCAGTTGGGAACTTTGATGTACCAAAATTTCAACTAAATTGCAGTTGGGAATTCTAAGCCCCCCCGCACCGAAACCCTCTATAGCGCGTCCCAATCCAAATCGCTTTTATATTTCTCAAACTGGATAAAACTGGTTCAGAAACAACATATGAAAGCCGAATGCCACTATTAAATACACACACTGTGGCTGCACATATTATACTTGGAAATATTAAAACACTTTTCACTTTGTTCGCACGAAATTGTAGTAAAAGTGTACTCAAGTCTACTGAACGCTGAGGACAGCCATTTATCTGACTACACACAGCTGACGCGAATTTTCCCCGAGTCGTCTATAATACGCGGTCGTACTAAAAGCCGACCGCACCCGACCGTTCGCACCCCAGGGATCCGAGCGAGATGGGACATGCAGAATGGTATATACAGGTTTATTCTGCACGGGAGTGTATGCCCCATCTCGCTCGGTCCCCCGTGGAGGTGCGGTCGGATGCGGTCGGTGCGATCTGGTGCGGTCGACTTTTAGTAGAACCCATACGTGCGCTTTCATTGGCCATTACAGCGAGTTAAGAGCGGCTGCCAATTATACCATACATCAATATATAGGGTTGATTGAACTACCGACGTGGCAACCAACATGTCAGCATGTTAGAACATTACCTTTAATTTTGAACCAGAATCTAATATTATTAGTCATAAAACAAAACTATCCAATCACGCATATATTCCTTGAGATAGTTAACTCAACGTGTATTCACCAGGCAACCAGCATAGACACGAAGGTCACTCCAGCAAATTCAAGCAAAAAGAAAAAGCTCTACCCTCATATGAATTATAATTACGACTGGTTTATTTCTGACATGTAGGGTGACCATCAAGCACGAGAACCCACATATACACTGTTAAAAAAATTCCGATTTGAAACAGAACATAGTGCCGGAAAATTGCTGCCGGAACTATGATCTATAAAATCACGGAACTTTGTTCCGTACTTATGGGTCATAGTTCCGGCAGCAATTTTCCGGCACTATGTTCTGTTTCAAATCGGAACATTTTAACGGAACATAGTTTCAGAATCTCACGGAACATTGTTCCAGAAACTCACGGAACATTGTACCAATATGCTTACAATGTTCCGTGATTTTACAGATCATAATTCCGGCAGCAATTTTCCGGTACTATCTTCCTTTTCAAATTGGATTTTTTTTAACAGTTGAGCACTCGCTCGAAATCACATTACTAATGTCACTTTCGGTGTGAGCTAAACAATAGGCAATTAAGATGGAATTGCATAATATCTGAGAAACCTCGAACGAGGTTAAATAGACAAAACGAGGTTTAATAGATCGAGTTTGGGTTTTCCCTGACCTGATAAATTGTTTCAACAACAAAAATTGTTTTAAAGTAGATAATAACTGAGTTAACATCAATACAAAAACTCCCCCGATAAGATTAAATGTGCCTCCTATAGTCAAAAGATGTTGTGGTGAGAAAGATATTACGATTGACACTGGATTGCCTCGGATTTCAAAGTTTCCTATCCGCCACCTGGACAACTTCAAAATGGCTCCCGCCTTGCGTGCTATATTACCCAGCGTCCAATTGCCGGAACATAATTCCTGCGATATACGGTAATCGCATTCCGGCACTTTGTTGCGCGCTCAAACCGACTCATAGCGACAATAGAAATCTAACGGCACTATGTTACCTACCCAAATCGAAACAAAGTTTATGTTGAAACTGGGGAATTTTAACAGTGTACATAGCACTCAGAGTATATAAATGTTGTTTAATTGTTGATTGAACATAATAATAATCGTGTTGCCCATTATGATTGAGACGGATAATAAATTATTTGCCTATAATTGTGCGCGCCAAAAGTGCGCCGCGACAACATGCAGCCGTGATGCTCTTGTGTCGATCGGAGTTCTACATATACATGTATTTTGTCGTAAGATTTATATCGGGCTAAAATTTGTTTCGCAAAAAATGACGACAGCGAGTAGGATTATTGAAATTTATTACATTCCTACACTGCTAAAAATTTGAAGATATATAAACGTGTCACATGTTTTATTAAAATTGGTAGTGTTTATAAATATACGGATCATGTGTTTATTTGTAAAATATGAAATCGCTAGTGTTTATAATAAAACACTCGACATGTTTTAAACAGTTGCATTACTATCTTCGACAGTGCAGCACTTTAATTTAAAATCTGAATACAATTGTCCAATTTATTAATTCAACTACAAATTAACTTTAAAATAAATATATGTGGTAATAAATGTTCTTAAACAAATATTTATGGCTAATTGCACTTGTTGCGTATGGTATAAAACGCCACCGTTTATATCTTGATGTATGTCTTAAACGCCACCGTTTATGACCACACCAGAGCGACTTCCCGACATGTATCATGCTGTGATTTGTCTATCAATAGTCTGCTGGGTGTAATACAATACCATTGATATGGTAGAATTCGGTGACTTTTGGATGGAATAACATCTGTGCTAAGTTACCACGCATGGAAAGCCAGTTAAGTTTGGCCTCATTTAAATCACACTCTGCATTGTGTATGTTTACTGTATCTATTTGTCTGTGATGTCTATAACTCAATGTTCAATCAATTCTTCATAGAATAACAGTCTTCTTTGGATTTTGTGGTATCGTGAAATTGAGGTAAGTTTATATCTATGGTATTAGCAAGAAGTAATGCAGATATAATCGATCTATATCGAAATGAAAAGGATATATTGTATATGTGCATGTCATCTGAAATGGATAGGGTGACACTATCTAAATCTCAAACTCTCTCAGTTACGCGTGTATCTTTTTGAGTTGCAAGAATAGAGAATCCGTTTTGGAGGCTAGTCTCACCAGTGGTAAAACAAAATTTAAAGCGGCACATAAGTTTCAAACCCTCTATTCTAAAATCATTATTACTGACCGTATATTATGTATCTGTCTTGAACGTACGGGTTGGTGAATGTCCAAGCTCGCGATTGCATGATTTATGTGACTTTGGTGAGCGATTTTGATTTGCGTCTCTTACAATGATGAAAATTTCCCGTGTATTAATCAATTCAATGGTCCCTGCATTAGTTTTTCAATATTACAAAGTTCGCTGTCAACACAAGTCAGAATATCAACAAGTATCCGTATTCAACGGTTTATAATATGACCGCTATATATACGAATGATCTAAGTTGCTGTTTGCTTTTCAGATATTTTACTAAAGTTTAATTAATTAATTTTAAATCTTCATTGTTTCAGGATTCTGAATGACCAGGCAATATTACAGGAGGCGGGAAAGTTAAGGAACTGGCGAGATATTACGCAGTTAGTGTACACAAATGGAGGACTAACGGAGCACACGAGTTGTATAACGGCACGAGCTGAGATTTGAAACCATGATTTAAATATTATATGAAGAGCATGCAGTAATAAACTGAAACACAAGCTTTCCGTGCACAGAGATTCCATCAGTGATCTGATGATCAGTCATCTTGTACTCAAAACAGAGCCAGAAGATTAAACTACCACTTCTCTCCAAAACCTCGTAGATGGTCCCAAATATGGGATTCAGAGCCATTATACTGGATACACATGGATTCTACATACGACGAAATATAGGATATATATATATATATATAGAAGTTCAACATACAATATGGTCTATACCGTATAACTAAATATACAGTATATGGAACTGCACGGCATTGGACTACACATAAAGAATCACTGGATTATATCAGGAACTATATACACATGATTTATCAGAACATTTTTTAATTCACAGCATTGGATTAAAAGAAACCACGTGACATTTAATATTCTCACAATGGATTTATCAGAAACCACGTGACTTTAAATATTATATTATGGATTTACAAGAAACCAAAGACTCGTGCCATTATACGACATTTGAGCCATTTATGGTTTTTACTCTAATTTCATGACTGGAGATTCCTGAAGTTTTGCGAAAATCATATTCCAATGCATTCTCTTATATATGCGAATCTCCCATAGAGAGCCTCGCATATACAAGATAATACATTGGCCAATCAATATTGATCTTGTAAGCCAATGCATTATCTTATATATGCGATGCTCCCCGTGAGAGACTCGCATAAGTAAGAGAATCAATGGCACATGATCTTTAATGCTGCATCAGCGCAGCTCCCGTCAAGAAAGTGTTAAGAAACAAGGTGGATTCAAAAATGACAATTAATAATAATTATAGTCAAATATAAAATAAATCTCAATCTCCGCGAACAAATCCGCGAACAAATCTAAATGTATATAATATTCTACATTCATTCAATGTCGACCAGTTATTTGCATGCACATGCACGAGGATCACATCGAACTAGTTCGAAACAACCTAGTTCCATGAGTTTAAGAACATTTTGTGTTCTTATCAAATTGACGACCAATCGAAACACTAGTTAACCAATGAACATTTTGAAGATGATGTTGAACAATTTGTTGAATTGTACCGAAATTTGTTTTTGAGAATAAAATATTTATAAACACATCGGGTGTTTTATTTTCATAATAATAAACACGTCATAGTGTTTATAAAGTGTGTCTGGAAAATCAACACGTTGTGTGTTTATTATAAAACGCTATGACATGTTTTAATATAAACACTAGTGTTTATTCATAATCGGATAGAGTGTTGATTTTAAAACACTATGACGTGTTTTTATATAAACACTGGTGTTTATTCATAATTGGATGGAGTGCTTATTATAAAACACTGTGACATGTTTTTATATAAACACTGGTGCTTTAATTATAAAACACGTGTGTTTTTACTAAAACAGACCACATGTCTTATAAGTGTGTCTCTCAGGTGTTTTTAATTAAACGCGTTTATAGGAAATTATTTTTTGCAGTGTATGTGTGATTTACCTTGATTTCTCAAGCGATTATAAACGATTATTTCAATAATATCGGAGATATTGGCAGGCGGCGTGCGATGCGGGCAACATCGCATAAAACGCTGTCACATGATTACATCGCGGTGCCCTAATCCGGCGATGCATGCGGTGCATGCCGCCCGTATAACGAAGACACCATGATTTCAATGGAAACATACAATTAACCGCCGCTGTCGCATAAAACGTCGCCGCCCCAGAAATCGCGTTTGCCATAGAAACTTCGGGAAGGGCTAACATTTCTCGGTGATTGAAAGTGTTTGCTTCAAATTAAAAACTGATTGCTTTGTTGCATTTTTTTTTATAATAAAAGAACCCCAATTTTTTTTTTATCTCCAAATTATTGCCAAATAATATGGCTGTGGTGATAACTGGCTTAATTCACCCGTAACAATGGAGCTTTCTGGAGAGACCACGCCCACAGCGGTAGTACTGTATACTTTAGCCACATAAATATTGTCTGTTATGCGAGATCGACTTCCGAAGTGAACACATCAGCATTTGCAGTATCTGTAACACTGAATGTATGCATGGATATACAAATTAGTGCGAAGAAAGATGGCAGCAGAATTTTCAATGCAGCCAATGGCCGGCTCAGTCGCTGATTGGTCGAACATATCCGCTAATAAACATTTGATTGGCAGCTGCGGAAAGGTCCATTAGATGTGGTCGTTGTTGTAACGTTTCATACATAACAGCACACCGTGTGCATATCTGAATACTCAAAAACACACCAGTCTCGCGCAATGTCACGTGCTTGGGGTCACTGCAGTGTTTTCTGCATAAATGTACACCTGTTGATCATTTTTGTTTGTAAGTTCAGTTCCACCCACTCATCGATCAAACAACCAGTAATTTCAGTCAGTTTTAGTACTATCCAATGTCTATAACTTTAGCGCAGTCATCTTTGTGAATTTTATGCCGGTATCGGAAGAAAATACTTTCAAATTAAAGCAGACGACAATTATTTCTGACAATATTTCAATCTCGCACCGACCGATACTGATGGTGATGAAAATGATGACGAGGGTGACGAAGACTAAGATTGCGACGACTACAACGACGACCAACATGATATCGATGATGTTGACGATGCTACTGATGATTGATGATGGTGATGATGATGATGGTGATGTTGACAATGACGATACCGATGATGATGGTGATGATGAGGATGACGACGATTAAGATTGCGACGACTAGCATGATGTCGATGGTGTTGACGATGCTACTGATGGTTGACGATGCTGATGATGGTGATGAATATGATGATGCTGATGATGATGATGAATTTGAAATGGACCAGCTTCTGCGCCGCAGTATACTAACATAACCGCCATGGCGGAACATATATGTATATTGCTTCCCTTGTGTATATATGTTCATTTATACCACGATCGCCTATCTTACTATATAAATAAAGCCATCTGTTTAAATTTTACATTTAATCAACACCCGTTGATTAAAAGTGCCTACTGTTGATTAAACTTCGCAGAGTGGATTAAACTTTCTCCATACAATTTGAACGGAAAAGTGTATCCATCGCATTGTAAAGATCGTGGCATACACAAAATATACGCATATTGTTACTCAATAACAAATTTAATCCACTCGTGGTATTGGCGATTTACACCATTCGCTGAAGCTCGTGATGTAAATCGCCAATCCCACTCGTGGATTAAATTTGTTATTCAGAAACACTATGCGTATATTCTATATGTCAATACTCTAATTTTGTACTTTGTTGTACTATTGAGTATTAAATTAAACCCAACTATATTTCATTGCTATATTTCTCCATTACACTGTCCTCATTTGTGATCAAATTATGCTAAAAAGTTTATTAATAAAGTTACTGTTTGCTATAATAATGCATGGTTAAAGAATCATACTGGGCTACGAAAAGAATAGTAGTGCGAGTGGCATGTTAGTGAATGGTCGAATGTCTTCATTTACTATTTGCTGGCATAAGCGTGTGTACGGATACACGTGTCTTGTCACCAAAAATAATATTATACGTGCAGTGTGTATATTAATTAATCTGATATTCAGTATATACCCAGCTTGTTAAAAACAATCCGGTGGGCTGATGAAATAGAACAGGAGAACAATCTTGCTCAATGCAGTTAGATATATTATATCCAAATTGACAACACGCTGTTGTTCTTATATATTAAATAAATGCAGTATCTCTCGATGGCGAAATTGTTTTCATTAGTTTACCGCCGATAATTGCGTCCCGAATCGAGAAGTGAATATTTACAATTGGGCCCAGTTTAGGCGATGTTTTCTTTGTAGTGGTTCGTCGATTTGTTTCAGATTTGAGATGTTAATACATGTAGAATGCTACATTCCCCCAGTTGTTTTGTACATGTATGCATTGCTGAATTGAACAAGAGAAGATAAATTTGAACTTACCCCGAGATCCAATACACAACACTCCAAAATGAGCGTCAATATGCGACACTACAGACAATTGTTCTGCTTAACAATGCTGACGCAAGCAGTTAGTCGACCATTATACAGGCTCGACCCCAACAATATAATCCTATATTGCACTTGTTGTGTATGGCTAATTATCTGATAGCCAATTGTTAGAGTAATTCGGTTGCCCAACATTGTTTTTGTAGGCTTACGCGAAAACGATTATACCCCTAAATAAGGTAATACATGCGAGACAGTTTCAAATGTATGGACTGGTAGTTGTTTGTAACCATTGCGCCACTTAACCGAGGACAAACATATGGATCTATAGAATATATCGATATCTAGATGCACGCTTTGTATAAAATCAGGGACCGTGCAATTGTACAGCGCATTAGCAAATTATTTATCTGCCAGTGAAAGTATACATTAATGAAAGTGTCAATGACACTGTAGCCTAACTTGGAGATGGGGGTAATTTCATGTGTTACAGTCAGTGGAGCGATTAGGAATGAGGAAAGTTAAATGTGTGATTAATACATAGATATATACAAATTAAAATCCAAGGTGGTAGCAGGCGTCGATGTTTTTCCAAAAAATCGGAAACATTTGATGGCTCCAATCGAGTGGTCACTCCAAAGTTCCATATGAAGTTTGGAGGCGATCAGGTAACGGATGTCGTCGTCTGTGGGAAATGTGTGCCGAATAATTTATTCATGCAAAGAGTAAAACCCAAGATGGCCTCTGGTGGCCATGTTTTTCAACGAAATTTGCACAAAATGTGATGGCTCCTATGTATATATATATAGTGGTCACCCGAATATCCATATGAAGGTTGGTGATGATCGGATGATGGATGTGGTCTGTAGGGTGTGTCACAAGATTTAGTCACACAAAGAGTAAAATCAAAGATGGCTGCTGGTGGCCATGTTTCTCAATGAAAATCGGAAAAGAGTCACCTCGAAGATCCATATGAAGCTTGCATGGTGGTGATCGGATTAGGGATGTGGTCCAATCTAGTGGTCACCCGAATATCCCATATGAAGTTTGGTGATGATCGGATGATGGATGTGGTCTGTAGGGTATGCCAAATGAGAAAAATTCAAGATGGCTGCCGGCAGCCATGTTTTAATTTAATATCGTTCAAATTTGATACATCTCATCTAGGGGTGATCCTAAATATGCCTATACATTTTCCAAATAATTCTCCAATAAATGCGGGCTGCATGGTATGCCGATGGATTCAAATTTGAAATCCAAGATAGCTGCTGATGGCCATGTTTTGGAACGATTTTCGGGAAACAATCGATAGCTCCCATCTAGATGTCACCCCGCAGTCCGTATGGAGTTTGGTGTCGATCGGACGAGCGATGTTGACGGACGGTTCTACCAACGAAATGGGGGTTATGCGGTAAGATATTTGGGAGCTCCTGTGTGTCTAACTTGAGATTATACATACCTATACGGTTGGACAGTTTACCCCTTATGCAGTATAACATAGCTCATAAACGGAAAATGTGCCAACTTCAAATCAGACACGAAGTTGAACTCCGACGTGTATGTGGAATTTACAAATACCTTTTAAACTTATAGTAACCCCGAGTGCAAAAGTGAAGGAGGTTAACCCCATGACACCAACCCATGGCAATAAGTCAAACGTTGTAAAGTTGAGCTAAAATTCATAAAAATCTTTTATCAACATATTTGCATATAGAATCCGAAGTGTTGACTTAGTTGGAGGAAGCTAAATAAAACCGAAGTTTCATAACATTTGAGAAAGTGAAATTAATTTACATCTTTTCACTTTTTAGGTTCAGAAAACTCCTGAATAATCTAAATGATCATAACAATAAAAGCACCAAATTATTTTGTCCCTTGACTTTAGCGGTATAAATCAGAGCTTTGTTTGCTCAAAATTTTGATTTTAATATTCAAGACTCACCGACAAAGACAGCTATGTTGTGTGCTTCGTTAGAAATAGTAATATTTCCTGGCCTGGTGGAAAGTAGGGGCAAATTATTCATATTTCCTGGCCTGGTGGAATGTAGGGGCAAATTATTCAGCGAAGAGATACACCATCTTTGGTTTAAAATATTTTATTTTTGGATCAAAGAAAGCACAACACAACATGTAGGCATACATGTTCAAACGGGGATTGTTCAGCAAGCCATTTACGGATTCTAAATATAGAATCCTTTTAACGGTAAAAGCATCCGATACGGATCAGCATTAGTGTATAGTAAAACAACAATTGTTAACAGATATTAGCCTTCGGTATACAGGCTAATATTGCATGATAATCTGATGCTGTGGCATTCAAAAATTGCTTCACTATGATCAAATTGCGTCACAACAACCAAACATTTAAAGACGCATAATCCAAATTAAAGCTCCCAAAATTACTATTCCTTGGGCTTCGGGGTGAATTTATTTTTATTCGAGTCAAGGAACCTACCCATCAAAGCTCAGATTGATCAGATATCGATATTGAAATTTGTTATTTCTCGATCGGATTGAGTACATTTAAAGGCAGACATATTCATATTTGTTCAAATCGCCACCAACAGAAGGAATATTAAAATATATATAGTTTAGTTCATATGCCAAACATAATCAGCGCGTAAATAGCATATTGTCATCAAGACGTACGATGGTGGACGTAAACGGCATCCTGCTCGTGTTACAGAAGTTATGCTTCTGTTTACATAACACAGCGCAATTATATTGGTTAATCACACACACACACACACACATGATATAAACGCTCTTTATTATTTCCATATCAGGAAAACAGTAACAAATAACGCTCTTTATGTTTACTATATCCGGATCTAAACAAAAGCCAGGTAAACTAACGTTTTTTGCTTTTGTTTACATAACAAAGGGGAAAAAATGACAATAACATACTGTTTATGCCATATTTCTGAATGGTATAAGAACAAAGTCTGTCTATATTTTACTATTCTTTCTTTTTATGGCGGTTTTTGACGGAGGTGAATATTTTAACAGCATACCCACCGCCAACACCGCCCGTATATTTAACAATAATAATTGACGAATTAACGGAGATATTTGCAAGTTAGATATTAGCAAAATTCACTACCCGGGCTTTGTGATATATTTGGGCAAGATCGCCCTTCCTCGGGCAATGTTTGAAGAAGTGTTTTCAAAGTGTTTTTCACTCAACATATCAGATTTGCTATTTGTCAATATTATTTAATAGACACCGCCTCACGACAAAATCGAGAACATAAATTTTATGGAAACATATTAGACGTATTTGACTAATACGGGGCTTAAATTATATGAAATAACTCTTTCGGTTAAGGTTATGAGTTATAACCGAAACTTTTGAAGAAAAATTTGCTGTATCGCGTTATAGCATTTGTCTTAACACTTCTCGGTTATATAACTGCATCTGTTGTATATTTACGCCCGGTTGATCATAATTGAAATGGACCAAACGCGTGCTCATCGCCGTCAAACCAGGGCCCTAGATTGATAGTACTATATAACGGTGATGTCGTCCGATCGAAGACCACAGATAGCTTTGCATTGAAGTTATAGTGCCCAGCATGCATCTTAGATCAATAGTCTCCCTTTATGATAGATTAGCCGAAACAGGCTCACATCAAGAGTCTTTATTCAGCGTCGGAGGGCCTTTGGCGAGCGATTTGCGCACATTTTGATATTTAATTGTTAAATAAAAAAATTGAAAAACCAACGCCCTATATCCTCCTCCAGGGTACCCGAGGCACCACACCAAAGTTTGTTGAAATCGGTCTAGGGGTCTGAAAGAAAAATCCGAATAGACAGACGGACAGACAGATCCTACTCTTTTATCTTTGGTAAATAGATTTTGTGATGTTTATTGCATCAAAAACATCACACCTCTTCCCTATGATTTCCCATAAGTAAATAGCCATTGGCACAGGAATTAAAAATTTGTAGTGAAGTTTGAATTTTGTGGTGTGGTCTAAAATATTACATTATTTTGTCAGTGCGGTTCTGACACTAGTTACGAAAACACAAGATTTAAAGGCGAATTCCCTGCTAGGCGGACATGATTTTTTGCATAAAAAGAGTCAGGGAGCGAGCTCTATATGACGGCAGAAATGATACATTCCAGCACTGCTTCCAATACAATAAATTACAATGAAATATAGATTGCAATGGTGTAAATATTTTCCATAGGCCGCAGTGCAAAAAACTTTTAGTGCAAACTGTTTTATGTTATCAGAATACTGCTTTAGTTATCAGAATCGATTAATTGCAACAAAACAATACTAACCACTGTCAACTGTGGCATCAAATTTCCCAAAACGTGTTATTAATCATCATTTTGTTCAACGAAATATGGCCGTATTATCACTTGGGTGTTCACGAAATTTACTTGTTGTTAGAGTTATCCATCTTCATCCGCAATTTTGACCGAGACCATCCATTTAATGCCCGCTTTGAAAAAAAAACACCAGTCGTATTATTATGGTATCAGTCCGTCGGTTCATCAATCTGTTATTAACATTTTGGTGTCCGACCGATATTTATATTTTGAACTATGTTATCGGAACCAAAGGTATATAGTGTGTCTTTTATCAACAGAGACCCGGGACAAGTTCGAATATGGTCCCATGATTTTGTCACGAGTTACGTTTCTTTTTCGACTTTTACAAATGACATGATGTGATAACATTTGGTCTGCAACCGATAACTCCAGTTTGGATAATTTGATCGGCACCAAAATCGGTACATGTGCATCGTGGCCACAAATACAAGGTAAGTTTCGAATATGGATTCAGTCCAATAAGTTTAGCATGAGTTACGGCCATTGTTCGACTTATAAGTTACCTATACGCGTTGTGATAGAAATTTGGTGTCCGACCGATAACTGTAGATTGGGATCTTTGCTCGGAACAAACGTTGGTATGTGAGTTTATCTGCAAAATATAATCTAGGTAATACACAAAGTGTGAAGATAAACTCTATAACGCGCGTGGCGCAATTATAGAAAGTTTATCTTCAAACCTTTCGGTTATAACTCATAACCTTAATCGAAACAGAAGTTATTTATTATATAGAGGATCTCACATGAGTTTCTATTTTATACGGAATTTATCAACCAAGTTCACTAAATTCGATTTGAGCCGAGGTTATCACATGATCAAATAAACCCGAAGCAACGCGAAATATTCATCGAAAACAACAATCATAAACTACAGCGATCGCAAGTTATTTGAAGAACGCCGTGACGTCATCGCACGCGCTGATATTAAACGTGTCTATTACTGATAATTATGAAACTGCTTTTATGGCCAAATTATGTGATAAAATCTAATCCGTCATTCCACAAGAGAACCACAATAAGTAGAAGGTATAAGTACAAAATGAGCGCTAAATCTGTGAGATTATTGCCGACGAAAAAGACGCACCAAAGTTGAAATGCTGTCAGTTAAACATCGAGTGATCAAATGCCGTGAATTCGTCGCCTTTGATTGGCTAGCGAACAGCGTACACGCAAGTGATCAACTGATCACTCCTCTGCGGGTGTTCCAGAAAAATATCGTCTGTATACGGTGACATGAGTTGTTAGTTTATGAAACTTGATTTTTCTAGTTACTAGGTAATTAGCAGTAAATTTAATGGCAGAGCAGTACTGCCTGGAGGGGTTTTTGATGCAGCATCGGAATTCCCGTTTATATCGCAGAAAGTATCGAATATAGCACGATGCTGCTATGACTTCTGTCATTTCAATAGCAGAAGTAATCAAGAAATTTAGGTTGTCGAGAAATGCAGGACTATATATGTTCAAATATACTCACCGGAGTCATAGAAATTTATGGACTGTTTTAAACTTTCCACACTAACATCAATGAATGCTCTTAGTCGTTCCATTTACGGAAGCAGAATGAACAGTTAAATGGGGGACATGTTCAAATCAATATGTCAGAACTTATGCGGGTGGTAAATATGATATCGCTTGTGGGTATTCGTGTTGTCTCTCAATAATTGATGTTAATTCGATTTATTTAACTTTTCATGAATATAAAAAACTGTATAGCTTTGATTGTTTTGTGGTTAGTTGGGAGCCATTCCGATCGATACATGGCCATTTCAATAATACTTGAAATGTGTTCACGCTCAAAGAAGCAAGAACTTTTGAAGCAATTGACACTTATCAAAATGACCATGTTATTCCAGTAGTATATTTAAAGGCACGGGAGGCCTTAGTTGTCGAAAATAGTCATATTTGCTTCAATCACCATAAACAGAAAAACATTAAAACGCATACAGTTTCGTTCATATATACCATGACCATCGCGTAAACAGCATGCTATCATAAAGACATACTATATTTTACCTAAGCAAGAGCCTGATTGTGTTACAGAAGGCAGCACAGTGTTACTGGCTAATCACACACAAATGATATAAACGCTCTTTATTCGTTCCATATCAGGAATTCGGCAACAAAGAACGCTCTTTATGTTTACCATCATAATATAAACAGACACCAGGAAAGTAACGTTTTATGCATTCGTTTACATAACATTGGTCAAACATATGACAATAACATACTGTTTATGCGATCTTTCTTATTTGTATACTGACAAAGTCTGTCTCCATTTTAATACTCTTTCTGTTTGTGGCGGTTTTTGACCGGTGGAAATATTTTCACAGCATACCCACCGCCAAGGCCTCCCGTACCTTTAACCTTCTGCAAGAACCCATATACGATTAAATGTTATATTACCCCCTTGCGGCCATAATGTTAGACCTTTCGTGTATACATCACGCCATTTCAGAGTTAAAAGTGGCGGTCCTGGACAGCCGATCCCTCCTCGTCCATACGAGGCACAATTGGACTTGAGCAGGGGTCGAACAATGAAACTAAGTTAGAATAGACTGTCCAAATAGATAGTCTCTACCTTGTTTTGATGTTTTGATGCAAGCTTCTGTAGTATTTATGTTCTAAAAATAAAATGAATTTTTCGTTTTGGCGAAAGCGACTTCCGATTATATGTTTGTACGGTTTACACACTGTGTATTTGTAACGCAGAAAATCTTTAAAATATATACCGATAATAAATATTAACCGGAAATACCACATCAGGTCCGAGCCGAAAGGCACTGTCCATGCTATATACATGCCATCAACTGCCCAGCTTATTTTGTTGGAGCACATACCAATACAACTAACCACATCCGCGATTCCGGGCCAGAAGAATTGACCTATTTCGGCCATAATATATAGCTTATTCACTGCATGTGTGAAATGAGTATTGACAATATACGTCTATTCCGAATAGAATAACGCCGTCCTGATTATATCTAACCCATATCCCTCCACAGCATATGGCAAATACGTGATCCTTCCATACGAAACTAACCGCGATATGTAGATATACATATCATTCGACCAGAAAAATTAACCAATTTCGGCGAAAACATAGCGCACCTATACATGTGTGCAATGAGTAAACAATATATTCCGGGTAGAAAGGGGTCCTGGGGTACCTAACCCCTATATATCCATAGTTTGTTCGAGATACATGAGCCCTTCATGGGGAAACTGACCGCGATATATGGATATACCTACAGTAATTCCCTAAGTAATCGACTCCTTAAACACAGCAGAATTATGGGTAACTTGTCAGGATTTAGTCGGAAATATGGCAACAAGCCATATTTCCGACTAAATCCTGAAAAGTTACCCATAATTCATCTGTGGTTAAGGGGTCGTTTAATTAGAGCATTACTATATATGATTCGACCAGAAAATTGAACTAATTTCAGCCCTAATATAGCGTGAGGGAACGCTATATATACGTCTATTACGGATAGAAAGACACCTTCCTGAGGATATCTCAATCTGACCCCTATCCACCCATAGTTGTTTCGGGACAATATAAAGGAGTCAGTCGTCAGTGTTGTAAAGTTAAATTTAGTTTATTAAATGTACTTCAACACATTAACGGCGTTTCTTGGATCCGTGATATCCACATTAATCATGAAAAGTCTATCCAATAATTAAACACGTGCTGTGTCTTCCAGTTATATACTAAAATAAAATGTTGGGCTTAGACATCAGCTACTCTTATTGAGTAGTGCGCTTTTACATAGTGAAACACTCCGTCCACGAATTAAATGTAAAATTGCTCTTCTACTGGTAGAACTAGTACCAATATTTGAACTGATCTTCTGATATAACGGTGTCCCTTTGTCCTTTATATGTCGCCTTTTGTCCTTGTGCTTTGTATCGAACGCTTGCGTCCCTGACGGTCCGATCCTTGCTGGGAACCGATTCACAAACTTGCGCTAATCTCCATTGTCCCCGAATGTTATTGCTGTCTTGCACCAAAACAACGTCTCCGACCTTTAGGTTGAGACTGGCGGTGTACTATTTTTGTTTGATGACCAGCTTGTGGAAATAGTCTCTATTCCATCGCCCCCAAAAGGCGTCAACGATTTGTGGTACAAAATTCCATCTTACGCGAAAGCACTCTGTATCCGCGAAACTTGTTGATGGTATTTTTGAAGAACTTCTTCCCAACAGCAGATAATTTGGACACAAGTAGCTGCCCTCGTACGGATTCCCACTGATTGTTCCCAAGGGCCTCTCATTCAGACAGTTTGCTACTTCAAATAATATTGTCTGTAATTCTGAGAATGTCATGAGCGTTTGCCCTAAAACCTTCATAAGGCATCTTTTGGTGGATTTAATCAGCGCCTCGCTGCAGCCGTTCTCCCATGGTACATCGGCCGACTTTGTGAAGTACCACTCCGTTCCTTTAGAACGTTCGAGCTTTACGATCTCGTGAAACTATTTCTAGAGCTTCTCCCTGCGGACAACTACACAACGCATATGGATCGTCTCCATAAACCGATCTGACATGATTGTCAAAGTTCTGCTTGAATGTAGAGAACGCACCAACTCCCCGCACTAAACTTTGGTGCATCTAGCTTTCGAATTCGTAATGTAGTTTTCGGTGTTTCCACATGTTTTAAATCTTTATCCTTCCCCGTGTGTTATAACTCGTCAGCCATCTCATTTCCTTCCCTTCCCTAGTATAGCTCGTACCATCGAATTTGCTTCGCATAACTCCTGGAAGTACTGATCCATTTCAGAGCACTATCCATATGTGTCTGTATTTGCGTCCAATGATTCAATGAGCTCATCGGATCGTCGCTCAAGATCGCCATATGTATCTGCGAGGTCCTTATGCAGTTTCATAAGACGGTCTACATCTTCGTCCTTTATTGAACCTCGGAGGCGCATGTGTATACGGTTGGATCCCTTTTCTTTTCTTGGTCGACCTCCATCTTTTATTGAAGTGTTTCGGGACAATATGAAGGTGCCGTCAGTGGTGTAAGTGTCGTTTCTTGCATCCGTGATATCCACATTAATCAAGCAAAGTCTCTTCAATAATTAAACACGTGCTGTGTCTTCCAGTTACTAAAATAAAATAAAATGCTGGTGTTAGACATCAACTACTCTTATTGAGTAGTGCGCGTTTACATAGTGAATCAATAGTATGTTCGAGATACATGAGCCATCTATAGGAAACTAACCGTGATATATGGATATACCAATGATTCGACCAGAAAAAAATAACCCATTTTGGTCATAACATAGCGTATTTACTATCATGAGAAAATATAGCCCCAAGTTACGATCTATTATTATGGAATATTTATGGGTAATTGTGTGAATTCCTTTGGTAAATTAAATTACTTTAATTCACACAATGAACGCATGATCACTGTAGTGTAGTGAGTTTTGTCTCTACATTATACGTCTCGTTGAGAAAGGGAGATCGAGATACCGGATCACGTGACCTCAAGTTGAATAAAAATGACGGATTTTGGAAAAAAAAAGAAAGAAAAAAAAAAGAAAGAAAATTGGCACGAAGGCCCATACATGGCAAATACATTATATGGTGATGAGCATGTGTTAAATTATATTCGGAACTCAATGTGTAACGAAATACATTTTCTCTAACATTAACTGTATATTTACCATAAAAATTACTCGATCCTTGCAATTCAGGTGGTAAGGTGGTTGATTTAAACATATTTATATCAGTCTGTATTTATTGTAAAACCGGGGTTTGCCTGTCAAAAAATGACGGGTTTTTAGAGTTTCGTTGGTTTAATGATGGAAGCGGCATAACTCCATCTTGCTACAGTCCATATGTATAGCAAAAGGAATCAGGGAGCTATATGTGTTCCAGAGTCGGGGAGCGAGTACACCGTGGAATGCTAAAGGTGAAGGTAACTGAAGAATGACCTTCACCTGATACAGTGACACGTTATTAAAGGATGACATCGTGTTTATTTGATTTGTACATCATATCTAAATAATTTAAACTGGTGAATTAATGGGGGAATGGATTTTTGTGAGTGGGAAATTGATTTAACTAGCTGCTGTAGTTCTGGGGTTTTCCAGACCAAATTTGGCTGTGTGATAGCCCTGTCGTACTCTTGGGGATTTATTAAAAAAAGTAAACACATGAACTATGATTTTTCTTGCATTTTCGTGATCAACGGTGTCAATCTAGCTGGGTAAACACCACTGGAATAGCCTGTAGGCTTAAATTCATAGAATTCGGTCGAAACGTTAACACTGTCGCCTATGGGAAACCATTTAGTTCAGTGATTCCTATAAGAAAAAAAATGAATTTTACGAAATTTCACGTCTCGCCATGACAAGTTGTTAATTTCATATTTTCTTATTTTCAAATGATAATGGCGACATGTTGGACAGATTTAAAGAAGAATCTCCTGGATCCGTATGTAGATAGTAAAGAAAGTGATAAATCTGGGAATTATGCATGGACAGTAGGTACCGGGCCATGAGGGGATCAGGGGGTCTAAAGTCCCCCCCCCAATTTCGAGGTGTGCTACCCCCCCCCCCGGGGAAGCTGATAATGGTTGATCTGACAGCTTCCGGCACACAGTAGCCCTATCGGGGATCGTAGCCCAACCCCAACACTAGAGTTACTGCCGTGCAAGACTGTCATGCCAGGTCTGTTAGATAGACATTATGTCCTGCCATCTGGTAAAATTGCATGACTGGGGATTTGTCTGATGTTGTATCATTATGTTTAGATATTTCAATTAACTTATGGTTGCTTCATATTGCTACTAAAGTATTTTTAATTAAAATTTTCTGCTAATTTTGGTCAATTTTTATTATAAATTGCCAAATTCTGCATGAAAAGGGTTAAAATTGGACAATATATCACTCTCAAAATGTAGACTAACATTTCCTCTTCAATTTAGTTATATTATGGTGTATAAGGGCATATTTCAGTTTGTACGAGATACATCAGCTAGTAAAAAAGATCATAATTTTTTGGTTTTATTTTTACGATTGACACTAATTTTCAGGAGCCCTCATATTGAAAGATATAACCCATTTTTGGTTTCAGCAAGGTCTATATTTGGATAAAATACTATAGGAAACGCTGTGTGGTACACATATACATATGAATCAGGGAGCTAAATGTGTTCCAGAGTCGGGAGCGAATATATAGTATTGTGGACTCGATTTCAGGGTCAGACTTTCGCCTTGGGATTTCTGCGAATTCAGTTAAGCATGAATAATCGACCATAATAAATAAACTCATGAATAAATGGTCTGCCATTCCTTGAAACGGATCAATGACGTATCAATGGTCTATATCAATAATTATCACCACAGCAAACGCCTGGGCGCCTTTAATCGCGGATTTAAAGTTATTCGGGCGAAGGTAATCAATCCAGCGAAATTAACACAAGAGTATAATCGAACACATTGATGCAAAACAACGCCAAGGCGTTTCCATCAGGGTATTATAGATAACAGTATATATGACTAACTCCGCGCGTATTGCAATCTCAAGTAACATTATTGACAACCTCTTCACACGAGTTATAGTGTTGCATCCTATCACCGTCCCGGTCGCATCGCTGGCGAGAGATGATCAAGCCAATTCTTCGAGAAGCACTAAACAGCAGCACTATTCGAGTTTTAATAGACGGTGATTATTATTAACCAGTAACTCGTTATTCGAATCGCAGGACAAAAGTATTGTCTGGGAGCCTTTAAGTTGTGTGAAGTTTTCCCTTTTCTGTCGCAGGTAGGTGGTTTTGTCAATATTATAGACTGAATTATACTCTGCCCCTACACGGGGGATAAAACAGGTTGATAAATACAGAATACAGACAAATACTATCATACTGATTCAATTGCCGCGGGTCTTATTTAAAGGGACCAAGGCACCAGCGGTGGGTAAATGTGCCAAAAATATAAAAGTCTTAAAAACATCATCACACTAAAATAAATGGAGGAAATAAAGATGTCATAATAATAAACGTTGTTCTTATATTCATTATTGATAGTGCTCCAACAACGAAAATTCGCGTGTTGAATCCATTGTTATGTACGCAAAATTATTACAGTGATTTGCCAACAACATTGCTAAACATGTAGTAAGTTATAATTATTTGGTCTGAACACCGGTCTGAATATGATTTTCAGAATATTTTTCAATGTTTTGACCTTTTTCAAGGTTTACATTCAAGTTTTGAATAATCTTTGGTATCTTTCATGACTAATTGGACTTTTATCAGTAATTACACTGTAATAGTAATTATTACATAGCAATAGTTTTGACATGCGCAATCTCATTATTGCAGAGTTATTAATAACGAAAATTAGAACAAAGTGAATTTCTTTTTCATTTCATGTACTTGTTGTTGATATTTGTTATACAAACTCTTTTATTATTTCGCATGAACACATTTCGAAGGACTTGAGTCCCTTTAAGCCAGCTGTTCAAGCAAAAATATTCCTATACATCGCGGTACAATAAAGAGCGTTGCTCGTTAGTACAGTGTATATCCCTGGTATAATAACAATAAAGAGCGTTTGTCTGACTATACTGTTCAGCTGGGAAATTTCGATGACAAGTTTTTTGTATACACACAGACTGAAATCGATACACTCCGGTTACGCTTTTGATGTCCGATTCGATAGCGCAAACTACGATGTTTTCTCCTCATTAACCCAATTCTTTCAATAATTAAGAAGCAGTTTTGACTTTGAGATCCATATATGGAAGTCTAGGCCTATATTCTCTTCAGGTGTATGTTTTATTCAGATTTCATTAAAAATACTCTTGAACACATTTCCATTTTAAAATCTTTATATTTAGTGTTAATTGAACTGTGAAAAGTTTGATATAATTGTAGGCGTAGTGCTCATTCTCTTTGATCGAGTTTGAAATTTGAGGCCAGAGTGTAGAAATGGAGATGGTATATTTTGTATCATATATTGGTGCAAATATGACGACATATTGGAGTTAATGGCATGAGTCTGACGTTATTGAATCCCAATTTTATGGGCCATGATCACCCGTGCATTGATGTTTTCATGTTGATCCATAGTACCCCGTCCACTTATCCAGCCTGTCCCAATAGCCGGGGCAGTGAGGGTCAGAACTTAAGTTTATTCAGGTTCCTCTACCTTGGATTCAGAAACAGCCTGCATAAATTGGGTAACACTAGAGGACTCGTCTACCCACAATTTGCACTATACCCAGGGGGGTCGGAAAAAATAAATTCAGGCACGTATGGCATTTTTTCCCTTTCGATCATTTTTTGTACCCACCACTGTAAACAGCTGTATATGAATTTCTGTGCATACTATTTATCATGAATGTTAACATGGACATGTAAATAGGAATGAGTCATTTTGAGGTCATTCGGCCAAATAAACATGGCTGCCAGCGGCCATCTTGGATTTCAAAATTTGCAACAAATACAACACGATAACTGCCTGCAGTCAGTTTACCAGTTAGAATTACATTATTGCTCTCATTCAAAGTGGTTTTGAAGCCCAACTCATTGCCAAAACACTAACAAAAAAACAGGCAGGAATTTTTTTTTTAGTTGCGGAAAAAATTGATTGTTGGTGGCTTTGACCACCTACCCACCCCGGCATACGTGCCGGAATTTTTTTTCACCCCCCCCTGCTATACCACAGTAAAGCTCTGTTAAAAGATTGCTGATAAACCGTGCCCCACTCTCCCCTATTAACGAGATGCACGCAGCTCGTATATTTGCACACGCGTGTATCCACGAAATATACTCATCCGATTCACTTGTGTGGCATTGCTTGTGTATACCGGGCGCGGGCCACAGTAAAACACATTATAAAGGGCGTACATCTGGTAAGTCGATTTATATTCATATAGAGCGTCATTCAGATTCAAATAATGCCGATATGGATTCATTTGTGTTTTTGAAATAAGTTCAATATGAACTTATTTTCCAGAGAACAGGCTGGTATTCCGCCATTGGCTGCGGACACCGTGACACCTACCACAGTAGCGATGTCATAGTAGCTGTGACAATTTATTATGGTAGAGTTTGGTGACAATTGGTTGTCATAATTAATATGCCATAGCAAGCCATGTAGCCCTCTGCAAATTCGCACAATGAGTCTACCAAGCTCTACCAGCGACGGTCGATCTCTCAATGATGTATCTACCTGAATGTCTTGTCGATGTTGATCTGTACTCAACACGCAGTGTTATAGTTTACATGCTAATACACAAGTCCACTTGATAACTTAATGAATAACCCATCTCAACAGCCATGATTGTACTAATGAAATTAATATAAGTAGATAAACATGCATGCATTGAGATCATATAAAAAACGTACCACAATACTAATATGTGAGTCAACGAGGAATTGCCACCAGGCCACGGCCAAACACAATTCTGGACGATCTATCGTGCAATTATATATATCGTCGTGAATACAATTTAGCAAAACGTAATGAGTAGAGATCAACATTGGTGAAAAGCAATGGTTAATTGGTCCAGTCGACTCATTGGGCGGAAAATCAGCGGGCGACATGGATAGCTATGGCACAGAATTATGACAGACCAATTGTCACCAAACTCCACCATAATAAATTGTCACACCTGCTATGCCATCGCTACTGTGGTGCGTGTGTCCGCAGCTATTGTGGATGTTCCCACGATTTCCTGTGGTCCGATGGGTGCGTATTTAATTGACAGTAATGATTTTCTAGCATGGACTGACGTATTGGCGATGGGATTAGCGGTTTATCTTGTCGAGTCGATGTTTATGGTTTATATATAGCTGAAATAATCGACCTTTTTTATCAACCCTCCGTAAACGAATTTGACTGGGATATAGCACTGAGTTCCATCCGTGTTTCCGACCGTCCGTAACAACTGTAAAGGAGCTCTCTGTCTCAGTCCTCGTAAGTCGGATTTTAATATCAATATCAGTTTAATGAGGAACACGTCATTCGACTTTTAGTCCCAAGGTATTGCATTTGGAAATGCTATAATATCACACACATTTAAAGTCAGCAGTAAAAGTCATATTTCTGTTGGTATAAATACGAATCAATCATCCTTTTGAATTATATTAACTTTCCAGCACTGACAACCATATGTGGCAAGCTATTCCACGTCATCACTATTCGTTGACTAAAGAAATATTAACCAATATCATTGTTGTATCGCTTGAGATGTAGCTTCTGGTTATGATCTATTGTGTTTGAGTATATAGTCCAGGAGATCGACCCCAAGAAATAACAAATGTTGCTCATTTTGACGGACAAGTGCTATCCGGTCTAATTTTGTAGTAAAATATATGTAGATTACGAAAATCCATGATAGCAGTGGTGAATTTGTAGCTTAATTGGCGAAAAACGTGTTTTTATTGACCTACCCGACGACCGAAAATGAAAGAATTTTCCGGCGACGTCATAGTAGTCCGGGAGCTAATATGGGTACCCTTACACCCCCTGGGACTTATCTTCTCCCCACTCATTTTGTTCCTTATTATGTCCTTCAACTTTTAAGCAATGTTAACAAGAAAAAAAAGTATCCGTATAGACTCCAGACAAAATGGCGTCCATCATGGCCGCCGTTTTCCAGACCAGACCCTAAGTCAGTTTTATGCAAATTATAGCGGTAAAAATCTTGTAAAATGTATACAAATATATATATTTTCGTGAAGCTAAGACATAATGTCACTTTTTTGGGGCAAAATTGAAACTCACCATCCAAGATGGCCATCAAAATGGCCGCCGGAATTTGTTGAAAATATGACTTTTTTTTACAAATATATTCTAGATCGACTCATGCTGTTTGGAACTGGTTGAGTAATGCGACTTTATTTTTTATTTTGTATATTAACTGATCATTGGGGCAATTAAATATGCACTTTTTGGGGTCCTAGCTCCTTCCGTTCCATCAAAAATTCGAATTTACAGAACGCGGTATAAAATTTCAACAGAACTTTGTAATGTAAGTGATGCATATGATTATGCCCATGAGTATTTCAACTCACTGGAACCAAAATTCTTACTTTGGCTCAAAATGGCTGCCAAAATATGAAAAATGGTAAATATTGCCCCAGCGTGTCCTGCAATCGATTACAAGTTGTGGATGCTGTACAAAATTGGCTATTCTGCCTTCTATAAATTGAATACTAACATGCCTGATGTACCATGGTTAATTGTTACTATTGTCACCACTGACATCACCAAAAATATTGGAGTTTTCTCTCAAAAACTTGACTTAAATATCGGCAATAATTAACTTGTCATGTTTGGACCATTTTTTCAATTAAAATGTTACTATCTTTGGGTTGAAAGGTGTTTATTGTTTTGGTCTATATTAAATGTGTCACACTACGGGATTTATAGACCAAATTGTTCGCCCGATTTTGACAGAACTGTATACTCTCCTTAAATAAACTTTTTATATGCAGCCTGTGTCAGGGAGGACGCAGTTATATAGGGGTGGGTGTAATATAGTGTGTCATTTTGACATATTTCTCGATGGATTAATATATAATGCTAATTATGGTCTGAAATGACTAATATCGAGATTTATGGTGACCATTCAACGTTTGATACCATTTGATGTCCCGATGGGGTATATTTTAGAAGTTCTGACAAGTCACCAAGCTTCGGTACATGTCACGAAGCTTCGGTACATAGGGTGAAAAACCGCCACAGATTTGGGGTTAATGATGCAAGGTCACATTTTTCGCCAGATTTTGACAGAACTATATGCTCTCATTAAGTAGACATGGATAAACTTATTGTATGTAGCACTGTGTCAGGGAGGAAGCAGTTATATAGGGTGGATGTAATATAGTGTGTCATTTTGACATAATTACACCATGGGTTAATATATAATTCCATGATAGTTATGATCTGAAATGACTGATATCAATGTTTATGGTGACCATTCAACGTTTGATGCCATTTGACGGTACGTGTCACGAAACTTCGGTCAATTGGATGAAAAATCGCCACAGATTTGGGGTTAACGATGCGAGGTCACATTTTTCGCCAGATTTTGACGGAATTGTATACTCTCATTAAGTAGACATCGATAAACTTCTTATTTGTAGCCCTGTGTCAGGGAGGGAGCAGTTATATAGTAGGTGTAATATAGTGTGTCATTGTGACATATTCCTCGATGGGTTAATATATAATGCGATGCTAATTATGATCTGAAATTATTAATATCCGGGTTTCTGGTGACCATTCAACGTTTGTTACTGGTACCATATGATGTCCTATGGTGGTATATTCCTGGAGTTCTGACACGTCACGAGGCTTCGGTACATGGCACGAAGCTTCGGTGCATTGGATGAAAACCCGCCACAGGTTTGGGTTTAAGAATGGATTGTCAATTTTTGTTTTGCCACAGCGCTGGGAGATAAGTACACAGGGCCACATGTTTCTTCTGATTTTGATAGTACTGTATACTGTTATTAATAAAGATACACATTGATTAACTTCATGTTGAATGAACCAGTCACAGTATAATTTTCTATTATTGAACATTTAACTTGAATGTCACGAATAATCAGTACATTCATGTTTTTGTTTCGACGCCGACTGTATGCATAAATAAGATTTAAATATAGTAATATATGAATAATAATTAATGTACCGAAGCTTCGTATCTATAGGTTACAAGCACCTAATTATTTTCCATAGGCGACAGTGTTAACTAAAAGTCCCGCCGGCTATGGGTTAAGCCTATTTGAACTTCAAGTGGTTAATTTTCCCTTAGAACGTCATCCGCTGCACAAGTGTGTTACAACAAACGCGCCCTTTTCGGTATTTTTTTCAAACGATAATCTTGCATTTCCACAACTACCCCATTTACTGCACAAAAATCAGCAGCATAACATATCCAGACCCCATCCGTAACTTCTGGACACCACCAGACTCTTCCTGGACATCTAAACATACACGATCGCCATATTTATGTAGGCTATGATTTTCTGTTCCCGATTAGGGACATTTCCCTCAATGATAATCAACCAATCAGCAGCCAGATTGTTTTGTTATGCTGACTCGAGTTTCAAGAAGCGTAACTCTATATAATTAGTTGCTTGTAACATATAATTGTAAAGAAAATCGAACTTTGATCGTGTAAACCGCGCCAATTTTACAAAAAAAGCTTTACTGTGATACGATAGAAATATAGTAGTCATTGGACATCCTATTATCTCCCATTGGTCCCTTGACCCACATACCCCGTTTTAAAATTGACCATTTTTGGGGGGTAAGAAATAACACCGATACTCAATTCCTGATAACTCTGGATGCACAGTTTAGTAGAAAGATACTAATGTCTCATGTCATGCTTGTTATATACATATATAATGTACAGTGTCGCATGCCCCATGTCCATCCACTCTCTAATCGGAATATTATGACCACATATGTGACCACACCCAAAATTCAGGGTTTTTCATCATAATTTAATTTGTAAAATCCGACTCGCGTGCATAACGCACATGATAGAGAGGCATATGTATACGTTTTGAAAACTAGTTACGTATATCTACCATACGCCTTAAGGAATTTATCTAATTTTGAACAGTACAATGTTTAATTGGATTTGAATTAGACCCCCCCCCCCCCTCAACTTAGAAAACAAGTAGAAACCTTCTTAAATCCATTTAAAAACATTGTAGAAGCCAAGTTGTAAATTATTTAACAATATTAAAATAATTATGGTAAATTTAACCTTAAAATCATACTAAGATGAAATGGTTGCAATTTGGACGATTTTGCGGAAAAAAGTAAAACAAAAATGGTAAAAAAATTTAAAAAAACATTGAAATTCTTCAATTATTTTTAGCACAATTAGTTATTTAACATTATTAACACAATTACTATTCAACTTAATCACCAAAATCATACTAACATGAAATCTTTACACATTGAAAAAAGAAGAAAATTTTGGGCTTAAAATGTAGAAAAATGCCCAAAAAATCGAGAAAAAAAAAAGAAGGCTACAAATTTGTTCTTGCTATCATGATTTTTCTTCATTACCATACCTAAAACATTAAAAATAACATGGTCGCAGCTTGTCCGTCAATATGAGCAACACTACCTCCCGATCTCCTGGACTAATAACTCTCCTTGAAAAAGTGTTTCTGTCTTGATATTATAACAAGAAAACTAAGATGCATGCATCAGGTCGGCCGTGAACTATCTACCATAGCATTGTTGTAGCTATCGATTATACATTTTGAAACACCTGTCTGTATGTATGTATGTGTGTATGCATGAATGCATGTGTGTATGTGTTATATATAGACTCTAACACTGCTCGAATTTGGTATTAAACGTGTCAACTTGACCTCGCTCATAGGCATGTTTCTGGACCTTGACCGATCCGACTAAAAAATTGTGTGTAGGACTACTTCGATCCCGGGAGCAATATGGACGGGTCCAATTTCATGTGGGACCATGTTCTAGAACGTGCTGATATAGGCATGTTTCTGGACCAATTGAACAATAGTTTGGCCAGACGCTGTATATACTGGGTATACTGTCCAGATGGAGGCGATCACAAAAAAATCCCTAACTAGCCCGAACGAAGTCGAGTACATCAGCTAGTCTAATATATATTTTGGACATTTGTCTGTCTGTTTGTCTGTTAGCTATGGCCGGGAAAACTGCCTGACAGATTTGACGAAATTTGATTCCTAGGGGAAATTATTTCCAGGGAGTATTTTGGACGGGTCAAATCTTGATCCCGACCTGACTTTGACATTAAAAAAGATCAATTCAAGGTCAAATCTGGTAAAACGGAAGTATTTCAACGAAATTTGATACCTACTGTTACTTTTGTCCCAGGAGTGTTTCGGGTGGGTCAAATCATGACCCTGACCTGATCTTGACATTCAAAATTGTCAATTCAAAGTCAAATCGGGTAAAGCCGGGCGGATTTCGACGGAAACTTTTGTCGTGACTTTTGTCCGGGGAGTGTTTTGGACGGGTCAAATCGTAGCCCGACATGACCTTCACCTTTAAAATAGTCAATTCAAGGTTAAATCGCGCAATTCTCCGAAAATCAGAGGGGAGCATCCCGGACGAAGTCGGGTCCACCAGCTACTATTATATATTTCTAGATTTAGTTACAAACTAAATACCTGTATATTGTACAAAGAAATGTTTGACAAATATATCTGTATCAATATTACCATGCGGGTCATTAAAATAGATACGACGAAACAAATTTTGAAGGGTGCATGTATCAGGTAAATTTTTATATTTCAAATGATGACAGGAATGCGGAAAGTTGAAGTACCTACGTAATACTGGCTATCCGCATGAAGAGATATACATGTATATAAAAACCAAAATAGAAGATGACTGCTGGCGACAATGTTTTCCAAAAAAATTCAAAGCATTCGATAGCTCCCATCTAGTTGTCAGCCCGAAGATCAATATGAAGTTTGGAGACTATCAGATGAGGGATATGTCTGTACAGTTGCTAAACAATTCAGTCATGCAAAAGAGGATCAAAGAGTAAGATACCAAATTGCTGCCTGTGGTAATGTTTTTTAACGAAATTCGGGAAAATTAGATTACTCTCACGCTGGTTATCCAGAAGATGATTGTGGAATCTGGTGACGATCGGACAAGGGGTGTCGTCTGTAGGATCAACCAAATTATTTAGCCATAAAAATAGTAAAATTGAAGATCACCGCTGGCTGGCAGTGATGTCTTCACAAGGACAGTTTGAGAACAAAATATGGCTCACATCTAGCGGTGACCCAAAATATCCACATGAGAAAAAGTTCTCCAATAAAAGCTGGCTGCAGGGTGCGCCAATTGATTCAAATTCGAAATTTAGCAGGGTGTACTGCTTGTGGCCATGTTTTCCCCGCAAATTTGATAGACTGATGGACAAAACCACTGAATCCGTTGAATCAATATACATGTATACATTGATTAATTTATATGCATTGTTATACACAGTACTGGTATATAAAGGTACTGAAAATAACTATATTACTAGTATACATACAATAAACCATATATCATGGCTATGGGTTCATGACAGCTGAGAACTTGGTGTGAATTAAAGAGTGGTGGTTTCTCAAGCATATCTAACCCTCCACGTTAGATACATGCCATTAAATGTCATAAGTATAATCTAGCTTGAGGACAGAAGTGATCCATAAAACCCCCCATAATTCAACCAGGTCCTCGCGCGATGCATGGTCGATCACATGATGATCTAGGGGGGATTAGAATTGTTGTATAAAAACAGCACTGCGTGTAAATATAAAATAAAATAGTGCTACATCTTATTACAGATTATTGCCATATATAATAAGTGATTATACAGACAGTCTGACAAAATAAAGTTTCAGTGACACTCTATCCGAAGAGGGGAATAATTTCATCTGTTACAGTCAATGGAGCAATTATGAATCTGGAAAGGTGAAATTTCTAAGTAATACTAGATATCGACATAACGCGATAACATATAACGTAAATGCAATATGGCCGCTGGCGACCATTTTTTCCTATAAAATTAAAAAAATATTTGATAGCTCTCATCTGATAGATCAATATCAAGATAAATATGAAGTTTGGTGATGATCGGATGAGTGAAGTGGACTGTGGTCTGTGCTAAACGGTTTGGTAATGCTTAAAAAGATTCTTACCTTAATATTTTTATGTTCACTTTATAAACTTCACTGAGTCATCTTTGTCATGTATTGAATTTGATATCTTTTGTTAACAGTTTATAAATTATGTATGTCTCATGTTTGTTATTTTAATTTATGTGTTTATTATCATTAAATAAAGTTGCATTCCTTAAACAGATTCTTACCTCAATGTTTTTATGTTCACTTTATAAACTCCACTGAGTCATCTTTGTCATGTATTGAATTTGATATCTTTTGTTAACAGTTTATAAATTATGTATGTCTCGTGTTCGTTATTATATTATATACACTTTATAGTGTGTTTCAGAACGAAATAAAAAATGAATGAAATCAACAAATTTGTAAATTTAAAAACAATTCAAACGTTGTTGTATTCCATGTCCCAGCCCGGACATATACACCAAATTTCAATAATATTCATTGAGAAACAACGGACCAAACGCCATTTAACACGCCGTATACATCTTTTATTCCGAGCTGGCCTTTTATTCCGAGTTAGCCCTGGGGCGAGTACGCCGATTCCGGCACCTTCTCTATTTGCAGCAGGTATGCGTTTACGCTGGTTTACGCGTAATTTAATTTACAAAGTTCTCCAATTGGTATCGTAAATAGAGCGACCTTATTTGACAGAGAATGCCTCTGTTATTGATTATCAAGTTGCTATACATTAAAATCGACAAATTCACATGCTCGTTCAAGCGTAGTAGTCTATTTTCCCCATGTTAAAGGACATCCACAAATACTAAATAACGCTGACCTACTGCCGAATGTTTTACACGACAACTGTTAACATATTTGGGCTGAATTCATCTGACGCGGTATTATTCCTCAAAATAAACAACAAAACCATCGTTACTTGGAAATGTAGTTTTGGCTAACATTTACATAAATCCTCCACATCAATTATTCGACACACACGTCAGATGAAAAACAAACATGAAGTAAACGGCCAAATTGGCCGAAATGACCGTTTAGATACTTGTAAGTCTCTATCAAGTCACCACGGAGTTTTCAGAATTTTACGGATATTAAATTAAGTAAATAATCTTTGTTGTGGCCATGATAGTCATACACCATGCACACGGAACGGGTTTTGTTCATTCATTAATTGTTACAGAGTTATTGCCCTTAGCGTGAAATTGTATCTACGCCAACTTTGAATCTCTGTATTACAGTCATGGTACATGTATGTCATGGTTGAATGATACAGTGGAGTCGACATTTGCGTTGTTGCAGGAACATGATCGTACTGTACATCAATAGTCTTGAGAAATTCCGTTACTGGATCCATGTTTGAAAATGACGCTAACGTTAATGACGTTACAATTTACGCATGTAATAACGGTAACATCTTCGAGGATCAATTATATGGGATGCGCGGGCGTCGTTGACGACGTCATTGTGTTTTTTCTACCAATTTTCCCGAACGTCAAATTAAGTGTGTTTCTTTTTTTGTCAAAAAACTTCACATTTCTACGAATAAAACACCGATTTGATTCGGAGAAGTTTTACCATTTTACCATTATCACATAACATATTTCACTGAAAGGTAACTTCTACGAATACATTTTACACGTCTTAAAAATGCACTGGTAAAGTAGCACAATTTACTAATGCTTCGATATTATTAGCTCAACTTAGCTCAACGTTGAGCTATTGCCGTGGTTTGGCGTCCGTCGTCCGTGTGTGCGTGTGTCCGTCAACAATTTCATTTGGCGCGGGCTACATGTCGTACCTTTGGTCTGATCTTTATGAGATTTATCATGAATGATGACATTGACATGTAGATGGGAACGAGTCATTTTGGTGTCATTCGGCCAAAAAACATGGCCGCTGGCGGCCATCTTGGATTTCAAAATTCAATCCATTGGCGCGGGCTACAGGTCGTACTGTTCGTCTGATCATCATGAAATTTGTCATGGGTGTTAATATTGACATGTCGATGGGAACGAGTGATTTTGGGTTCGTTCTGCCAATAAATATGGCTGCCAGCAGCCATCTTGGATTTTACTCTTTGCATGATTAAATCCTTTGGCGCGGGCTACAGGTTGTAGCATTGGTCGGAACTTCATGCAATTTGTCATGGATGTTAACAATGACATGTAGATGGGAACGAGTCATTTTGGTGTCGTTCGGCCGAAAAACAAGGCTGCCAGCAGCCATCTTAGATTTTACTCTTTGCATGACTAAATCCTTTGGCGCGGGCTACAGGTCGTACCTTTGCTCCGATGTTTATGAAATTTGTCATGAATGTTGCCATTGACATGTAAATGGGAACGAGTCATTTTGGGGTCATTCGGCAAAAAAACATGGCTGTTGGTAGCCATCTTGGATTTCAAAATTCAATCGATTGTCGCGGGCTACATGTCGTACTGTTCATCTGATCATCACATCATGAAATTTGTCATGGATGTTAATATTGACATGTAGATGGGAACGAGTGATTTTGAGGTCGTTCGGTCAAAAAACATGGCCGCCAGCAGCCATCTTGGATTTTACTCTTTGCATGACTAAATCCTTTGGCGCGGGCTACATGTCGTAGCTTTGGTCGGAACTTCATGAAATTTGTCATGGATGTTAACAATGACATGTAGATGGGAACGAGTCATTTTGGGGTCATTCAGCCGAAAAACATGGCCGTTGGTGGCCATCTTGGATTTCAAATTTCAATCCTTTGGCGCGGGCTACAGGTCGTACTGTTCGTTTGATCATCATGAAATATGTCATAGATGTTAATATTGACATGTAGATGGGAACGAGTGATTTTGGGGTCGTTCGGCCAAAAAACATGGCCGCCAGCAGCCATCTTGGATTTTACTCTTTGCATGACTAAATCCTTTGGCACGGGCTACAGGTCGTAGCTTTGGTCGGAACTTCATAAAATTTGTCATGGATGTTAACAATGACATGTAGATGGGAACGAGTCATTTTGGGGTTGTTCGGCTGAAAAACATGGCTGCCAGCAGCCATCTTGGATTTTACTCTTTGCATGAATATATCCTTTGGCGCGGGCTACAGGTCGTAGCTTTGGTCAGATCTTCATGAAATTTGTCATGGATGTTAACAATGACATATAGATGGGAACGAGTCCTTTTGGGGTCAATTGGCCAAAAAAACATGGCCGCCATCTTGTATTTTACTCTTTGCATGACTAAATCCTTTGGCACAGGTTAGACATTTCAATTAGCACCTTTCCTATTCCTCCATTTACTGTCAACCATTAAATTATTCCCCTACCTAAGTTGAGCTACAGTGTCATTGACACTTTCATTCTAAGTTCAGTGTGTCCAGCGAAGGGGAACGCTCTTCGCTTACCACACTGCCAATAGAATCCGAGAGAAGAAAAAAACGATACATTAGTAAATTATGCTCTTTTCTGTCAAAACCCCTTCGAAGCGCTCATCTTACTCTTTGGAATCTAACACAACCTCTGGACAGACGAGCCGGGCCCTGGGCCGGCACTCTGGCTCACCCCCTCGCTCGTCGACACTGTGGCCCATGGGCCAGAGTGTCGGGTCCCGGTTCTGGGACCCGACACTCTGCCCCATCCCCTCGCTCGTCAACACTCTGGCCCACCCCCTCGCTCGTCGGGACCCGACACTCTGGCCCATAGGTCAGAGTGCCGACGAGCGAGGGGGTGGACCAGAGTGTCGACGAGCGAGGGGGTGGGCCGGAGTGTCGACGAGCGAGGGGGTGGGCTAAGCAACCGGGACCCGACACTCTGGCCCATGGGCCAGAGTGACGACGAGCGAGGAGGGGGTGGACCAGAGTGTCGGCCAATACTACTCAGGTCCCTGGCACAATATACCCCCACCCAAAGACACATATATATGGTCTAAATTAAATTGAACAATGACTATCTCACCATATACTGGTTGGAAATTATGTCACAACTGTTTTTTAATTTTAAATCTCGCACCGATGTTTTGTCAAACATGAATATCCAACTGTTGATAATATTGACCTTAATGGAGACACCTAACCCCCTGTCACTACTTCCCCGACAGTGGTTCAATATTCATGCTGTGTAAAATTACCATTGTACAATTTGTCCTGTACTTATATAGCTCACGATTGGATAATGGACAAGCTGTCGCGTATCTATTCACCCGAACATATATTTCACTCTACCGAACCGGGTTATCTGTGACTGGGGTTATCCCACTCATGCATTATGATTAATCGAAATTGTCAGCAAGACTGCTCAGCGCCGGTTTGTAAGTGTCACCTTATCGCATGTTGGTAAGTTACTTACCAACACGTACGCAAAGTAGTAAAGTAATACACGTTAATCGGTTTTCTGTCTTACCCCTCCCCCCCCGCCACCCGTCATAAAAAATCATGACAATGTAACGCTTAAATCAAAAAGATGTGCCTTTATAACAGCTGCAACATCCAAAAGTCAATATTGAACATGGCTCAACAAAAAATGAACACACATCGAATGATTTAGTACGTGCTTTGCATCGTAGTGACTAATATATATTCATTGCCATTGAGGTTGTGTGTGATAAATGTAAACATTGAGGCTTATTGTATATCACAAACATGATATGTGTCTTACATGATATATGGAGTTCAGAGAATGAGGCATTCGTATCGATGCTACCACAATTTTTATTCAGGTAAAACGCGCTTAAGTAGCAAAACCTTATATCTTACTCGTATTTAAATTCGCGCAGTACTATTTTTCGCGCACCTGTCGGGGTGCAAATTTAAAACTGTATGTATATAGCCATATATATTTGGATTCGGCCTGAGCGAAAAATAGTACTGCGCGAATTTAAATAGGAGTAAGGGAGGTAAGATGAATATGGGTAATTATTAACCTGTACTTGTAATATGTAATGGTAATATCATTTCTTGCACAAAAGAAATGATTAGAATCCGAGAGAAGACGCGGATCGAGAGGGGGCCGTCGGAAAAGGCGCTTCATATCCGTCATTACTAGAAGCAGTCTTTGTGATGAGCGTTCTGATTATAAATTCCGCTCATCCATTTCGGAAAATTTGATTAACCTGCATCAACATCAAAATGAAAATTGTCTTTCCATGGCGTATTTCAATGCTCGTTCGGTTAGGAATAAGACGGCGGAAATTTATAACTTCGTGGTTGACTGTAAATTCGACCTGATATTCATAACGGAATCTTGGCTAAGTTCATCTGGAGATGAACTGATAATGCAGGAAATAACTCCTCCGGGTTATAAGCTGTTCTCTTCAGCTCGAAAGACCGGACGCGGCGGAGGCATTGTGTTAATTTTCTCGGAGACCCTCATAGTCAAATACACCACCATCTCGAAATTCAAATCATTTGAACTCTGTGAATTCGTTGTCAGATCATCCGGTCGATCTGTAACTCTCCTCTGTCTGTACCGACCACCACCTAATAAAAGAAATAAACTAAAACATTCGATGTTCTTAACTGAGTTCACAACACTCTTGGATAGTTACGTTGGACATCAAAGACAATTGTTTATTCTCGGCGACTTCAATTTCCATTTTGATTCGACAACTGACAGTGACGTTAACGCCATAAAAACTTTAATTGATGATTCGGGCATGAAACAACTTGTATCCGTACCTACGCACCGACAACACCATATTTTGGACTGGGTGATTGTTCGCAAAACTGACCCTCAACCCATAAACCTCACGGTGCAGGACATCGATTTATCTGACCACTTCTTGGTCACTCTCAAAACAGACATTCTATGTCCCATATCACTTAAACGAACCACTACCTCTCGAGATTTGAAGTCCATCGACAGTGTTAAATTTTCCGGTGATCTAGTTTCTAGTTTTTACACCCATCCAAGGAAATCCCCTCTTCAGTGGTTCATTAATCTACGTGCTTTACTGGATGGTCATGCGCCTTTAGTCACACGCAAAATTCGATGTCGTCCATCTACCCCGTGGTTCAATGATGAAATAAAGAGTGCCAAAGCTGATAAGCGGCATGCTGAGAGGAGATGGCGAAAATCCGGTCTAACAGTTGATCGTCAAATCTATGTTGAAAAGAACAACCGTATGAATCAAATGACTAGATCTGCCCGTTCGGAATATTATAACTCTAAAATCGCGAATGCTAAATCAACAAGAGTCATCTATTCCATAACCAACGAACTAAGTGGTAAGAAAAAAGTACCAATTCTTCCTACTAATGTTAAAGAAAGTGAATTACCGGATGCTTTTGGTGAATATTTCCGTGACAAAATTGCAAACCTGCGTTACCAGCTAGATGTATCAAATACTGAAGCAGAGTTCAAACCGTTCGTTGGTGACAGTCTTAGTTCGTTCTGCAAGCTTACATGTGATGAGGTCAAGGAATTTATTTTATCATCCACTTCAAAAACATGTGTTTTGGATCCCATTCCAACTTCTTTACTGGTGGAACATATCGATTTTATATTAGAACCACTCACAAAGCTCATAAATTGGTCTTTGTCTGAAGGTGTTGTTCCTGACTGTTTTAAGGAGGCCGTTGTGATTCCCCTGATTAAAAATAATTCTCTGGATGCCGACTTGCTAAAGAACTATAGGCCCATCTCAAACCTTCAATTCGTCTCGAAGCTGTTAGAAAAAGCTGTCCTCAAACAAATGAGAAATCATATGGAGAAACATTTGCTTCTGGAAAAATTTCAGTCAGCGTACAAACCTGGTCACAGTACTGAAACTGCATTGTTGTGTATCACTTCAGACCTTCTTCTTGCCAGTGATGATAACAAGTTTTCACTAGTATCCCTGCTTGACATGAGCGCAGCTTTCGATACTCTTGATCACGAAATACTGTTGAAGCGATTGGAAATTTCTTTTGGGATATCTGACAGCGCGCTCAAGTGGTTCGGTTCATATCTCTCTAATCGTGTTCAGAGGATTCAAATTGGCAGTGCGTTTTCCAAAACCTTTCATCTGCAATATGGAGTCCCTCAGGGATCTGTCCTGGGGCCTGTCTTGTACTTAATCTACACCAAACCACTTGGTGAGATCATCAGGCGACACAGTGTCTCTGCGCACATGTATGCTGATGATACACAGCTTTACATTTCTGGTGATAACCCCCATTTTCTTCTCACTGTAATGGAAAACTGCATCGGTTCTGTGAAATCGTGGATGTTGGCTAATAAACTAAAATTAAATAGTGACAAAACTGAAGTAATGTGGGTGTCTAAGCCGTCATACATAGAAAAGGTGGGCATAGATGTTATGACTATTGATGGTAACCAAGTTTATTTCTCAGATCGCGCGAAGAACCTTGGTGTATTTTTGGATAGATCACTCTCTATGACATCACATATTAGCCAGATATGCAAGACAATATACATTGAACTTCGAAAACTGGGTCAAATGAGGAAATACATAAACACTGACTCAGCTAAAAAACTTGCTTCATCTCTGATTCTCAGTCGACTTGACTATTGCAACTCTCTTTTGGCTGGTATACCATCTATCCAAATTACCAGGCTTCAGCGTCTGCAACACACTGCTGCAAGGATAGTTCTGTGTCGTAAAAGATCTGACGACACAGATGATATGTTGCAAGAACTACATTGGCTACCTGTGACAGATAGGATTATTTATAAACTTGTTACATATGCATATCAAGCAACCCATGACCCAAAATCTCTTCCAGCATACTTCAGTGATATCCTTGTTCCGTATGTCCCACACCGATCACTTCGTTCTGAGGACAAACTTCTTTTGACACCAGCTGGTGCTAATTTGATCACGGTTGGCTACCGATCTTTCAAAGTAACATGCGCAAATGCATGGAATCCTCTGCCATTGAACATAAAAGAGTCACCATCTCTCGACGACTTTAAAAAGTCATTGAAAACTTACTTGTTTGCGCGGCGTTTCAGAAAGTGACTTTGATATTGTGTATATTTATATTTCTTTTTTATGTTTATGTCAAGCGCTTAGGGCCCGCTTATTGGGGATAAGCGCTATACAAATATTATTATTATTATTATTATTATCTGGTCGAAAGCTATGCACCATGCAATGAGTGTTATTATTCGCATTATTTAGATACGTCTATAGGTAGCAAAGCATCATTATACTTTAAAGCTCAATGTGAACCTACTTGCAGGTCGAAAATGACTCGAAATAGGTTCAATATGGACGTACTTCAAAACGAAATAAGACCAATATGTTACTATTTGGGCAATAGGTTCTGTAACACCATATTTACCGTGGTAATGTGATTCCATTGTGGCCCGCGCCATTCGATGGAATAATAAGTTCACTATGGGCCTAGTTCAGAATCAAATAAGTCCAATACATGTATGATCTATGTGAATATTTAGGCTTGATATCAATCTATTTGCACGAGAATATGTTGCATAATTGACACAATAGTAAATATGGATATAGTAATTGGGCTTGTGACACAAGTGTCGTACCTATAAGTGATGACACCTATATCCCAATCCCAATTGTTGTATTCATACTCGCAATATACTGTGTCAATGATGCATATAAGGACAGTAAATGGACAATGTCAAATTAAATACAATTAGAATATGATATAACTGTACATTTATTTTAATAGAAAGCAAGGTATAATTAATTATATACAAGAAATCGTTTCGTCTTTACACTAGTCGTATATTTGCTGATGTTCATCGCCGATAGTAATCTGCAGATAATGTGATAAATTGAATGGCTTGAGACTTTGTTAGACAAGATATTGTTGTTCGGTTTTGAGTGGACTAGAAAGTACGTCGTCATAAAGATATATTTATTTGTTATAGTGAAATGTATAAATATATACATGATAATTACAGTAATGGTAAATACATGTACATCCGGCATATAGGTCACTCTAGATATACATTTTATATTTAGTATGTTTGCGTTGCGTTTTTGCGTAGATTGCAAAGGTTGTCTTGTTTGATATTTTTTATACATGAATTTTTCCAGTTGTTGATTACAGTTTGCAAATAAATAATATGCTATATATACAAGATAATGAACAATTCAGTATATGCATTACACTGCAACATAATGTGAGTTTCGTCCTCGATAGCGTACGTGTTGCAGAACTTGCAAATCATATCATCCAGGTTACACTGGTGTAAATAAGGTTCCGAGTGACATCTAGCGGATGCGGGAGGAATATATAGGAGAGAATAAAATAGACACTGGGCCCTGATTGGTCAATAGCCTTGTGTGCTTTTCACATAAAAAATCATCACACCTCTTCCCTATGATTTCCCATAGGTAAAATAACCATTGGCACAGGAATTAACCCTTTGTAGTGAAGTTTGAATATTTTGGTGCGGTCTAAAATATGACTGTATTTTTTTATGCGGTTCTGACACTAGTTACGAAAACATAAGATTTAAAGGCGAATTCCCTGCTAGACAGACATGATTTTTTTGTGTAAAAAGTTTCCCAAAATGTCAATTTTTCAGATTTAAAGAAAATTTTGGACCCAACATTTATATTGCCAACACTATACGCTAAAACGTTAGCACTGAGGCCTATGGGAAACATTTACACCAGTGTAACCTAAAGGGAAAAAATAGCTTTTTATCATTTTTGATTCCTGGGAGTCACTTTAAAGCATTTTAATGCATTTTACAGAGCCTGGTCTTTCAGTTCAATGAATATCTCATGCTTGGTGTGGCTATTCTTGCTGCTGATGTCTTCTTTCACTTACATCAGCCAAAAAAATAGTAAGATTTTTCATAAAAAATGCCAATTTTTCAAGGTATTTTCAAAAATTTTCAAGGTGGTAATAGTCACATGATAATGCAAATGACCCATAACATGAGCATGTCAACGACACATATATCAATTGTTATAAGAACCTAATCTAACAAGTATTTTGGATTTTATAGCCAGTGATATACAGATATATATCATAAAAGTGTGTCATTTCCACTGGTGGGTATGGTCATTTGAAGGTTAATAGCACTAAAACTTGGACACATTTAAGAAAATGCTTCAGCAATTCAAAGAGAGCATATCTTTATTCAACTAATTCAATATACACCCACATCCAGTTTTCTTGGATCACCCTTGCAGACCTGAAAATGTCATATTTTATTCTTCAATGTGCTGATAAAGTCATGCGCTTGATGCTCAGCTGATCAGATCTGGACTCAATGACCTCACATCACCAGAAGTTCTCTCATGGAAAGAATATTGTACAGTCTTCCATAGCTGATCCAAGTTTGCAACACCAGACCCCTAAAACTGAGTGAAAATGGGGCCTGAACATGACTGGTGGTGGAAAATTGTGCCTTTTTGATGAATAATTTGTTAAAGGGGGTGGGGTTAAATTGTGTATGATAAATAAAGAACCATAGGGGTGATATTGTTTTTGAACACATTTTTTCCATTGATGGGCAATTCTGAAGAAATGTAGGGAGTTACAAGTATTCCGCGAAAAAGCGGGCTATCGCTTTAGGTTACACTGGTGTAAATAAGGTTCCGAGTGACATCTAGCGGATGCGGGAGGAATATATAGGAGAGAATAAAATAGACACTGGGCCCTGATTGGTCAATAGCCTTGTGTGCTTTTCACATAAAAAAATCATCACACCCCTTCCCTATGATTTCCCATAGGTAAAATAACCATTGGCACAGGAATTAACCCTTTGTAGTGAAGTTTGAATATTTTGGTGTGGTCTAAAATATGACTGTATTTTTTAATGCGGTTCTGACACTAGTTACGAAAACATAAGATTTAAAGGCGAATTCCCTGCTAGACAGACATGATTTTTTTGTGTAAAAAGTTTCCCAAAATGTCAATTTTTCAGATTTAAAGAAAATTTTGGACCCAACATTTATATTGCCAACACTATACGCTAAAACGTTAGCACTGAGGCCTATGGGAAACATTTACACCAGTGTAACCTCCAAGTCTTCGCCTCTCCATTTACCGGTCTGGACGCGTAATGGAAGGATACCGCATCGATATTGTGCCATCACTGACCGTTCGTGTTTGGGAATATTCATATATACATAATTTTCAGTTCCATATTCCTTTTTTAGCTACTTATATAGTCTTAGTTTATCGAGGCCATTGACATCGTCCTTATACCAACTAGATCATTGCGCTATGTGCGATAAGAAAAATGTGTGTCGTCTACTATATTGAGTCTACTATATGTGTGTCGTCTACTATATTGAGTCATCGGAACAAACCACACACGAACTAGAACATATTTCAAATGCAGTCGGTGGTTGAGTGTAAATCATGCTTACTTATTCCGTGATCCTATAGTTTCGATGAACCAAATACATGTGTTAGTTAATTAACCCTTTCATGGCGGAGCTGCGCTGATGCAGCATTAAATATCCTGTGCCAGTTCATTCTCTTATATATGCGAGTCTCCCGTAGGGAGTCTCGCATGTTTAAGATAATGTACTGGTATACAAGGTAACGGTCAAGGTACATATTGTTAGGTCAATGTATTATCTTATACATGCAAGGCTCTATCCTGTGGGAGACTCCTATTACTGAAAATAATGGATTGGCCCATTGGCAAGCAAAATTTCAAGAAGCTCCAGTCATGGAAGACGCCCTGTTTGATTTAACACAAGAAAACCGTTATCTGTGCGTTTTCTATATCAGAAAATAATCAGTGCGGACCAAGATAACGACTTTCAAATGTTGAAGTTTTAAGACGTTTACAATTTGTGTTAGCCCAGCAAAAAATCCGACGATCGTGTCTTATTAAGAGCGCCCAATGTCTGATTTTAGTTGTAAAATCGGATCATGGATCTGTAATATCGATTAGAATGATTCTCAAATAGCCTAAACACGATTATACAGCCCTATACATATTAAAATACAGACAGGCACTTTTATGATTGAATGAATATGGACTTAGACCTCCGTCTACCATCCGTATTGATCCGTGCGGATAATTACTCAATATTGAATCGAGAGTAACAGTTCGAGATCTGTATGGATTATCTAAATTGAGATAATTATGTATAAACTGTCAGTAAAATTTCGTGATTGGATGTAAATGTTGGAAACGTATTATCCTTTTATCACAGAACCGAAGCATGCACAGACTCATTAATTCGGGGTGTAAATTCACGTTCGTGTTCCACGACAGTTGGCGGCACATATCAGCATTCCATGCATGTAGTGATTTGTGCTGATAATTACTCCATATTGAAACGAGAGTAACAGTTCGAGATCTGTATGGATTATCTAAATTGAGATATAATTATGTATAAACTGTCAGTAATATTTCGCTTTTGGATGTGAATGTTGGAAACGTATATACATGTAGTTATCATTTTCTCACAGAGCCGATCGAACCATGAACAGACTCATCCGGGGTAAATTCTCGTTCGTGTTTCTGTGTTCCACGACAGTTGACGGCACATGTCAGTATTCCATGATCAGATGCCATTTCAGTAAAAACAATTGACCCAAAAGCAGTCCAAAGTAGGACAATATTTAACTTTTGGTCTAAAAACCAACACATTTCACGTCAAATACTAGTTGGAATATCAAACTGTCAGAACAAATTCAACTTTCTTGTTTCTAGATCATGCCACGCATCTCTACTCTGGCTAACGCCCGTAGGGGTCATATTCCACCAGTACAAAACATTGGAACTTTTTGAAGTTTTAACAGGGAACCTTATAAAGTCGAAAACATTACGCGGTGAATATATTTCTTAGTTATTATCTGTTCCTGAAATTTTCAGTTACTGTTCCTGAAATTTTCAGTTAATGTTGAGTCAGTCACGAAGTTTCTAACTGTTGAAAATTTTGACAAAATTTCCGGCGTAAGACACCCCCTATACCCAAACCCGATATGTCGCCACGTCGAGGATTTGGATGCAGATAACTTAAACATATCCAGAAGAATCAGACTCAATTACATCAAAATAAGGCATTTGAGCTGATTTGACCTTGAAAATAATAATTGTTTTTGGTAATTTTGTGTTATAAAAGCCTTTTTGTTGATACCTGCATGCCTGCTATATTGGGCTTATGAATCCCGATTACCAGTTAACAGAGTACCGCCTGGAAATTGCCTGAACCTCGCGTACCAAAATAGAGAGGTGACATCTTCATACACCGTATACCCAAGTTTTTAGAAACAAATTGACCATTTCACTCCCACCTGAATAGTCCAGTCATTTCTAACACGCCGGAGTTAGTCAAGGTTCAGCTCACATCCGCTAATACTGCATGTGATTGCTACCTTCAGGGTTTGCGAATTAATTTAATTGAAGTCTATATAATATAAAATCGGAGATAGAAGCCCGGTGGCATATATAAATTACGAGTATATACCAGTTAACAGAGTGGCGCCGGAAAAAAATGGCCTCAATATCGTGGTGACACTTTTTTTCACACACCGTAAACCAACGTAGTTTTTGGAAACAAATGATCTCTTACTCCCTCATGAATAATCCAGTCTATTCTTACACGCGAGAGTTAGTCAAGATTGAAGCTCTCCTCCGCTAATTATGGGATTGCTATCGTCGGGGTATGCGAATTACATTAATTGAAGTTTATAATAGAAAATCAGAGATAAACGCCCGGTGGCGATTATTATACAAATGGCACCATCCCTGATTAGACTCGTCTAGACCGGCTCATAACCAAGCTTATATATGTGATATTTCAATGATTCACTGAAACATCGATCTATTGAAGCGCGTGTCCATATGGCTACGCTCCGTGGTTGTCATCATTCGTGTACTCAGTTCATCGAATTTATGACCTAACGCGAAGTTAAGCCACATACAGTAATGCCCTAAATAATCGACTCCTTAACCACATCAGAATTATGGGTAATTTTTCAGGATTTAGTCGGAAATATGGCTTATCATTGAGAGCTTTCCGTTGAATGGAAACAAGCCATATTTCCGACTAAATCCTGAAAAATTACCCATATTTCTGCTGTGGTTAAGGAGTCGATTATTTAGGGCATTACTATATAATTATGAAAGTACAGCGATAGGTAATCCCCCATGGTTATATTAACTAGGTGGTCCTGCTAGTCTGCTATGATGTTGGCGAGTCCTGCTGAATTGATATTGTGCTGGAAGGGCAAACTGATACCGTTACGAAAAAGTACCCACCATATAGTTCCCACTTCCGGGACAATGTGGCTACCTGGAAATTGAGCAGACACGTGCTTGATAACATTTAGCACGCGTGTAAGAAAACTGACATTTTATGGTTGTTATCGTTATATTTCAATAAAATAATCTATGCTCTAGCTATTGCAGTTATATCTAGCATATAACCGACGGCATGCTGTAGTTTGTTTCAAACAATAGAAATTAACCTGTCTTTCACAGAACTATAAGTCTTTGTCAATGATATTTTCGAATAGAAAAGATATCTGTCCGGTCAATGCAATTGCAAAAAAATAAGCATTGAGTACAGTTATTCGGTGCAAGTCAACTGATAACTCTATTTTACAGGGTTTTTTTTTGCACCTTTCGGCTTATGTTATGTCAACATTCTTCTATTTGGATTTGCAAATACTTCGCCCTCACGAAATGTCGAAAAGTTTTAAACAATGTTTTTCTGGAGCATGGTGACACAAGTAATTTTTGTTTACAAACTCAATTTCATGGAAGACCCATTTTCCCGGAAGTGGGATCTGATGCAGCATTGAAGATACCATGCCAGTGCATTATCTTATTTATGCGAGTCTCTCACAGGGAGCCTCGCATATTTAAGAGAATGTACTGGCCTACAAGGTAAAGGTAAATATTGTTAGGCCAATGTATTCTCTTATATATGCGAGGCTCTATCCTGTAGGAGACTCCTATTATTGAAAAATAATGCACTGGCAAGCAAAATTTCAGGAAGCTCCAGTCATGGAAGATGCCCTGTTTGATTTGACACCAGAAAACCGCTATCTGTGCGTTTTCTAAACCAGAAAATAATCAGCGCGGACCAAGATAACGACAAAAGTTTTAAAAAAATCTCTCTCACAATAATAGTCATAGCTGGCCCCGATCAAGTGATGAATCACGAATATTTTGATTTTATCAACACTGATTGGTGGTATACTATGAACACAATTTATCAAAACACTAAGGAGTACCAGTCGACTATCATCAATAAATTATAAACTTGACCACAATTGCCAACATACTCTGTGACAAAGACTGATTATTGTTTTTATTTATTTTATTTATTTTATTCTTTATTGACAATATATACATGGACATAAAGTTTTAAGACGTTTAGAATTTATGTTAGCCCAGCAACAAATCCAACGATCGTCTCTTATTAAGAGCGTCCAATGTTTGGCGCCCAATCCGCCGTATTTAGTAGATAATAAATAACGTTATCAATTATAAGCTTTTTAATCCTTTTCAACATATTACTTATCGGCGTTTTTATCAAGACCTATATGTGGAACGAATTATTGTGGTTGTTTACATTTTCTTCTGCCTGCATGGTAACGGAATATTGGCTTAGGAAAATCTGATTTTAGTTGTAAAATCGGATCATGGATCTGTAATATCGATTAGAATGCTTCCCAAATAGCCTAAACACGATTATACAGCCATATACTTATTAAAATACAGACAGGCACTTTTATGATTGAATGCATATGGACTTAGACATCCGTCTACGATCCGTATTGATCTGTGCTGATAATTACTCCATATTGAATCGAGAGTAACAGTTAGTGTAAACATATTTTTATTTCCAAATCCAAAAAATAACATACTATACGCACGGCACATATATACAAAATAGAAGAGTTAATGTATGGTAACGAGGATCAGACAACAAGCCCTACGGCTTATATGAAGTCTTCTCCTCTTTGGCGACATACCCCCTTCCCCAATAAATGAGGGAGGGGTATCGATCAGACGGGAAGAGATTGAAATAATGGTTTTAGGAGAAATGGAGATATATAGCTAAATATGAGTTAGGGATGAAAAAACAGGGAGAAGATAGTGTTAGGGATAGCAGGAGGCACAGAGAGAGAGAAAGAGAGAGAGTAGATATATATAGATAGAGAGAGGGACGAGAAAGTAGAAGACAGGAGGGGGGGGGGGCAGATGAATCGTGAAATGATGCCAGTGGTGAGGAGTTTTCAAAAATTGGGTTGTTGCGTGATAAAAATTATGCTCGTCTACAGTAATATGCATGCGTCAGGAGCCATGGGAGGGGGTCAATCACAGTGGCTGTTAACTGGTTACATCCGTCGAAAAGTAATTAAACAAACACACATGGCTAGTGTTCATAATCAAAATATGTCGTGAATTATTTAGCTTCCGTGAGAACAAGAACACATTCAACAGCACTAACCCGAAACAGGACAATTCCTATTTCAAGGGTGAAAATTCACTGTGAATATCGCAGCATCCTTCGTGTGGAATCAGTTCACGTATATACAGGATAATAAAAAGTAAGTAACATACAAAATAATCATTATCGGAAGGCATTCAATTCTACATATATATATATTGGGGAATACCATGCTGCCGCATAACGCGGCCGGAATCCAAAGCGATTCATAACCCGTACAAAATGTAGAATCATGGGAATCTGTTTATTCTCATAATATATGTCTGTGCTGCATTAAATATTTGTTTGTTTTCGCGAAGGCTATGCTCCCTTGATCCCCGCAATAGAGTATTCTAAGATAGGGCAACATTTGGGTAGGGAGTCATATAGTTCTCTTCTGGGCTCTTGATAAAATGTACATTCAAAGAGATAGTGGTAAGTTGTCTCAAGTTCCCCACATTAAAAGAAGGGGGACATTTTTACATGATTGTCTGTCTCTCTGTCCGTTTATCGAATTTCGAGGAAGTATCTGTTTAAGTACACAGGGATTATTTCATGAGATTTCGGCATACACTAGTCGCTGATATGTGAGTGCATGTATATGTGCTAATTTAGTATTTGCTTATGTCCCGTTATAGACAGGATTATATACTAACAACTCATATATATTTTGAAGACCTCTGTCTGTCTGTCTGTATGTCTTTTATAGAATCGAAAACGACTGCACCCATCGAGCTAAAATTTCGTATATAAGTGTAAAATCCCACGGGGATCGTCGACGTCGCGTTTTGGACAAGCTCTGGGCACCGATTCTCCACTCACAATAATCAAAATCACCGCAAACGCCACTTCGGGGGGTTAAGGCATTAACGATCTTTATATTGACCATATTCGGAGGTGTTAAGGATTAACGCTCTTTATTGCAATCGAAGCTGCTAAACGGCTACCCATGCGTAAAATACGGATGCAAAACGAAACGCGGAATGCAATTATCTCGATTAAAAAGGCAGAATGGGTTGTTGTTTCATATATGTCCCAGGAACAGGGGAATTTTTTCATCGGGTCAGTCTTTGAGGGACGGGTACCATGAATTAATTCATGAAAAACAAAAAATGCGTGTTGTGCTGTCTTTCATAGGAAGGGAAGGGGGGGATTTCAAAACGGGTTGACCGATCGGGACGAAACTTGGTATATACGTGTGTAGTTTGACCAGGCGGTCGACGTTGTCGTATTGGCGAGCCCGTGCCGGCGCCCGCTTTGCGCAGATATTTGCTATGTGCATGTATCTTGCCCCGGATACGAATATTATCGGGTCGCCGAGCCCGTGTGGCACCAGCTTCGCGCATGCGCAGATCAGATCTCGGAAACGGGTGGAGCTATCGACTTGGAATTTGGTTTTTGAATAGCCCGGACAACGTCGGGCTCATCGGCTAGTCTCATATATATTGTGAAGACCTCTGTCTGTCTGTCTGTCTGTCTGTCTGTCCTTTATAGAATCGAAAACGGGTTGACCGATCGAGACAAAATTTCGTATATAAGTGTAATAACCCACGGGGATCGTCGACGTCGCATTTTGGACAAGCTCTGAGCACCGATTCTCCACTCCCAATCATCAAAATCACCGCAAACGCCACTTCGGGGGGGGGGGGGGTTAAGGCATCAACGATCTTTATATTGACCATATTCGGAGGTGTTAAGGATTAACGCTCTTTATTACAATCGAAGCTGCTAAACGGCTACCCATGCGTAAAATACGGATGTAAAACGAAACGCGGAATGCAATTATCTCGTGCGACGCCCGTGCAGCGCATGCGCAGACCAGATCTCGGAAACGGGTAGAGCTATCGACTTGAAATTTGGTTTTTGAATAGCCCGGACAACGTCGGGCTCATCGGCTAGTTAATATATATAATTATAATAGGCAATTGATTGTTTGAGTCTAGGAGTGTGGTCAGATGTTCCAGTTTTGGATGGAGGTACACTTAGAAGAATAACCGAGCAATAGCTAAGTGTGGAACAATTTTGAAAATGCTTTACATCCGGCGAATAGTTGGGTTTGGTTGGCGGATCAATTGGTTAAAGTAGAAAAACAAATTTAGACACTTTAAGTAACTTTTTGAGAGCCAGTGGTACACTCATTAAACGAGCGCTCATAATAAATGTTGATTATATTCTGTATTTTGAAAAGCAGATTTACGGTAAGTCAAGCCCCATTCAAAACGGACACCTGACCCCTCCCCCATTGATGCTGTCACTATATAAATCTAGATCGTAAGTTGCATTGGTCTGACAGTCCTGGATACTAGATGAATGCTTCATCATCTACCCGATGCTATATGCATGTAATTTTATCAAAGAATATTGGGGTCTTTCCCACGTAGTTTATTGTCAAGTTCGTCCATTGCATGTGGCGTAGTTATTCTGATGGGCTTCTCATTTTCTTTAAGCCTGATGAGAATGGCTCCATAGATATTCCACGTTTCGTGGATCAGCTTGTCTTTACGGAGCTGACGCGCCCTTCTGTGAATTGCGGCGCGGGTTCTAGTGAGATCCTCATTTATGAATACCCTTTGGTTGAGGTACGGTAATTTCACTGCGTCTCCCATATAGTTCCCGCCTTATTTTATAGGAGGGAAGTCTGAAGATAATTTGGCGCGGTGGGTTGGGTTTCGGAGCATTTTTGGTTCCTACAGTTTTTAGTTCAGTTGAATCAGAGTTAGCTTTTCCTTGTTTCGGACCAACCCTGTGACTTCGGTAAAAATTACCGAGCGGTATACCTAACTCGTTTGCAACATCGAGGACAATGTTATCAGTGTTTTCGCCTGATTTTTCGGGAGTACCTGATATTCTGAGATTCGTTCTGCGGCCATATTGTTGCAGGTCGTCGAGTTCGAGTTCACTTCGCGAATGTCGTATTGACGCGCTTCCCTCTCCGCTCTGAGCTCAACTTTAAGTTCTGATAATTCCTGCCTAATGTCAGCTATGTCGCTTTCACACTTTTCTCTGGGCACGAAGGAATCTTGAGTTATTTTCGCGACTTCAGACCGCGTCATTTTGGTGATCACGCGCTCAAGCATGCCTTCCATCATTAAGATAGAGGAACTCTGGACACATTCACTCCCGAGACTTGATTAAAAATATTTGTCTGGGTTATAATTGTAATTTTCTATTTCCGATGAATTTGACAGGTTTAGGGTTTCGTCAACCAGGGAGTCCTGATATAGACAGGTCTGGGCTTTTTATTGTCATTAGATTGATTGATCATTACACTCCCACCTGAATAGTCCAGTCATTTCTTACACGCGAGCAGTGTTCGCGCTGGCCCGAAAAATCATGTGGCCAAAAGTTTAACCAAATGAAAATTTTATTAGCCAAATGAAAAAAACTTTGGCCAAATATTGTTTGGCCAAATTAAAAAAACTTTGGCCAAATTAAATCCTTATTTTCTCGGCGGTTCATAGGTATGCGTTACATCGCACAGACAGATCAATTCATGTAAAGCATCAATACAAAATACTGCGGGATTTCACATCCGACCATATTCAAAAAGCCCGGTGAAAATCAAAGTCAGAATTTTTTTAATCGTGGAGACGATGGACTGTTCTGGTTTGGCTATGGTTGTTGCTTGTATTTCGTTTCATGTGTTTACTCCCTTCAACATTTATTTAGACGCACTATGGGAGTTGTGACGCGAGATGTAGTCAAGGTTCAACTCACATCCGCTAATACTGGGATTGCTATCTTCGTGGTATGCGAATTACTTTAATTGAAGTTTATAATAGAAAATCGGAGATAAACGCCCGGTGGCATATATAATTACGAGTATACCAGTTTACTCTGCCGCCGGAAAATGGCTTCAATCTCGCGTACCAAAAAGAGAGGGGTGACACCCTTTTTCATACACCGTACACCCACGTAGTTTTTGGAAACAATTTGATCTCTCATTCCCACATGAATAATCCAGTCTATTCTTACACGCGGGAGTTAGTCAAGACTGAAGCTCTCACCCGCCAATACTTTCTATATATCTTCGGGTTGTGCGAATTACATTAATTGAAGTTTATAATAGAAAATCTGAGATAAACGCCCGTTGGCGATTATTATACAAATGGAACCATCCCAGATTAGACTCGTCTAGACCGGCTCATAACCAAGCTTATATATCACACCGACCAATCGTTTATGCGCTGTGGCGGGTGAATGTCCGCTGGGCTGGAGTATACGAATGCTGTGGCGGTGAGCCTCATATGAGCTACAATAATTCCGGAACGTATCCATATTGGCCAACTATCATAAGAGCCACTAATAGTCGAGAAAACAGCGATCTAAGGGGACCCAAAATGCATAAAATTGTAAAGCAGATGACAACAATGCTGTGGAAAACCCAGTTATACAATTAAATGAGACCCCTTAGATTGTCCCCTTAGATCGCTGTTTTCTCGACTATTAGTGGCTCTTATGAAAGTTGGCCAATATGGATCCGTTCATGAATTATTGTAGCTCACATGAGGCTCATTAGTAGGGTGTTAACGTGTTATCATTGTGTTAAAATCAGACTGTTTTCAGTGGGAGACAATGTTCAGAAACCATACCCAGGCATTTTGTGTAGCGTTTTTCTCAGACATAGAAATTAAGGGAGGGGCGAATAAGCGTGCATCTGTTGGCACTAATATCACCCTACACGGCTGTGACTGTTTGCGTCTCGGTCGCTCGAAAAAATCGCAATTTGAGCGCCACAGCATCCGTATACACTCCAGCACAGCGGTCATAAACCCGCCACAGCGCAGAAACGATTGGTCGGTGTGTATATGTGATATTGCAATGATTCACAGAAACATTGATCTATTGAAGTGCGAGTCCACCTGGCTACGCTCCGTGCATGGTTGTCATCAGTTCATCGAATTTATGACCGATAACGCGAAGTTAAGCCACATACAATTATGAAAGTACGGAGATAGATAACCCCCCATAGTTATATTAACTAGATGGTCCTGCTATATACTGCTACGATGTTGGTGGGTCCTGCTGAATTGCTATTGTGCTGGAAGGGCAAACTGATTCAGTTACGAAAAAGTACCAACCCTATAGGTCCAACTTCCGGGAAAATGTGGCTACCTGGAAATTGAGCAGACACGTGGTTTATAACATTAGCACGCATGTAAGAAAACTGACATTTTATGGTTGTCATCGTTTTAAACAATGTTTTTCTGGAGCATGCATGGTGACATAAGTAATGTTTGTTTACAAACTCAATTTCATGGAAGCCCCATTTTCCCGGAAGTGAGAACTATCGGGAGGTTCTGTTATATTTTTTTCTAAAATTGTCATTTTCGTGGTGATTGACCAATCCGAGCAATTTGAGTAAGGGCAGTGTCTGTATGAAACATTCAAGAACATATATATTTTTTGAGAAAATACAATAATGGCTGCGCTGTTGTTTGCAAACAAAACCAGGTGAATAGATATCTTGATTATAGTAAAATTTGGCGTAAACATATTTATTCCAATCATAATAACATATTTAAACATTTGACAAACATTTTACAGTAAAATAGAATAATATAGATGATCATTTGGTTGGAAAGGGGATTAAACAACAAGCCCAAGGGCTATTATAAAGTTTGCTCCCCTTTTGTATCACGTCCGCTCTTCATTAAGTGTAGAGGGGGTCGGACTGGAAGGGGGTCGGACTGGAAGGAATGAAAATATTATAATTATAGTAATGATGATGTCGCGAGAAGCAGGGAGAGAGAGAGAGAGAGAGAGAGAGAGAGAGAGAGAGAGTGAGTGATAGTGAAAGAGAAAGAGAGAGAGATAGATAGAGAGGACGGGATGGATACCTGTTAACTGCCAACATGATCAGCTACAGTTCATTCGAACTTCACGCCATCAACCAAACAATGGACCACACATATCATCAGCATAGAGCATGTGTTATCAAGGCACTGATGAAGGAAAGGTTGTTGAAACCTGATCTATGTATTCACACTAAAAAGTGTGATACGGTGTACCATATCAAGACGGTTGCACCCCAATGCAGACAATACACCCATAACTACAACAGCTATAGATGTGTAAATATTAACAACCTGAGAAACCTCAACAAAGACTTGACTTATCCGCTATCTACTACCGATGATGACCAACTTTCACATGATCAGCTACATGTGGTTTCCCAAAATATAAACTTCTCAACTGTAAATTCAAGATCTCTGAGGAAAAAAGTGCCTGACCTTCTAGAACATGTAGTCAACAACAGCATAGACATTTGCATGGTTACAGAGACCTGGCTAAACGATAATGATACCGTGACAATCTCGTCTCTTTGCTGTGATGGATATATTTTCAAAAGTGCTCCAAGACCATCCGACAGAACTGGCGGTGGTGTTGCTTTGATGTGTAGAGAAAACATAAAACTGATGTCATCAACCAGCGGGGAAAAATCCTCGTTTGAATTCCTCGAGTGGAAACTTAAACTACACAACGATGTTCTGCGTGCCGTTTGCCTATATCGTCCTCCGTTTTCTGACAACCATCCAGTCACAACATGCACCTTCTTAAAGGAATTCAAAGAATATCTTGAATCGTTGGTTGTGTGTCCAGAAAAACTCATCATCTGCGGTGACTTCAACATTCATGTCGATGATGTTAACGACGCTACTGCTCGAAACTTTGACAAACTCCTAGATTCGTATGAACTGACACAACAAGTCACAACTACTACACATGAATCTGGACATATTCTAGGCCTCATCATCACCAGATGTTCAGACGACTTTTCCATAACCCCACCAACCGTGACAACTAAACTCTCAGATCATTCCTTTGTGGACTGCACAATCAGCACCCTCAGACCGAAGTTGACAAAGAAAATTGTGACTTTCCGCAAAATTAACAACATCAATATTGAGAAATTCGACAGTGACATCAAAGAATCAGATCTGCATACACAACAATGGACTGATTTAAATGGACTTGTGTCTTGTTACAACAACACGTTATCCCAGCTGCTAGACCAACATGCACAAACTAAGACCAAAACAATAGTCGTGCGTCCAAAGCTACCCTGGTTCAACGACAACCTGAAAGTACTCAAAGCCGACCGGAGAAAAAAGGAGAGGACCCGAGGCACGTCTGCAGAACATGAAAGGTCGTACTGTGATGCCCGAAAAAGGTTCTCCAATCAACTAAAGGAAGCCCGGAAGTCACACTACACCGACTCGATCAACAAGTGCGAAGGTGACACCAGGCAACTTTTCAAAGTTGTGAAAACGATGTGTCAGGTTTAACAAAGGCTGACATTAGAAATATAAAATCAGAGCTTATTGAGCGACACACAACAGAACTATTTACTGAAATGCAGAATGCAAACTCATCTAGAGCACGTTTTTATATGAGTATTAAAACGAGGCCGGGCATGGGTCGCTATCTAAGTTCCTTACCGGCTCACTTAGCAAACATTTTGCTAAAATTTAGAACCGCAAATATAAAACTGCCTGTCGAATATACAAGATGGAAATCTAAATCTGTGGATAATGGTGACAAAACCTGTGATATTTGCGGTGATGGCACGGGTGATGAATACCATTTTATTATTATTTGCAAAGAACTACAGATAATTCGAGCAGACTATATCCCGAAATATTACTGGGAGAATCCTACGAAAGAAAAATTCGAAAAACTATTATCTTTGGAAAATCAACTATTACTGAAAAAAGTTAGTATTTTTATCAAATTGGCATCAAGAAAATTAAAATATGACTGAGCCGATTATTCCAAATTGAAAAACGTGTGATTAGGTGCATTATTTATATCCGTGAATAATTATTTCAGGCAAAATATTATGATAATGATATTATAAAGGATTAAATTATAATATAAGATATTATAATACATATTACCATATATCTATACATTTATCATATTATATATTAATATATGTATGATTGTGTAACAATTGTTTTTTGTGACCTATTGTAAATATTGTAAATATTGTATATATGTTATAGCATGTTTCGCCTTAATTGACGACTTTGCAATAAACAATCAATCAATCAGGAGAAACCGAATGAGACACTACCACAGCATGATGACGCAGGACAATTGGCGGAGCAGTTTTGTGAATTCTTTTCTGAAAAGATAGAGCTTATCCAAAAGAAGATTGACAACATCACCGTGAAAGCGCCTTGTGTCGACAAAGAGGAAGCCACGGAAACGTTCACAACATTCGACGATCTCGACCTTGACGACGTCGTTAAAATCATCAAACGCTCTTCAAATGCATCTTGTGAACTCGATCCTATACCAACAACGCTACTCAAGAAATGTGACTCCCTGATACCTATCATCACCCAATTGATAAACCTATCATTAAACCAAGGACATGTTCCCAGTAGCTGGAAAACAGCCATAGTTCACCCTCTTCTCAAGAACTTTTCAAGAACTTCCGACCCGTCAGCAACCTATCCTTCATTTCTAAATTGTGTGAAAGGCAGTGATAGACCAACTCATTCGGCACAGCGAACAACATGCACCCCTTCCAATAAACACTTCTGCTTTCCGTCAACACCATTAAACTGAAACCGGGCTGCTTAAAGTCCAAAATGATATTCTCTGCAGCATGGAAACAAGAAAGGTCACTCTGCTTGTGCTAATAGATTTGAGCGCTGCTTTCGACACCGTCCGCCGTGATATTCTTCTAGATACTCTATAATCTGACTTTGGTGTTCGCGGCACTGCAGCTATCTGGTTGAAATCTTACCTCGCGAACCGATCACAGCAAATATCCATTAATGGCTCAAAGTCTACGAATTTCCCCATCGAGTGCGGGGTTCCACAAGGAAGTTGTCTTGGACCCGTGCTGTTCTTATTCTACATTTCGAAATTATTCTCAGTTGTTGAAAGTCACCTCCCCGATGTTCACGGCTATGCAGATGATACCCAAATCTACTTTTCATTTCGACCGACAGAGAGAGGCGAAACTAAAGCACGTCAAATTGTGGAGAACTGTATTGTGGACATTAGAGCGTGGATGATTACCAACCGACTCATGATAAATGACGATAAGACTGAATTCATAATCATTGGTTCTCGACAGAAACTTCAGAAAGTCAACATCAGTTCAATTCATGTGGGAGACGCCGACATACCAACAAAGGACACTGTTCGCAACCTGGGATCGTATTTTGACACAAACATGACAAAGGATAACCATATCTCTAATATGTGTAAGAAGGCGTTCAGAGGTTTATACAAAATCCGACAAATTAGACAATCCCTCGATGTAGACTCAACTAAGACATTGGTCCAAGCTTTTGTCACGTGACACTTAGATTACTATAATTCTTTACTGTATGGACTACCGGATTACCAAAAAAAGTGCTAAATGCTGCGGGGCGAGTTGTAATATACACTCCTCGGCATGAACATATAACTCCAGTTCTCAAGCAATTACACTGGCTGCCAGTGGAGTATCGAATCATGTTCAAAATTATTTTGCTTGTATTCAAATCTCGTAATAACATGTCACCATTGTATAAAGGATATGACCAAAGACAGAAATGTGTGTACATATGAATTACGATCTGATAGTAGTATGCTTTTGTACATTCCTTTCAACAAACAGAAAACGTTTGGCGATACGGCATTTTCATTTGCAGGTCCACATCTATGGAATAGCATTCCACCTCACTTGAAAATATTCACTGATTTAAATAAGTTTAAGACCGGCCTCAAAACATATCTCTTTGATGTAGCATTTAATTCCTAGATATGTGTGCATGTACATTATTATGCATGTACATTATTATGCTGATTAGGCAATTAGCTCGATGTAATGTAAAGCGCCGTTGAATATGTACTCATAATATTGAGCGCTATACAAATTAATTATTGTATTGTATTGTATGAGATACTAGAAGAGGGGGCAGTGGTGAGGAGTTTTCAATAATTGAGTTGTTGCGTGATAAAAATGATGCCCGTCTACAGTATTCTTCGTGCGTCAGGCTCCATGGGAGGGGGTCAATCGTAGCTGTTCATTGGTTACATCCGTCAATAAGTAATTAAACAAACAAGCACGCAGCTACGAGTGTTTATAACCAACATATATCGTGGACTATCTATTTTCCGTGAGAATATATTCAGCGGGAGCACACAGCTTCGAGTGTTTATAACCAAAATATATCGTGGACTATCTATTTTTCCGTGAGAATAAGAACATATTCAGCGGGACTAGCCCGAAACAGGACAATTCCTATTTCAAGGGTGTTCACTGTGAATGTCGCAGCATCATTCATGTGTAATCATTTCACTTATATATAGGATAATAACAAGTAAGTAACATACAAATTAATCATTATGGGAAGGCATTTAATGCTACATATATAGTGGGTAATATCATGCTGCCGCATATAACTCGACCGGAATCCAAAGCAATTCGTTATCCGTACAGGTGATAGAATCATGGGAATCTTTTTGTTCTCATGATATATGTCTGTACTGCATTTAATATTTTTTTGTTTTCGCGAAGGCTAAGCTATGGAATCCTATTAGGGCCACTTGCTAATGGCGCTTTCGGTGCGATGCGCCGAAAGCGCCGAAAGCGACAAAAAGTGCGCCATTAGTAACGCGCCGAAAGCGACAAAATGTGCGATATTAGCGCATGTTTCGGCGCGTTACTAATGGCGCACCTTTTGTCGCTTTCGGCGCGTTACTAATGGCGCACTTTTTGTCGCTTTCGGCGCGCGCCGAAAGCACCATTAGGCATACTATTAGGTCCACTCCCTAATGGCGCGCGCCGGAAGCGACAAAAAGTGCGCCATTAGGGTATGTTTCGGTGCGAAAGCGCCGAAAGCGACAAAAAGTGCGCCGAAAGTGCCATTAGCAAGTGGCCCTAATAGGATTCCATACTAAGCTCATTTGATCCCCGCAATAGAGTGTTCTCAGATAGGGCAACATTGGGTAGGGAGTCATATAGTTCTTTTCTGGGCTCTTGATAAAATGTACATTCAAAGAGATAATGGTAAGTTGTCTCAAGTTCCCCACATAAACAGAAGGTGGTTTTGTTTACATGATTATCTGTCAGGTCACAACTCAGGTGGCTGCAGTTCAGTCTTAACCGGGTATGATGGATATGAGATTTACGGCATTTACTATGATAAAAATTGGCAGGTGGACGCATATTGTCACTGTTGAGTTCCTTTTTGAAGTCTTCGATTGCACTGCTGCCCTTTGTAGATCCGGCAGTTTGTTCCATTCGGTAATTGCCGCTGGTAAGAACGAATCCATATAATAGTCATAGTTAATATTCGAGGGTAGTCTTATATTTTAAAATCTGAAGTTATATTTGGAATTATTTGCCTGGATTGGTCGTACATAGTTTCTTAAAATTGATGGGGCAGTTTCATTTTTAAAAAATGGCATAGCTTGTATTTTCTACGACGTGAGGAGAGGAGTTCCTAGCCAGTTTCTGACAAAAGACGCGCATTACTCGTACTGATGGTTGCACCTGTTACTATTCGGGCCATTTCGTACTGAACCTTTTCAATGTCATCACTAAGATAATCAGGCAGTTATCCCAAACAAGAGAGGCATATTCCAGTGTTGTCGGATAAATGTATAATGAATTTTTTCAAGCGTTACTCTGCTTAGCCTGTATCTGTGTTTTCGTACTAATTTACTCGACTCCATGCTTTGTCAAGCATATATCTGATGTGGATACCCCATGAGCCCAAGTTGTCGGAAGTAAGTCCCAGATGTTTATGGCTGTCAACCTCGACAATTGTCGCGGCTCCTATGGTCAGATGTGGATGATATACTGGTGTTTCTTTCCTGGAGAGCTTCCATTTTCAGGGGATTGAATTTTACAAGCCATTCTGATGACCAACACACGAGAGTTTCGAGGTCATCATTGATTAGTTTTGCGGCCATAGTGGGGTCTTCGACAGTAAGAAATAGAGAGGTGTCATCAGCAAATAGACAAATGTTGCACCGTATATTTTCGGTTATATCATTAATATAAATTAAAAACAGAAGTGGGCCTAATACTGTTACATCTTGTAATTCCGAGTGTGTGCCGTCTATGACAACTTGTTGATGCCTACATTCAAGATACGATTTCATTAAGTTATACAAGTTTCCTCTTATACCAATTTTCGTCAGTTTGTTCAAGAGGCCACGGTGCCAGACTTTATCGAACGCTTTACTTATGTCGCAGAATATACACCGGACCTCTTTTCCGTCGTCTAGTGATCGAGATATATTGTCATATATTTCGGTAAGTTGGAAAACTGTTGAGTCATTGCGCATGAAACCAGCTTGGTAAAATGATAGGAGTTTGTTTTCATCGAGAAATTCCCATAGATATTTATAAATGCATTTTTCATAGACCTTTGAGACGCAGCTTAGTAGTGAAATTGGTCGGTAATTTGATATAAGACTGGGATCACCGCTCTTGAATATAGGTGTAAGGTAGTAGGTAGTAGCTGTTTTCGGTAAATATTCAAAAATAGAATTCAAGAGGTTCACAGAGCGAGGAGGCACAACTTTTCCAAACTCTGGGACTTATTCCGTCGATTTGTAACAACTAATACAATCAGTATTACAACATTTCGCAATAGATATCTTTTGGAATGTTTGATACATCACATAATGGCTTTTCTTGGATATGTTCAGATATTATCCAATCATTGAGAAAACGTCAGTTAAAACAAAATAACGGTACTTTTTCTTAACAGCATCAGTTAGCGCGGACGGCATCATATTAATCCAAAAGGACCCACCAGCATCATAGCACATTAGCAGGACCACTTGCCCAGGGACGAGTCCTCACAGTGTCGCTAACCTCTCTCACGTTATTGACGCTGTCCAAAAACCATGCAGAATTGACAAGATTCTTGTAAATTGGAGAAAATACGTGTTCAGTAATAATTTTGTCGCCGAAAACATAATGAGTTTCCCAAATAATTGTCAGATTTTCTTGGGACTATTTTGTCTACGAATTATACCGTAGTATTATATCACCTATATTGCATTGGCATGTTATATGTGAAATTGTGAATGAGTCGTTCCACAGAGACAACTGATGCACCGCAATGTTTTGTACATGTACGTTTGAAGTTTCTTGTTTCGCAGTATTTTGACAGAGGTGTTATCGGTAAGAGAAAACGCTGGTAGAGATTGGACCAGGAGTGGTAATTACAGATAATTTTGAGCGCCGCATTTCTGAAACGGATGTTAGTGCAATCGCACCCGTCCACATCGTGCTAGAAGTTGCTCCCTCAACTCCTGACAAAATACGTACAAGTAAGACGTACGTTTTATATAAAATTTACCCAATCACCACCTACGACACGACCATATACGCTTGCCAATATACACCATAACAGGGCGCAATAAGAGTCAAGCATTTAAAACAAGATGCATGTTAGTAATATTCCTTGTGGTAATAAAAAGGAAGTGTGTTTACTGATGCAAGACTGTTATTTTACATGACATTTGATGTCACATGAGTGTGTATTGAGAGTGAGAAAAAGATTTGATTTGGTCAAGATAACAATTTTATTCAGATTGGTCAGACCACTGCCATCACATATACATAATGTAAACATTTCTTATATTTTTCATTATTGACTTTTGTCGGTCACTATTAATTCTGCACTATTCTCAGAAACTAAACTGTCTAAATTCAATTGGAATTTGGTCGGATCCGATCAAATTAGTCGGAAATTGTCCGGTATAGTAGCGCAAAACAGTTCGGCCGACAACTCCTACGCCGATTAGACAGACGTAAATAAATAACGCCTACTTGTTTGACGTGTTTTCTTTGGTGTACATTCAACTAGATTTGAGTACATTAGATTTGAGTACATTCAACTAGATTAGAGTACATTTCTTTGGTGTATATTCAACTAGATTCGAGTACAACGACACGATAACAACTCACGTGACTCGTGGTGAGACAGCTATGTTCTGACTTCCCTGTTCCCATAATTGACACTAGCACGTGATGGCAGTCGTATATACATTGCGTGGTGAGGGGATAGAACTCTGTCTTGGTGTAAACAATATTTATTAAACAAATCAAATATATTACACAAACACAATAAACATGTAGATACATAGAAATTTAGGAAGAGGATTGGACAACAAGCAAAATGCTTTTTTAAAGTCCTCTCCTGTGGAATAAATGTTACCTCATGTGACGGAAATATCACTTGAGGTAAAGTAGACGGGATATATAGTTTTGTTTGATTGGAATGTTATTACATGTTTAGGATTGAGATATGGGTATAACATTGTAATGTGGGAGTTAAGGGAGATGGTGAGCTAGAGAGAAAGAAAGAAAGAGAGAGAGAGAGAGAGAGAGAGAGAGAGAGAGAGAGAGAGAGAGAGAGAGAGAGAGAGAGAGAGAGAGAGAGAGAGAGAGAGTGTGTGTGTGTGTGTGTGTGTGTGTGAGAGAGAGAGAGCGAGGTTTGACACAACATACATTGGATACAAAACAACACAACAATATGCGTTCAGTGGGGAAATCAATTCCACGAATGCGTCACGACCACGGAGGAGAAAAAGCGGTTCATACAAATAGAATCTAGCCGCGTCACCTGAAGTGATCTATGAGAAACGGCCACTATCTATAACAAGAAAACCATAGTCAGAAATGGTAACGCCACCAAGATAATATTATTAGCCATAAATACCAATTATAATATAATTATAATATAAACTAGCTTTCAAATTCCATGTGGGAAATTTGCATACAGAAAGTCTCCTTAAAGTTGTGAATAAGATGAAGAATATTTATTAGATGTTATTTAACAAGTCAATCAAATAATATTATTCATTAGTTTTAGTTGTGAATAAGATGAAGAATATTTATTAGATGTTATTTAACAAGTCAATCAAATTATATTATTTGACTTGTTAAATAACATCTAATAAATATTCTTCATCTTATTCACAACTTTAAGGAGTCCTTCTGGCACACGAGAATGTTTAATTATCGCCGTTTGATTTGCACCAAGTGAACTCGGCGCATATATAATTGATAGAACAGACCTCTATTATGATGATCGTGTCGTTATTTGTTATACGCCTTCTCGCCAGAAAATGATAAATAGCCGATGTGTCGAAACGGTAGAAGACCATAAACAAATATAGCAAATCGAGCTTGGAACATACACCGGCATTCTTGTGAATATACGGATATGAATGCGCGCATCTGACCATTCAATACGTTATTACAAGTCTTCACATACATGCATAAGCTCCTATACAAAGTTAACAATCGGTATTCACATACAAACATAATTCGTATCAATTGACATATTCGCAACCGTTCCCTCATTAAAATCAACATATTTCGCTCATTTTAGGGGACCTCCGCGATTTAATTTGCGTGATCAGGATACCCGCACAGCAATCTCCGGGAGTGTGTGCATATATATATATATAGGTGCTAACTAATGAATAATATTATTTGATTGACTAAATAAATAACATCTAATAAATATTCTTCATCTTATTCACAACTTTAAGGAGTCCTTCTGGCACACGAGAAAATTTATCGCCGTTTGATTTGCACCAAGTGAACTCGGCGCATATATAATTGATAGAACAGCTAGACCTCTATTATGATGATCGTGTCGTTATTTGTTTAAAATACGTATCAATTGACATATACGCACCCGTTCCCTCATTAAAATCTACAAATATCACCCATTTTAGAGGACCACCGCGAGTTCGGGGATTTCACTAAGTGACCTCCGCAAATAGGGACCTACTGCAAATCGTCGCACCCAATGCAATTTGTAAACAAATACGTTTGACATGCGTTTTAACGAGGTGAGCTTTAATTAAATGAAAGAAGCAATGCTATATCAACTATTTGTCATGGACTCAACCAGTGTGTCATATATCTGTGTCAACTAAGGTAGCTTTGCGTGGTAAAAATGAAAAGTGAAAGTGAAAATTCGGATAATCCTATTGAAAATGAAAGTAAAATATTTGGGAATTCCGCGGCAGAGAATCTATACTATTGAAAGTGAATGTACGATTCCTGGAATTCTATCAGATTTCACGACTGCTCGTTTTCATGATCATATGTTATATAGGGCCTATATGACCACGAAAACGAGTCGAGTCACGATACATCCATCGGTACAAACACATTTTGTATACGATACAATTTTGACTTGATGACCAGAAAATAAAAGATCGCGATTACTCCAACAGAACAGGCATGCGCACTCCAATTAAAATTACCCATAATTCACTTCACTACACCAGGGGCTCCCAATGGGTTATACATTATTTTCAGGCTATCAGATTATTTATATTTTCAAGAACATATTATTACACCGGTGACTTTAAGTTTACAATTTCAGCCTGTCCTGACTATATCGGTACGATTGAGTCATATTTTCAAAAACATTTTATACACCGGTGGCGTTAACTTTACAATTTCAGCATCTACGTGATTCTATCGGTACGATTGAGTAAGGTACAAAAAAAAAATCGCCCAGAATGCATTCGCCCAGTCGTCCACAGAATATCAAAATCTCCCAAACAACTAACACCACATGTGGCGTAATAAACTTGCAGTTTGCCCCCATATTGTGTTTTAATTTTGTGGATCGATCGCACCGCGCATGCAAAATGTGGAATAATCAACCCTTTAAACACAGAATTGTGTGAAAGTATGTGACTAGGTCGCGTTTTATTGGGGATATATTACTCTGGTTTAATTCCAGTTCCAAGCGGCGTCACCTATAATATATATGTCATCTTAATTCCAACTTCAGGAAATTAAACTTCCACCCCACTTGCTATATATGTCTACAATTTCCGACTGCTGTCTCAAGATGTCTATTTCTATCTGAGAATAACACCGGTCGTGCGCCATTATGTTTGTCAAAGAAGAAGATAATTGCAAATTCGTTTGCTATATATTAATTGTTAACTGTAAGCGTGTTATTTCGATTTTTCGCTTTTCGCGATCGAAGTGCAAATGTAGGCTGATAAATGTGTAATACTCTAATAATAAAACTGGCTTCATTTGTTTTTCAAACACTGAAGAGATAAAGTGGCAGAATGTTATCGCCTTTCAACGATTCCATTCCACGATATACTAATATGATGTGTGGGTTTCTTCAACCACATGCTGATTTCAACTATTTTCTGTTAATCTAACTTGAACACTTATCTAATTTGATAGAGTTGGTCGAGTGCCTGTAATAAGTCCGTTTGTTGAACGCGAAAGAACGGGGTTGTCCTGTAATGAGATTTCGATAGTCTTGTGCAGCGATGTCAGAGTCATGGGAACAACATATCCAAAATCCGCTCAAATCCAGCGATGGGGTAATGGTAATGTGTAACGTTAATGCATTATAATGCATTAATTTTTCTCAAGTAATGAAAAATAATTTGTTATGTATCCTTTTTAATTAAACTTTACAAAGTAAAGTTTGAGCTATTGCCATGAGTTGGCTGTCCGTGTGTCAACAATTTCATTCGGCGCGCCCTACAGGCCACATCCCTAATCCGATCTTCACCAAACTTCATAGGTAGCTTCAGGGTGACCTACATATGTGAGCTTTCGAATTTCGATGAAAAACATGGCCGCCAGCAGCCATCTTGGATTTCAAATTTGAATCCATCGGCACACCCTACAGCCCGTATTTATAGCCGGGTCATTTTTTAATTTTGAAGGCTATCGATTTTCGATGAAAACGTGGCCGCCGACAGCCATCTTGGATTTTACTCTTTGCATGGATAAATCCTTTGGCACACCCTACAGACCACATCCGTTATCTGATGATCACCAAACTTCATATGGATCTTCGGTGACCTCTAGATGGGAGCTTCATATTTTTTACCGAAATTCGTTGAGAAACATGGCTGCCAGCGGCCATCTTGGAATTTACTCTTTGAATGACTAAATCATGTGTCCGCTGACTACGTCACCTTTCCTCTCTTGTGTTATATATATGTACTAGCTGGTGGGCCCGACTTCGTCCGGGCTGTTTCCCATCTGCTTTCCGGTGAAAGGCGCGATTTGACATTGAATTGACCATTTTGAAGGTCAAGGTCAGGTCGGGGTCACGATTTGAACCGTCCAAAACACTCCCCGGACAAGTACCCGTCGAAATCCGTCCGGTTTTACCTGATTTGACATTGAATTGACCATTTTGAAGGTCAAGATAAGGTCGGGGTCACTATTTGACCCGTTCAAAACACTCTCCGGACAAAAGTACCCATAGGTATCAAATTTCGTCGAAATTCGTCCGGCAGTTTTCCCGGCCATTGCTAGCAGACAAACAGACAAACAGACATCCCAAAATACATAGTAGATACGCAAAATTCACAACTATGGAATATTTATGTTAAACATATTGTACATTCATGCCCAGATAATCCCGGCTGATACATTCAACTAAATCCCTTAGTTATTCGAAGCTTTTGAGAACCAGCCCCCTCTCCAATCATGGATTATGGTCCAAAATGTTATAATTCAAGCGTGTACAAGCTAAAATTGTGACAGTTAGGAACTTGTTCAACCTTTGGTTTGAGAAACATATACTGTTATGTAAATTCTGGGTGAAAATTGGGGGGGGGGGGGGGTGTCACTCTTTTTACTTTCAACGCTGTACCTGCAATAATTCGCGACCTGATTTCCATTCTGTCCTAAGTGCATTTTTTTGTGTTTCCGAGTAAATCGATTTTTAAATTTCAAAGTTCTGGCAATTGGTTGTTATTAGACTTATGGTGGATATCCTGGTATCTGCCGAGAAATCAGTATTCATTCTGCCAATAACCATCAACTTCGATAAGGAGATGCTCTTTCTTATATGATATTTCGACCAGATTCGGGAGGTGGGGTGCGATTTTTTGCATTTAGCACACTATGGACTCAGTCTTAGTAGAATATTTTTCGTGGGACACTATGGAAACGGAATTTTTTTCAGGACCGGTCTGTTCCAAGTGGTGATTATAAAAGAGATAATACGCACTTGGGACAACATGAAGAAATATTTAGTCTCAATTTACCGGATAACATGATAGAATTAGAGATTACAATGTGAGCAGAGTGTGATATGTGCGCTCTTTGGAACAGTTAGCCAGCACATCGACATAGAAACAAGTATTTTGAATTGGTATTGTATGGAAAGCAAACGACTCTTGATGATATATTGCATACGTAATGTTGATATGGCTTCATGGAATGTACTCTTCGTTAATGTTACATTGCGAATTTGACGCGTATATGTACAGGAGATATTGGTCGACATCTGCACCCCCTCCCCAGGACTCAACTTCACCCCACTAATTTTCTTTCTTAATGTCTCGTCTAATTTGTTTCGGTTGTTAACAAGAAAAAAAAGTGGCCGCAGAGACTCCAGACAAGATGGCGTCCATCGTGGCGGCCATTTTGTTTATATGCATCAGGTCTCTTTGATCGCCGTTATAGTAAAGATGATATAAAAAGCGGTCTTGTTTTCCGCTCGATTCGTTATGCTAATATACAACCCTCATAAATTAGCCAGAAGTCCGACACCAGAATTCAATATGGCGGCCAAAATGGCCGCCGAAATGTGAATATATGCTATTTTTCTTACATTTTACCACCTTTCGTTTGTCTCTATGGGAAAATATTGGCATCTTGGCGTGAATTTATACATTTATCGTATAGAAGAGTCATTGACGAACACAATGGGATCATATATACATTCATAGCGGGATAGTTTTGTCCAATAACACGTTTCCCAAATGCCGGTATAATAGGTCAAAGCCGAATCAACACTAACAACGCGATGTAATGTTTCGAATCAATAAACGTTATTGCTATCATAACAACACCCATGCATATATATGTGCAGGAGATACTCGAGCTATGATTCCTCTTATACCCGAGTTGTGGAATATTCATTCAAATCCAAGACGGCGGCCAAAATGGCCACCAGAAATAGAAAAATCGCTGATTTTAACATCAGTGAGCGTTATTGTCACGACAACTCCACACCTGTTAACTATTATGAGTTGGGAACACTTAGGCGAAGTACTTTCATTATACCATATCCAAATAAAAGTTCCCCAGATCTAAAATGGCACCCACAATGGCGGAAAGATTTTGAAAAATCACCGAAATTCCCTCATATTCACATCATTGGGCATTATTTTTGAGACAACTGCACACACGCGGACAGTTGATTTGGAAATACTGAGGTGAAGTAATTACCTTGCATCTCATACAATAAATTGTTTTCCAAATCAAAGATAGCGGCCAAAATGGAGACCGAAATTTGAAATCAAGCTCACATTCCTTTAATTTCTTACGATGGTCGTTATTCTTATGCGAATTCTGCCCACAATTACATGTTCATATGGAACATTGATAGGAAGTATTCATTTGAGTTTGGCAAACTCTCACAGTCAAGATGGTGGCCAAACTGGCGGCCAGAAATTGAAAAGAAGTCGATATTATCACATACTAATTCCAACTTTTTGTCATTATATCGATACGTATGGTCGACACTGTACATACTTTTGGCCATTTATTAGTTTCAACATAAGTCGTAGCCTCTGGAAAGATGAAAACCCACAATTAATTATCACGATGTGGCATTTCGAAATCCATTGTCCACCATAAGCGCCCATAATGACCGTTTAGGTGCGCCAAATAGCCATAGTATGGCCTCCAAAAATCAAAACAACAGTACCTGAGCTTATTCTGATGTGCCACATTCAGCATTATCTGCATGGACCAGTTTCCGTCTCTTCGTCAGATTAATCTATCTCTCTCACAGTTTTCTACACTTCTTTTTAGAAAGGTCCCACTAATCGGAATATTTCAAACAATACATATGCCGGTGCCCAGCTCACGTGTTTGTCTCGAAAGCTGGGAATTCTTATCCTTATTCTTGGCGATCTTCATTCGTGGTATAGCTTATGGTATAATTCAGATGCTACATATGGGATCTGAGCGTTATTTTGTGCGATAAACTAGAAAGGAATGTGGTCGATGCATATACTAGCTTTCAGAAGGACCTCGCTATCTGCGTATTTTCAGCTTTGGTGACCTAATGGGGATAACAACATATACACCTGGTGACCTTACCAAACAGCCACTTCTCAATATATGGTTCATCAATTCACATACTCATCTAATGCACTGACGTACCCGGACAACTTATGTATATGGCTTCGAATGTTGAAAGCCAGACATTTGATGGATGTCTTTCCGCTAAGGCGTAGAAGACCATAATGCATAACATACCCACACGTCTTGACCATGAACAAAAGAAAAATCTTGTTGCGTACAGCAATTGTCTCACCGAACAAATTCAAGCAGATAATAACAATACGCACGATGCTAGTTTGTGGGCATGTGTCATGATAGCGGAAATGAAATTGGACCATGACTGCACCGCCCTTCTTTGGGTATGTTTTAGATTCAGACATGATCTCATGTGTGGCTTTGCTTTCCTTGTATGCTAATATTGTTCCCATCCGTTTGGAAGCCGTTCACAATCAACTGGACCAGGAGTGTACCACTGGCTACTACTATATAAGACACACCCAGACTAGGGTATAGTCTTAAAGACGATGCCTTTCATAGTTGGTTGATATGTCATACACACACTGGGTGGTGGTCGGTATGGTTCAAGAAAGTACAAATGCCACCAACACAAGGGTGAAATGTTCAACGCGAAGAACATCTAGAGGAATGTTACGTTGATGATATCTTGCATTCAGTTCAACATACGTTGGGTAAACAAAGTGATATCTTGGCAACATCACCATTCCGACCATTTTACCATGGCCAATTTATTTCATTCCCACTATCATGGCGTATGTCCACAAACTAACACCGCGAATATTGTTCTTCTCTGCTGGGAGCTATTCGACGAGACGACTGCGGGACATCACACAGTTTCCTTGGGATCATGGTCAAGAATTGTGGGTAGTCGGTACATTATGGTCTTCTCCTCAGCAGATATACATCTGTCCAAGGGAATGAGACAGCTAGCAACCTTCGAAACAATGCCGAAGTTGTCCACATATGCCAATGCGTTCGCTAAGTTTGTGAGTTGACGAACCATCTATTGAGAAGTGACTAGCTAATTGGTTCGCCAGGTGTACATGTCGTTATCCCCATGGGGTATGAGACACATACATAGAGATGACATAATGCAAGCTTGTATACTCATCGACCATATGCCTTTCTAGTTCAAGATGACGCACAAATCCCATATTTAGCATATTTAAAATCGTAAGCTAGACACCGGAGAATGAATTGTTTGAAACGTTATGATTAGAGGGACCCTTCTCCCAGGAGGTGTTGACTACTTTGTCTATGTGAGCGACCCAGATTTACCAGACAAAGAAATGGAAGCTGGTCCAGATAATTATGGACGTGATGTGGCAAATCAGAATCTGTTATCAGGTAATTGTTCTAATATTACTATTCGGCGCACCTACGGTTACGGCCATTATCGGTGCTAAGTGGAGAATGGATTTCGAAATGCCACATCGCGATATTAATGGTGGGTTTTCGACTTTCCAGAAGGATACGAGCCATTTTATGCATTTTGCTACATATTAAGTTAAACTAATAGATTGTTTATGTACAGTTTCGTCCACACATATTGATATTATGACAAAAAGTTGAAATTAGTATGTGAAAATATCGATTTCTTTTCAATTTCTGGCCGCCAATTTAGCCGCCATCTTGACTGTGAGTATCAATTGCCAAACTCAAATGAATACTTCGTATCAATATTCCATTTCAACATGTAATGGAGGGTAGAAATCGCGAAACATTAACGCCCATCGTAAGAAAGTATAGGAAATTAAGTAATGTAGGCGTGTTTTAAAATTTCGGTGGCCATTTTGGCCGCCATGTTCGATTTGGATTTTTTTTTTCTTGTACCTCAGTATTTCCAACTCAACTGTAAGCATGGATGGAGTTGTCTCGACAATAGTATCCAATGATGTGAATATGAGGGCATTTCGGTGCCATTGTGGCGCCATTTTGGAAACTTTTATTTGGATATGGTAAAATGACAGTTCTTCGTCTAAGTGTTCCCAATTCACAATAATAAGCAGGTGTGGAGTTGTCGTGACAATAACGCTCACTGATGATAAAATCAGCAATTTTTCTATTTTGGTGGCCATTTTGGCCGCCATCTTGGATTTGGGTGAATATTCCTCAACTCAGGTATAAGAGGAATCATAGCTCGAGTATCTCCTGCACATATATGCATGGGTGTTGTTATGATAGCAATAAATTTCATTGATTCGAAACATTACATCGCGTTATTAGCGTCGATTCGGCTTTGACCTATTATCTCGGCATTTGGGAAAACGTGATATTTGACAAAACTATCCCACAATTAATATGTATTATGATCCCATTGTGTTCGTCAATGTATAAATTCACGCTAAGATGCCAATATATTCCCATAGAGACAAACAAAAAGTGGTGAAATGTCAGAAAAATAGCATATTTTCACATTTCGGCGGCCATCTTGGCCGCCATATTAGATTATGGTGTCGGACTTTTGGCTAATTTGTAAGGGTTATATATTGACATAACGAATCGAGCAAAAAACAAGACCGCATTAGATATAATCTTTACTATAACGGCGATCAAAGAGACCTGGTGCATAGACAAAAAATGGACGCCATGATGGACGTCATCTTGTCTGGAGTCTCTGTGGCCACTTTTTGTTCTTGTTAACAACCAAAAAAAATTAGAGGAGACATTAAGAAAAAAAAATAGTGGGGTGAAGTTGAGTCCTGGGGTGCAGAGGTCGACCAATATCTCCTCGACTATGTGTGTTTCTTTTCGCGGGAAAAATTTCTCTGTTCGATCGCAACTTGAGTTCCAACCTGTTCGATGTGAGAGAATTTAGCAAAATATTTCAGTTCCATCCTGTAGTAAGTGACAGTTCGTAAAGCCGAACTGCACATAGAACAACATCGATCTGAATAATTATCTGTTGTGTCTGAAACTCAAGATAGAATTCATCTTTGTTTTTAAATGACAGGATATAACTGGCTTTATAAGTATGTTTTATTTATAGGACATAATGGTTCTAAGAAATAGTGTTTTTATGCAGAACGGACAGAAAAGAATAGCTAATATCACCGCGAAAAAAACAGATACCGCTTAGGGGCCGGTACCGTTAGACGCGGAATTTGATGCCGATTCCAACGATACCCATACGGACGTTTCGTACCAGCATGTCACTTAGGACAGAATGGAAATCAGGTCGCGAATTGTTTGGCGCTGTAATGGATATTTGCATGGAAATCACAATTTAATGTTATCACATCAGCTCGCTCTGAAACTATCCGAGGAATCTCAACGAACCGGTATTGTCTGTCTTAAATTTCCAATGCCTGTTATTCAAGGCATGATATCACCATATCGGATTGTTAATGGGACAGTAAACACTCGTGTATCACAATCGCCCTAAAAGAGCTTCAAATTCTGCACATTTTATTTTTATTTTGGATGACCCTGAAATGACGAGAAACAAATCAAGTATAAAATCGACGGACGCAATTCAACTTCTCGAAATGAATTAAAACTCGTGAAAAACAGCAACATATATCAGACAGGATTTATTCATTTCGGCATCCATGAAAGAATTTATGACTGGCCTGAAATTTCTTGATAGCAGTTAGTTTGTTAATGGCTTATAACTGCTCACTTGTCTCGCCGCGCGCAGGCGACTAATGCTATCAATGATTGGTGTGTCCATGTAAAATACATTGATTTTACATACATAAATTACATGCATGTGTGTATCAACCCTTAGTGGCTCGGTAGGATTAAGCGACATGTGACTGTCGAGTCGTCGAGTCGTATGTTGTTCTGATCGCGCATCAAGTTCTGAGCGAATGCGTCATATAAAATGCCGCATTTGATGTCAAATACAAATACTGTTATTTCTCATCACCATTATACAATGGCATTTCCAGAAAAATACAATATGATTATACGCTGTCTGTCTTTATAAATAATAACAAAACATACAGACACGAAATGGCAACAGTATGAGTACGATGCAAAAAGAGCGAATGTATAGTTCATACCACCTGCCGGGGGTTGGGGTTGGGGCTGCCAGTGTATACACGATACAATTAACGCATACGTTAAAATGTGCATCGTCCCTACAAATTCATCGATTACCGACGTAGTGCTAAATATATATGGATGCATTAATTCATATTATTCGCAGTAGTATGCTCCACGGATGATAATGTTCACGATAAAACAAATGTTTGAGAAATATTAGCATATTTTTAAGGATGGAATTAGATAATGGATATTTGCATGGAGATCCAAATTTAATGTTATCACATGAGCTCGCTCTGAAACTATCCGAGGAATCTCAACGAACCGGTATTGTCTGTCTTAATTTTCCAATGCCTGTTATTCAAGGCATGAGCTCACCATATCGGATTGTTAATGGGACATTAAACACTCGTGTATCACAATCGCCCTAAAAGAGCTTCAAATTCTGCACATTTTATTTTTATTTTGGATGACCCTGAAATGACGAGAAACAAATCAAGTATACAATCGACGGACGCAAATCCACTTCTCGAAATGAATTAAAACTCGTGAAAAACAGCAACATATATCAAACAGGATTTATTCATTTCGGCATCCATGAAAGAATTTATGACTGGCCTGAAATGTCTTGATAGCAGTTAGTTTGTTAATGGCTTATAACTGCATGCCCACTTGTCCCGCCGCGCGCAGGCGACTAGTGCTATCAATGATTGGTGTGTCCATGTAACATACATTGATTTTACATACATAAATTACATGCATGTGTGTATCAACCCTTAGTGGCTCGGTAGGATTAAGCGACATGTGACTGTCAAATAAAATGCCGCATTTGATGTCAAATACAAATACTTTTATTTTTCATCACCATTATACAATGGCATTTCCAGACAAATACAATATGATTATACACTGTCTGTCTTTATAAATAATAACAAAACATACAGACACGAAATGGCAACAGTATGAGTACGATGCAAAAAGAGCGAATGTATACATAGTTCATACCACCTGCCGGGAATGGGGTTGGGGCTGCCAGTTTATACACGATACAATTAACGCATACGTTAAAATGTGCATCGTCCCTACAAATTCATCGATTACCGACGTAGTGTTAAATATATATGGATGCATTAATTCATATTATTCGCAGTAGTATGCTCAACGGATGATAATGTTCACGATAAAACAAATGTTTGAGAAATATTAGCATATTTTTAAGGATGGAATTAGATTTTAAAATCTAGTCGTCGATGTCTCGAAAACATGCCAGGCGGCCACGTCGAGGCTACAATACACCAAATACAAATTAGTAGAGTGATTTCCCCTGGCACCCCAAGCTAGGATCAGCATAAAAAAAATCCTGGCAGCTGATCAATGGTCAATGATACATGGATGAAAAGTACACGAAAAAATGCACAAAAGTGTTTCCCGACGAGAAACATCAAATATAGCCATAATTATGGTGAACGGTTTTTGCTGTGCAAATGGCGAATAATTTATGGGAGGTGTTTGTGTTTTGTTTTCGATATAATTTTTTTTCTCAATTTTAAGGGTAGTGTGACGTTTGTCAAGCTGCAGTGTGACCCAGTACGTTGACAAGTACTTTTGGGCACATTTTCGTGTGTCCAAAAGGACGTTCTTTAATTTGTAATACGCGTGCAGGGTCAACCCTTTCCTGCGAATACAGGCCACTGAGGCCTATGTAAATCATTTGGTGTATTGTAACCTCGACGCATGCGCATCATCAACATGTCCAGATATATCGATCATTGTTGATCCCAGTATCGTCAAAGGGTGTCTCCGGAATGACTCTAAGTTTCACGTTCGTATTTTACACGGCGCATGTTAAATGGTATCCACTAATACACGCCATAACCATGAAGTGCCGGCAAAAAGAACGTATAACCGTTAAAGCATTGACTCCTCAACTGAAAATAATACATTTTATATTTTCATAGTATATGTTGAAAAATGTACAAAGCCTATGTAGTGCTCAGGATCCTCATAAGCATAACCACAACTGCAGCTTGGATCATCAATTAGAAACCTTTCATACTTATGAGCATTCAGATCACTACAGCCTAAGCGCAATTTAGCATGTATTAATTGGTTACATCTGCTCCCTTCATAATAGACTTTGGGCACAACTGCATTGATTCTAGTCAAGTAAATTTTTTAATTTAGATAGAGAATTTGTATTTAGTATATCAGTGTCCACCTTGTTCCTCAGTCTCACACCAGAAGGAAAGAATGAATTATTGAAACTTTTCAGATTCCATTCGAATTCAATTAATTTATCCACTCGAAAAGAGTAATCACATGTATCGGAGACAAGTATTGGAATCTTCAGATAGAGATACTGTGGACAAAGCCTATTCACAAGTTTAAACATCATAATGGTTTTTCTACGTTCTCGTCTTAAACTCAAGGGAGCAAAACCAGTTTAATTGTATATTAGATTATGACTGATACCTCTAACTGCACCATATATTGTCCGAAGACCATCAAGGTGTAAATTTTCCAACTGAGAGCAATTGCCCCAAACTGAGTCCGTATAATCAAATAGAGGTAATATGAAAGACCTGTATATGTCCAGTAGGGCCGATGTCGCTAGGCGATATTTAAAACTTCTAAAAATGTTTAGCATAGGTGCAACCTTATTGACAATAGTATCAATATGGATGTTCCAATTTCCGTCATCTTAATCACATGTGTGTTATTTGATGAGAGGTGTTTCACGTGTTGCAAAAACTTGTGCGCAATACATTGTGTATGTAGATAGATAGATAGATAGATAGATAATTTTGTAATGGCTAAAAGATGCAAAATTTGCAGACATGAGCATAAGCATATATACAAAAGTGTAAACACAGAGTGTGACATTCATATAGTATATATATAAAAAAGTATAGATATATAAATATAACAAGAATGCAGCTTGACAGTTCTGTAGAGGGACAAGATAGTGAATAAACCTAGCTTAGTAATGACTACTAAATAGATACTCGTATACCTGTATATATATATATACAACATGAAAAATCAACCCTTGCTATCCCACTTCTAAAAATGTTTAGCATAGGTGCAACCTTATTGACAATAGTATCAATATGGATGTTCCAATTTCCGTCATCTTAATCACATGTGTGTTATTTGATGAGAGGTGTTTCACGTGTTGCAAAAACTTGTGCGCAATACATTGTGTATGTAGATAGATAGATAGATAGATAGATAATTTTTTAATGGCTAAAAGATGCAAAATTTGCAGACATGAGCATAAGCATATATACAAAAGTGTAAACACAGAGTGTGACATTCATATAGTATATATATAAAAAGTATAGATATATAAATATAACAAGAATGCAGCTTGACAGTTCTGTAGAGGGACAAGATAGTGAATAAACCTAGCTTAGTAATGACTACTAAATAGATACTCATACCTGTATATATATATATACAACATGAAAAATCAACCCTTGCTATCCCACCCTCCTCCCTCAACAGAACTGTCATGTTGCTTAAGAGATACTAGTAATAGAACCAACAGCTCTTCGCCACCTGCATATATACACTGCTGCCATGTATGTTATACAAATAAAATATGCTTCAAATCAACCGCATCTTCGTGACTGGGGAACTGAACTAAATGTTATCTTGATATACCATATAAAGGTCAAGCACAATCAAGCTTATTGATTGCGGCTCGAAATTGCATCAGAGAAAACGAAACCAACGGAAGTCACTATATAAGCTAAGAAGAAGTAATTGTTTAGATTATTGTGTTCCCCCGATCATGAGAAGCCTATACGTTATTGGCAGACGTAGCTCAATTCATAGCGCGACGTTATTTAAAAAACACCAAATCTAATATGTCAAACGATACCTCTCAGTGGGAACACTCATCAATTTCAGGTATGATATGGTTACCCTGTCTTCTGTGAATTCGAACTCGGAGCTACATATGACATCGCGTAGACATGAGCCGTTTAATTAGGATGTACGCACCCCAATATTATTCTTCCGCGAAATCCTTCCGGGCACGTCCTCAGATAAATTACCAACGTATCCCTGCCAACAGTAGCCGTGTTCTCTATGACAGTAACCTTTGTGGCACGGGATGTTCATGGGACAATAATGGTCATCATGTAGAATTAATTAAATGTCAACCGGACGTCTGATTTACCGGCCGTCTGGGATTTATGGAAATGCTCTTGGTCCTCGCAAGAACGTGAGATGAGATGTGAAACGGTGCGTACTGTACAGTAATGCTCTAAATAGTGGACTCCTAGCTTAACCACAGCATAATTATGGGTAACTCTTCAGGATTTAGTCGGAAATATGGCCTGTTGCCATTCATTGGAAAGCTCTCGCCGAGAGCTTTCCAATGAATGGCAACAGGCCATATTTCCGACTAAATCCTGAAGAGTTACCCATAATTATTCTGTGGTTAAGGAGTCGATTAATTAGAGCATTACTGTATGTGAGGCGAACTGTTTTACATTCTCGATCTTCATCGTGATTGTTTGCGTTGTGATGAAAAACTGGGTTATTCTGGAATGGTAGACTGGTCTTGTATATATACTATAGACTGTGAGTGTTTGTGAGTCATACCAATTCAGCTCTGGGTTTGGGAGCGCAAATGGAATGGAGGAATACTATTGTCCTGCTCAAAAGATGCCGATGGCTAAGGGTCAATCCACACCGGGCGCGGGCGCGCGATTTTTACGGCCGTTTTCCGTCGTCCGTAGCGGTTCAAAGCGCGCTATTTTTATATTCACACCGAAAGCGATTGGATCGCATAGTCGCGCGCGATTGTTTGGGTAGATAATCGTTTGTGTATATCATTTACAGACGGTCACAAATACAATGTATATGGACATTTTAATCAGAATTTGGTAAACATATATACATGTAAGAGTTTTTCAAACTCATTGAATTGTCAAATATAGTATGTCAAGCGGAATGGTGCACGGGCTTCCTAAATTATCATAGCAATTGCGTTTCTACATTCTATAATTCCAGTTTGTGAGGTTTTTTTATCGGGGGGGGGGGGGGGCAAATTGTGCGGCGAAGTGACATCACAAGCTTGGAATGGATTGGGACCAAAAATTAACCAGACGATCCTGTTACTATATACGTCGAGCTCTTGCATGCCAGATATTTTCTCTTCTCATTTATACTTGCACTTATCAGCTATCAGCATGTCGCTAAAGTCCTCTTCCACATTTGTTATCGCGACGACGAATGAATATATGGCCTTCAAATAGGAGGAATACGCACGTATAAATATCCTATGTGACAGCGACCCAATTATCCCACTGGTTTCCCACAAAGCTAGAAATCGACGAAGCATAAAATCACTGTTATGATCGCCTCGTGGTCAGCGATTCAGTCGCTTGCGGTGTGAAAATAAAAATCGCGCGCTCGCGTCCGGTGTGGATTGACATTAAGAAAGCATGCATTCAGGCGCGCGTATTATATTGGATGTTGGTCTGTCATTTACGAAAGAAGTATTAAAATTATATCCAAGCTGAATATTAATATGTTTTGTTATGTCTCCATTTAGCACATTAGCCCAGGAATGATCACAAAACACGCATAATGTATTGTATAGCATGTATGTTGTTCCATGGGAAGTCAAAAATGATACATTAATTGGACCAAACATATTCGATACATCTGCACAACCGAAAGACGATCGTCAATGCCGTGTCTAAACCTCAGTTCATGGGCGATATTTGTAGAAGTTAAAATGAAAGAACTTTAGTTCTAATATTGCTTATTTCACAATACACGACATTTACATCAAACCTCTGGTAACTCGACCTCTGGTAACTCCTTACGGTTATGACCTCAGATAAACTACCAATATATCCATTATATGTTATCTCAAGTGATTATCTTATAGCCTAATCGATGATTGTCATTGTTTGCTTGAATTCACTATTTCCGATAGTTGCACCCCCAACACTATAGTCCGCTTCCTAAGTTTAGCACACCGCTATCGCTGGGAAAAAAACCAGAAATCCATGTTTATATATAGCATGCATGCTATTCCGGGGAGATAATTTGAACGTGATCTCCACCTTGCTGGAAAAGTTCAACATTTTTCCCGCAATTTCTTTGCAATCGACAATCAAATAACAATATATGATCGCATGTAAATTCTTTCTGTTATTTGTGATTGTATCCACATGTGTGATGTGAGGATTTATCCTGTTCCGGTATCACAACATCACTTCTATATTTTGTTGCAATTCCCTAAATTCGCACTATACTAAATTTTCGAAAAGGATCTTAGGTTTATTTTCGGTAGAAACATTATTAAATTTTTCACTCGTTAGAATGATCTGATTGCGAATTGATTGACATGCACAGAAGAACGTTCGATAAAATATAATAAATATTGCTCGGCGTGGAGTTGACGATGCCACAATAATGGTCCTCGGTGGAGGAATAGTCCCCTCGGACCAATAGTTTGGCATAGTTCACTCGAAACCGGGCAACATTGATATAATCAAAGTCAACGACAAGAAATGCAATATATTTGTTTATCATCGATGAAAACGCAAAAGGAAGTTATAAATAACGCTGCGCCTCTCGCTCTGTCCTTCCGCGCTAATACACATGTCGTATCAACAAATCCATTAAAGATACCGGCGGTGTTGGCGGTGGGTATGCATGCTGTTAAAATATTCACCTCCGTCAAAAACCGCCATAAACAGAAGGAATAGTAAGATATAAACAGGCTTTGTTCTTATGCCAATCAGAAATATGGCACTAACAGTATGTTATTGTCAATTTTCCCCCTTTGTTATGTAAACAAAAGCAAAAAACGTTACGTTTCCTGGCTTTTGTTTAGATCCGGATATGGTATGTTAATGTTTTCCTGATATGGAATTAATAAAGAGCGTTTATATCATTTTTGTGTGATTAACCAATAGAATTGCGCTGTGTTATGTAAACAGAAGCACAACTTCTGTAACACGAGCAGTCTCCTGTTTGTATACCTACACCATTGTACGTCTTGACGACAATATACTATTTACGCGCTGAGAATGTTTGGCATATGAGCGGAACTGTATATATTTTGGTGTTCCTTCTGTTGATGGCGATTTGAAAAAATTTAGATATTTCTGCAACGATATGACGACTGGGTACTGAAGAAGCAGGCATTATCTGCATACATTCGAGTGCGTGAGTGTATAGTTGTTGCAATGTCGTTAATATAAGGCAGAAATTTAAAGGGTCCAAGAAGGTATCATCGTGGTACACCTGCATATAGCGTCTGATAATTATAGAAAGTAATTCATATTTGAACAGGCTGTGGTATATTAGTAAGATAGCTGTTCACCCATGCACTTGTGAATATTCCCCGTTACTCCGCATTGCTCCAACTTGAGTAACAACCCCCTGTTTCAGACTCTCTCAAATGCTTTGGAAATATCGCAGATAATTTCAGACGTATTTAACTCCTCATCGAGGGCCTAACGCATCTCAAGTAGCTGGAAAGTGCTGCTGTGACCTGATACAAATCCTGATTGGTATTTGAGTAGTATATTGTTGTTTTTGAAATAAGCGGACAAATATTTCAGTAGATACTTCTCAATTAATATCTCAACTATGTTAATACACGAAGGGCTAATATCATAAGAATACAAACACCAAGAACCAGTTTTTCTTCAGCACTCCAAAAACATCGCTTTCCAGAAATTTGGAATGCACTAGAGCAACAATTTAAAGACTGCAAATACAGGCATAATTTTAAAAGAAGTCTAACTAATTATATATTATCAAGCTATTCAGATAGTGTCAATTACACTAAAAAACATGTTATAGTTGCAACAGTACCAAAATTGAATACACACATAGTATACTAAGCTCCTGAACTGCATGTATATAAATTCTTCCTGAATATCTCGCCTTAGTCGCTTTGATTGTTTAGTGATATTTCTTCCTAACAGGAATTATATGGCGACGGTAACAACTGCATACATAGCACAGTGCCCTTATTACTAATCATAGATAATTGTACAATCTTATCAACATCCGCCTATTACTCAAGTCTGGAACAGAATTTATACTTCATTCGTTCATATTCGTAAATCCATCCGTCATCTTTTGTATTAGTAAGTGTTATACTAGGGGCAGCAGGAAGACGACCAACTATGGCCATGCTGCTCCTGTGTAATAACTGTTATTATATGTCATGTGTATAATTATAACTATTGTTATTGTACAAATAAAATATAATTTAATTATTTACAAACTCACACAAACATCTAAACTGGAACACTCATATAAATACAATAGCAAACAAAGCAACATCGCGTCTCTCACAATTAAGAAGACTGAAGTACGACCTAGACCGAAAGTCGCTTGAAAAAATATACATAGCATATATATTACCAATTATAGACTATGCCGTAGATATAAATAGCTTGTTTGACGAAGTAGGATGGTCAAGGCTTGAAATTCGACGAGAACTCCACGAGTTGCACACCATGTTTAAAATAACAAACAACCAAGTCCCCAATTACCTCACGCTCATGTTGCCACCCCGATCCAGACAAGTTGCCAGTAATCGATATGATATGCGCGAACCTGACAAATTCTATTCATACCGTTCGCATACAGAACATTTCAGAAACTCTTATTTACCTAAAAGTACGTTATCTTGGAATAAACTACCAAAGCCTATTACAAATGTAAGTACTCTTCCTGAATTTAAGATGAATTTGAAATTAATTGACCCGTCCACGAAACCTCCCCAATTCTTTATTAATGTACCAAGAAAACTAAGCATCTTACACTGCAGAATTCGCAACTATTGTAGTGAACTAAAATCAGATATGTGTACAACAATTTTATTTCTTATACCTCTAAATACACATGTGGATACGAAGTCGAAGATGCCTTTCATTATTTCTTTGAGTGCCCCCTGTAACCGAAAGATGCGAACTCTTCAATAAGATTGCAGCCCACCAATTTATAATATCTAACATTTCCTCCTTACTCACAGGGATATCATCAGAATCGAATCGACGCAATGAAATTATTTTCCATTTTGTTTATTCATACATTTCATCAACGAAACGCTTTAATTAGGCCCCCTCCGCTAACAAATATAGGCGAGATCCTCCTTTGCGTTACAAATGTTGACTACCTCAGATGAAATTTCAAAAGCAGGATAGGACTGACAGCAATCACAACCACACCATACATCATCCTGTATATATGTTATGTTCGTCATCTACGTTGTATTTGTTAAAATGTTAATGGGAGAGGGGCCGATTTAAGTTGTTAAAACTTGTGCCCCGATCCCTCTTGTAATATTATTTTACAATAAAATATGATTAAAAAAATATATATATATAATCTAATCTAATCCAGGAGCTTGATGATACATGGTAGGAGAGATATGTGGCGATAATTTTTTCATGTGAATCTGTCATATTTCTTTTAAATAGGAATGTCATTAATTTAGCTTGCTTTCATTGTGTGGGACGCATGCGCGCGAGTCAAGATATTTCCAGAACAGAATTCTAAGAGGGATGGCAATCACCGGACTTGTTTCCTGCAACATTCTAACTGTAATACCGCCATGGTCTGGCGCTTTGTCTGGTTCCATTATTTCAATTGCTGAAGAGATGTCATCAAGAGTGAAGTCAATTTCAGTAATCATATAATTTTTGTGTGAACACCGGTAGATTGCATTAAGAATCGTCGAGGATTGAGTTGGCAACGGAGGCATTATTAAACATCGAATAATATATGTGATCGTCAGTTTCTTGGTTGCTATCATAATCGATAAGAGGGGGGATTGCGTCTTTGCGATTGTTTTCGTTTATGATATGCCAAAACTATTTTGAGGAAGGTTGGTCTTAGACAGTATTTTGGAGATTTTCCTCGTATTGGGCCCTTGCGTACTTATTCATATAATTGTGGACTGCGTTTCGCACTGTTTTGAATTTCGCCCAGTCATTGGCCTTTTTTGGATTGATCAATATTTTAAATTGGGGAACAGTGTGATCCATAATGTCAAGAAATTTCGAAGTTAAATTTTCAGTCGCAGTGGCTATGTCAGGGGCTAATTCGATAGAATGTAGCCATTCTGAGTCGCGCATGAGCTCCATTGCTTGTTCATAGTTACCGTTTGGGTAGTTCCTGATTAATCGGGTATATGGACTATTACTGCTATACTCGTATTTAAAATATGATATTACCGCGTGCTGATCTGAGATAGATCTGCCGAAGTCAATCACTTCTGACCCAAATGATGTGACAGTGTATATACATATCACCATATATACATATGTAATAGGGACAAGAATTGATATATAGGCCTACACCATACAGATCCAACCTGATAACTCAGTAATCATAGATAGTTTCTGTGCGCATAGCATTGTAGTTTTATTGTATGTCTAGTAGAAAGGAGGCACGATATTAAGCACCATGAAACCTCAATATTTGCCGAGAAATTCTTCGAAAACTTATTAGGGCCACATAGCAGTTGTTTTTCCAAAATTGTGTGGTCACTTTTTATTGTGAATGGTCAGTGCTTAGGTACGAAACATATTGTACGGGCCTATTGCAAGAGTGTGTTCTTTGGATAAAATCGCAGACCCCTGATCATTCATCACTTTGTCTTTCGGAGGTCGATGTAACTATGATTATTCGAGGTCATGTATACGTACTTGTCGTACTAGGTCAGTTAGAACACAACGGAGAACAATACGTTGTAGACTTGTAGTATTGTATGCGTATAACGATTCCAGATTGTAATACAAAGTGAATGTAATTTGGATCCAAGATGATATAGATTACTTTGAAGTACATCTTATAGAACCAATGTTGTTGTGAAGAATGTGGTGCACAATGGATACTTTGAAGAATGGGAAGCACAATGCCACTACCACAATTCAATACCACATGTCGCTAAATGTGTTATATTTGCTCCAACGCCTTGATGTCACTTCTTTCTTTAATTTATATCCTTATTAATGTTTCTATGTTTTAACCATGTTTATACTAAATGGATTTTGCCGTTCAGTTATAAAAGCATACGTTGGCATAGTCCATTATTCAGCTGGAGGGGTTGTCAGGAAAAAATAAGCAGACGACAGATAATACAAGTACAGAAATATTTCTATTCATTGACCGGAAATGTTCCGATAATATAAGTTCAACAAACGTTTGTTGAACTTATTATCTAAACATATCCTATAAGGGAACTACTCGTCATTGAGTATTTAGCAAAGAAATCGGTAACAACCGCGGTGCCATGTAGTGCATTGTTACGGTTAGACCAACAATAAATGTAGAATTCAAAGCTAACGCTGGCTAACGCAGTAAAGTTTAATCCAATCCTAATTTGGTTAGAGTTGGACAAATTACCAAGAACCATTAGATGATATCGAATTGCAGCGTTTTGGCATCTAATTGTTGTGTATCAGTCGTTCATGTGGATCAATATTTCTAATATTCATCTCAACGGTAAGGACATGACCTATATAATGATAACTTTTACGGCACATATTGTGTTACGTACAATATTGAAACTCGATATCAATATTCTGTTGAATTAAACTAGAGTATTTATATTGCCAACCCAAGCACCTGCGAATAACGGCCAATCTGGTACATGGGTTATAAACAATGGACCGTCAGTCTGATTACTGATTACCTGTCGTATAATTTCTATTTCCGAGCCGCCGGATTGATACTAGTTCCTAGCATCAATCAGAACTAACTATTAATTAGACCAAAAGCGTCATAAATGAAACGATTAACACAGTGTGGCGTGTGGGGGAGGAGAAAATCACGACTGGCAAGAATCGCATCCGTGATGCGGGGTCGAGTTGCAATAGCTATACCACGTGTGGGCTTGGTATGAAATGCATTAATAACTGGCTAACATGCACAACTAATATGTGTTCAAGTTATCGAACTCGATCAAGATAGTGTTGAATATTTTTCTCAAATACCGAATATCAACCAAATCAGATGATATTTGTTCAAGTTATCACGCGATCGCCATCTGCATGTAGACTCCAGTTCCCTTCCCCGTTAAAAAGCTCCTTCCATGTTCTCCCAATTCTGTACACGAGTTGACCTTGACTCTTCCATGACTGGAGCTTACTGATTTTTTGTTGCGAAAACCCTGTGCCAATGTTTTCTCTTATATATGCGAGTCTCCCATATGGAGCCTCGCACATATAAGAGAATACATTGGTCTAACAATATTTACCTTGCGCAGCTCCCACATGAAAGGGTTAAGATGGCGCTAAAGTGACAGCATTTTTCCAACCTCACCGGTATATCAGTTCCTCGCTGCTGGACATTTGAAAGACACGAGTCCATTCATTTTCAAGATAAACTGGACATCCTTTCTGAACTGTAGATAGTATTGGATTTCAAAGGGAGATAATTCATACCTTGGAATTAGGTGACATCAAATAAATCAAATAAAATGGTAGTTGAATCCTTATTAAAATCATAAAAAAGAGCTAATTATGTGATCTAGTACACTCACTGTTTATCAGTTCAAATTGATTCACTTTTGAATATGAGGAAATGTCAAAAATTGATTTAACCCACTTTATTCGAAACGTTTGTTGAACTTATTATCTAAACATTTCCCTCAATAAATAAGGCTCCTTCTGTACTTGTATTTGTCTGTCGTGTGCTGTTATCACCTTAACATTACTCCAAATCAATAAAAAAAAAAACATTTAACTGACTGGAAGAATCCATTTAGTATAGAAGGGGTTAATGTTAACATAACCAGATAAATGCCCCAGCGTTTCGATGATTCCAAATGTTTGAGGATGTAGCTTCAATTCTGGAAGATTAATTTTCTGGAAAAAAAAATGATAACCATCAATGTTTAAATCAGCCATTTTTTCCGAATTTCATCAAAAACAATGCCGCCAGCAACCATCTTGGATTTTACTCTAAATTTATTTTACTTCGGCACACCATACATACATGTACAACATCCCTCATCCGATGGTCACCAAACTTCATATGGTTATTCGGGGTGACTTCTAGATGGGAGTCATCAAATTATTCTCAAATTTATTTTTTTAAAAACATGGCCGCCAGAAGCCATCTTGGATTTCACTTTTGAAACCATCGGCACACCCTGTAGCTCACATTTCTTGGAGAAAATTTTTCATCTACACAATACAATCCATTCACTGAAACTTTTGACTTTCCTTATTTATTATCATTCTAATGACTGATCAGCATAAAATTATGCCTCTCCAAATTGAGCAACACAACTTCATTGACACTTAGATTGATATTTCTGATGAATCTCGTCAGTGTGTAGTGTGTTACCCAATAGCTCATTAGTTAGATTAATTAATCTAGAAGGAACACAGAGCACTTAGCCGTGGGGCTCTTATTACGTGTTCTTCTACCATGTGGCGTGTCGTGCCATCAGCGAGTATCGATTGGTAAATTGTAGCGGCTGCTATTCCCAAACCTTATCCAGAGTTTGGTAAACATCGAAGTGATCTAACGGGTAAATCTAACTGTTAAATGATTCTTGTGAGACACGTTTATGGTGCGTTTATACATTGCGATCATCGAGATAACATGAGCTTGTGAGATAAAGCGACCTGTGATGCTCATACTATTGTAGTAACTTGAAATGTGACCTGTTTTTCAATCACCTAAACAATAATCCATTCTGCGATTGTGGGGAACTGGAGACCGCCGAACATTCTTAACCTCATTGTCCGATTTACAAAAAAGAGAGAGATAACTGTTTTGTGGGTCTTAATATGACATTAAATGTGAGCACTTTACTTAAATGATCGGTTAACTTAACGTACAGTGAAAATGCAGTCATATTCATGCCACTCCAAAAGTTCATGGATAGAACCAAACGATTTACATGAGTACCCTCACGAACTGATATACATATCTCATCTAAAGAGTAATGAAAACAAATAAGAGTGAACTCCCATTCTCATAGCAAAATTATTTAGTGCGGGGGGGGGGGGGGGGGTTGTCGGACCCGCAGCGATCAGCCACGGATATGCTCGCGGGTGTTTTTGGAGCGGACAATTCATACTCGAGACCAAAAACAAATCATGAAGCAATTTCATCTCGGAAATGGCCACGAATAAGCCTATAGGCATACTGCCAGATCCCTTTATCTCTAATGTCTTAACAATGTTATAATTGTATTTAGGTGGCTAAATGAGAAATAAAATATTGTTTACACTAATACTCAGCCTATAAACATTATTTACACTAATATTCAAGCCTATAAATATTGTTTACACTAATACTCAAGCCTATAAAATCGACACCTTTCGCATAACGAAACTGATAACCAAATGATGAGAATTACTACGTAACTCGAATGTGTGTTTTTATACCCCCGTTTAAAAAAGGGGGTATACTGTTTTGCACCTGTTCGCCCGTGCGTCAGCCCGTGCGTCCGTCCGATGCCTGTACATGTCATAATATGGACAGTAGTGCTCGGATCTCAATGGAATTTCGTATGGAAGCTGAGTTCATTACTATGAGGATATTAAATAGAGGGTTCAACCGTTTTGTTCGGATTTTCCATTCTATAGTTATTCATCTTTGTTTATCTGGAAATGTAGTTTTTTTTGGTACATCCGATGTCTGTTCAGGTCATAACTTGAACAGTAGTCCTCAGATCTCAATGAAATTTTGTATGTATGTTCACTACTACGGGGACATTCAATAGAGGGTTCCACCGTTTTGTTTGGATTTTCCATTCTAGAGTTATTCATCTTTGTGTATCTGGAAATGTTGGCTTTTTTCTGTCAGTTGTCGTTTTGCCATATCCGTAGCTATGATTACGGTTTCGACAAGTCAAGCATGGGCACGTCAGCTTTGCATTCAATCATCGAGCCTACCACTCTGACTATGACGTGATGACAACATAATGAAGTGCAAAAATAATCACAACAAACATAACCACATCACCTTACTGTGAGTGGAAACAAGTCTAAACGGCACTATTTCCCCATCAACGGACTGGTATATATCATGAGAACAAAAGGATTCCCGTGATTTTATCACTTGTATGGGTAACTCTTTGTTTGGATTCCGTTATTCAGCAGCATGATATTACCCACTATATATGAAGTACTAGAAATTCCTTCCGATAACGATTATTTTGTATGTTACTTGTTATTATTCTGTACATACGTGAAATGTTTCCACATGAAGGATGCTGCGATATTCACAGTGAACACCCTTGAAATAGGAATTGTCCTCGGGTTAGTGCTGTTGAATATGTTCTTGTTCTCACGGGTGATATATAGTCCACGACATATTTGTATTATGAACACTCGTAGCTATGCATGTGTGTTTGATTAGTTACTTTTTGACGAATGTAACAAGTTAACAGCCACCGTGATTGATCCCCTCCCATGGCGCCTGACGCATGAAGATTACTTCAGACGAGCATCATTTTAACCCAATTATTGAAAACTCTCCACCATTTCACGACTTCATCTGTCCCGCTCCTGTCTTCTAGTTTCTCACCCCCCTCTCTCTCTCTTTCTCTCTCTCTGCCTCCTGCTATCCATAATACAATCTTCTCCCTTTTTTCCATTCCTAACTCAAATTCAGTTATATATCTCCATTTCTCCTAAAACCATTAGTTCAAACCCTTCCCGTCTGATCTATACCCCTCCCCCACTTATTGGGGACGGGGCATGTCGCAAAAGAGGAGACGACTTCATATAAGCCCTCAAGATTGTTGCCTGACCCTCGGTTCCACACATGAACTCTTCTATTTGGTATATATGTGTCATCTGTATATTGTGTTATTTGTTTGGATTTGGAAATAAAAATATGTGACCCGCCATATCAAATCCAGTCGTAAGTCGGGATTTTTTTACCCTGTGCCAATGCATTCTCTTATATATGCGAGTCGACCATAGGTCGCCTCGCATATATAAGAGAATGCATTGGCCTAACAATTTTTTATCATTTTTTTTAAATAAATGTTTCTTACAATTTTTAGGACATAAAATGAAAAACATCCATTACCCTGCAGGGAACCCCACACATATAGAAGAGTGTCGTCTGCTCATGTTTGTCTGGGGCTCTGTATGGGTGAAATTATTAAAATTGTAAAAAATTGTTACGCCAATGCATTCTCTTATATATGCGAGGCGACCTATGATCGACTCGCATATATAAGAGAATGCATTGGCACAGAGTAAAAAAATCCCGTCTTGCGACTGGATTTGATATGGCGGGTCACATATGTTTACACTAACGGACTCGTACATGTAGTTGTCAATTCTGCAAAACGGTTTTTTTTTACCGTCCGCAAGATTTACGACTACTATATGCTATTCGTTATTCTTATCAATGGACACCTTTCACACAATAGACACCTTTCACACAATAGACACCTTTCGCAAAAATCACTATTACAATTACGGATAGGATATATTCTCCTAGTAAGGTTGACACCATCACAATTTACCGACGATGGCTAATTGTTGAGACGGCATATGTCCCACTATATTAAGTTACACATATATTTGATGGAAAATTAATGTGTGTCTCTTTAAGATTCCATGTTCTGATTCGTGTGTTATGCACCACCCGGATAATGTTAGTGCGCCCCCAAGCAGGACCGATGGCACACCATTGATACATCTGCACATAATAAACTGCGTGGGGTATATTTCGTCTCACATAAGAACCCCCGTGCGTATAGATCGAATTATGGCCGTATGTTGGCAAGATATTTCCATATCCGTAATCGTATTCGTGATTTTGCGAAAGGTCTCTAATGAACGACAACAAATAGTTATTACGAATAGGTTACTATGCATTATAATTTGTGTTCTTTCTATTCGATGTCGTTTTTCCCTATCCGTTGTTACGATTACGGTTTTGGATTTTCAACAAAACTCACAAATACATCGTATAGTAATATGTTCGCAATCATTTCCCATCTCCTCAATGTGGGATATGACTTTGAAACTATGTCCTTATATTGTGATCGCCATTATATAATCTATCTTGCTCGAAGTAGTTATTTTCACGAATATTAATCGAAATTGACAACACACACATCGCCATTCTTATATATTAGTTAAAGGGGTACTGTACGCCATTTTCATTAAATTTCCGGTGACAACAACGATCTAATATCGATAATATATAGAAACATAAGTAATTTGAGTCGAAGATGTATTCTGTAAACGCTCAGGTTAATAGGCTATCTTAAAATTTAATAATTTAAAAGTTAATAATTTGATATAAATTGAATTTATGATTGGAGCCATAAAATGGCGTCAATTAAATTACGAATTACCGTAATCAAAAACAGTAATTGAGGGATACTGGATTTTTAAACCGATCGCACACACGATCGCTTAACATATTATGATGATACGGTGAGAACATTCAAGCAACTCACTGACTAGCGAGGATACAATAACTTAAATGATTATATGGGACTAGTATGCATATAATATAACTTTTATTTGATTCATTTGGTTGAAAACTTTACAAAAATTACTCGATAACGACAATTTGTATTTTTGCATTCCGGTAAATTTGTCATCCGTAACATGACTTCGTACTCAACAGACTTTCAAATAATGGAAAAATTGTTACCTTATTCTTCGACTCGGAGACTATAGAAACCAACAACAACATTTGGCGTACAGTACCCCTTTAAAAGCAATGACTATCGGTGGCGAAATCATTTGTGTTAGTTTGTCGCCGATAGTTGCGTCCCGAATCGAGATGTAAATATTGAGCGTTGTTCAGACGATATTTACTATGGAGTGGTATGGTCGATTTCTTTTAAATTTTCGGCGATGTTAGTAGAACGCTATATTTCACAGGTTGGCATAGCGCCTGAGCACTAACTTATCAATTTCACACACCCGAACTAGTCCATCATATGTCTTCAATAACTGAATGGGAGAAACCATTTCGTATATAAAGTGTTAAATACGACCTAGTCTTTGGCGAGGTCCAGACCTAATATACTGGGACTAGTTCCTGTTATGCAATTGCCGTTGTATATCAATATTATATATTGGGTTTAATTAATGGAATAAGGCGGACCATGTAAGAAAATTGTATTATCCACCGCTCACTACGTCTATTGACTACATAAAGCCTGCCTAATAAACGTTACGTTTATTACGTCAATATAGCTTTGTTAGGTCAACGTAGCTTTATTAGGTTAGTAATACTTTATTGACGTAATCTGATATGCAAATTGCGCAGGTAACTAGGGACGTCAACCGGCCTTAATGACGTCATTGTGATATCAGAACGTTTTTATCGTGTATAATTCACTAAAATAATTCGAAAATGATATATATTTTAGCTCTAAGACATCTATAAATCCCCAGAACAAGGTCTGCTTATAATAAATGTAAAAATGCCAACGAACTATTTCGCTCTAAGCTGCATTCCGGTTTTCCCACGTCATGAATGCTAATTGGTTTGCTTGACCTAATAAATGTAATGGCGTCATCGAAGTAACGAATGTAAAACTGAGGAAAATGACAGATTTACCTCACAAAAGGCAAGTTTTGTGCGATGGATAAATAAAATAAGTAGCTAATGTCGTCGCTTAAAATGTTTATGTCCGCTCGGGGGATTTGGCATCTATTGGACTCGGCAGAGCCTCGCCCAATAGATGCTCAAATCCCCCTCACGGCATAAACAATTTAAGCGATGACACTATATATATATATAGCTACATATTCTATATTTATCAACTCCTTCCAAAATTCTCAATAGAAGCGATGCATATGATCTTGATTTTTGCCATATCAGGAATCGCGCTTTATTGTTACATGCTTGAGAAACAAAGAATATATATCATTGTTTTCTCTCTGATGTGATACATGTAATATGTAAGTTATGAGGGTATATACTGGAATCACCTTGTCCGTCCGTCTGTGGATTCGATCCGTCCGTACGTATGTCCGAGCGTCTATTTCTTAATATTTCAGTGAATTTGAAACTTGATATTTAGTATCATGGGAACTTGTGCAGCATTAATTATGAGGTTCGTTCGACTTTTGTTAGTGGTGTTATTCCCACTTTTCAACTTAGAATGTGTTAGCAGAGTTAGCTGAGTGTACGCAACATTGGCCGAGATTGTATTTCTTCATTGTTTAATAATTTATATTAAACAACTTGTGACTTGGCATAGATAGTTAGTATCCATGGGATACTGTGCACCTGTAATTGTGAGAAATGCGTCGGAACATTTTTTAGTGGAGTTATTCCCCTTTCTCAAGTTAGAAATTTGTACTATAGTTATCCTCCTTTTCGACTTTGCGAAATGTTTAGCAGCCAAAGTATGTCATTCAGGGTCCGCGCTGGACCAAAATTTACCTTTGCCAAATGAAAATATTTTTTGCCAAATTATTTTAGAATTTGCTGCCAAATGCTATCCCTGATAGTATAATTTCCCGCAACATTGAGTCTCATATTGTGGTTTACCATACACAAATAAACCAATCACAGAGCAATTACAGTGTAGAAGAACTTTTACTTGACCTTATAAAATACCACTAATATAATTATATTGTGAGAGTTACATGAAATGAATGGTATTGGTTGACCAATATTTTTCAACATTTAAAAAGTGACTTGCCAAAACTTTTGCCAAATGAAAATATGTTTTGCCAAATGTGAATTTGTTTTACCATTGGCAAATTTGGCAAGTGGCAGCGAGAACCCTGATGTCATTTGGTGCAAGTTTGTACTCCTTCCTTTTCGCGTCAATTTCTATGAAACTTGGCACACATATTTACCACATGGTAGTCTGTGCAGCTGCAATTACGAGATTGGTTTGATGTATTTTAGTTGAGTTATCACCCATTTGTCTTCACTTTTTGTAATATATTATTACTATAGTTGTTTTTGTTTGCCATTTCGATATGCGATTTTGTGTGTGTATGTATCAACCTGTGTATGCAGTGTCTCTGCTACCAAATGTAAACATAATTTGATAATCAAACGAGCCATATACTCTTAATATGGCTACCGTTTTGTAGCCATGTGCACTGCGTGTATATCCTTAGGTCCCATTTGGGACAGTCACACTCTTTTAAATATATACAAATATACCAAATTATAACATTTGTTCCAAACCAATGACCTTGACATTTACCCTAGCAATTGACCGTGATATAATATGTCCTAGTGACCCAGTCCGTTTGATGGACCATTGATTTAACATCATTTATTCAAACACCAGGCTCATTGGTTCTCAAAAGTGGCGTTTTTCAACGACTAAGCAACATGTTTTTAAAATGTCATGTTTTAGTCACTAAAGTAATGATTCAACGCATAAGGGACTCCACTATCTAGTGTAATTATAGACTTGTAGATTACAAGTGACTCTTTAGTACGTTCGAAATCTCTTTTTCAAATTTCATTAAACCGCTCCTGCATCACGGCTCACAACTTTGATCATGATGGACGAGGAAACCAGTACCTGTACAAATTGGGCACAAGAACCAAAACACATCCTATTTCTTTAATATGTATTGCAGCTACTTTCCTCTTCCATCACGACGCATGCACCTAAAGGCTATGTTATACATATATCATGTGAAAAATGATATGTACGACGACAGAATGATCAGCCGTTTTACTATCATGTATTCATTTGTTGACTTGCAGATAGCCTAGAGTTCGCTCTCGGTTACCAGTCGACCCTTCATACTGGTATTGTCATGCTAGTCCGGGGCGGGTGTGGTGTCTGCACACCCAGTTTGGAGTTATTATGTCTGACATCCCCTTTGTCATGTCTGGCATAAACTATACAACGACAATGAAACATATATACTGCTACTCGAATAGCCTTGGTCATATTCCACCTGTTATTTGTTTGAGAAATTATATATATTTAACCAATCGTTCTATGAATGTGAATTAGCATCGTCGAGCGAAGACAACCGATGCATGTTAAACCCAATTACAATACGTCGATGGCAAAACAAAACTATAACCGGATGTCAAAAACTCCACACGCAGTATACCATTATCTACCAGAATCAATTCTGGGCTCGCCATAACAAATTCAAATTAAAATTCTTTATTGGTAAAAAACCATACTTTTGGTTATAACCAAGAATGACAAACAGAAAAAACAAACAAACAAAACAAAACATGATTTCTATACACAAATGTCATGAGCAATATATATCAAACTAGCTGGTGGACCCGACTTCGTCCGTGCTGTTTCCCCTCTGCTTTTCGGCGAATTGCGCGATTTGACCTTGAATTGATCATTTTGAAGGTCAAGGTCAGGTCGAGGTCACGATTTGACCCGCCCAAAACACTCCCCGGACAAAAGTACTCGACAAACGTACCCGTCGAAACCCGATTTGACCTTGAATTGACCATTTTGAAGGTCAAGGTAAGGTTGGGGTCACGATTTGACCGTCCAAAACACTCCTCGGACAAAAGTAACCCTAGGTATCAAATGTTGTCGAAATCCCGTCAAAATTCGCGATTTGACCTTGAATTGACAATTTTGAATGTCAAGGTCAGGTCGGGGGTCACGATTTGACCCGTCCAAAACACTCCCCTTAAAAAAGTACCCATGGGTATCAAATTTCGTCGAAATCTGTCAGTTTTACCCGATTTGACCTTGAATTGACCTTTTTGAAGGTCAAGGTCAGGTCGGGGTAACGATTTGACCCGTCCAAAAGACTCCCTGGACAAAAGTAACCGTAGGTATCAATTTCGTCAAAATCCGCCCGGCAGTTTTCCCGGCCATAGCTAACAGACACACAACAAACAAACAAACAGACAGAAGTCCCAAAATATATAGTAGATGGGTTGAGGTAAAATGGGGTGAAGATCACACATTACAGTTACATAACTGGTATAGGCGTATACTTAATTGGAAGCTATAACATTTTTTTTAAATTTAATTATTTGCATAATGTATATTGTTCCCAGTAATAATGCAATTTAATTCAAATAGTAATTTGGCTATAATCATGTGTTCTGGTCAGAAACAGAGGCAGGATTTGTTGTTAAGTTTGAAACATGACTGACTCTGTGAATACACCAATCGAAACCGGCTCTCAGTAGAATTCCCGGGACTAAAAATATATTGAAATCCCAAGAATGATAACAAGAAATATGGCATCGTTCATGTCTTATAACAATCAAGAACTGTGTCTATTCCAGATGCAAGGCGGTATTACTTTCCGTTCTGACCTGGATTTATTTATTACAGACAAGAGTTTCAAAAAGTTTCTAATCTGGTAAGCAGCTGTCGTTCATTTAATTGTCAAGGTTATATTACACATTAAATGTCATCGATCGATTTAACTGGATGTGCATTTCATGTGGACTAAACTTTGGGAAATATCTTATGAAAATGAAACCTTCTACTGTAATCTATTATACGTGCATGTGTTTGAGTTCGAGTTTAACACTCAACACGGAACCACTTGACAAACCACGTTGAATGCACATGTATAGTTGTTTACGTGTGTATTGGCCGTAAGGTAATGTAGCGCGAATTGATACTAGACAAATTATAGTTCTCCATTGAGCTGGTACTTATCGGAGAAATAAATGCGGTACGTTATTGCAAGCACAATTTTTACATAACAGTGACCGACCGATGTCGTGGGCGCCAAAGATATTGTTGAACATGTATTTTCTCTCCAATTTAGAGGAATATATTGTAAAAAATGATGTCAGAATCGAAACAGCGTGATATGGTGGTGAGGCTGCGTGAGTTCGGCATTATACAATGGTTACCGGTACGGAAAAATAATCTGAGGAACAGCAGTTGGAAATTAGTTGTGCATGTAATTACAAAAGTAATTCGTTTCGTAATTATGTGCCTGTTGTGAGTTTAGAATTGTTGGCCAGAATGATACAGGTAGGGTATCCGCATCCATGGTATATGCATCATCACGCTATGGGGTAAATAAAAACAATCTGAAAGAATTGGGGTCGACGTATGGAGGCCAACACCATAGCATGTGCACGCGAGTGACACATCTAAATATACTTATGTGAATTGGATTTTCGCATCGCTGGATCATTCACGCGGTGACTCAATAATCCCCTTCCCATCAGTTTTAAACAGCTAAATTGTATACAGATTGCACATACAACCGCGTGACATAAATACGAGGTCACAAAAAATATATAAACATATCTAAGTTCCATTGCACCAAGAATATGTTCACAACTGAATTTACAGTCTCCGAGACATTCAAAAACACGAGCGTTTCACTTTCCTTGGTAAAATAAATCTCATTTAATGACCCCCGTGCCTCTTATGTGAAATATTTTCAATATATATGGTAACATGCCTTCATGGTGATTGAGCATGTCTGTGTGCCTTCAACAAAAACAGCTTGTAGTTTATGAACCAACGAAAGGGGCATGCATGGGTAGATAGGTCATCGGATGTAAGAGTAAATTGTGTAGGCATTTGCACACTCTCGTATATATAGCTCAATTAAATTTTCATCTGTTGAAAAATTCCAACCTGATACCCTCTATGTTTTACCATAAGATGGTCAGTTCAGTTTAAACATTTGATCAAAAGTAACAAAGTATTCGACTTGTTGGTCAAAAACAAAAATGCCAATAAATATACTCGTTGGCAAGTGAATCTATCATAATATTTTCAACTTTTTTCTGTCAAATTTCCAACTGACATTGCGTCATGAAATGTTCAACTGTTGATGATTTTGACATAACATGGGAGAGTGAGACACATAAAACCATCTTTGTCTGAGTTTTGAGTATTGTCAAGGACCCCGTGTGACGGGGGTAACTGCATGGCTGGTGCCACGATGGACAAAGTCTTCTCGCCCCGTTGCTCTTCTATAACGGACGTTCATTCAAAAGACGATCTACATGTACATGCAAAAGTGGAGCCCGGGAATTCACGTAAACTCCTCAATGTGATTAATAACCTGACATGTCCGATATTAATCTTTCTTCAAAATGATATAATGTGACCCGCCATATCAAATCCAGTCGTAAGTCGGGATTTTTTTTACCCTGTGCCAATGCATTCTCTTATATATGCGAGTCGACCATAGGTCGCCTCGCATATATAAGAGAATGCATTGGCCTAAAAAAATTTTATCATTTTTTTTAAATAAATGTTTCTTACAATTTTTAGGACATAAAATAAAAAACATCCATTACCCTGCAGGGATCCCCACACATATATAGAAGCATATATAAGAGTGTCGTCTGCTCATGTTTGTCTGGGGCTCTGTATGGGTGAAATTATAAAATTGTTAAAGAATACAGGAACAAATTATTAAAATTGTAAAAAATTGTTAGGCCAATGCATTCTCTTATATATGCGAGGCGACCTATGGTCGACTCGCATATATAAGAGAATGCATTGGCACAGGGTAAAAAAATCCCGACTTACGACTGGATTTGATATGGCGGGTCACGTATCATATATAGAAGTTAACTTACCTGAATGCGTAATATAGTCCAACATATTAAGTGTCATATTTAATGCCGATTCTCTTGTGGTCTTCTTGGGATATTCAAAACAAAGAGTCTGTAACCACGTGACTCATTATACTCAGTGTTCAAATTACGGTACAAAGCTCAATCAAGCTGATTACGGAACAATGTAATACGTTGAAAACTGAAACTGAAACTGAAAATAATAACAGTGTACCGTGATAGAAAAAGGTATAGTGATGATAGGATCGTTTAATTGTTTACATACATTTTCTCTGGAAAAGTATGCTTTGTTTACTTTTATTTATACCACGATCGCCTATCTTACTATATAAATAAAGCCATCTGTTTAAATTTTACATTTAATCAACACCTGCTGATTAAACGTGCCTACTGTTGATTAAATTTCGCAGAGTGGATTAAACTTTCTCCATACAATTTGAACGGAAAAGTGTTTATCCATCGCATTGTAAAGATCGTGGCATAAACTTCGCAGAGTGGATTAAACTTTCTCCATACAATTTGAACGGAAAAGTGTTTATCCATCGCATTGTAAAGATCGTGGCACAAACAAAATATTCGCATAGTGTTTCTGAATAACAAATTTAATCCACTCGTGGGATTGGCGATTAAATTTTACATTTAATCAACACCTGCTGATTAAACGTGCCTACTGTTGATTAAATTTCGCAGAGTGGATTAAACTTTCTCCATACAATTTGAACGGAAAAGTGTTTATCCATCGCATTGTAAAGATCGTGGCATAAACTTCGCAGAGTGGATTAAACTTTCTCCATACAATTAGAACGGAAAAGTGTTTATCCATCGCATTGTAAAGATCGTGGCACAAACAAAATATTCGCATAGTGTTTCTGAATAACAAATTTAATCCACTCGTGGGATTGGCGATTTACACCACTCGCTGAAGCTCGTGGTGTAAATCGCCAATCCCACTCGTGGATTAAATTTGTTATTCAGACACTATGCGTATATTCTATATATCTCGTTGCTTTGATATTTAATGAACCTCTGATATATGCATGTTTGATATCATGATGCTTGGGAAAGACTGCCCTCTGTGTTCATATACGCAAATCTTCCATATTTGACCAAAGCCGAAGACATACAAGCAATATATCCCCCGATTCTGGGCGTATAACGTCCGTTATAGAAGAGCAACTGGACGGGACTCTGTCCAAAAACAGAATCACCCCAACCGATATCCCAAGCTGTTGTGGACCGATACGACTTGGTCTAGTGCCACGACCGCAGTGTATAGACATGACTCGCTTATATATGTTATTATAAATCGGTGAAATAAGTAATTACATGAAATCGCTGAACGTTTCAGAACGTTTCAGTAAATTCGTGAAATCACTAATCTGACTAGGAATTACATGAAATTACCGAACAATTCAGGGATTTCGCGTAATCACTCATTTTAGGACAATCTTTTATCATTTTTTATTCCAAACAAGGTATATGGAACATTATTGATACTATTGCCCAGTCTGTGAAGCCGAGAGAGACATATGTTTCAGCAACCTTAATAATTTGGAAACAAAAACACTCTTAGAAGGTTCAAAATCACTTTCCTTATCCAAAAACATTGAGATATTCGTTAACATTCAGAAATATATAGAACTAACTGGCAGATTCAAGCCATATTATGCACAAACCTGATGTATACGATCTTAGGCTATGCATGGAACAAAATTAAAAACACATTTAAATTAAATTATGTGTAATATCGATCCCAAAGTACCCTGCCAAAACCTGCTACGATTGGAAGGGGGGCTGTCGGGCACATTATAATTAACAATAACAACAGTAATTTCATTGAGCTATTTACATTCAATAATAATGCTTTATTCTCTGATCTAGGTTACATGATAGGATATTGAGACAGAAGTATATACAAAGAGATGAAGCATATAAACAATATTTACATCCGGTTTTACATGGTCTCAAAACCTTACATACAATTACATGTGCAATTTATATAATAAGTGTGTTGCTGTCGAGATAACGGGTTATATTACATTTATATGTTGTGTATCATGTGTATACGGTAGATTCATTGCTTGTGCGATAACAACAACAACAACAACAACAACAACAACTTCAACCACGTTATGTGTTGCGAGTCTTTTCTACTTCACTAAATATAGTTTTGATAAAAGAACATAACTGCGTAGGAAATGTGGGTCATTTGAGTTCAGAACGTCACTCATTATTACTACATTAGCCCGTTAGAAATGTACATTCTATTTTCATCTGTTTGAAACGGTTACCATTCAATATTTTATATGTGTAGGAGATGGCTTAAGATAAGCACTATGCTTACTGCCAAATCCCATTATAACCATCAATATCTTCCATCATCATACCGTGAACTTTGTACATTATATTGGTTAAAATAAAATATTTGTTAAACTAACAATGATACAAGATGTATAATACTGTGTATAGCATGCATCTAATTGTTTTATATACATGCATGTTAGGCTACTGTGGCATCGCGAATTGCATCTTATCTGAGCCTTGAAACATTTACACTTGGATGTCGTGCACCCTTCGTTAAAATTACATTTCGTAAACATTGACCACATGTTGCGGACTGCTCCCTAACTACAGTGTGACGTGGGAGGGTTGTCATCTGGCCGATATCGTCGGTAGTTAAGAGTCTCTGAGGACACAAATAAAATTGGTTTCGTTAAAATTTTCCTACTCAGAATACCTGATTGGACGGTAATTGTGTGCAAGTCTATAGCTCTATCGACAACAAGTCACATAATGTTTCTTGAGTCACTTCGTCCACAATCGACGTGTGGGATTGAAATGGCGACATTGTCATCAACTTCAGTTGTTCTGAGTTCCACTCTGTTGTGTTTCACCATTCTTTCAGCTTGTTTTTGTTGGGCCGCACAAGCCTCTGACGTCTTTTACTGATCTACTCTATTTTCTCAGTACGGGGAGTTCTAGAGTCTACACGCAGCTGCTCGTTCACAGTAACCATTGATACCATCTCGTCTTAAGGAACTTTCCTGATTCAGGCTTATACTACGGGCTCAACGCTTCGGAGAGGCTGCAATACGACCCAGTTGACTTAAGGTCGGTCGTGCCAGCTTGTCACTCGCATGTGAGTGACAGAACCCGTTGATCTGGTTGTGTTATTATCAGGATAGCGCAGCCGAGCCCAGGACTGGACGTTTAAGGGTCAATCCACACCGGGCGCGAGCGCGCGATTTTTACGGTCGTTTTCTGTAGTCCGTAGCGGTTCAAAGCGCGCGATTTTTATATTCACACCGAAAGCGACTGGATCGCATCGTCGCGCGCGATGGTTTGGGTAGATACTCGTTTGAGTGCATCATTCACAGGCAGGTGACAAATACAATGTATATGGACATTTTAATCAGAATTTTCTAAACATGTATATTTTTCAAACTCATTTAATTGCATGTCAAATATAGTATGTCAAGTGGAATGGTGCACGGGCTTCCTAAATTCTCATAGCAATTGCGTTTAATTGAATTTCATTCTATAATCCCAGTTTATGAGGGTTTTTTTTATCGGGGGGAGGGGGGGGGGGGGGCAAATTGTGGGCAAAGTGACTTCACAAGCTCGGAATGGATTGGGACCAAAAATTAACCAGACGATCTTGTTTATACGTCGAGCTCTTGCATGCCAGATATTTTCTGTTCTCATTTATCCTTGCATTTCAGCCATCAGCGTGTCGCTAAAGTCTTCCACCACCTTTGTTATCGCGACGACGAATGAATATATCGCCTTCAAATAGGAGGAATACGCCGTATAAATTATTTATATCCTATTTGACAGCGAACAATTATCCCACTGGTTTGCCACAAAGCGAGAAATCGACGAAGCATAAACTCACTGCTGTGACGCCTCGTGGTCAGCGATTCAGTCGCTTGCGGTGTGAATATAAAAATCGCGAGCTTTGAACTGCTACGGACGACAGAAAACGGCCGTTTAAATCACGCGCTCGTCTCCGGTGTGGATTGACCTTAATAATTATGCGTTTGTTTTGTTTAGCGATTTGTTGATGGTTGATGTTTGGTGAATTTGTATCGTTATTGAAGTGTTTTTGTTTTTGCTAATAGTATTTTTTTGAGTTCTATTTCCTCGATTATTGTGCTGCCTTGTAATCTTGGTAGAGTTTTAGCCGCTAATAGTTTAAGTCTATCGTGCAGTGGGTATATGTCAGCTTCGTTATACAGTGCCATAATTGTGGTTCGATAGTTTGCTTGCAGTGCCATTCTTAACGCGGAGTTTTTAATTACCTGTATGACAAACAGCCAAGTATTTATGGCACACAAAAGCTACTCATTTCAATATCACTCAAATGATTAAAATCAAATTCCATAAGCTCAGTCGCCTGTCAGATTGTCATAAAGCCAGCAGAGAAGCTAATAAGGAAATACAGTATGGACAATACTTGCCTGCGTGAGCTTATAATGTATAAAGTAGCTAGTTGTAGTCTAACAAACCATTGAACTTATTTACTGAAATCCGAACAGCAATTAACAGTGATTTCGCGTAATCCCTGGCCACTTGTAGTGGTTTCATGAAATCCCTGAAACTTTCAGTAAGTACGTGTAATCACTGGACCAGTTTAGGATTTCACATAATCACTGATTTCCATGATTTGCTGTAACATATATGTACAATTTGTTCATACAGTGTTATTGATACGTACGCCCATGAACGTGGCTAGAGGGTGTCCGTTGGATGGGTGCCCATCTTGGGAATTCCAACTGCACCCCCTTAAATCAGACCAAACACAAGTTTTTCGGAATTCTATTTGCACCCCCATACACTTCTCCCTTACGGGCCTGTCAATGGTTGTCACTATAGTCAGGTGGAGGAACAGAACCATGGCATTATATACCCGGTATCAGAAAATTTAGAGATCTGAACCTGAAAATTACATAAATCCTAACATTTTGTGGTTTAATTGCATATAAGTTGACACTGCATGGGCGAGAGACCATGCCAGACCATGGTTCGGCCCGGTCTGAGAACATTTTGAAATCTGAACAAGAAAATCGCAAAATTCTAGCATCTAGACTGGCCGTGCTCAAGCTTTTCTAGTGTTAGAAATTTCAAACATGATACCCACTTTAGGTTGGAAAATTCCCAACTTATGATCAATTCATTCCACATTTTTGACAGAATATGGTAAAGTGTGGTTTTCTTAAAGTAATTAGCAGTTTTTATTGGCCATGGGGGAGGGTTTGGGACACACAACAGTAATTTCATTGAGCTATTTACATTCAATAATAATGCTTTATTCTCTGATCTAGGTTACATGATAGGATATTGAGACAGAAGTATATACAAAGAGATGAAGCATATAAACAATATTTACATCCGGTTTTACATGGTCTCAAAACCTTACATACAATTACATGTGCAATTTATATAATAAGTGTGTTGCTGTCGAGATAACGGGTTATATTACATTTATATGTTGTGTATCATGTGTATACGGTAGATTCATTGCTTGTGCGATAACAACAACAACAACAACAACAACAACAACAACAACTTCAACCACGTTATGTGTTGCGAGTCTTTTCTACTTCACTAAATATAGTTTTGATAAAAGAACATAACTGCGTAGGAAATGTGGGTCATTTGAGTTCAGAACGTCACTCATTATTACTACATTAGCCCGTTAGAAATGTACATTCTATTTTCATCTGTTTGAAACGGTTACCATTCAATATTTTATATGTGTAGGAGATGGCTTAAGATAAGCACTATGCTTACTGCCAAATCCCATTATAACCATCAATATCTTCCATCATCATACCGTGAACTTTGTACATTATATTGGTTAAAATAAAATATTTGTTAAACTAACAATGATACAAGATGTATAATACTGTGTATAGCATGCATCTAATTGTTTTATATACATGCATGTTAGGCTACTGTGGCATCGCGAATTGCATCTTATCTGAGCCTTGAAACATTTACACTTGGATGTCGTGCACCCTTCGTTAAAATTACATTTCGTAAACATTGACCACATGTTGCGGACTGCTCCCTAACTACAGTGTGACGTGGGAGGGTTGTCATCTGGCCGATATCGTCGGTAGTTAAGAGTCTCTGAGGACACAAATAAAATTGGTTTCGTTAAAATTTTCCTACTCAGAATACCTGATTGGACGGTAATTGTGTGCAAGTCTATAGCTCTATCGACAACAAGTCACATAATGTTTCTTGAGTCACTTCGTCCACAATCGACGTGTGGGATTGAAATGGCGACATTGTCATCAACTTCAGTTGTTCTGAGTTCCACTCTGTTGTGTTTCACCATTCTTTCAGCTTGTTTTTGTTGGGCCGCACAAGCCTCTGACGTCTTTTACTGATCTACTCTATTTTCTCAGTACGGGGAGTTCTAGAGTCTACACGCAGCTGCTCGTTCACAGTAACCATTGATACCATCTCGTCTTAAGGAACTTTCCTGATTCAGGCTTATACTACGGGCTCAACGCTTCGGAGAGGCTGCAATACGACCCAGTTGACTTAAGGTCGGTCGTGCCAGCTTGTCACTCGCATGTGAGTGACAGAACCCGTTGATCTGGTTGTGTTATTATCAGGATAGCGCAGCCGAGCCCAGGACTGGACGTTTAAGGGTCAATCCACACCGGGCGCGAGCGCGCGATTTTTACGGTCGTTTTCTGTAGTCCGTAGCGGTTCAAAGCGCGCGATTTTTATATTCACACCGAAAGCGACTGGATCGCATCGTCGCGCGCGATGGTTTGGGTAGATACTCGTTTGAGTGCATCATTCACAGGCAGGTGACAAATACAATGTATATGGACATTTTAATCAGAATTTTCTAAACATGTATATTTTTCAAACTCATTTAATTGCATGTCAAATATAGTATGTCAAGTGGAATGGTGCACGGGCTTCCTAAATTCTCATAGCAATTGCGTTTAATTGAATTTCATTCTATAATCCCAGTTTATGAGGGTTTTTTTTATCGGGGGGAGGGGGGGGGGCAAATTGTGGGCAAAGTGACTTCACAAGCTCGGAATGGATTGGGACCAAAAATTAACCAGACGATCTTGTTTATACGTCGAGCTCTTGCATGCCAGATATTTTCTGTTCTCATTTATCCTTGCATTTCAGCCATCAGCGTGTCGCTAAAGTCTTCCACCACCTTTGTTATCGCGACGACGAATGAATATATCGCCTTCAAATAGGAGGAATACGCCGTATAAATTATTTATATCCTATTTGACAGCGAACAATTATCCCACTGGTTTGCCACAAAGCGAGAAATCGACGAAGCATAAACTCACTGCTGTGACGCCTCGTGGTCAGCGATTCAGTCGCTTGCGGTGTGAATATAAAAATCGCGAGCTTTGAACTGCTACGGACGACAGAAAACGGCCGTTTAAATCACGCGCTCGTCTCCGGTGTGGATTGACCTTAATAATTATGCGTTTGTTTTGTTTAGCGATTTGTTGATGGTTGATGTTTGGTGAATTTGTATCGTTATTGAAGTGTTTTTGTTTTTGCTAATAGTATTTTTTTGAGTTCTATTTCCTCGATTATTGTGCTGCCTTGTAATCTTGGTAGAGTTTTAGCCGCTAATAGTTTAAGTCTATCGTGCAGTGGGTATATGTCAGCTTCGTTATACAGTGCCATAATTGTGGTTCGATAGTTTGCTTGCAGTGCCATTCTTAACGCGGAGTTTTTAATTACCTGTATGACAAACAGCCAAGTATTTATGGCACACAAAAGCTACTCATTTCAATATCACTCAAATGATTAAAATCAAATTCCATAAGCTCAGTCGCCTGTCAGATTGTCATAAAGCCAGCAGAGAAGCTAATAAGGAAATACAGTATGGACAATACTTGCCTGCGTGAGCTTATAATGTATAAAGTAGCTAGTTGTAGTCTAACAAACCATTGAACTTATTTACTGAAATCCGAACAGCAATTAACAGTGATTTCGCGTAATCCCTGGCCACTTGTAGTGGTTTCATGAAATCCCTGAAACTTTCAGTAAGTACGTGTAATCACTGGACCAGTTTAGGATTTCACATAATCACTGATTTCCATGATTTGCTGTAACATATATGTACAATTTGTTCATACAGTGTTATTGATACGTACGCCCATGAACGTGGCTAGAGGGTGTCCGTTGGATGGGTGCCCATCTTGGGAATTCCAACTGCACCCCCTTAAATCAGACCAAACACAAGTTTTTCGGAATTCTATTTGCACCCCCATACACTTCTCCCTTACGGGCCTGTCAATGGTTGTCACTATAGTCAGGTGGAGGAACAGAACCATGGCATTATATACCCGGTATCAGAAAATTTAGAGATCTGAACCTGAAAATTACATAAATCCTAACATTTTGTGGTTTAATTGCATATAAGTTGACACTGCATGGGCGAGAGACCATGCCAGACCATGGTTCGGCCCGGTCTGAGAACATTTTGAAATCTGAACAAGAAAATCGCAAAATTCTAGCATCTAGACTGGCCGTGCTCAAGCTTTTCTAGTGTTAGAAATTTCAAACATGATACCCACTTTAGGTTGGAAAATTCCCAACTTATGATCAATTCATTCCACATTTTTGACAGAATATGGTAAAGTGTGGTTTTCTTAAAGTAATTAGCAGTTTTTATTGGCCATGGGGGAGGGTTTGGGACACACAACAGTAATTTCATTGAGCTATTTACATTCAATAATAATGCTTTATTCTCTGATCTAGGTTACATGATAGGATATTGAGACAGAAGTATATACAAAGAGATGAAGCATATAAACAATATTTACATCCGGTTTTACATGGTCTCAAAACCTTACATACAATTACATGTGCAATTTATATAATAAGTGTGTTGCTGTCGAGATAACGGGTTATATTACATTTATATGTTGTGTATCATGTGTATACGGTAGATTCATTGCTTGTGCGATAACAACAACAACAACAACAACAACAACAACAACAACTTCAACCACGTTATGTGTTGCGAGTCTTTTCTACTTCACTAAATATAGTTTTGATAAAAGAACATAACTGCGTAGGAAATGTGGGTCATTTGAGTTCAGAACGTCACTCATTATTACTACATTAGCCCGTTAGAAATGTACATTCTATTTTCATCTGTTTGAAACGGTTACCATTCAATATTTTATATGTGTAGGAGATGGCTTAAGATAAGCACTATGCTTACTGCCAAATCCCATTATAACCATCAATATCTTCCATCATCATACCGTGAACTTTGTACATTATATTGGTTAAAATAAAATATTTGTTAAACTAACAATGATACAAGATGTATAATACTGTGTATAGCATGCATCTAATTGTTTTATATACATGCATGTTAGGCTACTGTGGCATCGCGAATTGCATCTTATCTTAGCCTTGAAACATTTACACTTGGATGTCGTGCACCCTTCGTTAAAATTACATTTCGTAAACATTGACCACATGTTGCGGACTGCTCCCTAACTACAGTGTGACGTGGGAGGGTTGTCATCTGGCCGATATCGTCGGTAGTTAAGAGTCTCTGAGGACACAAATAAAATTGGTTTCGTTAAAATTTTCCTACTCAGAATACCTGATTGGACGGTAATTGTGTGCAAGTCTATAGCTCTATCGACAACAAGTCACATAATGTTTCTTGAGTCACTTCGTCCACAATCGACGTGTGGGATTGAAATGGCGACATTGTCATCAACTTCAGTTGTTCTGAGTTCCACTCTGTTGTGTTTCACCATTCTTTCAGCTTGTTTTTGTTGGGCCGCACAAGCCTCTGACGTCTTTTACTGATCTACTCTATTTTCTCAGTACGGGGAGTTCTAGAGTCTACACGCAGCTGCTCGTTCACAGTAACCATTGATACCATCTCGTCTTAAGGAACTTTCCTGATTCAGGCTTATACTACGGGCTCAACGCTTCGGAGAGGCTGCAATACGACCCAGTTGACTTAAGGTCGGTCGTGCCAGCTTGTCACTCGCATGTGAGTGACAGAACCCGTTGATCTGGTTGTGTTATTATCAGGATAGCGCAGCCGAGCCCAGGACTGGACGTTTAAGGGTCAATCCACACCGGGCGCGAGCGCGCGATTTTTACGGTCGTTTTCTGTAGTCCGTAGCGGTTCAAAGCGCGCGATTTTTATATTCACACCGAAAGCGACTGGATCGCATCGTCGCGCGCGATGGTTTGGGTAGATACTCGTTTGAGTGCATCATTCACAGGCAGGTGACAAATACAATGTATATGGACATTTTAATCAGAATTTTCTAAACATGTATATTTTTCAAACTCATTTAATTGCATGTCAAATATAGTATGTCAAGTGGAATGGTGCACGGGCTTCCTAAATTCTCATAGCAATTGCGTTTAATTGAATTTCATTCTATAATCCCAGTTTATGAGGGTTTTTTTTATCGGGGGGAGGGGGGGGGGGGCAAATTGTGGGCAAAGTGACTTCACAAGCTCGGAATGGATTGGGACCAAAAATTAACCAGACGATCTTGTTTATACGTCGAGCTCTTGCATGCCATATATTTTCTGTTCTCATTTATCCTTGCATTTCAGCCATCAGCGTGTCGCTAAAGTCTTCCACCACCTTTGTTATCGCGACGACGAATGAATATATCGCCTTCAAATAGGAGGAATACGCCGTATAAATTATTTATATCCTATTTGACAGCGAACAATTATCCCACTGGTTTGCCACAAAGCGAGAAATCGACGAAGCATAAACTCACTGCTGTGACGCCTCGTGGTCAGCGATTCAGTCGCTTGCGGTGTGAATATAAAAATCGCGAGCTTTGAACTGCTACGGACGACAGAAAACGGCCGTTTAAATCACGCGCTCGTCTCCGGTGTGGATTGACCTTAATAATTATGCGTTTGTTTTGTTTAGCGATTTGTTGATGGTTGATGTTTGGTGAATTTGTATCGTTATTGAAGTGTTTTTGTTTTTGCTAATAGTATTTTTTTGAGTTCTATTTCCTCGATTATTGTGCTGCCTTGTAATCTTGGTAGAGTTTTAGCCGCTAATAGTTTAAGTCTATCGTGCAGTGGGTATATGTCAGCTTCGTTATACAGTGCCATAATTGTGGTTCGATAGTTTGCTTGCAGTGCCATTCTTAACGCGGAGTTTTTAATTACCTGTATGACAAACAGCCAAGTATTTATGGCACACAAAAGCTACTCATTTCAATATCACTCAAATGATTAAAATCAAATTCCATAAGCTCAGTCGCCTGTCAGATTGTCATAAAGCCAGCAGAGAAGCTAATAAGGAAATACAGTATGGACAATACTTGCCTGCGTGAGCTTATAATGTATAAAGTAGCTAGTTGTAGTCTAACAAACCATTGAACTTATTTACTGAAATCCGAACAGCAATTAACAGTGATTTCGCGTAATCCCTGGCCACTTGTAGTGGTTTCATGAAATCCCTGAAACTTTCAGTAAGTACGTGTAATCACTGGACCAGTTTAGGATTTCACATAATCACTGATTTCCATGATTTGCTGTAACATATATGTACAATTTGTTCATACAGTGTTATTGATACGTACGCCCATGAACGTGGCTAGAGGGTGTCCGTTGGATGGGTGCCCATCTTGGGAATTCCAACTGCACCCCCTTAAATCAGACCAAACACAAGTTTTTCGGAATTCTATTTGCACCCCCATACACTTCTCCCTTACGGGCCTGTCAATGGTTGTCACTATAGTCAGGTGGAGGAACAGAACCATGGCATTATATACCCGGTATCAGAAAATTTAGAGATCTGAACCTGAAAATTACATAAATCCTAACATTTTGTGGTTTAATTGCATATAAGTTGACACTGCATGGGCGAGAGACCATGCCAGACCATGGTTCGGCCCGGTCTGAGAACATTTTGAAATCTGAACAAGAAAATCGCAAAATTCTAGCATCTAGACTGGCCGTGCTCAAGCTTTTCTAGTATTAGAAATTTCAAACATGATACCCACTTTAGGTTGGAAAATTCCCAACTTATGATCAATTCAGTCCACATTTTTGACAGAATATGGTAAAGTGTGGTTTTCTTAAAGTAATTAGCAGTTTTTATTGGCCATGGGGGAGGGTTTGGGACACACCGGGCAGACCATGGTTTTTGAAATCTGAACAAAAACTTCGCAAAATCCTAGCATCTAGACCGGCCTCAAGCTTTCCTGGTGTTGGAAATTTCAAACCTGACACCCCCCACTTAGGTTGGAAAATTTCAAAATGATGACCATTTCAGTCCACATTTTTGATAAAATGGAAGAAAATATTGTTCTCTTAAATTAACTAGAAGTTTTTGACCAGCCACGGGGGAGAGACATGGACACAAGCTTTCCAAGCGTTGGAAATTTCCAACCTGACTCCCCCCTAAGGTTGGAAAAAACTTCAGTCCAAAATTTTGATCAAAAGTAGGTATATATGCAAATGTTGGTCTGAAACAACAAATCCCCCCTGATAAATTGTTGGAAAATCAAACTACAAGAACAATTTCAAATCTATTGTAGGTGTGAAATTTCCAACTAATGTTGTGTCAGGTATGAAATTACACACCCTCAAACCTCCCTGTCGCCACGTCCCTGGATACGCCAGTATACGGTATGCAATAACATATTCAGGTATTGCACAAGGAGCGTAAACTATTACCCTACTCTGCTAAGTTGTAAACTGCAATTTCCTGGTCCCGATTTCAGTTAGAAATTTCTAACTACATGTGTCAGAAGAATTAAATTGCTCATATGATGCTAAATTTTATAGGCATAGGTGCACAATACTATTCGATGGTCCCAATATCATCATATTCCAACAACAACAACAACAACAATAACAACATCAACAACAACAACAACACCATTTATTCAAAAGACGCTTCAATTATCAGAATCGATTAATTACCAAAAAATAATGCTAACCACGGTCAACTATAGCATAAAATTTCCCAAAACATATTATATATCAATATTTTGATCAACGTAATTTGGTATATCGAGAGTATGTCGGTCGGCTCGTCGAATATTTGCTAGGCCACCAAATATTCCAGATGGTGAACAAGATTTCAAAAATCGATATCTAATAACTCTGAGCTTTGATGGGTGGGTTCCTCGACACGAATCAAATATTTTGTTTACCACCAAAGCCAAATAAATAGTAATTTAGGAGCGTTAATTCGGATTATGTAAATTGTCAGAATCGTCATATAAACACAACGGTTCGTACATAATTGAAAGTATCAACACTTCACAGTTAATAGCATGCCTGATCCGAAAAATAACGCAATCCTCATACCGAATGGCAAATACTGCACATGTAATTATCATTACAATCGGATGCCAACGCTGCTTTGAGAATACATTTCTAATAGGTAGTCGAGTGATGGATTTACATAATTATGGGTGAGTGTATACTACTAGCTCATGACATGCATCTCTTCTCTGGCTATAACGCCCGTGGAGAACATATTCCACCAGTACAAAACATGGGAACATGGGAACTGACCCCTTCTGACAGGAAACTTTGGGACATTGAACAAACAAGGCAGGGATTATAATTCTTTCTTTATATTTGTTCCTCGATAATCTACTTCAAAGTATGGGATTGTCCCAGCTCGAAATTGCACGTTTTTAGTGACTTTATAGTGAGCCGATATAGCAAAATAACATTGAATTAATTACCCTGGAGAAATTCCACGATTGTAAGTGGTGAAAAGCAAAATCGCTCACAAAGTCCCTTAAATGATGTAATCTCGAGATGGGACCTTCGCCTACTGATGAATAAACTATTAAGCAACAGGTATTAACAAATAAATATAATCACCGCATTATTTTTCGACTTTATAAGGTTCCCTGTTGAAACTTAAAACATTTCCAGGTTTTGAATGGTGGACTATGGATATCTACGGGCGTTAGCCGCCCATAGTAGAGAGTCATCACATTATACAAAAGTGTATACATGTATCTGTGCATCACAGTGGATCAACGGACACAAACGAAAACCGGAAGTCGCAGAGTCATAGGCGAGCAATTTGTGTTGCAAAGTTTGCAGACACTTTCTGACACGGTTTTTGCTGCTAATAAACACATTTAGACACTACTTCTAAACAGTTTAAGGTAAGTGAATATTACGTTACTAATATTGGACCCCCGACGATCAGTTGTGTCAGTGATCTACCACGGAAAAAATGCAATTTAATATTCGCCGCACGACGATTTCTTCCACAAAATATCCCAGAAAATGTAAATTTTCACAATCATCTCAGCAACTTTTCGCCACAACCATTATACCGATCGAAGCGCTGTCCTCCCACAAATGCACATGGTGAGTATTGTCATGGAATGTCTCAGTATTCCAAATTTCCAATTTATATACAGGTACCCGCTTCGAAATTACTGTCCGGTTAGTCCCAAAAAAATTGATCATTAGTCGCTAAATATCTGTCCGCTTAGTCGTGATTCAACTGAAGAGTACCCTCCACAATTTATTGGGGGAAAAAAACACTTTTTCGCAGATTATATATGCTCTTCATTGTATTTTTGTGTGGAGATGACGGTTGTGGTGTCCAGGATCTTTATATTTCCCCGGCTACAACATGATCTTTAAGCGGTGTCTTATACACGCGCCACTGAAACTGATTTCCAATCCTGAAGCCATGACCATGGACTGGGCTGGTGACCATGGACTGGGCTGGTGACCATGGTCAGTTCTAGATATTTCTTTATCATAATAGACTGATTACTGTGTCATTGAAACGTGATTTGACGACTACGGCATACGATTATCCAAAGTAAAACAATCACGCAGGAGGGGACTAAACGGGTATATGGGGTGTATATACATGTATAGCCATTTTTATATTGGCCCAATTTCCAGTGCTAGAAAAAAAACAGTATTTTGTAATTCCATGTACTATATACTTCTGACGACATGCCCACATATCTTCAGATGTGACCGTTGTGAGACACAGGCAGGCGGCTTTTCTGGGGAAATTGGCCATGGAATTCTATAACATCCATGCAAGTGAACGTTTGTAACTAAAGGTTCGCGTAACAAATCAGGAAAATAGTACCAAAATTATATGGACACTTGAATTCGTCGTGGAGGATGGTGTGTGATAGGATATGAACGATAAACTATGTAATTTACCATTTACAAGTAGCATGCAGGGAGATTATGCAACACTATACTTTGCTCTAAATTATAGGTTTCAAATATCTGTCAAGAATCAGCCATGTATTTCACAGCTATAATATTTAAGCGATAACACAATCTTCAATAAACACATATTCTGTAATTCCAAAATTTGTCACCCAAAAATTAAAAATATATAGCCATCTATGAGGAATTTCATGACAATTTGCCAGACGATTTTTGCCATCTGCGTGAACGTAGCTTAACAGACAGACGGATGCACAGACGTCAAACTAAAACGATGCGACAATTTTCCTTTCGAAATGGGGGTAAGGGAAATATATGATATTGTTTCTATATCCATATGAAACAGGTTTTGCAGTTCATTATAACTATGGAATTATGGACAGTCATTTAAAATTGTCCTCATTATCTGATTGGATATCAATAAATGGGTATTTCTTTCTTCTGGTACCTGGACAGTTTTACATGCGTTGCCCACTTGTTGTATACCAATTACTATCATCTTTTGGTCGAACATTTGTAGGTTCGTGTGTGGTACTATATGTACAGCCTGTAATCACAATGACATGAAACTAATGAAACTAATGTGAAGAGAGACAACATTTATGAGTTGTTACAATGTGGTATGTGCGCGTATTTGTATTGCTACATGCCGATTTATTTACAAATAAAGTGAACAAATTTGATATCCTATTTTCTATGTTATGTATTCCAATCAAATTTTCAGTGGGAAATCCAAAATAGTTATAAATGCCATATAATTACCGATTTCGGATAGGAGTCGTGTTTTTTTATGAATGTTCATTGTAAGGAAGGGTTATTTTAACGAAATTATTACAAGGCGATAAACTAAATTACACCCATTTAACTTATATGGCGTACACTTTTAATGTGAACCCCAACGAGGAAAAGCCCTTTGTTTGACTGAAAGTAAGATTTGTCCATGTATTGATTCAAAATAATCATATTCATTAATGCAGATACAGGAATTTCAAATATTTCAAAAATAGTGATGAATTGGGCTGACATTAAATTTTGTCAACAGTTCATAATAATTTCAACGTACATAATTGGTCTTAAATAAGACCAGTCCTGTCGAGTTTGATATCCCGATCAGCATGTAGCCACATGCATCCCTAGCCCAATAGAATAATCTATATTTGTTTGGATATGCTTTCCGGGTATTCATTCAGCGTTTCGTGCCTACAGAGACCGATAGCATAATTCCAATGTGCCAATTATCCCAAATATTTAACATTTTTTCTATTTCATTTCATTTTCAGAATATGCATCGATGTAAGCATCGTTGCCAGAGACGAGGTTAGATCGTCTATGTTTGACCAGCTTCAAAAGTAGGAGAAATTCCATTCGCACCACAACCGGTCTGAATTTTCAAAGTTTACAACAGTTACTGTTGGGAAGTTCCAACAAAACACCGCCCTATATATGGTGGGAATTTTTCAACTGGTTACCATTTGAGTCAGACAATTGACTGAACGTACACAATTATTCGAATTTTGTTCTAAACGTTCCAAATTTCACACTAAATACTGGTTGAAATACAAAACTATTGAAAAATATATCCAGACCCCACCAACCATCATAGTAGCTGCAGCCCTGGTTGGGGATGACATTGTAGCTTCTATAGTACTGAAATTATTTCCTTATAAATACTTTGATCAATGAACTTAAATGCGATCTGAGGGAATGTTTAAGATACTACATATTAGATTGCCACTTCAATGACATCAAATTCAATACCGACCTTCCGTGAACATACTGTTAGTTATATTATATTATTATAAAATCAAGTGTAGGTATGTACCGGGACTAAGAATCTATCTGACACGTTCTGTTTTATTTCTTATGATTATTATTATGATTATTATGATTATGACTATATTGTTTGGAGAGAAAAAATGAGCAAAATGTGTTCGGTAACAAAACTAAAACAGCATACGCTTTGCAACAGAGAAAATGTAGGCCAAATGTGTCAATGTTGGCGAAAGGCAGCCAACAAAATAACCCAGTTCGACTCTGGGGTGAACACCGCTAACTGTCCGCCGGATCTGATTGATCGCGACTAAATTTCTGGGTGTACAGGACTAACCGGACAGTAATTTTGAAGCGGGTACCTGTATATAAATTGGAAATTTGGAATACTGAGACATTCCATGACAATACTCAATATATACATTTATTGGAGGAGGACAGGCGCTTCGATCGGTATAATGGTTGTGCTGAAAAGTTGCTGAGATGATTGTGAAAATTTACATTTTCTGGGATATTTTGTGGAAGAAATCGTCGCGCGGCGATGATTAAATTGCATTTTTTCCGTGGTAGAGCACTGACAACTGATTCTAACTGATCGTCGGGGATCGAATATTACTGACGAAATATTCATTTACCTTAAACTGTTTAGAAGTGGTGTCTAAATGTGTTTATTAGCAGCAAAAACGATGTCAGAATGTGTCTGCAAACTTTGACAACACAAATTCCTCGCCTCGGACTCTGCGACTTCCGGTTTCGTTTGTGTCCGTTGAACCACTGTGTGCATGCATCATGTATATGATGCGGGAAAATCGTTATCATAATCCGGACTATATATATATCGTGTATCCCCATTATCAGTATGTCACGAATTCGGCGAACATCCCATTTCTGCACAATCTCAACTGTTTCATACTATATATAGACCGGCCCCCAGATGAGGGTAGTGTCACACGAAAGGGTAGAAATGTTGACGCTATCTCCAATTATCCTTGTCCCATGGGGGTTCCAAAACACTAAGGTATCCAGGGCGGAACATGTGGAAAATATATTTTTTTGACCTGCAAATTTCAGTATAATCAGGAAAACCAATAAAATAAGACAAATGTTGAATAAAATATACTTGAATATCAGATATTTATTTTATCTGGGTTGCTTAACATTTATGATGTGCAAAAAGTTATATTATCCAACAAATTTTTTGAAAAATTCACGAAAATGCCCAAAAAATGCATAAATTGCAGTGCTTTTTCAAAATAAATTTCCAGAATATTTCCTATAAATTTTTCATTTTTCGGTATAAAGCTCTCAGTGGTGCATCAAAATGTTCAGCATTATATACCTGATTTAATAATATCAACATCACAAGCAATGATATCCAAAACGCCGAGATATTTCCAAAAACGTAACCCACCCCCCTAAAACTGATTTTCTATTTGAAAATACCTGTCAAGTCAGAATAGCCAGTTTTCGTTCCATTTTGTTAACCAGTTCAGAGTCTTATCATATATGATGGAATTAGCATGTATCTGAGGAGGTTTATGTTATGGGAGAGTCTATTTTTGTTTAAATTTTAGATTTTTTGGGGGGTAAATTAGCTAAAATTTTGATTATTTTTAAGTGAAATATTTCTGAAAAATTCCAATGACTTTGTCAGTTTTATGGATACAGCTGCACAACATGCACAACAATAAGCATGAATTCTTCCCCAATATCAGACATGAAATGCTATAATCATGTACCAGACCAGAATTAAGAAATAAAGTAAAACTTAACCCTACCACAAGATAGTGTTCTCAATGCTCTCAATTTTATGCTATACTAAACTCGAAAAGTTGTTCATACTTAAGTGGATATAATTCATATCATAAATTACAATAGTTCTGCCCACGGATCATGCAATCTCATCTTCATTGTCAATTTCATCAAATGTGATGGTATCAGTCAATAGAATTTCTGTGCAACATCTTACGGGAAGAATGGTTCAAACAACTCAGGCTGCCTATCGGCTGTCCATCCATGAAGTGCTACACCGGGAGTGGTTGAATTGGCAACGGTTGCAAGTCTCCACTGTTTTGCTATCATGTTGGCTCGTTTTGAGTGTAGAATTAAAGATTCCTCACATGGTGGAAGTGCAGAAAGATCAAGTAGCTTCTGCTGATTCTCGAACTTCTGTGGGAACATTATCCGCCTAGCTTGATTCACTTTTCTCGAACGTTGAAAATATAAGGCACATGCGTGTCACTGTCCAAAACCCAATTCGTTCCTAAATATGCCATCACTTCCATATATTTTGATCGTCTTTCCAGTAACTTCCAGACAATTTGTTTTCCTTTTTGGAAGGTAGCATTACCCGTGAAGGAATGGAACACAATAAGTGCATTCTTCTGTACATTTGACTTGAATCACCTGCCCATTAGCATCAAAATTGATTAACTATTATCAGGGGGAAACATTTAACGTGTTCTCCAACGTGCATAAACGGCATCAAGATGGATAACTCTCTGACATGACCTCTCTATCGATTAATATGTCGTTGAGTTATTGTGGAAAGCAATAGCAACCCAAGGTACACATGTATAACCAACCCAATAACATACAGTCACTCCATATACACATACACACCACACAAATGACAAGATAGTCACTCACTCTGTGTACACATACACCTGACCCATGACCATATAGTCACTCCCTGTATACATATTCACCACTTTCATGACCATAAGTCAATCCTTGTATACCTATTCATCTCACCATTGGCCATACGGTCAATCCCCGTATACCTATTCGCCATATACACCCCATCCATGACCATAGAGTCACCCAATGTATATATATGCAATGCATCTCACAATTGGCCATATAGCCACTCGCTTGATATACGTACCCATGACCATATATGTCCACACTTGTGCATACATGTACACCCCATACATGCCCATACAGCCGTGGTTCACCATGCAGGCACACTAGGTATACTCATACACTTGACCCATGCCCATATAGTCACCCCCCGTGTACCATCATACGTCACTCACTGCAAATCCATGGCAAAATAGCCATGTAAGATATACATATACCCCCAACCATGACCATAGAATCACTCCAGGTAAACATATGCACCTCACTAATGGCGATATAGCCACTCACTTTATACACATATCTCTCCATAACCATACAGCCACACTTATGTATACCCGTACACCCTGCATATGACCATACAGCCATGCAGGTACACCAGATATACTCCTACACCTTACCCATGACCATATAGTCACTCTCTGTATACCTATTCACCACATTCATGATCATACAGTCACTCCTTGTATACCTGTTCACCTCACCATTGGCCATACAGTCACTCCCTGAAAACATATTCACCTCACTATTGGCCATAGAGTCACTCACTATATATATATATATATATAGCTATATATATATATATATATAGCTATATATATATATATATATATATATATATATATATATATATATATATATATATATTTGCCACGTCAATAGTCATATAGCCACTCGATATATGCATTTACATCCACACATGACCATCCACACACTCCCCAATGACCATTCAGCATACATAAGGTACACATATACACATTATGACTACTGCCATTCCATGTACACCTATACGCATTACACATAGCTGCACATCTATTTATCCATTCAACCCACCAGTGATCATACAGACAACACATGTATACATATACACATATCTCTGACAATACAGCCACACAAGGTACATCTGTACATCTCACCCATGAACATACAGTCACTTCATATATACATAAACACACATATGACCATGTTGGTACTCTCGTTATTTACATACATGTAAACCACAGCAATGCCCATTGAGCCACATTGTGCACACCTTTACTGGGTAATCATAACCATACAACCATACAGTCACTCCCTGTATATATATTCACATCACACATGACCACACTCTCACTCCTTGCATACATATACATCTCACCATAGCCACCCCATTCATGACCATATAGCTAATCATGTACACATATTCACATCATTCATGACCATAATGGAAACGAAATCGAAGACGCCCACCATTACTTTTTCTTATGTCCCCTATACCAGACACAACGCGAACGGTTCTTTAATAGACTTAGAACTAAGGGTATCACTGTATACAATACCACCGGCTTCCTTAAATGTTTAACAAACATTAGTAATAACAAAAACAAATTAATATTTGCAGAAGTTCAAAAATATATAGCCGCTACTAACCGCTTTACCAATTAACACATTCACCACCACTGGGTCAACGTCACGCACGAACGACATCTTCTTAGTACCCCATGCAGAGCTAACAGATAACATTAAAACTGACAAACACATCTTCTCTATGTCAACAACCAGTAATCAAACTAAATGAACTCACATATTCGAACCCGGATCTGGTAACACACACACACAAAAAAATTAAACATATATATACCATCTTGTTGTTATAATAACGTGTGTAATTATATGGGGAGAGGGGCTATCTAAGTTGTAAACTTGTGCCCCAATCCCATTTGTACATAAATGATACAATAAAATATGTTTAAACTAAATTCATTACCATAAAATAACTCCCTTTATACATATTCACTTCATCTATGACCACACGGTAACTCCCTGGTTGCCATATTGACATCCATTCTGTATCATGTTGATCAACGTTTATCCTAATAGGCCAGAATAGCCACAAATTATGATTCATTTCAGTTCCATTTCAAAGTTCTGCCCATTTATTAAAAAATATATAGCCAGTATCCAAAAAGAGGTTTTCGGGGAAATATGGGACAACCAGAATAGAACATTTAATTGTCAGTTGATTGGCTAACATGTAAAATAACCAAGTGAGTCACAATTTGCTAAATTTTCGGAAACGCAGAGAATAATGTTCGGGATATATGTAAAAAATGGTTGCCATTTTAAGTAATTTAGTTTATAAACACATTAGTGTGACACATTTAAGGTAGATCAAAACAATAAACATCTTTCATACCAAACATAGTTACATTTTACTTGAAATTATTTGTCCCGTTATTTATGTCAAGTTTGTGAGAGAAAAATCCAATATTTCTGGTAATGTCAGTGGTGACAATAGTAAAAATTAACTAAGGTGCATCAGACATGTTGGTGTTCAATGTATAGAAGGCAGAATAGCCAACTTTATACATCAACCACAACTTGTAAGCGATTGCGGGACACGCTGGGTCAATATCTACCATTTACACATTTTGGCAGCCAAATATACAGAAGAATGCAGTTGTTGGGTTCCATTCCTTCACAGGTAATAATTACCTTTCATCGTTGTTCCAAAAAGGAAAAAAACACCACTGGAAGTTGCTGGAAAGACCATCAAGATATATGGAAGTCATGGCTTATTTAGGAATAAATTGGGTTTTGGACAGTGACACGCTTAATACATTCAAGGAGTTAACATGTGCCCTATACATGTATGGTCCACATTCGAGAAAAGTTAATTAAGCTAGGTGGGTAGAGTTCCAGAAGAAGTTCGAGAATCAGCAAAAGGTAGTTGATCTTTCTGCACTTCCACCATCTGAGGAATCTTTAATTCTACACCCAAAACGAGCCAACATGATAGCAAAACAGTGGATACTTGCTACCGTTGCCAAATCAACCACTCCCGGTGTAACACTTCATGGATGGACGGCCGATAGGCAGCCTGAGTTGTTTGAACCATTCTTCTCGTAAGATGTTGCACATAAATTCTATTGACTGATACAATCACATTTGATGAAATTGACAATGACAGGGAAGATGAGATTACATAATCCATGGGCAGAACTATTGCAATTTATGATATGAATTCTATCAGCTAGTATGAGCGACCTTTCGAGTTTATAGTATAGCATAAAATTGAAAGCATTGAGAACACTATCTTGTGGTAGGGTTAAGTTTTACTTTATTTCTCAATTCTGGTCTGGTACATGATTATAGCATTTCATGTCTGATATTGGGGAAGAATTCATGCTTATTGTGGTGCATGTTGTGCAGCTGTATCCATAAAACTGACAAAGTCATTGGAATTTTTCCCAAAAATTTCACTTAAATATAATATAAATTTTAACCAATTTACCCCCAAAAAATCTAATATTTAAACAAACTAGACTCTACCATAACATAAACCTCCTCAGATACATGCTAATTACATGATATATGATAAGACTCTGAACTGGTTTTGGAAATATCTCGGGATTGTTGGATATCATTGCTTGTTATGTTGATATTAATAAATCAGGTATATAATGCTGAAAATTTTGATGCACCACTGAGAGCTTTATACCAAAAAATAATTTTTTAATAGGAAATCTTCTGGAAATTCTTTTTGAAAAAGCACTGCAATTTATGCATTTTTTTGGCTTTTTCGTTAATTTTTCACAAAATTTGTTGGATAATATAACTTTTTGCACATCATAAATGTTAAGCAACCCAGATAGAATCAATATCTGATATTCAAGTATATTTTATTCAACATTTGTCTTATTTTATTGGTTTTCCTGACTATACTGAAATTTGCAGGTCAAAAAAGGTCAAAAAAATATATTTTCCACATGTTCCGCCCTGGATACCTCAGTGTTTTGGAACCCCCATGGGACAAGGATAATTGAAGATAGCGTCAAAATTTCTACCCTTTCGTGTGACACTACCCTCATCTGGGGGCCGGTGTAATATATCGTCAGACACCCATGTCCAATAAGATTTCTCATATGCTTCGGTGTATGTAAGATTATATCCATGCATATATACACGTTCATAATCAGGTGTATATATGTGTATGCATGCATATATGCACTAAGTGTTGTGTTCGTGTTTGTCTCTTCGTCAGTCAAATTATACTACCCTGCATATTATATAGCCAAATTCCTGATGTGTTTTTGTTCTCAATTTATTTCTAACGTGTGTGTTATATATATATATATATGCTCTTCATTATGTGGATGAATAAAGATATATGCGGTATATTATCAGTATGGTCTCGTAACGTAAACGTATTATTTAGAATCGTTTGTCACTAAATATATATCTGGTTTGTCCTGGGCTCGTATTCATCAACTGTGTTTATTTTATCAACCGGCTAGTTTGTTTAATATATACCGACTCAACGTACACAGTATATTTGCCATATAAAGCGACTGAACGTACACAGTATATTCGCCATAGATAGGGACTGAACGTACACAGTATATTTGGCATAGATAGCGACTGAACGTACACAGTATATTTGCCATATAAAGCGACTGAACGTACACAGTATATTCGGCATAGATAGCGACTGAACGTGCACAGTCTATTCGCCATAGATAGCGACTGAACGTACACAGTATATTCGGCATAGATAGCGACTGAAAGTGCACAGTATATTCGCCATAGATAGCGACTGAACGTGCACAGTCTATTCGCCATAGATAGCGACTGAACGTACACAGTATATTCGCCATAGAAAGCGACTGAACGTACACAGTATATTCGCCATAGATAGCGACTGAACTTACACAGTATATTCGGCATAGATAGCGACTGAACGTACACAGTATATTCGCCATAGAAAGCTACTGAACGTACACAGTATATTCGCCATAGATAGCGACTGAACTTACACAGTATATTCGGCATAGATAGCGACTGAACGTACACAGCATATTCGCCATAGTATTTACGACACACGCTACCGTCGATATCATTGGTTTGGTTTAAACATATTTATTGTAACTCAGTTTACAAGGGATTGGGGGACAAGTTATTACAACTTAATGTGGCCCCTCTCCCGACAATATTTACACAAATGTTTAAACAAGATGATTAACAGATATAATGTACATGTAATAATAAGAATGTTGATGATGATGTCTGGTGATTGATGTTATACCGGTCCTGATGTCCTCTCCTGTAGATATCATGCCATGCCGTGCCGTAAGTTGTTTACGATTTTTATTCGTTAAGTGAAACGTTTACTTTCTGTTATATATTTTTGTACTATGTAAAAGAGTAGCTGGGTTCGATGCTGTGGAATGCTTGGGGCGCCTCGGAGGAAGTGGTTTACGTCTACTATTGTGAAAGCATACTCATCTAGTCTATCATATAATTTAGTTCTTTGCGGTCGGAACAATGGACATTGACCCAGTCTATCATATTTGCCATTCATCACCATCAAAATTCATGCAATTGTATCTTGACCACTCCTTCCCCTGGACTTCAGTGCCAACATAAATGGCCCATTCAAACTTCCAGAATATTTACGCAATTTGGAATAAGAGATAAGATAGGTAAATGAAATAACGATATGTAACTTTACTCTGAAGACACTTGTAAATTTGTTTTTCTATTTACCGCAGAAAAGTTAGATAAACGCTCTTTATTATTACCATGTTAGAAATAATTAACAATTAACGCTCTTTATTATCGAAGCCTAGATTATTCTAAATTATTTGATTTTGAATAAATATTTCCGTTTTTTTACTTTTCGCACAAACATGAAACACGTACATGCTCTCTGTTTCTACCATATCAGGAATATCAGGAATATCAGGAATAGACTAACACGGAACGCTGTCTTCCGTATCATACCGTGCACATAGCTATCAGGTGCATTTTGGAGCGCAGACCGATGTGGCTTTAAAGGCACGGGTGGCGTTCGGTGCAGAAATATTTATATTTGTTCAAATCGCCATCAACAGAAGGAACACCAAAATATATACAGTTCCGCTCATCTGCCAAACATAATAAGCGCGTAAATATTATATTGGCGTCAAGACGTACGATGGTGTACGTAAACAAGAGACTGCTCGTGTTACATAAGTTGTGCTTCTGTTTACATAACACAGCGCAATTCTATTGGTTAATCACACACAAATTATATTAACGCTCTTTATTATTTCCATATCAGGAAAACAGTAACAAATAACGCTCTTTATGTTTATCATATCCGGATCTAAACAAAAGCCAGGAAACGTAACGTTTTTTGCTTTTGTTTACATAACACACGGGGAAAAATTGACAACAACATACTGTTTATGCCATATTTCTGATTGGCATAAGAACAAGGTATGTCTATATCTTACTATTCATTCTGTTGATGGCGGTTTTTGACGGAGGTGAATATTTTAACAGCATACCCACCGCCAACGCCACCCGTGTCTTTAATTAGATGAACGTTTCTGCCTCTTTGTCTGTGCATATATAGTGTGTATATTTAATGTATATATTGTATGTTATTGGTTTGCGCTTGAAACAAGTGATGAGAGGAACATATACACACACTACTGTCATATTGAATTAAATCACATAGTAATTTCTTGTGGTAGATTAGGAATTCACGTTGTGGGTAACCACCGAAGGACGAAGACCGGCGAGTAGTTTCTGGATCTTGTTCAGAAAAGTAGTGACGCCTGTTATACATGTAGTGTCTAGTTGTCAGAAAGTCGTCACTAAGTATCAATTTAATAATATCGTGACCAGTGAAATTCTGGAACGGTGAACGCTGAGTAATACAACGGCACCGAAGAACACTCGGAGAGATTAATATATTACTTTTGAAAATCGAAGTCGTGATGATCACACCACTCTGTTAGTACGTCTGTCCTATCTAACACTTGAATCTATCCATGGAATTTATTGCATCGTCGGTTATAATATGATGCAGTAATGTTCAAGGGATGTCGGGATGAATATATACAGTGTAGCGGTCGCGTTGTAAATAGAGAAGGCCGATGACTTCTTTGCTCGAGAGGTCTAGATATCTTGGTCACATGTGTTAGAAGCTTTGTGTGATCACTGAAGTTAAGCAACGTCGAGCTGGGTTAGTCCTTGGGTGGGTGACGGCTTGGGATTTAGGGTGCTGCCAACTTTCGGTGCGACTCCCGCACTTCTCTCTCGCGTTCTGTTACAACAGTCTCCATTGACTGACTCAAGCAACGGAAATTGTTTTTCATTTTTCAGCACAAATTGACATAAATTTACGCACTATTTTTAACATAGCGGCAACATTGAACGACTAACACAAACGCTCATTAATGTTTCAAGCAGGTGTAGCTAAGGGTACTGCGAGCTCTCATAGCATCGCTAACCTCTCTCACGTTATCGACGCTGTCCAAACACAAGAATTTACAAGATTCTTGTAAAATGGCGAAAATACGTGTTCAACAGTATGTTCAATAATAGCAACCACCAATGGTGCTTATACCTAAGGCAGGTGAATGACGTAATACAATTTTTTCTATATCCATCAGTGATTTTTCAAGATCGGGGGTATAGATTTTGGAGAAATTGTCACGGACTTCCGGTTAGCAACCGTGTGGGGATTGCACAAACAAAAACGCGGAATTGGAAATGAATCATCGCAATAAAAATGAAAGTACTACTTCACAACTTACGAAGAATTCACATGCATGTGATTTAAGTCTATTAATTTCATTTAGACCACTTTCGTTGATTAGCTTAATGAAAACTAAAAAGGAAGAAGTCGAAAAAGGCAAATTTGAGGCACATCATGTGTGGTTGCGCCACTACGTGTCACGTACGATTCATTTCGGCCAATTTGGCCGGTTACTTCATGTGACTTTTTCATCTGACGTGTGTGTCGGATAATTGATCTGGAGGATTTATGTAAATGTTAGCCCAAACTACATTTCCAAGTAACGATGGTTTTGTTGTTTATTTTGAGGAATAATACCGCGTCAGATGAATTCAGCCCAAATATGTTAACAGTTGTCGTGTCAAACATTCGGCAGTAGGTTAGCGTTATTTAGTATTTGTGGATGTCCTTTAACATGGGGAAAATAGACTACTGCGCTTGAACGAGCATGTGAATTTGTCGTTTTTAATGTACAGCAACTTGATAATCAATAACAGAGGCATTCTCTGTCAAATAGGGTCGCTCTATTTACGGTATTAATTGCGGAACTTTCTAAAGTAAACTATGCGTAAACGGATACATACGGTAAATTATAGAATGTGCCGGAATCGGCCTAATCGCCCCATGGCCAACTCGCCCAGTCGACGTGTGTCAATTCGGTACCTACTATAACATGTACCCGAGTCCGATTCGGAATAAAAGATGTATACGGGTGTTATATAGCGTTTGGTCCGTTGTTTCTCAATGAATATTATTGAAATTTGGTGTATATGTCCGGGCTGGGACATTTGAATACAACAACGTTTGAATTGTTTTTAAATTTACAAATTTGTTGATTTTATTCAATTTTTTTTCGTTCTGAAAACACACTATAAAGTGTATATAATATAATAAAGAACACGAGACATACATAATTTATAAACTGTTAACAAAAGATATCAAATTCAATACATGACAAAGATGACTCAGTGGAGTTTATAAAGTGAACATAAAAACATTGAGGTAAGAATCTTTTTAAGGAATGCAACTTTATTTAATGATAATAAACACATAAATTAAAATAACAAACATGAGACATACATGATTTATAAACTGTTAACAAAAGATATCAAACTCAATACATGACAAAGATGACTCAGTGAAGTTTATAAAGTGAACATAAAAATATTAAGGTAAGAATCTTTTTAAGCATTACTAAACCGTTTAGCACAGACCACAGTCCACTTCACTCATCCGATCATCACCAAACTTCATATTTATCTTGATATTGATCTATCAGATGAGAGCTATCAAATATTTTTTTAATTTCATAGGAAAAAATGGTCGCCAGCGGCCATATTGCATTTACGTTATATTTTATCGCGTCATGTCGATATCTAGTATTACTTAGAAATTTCACCTTTCCAGATTCATAATTGCTCCATTGACTATAACAGATGAAATTATTCCCCTCTTCGGATAGAGTGTCACTGAAACTTTATTTTGTCAGACTGTCTGTATAATCACTGATTATATATGGCAATAATCTGTAATAAGATGTAGCACTATTTTATTTTATATTTACATGCAGTGCTGTTTTTATACATCAATTCTAATCCCCCTAGATCATCATGTGATCGATCATACATCGCGCGAGGACCTGGTTGAATTAAGGGGGGTTTTATGGATCACTTCTGTCCTCAAGCTAGATTATACTTATGACATTTAATGGCATGTTTTTAACGTGGAGGGTTAGATATGCTTGAGAAACCACCACTCTTTAATTCACACCAAGTTCTCAGCTGTCATGTTCGGATATTAGAACCCATAGCCATGATATATGGTTTATTTTGTGTATACTAGTAATATAGTTATTTTCAGTACCTTTATATACCAGTACTGTGTATAACAATGCATATAAATTAATCCATGTATACATGTATATTGATTCAACGGATTCAGTGGTTTTGTCCATCAGTCTATCAAATTTGCATGGAAAACATGGCCACAAGCAGTACACCCTGCTAAATTTCGAATTTGAATCAATTGGCGCACCCTGCAGCCAGCTTTTATTGGAGAACTTTTTCTTATGTGGATATTTTGGGTCACCGCTAGATGTGAGCCATATTTTGTTCTCAAACTGTCCTTGTGAAGACATCACTGCCAGCGGTGATCTTCAATTTTACTATTTTTATGGCTAAATAATTTGGTGATCCTACAGACGACACCCTTGTCCGATCGTCATCAGATTCCACAATTATCTTCTGGATAACCAGGGTGAGAGTAATCTAATTTTCCCGAATTTCGTTAAAAAACATTAACACAGGCAGCAATTTGGTATCTTACTCTTTGATCCTCTTTTGCATGACTGAATTGTTTAGCAACTGTACAGACATATCCCTCATCTGATAGTCTATAACACATACACACATGCATTCACGCATACACACATACATACATACATACAGACAGGTGTTTCAAAATGTATAATCGATAGCTACAACAATTCTATGGTAGATAGTTCACGGCCGACGTGATGCATGCATCTTAGTTTTCTTGTAGTAATTTTGTCGTCGACAACACAAACTGATCACATAATACCAGAACCAGAACCGCGTTAAGACCGGTCCATAATTAATGAGTTTCTTATAATAATTGTCATATTTGCGTTGGACTATTTTGTACCACAGTATTATATCTCCTATTGCATTGGCATGCATGTGAATAACACGTCCCAGAGAGACAACTCATGCACCTCGGTGTTTTATATCATAAAAGTTTCATGTTTCGCGCATTAACTCGATGATATTATTGGATTAATTTAATTGCAGAGGAACATTTAATCTTGAGTCTTGACAGAGGTGTTATTGGTAAGAGACACCAGGGGTGTAGATTGGTTTTACTGGTGAACAAAGCCAGCCAGAGTGGTACTAAATAACGTTTAGCTGTCTCAGTCGTGTTAATTTCCTTCCAATCGATACCAACTGCAACAGAGACTATCAATGTGACTTCCGTTCATATGTTTGCAATTCGTTGATGCAGTGTTTCTTGAAGGGTATGTTTCCCATTCAAACATGTTAGCAAACATTGTTTTCTTACCGAGGTCGATCCAACCGGTGAATAACCTTGTAGGGACCTTGTTAAAAAAAACTATAATCCAACATGCCTTGGGCTACACTCAGCTAACTTCCTGACAGTCCTTCGATTCTTGAGGTTATAGAATTCAATACCGGGGATCTAAAATAGCTACGATCATTACAAAAGTTGCGCTTCCACGATTCGACCATCGATTTTATGATGTGACCAGTACTCTGAAACATTTCTGGAGCAAAACAGACATCTAAAATATACTGGATAAACTTCGTACTTCCATTCCTCTCGGGACTGCGGGACGCGATGCGGGGCAACATGACAAACTGCGTGACATAATTTGTTTACGTGGGACGGCCGATATCTCGAATAATACAACACATAGTGCATGGGCTCGTTCTTGTGTCTAACCAAAGTTCGATATTCGCCCCAACCAGATATATTAACCCCGCCACTCACCGGACACCAGATGTTTCATTATTCGGACAACTGACCCACCCCGAACTTGTCGAAATCAAGGCTGCGGGGCAGCTGTAGAATGAGTTTTTAGAGCTAAACAAACTATGAATATTAGCAAACTTGGTATTAAAATGATTTCGACAATATGATAGGTCAATTGTTGGCCGAATAATGAGACGTCCGGTGATTGTCGGGGGTTAATATATTTGGATGTGGCGAATATCGAGTTTTCGTTCGACACAAGAACGAGCCATCTATGTTTATATTTTTCGACGTATCGCCCATGCACGCAATTACAAATTATGTCCCGCTGTTTGTCATTTTGTTCCGCCCCGCAGTTTATCATGTTCTTTCCTTCTACTCGTGTTACATATCCATAGACAAATGTTGACCACCGTGGATACATGCATTTTCGGCAAGTTCACTTGAAGCTCTGTCACTGATATTACACGTACGCACTCCTGTGCTTAATATATCCACAATATAGACTTAAGATCTCACAAGAAGACCAATGTTTAAAAACGATTTTTCGTATCTACTTACCAAATAAAACCAAAATATACATACAATAGATGTCATGACTGCTCAGGGAGTAATCCGTCTTAATTATGTTTAACAGTTTAGTAATAATTGAATATTGATTCCTTAAAAATGCTTATCATCCCCCATTTCCTATAAATTTATTCATTTCATCTCATTTTGAACCTCAATCATGAACGACCAATGACCTCATCTCCTCCAAACATTCCACAGATATATTATACATGATATGTTATTAGCTGATCGATGGACCAATTAATACTAGTATGTTTCTTCTGTTCGAAACAAATGTAAAAATTCTATATTTATTTAAATAATTAAATTAATTCTATGATTTCTTTATATCCTTTGGTTTTGGTGACAGCAGGAAAACAGCCTTTTCTGGGTATGCCGTCCCCAATAACTCATTGTTTGTATACGTTAATTATGTAAAAAAAATAATAATATTGAGTTATCAATAAATAATCATAGTAAAAGCCATAGTCCACACCCTGACCATATAAGGTCCCCACCCGCAGTAATATCCATATATCGATGAACAGAAATAAATTTAATTGAATGAGTCGTTGCTGTGTCATGCCGGGCCTTGGTGTAGACAACACGTTGGGGAAATCACGTGGTTTTGAGTTGATATGTATCACGCATTCAAAATGGCCGAGGTGATCGAAAAAGCGACAAGAAAATAAAGGAAAATTTAATGAAATAAGATATGACATATTACATATTATTTTGGCAGCTACGAGCAGATGCAATACTATTTATCAAACAAGCTGATACCACATTTGTGTCCAAATTCACATTTGTTTGCTTTAATTTACCAAAGTTGTCAGTCGAAGGATTCTCCAAGATGTATGGACTAGTGTATTCCACGCACATCTGACTGGCAACTTTGGTCAGAATGTTATAGAAAACCACTGAGTATTTGCGAACAAATAAGGTATCAACTTGTTTCAAAAATATACTAGCATATGCTCGTAACAGTAAAAATGCTATGTTTTGTGACATTTCCTCATATATTATGCTTTTTTATGCGTTTGCACTAGTCTCGGTCTTACTCACCAACCTCGAAACCACGATATTCCACACCGTGACTAATCTCACTCAATCTTGTTCACTCACCTGCTTCTAGTATATATAGTTATCAAGGCCAGTCTCATCGTGACCTCGCCAATTACATGTACATTTTGGTATATATACAATTGTAAAATTGTGGAGCAGTCGAACCAAAGATAAACACCCCAGATAGCTATATATGCTGAGGGCAGTTAAGGTACGAATGTCTCTAGTAACCATTTTCTCTAATCCAGTAGGGCTGAGATTAAACTGAACTGGATAATGATTTTTTATTTGCGCAACAAAAAGCACACGCAAAACTGCCTGGAATACGACGCGTGAATCAAGAAGATAAATATATGACATGCGATTGCTGTTTTCGACATATGTTATACGCATAGACGTGTATTGTCATTACTGGCAATGTATGATGCAGCTCTGTTCGCTTGTAACATTTGTAGAAGTGCAGTGTGTAAAGAGTGTGCGCTAAGCAAAACACTCAACACTGTGGCGACGTTTTTGGGATCTAGAGTGATTCACCGTGACCCACTCAACACCGAAAGCTTTATTAGCGAGGATAAAGCGAGCGCTATGGTTTGTTGGTTACTTTAACCCTTTACCCAACAGAAGGGCCCTGTGCCAATGCATTCTCTTATATATGCGAGTCGACCATAGGTCGCCTCGCATATATAAGAGAATGCATTGGCTTAACACATTAAAAATTATAAAATTGTTAAAGAATGTAAGAAAAAATGGTAAAAAGTGTTAAAAAAAGATTTTTTTTTAGGCCAATGCATTCTCTTATATATGCGAGGCGACCTATGGTCGACTCGCATATATAAGAGAATGCATTGGCACAGGGCTAACTGTAACTATCACAATGTGGTCAATGAGCCGGTTCCAATGATATCCATATTTGTATGGTTCTATTGAGACAGACCGAAGATATTTTAGGCTGTTGAAGCTTTATTTGGCCGGTTTTGGCCGGTTTGTTGGTTACTTTAAACATATTTTATTGTGAATTATTCAATTTACAAAGGGATTGGGATACAAGTTACAGAAACTTACATGAGACCCCTCTCCCGATACAAAGTTGAAATTACAGTATTTGTTTACAAGATGACAGAGTGTTTACAATTGTGATGTAATACATAACTGAAAGTAAAGAAGATAAAGGTTATAATGGTAAGAGTGTGGACTGAGTGTGTTAATTGTCAACCGTCTCTCTGGATACATATGAAATGAGGACGGGCCAGGACGTCTATTCGTTTTACTTATGTTGCTGTATATATCTGATGATATATTTTCTTTTTCGGGCGATTAATCCTGATTAAAGCGTGTTGTCGCAGCTATGTATGACTGAACAATGCGAAATAATTTTGTGTTTCTTTGAAAGGTTTCATCAGGAATTCCCCATACCAGTTGGTTCCAATTTGATATTCGGAAATTATGTTTCTCCAGTTTACAGTAAAGTACATGTCTCTGTTCGTCATATAATGGACAGAAAAGAAAGAAGTGCATGCTACTTTCGTATGCGTATCCACACCGACAATTTGGACTGTCGGCAATATAGTTTGTTGGTTGTTTTATGTTCCTCCGTTGTCTTCGGAGAGCCTTGCAGGAACAGGTATGATGTGATCTCAATTGATTGATTGATTTTTTATTTGTACAATAACAACTGATATAACAACAAAATTATGAACAAGTATATAATAAGTATTGTACAGGAGCAGCATGACCATGGTTGATCGTCTTCCTGCTGCCCCTGAATGATATATATACATAAGGATGGCGGATGAATTCAAAGATGTATTCAGGGTTCGATACCTCTAGATACGGCACCAATATATTTTATAAAATCTATTTCTGGGATGGCCACTAGCTTTGTGGCGCTGAACACTTTTACTATAAGCAGAGTCGACACAATTTCATAGGTTATAAAATTATCAACAACAAAAAAGCAAACAACATTTGATCTGTCAATTTAATTGTCTCTCAAGTATTCCGCTGAATTACATTAATTCTAGACTTGACTGATTATTTTCCCCAACGCAAACGTGTGTTATGCATTATGGTGCTTATCAAGCAAGAGTGTTTACACGATATCAATAACCATGAATACATCTTTAAGTATATGCTATATACACGCTGTTCCAGACTTGAACGCGAAGCACCAATCATTTTCTGGTATACCAGTAGTGTCTAACACAGTAGATGTCTTATGGAAGTTATGCATATCACCGACGACATAAACACAGTTGTTAGTCAGCCTAACCGGATTAATTGAGGCTAGGTTGATGATCATATCCTAGCAAAAGTTCATTAGTAATAAAGTTGTGCTAGTTAAAATTTAGTTTGATCCACAGTCCATGATTGTAGAGTTAGTTTGTAGAATTATTGAGAATTGAGGATTGCTGTTCTGTCTAACTGAAGTTCGAATAGCATGATTCTGCTTATCGTCTCCTATATGTATGATATAGTAATATTTTGACATATCAACGAAGCTAGTAACTCGCGAGAGCAGTCTAGCAAGCAGTGAAGCTACAGCTGGCAATATGAAACTCGCCTTCACAGTTCTCAGATAGGACAAGTTTGGTAGCTCCCCGATGGTTACGCCTGACATTAAATAAAGCTTAATATTCCAGAATAAAGTGATATCTATCTTCCGGCTGCGTATGACATATATGGCATACAGGGCTGGCCTCAAGATGGTTGAATCAACGATTGACTTGTATGACGTAAGATCCTGTTAACAGCTTGGAATTGACCATTGCCTTCCTAAACTCTCTGCAACCGAAGGGACAGATGCTCAGATAGTGTGTGGCTCCAATTGCCATGACTTCCCTGGCACCTGCATAAATCATAGCGATGGTTTTCCGTCCGCCCAATCTTCCCATATCTGCGTCCGGTGCTTGTCCACGTCTTTATTGATTTGTTCCTTTCAGACGTCCTTTGGCGAAGGGCTATCCATTATATCATAAGCTGAAGGGGTACTTTTCTATGATTCTTCCCATAAAGGAAACCAAACCTCTGCTGTCAATATCCTCCATGGCTAGCCGACGTCTGCTTAAGAGGTTTTCTGGATATTTTGTTATTATGCCGATGGTATTAAAGAGCAACAAGGCTCGTTTCTCAATTACTACTGTTATAGGCAATGCCCCGAGGAGTATCTAAGCATCAGAATTAGCACATATATCTGGTATGTTGTGTATCTCCTTCAGCAGACCACATTCACATTGCTTCAACATGGTGGATTCTCCTATCTTCAGTGTCATGACCTCCAATTAATAGACTATTCTAGGTCTGCTGAACATACTGTATAGATGGTGTGATATAATGACCTTAAGTTTCTCCCCCATATGTTGTACGTGTAAACAAAATGGAGGTGGCAGTTTTATCAAAACATCACCCGTATCGGCCATTAATGACCGCGTCAGACTAGGTATCACCAGTAATCACCGCGAATCTTCTCTATATGCAACGGAATCCCAATTGCATACAATTTCCACAAATTGTCATTTCGCGGCCAATAAACCATTGAACAAGTCAATTATCAATATTTAGTTATCGGTTAGGGGTACAACCCCAAGTCGTTTCGCCCTCCAGCGGTGGCGATACGGGTTCAAATCCACATGTTTCCACCGTGGACTTTGTAACCCGAAATTGTTATCTGGTGGAGTTGCCAATTACTCGCCGATGGCCGGTACGTGGTTTGCCGTACAGGAATCAGGGAGCTAAATGTGTTCTAGAGTCGGGGAACGAGTACACCGTGGAATGCTAAAGGTGAAGGTAACTGAAGAATGACCTTCACCTGATACATGCGACACGTTATTAAAGGATGATATCGCGTTTATTTGATTTGTACATCATATCTAAATAATTTAAACTGGTGAATGAATGGGGGAATGGATTTTTGTGAGCGGGAAATGTATTTAACTAGCTGCTGTAGTTCTGGATTTGTCCAGATCAAATTTGGCTGTGGGATAGCCCTGTCGTACACTTGGGGATTTATTTTAAAAAGTAAACACATGACCTATGATTTTTCGTCCATTTTCGTGACCAACTGGTGTCAATCTAGCCGGGTAAACATCACTGATATGGCCTGCAGGCTTCAATTCAGTGAATTTGGCCAAAACGTTAACACTGTCGCCTATGGGACAGCATTTAGTTCCGTGATTCCTATAAGAAAAATTTGAATTTTACGAAATTTCACGTTTCGCCTTGACAAGTTGTTAATTTCATATTTTCTTATTTTCAAATGATAATGACCACATTTTGGACAGATTTAAAGAAGAAACGCATGGATTCGCCTGTAGATAATAAAGAAAGTGATAAATCTGGGAGTTTTGCATGGACATCAGGTACCATTAGGGGGTCAGAGGGTCTAAAGTCCCCCTCCCCACAATTTTGAGGAGTGTTAGCCCCCCCCCCCATTGGGAACAGGTGGCAGATTACCTAATTAAGCTTCCGGCGCCCAGTACCAATCGTGGGGGGGGGGGGGGGGTGATGGCATCACCACTAGAGTTACTGTCGTGCAAGACTGTCATGGTAGGTTTGTTAAACAGACAGTATGCCCTGTCATCTGGTCAAATTTCATGCCTGAGGCTTTGTCTGATGTTGTATCATTATGTTTAGATATTTCAATTGACTTATGGTTGCTTTATATTGCTATTAAAGTATTTTTAATTAAAATTTTCTGTTAATTTTGGTAAATCTTTATTATAATCTTCATTATAAATTGCCAAATTCTGCACGAAAAGGGTTTAAATTGGACAAGATATCCCTCTCAAAAAGTATATTAACATTTTCTCTTCAATTTAGTAATATTATGGTATATAAGGGCATACTTCAGCTATACGAGATGCATCAGCTAATAAAATTGAAAAAAAAATCTAATTTTTTTGGCTTTATTTTGATGATTGACACAAATTTTCAGGATGCCTCATATTGAAAAAATAAACCACTACTGCCCGATATAATCCATTTTTGGTTTCAGTAAGGTCTATATTTGGATAAAATACTATAAGAAACGCTGTCTTTTACACATATACATATATATAGGAATCAGGGAGCTAAATGTGTTCTAGAGTAGGGGAACGAGTACACCGTGGAATGGTAAAGGTGAAGGTAACTGAATAATGACCTTCACCTGATACATGCGACACGTTATTAAAGGATGACATCGCGTTTATTTGATTTGTACATCATATCTAAATAATTTAAACTGGTGAATGAATGGGGGAATGGATTTTTGTGAGCGGGAAATGTATTTAACTAGCTGCTGTAGTTCTGGATTTGTCCAGATCAAATTTGGCTGTGGGATAGCCCTGTCGTACACTTGGGGATTTATTTTAAAAAGTAAACACATGACCTATGATTTTTCGTCCATTTTCGTGACCAACTGGTGTCAATCTAGCCGGGTAAACATCACTGATATGGCCTGCAGGCTTCAATTCAGTGAATTTGGCCAAAACGTTAACACTGTCGCCTATGGGAAACCATTTAGTTCCGTGATTCCTACATGGTCGACGAGTTTATCAGGCATTGAAATCACTGTTAGATTAGCCGTAACTGTGCGGATTTCCTCCACCACTAAAATGGCAATGCCTTGATATGGCCTTTGTTGCTGAAAGCGACATTAAATCCACAATCAATCAATCAATCAATCAATATTTAGGTAATACTGTTATAAAATAAATCGAAGTAGTTGTCGGGGTTTTGAGGCGGTTCTCAGTGGTTCGCTGTGGTTCTTGGTGAATCATGGTGTCGTTATTGACTTAACTCAGAAGAAGATATCTGGTCGATTGCCGACGTATCGGTGATGTTGTGATCTGATAGTGTTTCCTTGGTTGAACTTGTTTATTGTCACTACTCTAATGCACGGCTTATGCCAGAAAAAGACGATCGACTAGTCTGTCTGTTATTTCTGGGTATGGACTTGGTTAGACATTGCTGTATGTGGTGCGTTTTGTTTGCTGCGGACACTAGGGTAGTGATGAAAGTGCATACATGGTATATAAATTAAATCAATAATTGAAATTGGATTCAGTTTCTGAAGGGTTTGGAATAACCTTCTTCCAATGGACGGTTTCTTCAACGAGTCAAAGTTTAGAACCATTACACCTGGCCAGTCTCAATGATATCTTTTGATTCATATTAATCCACTCCACGCAAGTTCACCGCTGATCACCGCAAATAAATCACCATGAATCCTAGTGATCCACAGTGGGCTTAGTGAGGACCCCCGGTCTTGAATGTTTTGCTTATCGCACACTCTTAGCATACTGTACGTACGTCACCCGAACAGTATCTGACCTCCAGTTTGTTTTTTGCTGAATCCCATTATCAACAGTTTGAGAGTAATTGTTCGGTATCAACTGAATCCTTCGTCTAATTGGAGAAATTTCGAGTAGAGCACGTTTGCTGGATCGTACGCAGTACTACTGACTACCAATAGATGTACTAAGCACATCAATCATGGTTTGTGATGTCAGCTGTAGGGTACCGTAAACCACTTGATCGTGAATGCAACACATTCCGAGACCGACAACAGGTCTATGAACACCTATTCATTGGCGATAAATTGCTGGAGAGTCTGGCTTCTATACCCGGTGACATGCCAGGCGATGTGCACACTAGATTGTGCTGAGATAATACCAGCGATTCTCGCCTGATAATACAACCTGCGGGTTATTTAATCATACGGAGGTGTTACACTGAAATAAAAGAATGGCGCAAGAATTCTATATTCTTAAGGGTCAGACCCACGTATCGACAACATTTCCTGGTATTTCAAAATGGATTTTCTCAATATCTTTGTGAAATTTGGTACGAGCGATTATTGCGACACAATAATTAAGAACCATGGAACAATTGGATATTATATCCTCATTTTATTCACTGTTATGACATGAACAATATTACAAATTTCACTGTTATCGGGTACCAAGAACTTATGTAAATTCGATTGTTTTCAGAAGTGGAATTCATATATTCATGGTATCATATCTGAAGATCATGAGAGGAGACATGATTTTCTCTTGATGTGTGAAATTTAATAGCTATTTTCATTTAGAAAGGCAACTACCCATATATACTTTTCTATATTTGAGAATGTTCATGCCATTCCTGCTAATCAATGGAAAATTGGGCTGAGATGAGTTCGGGGTTATGGGTCCATAGTAAAGTTTTAGCTGACCACCATATCTATTAACACTGTTGTCTAATTCCAGTTGATTGCTCCCCGTTTGCACTGCTACGCGCGTTATATAATTTATCTTCAAACTTTTCGGTTATAACTGCATAACCTTAATCGAAACAAGAGTTATTTCTTGTAGCGAAATAATATATCTCGTTCCATTCAAATGATGTATCATGACGGCACATGATAAGGTAATCAATTAACATTAAATTGTGTCCAAATATTGTTATGAAGAAGTGATTGAGTGCTCATGTTAATGCCATTTAGAAAGGCATCCTTGTTTCATTATTAACCAAAATAAGTCGGCGCAAAAGGTTGCAAAATGAATTTTATCGGGAGACTGAAAATTTGCGGTAATGTTAGTGTAAACAATATTTTATTCTCAAGAATAGCACATATGATACATAATATAAGGACGTTAACAATTTAACAATAGAGAAAAGGATTTGGCAGTAAGCCAAATGCTTATAGGTGGCCATTTCCTTAGTATACGTATTGCATCATGGTTTGATTGGGTCTCAATGATGAATTGCCCGTTCCACAAGCAGCCGCAACCTATCCCGTTGTTAATCGCTGCGCGTCCACCCCCACAAACAATCACACCTCTGGCATGCATGAGTATACGAGAGCACAATGTTTTGTTTTACGCAGGCTTTTGGTTCACGCTTTACAGTTCATAACCATATTATGTCAGTTAAATCGTTTGGTATCGTCGGTGAACTTTTGCATGGCGATGAATATGTCGGCATTTTTGGTATAAGATATATCTACGGACCCATACAGTAATATTTTGACTTCCAAGTTCACATTCAGATTGGCTAAATAACGGACTCTTTCACGTAATGCTGTAATGTTGCTACGAGTGCAATTTGGCTGTGCATTGGGATGCGAGATCCCATAGTTTCCTCAAACACATGGAAATGGTGGATTGAACATTGTCACATTCAACTATAATAGTTAAATATAAAAATAATAGTTGAATTCAGGATGTGTCTGACATATTAGTGACTTACACAACAGTAGGTTCCTGGTCCAGAGATCGATGTCCGTCAACTAAATCAAGTTTTAAAAGCAGTCACAATTTTCATCCATTCATCGGTGTCTGATCCCACAACCTCCTCGTTTAGACAGAGATGCGATCGTACTACCCTGTAACTAACCACCTCGGCCACAGTGTCATCCTTATTAAAGGGACACAATACCTTCGAAATGGATTCATACGAAATGGGGTCATTTTCTATTGGATTGGCAGATTGTGATGTTTTGGACACCAAATTTCATATCAAGTTTTTGTTATAAGTCACGTTTTTCGCCCACACATGTCTTGTCAAATTTCATATCAAGTTTTTGTTAAAAGTCACGAGTTTCACCCCATATGTCTTGTCAAATTTCGATATAAAGTTTTTGTTAAAAGTCACGATTTTCGCCCACACATGTCTTGTCAAAATTAATATCAAGTTTTTGTTAAAAGTCACGATTTTCGCCCCACACATGTCTTTTCAAATGTCACACCAAGTTTTTGTTAAAAGCCATAATTTTTACCCTCACATGCTTTGTCAAACTTCGTATCAAGATTTTGTTAAAAGGTCACAATTTTCGCCGACATGACTGTGGCTTGTCAAATTGCGTATCAAGATTTTGTTAAAAGGTCAATATTATCACCCACGAACACATGCCTTGTCAAATTTCATATCAAGTTTTTGTTAAACCGTCACGATTTTCGATCACACATGCCTTGTCCGTGGATCTGGACGAACTACAATGTTTATCAAGAAAACACAATATGCATTGTTGGTTATTTGAGGAAGCGATGAAGTCGAATGTATGCTTTATATATATGCACAATAACTAGACACAGATCGTTGTATTGGAATGCAATGATAATAGCCATAAAATGTCAGTTTTCTTACATGCATACTCAATCTTATCGACACAAGTGTGCTCAATTTCCATGTAGCCTCGTATTCCCGGAAGTTGGATCTATAAGGTGTTCAATACCTGTTCCTCTAAAATTAAGTAATATTAATTGTTGCTTGAAGTAGCCACAGATGTGCTGCATATACCGGTATATATATAATCATGAGTGTCTCACCTGGCGATACAAATAGTGTTCTCTAGTTACTAATATGGTCATATCATACTCAGAAATGATGCACATCACACATTTTTTCCGACCTCGAAACATCCACACACTCCCTCCCTGTGTCTGGACTTTATCCGCAGACACCCCCCGATGACTCCAGGAATATTGATATGTGGTACCTATCGCAGGAAAATTATATTGCATATCCCTTAAGTAACACTCCACTGTTTCAAATGATCAGCAGGGTTAAGTTTTTAAGATGAAAGTGCCAGTGGTTTTTAACACCATTCATATGGTAGGTACATTGAGACAAGGTTCGATCTGGATTTGTGTAATTTAAGTGTCCAAGACTTATGAACAAACTAAGTGCAAACGACCTTGACCCAACCCGTAGTGAGCAGTAGCGTTTTCTGCGAAACAGTGGTTCTAGATACTGGGTGAATATTTAGCACCCAAAATTTACCACCAGCATTCAAAATGATTGTCTGGAATTGCAAACGGTGAAATTTTATTTTGTCATATTAATGTTGGAAACTAGAGGCGCTTTGAACCAACATAGGTTACCATGCTCGGAAACATCTGGTTGTTGTGCCCCTTGGGTCTGAAAAGGCAATATTTTTGAAAAAAATTCACATTTTGGTCACAAATTCAAGGGCCATAACTCTTGGTAACGTTCGTGTGTATGAACGTTTTCTGGCTGGCCGCTTTTGGGGCCAGTCGGGTTCAAAGGGTTAAATGTACGCATTCCGATTAAGCAGCTCTAAATTACTATTTCTTTGGCTTGGGGGGTAAAAAAAATATTTGATTCGAGTCGAGGAACCAGGAAAGTTTGGGAACACGTGCGTCTGACCATTAATACCACAACGAGGCGTTCTGGCCACGATTGCATCGCGTGTGTCTGACCATTAATACCACAACGAGGCGTTCTGGCCACGATTGCACCGCACACTTCGTCAAGTAGTCAAGCACATTCGCTTTTTGACATTTGTGAATGCTCATATCTCGAAACAACATATGTTATTAAGAGAGTATTTGGTCAACGTGACATTGATGCAGAGTCACCAAATCAGCACAATGATTTTTAAATTATAATTAAAGGTACTCAATGCGATCAGATGGTCCCCATATCATCAAGACACAACAACAACAACAACAACATTTCTTCAAAATACGCTTTAGTTATCAGAATCGATTTATTGCAACAAAATAATGCTAACCACTGTCAACTATTGTATCAAATTTCCCAAAACGTGTTATTTATCAACATTTTATTCAACGAAATATATATGGCCGTATTATCACTTGTTTAGCGTTATCCATCTTCAATCGCAATTTTGACCGAGACCTTTCGTTTGACGGCGTGTTTCTGTGCCACAAACAATTGAAATAACAAACTTCAAAAATCGATATCTGATCACTCTGAGCTTTGATGGGTAGGTTCATCGACTCGAATCAAATATTTTGTTTACCCCCGAAGCCAAAGAAATAGTAATTTAGAGCTGCTTAATCGGATTGAGTACCTTTAACCATTTGAACTCGACTGACCACAAAAGCGTAATGCCATTGAATGGACAGGGAAGTGGTGTCATTCAGTCACTTGGGCTATATGCTTAGCAACCATTGATACCGTTAAATACAAACTACATGTAGGTTCAATATTCTGGCCTGATGTATTTCCAGTTTCACAATAGGGTATTGACTGCATAGAAAATGCCGTTTCTTAGCGCGGAATTATACGACGCTATAAGCTATAATTGCATTATACTTTCAGTTCCGGGTAGTTGCTTAGAAACCGTTATAAGGGAGTGATCGTGTGGCAAAGTATACCGTTAAAAAAAAAATACACAGTGGCCCATGGGAACATACCTGTAAAATTTCAGACCTGTAGCACCATTTGAACACAACCATCAGCATATGCATGCCAAGAATGTCTAAATTGGGGCATAATACAATTGGATTCACAGGGCAATGGTGTCATTCGATCATTTGGGGTATCTGCTTAGCAACCGTTGCTACCCTTACATACAAGTTAGGATAAGACTTCTGGCCAGATATATCTCAAATTTCACAATAGGGTGTTGACTGCATCAAAAATGCCATTTCCTTGGGCTGAATTACGACAGTAAAAGCTATAATTGTATTTTACATTAAATATCGGGTAGATGCCTAACAACCGTTACCAGGGAGTGACCACGTGGCAATGTAACCAGATCGTAAAATAATCAGTGGTCCATGGGGAACATACATCTAAAGTTTCAGAAATGTGACACCACTTGAACATAAACAACACCATACATCTAAACACTGGCCACAATATAAAAAAAAATACCACTGGGAGCCCAGGGTCAGGGTGTCGATCGTTGTGGGGAGCCAGGGTTCAAAGGGTTAAACCTGTCTGCAATTATTATAGCCGAACCCTCACAAGATAGTCCCTTATAAGCAGCGAGCGTATAGAATCGCGAGGTATGTGATGTTAGACTTATACGACCAATCACCTACACACGCACAAGTCTTGAAACAGTGCGTCTGACATTTGCAGAATGAGGTCCCTGATGATAAATTTACCACAGCGGGCTAGCATCAAAATTCACCCTATGTGGACCTCATTCTGCTTATGCCTCATCTTCTGGGAAGTATCTATAGTCTCAAATTAACATTGTTTTGGTTACTTTTTCCTTTCTGTTCAGTTTCTATATATCCCCAAATTTGCAGAAGATAAACTGTATAATCGAGATGACTTCAACTGGGGAACTTCAATCTCATTCTAAGTCTCACATAGCAGTTGATGTCTAATCAGAATTGGGTCTCTACGGGGTGAATTTGTTGACACAAGTCCACCGTGCGGGATAGCGCCACTAAATTCACCCTCTGTGGACCTCATTCTGTGCATATGTGTCAGATACACGTTTTCAAGCCGTGCACACGAACAATCGCTAGAAGATGAATCTCTCTGGTAATCTGCCTGTATACGCGTGTGCCACACGCGACCATAGATAATACGCACGCAAGTGCCTGTCAACTATAAGGTGTCTGAAACACAATATACGTTAGAATGTCGATACATGTAACAGGAAATTTGAGTGTCTAGTCTCTATAAACCGACCATATGTAGACCAGGAAACACCTGCCAATATTCTGGTGATAAGGGCCATCGTCTAATATACGACCAGGCGCTTAACTGACAGGAAAGTCTGGCTATAGGATTTGAATTTCCTTATTAAGTCAGCCTGGGAATAATGCGTGACAGCTGCATCGGGTCATACTAAAACCCGACCGCACCGACCGCACCGCCCCGACGGGTCCGATCTAGATGGTTCGGGCACTATCGTGCAGCATATACCTGTATGTACCCAACTTCCAATCCCCAAGTCGATATATCAAGCCAAGCGGAAACGGCACTGTTAACCCCTAACTTGTGGCCGGTTCCGTCAGGTACGCAAAATAAAAAAAAGGTAACGACAGCATCTCTCCTAGCTGTCTGACCACGGAAAGGGACTTTATACCATCTCGATCGGACACCTCGGGACGTTACGGTCGGGTGCGGTCGGGTATCGTCGGGTGCGGTCGGGTTTTAGTAGGACCGGCTGCATCTGCGTCATAACATCTAAGATCGGTTTACACCCCCAACTGTTTATGAAAAAGGACGTCCATCCCCATATTTAAAAGGTGTATTCGAATCAGGGCTCTATATTGTTCAAGAACGGCATGTTACCACGACTGAGCACACATAACAGGTTATTGACGATGCTAATTCACTCACTCGCTCTTCAAATAGGTAAGTCCAATCTCCGCGACGCTGATTGTTCACGATTGTTCTCTTGGTGTGAATTAGAATGGGAATAAATATGCTATATGGTGTGATTTTGGGACGTTTCAAGTTTAATAAAACCCACCAATATTATTGGTGGGTTTTACGATGGAAAATGTAGTTTTACCGGCGACGCGAGGAGACAACATGCTAATCCCACCGATAAACGTCCTAAATCACTTAAAGACGTATGATAGACTTGTTCGAGTTCGTTAAACTGATAAGTTAGTACTCAGGCGCTATGACAACCTGGGGAAGTACCATTATACTCATCGCCGAATATTTCAAAGAAATCGACCATACCACTCCATATAAAACATCGCCTGAACTACCCTCAATTGTAAATATTTACATCACGATTCGGAACCCAACTATCGGCGATAAACTCATACAAATGATTTCGACATTGAGGGACATTACATTTATAATTAATATAGAAGAATGGAAGTGTGTGTTGTCAATTTGGATTAATATTCGTAGAAATAACAACTTTGAGCAAGATTATTCTCCATTTCTATTTTATCACACACCCGGAGTGTTAGTTTAGTTTAAACATATTTATTTGTCTAATTTATATAACACGGAGTGTTTCACATCACTTAAAATTTAACCAGGGTTATATGTGTATTCGTTGGTGTCGTACATCTGGGCCAGTGATTGGGCTGCTTTAATCATCAGTCGTTTTAATGTTCTCTATCCGCCAAATTAGAACATACATACAGGGGCAATGGGTGCTCGCAGACGTCGTATACGATTATCCAACAACGTTGCCGCCCGCTTTAACAGGATAGTTACTGAATGGATTATCTCATTCAGATATCTAAGATATATTTTGGGACTTCTGTTTGTCTGTTTGTCTGTTAGCTATGGCCGGGAAAACTGCCGGACGGATTTAGCCCAAACTTCCTATCTAAGGGTAAAATACCAGATGGAGTGTCATCGCACCGCTTCTGAGAACGTCAGAGCACCCAGTCTCCAATCCCCCGCCACCACAATGGAAATTCATGGGTTAATTGCGTGATAGTTAAAGAGCGTTCGTATCCACAATGTCGTTGATAAAGAGCGTGTGTGTGTCCAGACACGAGCGTGTTGTGTCTGTGTACAGACATGAGCGTGTTGTGTGATTGTTATGTATGTTCGTACTTAGGGGTTCCTGGGGATGGGGGAGATTTTCATCGGTCAGTTTTTCCGCCCGAGGTGACCTTCACCTTGAAACGGGTACCCACAAATGATCTAATATATATTTTTGGGACTTCTGTTTGTTTGTTTGTCTGTTAGCTATGGCCGGGAAAACTGCTGGACGGATTTCGACGAAATTTGATACCTACCGGTAATTTTGTCCGGGGAGTGTTTTGGACGGGTCAAATAGTGACTCCGACCTGACCTTGACCTTAAAAGTTGTCAATTCAAGGTCAAAGCCCGGACGAAGTCAGGTCACCTGCTAGTCTTCTATCTACTATATAATTTGAGACTTCCGTATATATATATATATAAATATATATATATATATATATATATATATATATATATATATATATATATATATATATATATATATATATGTATGTGTGTATATATGTGGGTACTTCATGGAATCGAAAACGAATGGTCGGATCGAGCTCAAACTTCGTATATAAGGGTAAAAATTCACGGGGATCGTCCACGTCGCATTTTGGACAAGCTCTGATCACTCATTCTCCACTCCCAATCAATAGAATCACCGCAAACACGGCGGGGGTTAATCGGGTTGATATTCGCTCGCGATCCAAGAGGAGTAACTCTACATTTTTTTTTATCTGGATATGTATATTTGTATATCCACATTCACTTCAAACTTCTAAACCCGTTGAGCCAAAACTTGCTAATACCTCGCAAAATATAGAATTTACATTTTCTGATGTATACATTTTTTGTTACGGCTGAAAATCTTAGTCTATTTCCGAAACATTCAGATTTTAAAGTATAAACTTACACACCACAATTCCTGCTAACTGACGCAGCTATATGGCTGCTGAAATTTAAGTGAATCCCAGGCACTGTGATACGTCCCGAATCTGACGGGACATCCACTGCCCCAAACCGTGAACGCTAACGACATTGTTGGCGAGAAAATAGCCACCAAGCCGTAAATATCAACAACAACGACATTGTTGGCGAGAAAATAATTAGTTAAAATTACTAAATACACGCAATCCTATTTTCCCTTTTCGGCAATGTGAGATTTTTCGGGGAGCCGTGATGCCAACAACAACAACGACCCGAAGCCCTGAATGCCAACAACAACGACATCATCGGGTCATTTTTTTAAGTGAATCCAACGCACTGTGATACGTTCCGAATCTGACGGGACTTCCACTGCCCAAAACCGTGAACGCCAACGACATTATTGGCGAGAAAATAGCACCCAAGCCGTAAATATCAACAACAACGACATTGTTGGCGAGAAAATAATTAGTTAAAATTACTAAATACACGCAATCCTATTTTCCCTATACGGCAATGTGAGATTTTTCGGGTAGCCCCGAGCCGTGATGCCAACAACAACGACCCGAAGCCCTGAATTCCAACAACAACGACATCATCGGGTCAGTTTTTTTCCGCCCGATGTACCCGAAATCATACCTCTTTTAGAGAGGATACAATAATTTCTCTTAAAAAGGCACGATTAACTCATTGAAAAGCGAAACAAAATGTCATGTTTCGGACCAACGCCGCCAGTGGCGGGCTAACCTGCTAGTCTATCTATCTATACTATATATTTTGAGACTTCGTATATATGTGTGTGTGTGTGTACTTCATAGAATCCAAAACGCGTGTAAATTAAAAAAAAATATTAAAAAAATGTCATGTTTCGGACAAGCCGCCGGTGGCGGGCTAACCTGCTAGTACTATATATTTTGAGACTTCCGTATATATATGTGTGTGTGTGTGTGGGTACTTCATAGAATCGGAAACGCGTGGACGGATTGAGCTCAAATATCGTATATAAATGTAAAATCCCACGGACACCGCCGTGGTTGCGTTTTGGAGAAGCTCAGAGCACCGTTTCTCCCTTCCCAATCATAAAAATCACCGCAATCGGCACTTCGGGGTTAATAGCGTTGATATTTAATGAGCGTTTGTTTTTGACGCATCGCTATAAAGAGCGTTTGTTTACCATTCAACGTTATTGGTATCTGCAGAGAGATATACGGGATTTTGAGTGGTTTCCTATGCGGGGAGATTTATTGGATGCCATAGTACTCTTACAACATTTCTGTAATAGAGTGATCAGCATCATTGTTATAGTATTATGTCAGGGCTTAGGGGGTAGTTAGTGTGGATATAGGCATAATGCTTCTCAGAAATCCCGGCAGACGAGATCTCGGAAACGGGTGGAGCTATCGACTTAAAATTTGGTATGTGAATGTATCTTGCCCCGGATACGAATTTTATCGGGTCGCCGAGTCCGTGCGACGCCAGCTTCGCGCATGCGCAGACCGTATCTCGGAAACGGGTGGAGCTATCGACTTGAAATTTGGTATGTGAATGTATCTTGCCCCGGATACGAATTTTATCGGGTCGCATGCGCAGACCAGATCTCGGAAACGGGTGGAGCTATCGATTTGAAATTTGGTTTTTGAATAGCCCGGACAACGTCGGGCTCATCGTTAACTCAACATGTTTCTGACGATTGCGCCAGTGGTGGGCTAACCTGCTAGTCTACTATAATTTCAATTCAATGCAATGTTATCGTAGAGAGATTTCACGAAACAAAGAATGCGTTGTCTGTCGTTCCTAGGAAGGGGGGATTTCTACGGGTAAATTTTTCCGCCAGAATAAAAAATTTTAATTAAAACAATTTCAAATTTAATTCAAACAATTTAAAATTAAAAAAATTTAATATTAAATTTAAAAAACATTAAATTCATATTAAAAAATAAAAAACAAAAATAAATAGAAACAAAATAATTTAAAAAATGTCATGTTTCTGACGAAATTTGGTACAAATGCAGCACAAGTGTCTCGGAACCTGTTGCAATTGCTTTTTCGAACAAAGCCATGGGACGAATGCCGCCAGTGGCGGGCTAACCTGCTAGTCTATACTATATATTTTGAGACTTCGTATATATATGTGTGTGTATATATGTGTGTACTTCATAGAATCCACAACGCGTGTACAAATTTAGTTCAAACTTCCCATCTAAATGTAAAAACACACGGGTATCGTCGTAGTCCGGTTTCCGAGAAGCCCTGAGCACCCTTTATCCACTCCCAAATCTCCGCAAAGGCACGGCAGGGGTTAAGGCAATAACACTCTTTATCTATACCTTATACGGAGGTTTTAGTAATTAACGCTCTTTATTGATATGGTCGTTTCTAAACGACACACCACATGCGTTAGAAATACGGAAGTGGATTCCAATGGACGTGGCTAAACGACTGACCCCATGCGTCCGAAATATGGAAGCGGACGAAATGAAATAAAAAGGCAGAATTGATCTAAGAGCTCGAAATATTATGCAGAGGGATTTCACGACGGGATTAATTGACTGTCCGCTCTGAAGTTTAGGACGGGTACCATGAATTAACTCATTGGAAAACAAAGAATGCGTTATCTCGGAAACGGGTGGAGCTATCGACTTGAAATTTGCTATGTGAATGTATCTTGCCCTGGATAAAAATTTTACCGGTTCGCCGAGCCCGTGCGACGCCAGCTTCGCGCATGCGCAGACGAGATCTCGGAAACGGGTTGAGCTATCGACTTGAAATTTGGTATGTAAATGTATCTTGCCCCGGGTACGAATTTTATCGGATCGCCGAGCCCGTGCGACGCCCGTGCAGCGCATGCGCAGACGAGATCTCGGAAACGGGTGGAGCTATCGACTTGAAATTTGCTATGTGAATGTATCTTGCTCCGGATATGAATTTTATCGGGTCGCAGTTCAATTAACGAATCAATCGTTAAAAAATGTATTAAAAAAATGTCATGTTTCTGACCAAGCACGCCAGTGGCGGGCTAACCTGCTAGTCTATCTCTTCTATATATTTTGAGAACTCCTTGTATTCGAGAGATAGCCCACACCCTCCGGACCTCAATGATATGATCGTGAATGAGTATTGATATACCCCACTAAACTTTGACAAACACCAGTAATGGTGTGTAGATCATTTACATATCTCTCCTATATATTTTGATACAATCTATCTAATTTACATATCTCTCTTATATATTTATGTTTGTGTGTGTGTTGTACTTCATACAAATCTACGATTCTCGACCGATCGGGACGAAACTTGGTACGTGTGTGTAGTTTGACCAGGCGGTGGTCGTTGTCGTATTGGCGAGCCGTGCGACGCCCGTGCAGCGCATGCGCAGACGAGATATCGGAAACGGGTGGAGCTATCGACTTGAAATTTGCTATGTGAATGTATCTTGCGCCGGGTACAAATTTTATCGGGTCGCGGAGCCCGTGCGATGCCCGTGCAGCGCATGTGCAGACGAGATCTCGGAAACGGGTGGAGCTATCGACTTGAAATTTGCTATGTGAATGTATCTTGCGCCGGGTACAAATTTTATCGGGTCGCCGAGCCCGTGCGACGCCCGTGCAGCGCATGCGCAGACGAGATATCGGAAACGGGTGGAGCTATCGACTTGAAATTTGCTATGTGAATGTATCTTGCGCCGGGTACAAATTTTATCGGGTCGCGGAGCCCGTGCGATGCCCGTGCAGCGCATGCGCAGACGAGATCTCGGAAACGGGTGGAGCTATCGACTTGAAATTTGCTATGTGAATGTATCTTGCGCCGGGTACAAATTTTATCGGGTCGCCGAGCCCGTGCGACGCCCGTGCAGCGCATGCGCAGACGAGATCTCGGAAACGGGTGGAGCTATCGACTTGAAATTTGGCATGTGAATGTATCTTGCGCCGGGTACAAATTTTCATGCGCAGACCAGATCTCGAAAACTGGTGGAGCTACCGGGTACAAATTTTTCTTATTGAAACGCGTGGAGCTAAAAATTAAAAAAACATATATATAAATGTCATGTTTCGGACAAGCCGCCGGTGGCGGGCTAACCTGCTAGTACTATATATTTTGAGACTTCGTATATGTGTGTGTGTGTACTTCATAGAATCCAAAACGCGTGTACAGATTGAGATCAAATTTCGTATGTAAGTGTCAAATCCCACCGACACCGCCGTAATCGTGTTTTCGAGAAGCTCTGAGCACCCTTTATCCACTCCCAGTCATCGAAATCAGCTCAAACGGTACGGCCGGGGTTAATAACGTCATTATATATATATATGAAGTCAGAGTCTCCAAAGTTATACTGGAACAAACACGTGTTTACGTCGTCTTGGGGGTCCACGATGGGAGTCTGACTTCAATGCAATGTTATCGCTCGAAATACGTGTTTACTTCGTGTTGAGGTTCACGATGGGAGTCTGACAATTGTTATCGCTCGAAATAGTACATTAGGACGGGAACGGCTGGACAGATTGAGCTCAAACTTCCTATCTAAAGGTAAAATAACACGTACGATGTCGTCCACGCGTTTTCCAGAAGCTCCGAGCACCCGTACTCCACTCCCAGTCATAAAAATCAGCTCAAACGGCACGGCCGGGGTTAATAACGTCATTATATATATATATATACGAAGTCAACGTTATTAGCATCTGCATTGAGTGCATTTCCTAGAACGCAACACGTGTTTTACGTCGTCTTGAGGTTCACGATGGGAGTCATTTCAATGCAATGTTATCGCTCGAAACACGTGTTTACTTCGTGTTGAGGTTCACGATGGGAGTCTGACATTTCAATGCAATGTTATCGCTCGAAATATTATGCAGAAAGGCAGATCTCGGAAACGGGTGGAGCTATCGACCTGAAATTTGCTATGTGAATGTATCTTGCACCGGGTACAAATTTTATCGGGTCGTCGAGCCCATGCGACGCCCGTGCAGCGCATGCGCAGACGAGATCTCGGAAACGGGTGGAGCTATCGACTTGAAATTTGCTATGTGAATGTATCTTGGGCCGGGTACAAATTTGATCGGGTCGCCGAGCCCGTGCGACGCCAGCTTCGCGCATGCGCAGACCAGATCTCGGAAACGGGTGGAGCTACCGGGTACAATTTTTTCTTATTGAAACGCGTGGAGCTAAAAATTAAAAAAAAATATAAACAAATGTCACAATTAACTCATTGAAAAACAAAAAATGTCATGTTTCGGACAAGCCGCCGGTGGCGGGCTACCCTGCTAGTCTATCTCATATATATTTTGAAGACCTCTGTCTGTATGTATGTTTGTTTGTTTGTCTGTTTGTCTGTCTGTCATTAATACAAATCTACGATTCTCGACCGATCGGGACGAAACTTGGTACGTGTGTGTAGTTTGACCAGGCGGTGAACGTTGTCGTATTGGCGAGCCCGTGCGGCGCCCGATTCGCGCATGCGCAGACGAGATCTCGGCAACGGGTGGAGCTATCGACTTGTATTATATATTTGAATTCATATAGTACCCGTCTATCAGAATCTGTGCGAATAATTTTTATATCTTAGTCATTTAAGGTCGTATTAACCCTTTCCGCCGGACCCATATACTCCGATATTAGCGATGTCTATATATGTTCTGTCAGCTTAGGCGCACAAACTACTTGATAAGTTGGTGGGAATCTCATATATATTTTGAAGACCTCTGTCTGTCTGTCTGTCTGTTTGTCTGTCATTAATACAAATCTACGATTCTCGACCGATCTGGACGAAACTTGGTACGTGTGTGTAGTTTGACCAGGCGGTCGTCGTTGTCGTATTGGCGAGCCCGTGCGACGCCCGTGCAGCGCATGCGCAGACGAGATCTCGGAAACGGGTGGAGCTATCGACTTGAAATTTGCTATGTCAATGTATCTTGCCCCGGATACGAATTTTATCGGGTGGCTGAGCCCGTGCGACGCAAGCTTCGCGCATGCGCAGACCAGATCTCGGAAACGGGTGGAGATATCGACTTGAAATTTGGTTTTTGAATAGCCCGGACAACGTCGGGCTCATCGGCTAGTACTATATATTTTGAGACTTCGTATATATGTGTGTGTGTGTGTACTTCATAGAATCCAAAACGCGTGTACAGATTGAGCTCAAACTTCCTATGTAAGTGTCAAATCACACCGACACGACCGTGGTCGCAGTTTAGAAAAGCTCAGAGCACCCGTTCTCCAATCTCAAATCACCGCAAAGGCACGGCGTGGGTTAATCAAGTGATTGTTTAATGAGCGTTTGTTTTTGACGCATCTCTATAAAGAGCGTCTGTTTGCCATTCAACGCTATTTTCATCTGCAGAGAGATATACGGAACATACATTAAATTTAAAAAACATTTGTTTCTGACCAACCCTGCGAGCACGGATGGCGCGCTTTGTTTTTACAGTATATAGTTATATACCGAAATCATCCCAGATAATCACGAATATAGCATCAGATTTCTCCCCAGATATACCGTTATAAAAAGCTACTGGAATCTGCCAATCTACGGGAAATTCCAGGGAATGCCGATTGAGCTCAAACTTGCTACCCACGGGAAGTGTCATATATATGAGTGTGTCCTTTATAGACTCGAACCGATTGAGCTCAAACTTGCTAAATAAGAAAATAGCCCCCAAGCCGTAAATATCAACAACAACGATATTGCTACCTACGGGGAGCAACGTTATTAGCATCTGCAGAATTATGCAGAGAGAAAATGCTTTCCTATTTTTAGAACGCAACACATGTTTACGTCGCGTTGGTGATTGAGGTTCACAACGGCGTTAATTGACTGTCCGCTCTTTGCGACGATGAGGTTCACGGCGGGGACTATTGACCAACACTCACAATTTCGTCTTTTGCATCAGATACCAACACCTCGACCGATCGGGACGAAACTTGGTACGTGAGTGTAGTTTGACCAGGTGGTCGTCGATGTCGTATTGGCGAGCCCGTGCGACGCCCGTGCAGCGCATGCGCAGACGAGATATCGGAAACGGGTGGAGCTATCGACTTGAAATTTGGTATGTGAATGTATCTTGCGCCGGGTACAAATTTTATCGGGTCGCCGAGCCCGTGCGACGCCCGTGCAGCGCATGCGCAGACGAGATCTCGGAAACGGGTGGAGCTATCGACTTGAAATTTGCTATGTGAATGTATCTTGCGCCGGGTGCAAATTTTATCGGGTCGCCGAGTCCGTGCGACGCCAGCTTCGCGCATGCGCAGACCAGATCTCGGAAACGGGTGGAGCTACCGGGTACAAATTTTTCTTATTGAAACGCGTGGAGCTAAAAATTAAAAAAAAAATATTAAAAAAATGTCATGTTTCGGACAAGCCGCCGGTGGCGGGCTAACCTGCTAGTACTATATATTTTGAGACTTCCGTATATATATGTGTGTGTGTGTGTGGGTACTTCATAGAATCGGAAACGCGTGGACGGATTGAGCTCAAATATCGTATATGAATGTAAAATCCCACGGACACCGCCGTGGTTGCGTTTTGGAGAAGCTCAGAGCACCGTTTCTCCCTTCCCAATCATAAAAATCACCGCAATCGGCACTTCGGGGTTAATAGCGTTGATATTTAATGAGCGTTTGTTTTTGACGCATCGCTATAAAGAGAGTTTGTTTACCATTCAACGTTATTGGTATCTGCAGAGAGATATACGGGATTTTGAGTGGTTTCCTATGCGGGGAGATTTATTGGATGCCATAGTACTCTTACAACATTTCTGTAATAGAGTGATCAGCATCATTGTTATAGTATTATGTCAGGGCTTAGGGGGTAGTTAGTGTGGATATAGGCATAATGCTTCTCAGAAATCCCGGCAGACGAGATCTCGGAAACGGGTGGAGCTATCGACTTAAAATTTGGTATGTGAATGTATCTTGCCCCGGATACGAATTTTATCGGGTCGCCGAGTCCGTGCGACGCCAGCTTCGCGCATGCGCAGACCGTATCTCGGAAACGGGTGGAGCTATCGACTTGAAATTTGGTATGTGAATGTATCTTGCCCCGGATACGAATTTTATCGGGTCGCATGCGCAGACCAGATCTCGGAAACGGGTGGAGCTATCGATTTGAAATTTGGTTTTTGAATAGCCCGGACAACGTCGGGCTCATCGTTAACTCAACATGTTTCTGACGATTGCGCCAGTGGTGGGCTAACCTGCTAGTCTACTATATAATTTGTATGTATGTATGTGGGCACTTCATGGAATCCAAAACGTGTGTTCAGATTGAGCTCAAATTTCGTATATAAGTGTTTTGGGAAGCTCAGAGCACCTCTTCTCCCGTCCCAATCATCAAAATCACCGCAATCGGCACTTCGAGGCTAATAGCGTTGATATATAAAGAGCGTTCGTTTTCCGCAGTGTCTATATAAAGAGCGTCGTTTTCGCTATCTATTTATCTGTATGACGGGAGTCTGTAGCCTGTCGCTCGAAATTTCACGACGGGAAGCGTTTGTTTTCAATTCAATGCAATGTTATCGCTCGAAATATTATGCAGAGAGATTTCACGACATTAGGACGGGTACGGCAGACTCGAAATATTATGCAGAGAGATTTCCCGACGGGAAGCGTTTGTTTTCAATTCAACGCAATGTTATCGTAGAGAGATTTCACGAAACAAAGAATGCGTTGTCTGTCGTTCCTAGGAAGGGGAGATTTCTACGGGTAAATTTTTTCGCCAGAAACAACAAATTTAATTAAAACAATTTAAAATTTAATTTCAATTCAATGCAATGTTATCGTAGAGAGATTTCACGAAACAAAGAATGCGTTGTCTGTCGTTCCTAGGAAGGGGGGATTTCTACGGGTAAATTTTTCCGCCAGAAACAAAAAATTTAATTAAAACAATTTCAAATTTAATTCAAACAATTTAAAATTAAAAAAATTTAATATTAAATTTAAAAAACATTAAATTCATATTAAAAAATAAAAAACAAAAATAAATAGAAACAAAATAATTAAAAAAATGTCATGTTTCTGACGAAATTTGGTACAAATGCAGCACAAGTGTCTCGGAACCTGTTGCAATTGCTTTTTCGAACAAAGCCATGGGACGAATACCGCCAGTGGCGGGCTAACCTGCTAGTACTATATATTTTGAGACTTCCGTATATATATGTGTGTGTGCGTGTGTGTGTGTGTGTGTGGGTACTTCATGGAATCGAAAACGCGTGGATATTTTGAGACTTCCGTATATGTGTGTGTGTGTGTGTGTGTGTGTGTGGGGGTACTTCATGGAATCGAAAACGCGTGAGCTCAAATTTCGTATATAAGTATAAAAACCCACAGACACAGTCAGCGTCGCGTTTTGGAGAAGCTCAGAGCACCCGTTCTCCAACCTCAGTCACAAAAAACGGCACTGCGGTGGTTAATCAAGTGATAATTTAATGAGCGTTTGTTTTTGACGCATCGCTATAAAGAGCGTCTGTTTACCATTCAACGTTATTAGCATCTGCAGAGAGATATACGGGAACAATAATTTTGAGTGGTTTCCTATGCGGGGAGATTTGTTGGATGCCATGGTACTCTTACAACATCATTGTTATAGTATGTATGACACTTAGGTCAGGGCTTAGTGGGGTTAGTTAGTGTGGATATAGGCATAATGCTTCTCAGAAATCCCGGTTACAAACCAACACTCACAATTTCGTCTTTTGCATCAGATACCAACACCTCGACCGATCGGGACGAAACTTGGTACGTGAGTGTAGTTTGACCAGGTGGTCGTCGTTGTCGTATTGGCGAGCCCGTGCGACGCCCGTGCAGCGCATGCACAGACGAGATCTCGGAAACGGGTGGAGCTATCGACTTGAAACGTGGTATGTGAATGTATCTTGCCCCGGATACGAATTTCATCGGGTCACAGACCATATCTCGGAATACCTCTTTTAGGGAGGGTACAATAATTTCTCTTAAAAAGGCACGATTAACTCATTGTGGCGGGCTAACCTGCTAGTCTAATATATATTTTGGGACTTCTGTTTGTCTGTCTGTCTGTCTGTTAGCTATGGCCGGGAAAACGGCTGGACCGATTGAGCTCAAACTTCCAATCTAAGGTCAAAAATCCACGAGCAGTGTTTACCGCCGTTTTGGAGAAGCTCCCAGCACCCCTTCTTCACTCCCAGTCACCAAAATGACCGTCATTGGCACTGTGGGGTTAATCGCGTTGATAGTTAAAGAGCCTTCGTATCCGCGCAGTGCCGTTGATAAAGAGCGTATGCGTGTAGTGTGATTCGTATGTCTTGGGTCGGGCGTGGGTGTGTCTGTATCCAGACATCAGCGTGATGTGTGATTCTTATGTCTGTCTTCGTACTTAGGGGTTCCAAGGAACGGATGAGATTTTCATCGGGTAAGTTTTTCCGCCCGAGGTGATCTTCACCTTGAAACGGGTACCCACAAACGTACCTCTTTTAGGGACGGGTACCATCACGGGACGGATACCATCATTTCTCTTCATTAAAAAGGCAGAATTAACTCAAATTAAATAAAAAAAATGTCGGGGGAGTGTTTTGGACGGGTCAAATCGTTACCCCGACCTGACCTTGACCTTCAATTTGGTCAATTCAAGGTCAAAGCCCGGACGAAGTCGGGTCACCTGCTAGTCTACTATATATTTTGGGACTTCTGTCTGTCTGTTAGCTATGGCCGGGAAAACTGCCGGACGGATTGAGCCCAAACTTCCTATCTAAGGGTAAAATCCAAGATGGAATGTCATCGCACCGCTTCTGAGAACGTTAGAGCACTCATTCTCCAATCATATTTTGGGACTTTTGTCTGTTAGCTATGGCCGGGAAAACTGCCGGACTGATTTTGACGAAATTTGATACCTACGGCTAATTTTGTCCAGGGAGTGATTTAGACTGGTCAAATCGTGACCCCGAACTGACCCTGACCTTCAAAAGGGTCAATTCAAGGTCAAATCGGATAAAACGGGACGGATTTCGACGAAATTTGATACATATAAGTACTTTGGACGGGGTGTCGTTTGGACTGGTCAAATCGTTACCCGACCTGACCTTGACCTTCAAAAAGGTCAATTCAAGGTCAAATCGGGTAAAACGGACGGATTTCGACGAAATTTGATACCTAGGTGTACTTTTGTCCTGGGAGTGTTTTGGACGGGTCAAATCGTGACACCGACCTGACCCTGACCTTCAAAATTGTCAATTCAAGGTCAAATCGCTAATTTTGACGGGATTTCGACGAAATTTGATACCTAGGGTTACTTTTGTCCGAGGAGTGTTTTGGACGTGTCGAATCGTGACCCCGACCTGACCTTGACCTTCAAAATGGTAAATTCAAGGTCAAATCGGGTAAAACCGGACGGATTTCGACGTGTACTTTTGTCGGGTACTTTTGTCCGGGGAGTGTTTTGGACGGGTCAAATCGTGACCCCGACCTGACCTTGACATTTAAAATGGTCAATTCAAGGTGAAATCGCGCAATTCACCGAAAAGCAGAGGGGAAACAGCCCGGACGAAGTCGGGTCCACCAGCTATTAGAAATATATATGGGAATGGTCTGTTATTAATCTGGAGGGATGAAATATACGCACTCCCGTGAAATGATGAACATATGTGTGCAATAATGTGTTCACAAGTAGATAACCGGTGAACCGCAACGCACAGGTCTGTATTTGTAATTTGCGGGAGAACTATTTTAACACATTTCGCTGAAGTCGTACTGAGCGCCACTGCTGCACGGGACGACATCGATCAGTTCGCTCGTCCTGGTCAATGACGAGAAAGGGCGATTATCACACCCCTTAAAGGCGCGGACGGCGTTCGGTGCAGAAATATGTATATTTGTTCAAATCGCCATCAACAGAAGGAACACCAAATTATATACAGTTCCGCTCATATGCCAAACATAATAAGCGCGTACATAGTATATTGTCGCCAAGACGTACGATGGTGTACGTAAACAAGAGACTGCTCGTGTTACAGATGTTGTGCTTCTGTTTACAAAACACAGAGCAATTCTATTGGTTAATCACACACAAATGATATAAACGCTCTTTATTATTTCCATATCAGGAAAACAGTAACAAATAACGCTCTTTATGTTTACCATATCCGGATCTAAACAAAAGCCAGGAAACGTAACGTTTTTTCTTTTGTTTACATAAAAAGGGGGGGGGGGTGACAATAACATGCTGTTTATGCCATATTTCTGTCTGTCTATCTATATATTACTATTCCTTCTGTTTATGGCGGTTTTTGACAGAGGTGAATATTTTTACAGCATACCCACCGCCAACACCGCCCGTATCTTTAACATATTTCGCTGAAGTCGCACTGATCGCCACTGCTGCACGGGACGACATTGATCAGTTCGCTCGTCCTGGTCAATGACGAGAAAGGGCGATGATCATCCCTTAAATATTTATAATAGCTTAATGCATCGTGACTATTTAACTTAGAACAATTCGATGAGATTGATGCACTTAAAGCACGCGATATCAGCGCTGAGTTAAACGTGCCATTGGAGTATTGGTGCATGCTATAAAAGGGAAATCATTTATAAATTCATATTAGGTAACCTGTTTGTGGGCAAAACGTGTTTTAAAAGCTCAGTCCAATCAACTAAACTTATTAGTGTCTGTGTATTTACTATAATCTTGCACGTATGTTTTGGACCAATACACACGCAGAACATTAGTAACGACTTAGCTTACCAATAAATGGAATCACATGTCGTTCCATTAATTTACTATCCGATAAGGAATGTCACATCGTGATCGAGAAGAATCAGAACTATATAACAAATCGCGGCTCAATCGATTCGCGGATTCTCTGTGGAAACGGAGGCTTCTCAGTGTGTTACATAAGCATCTTAGTGCAATTTGGCTTTTTCAGTTGAGGCGAAATATAAATATCAAATTTACATCCTTTTTTAAAGATTTTGAACTATTGCTCTAAGAGGTCTTATTTCGGTTTATAATGTAAACATATGCTTGTGTAAGCTAGGGTTTGGACTTATCAACGAAGCCGTTGGTATACAGGTGGAGGCACATCCTGGGTTTACTTATTATAGTAATTGTCAGCTATAAAATTCAATTTGATATTTCGAAATCCACTATACTTCCCTGTAATTTGTGGACATTATGGGATCGCGCATACCAGTATACAGCCACATTGCACTTTTAACCCTTTATGACGGGAGCTGCGCTGGTTCAGCATTAACGTTCCTAGGTCAGTGCATTCTCTTATATATGCGAGTCTCACATAGGGAGCCTCGCATACATAAGATAATGCACTGCATGGCTTACAAGGCCAAGGAAAATATTGTTAAAAATATTGTTAGGCCAATGTATTCTCTTATATTTCACCTCACCCAGATAATTTCTCCTTCTGATTGGTCGAGATCTGTGTTTATATATTGTGTAGTGTTGTGTTAACCATTTGAGTGCCAGGGGCCGATCTCATCGGCCCTAAACCTACAAAATAAATCTGTTAAAGAATATAAGAATAAATTATTAAAATTGTAAAAAATTGTAAAAAAAAAAAAAAAAAAATGTTAGGCCAATGCATTCTCTTATATATGCGAGGCGACCTATGGTCGACTCGCATATATAAGAGAATGCATTGGCACAGGGTATATGGGTTGATACAAAAATCGACCTGGCACTCAAAGGGTTAAATTTGGTACACCACTATTTGTGATTGTTTGCTTGACATTCACTATTATCGATAGTGTCGGCCACGATACGATAATGGGCCTCCTAATTTTAGCACACCCAAATATCGCTTGAAAATTCCAGAAATCTATTTTTAGCATGATTACTATTCCTGTGAGGTAATTTGAAAGTCATCTCCGCCTCGCTGCATTAGTACAGCATGTTTTTGTCCGAAATGTCTTTGAAATCTAAAATTAGAACACATGATCGTAAGCAAATTCGCTTCGATATTTTTTGTCTATTTCATTAGTTCGCGCTACTAAATTTTCTAAACGAATCTTCAGTTTGTTATCGGTAAAAAAAAGGTACTCTTTTGAAATTACGTAATTGTTTAACAACACCGACAACAACAACAACAACAACAACAACAAAAACAACAACGGCATCTGCTTTCCATTGCAGGTCAAAATGGCAACAATAATTCCTGAGGAAGAAAATTTAAGATTTGCCCAATTAGAAGCCGGGCAATTTATTGAAGAAAATTTGACCAAAAAAAACAAACAAACAAACAAACAAACAAGCAAACAAACAAACAAAAGAAACAAAAGAAACAACAAAATTTGCAGTGAACATTTTTGAAATCATTCTACAGTGAAAAGGGAATACATGGGAATATAGATGATTGTGAATTGTTTGACATTATGGGTCCTGGGACAGAATGAAGAACGTTCGACAAAACATAATAAATGCACGGCTTGTCGGTGACCATGCCAAAATAGTGGTCCTCGGTGGAGGAATTGTCCCCTCGCCTCCGCCTCCCATCGAACCACTATTTTGTCATAGTCACCTCCAAGCCGTGCAATATTTAATTAATAGTACCATGCTAAATTTAGCACATTACTACATGTATACCAAACTAGCATGCAAAAAAGCAACGAACAGAGGCAATAATCTTGAAAAAAGATAGACAAATGTTTCCACCAATTTAATATTGTGTGTCCACATGAAATTAAAACATCACTGTGAACATTTTATTCACAGGAACGACGTCAAATTGCGAAGTGTCAACATTCGGTTGAATTCACCTTGCAGTACAGTTTCGGGTTTTCGTGCATTCAAACCAAAACCTTAATACTGCGCGTTCTGTTTATTTCAGCGGAATTGAGACGACGGATTCGTCTGAAAAAACCTTCAACCAAAAACCTTTAATATTACACTTTAGATAAGTAACGGTACTTGTACTTAACATCATCAGGTTGCCCCGCCAACACCATGTATACATAGCTGACTCATTAGGATTACATAACCAGGTGTGTTTTCTGATCCAATTGTATAGGGATGATCAATAACTCAAGCTAACACGTTGAGCAAATGGACTGCTTGTTGAGTTCGTTATTTGAGCATAAGTGAATAGATTATCATCATTATATGAATATCCATGTAAACAGACTACTCCATGCACTATATGTCTTTATAACTGTCTGGAATGACATATTCATGAATCGGGGGTTTAAAAATATAGCCTGAATTATGGAAGAACTATTTATAATGAAATCTGGTTCATGACTATCAATGATGCAATTAGTGACACGAAAGCCGCTTCATGTGTAGCTTTGACAGTTTTTACACCGTCTGAAACACTGAATTCACTCAATGTAATGACGATTTCGTACTATTTTCTAGGGAGTGGTTCGTTACGTGTTTCTATGCAATGTATTTTTGCCAGCTGAAATCTCGATTTCACTCAGTGTAATTGACATTTTCGTTTTAGTTTCTAGGGATTGGTTCGTTTCGTGTTTTAAAGCACGGATGGCCTTCGTGGTTGGTATTTCTGTTAAAATAGTCACACCCGTTAAAACCGCCATACACAGAAAGAATATTAAAATATAGACATACTTGGTTCTTATACCAATCATACATATTGTCAAGTTCGTATGCTATGTTATGTAAGCAAAAGCCAGTTTCTGAACATTTTTGGCTTTTGTTTACATAACAAAGCGTACGAACTTGACAATACCATACTATTACCGCGATATTTATCTGTTTATGGCGGTTTTAACGGGTGTGACTATTTTAGCAGCAATACCCACCATTGCCTTTAAGACCAATTCATATGTAACAGGTGACATCTCGAATTTATATTACGCTGTGAATTTGACAGTTTCGTTATAGTTTATCGGAATGGGTTGGTTCCTGATCTTAGAGTGATTTGTATTTGTTACACACCTATTTCTAAAATTCGGTTGATCACGTTACTTCAGCCGGTCTGGTATAGTTTCACCTAAATGCACTAGCGCGATCCAGATAGTTTAGTCTGTACTACAACACTAATTCACACCGTATCATGTTGAGTAGATGACTAGCTAGTATATAACTTGAAAGGGAAACAATTACGTAATACTAAAGAACAGTGACTGATGGTGTGCAGTAAACAAAAAAACACAAAGGTGTGTGAAGGATGTGAACTTTATCGCACTTGTTTGTTATTCCGCACGTTACAACTCTATAGTCTGCTGGTCCGATCTTGTTTTAAGATTACCCCGTAACACTCTTGTGTGATAACGTCCACCATGCAATTCGCACGCATGTGTGGTTAGTTTAAACAGTATTTATTTTCTCTCTATGGACATTCAAATATATAATTACAATAGGTACAAATTTAGGAAAGAAAATGGTTAAGCCCTCTCCCTTGAAAATGGCGAATCAAGTAGGGATACATGATAGAGGCAGAGAGATCCATTGTAAGAAGAAATATATTACATGAATACTGGAGGCGAGACAGGGGGACAGAAGAGAATGTCAGAATTTAGAGAGAAGATCAGAGTGTGATGTTTAATTATATATGTGAACATGCAAAAATAATTGAATTCAAAGAAACCAACAAGATATATAACAAATTCCAAGGAAATAAAAAGTATTTATACATATTTATGAACGAGAAAATAACAATGTGAACATCTGTAGTGGTCCGTTGACCCGAACATGTTTGGTTCTGTTTATATACCCGTCTGAAACCCTGCCTTCACGACGTTTAATCGACGATTTCTTTTTTTTCAAGCTATGACCAAGTGACGTTAGATTACTTCAGCAAGGATGTCGGCATCAAACATCACCGCAAACATCACGGAGTTCTCTGGTCACCCGCCAACATACAACCTCGGCGTTATCATCACTCTTAGCGTTATGTTCTTCGTCATAGGATTGACTGGAATACTAGGAAATATTCTAGTAATTTACTCCATCATTACTGACACGAAGATGAGATCGTCGACGAACTCACTGATTGCGAATCTTGCAGCTGCCGACTTGTTGGTTATGGCATTTGGGATTCCGGAGATAATCATGTTTATGGCAAACAGAGGCTGGATGTTGGACCTGTATCTATGTAAAGCCAATCGATTCATCCTTGTGACCTCCCTTTATGTCTCTGTACTAACATTGGTTGTCATATGCGTTGAAAGGTAAGTTTAATTAACCATATTGACAGTGCGTGATATGTGTAATATAGCTGTTGAAAACTACATGGCCATCGGTCCAAGGGATGGATAGGCCGCTGCCCCGAGATTGATCAATTTGCTGGAATATTGGACAGTCATATAATATGGTCTAGGTCCTAAACGATACCTATGACAATAATTATAATTTATAGCTGTCCATTTTAAGTTGGCTATCGAGCGCACATGTCTTGTCGTTGTGTTCGCAGCTACAGCTATGTGAGACGCATCTAAACTACTATAATTATCCCTTGACATGTAATCATCATACTGTTATGAATACAAATCCTTATTGACCATTTAATTTGATGCACATAAAAGGGCATCTCAATGTGCCATTCAGTTCGTAACAATACCATTTCTTTAAGAAATAATCAGTTGTTCGCGTGCATACGAAGCAACGAATGCATCTACTGATCTTCCACCTATTATGATAGCCCGTATTAAACATGAACCAATTGTTTAAATATGTTTTATATCGGTTAACAGCTATACATAATAATTTGGCTGAATAAGTGTGCATCAGGCCCATTTAGAAATGCCACAGATTATCCCGTACATCTAACATTTATGATACCCCGACCCTTACCCCTGACTCGGATGGCGTCACTTATAAGAATATGTGAACTATACCGTTTACAAGAAAATGTCAGAAATGGTAACGCCCCAAAGATCATATTATGAGGCTTATATATATAATTTATAATATATTGGTTTCATAAATGTACCACCTCAGAATTCTGTTGAAACAACTAATCCTTTAAATTATTACAACAACTGCGGCTTATCACTGAATATTTATCATTCACCACACCAGAAAGCCTCTAAATACGATCAACAATCTACTAATCGGATTAAATACACCCCGACACTTCGCAATACGACATTTAGTCTACATCTCAATTGAGACTTACATTAGCAATTATGCATTGTGTTCCCGCAATGGAATATTCAAGAGTGACCCAGCCATTGTTCACACCTAAATATCGAAAGCAATGAACGCGGCCATGAAAGTTACATACTGCAACAATGAGACATCCGCGAAGAAACATCCGTGAATACATACATCCTGCAATAAGTCTAACCGGTACGCAATATAGCGAGTACATTATTAATCACATCTGCTCAATCACCTCCATGGACACGGCCAGAACAGCATGGCAGTATAACCATATAGAGGGCGTAATAAATACCGTCGCATCATGGCGATGACTATAACTTTGGTGAAGTCGGCAACAAGTTTAAGCAATGTCGGTGCCCCATATCCGACCTCATTCTCCGACCTCCATTATTGACTTGGACACCATTTTGGGAACTTTAAATCACATCGTTTGATTCATCGTATGATTCGTACCACGGAAACCACTATATAGAATAGACTACAATGCGAATGTAGTGATTTAAATGGCGTTAAATACCTTAAAGCCCAATTAACTTTCGAATCACCAGATCACATTGTATACAGCATATTCCATAGTATATACCATTTGAAAGAGGAAGCTCCAAAACATTGTATTATCAACTTATCCGGTGTAATAAACTGTGAACATGTGGTTTTTTTTAGGTACCGACGTGAATGTTGTGCGTACGTTTATGGAATACTATTAGGGCCACTTCTTAATGGCGCTTTCGGCGCGCGCCGAAAGCGACAAAAAGTGCGCCATTAGTAACGCACCGAAAGCGCCGAAAGCGACAAAATGTGCGATATTAGCGCATGTTTCGGCGCGCCAAAAGCACCACAAGCGACAAATAGTGCGATATTAGCGCATGTTTCGGCGCACCGAAAGCGCCACAAGCGACGAAATGTGCGACTAATGGCACATGTTTGGTGCTTGTGTCACGAAAATTGGGTTACGGCGCACTTTTGTCGCTTTCGGCGCTATCGGCGCGGGCGCCGAAAGCGACAAAATGTGCAATATTAGCGCATGTTTCGGCGCGCCGAAAGCGCCACAAGCGACAAAACGTGCGCCATTAGCGCTTGTTTCAGCGCGCACCGAAAGCGACACAAGCGGCGAAATTTGCGATTAATGTTTTGGCGCTTGTGTCACAAAAATTGGGTATCGCCATAAAATATACTACCTATACTTGTTTCGGCGCGCACCGAAAGCGACACAAGCGACGAAATGTGCGACTAATGGCACATGTTTGGTGCTTGTGTCACGAAAATTGGGTTACGGCGCACTTTTGTCGCTTTCGGCGCTATCGGCGCGGGCGCCGAAAGCGACAAAATGTGCAATATTAGCGCATGTTTCGGCGCGCCGAAAGCGCCACAAGCGACAAAACGTGCGCCATTAGCGCTTGTTTCGGCGCGCACCGAAAGCGACACAAGCGGCGAAATTTGCGATTAATGTTTTGGCGCTTGTGTCACAAAAATTGGGTATCGCCATAAAATATACTACCTATATACGAGCGCATACGATACTATGGGTGGCGGGATGGGGTGGGTACTACCTATATACGAGCGCCTGCGGCGCATAAGATACTATGGGTGGCGGGATGGGGTGGTGGGTGGGTACTACCTATATACGAGCGCCTGCGGCGCATAAGATACTATGGGTGGCGGGATGGAATGGTGGGTTGGTACTACCTATATACGAGCCCCTGCGGCGCATACGATACTATGGGTGGCGGGATGGGATGGTGTGTGGGTACTACCTATATACAAGCGCCTGCGGCGCATAATATACTATGGGTGGCGGGATGGGGTGGTGGGTGGGTACTACCTATATACGAGACCCTAATAAAAAGTGCGCCATTAGTGACGCGCCGAAAGCGACAAAATGTGCGATATTAGCGCATGTTTCGGCCCGCCGAAAGCGCCAAAAGTGACAAAATGTGCGCCGTAATGGCGCACTTTTTGTCGCTTTCGGCGGGCGCCGAAAGCGACAAAAAGTGCGCCATTAGTGCGACTAGTGGCACATGTTTTGGCGCTTGTGTCACAAAAATTGGGTTACGGCGTTAAAATTTTATCGCAATTTATCGTTGCATAAGCGCACTTTTACGCGGAACCATAGCAGCCACGAAGCTCTCCTTGTGGATTTTTCTTGTGCCACCACTAGTTCATCGAAATCCCAAACCAGATCATATATATATGCCAATAGAGCTGTTAAAACATTTATCATAAGTCCGTTGTTAAATCGCCTATGTAGACAAATAACCCAACATATCTTCGCGCAAATAGGCACATAATCGACATATAATGTGAAATGGCTACATATGTGATTATTTGATTCTAAAATAAGCAGGTAATAATGAACTCATACCCGTTATTTCGTTTTATGGCGCGGGTCATAGTGAAAACACATGTTAAAGAGCAAACACAAATGTGACTAAACCGCTCCAATTTTCAGCACATTTTCGACTCAAAATGAGGCGACTCTAAGCAGATTATCTGCCTGAATCATGTTATATTCTAAGCCGGTAATGTGCGGTTTATGGGAGAACAGGCTGAATTACGACAGCAACAACGGTGTTACCCTTTCGGATTCTTATTATGCCACTGCCCCATCTACAAACGGGTCATTTATGCCCTTTCAGCTGTTCACAAATTGGGCATAAATATTTTTTCTGGAAGTGACCCTAATAGTATTCCATATAAGTTTCATCTGGATTGTGAATTTTGTTGCATTCTGGGAGCAAGACGAGCGAAAAGTTGCTATGATTTCAGCTATTTTCTATTACTCTATGGCACCTTCTGAGACACAGCCGTTCCAAATGGTGATGAATTATAGTATTTCAATCATATTTTATGTCATAGATTGTTATTATAACCGTACTATATCAAGGCACTATAAAAAGATACTCGGTGACTCGAAAATTATATAGGCCTATAAGCATATTGTTCAATCGCATGTTTGCCTGTAGACACCCTGTCGAAAATGCACAATTCTTTATCAAATGCAACTATATAGTCGTCCTACTGGCGCAAGTTGGTAGCATATTAGTTATAACGGTTTTTTTTTCGGCGACCCATTATATACACGCAAGCAAAATACAATAATATTAAAAAAAAACAAAAATTCACCCACGATAGCAATCGTTTAATTCGTTTGATTTATATACGTTCCACCACCCTTGAACAAGAACAACATCTATGTTGCTTTAGAAACTATATAAAACTCCATCGCAACGACAGCTCCCAATACGACAATTCACTAAATGTATACATTTATTTAGACATTTACCTTATTTTTCGTTTATGGTTATGTGCCACGTTTGCTAATTGTACAATTGATATACATATTTCAGTGAGTATGGTGTAAGGGGGAGAGGGGCAATAACTAAGTACCATCACTTGTACTCCGACCTCTTTGTGATATAATTATTTTAATAAAATATGTTTAGTCTAGCCAATTTATATATGTTTTCATGAAAATCGGCTTAAAAATGGTTTTGTTGCTCCCACTCCCCTAATCTCCATGCAGCCGTAACCAGAATTGTGCAACTTCGGAAAATGTAAACTACACCGTTAGGCACGGATGTGTATTTATATAATTCCATTTACTGACTCCGACGGTGCCACTTATGTCTTCGGCAAATTTGGATCATAACGTTGATTCGCTGCACAATGTATATGACTATAATATACGTTTTGTGATAATTGACGACAAAAACGTTTTAATCAATTGTTGTTCCCTTTATCCGACCCATACCTGACATTGATAGCCTCACGTAGGTTACTTCAATCCAGACCAGTCCTTATATCAAAGCAATGACTACATATAAGTAGAAATCGGCGACAATACCGTTTTTATTAATTTTGGCGTCCTAACTAGTTCACTTTGACAAACCTATTCCAAAGCGTGTCTTCCAGATATAATCTATTTTAAGTGATACATTAATGGGTGTAACTCGATAAAAATGTCAGCTTTCATTTTTGTGAGATCTGTAAGGATTCAACAGCACATATATCTGATTTTGAGTCCTGAATTTTCTCCCGTTGATAACAAATAACTTATTTGTATGCATGATCAACTGGAATCTGTTTAATTTGAAATAAGTGGGACCATATAATTTAACCTCTTCTGTACTAAATACTTATCGACGAGTAGTTATGCCTCAGGAAATAGGTCGTTTGTTGAAATTATTATCTGAACATTTTCCTCTAATAAATAGTACAACTATACTTTTATTATTTGTCGACTGCTGTTTTTGTTGAAAACCCGTCGAGATGAATTATAAACCATTCCAATATATACTTTTATAAATATGTTTAATAATATTTTATTCCATTCAAACCACATCATGTATAATATAATGTTCTAGATAATAATATGTTTTGTTAGAACGAGGAAGTGGATTAGGCTAATATTTGCCGCTTGCACGAGTGACCTTATCTACTTTTGGATGCTTTTCTTATCCTACTTCTTCGCAATGTATGTGTAAATGTGGAGTGAATGAGAACAATGAGAGCAATATATATAATTATGCACTTAAAGGCACGTGAGGCCTTAGTGCCGAAAATATTCATATTTGTTCCAATCACCGTAAACAGAAAAAACATTAAAACTCATACAGTTTCGTTCATATATACCATGACCATCGCGTAAACAGCATGTTATCATAAAGATTTACTTTATTTTACCTAAACAAGAGCCTGATTGTGTTACAGAAGACAGCACAATGCTGCTGGCTAATCACACACAAATGGCATAAACGCTCTTTATTCGTTCCATATCAGGTATTCACCAACAAAGAACGCTCTTTATGTTTACAATCATAATATAAACAAACACCAGAAAAGTAACTTTTTATGCTTTTGTTTACATAACAATGGTCAAAAATATGACAATAACATACTGTTTATGCTATATTTCTTATTTGTATACGGACAAAGTCTGTCTACATTTTGTTGTTCTTTCTGTTTGTGGCGGTTTTTGACGGGTGGAAATATTTTCACAGAATACCCACCGCCAAGGCCAACCGTACCTTTAATACTTAAAGGAATGAATTTGAGCCATGAATTAGTGCAAAATACAATCGTGTTCTCTTTGAACGATACAAACACCATGGTAACTATAATGAAAATGTGTCTATGACTCCAGTCATAAATTCATTTTCATTATAATTACCATGTTGTTTGCATCGTTCATAGAGCACATTAGTGTATTTTGCACTCATCCATGGCTCAAATGAATTTATTTGTTGCATATATTCTGTTTAGTATAAAAGGAGATGATCCCATAAATGGTCGGATTTAGGGTCCAGTCCCCCTTTAAGTTTCGCTTGTCATTTCATATATACGTTTATAACTCAGTGGGAGAATCCATTTAGTATGGCTATGGTTAAAGCTGCAGTCACGAGAAACAAATTTCTGTGAGGTGGAATATGGTAATCTCAGTGTCCCATTACCCGCAAGCTCCGCATTAAGACTCGAAGATTGATAACAGCGGAAATTAAACATTGGTTTAGTTCATCATTGCCAATAACAGATCGCGGACCGCCATTAGTCTGGTCTAATTCTGAATGATGGGGATATAAAGCAACATGAGATATTCTGAGATGGTTCGTTGTAACATGATGCTGGTGACGGTTCACCGTGTATCGAGTTTCCTGTCCAGATTGACGTTATCCGCATGAAGATAGTGACACTTCCTCGTCGCCTGAACAACTCATCACACACCACCAGCCCTGATAACATAGTGTCGGATATTTGCAGAATGAGGTTCCCAGAGGGTGAATGTAGTGACGCTACCCTGCACAAAGGACTAATGTCACCAAATTCATCTTCTGTGGTCCTCTAGCTACAAGGTTTGATCTGCTATGGAAGACCTAAACACAGATTTAAGTTTCAGATGGTGAATATGTGATATGCACCTACTGGGCGACTCGATTATGCAATGAGTCGTCTGCTAATTTGGGAATAGAGAGAAACTAAATTAAAAAATGAAAATATTCTTTGTGAAGAAAAAACTAAAAAAAATGATAATAAAGAAGCTTTCCAGAAAAGATGAGGCCAATACAGAATGAGGTCCCCAGAGGGTGAAGTTAGTTATGCTAGCCCACTGTGCGGGGTAGCGTCACTAATTTACCCTCTGGGGACCTCATTCTGCAAATGCCCGGCACCATATTCTCAATCTTGCACACAATGGCTCTCAGGGGAACCGTGATTTATCGATAGGACTCATCTCGTAAATGATCGATTCGCGCATATATCGATGACATATTAGCAAACAGCTGCGGGTCACTAGTACTTTATTTATTCACCGAGTAAATACGAGTTTTATGGAGCCCCTAAGTGAACGTTGAAATGACAAATATGTTCTGTTTCGGTTGGTGAAGCCTGAAGGCAGTACATACATGGGCGAGTGAAACTGTACATTGTGTTGGAAGCGACAAATGTATAGTGTATGCTGGTATACCATATCTAGATGAATCATTGTGTAAATGACGCGATTCGTGCATAAATCTATGACATTTTAGCAAACAGCTGCGGATCACAATAGTGACTGCTATTGGGACAGTTTGAAGAATCAAATAAGTCTTATTTGGTTTCCCATATTTTTGCAGTGTTATATATAGTCCTGATTCATTAACCGAGTAAATACGAGTTTTATGGAACCCTGCAGTGATGGTTGAAATGATATATATAAGTTTCGTGACTGGATGAAGTATTTGGTTAATTTACTTTAGCTAAGAGCAGGAAACCACGGTCCATATACACAGCAGGGTTATTGGACTAACAAAGAAATGAGCGATAGAATGTGTACCTTATATGTTTCAAACCATGGATACCACACTATACTGGTATACCGTACAGGCACGTTCGTATACTGATAGAGTTAATTGCCATCAGCTAAGGCATACACGAACTTAAGGGATGCAAATATGAAAATAAGTATCCGGGGGACATGGCACCAATGCAGCATGTGTTAAATGCGGCATTACAGGTTTTATGCTTCACTTATGGCACAAAGCTGCGAAAGTTTGGGATTTTGAGATTTGGATGCGTAACATGTTTTTTGTACTCCGTGAATACCAGCTCAGTGTGTATGGAAAAATAGCCCGATTTCTCCCCCCTGAATAATACCGACTGCGCCTACATGACACTGTTTTATAATCGCGACGATAATATGCTTTGTGCGTTTCAAATATTTCTCAGTTATATCAAATCAGTGACTAATGGTACGAACAAACCTAAGTATAGACAGCTGTTTCTTCCGACCAGTCATTTATAAAACAAAACAAAACAAAACGAGCTCTTGTGACCATATGGTTTAAAGGTACTCAATCCGATTTAACGCTCCTATATTACTATTTCTTTGGCTTCGCGGGTAAAACATATTTGATTCGAGTCGAGGAACCCACCCATCAAAGCTCAGAGTGATCAGATATAGATTTTGAAGTTTGTTATATCAATTGTTTGTGGCCCAGAAACAGGCCATCAAATGGATGGTCTCGGTCAAAATTGAGGTGAATAGTCAAGTGATAATACGGCCATATTTCGTTGAACAAAATGATAATAAACAACACGTTTTGGGAAATTTGATACCATAGTTGACAGTCACTGTGGTTAGCATTATTTTGCTGCAGTTAATCGATTCTGATAACTAAAGCATATTTTGAAGAAAAAAATTGTTGTTGTATTTTGATGATATGGGGACCCTCTGATCGGATTGAGTACCTTTAAGCATATTTATTGTAACAAAAGTTACAAGGGTTTGAGGCACAAGTTATAACAACTTAATGTGACCCCTCTCCCGACAATATTTACACAAATGTTTAAAACAAGATGAATAACAGATATAATGTATATGTAATATTAAGAATGTTGATGATGATGTCGGGTGATATGTGATTGGTGGATTGTGATTACCGGTCCCGATATCCTCTCCTATACATATCATGCCATGTCGTGAGTAGTTACGACTGTTACAGGAAACGTTTGCTTTCTGAAATATATTTTTGAACAATGTTAAAAGAGTAGTTGGTTTCGACGTTGTGTAATGTTTGGGCGCCTCTGAGGAAATCGTTTACGTCTACTATTTTTATTTAGTTCTTTGCGGTCGGAATAATGGCCATTCGAAAAAGAATATTAAGGCATCCTCTATCTCTGCGCAACAGTTTCACAATGGGCTTTCGGCTGTATAGTTATCATACATGTACATATCTGAGGGATGTTCACTACAATGCAACCGTTGCGAATTTAGCAATGAATATTGTTTTCTTTCCGACTCCCAATTTGAAAATAAGGAGATGTTTTGAGGGTCAATTTAAGTCTATAAAACTAAGATTGACCTTACATTCTTGTGGGTAAACCGCATAAAACCGATGGCTCAGAATATATTTGAAGAAAAGTATACACAGTAGGCAACTGTTGTGTGTACTGTCACATAAGACATGGGGTGTCTTTTGCAGGGCATGACGTATATCGCCTCAGATGGGTCAATTCCTCTCAGACCACTCCCGTATCTGTCTGAATCATCAGGATGTTTGTAGAATGCTGTAACTTATTCTCTCTATCACACAGTTGTTAAGATCAAATATAACCTGTGTTGACTCCATGTGGAGGCATTCCTCAAATCCAATCGAGCTGACATTGTTTAAAGCCAATTTCTCACTCAATTGAGCACAAGTGGATCGGGAAATTCGCGTTCGATAACTAACAAATAAGCACTGTGATTAGTAATTGACGTTTATGACTGTGCGGTTTGTTATCAAGAAGCGATATTTGATTAGGATGCTGTCGTTCCGCCAAACACAATCGATTCAGCTCACTGTTATTCTGTTGAAAGCTTTATCTTAGGACTTGCAAAGCAGCAATTTGGGTTGTTAGTGTTTGATTTACACACAAAATTTAATAAATTGATAAAAAAAACCTGAATAAGTTTATGAAATGGATAAGCTTTTGTCATTGCTGCGTCGCGGTAAATCTCAGTCAATATTGGTGGTTAACTGGTCCCCGGACTATAGACAGGGACGTGGCTGGAGGGTCTTCGTTGGGGGGGGGGGTTGCCAACCTTGGGAAATTCCGACAATGGTTCGGCCCGGTGTGCGAAAATTTTGAAATCGGAACAAGAAAATCGCAAAATCCTATAGCATCTAGACTAGCCTCATGCAAGCCTTCGTAGGGTTGCAAAATTCAAACCTGACACCCCCCCACTTAGGTTGAAAAATTTCCAACTGATGTCAATTCCAATGGCAATGTTGACCAAATGTATGACAATATTGTTTTCTTAAATTAACTTTTGACTGGCCACGGGGGAGTGACCAGGGACCAAGTCGCCACGTATCTGACTGTAGATCTTGCCTATACTCTGCATCGGCGGCCGACGTTATGTGTATGTTATAGGTGTCGGCATCATTATGCACGTTACATAGCGATAGCGGCGTACGCCATCAGTCAGGAACTAGTCAAGGTTTGTTGTTGACTAGTCCCCGGACTATATAAACATCACTAACGCTTTGCATACAATTATGTCGACGTTACGTTAAACGTGATCATGTTACAGGGCGACTGCGGCCTAGTGTGTACGTTGACGTAACATTTTAGCCATGCACGGTTGGTTCCCCGTTCGACAATAGCAACGAGGTTTTCAAATATATTCAATTCGTGGTCTATACTACAGTAAGACGTATATATACGAACTTGACTATTCAAGTAACAAAAACAGAACAACGAACACACTGACGGCCAGTTACTACAGTGACATGTGTCAATGTCCGGTTTTCCTGAACTGTTAATGTAAACATATTTTTATTTCCAAATCCAAACAAATAACATAATATACAGATTACATAAATATACAAAACATAAGAGTTAATTATGGAAACGAGGATCAGACAACAAACCCGAGGGCTTATATGAAGTCTTCTCCTCTTTGGCGACATGTCCCTTCCCCAATAAGTGAGGGAGGGGTATCAATAAGACGGAAAGGGATTGAAATAATGGTTTTAGGAGAAGTGGATATATATAATTAAATTTGAGTTAGGGATGGAAGAAGATAGTGTTAGGGATAGCATGAGGCAGGGTGAGAGAGAACGAGAGAGAGAGAGAGAGAGAGAGAGAGAGAGAGAGAGAGAGAGAGAGAGAGAGAGAGAGAGAGAGAGAGAGAGAGAGAGAGAGAGAGAGAGCGAGAGAGAGAGAGAGCGGGTGAGAAAGTAGAAGACAGGAGGGGACAGATGAATCGTGAAATGATGACAGTTGTGGGCAGTTTTCAATAATTGAGTTGTCGCGTGATTAAAATTATGCTCGTTTATTGTAAGATGCATGCACCAGGCGCTATGGGAGGGGAGGGGATAAACCATATTGGCTGTTAACTGGTTCCATTCGTCAAAAAGTAATTAAACAAACACACACGGCTACGAGTGTTCATAATCAAAATATGTCGTGGACTATATATCACCCGTGAGAACAAGAACATATTCAGCAGCACTAACCCGAAACAGGACTGAACTGTTACCAGCCCACACGGCTCTGCTCAATCCACGCATGATCGAGACGAATAACGAGCTAACGTTTGGTCTATTTGTCTGTCCTTGAGTTAGAATAATCAAGAAAGGACCACCTCTTGTTGGTCAACTGTTCGTGATTGTTCAAGACCAATGATTTGTGTACACCTAATATAGAACGAGTCATCTTTGGGAAATGTCTATTCTGTCGCCTGTCTCGTGGGTGGCTGTTGGCTTTTATGGACTCATTCCAGTATATATACGCGATTTTGCGGCTGACCATGGCGCCCACGGGACAAGATACATTATATTCGCTAATAAGGCTCTCGCCACCGGCAACCTTTGACGATGTTGGCGCAAATAAATAATAAATAGAATTCCGTAGATACCCGTGGCCTGCCTTGATTTTGGTAACCGTTGTGACGGCGAAGGCAGCATGCGATTTTCATTATCGTGGGAAAACTTCAGTGCTGAGACGTCAGCCTGAGATCGATTACCATTTAGCCGGTCCAGTTTGGTTCATCGTTGCCTGATGATAGAGTATTTATTCCCCCAAATAACAGGTCTGGCACATCCTGAATTCAACTACTATAGTTAAATTTAACTATTATAATTGACTATGGATATACCAGACTAAGATTTTCTCTGATTCTGCGAAATATGTGTGACGTATGTTTCATGATATATAGCAACATTTAAGTTTGCATAATAGCGAGTAAAACAGGCAGGCTCCAGATAGAGTATGTTTAGCTTGATGAGCATGACTACTTTAACCCCACAACGACAAAATCTGCCTCTCCAAATGACATTTATACCAGTACGGATACTTTCATTCTTAAAGGCACAGGCGGCGTTCGTTGCAGAAATATTCATATTTGTTCAAATCGCCATCAACAGAAGGAATAGTAAAATATATATAGTTTGTTCATATGCCAAACATAATCAGAGCGTACATAGTATATTGTCGTCAAGACGTAAGATGGTGTACGTAAACAAGAACCTGCTCATGTTACAGAAGTTTTGTTTCTGTTTACATAACACAGCGCAATTCTATTGGTTAATCACACAAAAATGATATAAACGCTCTTTATTATTTCCATATCAGGAAAACAGTAACAAATAACGCTCTTTGTGTTTACCATATCCGGATCTAAACAGAAGCCAGGTTCTGTAACGATTTTGCTTTTGTTTACACAACAAAGGAAAACATTTGAAGATAACATACTGTTTACGCCATATTTCTGATTTGTATAAGAACAAAGTCTGTCTATATTTTACTATTGTTTCTGTTTATGGCGGTTTTTGACGGAGTTGAATATTTTAACAGCATACCCACCGCCAACGCCGCCCGTATCTTTAAGTGATTGCATTACAGTACAAAGCTTTACTGAACTACTGTGTGTCACTCTTCTTCAACTATATTCGTATTATGTTGGGTTATGCCTCTTTTATCGAACATGTTAAATAGCAATAGCCATATTCAACTACCAAAGTGAAATATATAACTATAATAGTTGAATTTATGATGTGCCGAATATGAACGAGGTGACACTCAGACAGGGCTCGAAATACCCTGAAATGTTTACTTGCTACATATGAAATTGTCTCTTGAGTTCTGAATTTAGGATGGCATGATTAAAATATCATTAACATTGCCTCAAAATCTGGTCTATACAGAAAAAAGCCGACAATTATTTTTAATTGAATATTATATTTGAGCGCTTACAGGTATTGTATGTTTGTTATGTGATAATCAAATTCAATGTGGCTTTATTTAATTCATATGTCCGGTTTATAAATATGTTATAATCTTATTTCTGTGTATCTGTAAAATAACCTCGGTGCTAATGCTCAAGAAATACCGCGCAGCGGCATGTGGTTAAGGTTTAACCAAACCAGTCCAATATGGTCTCCAATGATATGTTAATCAAATTTTAAAATTGGTAGAAAAATATCAAAAACGTCACAAAATTCAAAGAAACAACAATCAATGTATCATGTGTAGTTAATAACACAATACTGGTAGCAGATTTGAAAATATATAGCACATACTTACCAACCACACTCTGTCTTTGTGCGCACGTACAGACATATCAGTCGGATAATGTTCATAAATAGAGGATATCTAGTGTTTTTGAGTGGATACCGAAAAATATGTCATGAGTGAGCGAGACAAATGTTTATTTTCGCGAGCGGCTTGCCGCGAGCGAAAATAAACATTTGTCGCGGTCACGAATGACGTATTTTTCGGTATCCACTAAAAAAAACACTAGATATTCTTTTTATTATACGCATTTCCAAAGAAATTCACCACTTACGACGTTAAATGATATCATAATCGTCTTCAATCGATGCATAATTTTTGAAGCCATCAACTGATCGATGCCTGTTCTCGCAATGCTACTTCACCATCCGCAGAATATACAAATATAGTTCCCGTATTCTTCCCTTTATTTCCGCCATAAATATGTCGAATTTCAACATAAAATAGATTTTAATTATAACTGTATCAGTGAATATAATATAATTTAGAATATCACAATGGGTTCTTTCACTTTGACATTCTTCAATAGTACAAACCGGAAACAGTATGGGTACTCGCAAGTGAATCGGTCGCACGCGCAAGCTAGTGTGAAAGTATATTCTTCTATACCCCCTTCTGGGTGATATCGATATTTATCTAAACTCGTTTTTTTCTATAATTCACTGTTGGGCGTATAATAAAAGAAAGTACTTCAGGATTCAGGAGAACTCCGTAAGAAATGCTTTGTTGAGAAATCCACATTTGAAAGTAATAAATCGTATTTAATTTAAATTTTCCAAAGCCAGGGTATGTGTTGTGGCTCAAAGCAAACAGCTGGAATTGACTGTGACTGTAATTGTGCAAGGTCAGAATCCCTCAGCAAGCCAGCTTATATTTTAATATGGCCAGCCTGGTCCAAATCCCAATCAGGATTAATCAAGAGATTACTCAATGAATTCACACCAGCAAGTTTAGAATGGATTCAGTCATTGCCAAATACTGCTGTGTGATATCTGGTTGTGTCATTTCAAAATTCATCAATTCACTTCAAAAGCATGAAAATTAAATCATGTTTTGTGCTGTAATGTATGGATTTCTCAACAAAGTAAACTCCCCAACCAGGATTCAGTTTTGTTTGTGGAAATTTCTCAACAACAGACCCTGCACGTGCGCACAAAGTCAGATTTAAGTTACGAAGAAAGTATCACATATTTCCCATTTCTGTCACAGATAAAGTATTATTTACTATATATAATATAGGTATAGTTGTTTTTAGCTTCTCGTGTGAAGTTTGTGCCATTTTTTCTCTCTATTTAAAAAATTACCCAAATTTGAACCGGAGTCCATATTGGAGTGGTTTGTAAAATGGCAGGTTGAAATATAAATTGTACGAGAAAGCATAAAAATTTTACATTTAAGAGAACAGATACATCTACTAAGAGTTATCGCTGAAATTATACAGACATACAAGTAGTCTAAATAGTAATATATGGCCATTTGTTGGCGAACTTTTCAAAATAGAACAAGGGAATGGACAGAAGAGCCTGTTTCAGCTAGTATTATAATATTTCGACGGCACATCATGGAGTGGAAATCATTTGACTCGACTGGCACGTCCCAAGTGTTGTTGTGTAGTTTCCGGCCGCAGGCCGGGCAGGATGGTCGGAACGCATTGTGCAATTCCCTTCACCCTTTCTTGATATATTAGATGAAGATCGATTTTTGAGGCTGTTGTATTTGGAGTCAAAGCAGTGCAGTGGAAGCGTGGTGGAGGAGTCGAGGCTGTTGGGACGTGAGGCTTGGTTTAGGCTGGATGACTGGTTGGTGTGGCTGTTGGTTGGCTGGCTTTAAGGCTGATGCGTCTTGGATGCTTGGTTGGTGGTGTTGTTGGGGGCTGTATTGGCGTTGGCTGGTGAGGTTATTGGCTGGCTGGTGATTTGGCTGTTGGTTGGCTTGGTTGACGGTTGTGTGGGATCTAGATGGGTCTGTCGGTGTTGTCGATTTCTAGGATGGACTTGGTCTTTTTGGTGGAGAGCAGCTGGTTTCGTAGATGGAGTTCTTGGATGAGTGGGCTGTTGTCAATTCTGGCGAGGGTCTGGTTTCTGAGGTCGGTTAGTCGATGTTTCATCCTAGGCATGTCTGCTGCGTCGTGGAGAGCTTGGATTGGTGTGAAGATTGGCTGATGTAGAGCGATGCGGAGAGCTTTGTTTTGGACTTTCTGCAGGGTTTCGATTGAGCTGTTGGAGGCTGCTGCTATGATGGGTGCGCCATACTCCATTACTGGGCGGACGTATAGTTTGAAGAGGTTGATGATGGTCTGGCTGTTGGTTCCCCAGTCGGTAGCTCTGAGACAACTTAGCAGGTTTGTTCTTTTTCTGGCTTTGTCGGCGACTTTTTTGATGTGCGCGGCGAAGGTCATTCGTTGGTCGAGGGTGATTCCTAGTAGGATGGCTTGGTTGGATGGTTGAACGGTCTCGGTGTCTATCTTGATGTTGATAGTCTGTGTTGTTTTTCTCTGGTGGAATATGATGAGTTGTGTTTTCTTGGCGTTGAGTTTTATTCTCCATCTAGAGCACCATGTTGATAAGTCGTCGAGGGTCTTTTGTAATCGTTTTTGTAGGATCCTGGGGTTTTTGTGTGTTGTCCAGAGTCCTAGGTCGTCGGCGAATTGTGAGATTTCTACGTTGTTTCCTGGGTTGGTGGGTATGTCATTGGCGTATATCAGGAAGAGGAGTGGGCTGAGTACTGATTGTGGGGTTCCGGCGCGTAGGAATACTGGGCTGGATGTGTCGTTGTTGATGCGGACGCTGAGTTGACGATCTTGTAGGAAAGAGGATACTAGTCGTGTGTATTTTCGGGCGATGTTGAGCTGGCTGAACTTGTATCTTAGGCCGTCGTGCCATACGGAATCGAAGGCCTTCTCAACGTCAAGGAATACTGCAGCTGTTAACCAGTTTTTGCCAAGGGATAGTCGGGCGTCTTCAGCTAGTCGAACGATGTGTTCCATGCCTTCTTTGCCTTGTCGATAGCCGCGCTGCCACGGGTTGAAGAAGTTGGAGGATTCAAGGTGCTCTCGTAGTCGGCTGCTGATAATTCTTTCGAATAGTTTCCCGGTACATTGGAGGAGGCTGATGGGTCGATAGTTGTTGGGAATGGTGCGGTTTTTTTCTGGCTTAGGTATCATGATACCGACGGCGGTTTTCCATGCTGTTGGGAAGTATCCAATGGTCAGGCAGGCGTTGAATAGAAGGAGTAGTCTGGCGAAGAAGGCTGGAGGGGCTTGTCGTAGGATGGAGTATGTGATGCTGTCGTTGCCTGGTGCTGAGTTGCCTTTTCCCTTCTTTAGGTTAGATGCGATTTCGTCTTGTGTGATTGGAGATGCTACGGGGAAGACATCATCGTGGTCGTTGGTGGTACTTGGAAGTGGTATGAAGAGGTCGGGGTTGTCTTTGATGTGGTTGTCTACAGTTGCTTTGAAGTCGTCGTCGTAGGCTGGGCCTTGGTGGGTGTTGTGGATTTTTTGAAGGTTGTCGGCGAAGGCTTCTGCTTTTTCTTTGTCTCCTGAGGTCAGGACGTCCAAAAAAAAAACGTCCCAAGTGAATTCGGCTTGTGGTTAATATATGGTTAGAGCGTTGTGATTAGTAATTATCATAGTATGCTCAGTTGGATAAAGCATGTGACACAATTAGAGTAGTTATCGTGCATTGTGTCTCGAATGGTGTCTCGAATGGTCCTTCTGCGTGTCACGTTCGATAATGCATACGCAAATTAAATTGTAAATTAGAATTTTATTTTAAAGAAAAGAAGTGTTTCCAACTGATATGTCAAAATATTTCCGAAACGCGATGAGATCCGACATCGAACACAGATGCAGAACTTTCCCCCCTCAATTTAAAAATATCAAATGAAAAGATTGGGATTTATAAAGTGGTTTTCCCAAGCCCACTTCGTTGTCGGTGAAGGGAGTTTCGGAAATAGAACAATTTGTCTCATCAGTAGAAGTGAAATTTAATTTGTTGAAAATTATATAACCGCCGGATCAGTACAACATATTTAATTCATGGTTGTATTGTATGTCCGCTTCTGTTATGGCACGTGGAGACAATTTTTTTGTTTTAAATTACTGTTATTAATGTATGCTGAAAATGATAATATACTATGTTTTGTTAATAATCGACAGCTCATTATTAAAAGTTTAGCCGCCAACATGGCGTGCGTACATGTATATATATATACGTGCATGACGTAAGCCATAACCGGTGTCCTGTGTGTTTTATTCACTGTAGGTGGGGTTGAGGCAGACATATATATCGATATTTTGTGTACACGTGCAATTATGGCGCACAATATTTTAGTCTGGAGGAGATCCAATCGATATTTGCCACCAATATGGCATTATGTTGGTATTCGATTTCAATGTGTTACAATTGAAGTGGTGATCTTCAACACGAATCTGTCCCATGTAAAAACGACTAGAGACACCTCTATAGGCGGAATCTTGGTACCATATACCTTCAAGGAGACTCAGAATTCGGTACAGAATGGTATTATCGTGAACCAGACAGATGGTGGATATACTGTATACAGGTCTGGCACATCATTTGACATCTGTCGCACCTTTCTCTTAACGAATCCAACAACCCCCCATTTATTGATTCGCGTAATAAGATGTGTGTATTATTCCAGACAATGGGATGTTCATACCTTGGGTAAAAGGAAAGGGGTTTCCAGACGTTCCCCAACCCTTTCCCTACTGAAATACTCGTTGACGAGTAGTTCCCTTAGGAAATGTTCAGATAATAAGTTTAATAAATGAAGTTTGTTGAACTTATTATTTGAACATTTCCCACCAAAGAATATGAATCCATCTGCACTTGTATAGCTTTCGTCTGTTTGCCGTATGCTTTTATTACCTTAACATATCTCCAAATGAAAAATAAACTATTCCATGTACACTTTATAACTGGGTGGAGAATTCATGTAGTATAGAAAGGGGTTAACCTGTGACTGACCGCATGTGCACCCACACTGATGTATGTCATGTGTTCCTCTTTGTTATATCTGTGCATCATTTAGGTCACAATACATGCATACTTATATTGAATCAACCAACAATATCTCGCCCGTTTACTTTATAAGCCATACCACGACGTTGTCAATTGTCAAACTCCACGCAGCGCCCCCTATGTTAGCACTGCGATATAGCACTGCCACAAGGATGGTACTTTGCGGACCGATACATCTATTTTCACATATTGTCGGAACTATATTTATACACCTATTATCTCATTTTGACCAACAAAAGTTTGCAATAATGGTAATTCTTTCGGTATTGATAAGAAGAATATAGACTGAGCCAGACATAGACAATTTTAATCCTAAACATAAGAACTAAGAACACGTAATAAATCCTTACCAAATGTCCTTATGGCAGTGTATCTAAGCGGAGCGATGGGAGATAACTCTGCCTGGAGTTTGGTCAATTGTATTGATGTGGGACAGACCGGCAGACGGTTAGTCTGTTGTACATTTAATTTTTCTTAACCCTTTACACACTAAATACTCATTGATGAGTACTTATCCCTTAAACCCCTGTCACAATCCGCTGTGATCAGACCGGCGCTTGCATTGCGCTGAAAAATTACCAAAGCGCCAAACTAAACGCACTAAGGTATCCAAGAACCGATTGGTGACGCAGTTGACACTGGCTAGGACGGGGGAGGGTCCCCATGATCGCCCCTGAGTGCCAGAGCGCCGCGCTTGTTTTGTGAATGCACAAACCAAGCGCAGATGTTCGGCGTTCTGATCAAGGCGCAGTACTGTCGCCGTGGCAGCGAAAAGCCAGCGACGTGAGCGTCCCGTTGACGTAGCAAGCATGCATACAAGCTACTCGTGATCGCAGTAAGAAACCAATCTTGTCCTCTGCGACTGCAGTAAGTTTAAAACCCCTGTCACACTCCGCTGCGGTCAGGTCGGCGCTTGCATTGCGCTGAAAAAGTACCAAAATATGAGTAACACGCAGGAGGAGCGCGGAAAACTATGCCGCTTATCACGTTTTTATTGCGCTCTTATTACGACCCATTGCGTTTCTACTTTGTCAAGTCTCACGCTCTCACGCGCTCTCACTGTGCTTCCTCTAAGCTAAAAACGTCCTTAGTGCGTCCAATTGGCTGTCATTGTGTTGCTAGTACGTTCTCAATAAGTTTTCAAAACGTTCTCTGCGTGGGCGCGGAGAGTATAAATAGCGACTCATGCGTGCTCCAGTTATAGTCAGTTTTTAGTTTGTGGGAATATACCCAACAATCTACAATAGACTAGTTGTCCATGTTCCAATTATATATGTTCCGGATATATAGTCATAATTTAAATTGAGCATATGTTTCGATTCACTTTTCCACTATAGTATGATAGTGTGATAACGCGGAATTTCGTCAGGGAACACCGTGGCTAAATAGATCGGCATAATATATGCCCTTTTTATTTTTGAATGGCATGACCTATGGAGGCCGACATGGTTGTTTATGCCTGTTTACATGTAGCACATGTATATACGGAATACATTGGATTCCATTTAGGTGCCACTTCACGTGCACTATTCTTATTGCGTATTCCATGTTATATATGTGCCACATTTGTGTCTGAATACATGTACATCGGATTCCAGTTTAAATTTGCATATTATATGCAAACTCCGATGGTGTGGGTGAGCAGATCGCATTTCAAAGTGGGATCGTACTGCAAACGTTGGAAGAACGCCATTTGTCACGCTTTGGCGTACAACGAGAGCCCTATTTGCAGTGGCAACATCGTGTGGACGTTCTATGATCGGGAACCAGTCCATAATACCACGCACTAAGATCGGGAGAGAGACGAAAGAGATGATTTCTTGCTGCGACCACGAGTAGCTTGCATGCATCCTTGCTACGTCAACGGGACGCTCTCGTCGCTCGCTGTTCGTTGCCACGGCGACAGTACTGCGCCCTGGTCAGAACGCCGAACCTCTGCGCTTGTTTTGTGCATGCATAAAACAAGCGCGGCGTTCTGGCGCTCAGGGGTGATCATGGGGGACCCTCTCCCGTCCTAACCAGTGTCAACTGCGTCACCAATCGGTTCTTGGATACCTTACTGCATTTAGCTTGGCGCTTTGATACCTTTTCAGCGCAATACCAGCACCGGCCTGATCGCAGCGGAGTATGACAATGGTTTAATCGGACAACTAGTGGACAACTATAGTCTATTGTGGATTATTGGGTATATTCCCACAACCTAAACATTGACTATGACTGGAGCACGCATGAGGCGCTATTTATACTCTCCGCGCCCACGCAGAGAACGTTTTGCAAACTCATTGAGAACGTACTAGCAACACAGTGACAGCGACTTGGACGCACTAAGGACGTTTATAGCTTAGATGAAGCACAGTGAGAGCGCGTGAGACTTGACAAAGTAGGGACGCAATGGGTCGTAATAAGAGCGCAACAAAAACGTGGTAAACGGAATAGGAGCATATACCTTGTTTTAAAAAAATTGACAGTTTTCCGCGCTCTTCCTGCGTGTTACTCATATGTTGGTACCTTTTCAGCGCAATGCAAGCGCCGGCCTGATCGCAGCGGAGTGTGACAGTGGCTTTAGGACATGTTCTGAACATTTCCTTTAAATAGCCAGGACTTCTTCTGCTCTTGTATGATCTGTTGTCTGCTAATATTATCTGAACATCCCTGCATCAATTTCAATGTATACTTTTATAACTGTATGGGAGGATCCATTTACTATAGCAGCCTTAATTCATTACCACCGACCTCCGATAAGCAGCTGAAAAACCGAGCTCTCATTATAGCGTCGCTAAATTCTCTCACTTTAGCGACGCATTCGGCAAACATCGTCAGATTCCGTACCGTTTCAGACTCCGCTTTAATACAACTCCATGATTGGTTCTAACTATATCACGTAATTTTTAGCTGGGTGACTGGGTCAATGATAGGCGCGCATTTTTGAATTTAGTTGTATTCCGCCGATTCGTGGGAACGAAAACATTTACATTTAATGTCGAATTAAGCATTATTTAAGTTTCGTTTTACAACAATGCTATAGAATAGTCTATAAAATATATATATATATATATGAAATTACCGCATGGCCTAAATTGACTACTGTAGACACGACAAATAGCACTATTGTTACGAGGTGCAACATTCGTTGGTACGTCGACGATATGCCGGCGTTGTCGATAACAGGCACCGTGAATCTGTGCTATCAACGGCATTCATATCGAATGCTTGGTCCATGTTTCCAGATATATTGTGATCAAAGATCATGAACCATGCAAATTATTAGATCGAATAACTAGTCAAATAGCAATACAAGTAATCAGACCATTTTATGCAGAACTTCGGCTACAAAGTAGTGACACATTTCTTCCAGATCTGGAAATATCCTTCCGCGAAAATTGACTTCCAATTATACCCAGATGTCATAGGTCGAGGAGTCCAGAATGTTTATCGACATACCCAAATACCAGAATTTACAAGATTCTTGTAAATTGGAGAAAATACATGTTCAATAATAAATTTGTTATCGACAACACAGACTGATCACATCACACCAGAATCGTGTTCAAACATGTCCATAAATAATAAGTTTCCCAAATAATTTTCTGATTTGCGTGGGACTATTTTGTCTACTTATATCGTAGTATTATATTTCCTATTGCATTGCCATGTGAATGACACGTTCCACAGAGATACCTGATACTACACCGCATTGTTTTATACGATACAAGTTTCATATTTCGCGCATTAACTCCATGAAAATTTAATTGGTATTTTGACAGAGGTGCATATTATCGGTATAAGACGACGACGATGTTGATGATGATGATGATAATGATGATGAAGATGATGATGATGCTTACACAAACAAAGGACCCCGAATTCGATGGCCAAATGTCACTAAATGTACATACACTGTAAATATGTTACACAACTCTGTATTTTGTGCATAATAGTGTACGATTGAGTTATCAATAAAGCATCTCTCACAGCTGGTAGATATTGCTGACAAACTTATCCAAAATACACGACTGGGGATTACCCTCCCCTTGCGTTGATCGCACATTTCGAGTCAATTTGGCATCGAACCAGCTTTGACATCGCTATAGATGCACGTCACTATAGACGCACGTCACCGACTGAACGGGACTCCCGTACGGCATTTTATATGTTTCATCCTTTTGAAAGTCACAGCCACATGGATCGATCATGGACCGATTTTCATTCTTGATCTGGTTTGAGGGACATCTCAATGTGCCATTCCGGTCGACACATGTCATTTCGATAAGATATGCAAATTTGTTCACGCTCACTTAGTTAAGCACATATGAGCAATGAACACTCATACCGAGTTCGTGAGTCCATAACCGAGATATTTATGTCGTCCGATTGTTAGTAACCTGGCCTATAGACATAAAGCGACACTGTCGTCACGTGGTAATTATATGGCTGCCCGATGTTGTATCAGCTATCAAAATTCAAAAGCTAATTTTCTCGGCGATATCATAGCATGCATGTGATTAAGTAAAGGGCAAGTGTAGAATTTGTGAGGTTTCTTCACTCAGATTTGAAATTGAGAATAGGAAACTTTACCCCATTAGCAAACTGATGATGCAGCTATCAAACGGCCCCGTATTCTATTATTAATTAGTTTTTATTGGAATTAGATTTGTATATAATAATAATTATATTGATTTTCTGCATGGCTAACATAATTCTTACAGCGAAATATAGAATTTGTACGAGGGCCTAGCCACGTACGGAGATATAGGGAGAGAGAGATAGAGAGATAGAGCGAGAGTGAGAGAGAGAGAGAGAGAGAGAGAGAGAGAGAGAGAGAGAGAGAGGGGGGGAGAGGGGGCATGCAAGACCGGCTATGGCCACGTACATGGATATGAAAACGGCAACGGACATCAGATCTGTATATGGAAACCGAATTGATATGCAATTAAATAAGGCCTCTACTCGTGCATGACAATTCACACTTGGGTGTTATGCGGATTTACAAACCGGTTCACGCCCCTCGGCCAATCAAATCGCACATGTCACTCGGGTTAAAACACGGATCATACCATTGGTAGCGTTCATTGGGGATGCATGGGGCACATAATTGTTGACTCTATAATTGTTGGTTTGTTGGGAGTTTTGTTTGGAATGTATATATAATCCACAATAATCGCTCTTTAATAATAACATTGAGAATATTCTACAAACTTCACATACATGCACGCGAAAATCCAGGGAATCTACACATATTTGTTTTAGTCTGAATGCCGGTGATATTTCAACACACAAACTTCCTGTAATGTAGAATAGTTTCTCTTCTGAGTCGGAATGTTCGAACACTATCGGGACATTGCGCCTGGGTTCTGAATGATAAATCCATTATGGGAACCAAGATGAAAATAACAATAACGTCCGTAACATCTTATTGTCCCAAGGAGTAATCTGTATAAACAATACTTAAAATTCGGAGACAAAATGTGTATCGACGCTGATTAAAGACACGTGAGGCCTTAGTTGTCGAAAATACCTTTAACCCGCTTGGGTATCTGTACAGGAAATACAGACCGCGGCGCTAACGCGCCTTCGTCTATATTTCTTGTACATATACCCAAGCGGGTTATAACCATTACTTATTAATAGACAATAGTTGTTTTACTATTTGCCACGGTCTGCGGTCACAATGCGATGAATATAGTAGAGTCTGATATTTCTTTAAGTTTACAATCTGAACCTCCTTATATTACTCACGATTATACTGGACGTTTGGCATAATTAGCCGGGCAGTTCTCTATCAATCATGCATTGCCTCTTCCGCTTGATATGAACTCAGCAGACACGTTGTAAACGGCGTTGTTGGTATGCCAATGTTCAATATATAGCAGTGCCATTCTGTAATATATTTTAGCATTTGTTATATGTGCCAATGTGCGCATATGATATGCAATCGATACAATCCGGTTCCGCTTTCGATGACCGGTTCGACGTTTTGTAACCAGCAAATTTTAAGTGGCGAGTCGGTTTTCTGTTAATTACTGGTTGAGTGTTGGAATCTATATCATGGTATATATGTAGCTTATCAGTTCGTTGCGTTAATCATGCATATAGAATGTGACATTCACATATTTAACAACTGAGGCGAAGAGCACGAATATAGCTGCACAAAATGTGCTCTCCCTTCAAAGTGTAAACAAATAATATATATGTATTTTCTATATAGCCTTTATAAACATATTCTATACATGTATATGTAATATATCTTAACATGCCACCATACACCATCATGTTCATTCAAGTTGTTCCGCGAGGTTCATTTTGTATTTTATAACTGTTGTTAATTGCTAGTCGCGTGCGAGCGATCAACAATAGAGACCTTTCGAAAAATCACTATTACGACTACGAATAGGATATATTTGTCCAAGTAAGGTGGACACCGTCACAACTTGCATACGATGGTTAATTGGTCTTGTCCCCACATCCGGTTGTAACTAGCAATCTGATGTCACCATGTCACCATGTCCCCCGTCACCCTTGACAGCGGGGTATAAGAGAACGTGCGCCAAACATCGGGGTTATATGAGCACGTGAAACATCGGGGGTATATGAATTACCCTTGAACTGGCAGTTTCCACCAATCGCGACGTTGCTCTCGCACGCTGAATTTGACGTCACCTGATCCTTAGGCCAGCTACTGAATTATTCTTATTGGTGTGAATTAATCGGAGAACTTATGAAAACACACTTAAATTAAGGAGACATGGTTATTGTTGTGGGGACAAAATCGTTATCTCCGGCAACATCGTGGGGTACATGGAGATTTAATACCTGGATGTCTCTTTTTGAACCCCTCGGCTCCGCCTCGGGGTTCAAAATCGACATCCAGGTATTAAATATCAATGTACCCCCGATGTTGCCGAAGATAACTAATAATATTGAATATGGCCCACTATATTCAGTTACACATATATTTGATTGAAAAAGTAATGTGTGTCTCTTTCAGATCCCATGTTCTTATCGGTGGGTTAATGTTATACACCACACGGATAATGTTAAAGCGTTTCCATGCAAGCAGGACCGGTGACACATCCTTGACACATCTGCACATAATTAAACTGCGTTGGGTATATATTTCTAACATAAGAACCCCCGTGCGTAAAGATATAATTTTTGACCGTATACTGGCAGGATGACCAGGATATTATCCATATCCGTAATCGTAATCGTGATTTTGCGAAAGGTCTCTAATTCAATTCCCCGCACTCGGTAAACGGTCAGCACAAACTTTCCTAGTTTTTTGTTATAGCATATCTCGCATGGGTATGGCGAAGATAAATATTTTCGGAGTTAGTATTTAAAAGTAAATGATAGTATTTAAAAGATGTAAATGATAGTTCTACGATATATACATGTAGTTTATATACACATGACACGAACGATTAAATCACAAAGTTGAATGTTAGTAGACATTTTGTACAATTTTTTCATCAACATAATTATCCTGAATTTTTGATGCACCCAGTACAATTGTGAAGCTTAGCACCATTGGTAAATTGTGTGCATGGTAATACGATCATTGTTGGGGTGTTCTTGTGTCGAATAACCATTCTAACTGATGTGCCAAAAAAATCGGATTTAGTAACTTGTCAATTCTTGAGAAAGAGAACAAGACATTTGGAACACCGGATATTTTTGAACCGGACGATAATAACGCCAAACCGGATATTGAAAGCGGAGCCGGGGGCTGTCTCAGCCTGTGAACATGTGTGTTAAAGATACGGGCGGCGTTGGCGGTGGGTATGCTGTTAAAATATTCACCTCCGTCAAAAACCGCCATAAACAGAAAGAATAGTAAAATATAGACAGCCTTGTTCTTATACCAATCAGAAATATGGCAAACATAAAGAGCGTTATTTGTTACTGTTTTCCTGATATGGAAATAATAAAGAGCGTTTATATCATTTGTGTGCGATTAACCAATAGAATTGCGCTGTGTTATGTAAACAGAAGCACAACTTCTGTAACACGAGCAGGCTCTTGTTTACGTACACCATCGTATGTCTTGACGACAATATACTATTTACGCGCTGATTATGTTTGGCATATGAACAAAACTATATATATTTTAATATTCCTTCTGTTGATGGCGATTTGAACAAATATGAATATTTCTGCAACGAACGCCGTCCGTGCCTTTAAAATTAACGCTGAGCATTGTTTTTTTACCTGACATTTGTTATATCCGAATGTAAAATGCATGAAGCGACAACTGCGTTTCATCTTATTTTACAGTTGAATAGAGTTATTTTGACTGCATGCAGGGTGACCAAAATACGGAATAACCATTCCCAATATACGGATCAACATAAGGTATTAAACATGAATTTATCCTTGAAATTAATAATGATTAAATCATCTGGATATTGATCCCAATCGGAGCCTGAGCTCTGTTTGATTACATAACAGTATGCTATTTCACGAGACGACAGAGAGCCGAAGATATCCAGTAATCGAATCAGTTGATGGCAATTTTTGTGTCGATCAAGCATATATGAATAAATCTTAATTTTCCATTGCAAAGGGTTCCAATCTTACGGGAAATTTGATGGACAAATAAATTTATCGTGTGATCAACTTTCCGTATTGAGTTTTATGTAAATCTGCGCACAACGCAGCGCGTCAGCCCGATCTTAAGAAGATTTAAAAAATAAATTGGCATCGATTCGGTAACATAACTCCGACATCGAGCATATGACTGTGATATCAGTGGTGCGGCGTACGTGTTTTTTCTTTCCGCCCATACGGAAAGCGATATGCACTTCGTATGAATTCATCAATAGTATCATTAAATAATTGAAAATAATCCAATAACCTAATTTCTTCCACAATCACGCATGTGCTATACATTACATTCAGAAGACGCGACCGTTAATATACATGATTAAATGCAAAATATTTTAGGGACAACATAGTCATATTACAACTATGTAAATTCCATTAAACGACTTAAAACACAGTTTTATAATATACAAAGGAAAAATTACATTAATACATATGAACAATTCCGATAAATCTTGATAAATGAGACGTTTACGATTGTTTTTCTGGGGGTAAACTAGTCCTTGGCTGACAACAAGACCACGCCCCTTGACACGGCTCGCGTGAGTGGAAATTAAATGTGGACATTCGTGACTTTGCCTTGAACACAATACCACGGGATACAACTTTGTTTGAAAATCAACGTCGATATACGCAATAATAATAAAATATTTGTTTTGGGCTGAACATATGCCTATAGCGTAGTATAAATACGTAATAGTCGGGGAGCCAATAAGGTCCACCTGCACCCCCCCCCCCCCGATGATTACAAATAACTTATAATATATTATGTCGACGCAAGTAGTAACATATTTATTGTGCCATGAATATATTGGATTAAATTACAAATTATATATATTTACTAGAAGGTGACCCGACTTCGTCCGGGCTTTGACCTTGAATTGGCCATTTTGAAGGTCAAGGTCAAGTGGGGTCACGATTTGACCAGTCCAAAAACACTGCCCGGACAAAAGTACCCGACAAACTTGCCCGTCGAAATCCATCCGGTTTTACCCGATTTGACCTTGAATTGATCATTTTGAAGGTCAATGTCTGGTCGGGGTCACGATTGGACCCGTCCAAAACAATCAGTGGACAAAAGTAACCCCACGTATCAAATTTCGTCGAAATCCCATAAAAATTGGCGATTTTACCTTGAAGTTACCCGATTTCAATGTCAAGGTCACGTCGCACGGGCAAATGAATATGCTTATGAGACTCGCATAAGAAAGTACCCCCACATACCAAGTTTCATCGAAATCCCGTGATATTCGGGCATTTGACCTTGAAATGACCCGATTTCAAGGTCAATGTCACGTCGCACGGACAAATTAATATGCCCATGCCACCCGCCGGCCGAAAATACCCCCACATACCAAGTTTCATCGAAATCGGCTCGGCCGTTTTCGAGTTCATCGCGAACAGACAGACACACACACAAACAGATCTTCCAAAATATATAATAGATACATGTGATGTGGCAACAGGGGATTGGAGTACAAGTTATGCAACTTATTGATGATCCTCTCCCCGTATTCAGAAGCACTCATGGGGATATAGTAAAGAGATGGTAGTGCTGATCAGAGAAGGATATACCAAGTTTAGGTGGTTAAAGTAGGGGAAGATGTATACATGGGTTCGGACCTCAATTTTTTTAGAAAAGGATAAGATCCAGGTTGTTTCATTTTTCTCTGGGGAAATGGTGGTTATTCAAATGCAATCTGTGAAATATGTTTCATGCCTTTCACTAGACATCAATTGTTATTAAAGGTACGGTTGGCCTTGGCGGTGGGTATCCTGAGAAAATATTTCCACCCGTCAAAAACCGCCACAAACAGAAAGAACAACAAAATGTAGACAGACTTTGTCCGTATACAAATAAGAAATATCGCATAAACAGTATGTTATTGTCATATCTTTGACCATTGTTATGTAAACAAAAGCATAACAAGTTACTTTTCTGGTGTTTGTTTATATTATGATGGTAAACATAAAGAGCATTCTTTGTTGGTGAATACCTGATATGGAACGAATAAAGAGCGTTTGTGCCATTTGTGTGTGATTAGCCAGCAGCATTGTGCTGTCTTCTGTAACACAATCAGGCTCTTGTTTGGGTAAAAGAAAGTAAATCTTTATGATAACATGCTGTTTACGCGATGGTCATGGTATATATGAACGAAACTGTATGCGTTTTAATGTTTTTCTGTTTACGGTGATTGCAACAAATATGAATATTTTCGACAACTAAGGCCTCACGTGCCTTTAATGTAAATTTTCTCACAATAGGTCCCGAGCCATGGATACACCCTTAAGTACACGATGGCGGTGTTGTTGCTGCAATGGCATCAGAAAAAGGTGTCGTAGACATAGAATTCATATTATTGCGCTCGTGTTAGGCCTCAGATGAAACGACCAGATGTCGAAATATAAGATTGTACTATTTCAAATAAACGACTATTTAATTCATTGCTCATCTTTGGTATACCGAATAACAGGTCGATTACAGAAGTAACATGGATATTTGATCTAGTAAATTTTCCCAGCATTAATTGCCTGGCTTGGTTGTATAAAGAACACTGAAAACAATAATGATATGCGTCTTCACAATGATGACCGCATTGGCAAAATGAGTTGTCGGCAATATGATTCCGTTGTTTATCGAAATTTAGGTCACTACAATTATTTCGTAATCTACATTGTAATACGTTCAATTTTCGTTGTCCTGTTTTATAGTATGGTGGCGGTTTCGGAATATCTACTGTAGCTCTACAAGCAGTATACATTTTGGCAAGCACTGTGTTTTTATTGAGTTCGCTCTCTACTTTCGTGGTGGCAGTGTTCCATTCCGAGATCATAGACAAACAAAGGAGGATCTCATGTGTGCACTTCTATTATTGTCATGTCTCATCCATAGAGGGTTTCTAAGTGGGTATTCGATCAATTCACCAGATGTTTTAGGTACCAAAGATGTTAGGTGTTAGGTGTCGACGCAAATAAATCTGTATTTTGGTATACATGTAAGTATAATTATGTTTGAATCGAACAATGCATTTTCATATTGTCATGATATTGTTGTATCCAGATGAAGAACAGTAACTCCATTACTGCTGATGTTGGCTTTCAATGCGATACATACTTCCTGGTACAAATGAGCATCACTCCTCTCGATATAAGCAGTTGAAATACGTGGGGTTTATAAGCACTGCATATGCATGTGTTTAGTCTTGTGGGCGGATGTCGCAGTGAGCTCCTCCGATGAAGCTCATTATGCATACAATTGGACGTTCAAGGTCAATCATGTACTTGTGGTATAACGCATGAACGAATGTCAAGTATAAATCATGGTATACAGTGCCCACTCGGAGAATTATAAGTTCGAACAAGGGCGCTGGGTTCTCAATGTGTTTAGAACACAATCCCGTTGTTAACTGATCTAGAAGATATTTGTGAAAAAATGTCATATTTTCAACTTCCGGCGGCCATTTTGGTGGCCATCTTGGATGGTGAGTTTCAATTTTGGCCCAAAATAGTGTCATTATGTCTTAGCTTCACGAAAATATATACATTTGTATACATTTTACGAGATGTTCCCGCTATAATTTGCATAAAACTGACTGTTTACAATCGTTCCCTGATTTTTGGTAAAGCACACCCATTTCCGAGGAGTGTTAAATGTCGGTCAGCTGACATATATATGTCGTAGTCAACAAACGCCGAATGGCGATGTCCAGCTCGACTCGATTGCTTCTGTTAAAGAACTATTTGCATGCTCTATCACTTTCACACAATAAGCACCATTAAAGCCGGCGGCACGTTCCTAATCGCCTGTATAAATACAATCATCGTTTTCAAACTACAAACTGACCTCTGGAATTTGTCGACCAATTAACAATCTCGGCCAGTCACCATCCGAATACTAATATCAGAGAAACGGTCTTCAAGTGATAGCTATTATCAATGGTGACAACTTACAAGTCTTCCTATGAAATCATGTTAGACGTGGTGTCTGTGTACGGCTGTTCGAGTGCGATGAAAGTGAAGGGGCATCATTGGCATAATAAATCGAATTATATATGGTGATCAGCTGACCAATCTTAAATGGTCAGGCATAAAGGAGAATTTGGTATTACGGTTCAGTCATTATATGGCGTTTTTTAATATTATGCCAAGACACGTTCATTCGCGCAAAAGAGTCGAAATGATTTCAGTGACATTACTGGACAATTAGTGTGGGCAACGGGAGCCCATATATACTTTGAACTTGGCGCAAAAATAAATCTATATCCCATTGTACGAAGAACCTGCGTCAGCTGTAACAGTGATTGAGCCAGAACATATGAAGTCTTATTCGATAATGATGTTGATTTAATCAACTGCATCGTCCTTACACCCAAAGTCCGGGTGCCATGGCGTCTTTGTGGATCAGTTGGAAAGCTGCATGGCGCATAATGCGAACATAAGTAGCCCATTGGTGGGAAAGCTGGTGTTATTTATTCCAAATAAGCGCGGAGTTGTGATCCATTCAAGGGGTCAATGACTGTTTTCGTATATCCCAACAGAATGGGCGATAGTGGTGATAATGATGATGGTGGTGGTTTGTAGTGGCGATCATGATGGTGGTGGTTTGTAGTGGTGATAATGATGATGGTGGTTTGTAGTGGTGATAATTATGATGCCTGTGATGGTGATGATCATGATACCGAAAAAGACACTTAGGCTGTTACAAAACATTATATCGTACCTATACGATTATAATTATCGTCATCTCTTAACCCTTTGAGTGCCAGGTCGATTTTTGTATCAACACATATACCCTGTGCCAATGTATTCTCTTATATATGCGAGTCGACCATATGTCGCCTCGCATATATAAGAGAATGCATTGGCCTAACATTGTTTTTGTTTTGTTTTTTGTTTTTGTTTTTGTTTTTTACAATTTTAATAATTTATTCTTATATTCTTTAACAGACTTATTTTGTAGGTTTAGGGCCGATGAGATCGGCCCCTGGCACTCAAAGGGTTAAACGGACATGCATGCTTTTTCGAACCCCTAAACTATGTGTACATAATTTGGTATAAGAGGTATCTCAAAACGCGGAAGATTTCCGAACAAATTCGTCGATATAGCGCTGAAAATTTGAGATCGTTTCGTTTGTGTCAGTTAGAATTTTATTCAGTGGTCGCGTAGAATTGCACATGTTGACCATGTGAAGAACATGAACAGGTGTTTACGCTCTGAAACATTTATGGCACTACACAATTTTGACGATTAATACAAACTAGAGAAATCAGTACGTGCATATGAAGTTTGTAAATTGTTTCATGTTAAGATAAAACATATACATATATCTTCTCCGGAAGTCGCGCGTTAGTCCGTTTCCGATTTCAGAATTGCAATGAATACACATGTCGCACTATTTGATTGGGACCCAGTCATTGTGTTCGAAGTTGTATTTTGTATGACTGTAATGTGTCTTTCTGTGACATATATAATGATCATAGAAAGGTAGAATATTAATAGAAGTATTTTGGAGCGCAACCCGCATGTGGCTTTAGGGAGGCACAAAGCAGAGATGGCTAATTTCAGCATTGATACCCATGCACAGTTTTCACAAACTAAATGTCCATAATCAAAGGTATACATTCAAACTAGTAGACTCATTAGAAATTTAGAGCACTTAACTAGTGCAAGTATTGGCGTATATGTTCTACGAAATAATACATTTTGTGCAATTCGGCACACTTTTTACAAAAAACACTTCCTGCATGGTTTTCAAGACAAAAAAAAACAAAACAAATTTTGCTACCAAAATGAATCTTCTTGAACTAATAAACCAGTGATGTCCCTCAATAAATATGACTACTTCTGCCACTTTTATTATCTGTCGTCTGCTTATATTACATGTACCTATACATCCATTCAAATCAATAATAGTCCATTCCGGTGTACACTTTTTTTTTACTCGGTAGGATAATTGATTTAGTATAGAAAGGGTTAAAATATCCTTCCCAGACGAGGGCATATGGAGCATTGCCCACGAGTTCCTAATCGACCTGGCTTGTCACATGATTTTATAACGGGTTCGGAAATGGGCTTTTATCTCCATGACAGCTCTTCTGTAAAACACATTAGCTGTGAATCAGAACGTTGCACCCTATAGATCTAACCCCAACTCTCACGGAATAGAAGAGTATCCTTATTAACCACGGCTATAATTGACTGGGGCGTACCTGATGCCTCTTCGAAATTACATTGATGGCATAACAACAAATAGTGTGTATAATTTAATGCAGATAATTCCCGATAATGATAAAATCATACCTCGTGTGCCTTTTCTTTCAATGTCGGTCAAACATATCAACTGATGTGTGATGGAAGCACTGAAGGGTAAGGTCACAACCTTCAGAGCCCAACGAAGACTGAATAATTGCTCCTGTGCCAGCTGCTTGTGTGGGCAGCTGTTGAACTGAAAGAGGTGGAGGCAGAGAATGCTATCCCACACCCACCCCCGTGCGCAAACGCTTGCTTTGTCCGATATGTCGTATCTTCCAATAAGTAAGTTCACTAACTCGCGGTGAATGGTCTCCGGAGGTCAAAGTTAAAGGGACACTTTGATTATTGCGACATAACTAAGATGCGGGCCCCGTTGGTTCAGAGTGCCCGGATGAAGATAATTAATCGAGTGTGCTTCTCACAGTACGAGCTAACTGCATAGCCTCCTAGCCTGATACCGGAGTACGCTGTGTATGTCTCTTTGGAAAGCAGACGAAATTTCTAAACGATGTACATCTGCATGTTAGGAATTTCGTCGGCTTTTCTAAGACAGGCTATTTGGCCATGCGTTTGTCACAACAGACCTGTTTCTTACGTGCATGCATAATTCGTGTTTATTGATAGTAATGATGAAAAGAGTAACGGCTTGTATTAATCGAATAATATAAATGAAGTTAGTTTGCCGCGTATCGTAATCAGGATGGACTTTATTTTACCTATACGGACCGTTCATTCTTGAAAGTGCAGCCTGTACTCGTATAGTAAAACTCGGAATTATGCTTTCAAGATTCATACCAAGGCGACGTCCAGTCGCGGGATGTTGGTCAGTTTCTGTGCCGAGGCCAGGGGCGTACACTAGTGATGGCGGGGTGGTTGACGGGGTGTCACGCGTGCAAATATATACATGTAGTGACATTAGCACTAACCTTTACTATTGAAAATAAATTGAGTTCGTGCGTCTGTCCGGATAAAGGCGACAAAACGACTTAACCCCTCTGAAAATGTGTACATAGGGTCATATCATGCACGTAACCCGGGGATTAAGGGCGCTAATAATGTTTATGACTTTGGCTATATATAGGCGATCAAACGGAGGGGCAGGGCAGGTCGGCAGATTAAAAAAAAATCGATTTTTTTTTTAAATTTGGGAATAGATTTTTACAACTTGTTTTGCTTCATCATATTTTATGGATGTTAGTGTTGAAGACTATTATAATATTTAAGGAAGTGGCAGTCCTGTCAACAAATTTGGTATTTTGAAAAAAATTTGATTTTTAAGCCATTTTCACCAAGCTTGGTGTTATTTCTTTAAAATGGGGAATTTGACCCTAAAAATAATATAATAAAAAAAAAAAATTCCCGGACCCCTGTGTCTTATATATATGTACTTTTAGTATTATGACCAATTTGTGCCAGGGGCCAGTGGTTGCACTATTCATGTGTGTTTCCGAATACGTTGTTCGAATAAATAGGATTATCATTATTTGTGGCTGAGACATGAGAAGCTGCATAATTTGATAAATAAAACGCTATTTCAGAATGCATTTTAGCTCAAGCTGCTGAACATGAAAATTCAAGTTGAGATATTGCCAATTTCCCATGGGTTGGTATCCATCGCCAGTGGTTTCCGAATATAAGTACGTCCGTCGACAATTTCCATTGGTATAGGCTACGGATTGTAACTTTGGTCGGATCATTATGAAATTAGGCATGACTGTTGGAATTGGTAACATATAGATCGGGAACGAGTCATTTTTTTATGGGCCAGTCGACAAAACACTTGCATCATATATCTCAAATTTCAATATAGTATACGGGCTAGATGCCGCCACCGAAAGCGACAAAATGTGCGATATTAGCGCATGTTTCGGCGGGCCGAAAGCGACAAAAAGTGCGTCGTAACGACGCACATTCTGTCGCTTTCGGCGCGTTACTAATGGCGCACTTTTTGTCGCTTTCGGCGCGCACCGAAAGCGCCATTAGGAAGTGGCCATAATAGTATTCCATATAATTGATATTCTAATGCAATTATTATGCTGATCGCCTCATCATTCTTTGTGTCTGGCGAATTACAATTCATGCTAATGGCAGACATTTCTATATGGCGCTATCACAACGATCATGACATTTGGAACTTATTCCCTTCCCTATATATTCCTTATTTTCAAAAATGTCGCTTTCGGCTGACTTGACGGCATGGGTGAGGGTATCACCCCCCCCTGAATCCTGAATACGAGTTAATTTTGGGGGGTGAATCCTGAATACGAGTTAATTTTGGGGGGGGGGTGAATCCTGAATACATGTTAAGAAATAATACATAGAAGTTACATAGACACATTATGATGCCGGTCGCGTTATGAGGCCGTTATGATACCATTACTGATACTTTATGACCAGGGACGTGGCTAGAGGGTTTCCGTTGGGGGGTGTCCACCTTGGGAAATTCCAACTGCACCCCCTCCTTGAGTCAGAATCAGACCGAACACAAGTTTTGCATAATTCAATTTGCACCCTCCCCCCTCCTTGCACCTCAGTGTTTAGGCCTGATATCCTATATCTTCATAAACCATGATTCTATATTCCCGGTATGAGAAAATTCAGATATTTTAACCTGAAACATTGCATAAATCCTAACATCTAGTGGTCTAACTCCACACGCATGCACACGGCTACGGGCAAGAGACCACGACACACCGAGCTGACCATCGTTGTTCGGCCGGTGTGAGAAAATTTTGTAATTTGAACAAGAAAATCGCAAATCCTAGCATCCAGACTGGCCTCAACTAAAGCTTTCCTATAGTGTTGGAAATTTCAAACCTCATACTCCCCTTCAGGTTGGAAAATTCTCCAACTGATGACCACAAGTTTGACCAAATGTAGTAAAATATTGTTAAACTTATTAGCATTTTTGTATTGGCCACAGGGGAGGGACAATGACACACCGGGCCGACCATGGTTCGGCCCGGTGTGCGAAAATTTTGTAATCTGAACAAGAAAATCGCAAAATCCTAGCATCTAGACTGGCGTCAAGCATTTTTAGCATGTTTATGATTGTACGGTGGTCGAATATGCTCAAGAAGCTATTATACCCACCCATTCACACAGATAACTAGCACAAAATATTACTTTGCGCCATCAAAACCTGCGTCCAAGATGTTTTGCTTGAACCCGAATACCAGTTAATTCGGGGGTATGAATCCCGCGTACGGCTTCAAAACACCCTGAATCCCGCGTACCGAAAGGGGGGGGGGGGGTGATACCCTCATGGGTGTGTGGCCCGCCCCAAATACCACATAGAAACACCCCGACCTCCACCATCACCCCCCCCCAGTTGTACCACCCCGAGTGGTGAAAATTGGGTATGGACCATTTTCGAGAATGGTAAGGATTTCGACCGATTTGACGGATTGTGTGGGTGGCCCGCCCTAAATACCACCTAAAAACACTCCGAGCCACCACGTATCACCCCGGGTGGTAGGCCTACTTCCCAACCCAAAACATATTATAGCTTACTATTTTGAGACTGGGACTCATATAATATATAATAATATATTAGTCCCAGCTACATGTAGCTAGAAATGTGAACAGCAGACATCCTGAGATACAAACAATATATATTATTGATTGTTTGATTTTCCAACCAGTATTTAGTGGGGGAATGTGTTGTTTATAGACCAACAGCAGTATATTCTTCTACTTTTGGTCCAAAGTTTGGTCGGAATGGCTATCGGTTGAACAATTTAGGTTTAGAGGGTGTCAGGTTTGACATTTCCGTTGGAAATGTTTGAGGTACCATTTGGAAAGTTCAACTGGGAGGGGGGTTGCAAAGTAGTATTTCGAGAACATTTGACTTTGGTCTGGTTCAAGGTACGTACATTTGGAAATATCAAGGTATCTACATGTAGCCACCTCCACGGTTATAAGGTATAAGAACACATTGGCTACATGGATGCGACTAGAGATCTCCATTGTGGGGGGGGGGGGGGGGGTCTCCAACGATAACTTACTATTATTATCACAGCTCTCAGTTAGCGGCCAAGACATAAATGCTATACGTGTAAGCATTCTCTCCAGTCAATTATTTACCAGATCGACATACTTCTAAGTTAGGAATGAAATAGACACGACAAGAGAAAAATGTAATCCTGTCCATTTTGGTCAATACATGTAGGCGATCACTACCATAAATATGGTAATATAAATTTTTGCCTCAAGGCGACATATAATATTTCCGAATGCCATGCTACATGTAACTAAATATGAAATGTTCCAGATACCATAAAATCTCTTACAGGTACCGGTACTTAATCCGATCAGAGGGTCCCCATATAATCACATTCCAACAACAACATTTTTTGAAATGACGCTTCAGTTTTCAGAATCTAATAATTGCCCAAAAATAATGAAAAGCACCATCAACTATAGTATAAAATTGCACAAAACCTGTTATTTGTCAACATTTTGTTCAACGAAATTTTACCGGTTTGTCAAATATCTGACACAAAAAGCCACTTGATTTTAGAGTTATCCATCTTTGCCCGCAATTTGGTCAATGAAATTCTTCTCGTTGACTGTCTATTGGGCCAGTTAAATTAAAATAATAGATTTATAACATCGATATCTGATCACTCTGAGCTGTGGTGGGTGGGTTCCTCGACTCGAATCAAATATTTTTTACCCCCGAAGTCAAGGAAATAGTAATTTGCGACCGTTAATTCGAATTGAGTACCTTTAAGATCTAACAGCAACCATATCTCAACCCCACTACAATCTGGGACTAATATATGTTATACATGTATTAGTCCCAGCTACAATCAGTGAACCTGATGAATAATTTTAACAGCATCTGAAAATGAAAGAAACATCCCACACCTTGTCTACGATATAATGAAAGCCATAATTGTAAACCAATCAGCTCTGCGTGTACCGGTATACATGTATATGTACACACATTGGACCCACATGAATTGCTATATTCTCCATATTAATTTAAAACGAGCGCACCACTTTAACAAACTCATTATTGAGTATTATATCAATAGCGATGTGTTTGTTAAAGTTCATTTTAAATTTATACTCCTTTTAACATCAGTAGGCCTACACAATCATTCGTTGCATAACTTTCATTAAATTTTCCTAGTACTGAATATAAACAGTACTGGTACAATAACACTAGCAGTACTGGAACCGACCATACTGTAGGTGTCTGGCCTGTTTATTACCTTTTTAATTTGTTCTGATACATCAGGTACTTATACAGTCTGAGTAAACTCATACCTAAATATTCATTACAACATTGAATATTAGGTCTGACGGATAACATCGCTATCTCATTTCCAAGTCCTCGGGATTCCGTAATCTGATTGATTGCGTAAATTATTTTCCGTCCAATGAAACCGCATGGGTTAATAAACAAGTGTTAGTGGGCGGAGACTCCCATAATGTCACCTCTAAATATAGTAACAGAGTCGGTATTTCTCCGATCGAAAGCGATGCTTGCAAATACAACAGAGACAGAAAAAATGGCTTCGATACGATTCGGATTAATTTGAAGGATGTGCTAGACCTGATAGATAGGCCTGCGCATGGTACCAACTTGGCCTCCCATAAATATAAATAGAACTCACTCACTCATGTCCGTGTATTTGATTTACTTTATTGTAACATTGTTTGCAAATCAAATTATTTGTCGTAAAAAGTCATCTGAAAGTTAAACACCGAGGAAATGACTTAATTTTATGCTTTTAAATAGTTCTAAAGCATCATTTTTGATGACGACCTTATTTTTTGCTCTCGGATGCAGCTTTCCGGTTGATGCAGCGAGTTCATCTCCCGAAAAAGAATAGTCGCACACACGACACATATTATCTTCTGTAAGCTTATGTCGCGACACGGGCCATTGTAATTGCGAAGCACAACAAATAACACGTGGGGACACCTGTCAATCATCGATGTATTTTTTTAAATCCGTGACGTCATTTTGGGCAAGCTCTTCGCTGAATAGAAATGGTTTTGGCGACATTAGCTCCAGACTCTAGATTTCAAATATAGAGTCGACGTTCACCCAGACTGGTACTTATAATAAGATGATAGTTCATTCAGACAACATCCTCTAAGTTGCCTAATAATAGAGACAAACTAATAATAGTGATGGTGGGATTTTTTAGCTAAAATTAATAATAGTAACCACAGCAATTTCACTCTATGTCTCTTAGTGATCTGATCGTGGGAAGTGTTCTCCAAATATAATAACAGTGTTGACACTATCATATTATTGACACTATTAATGCACATGAGAGTACTGTTACTAGTACATGTAGATGCTAATATGAGTAAGTCATTATCAAGTCTGGCTCTTCTTGAATTCAACTATCATAGTGATATTCAACTACATGTATTATATCTTAATTGTACTACCTTACACAATGTATGCTGGTACGGTATATACGTAAACTCCAGGTTTTCTCTGTTTTTACTAAAACTTCATGGAATCATCTCACTTCGTAATGCACAACCACTTAAAATGTACATGTATATAACACTATAATTTTAACAGAGCAAATGAGAAGGCATCATATTCCAATATAAAAAGAATTCTACAGCTTATTACAGGAGACCTGTTTATTTCATAATGGCAGAAGTACATGTGCATGTATGCCATTTGAATGACATTATAAATAACTTCTCACCAAGATGATTTCAAAATTTCACCACTTCATAATAGTTGAATATATACGGTACATGTACCGGTACAATGGAATTCAAGTTGTGTCAGACCTGTTGTTTGGCATAAACAATGTACCAGTAAGTGACTTTGGTGATCACTGTTAGTCATTGATTTTGATACATAAGTTCATGATTTTTACAAAATAATTGTAATGAATCAAAACCATGTGCAGCCGCATGTGTAACATGTAACTGTCTTTGTCCATTAGTCATTATCCAAGTCTGGTTTAGTCTTGATCTAATGATCAAAGGCGGAATGTTACTAGTATGTACCGGTATTAAACTTATGATCATGATCCGGGAGTCTGATGAATTATAATCCATTTCACAGCATTGTCCATGTCTCATGTTTCATGACATGTTTGGTAAACATCCTCACTCGATTCACTGACACTGGTGAGTGGTGCCATTGCCATTCTGATTCTCCATATCATGTTCTACCCTTCACACGTTCACACACATGTAGCTACTGTACTTCTAATCAGTCTAATGTACTATGCAGAATGATAGAATCTGAATGAACATTCAATGACCTTTTACGGCATCAGCGTTGACTGCATTTCAGCGTTGACTGCATTTCAGCATTGAAGGGCTGAGGAGTCCAGAATAGAACTATAATCATCATATTTTGCAATAATCATTACATTCACATTGTTTGCATTCTTCCATTGGGGTCAATCAGTGCTATTCACTTATTCGAGTCAATGTCCATGATAATAACAGTTGAATACGGCATAGCCTGACCTGCCACATGCACTCAGTGACTCACACACAGTGTCTATGACCAGTCCAGTGTTTATAGTTCAGTCACGAACGTAGTGCGTATCCTTCTACGCTGGAAGCAGCAATCTGCGAAAGCGGTCATCACCGTCATGTTGACCAACTTCACCAAGTCCAGTGTGCGATATTCGGATTGGTCCCGTCACTTCACATGATATTTTCTGATAATTAAGCGGTATTTCTAACATCCAAACGGGTTAAAACAGTCTATATCTAATCCGTTGTGTACACGAAAGAATGAGATACACATTTTCTGCGAATAATGAACGAAACAAGCAGATATGACAGATGAAAAAAATATTTATTTTTAACACATAAAAATTCGGAAATTCCACACCGGAAGTTCGGCTGCGCATTGCGAATGTGCAGGGTGGCGAATACGGACTGTGAAATAACGTACTCTAACTCTGGGAACAATTTATCCCCAATTTCATGCACAAGAATGTTTAAACATTATCATAACATATTCGACTTGTTTTTAATTTGTTTTCATGAAAAGGAATGATAAAAGGCACAATAAACATATCTAGAACGACAAATAAATCCAAATTAGCCATTTCCCCGTCATATTTCGGTCAGGCAAGCGAGGTACAAAAATGTATGAATCTGAGTACGACAGTCGGAGTGTTCCTCTATCGTATTGCAATAATCGCCAACCTATTATAATATAAAAAAGCTATGCAGGGGGATAACTCGGAAAAAAAATTATTGTTGCGGAAAAAGTCTCATTGCAGCGCTTTAAGAAGTAGCTAGCATCTATTTTTAGCATATGGCTCCAGTCTGGGAATTCCCAAACTAAGATAGTAACAAGCCGTTACCGACTCGCAGGTGCGACAAATTCATAAAACTAATTAAACAATCACCCTGAATACATACAATACGTAGATTTCGCGCAGTAGATGGATTGAGTGTATCACATATATGTTTTTGCGTTATTTTTTTATCGCAAATACTCGCTATTTATAATTTATCAGTAACTTATGGGAAGTTCGTTGACAAAAGAGGGCGTCAGAATGTCTGCATCGCCACCAGATCCTAACTCTGTAGATGACATGGCCACAAAACAATTCTTAAACCCGTAGTTGCACTCAGAATAATTGAAATTATGCCATCAAAATGCTGATAAAACAATGCTCGCACTGTCGAATGTTTACAAATGGATGCAAGCTACTTCTTAACTTTGACCTTTTACCGGTGGGTTGGGTAAAATGCTAGGAATCGGACCATATGAACCATCGGCCATCTTGAAAATCGCGAAACAGTGAATAGGCTTATTGATACACAGACACCCAATATGGAGTTAAAGGGATAAAAGGTCTTCGAAGTGAGTTCATGCGTAATAACATATATTTTTGTTAAATTTTATAAAACAACTGTCATTAACTATTACATGTAAAATAGATCTACCTTGTTCTTATTTTCATTACTAACAACTTTCCAACAACGAAATTTCGCATATCGAAACCATTATTGTGCGAAATTTTATGTTACAGTGGCATAAAAGTAGAATGATATACCGATAAAAGTTCTAATTGTCCATATATAAGATGTCAAAGTTTATTCAAAATTTAGCGGCAAACATTGGAAAAGGTCAGAGCATTGAACAATATTCTGAAAAATCATATTTAGACTAAAATATTTGAACTTACTACGCGATTAGCGATTAGCAATGTTAGTTGATAAATCATTATAATAGTTTTGTTTAAACGGTGGTTTAACACGCCAAATTTCGTTATTGACAGCTATCAATAATTAACATGAGTGTATCTAGATCTCCATGTTCATTTTCGTGGTGGCCCTTTTACAGACGTAGATGTTTTGCAAATTTACCCACCGCGAGTACCTTGAGAATGTCGTTTCAATCACCAGATTGTAGCACATGTAAATTAATGGGTCGGCATGTCAGACACGACGTATAGTCAGAACGCCAGATCAGGATGGCCAAAAACTGGTCTAAATTGTCAACAGTTTTAGCCATATAAAGTCGAATATTTTTCTACTTTCGGAGTGAAATTTCCGTTGGTTGGGACATTTCTATCTATATAGTGAAATTGCCGTTTGTTGGAACATTTCTATCTACGTAAGGGTTATCAGGTTTGTCAAGAGTTGGGAAGTTTCAGGTTCCAGTTAGAAAATCCTACCCACAGGGGATGGGTGAAAATGTGGAATCTCCTGGACTTTGGAATTCGGGTCTGGTCACGCTGGTAGTAAGCGATGTTATTGGACTAAGTTTGTCACACCCATGCACGTACTTCTTATTTAACATAATGTTGAGACACGACGGAAATTTACATGTTTCCATGCCAGAATAAGGTTACCGCACACTTGAGCAATCCGGCTTAACGATCTGAGACTTGAATTATGTCTCCAGACAGCTATGACGTGACGTATGTACATGTGATGTAAAAAAAATCACAGGTCTCAGTGCTAACGTTTATTGTTTACTGTTTAAACTGTTCTCAGTATAGAAAGCCCGGGTCCTTTTCTTCAACTCGGAAAGATTGACATTGGGTGGATACACCTTTAAATCTTTTTATTTCGTAACTCGGTTCAGAAACGTACTAATTTACTGTCATTTTCACACCCAACCACAAAATTCAAACTTCGGTACAAACGGCTAACTTCTGTATCAATGGCTATTTTACCTTTATATTGAATGGGTGTGCTGTATTTTTTTTTATGTAAAAACAGACAAGACTATTAAGCATTGGCTATTGTATTATTATCTCCTGTATAGCTTCCTCCCGCATCCGCGTGAGGGCGCTCCGCAGTGACGTCACGCGAGAGTCTCCATGGGGGGGGGGGATGTCAACATTTGAATGTTCAACTGCACCGTCCCCTTGAACCAGACCAAACTCACAAATTTGCATAATTTCATTCCCAACACTCTCACCCCCTTGGGCTCTCATTTCCCCAAATGGTACCTCACAGGCCTGAATGGTACGCCATTGGTCCAGTGCGACTAAATTTTGGAGTTCAACCTAAAATTGCAAAAAATCCTAAGATCTATTGTCTAACTGCAGACAAATTCAGATCCACATTTGTTTTTTCTTACATTGATTGGCCATGGCGCAGTGTCTCAACATGAACATTGCAAAATCCTAGCATCTAGTGGTCTAACTGCAGGCACATTCAGACCCCGATTTGTATTCCTCAAATTGATTATCAATTTTTTACTGGCCACGGGGGGAGGAACCACAATCATGATTTGACCCGGTGCTGGTGAGAACAATTTGAAAGCTGAACCTGGATATTGCTAAATCCTAGCATCTAGACTGGCATCAAGCTTTCCAAGTATTGGAAATTTCCAACCGGACACCCCTATAAAGTTGAAAAAATTTCAACTGATGGCCATTTCAGTCCAAACTTTTAACCTAAAGTAGGAAAATATGCAAATGCTGGTGTAAAAACAAAAAAATTCCCACAAAAGAAATGGCTGGAAAATAAAATTACGATAACAATTTAAAACTTATTGTTTGTGTGAGATATGCCAACTAATGTTGTGTCGGGTATGACATTTCATTGTTTCCACCACTATTGGCTTATCAATCTGGCTGGCGTATACCGCGCACACTTGAGAAATCAGGCTCGCGAGTCGACAAACTATCAAACATGTTAGACGTGAGAGCGGATTGCTCACGAGCCAGATTGTCCAGAGGAAACACCCCGCACTATGGCCCACAGACTGTGAACTTGTTCTGAGCAAGATTGCTAAGTTCGATTGTTAAACGCATGTGCGGTCGGTATAACCTGTTTGTGAGAGGTTTTTAATTTGGCATTTACGAATATAGGCCCGGTGTATATACATGTATATAGGTGTGTTCTCAATGTATTCATCAGCGAGACCTAGCGTAACTAGAGTGCACTGTTGCTTGCGATGGAGACAGTCTGTCCACTTCACAAGAGTATATCAAACGACCGGTGAATAAAAATCATAAGCACATGTCTGTATATTATCACGAGTAATTATTGACAGAAAACGTTTCGTCGACATTTCCCCAATAGATGCTTCATTATCGACGTCTTTAACCGACATTTGCCTGGCAATTAGGTAAAGGTATTGATGTGACCTTTAGAATGTAGAGAACTATGCACGTGTGAAGTGTTATGATAACGTATCTAGGACAAGGTGTAATAGCGAACTTGAGAATTTTAAACACAGAGAAAAAGATGCAGTTTTCACCAGCGCTGGATCTAACTTTTTATTACATGATCCTACCCTTATTCCATTCAATAAACACATTCTATAAATTGTAATATTAAACATTCGTTTAATAACAGGAAATAGTGCCAGGTGACTTCTGACCTCCGGTTTGTCGTCTATTAACAATCCGTACACTATACGTCTCAAAATACTATGCCTTCCAATATTCTTCCAACAAACTGTAATGAATGAAGAGTTTGAAAAGTTATGTCACTAAATATACGCCATTAAATACGCAAAAGAGTCTTTATTTAACTGGGACTATTTCTTTACGCGGGCAAACAACCCATAGTTACATGAAACGTCATCGCATGCCTTATAGAAGCCGATGTTAGTTTCGCGTCCCATATTTGTTGATTTAAATATGTTTTGTCGAGGTTTTGGGTCATGTAATAAATAAAATCTAGAACCCGTCCCCACTTTATAACGGAAATTACAAAACTTGTCCTCGCCAAAGCTAGGCTCGATCCAGACCTAATTTACTGGACTCGTTTTGTAAATTCCGCTATAAGCTGGGGTCGAGTTGTAGATCCTCTATATATACAATAGTTAATGCTGCATTATTGGAATTATTGTCCAATTTTACATCAACATTTTAAAATCTGGCTCGATTCCACACAATTAGGTATAACGTAATTCGTGGATCCGCGAAGTTCGTCAGTTTACCGGGGAATGTGGTTTCTACGTGCAGTGTAGTGATTTCCCTTTGAAATTATATGCGAACAGCGTCGCGATATGACATCGAGACTGACACGACAATAAACTCCAGTAAACCACATCATATATGTATGGTATATAGGCCTTTCGATTTCATTGAAATGTGTGTATTTGGTTGGTCGAGACGCAAGCGGTCGACCCCATCTATCACAAAATAGACGTTGCACTAGACGCGTCACATTTCGTGACCATAGCAATGGGACTCGGACGTAAAACACCATCTCGCCTACCAATATAAATAGCTGGTTTATGTACGAGCAAACTTGGACTATGAACGCTCATACTGAGTCCGTGCCTCCACAAATCTGATATATATTCAAGATTAAAATTAAAATTACTATACCAACTGATTTCCGTTTTCGCGCTCTGGGAATAATGTTTTCTGACAATGATTCTGTTACGATATTAGTGCACACTCAGCCGTGATACATGCATAGAGTTGTCATGTAAGCAGATGTGCCATATAGTTGGCGAATTATCTGCTGTGAACGAGGGATGCCCTGATATATCCAATTGGACGTTTGATGAAGTAGTCAAACCATCTGTTGTGTCACATCAGGATTAGCAAACTTTTTTGTTCCTCCGCCGCTGTCTTCAAATCAATATGTTATTCAGCGCCTAGCTTCGCGCGCCTCTAGTGTCATAAAAAATCCGATCGAAATGCCCGACAACGTCTAATCAGGCTAGAGACAACCACAAGGTTCAGCGTGTTATAGTGAATCAAGACACTAATTTGGAATGCGTCCTAACATTGGGTCAACATTGGGAATTATTGACGGGGAAATCAACACAAAGCACAAAATTGAGGTCCAGCTTACGCCCGTGGGTTATACATGGCTCGTTATCAATTTGTCCGATCGTTGTACCATTCCGCGGATGCTCGTAATTTGTACGTCTTTGCTATCAAAACATTGGTCTGGATTAGCAAATATTGAGCTTTGATGACGTATGCTGGTTCCCACTCAATTTCACTCGGGCCAGTTGACTGATCGGTGATAGCCAATCCTTGATAAACACAACCGAGAGGACTAACAAAAGTAAACAACATTGGCTCAAAGAGATCAGATGACGACTATAATTAAAGTATGGCCACCCGAATCAATGTCAAGTTCCCCCAGATCGGACTATATATTACATGTATGTAGTATGGCGAATTTCTATAGTCCATTAACATAGTTTTAGCGCTACAAATCATTCCTGTCCGGCCGTTAATAAACCAGAACAACTTATAATCATTTTGTTGTTATATACAGTAACATATATTTTACCACTGGTTATACATGCATGGCAAGGAGGTTTATACAGTCATGGCCACCAAGTAAAGCTGAATTGGTCACTCTCATCAGGTTTTGTGATATTACCCAGTGTGCCAAGACGGGGGACATATAACGTTCAGACAATCAAAACGATTTGATCATTTATTACAAACAGTTCAATCTTCGGATCGTCGGTATGGAATATCTTCGTTGGGTTCGTCTTCATGTCGTCTACGTGAATCGTGGGCTTCTATTATATTCATAGGTTGAGTTCGTCAACCTGTCGTCTGCGCGTCTTGTGGGCTCCTCGCTTCGTCATAGGTTGAATTCGCTGATCTCTTGTTGAGCATCGCGGCATGTCGTCTGCCATCGCTGGGTACGCATATAGTCGTCGGTACATGCGTTGCTCAGAACTACAGGCATTTTAGTTTACCTTGTATTCTCGGCCATCTTGCTGCTAGCGTCCTTTCTTCTTGAGTATATCTGCTTCAGTCGTTCTCGGGAGGAAGCTTGGACTTCGTAATGACTTGAAATCTCGCTGCAGTATTTATATTAGTCGCTACTTTGGTGTGCCTCAGACTGGTTTCTTTCGCGTGACTCGCGACGTGGTCCGAGTTCAATCAGACGGGACAATCTTCATGATTCCATATGTAGATATGTACCAGGTGTTAACAGGCGGTCAGTTTGGGATAGGCCTGCCCATGTTATTTCGCTAACCTGTCTCAAGCTTTGCGTCGGGCGTCCAACTCGGCGTTCTTATCGAAAGATTCCATCTATAGATTGTTCGGCCCTGTTCACTTCACGGAGTACTGCTAATGTATACTTTGCTTGTCATGGGTATTGTGGGCTGCTCCCCTATATTGGCGATTCTGTCCATGGGTTCCATCTCTGCATATTGGCACACCAGGTTCCCGAAATTGTGATAAAGTGACCCAGGTTGGGGAGAATTGTGATAAAGTTACCCAGGTGACAACCCTCATTGTGTATAAATTAAGAAATGTTAGTATTGCAATGTGGTCATTTTGATCCCAAACAAAATGGTTAGTTGCTATTTGGTTGCTATACATGAAATTGTATTAACCGGGGTAACTTTATCACAATTTCGGGAACCTGCAAGGTAACTTTATCACACACACACACGCACAAAAACGGTGAGATTGACCGATTCGGCCGAAGTAAATCACCTATTTAATCCATATAGTTCATACTAATTATGTTACCAATAATAATGAATTTAACTGCACTTGTATTATTTTTCGCCTTTCTGTCGTCTGCTAATATTTCCTGAGAACCCCTCTAGAAGAAGAAAATTACCCTAATCCAATATGTACTTGTATAACTGATGGAATAATCCATTTAAAGATTAAAGTTGGTTTACTGGTATGCAAACCGTGCAGTGCAGCTGTTCAGATTTATGTGGTATACCAGGCAGTGTTCTACGTAAACGTGATTATGTTGCAGCATATGTATATGATACATGCACGACAGTTTATTGTCATATAGGATGGCAGTTGGTTCTCTAAGGTAGCTAGCTAACATTAGCGGTGTCACTTGTATCACTCAAGAGGCCACATGGGATTTTAGATCCCCCATAATGGGGTTATTGGTATATTCACGGGCTGACATCTCCGACGTAACCACTGACGTAACTGGTATTATCTGATGAAAGATCATAATCTCGTCTCGACAGTGGTTATCAGATCTGTCAGTCTAAGATATTATACCCACGAGTTGTTCCATCTTATTGGCTTTGATTTAAACCTATAGTGAAACAATTTATATCCATAATTGATTCTCTCATCCAGTGTATATTGGAATGGTCTATTATTAATTGGATGGTATGCAGGATACATAAACAGAAGACATACAGAACAATATATAATAAAAGCGCAGATGGATTCTCTCTCCACTTGCGATACTAGAACGGAAACAACTATTTATTTCACCATGTTGAGTTCATACATAAAATGTCATCATGCCGATTTTAACTGAATGTATCTTCTGCTTTGCTCATAATTATGTGTTCCTTTTCGATACAAAAAAAAAACACGAAATCGATATACATGTTATTGCACCGATTTGCATTTAAAAATACACATAATAATATTCGCTTTTGATATTTTCCCGGTATCGAAATAGATCGACAAATACCTGTCTGCGAGCATTATTTGTCACAGAAAGACGCATTGATTTAATAAAAAATACAACTTTGAATGCAATGTACGGGCCCTCACAAAAACCGTGCCACTTGCATTCATCGGAATTCTGGAATCGTGTCCGGAAATGTCCGATTGTAATCGGCACTTGACTCATTTGATTTGATCGCGGGGAAAAACTTGTATGTATATGTACATATTTGTTCTACAATATGCATGGTATGTTAACGTTATTTTTCTGGTACCATGTAACAATGGTTGTAATAATCAAGCAATCAATCATAAATAAGTATAATGCGTTATCTTAACAAGAAACTATTAAAAAAAACTTCACGCCCTGCTTTCATCAACATTATGTAGAACCATAAACTTTTCAGAGCGACGTCCCAGTCGGCTCTCGATTTTCTTCCCATGCACGGTCTATACAATTGCAATTTTTCCTCAATCGATGACTATACATACATTGAACCACCTCCGAAAGAGAGGGTTTGGGAAATTGATCCATGGCAGGACACCATTACTGATTACACATTCTTTATAGAGCCATTTGCTCTCCTTAATCGATACAAAAATGTGATTTGAGGACGTTAAACCATTAACCAGAACCCGGATGTTAATATTCGTTAATATAAAGTGAGGTGGGATTTCAATAATAAACCAACTTGGTATATAGTGACTTGACGAGAACTTGTCGTTAGAAAGTATAGGGTGTAACTACATGTGACACATTTCAATTCCGAGTTGAGAATCATGTAATGGATTTCATGTCTGTTGCCTTGCTTAACATGATATCTGGTTAAGATAACTGACAGGATAGTGATATCTTCATATTACCATCTAAATGTGCTGCTAAACCAGGTGGTATTCATCGATTTAACCAATAAACATCGGAAAGAGTGACATTTTACGGTCATAATTATAGGGGATCAACATGCTGTCTGTTTTGAATTTGGATGTTTATCGGTGGGTTTTAGATGGAAAATTCAGTTTCAACGGCGACGCGAGGAGCCGGTAAAATGGATATTTTCATCGGAAAACCCACCAATAAACGTCTCAAAATCACACCAGGCAGCATGTTTATCCCCATTCTATTTCACACCGACCGAAAAATCATGCTATAGACACGAAAATTGGTAGTTTATAAGCAATCCATATCACTACATCATAGAAATTGTGCTCCGCTCCATGAATATATAGTTCCATATTTCGAATATAAATAAACCGAGCGACCCAATAGGAATCCGCGAAATCTATCGACTCAAATTCCAGATAACGCCAATTTGACATTGAGTATGTATAAATTATATTAATAAAATGTAAGTTTCGTGGCAGGTCATTGGCATTGCAAGGGCGGCAATTCTTCAGTCACTGTGCATGGTCAAGGCTTCCACTATACATCGAATAACGGTTCGCTCTTTGCAACGTCATGTTCGCTGTCAAGACTTGTTTCAGTTGATATGGTTTGTCTGAATAAATGATATAATTTTCCCGACATTAATTGAATCAAACCGACGTGCGTGCGAATAAATCATAAGTCTACTTCGAATTTCCCGCTGTTTACATCGTTGTCCGTTGGAACACGATGGTATACTTCCGATCGGAATCGCGTAATGATGAAGATGTTTTCATCCGTGAGCAGGCCTCTAGCTAGCGTAAAATCATATGATGTTACGCTAGCTACACTTGTTTTACCTGACCAAACAGCGTCACCGAAATTGGATTTACCTGCTTGGAGGCTGAATGAGTGAATTAGAATGATGTATTATAATCTAACTTTCATGTTAAATATCGCATAGAATATGCCGCGCAATTACGAATAACGTTGGTTTGTTTACACTGTCGCTTCGATTAGCGAAACTTCATGTTACACAGAGGAACATGATAATCATACTCAGCTTATACTAAAGCAAAACAGCCTTAATACATGTATCCCAATGTTCAGAACTGTTCTGTTTATATGCATATGGGTATATTACCGCGTAATACACGTGTGTGACTATATATATGTACATAATACTCGAATATTATAATCGAGAGATTCCGTTTGTACATGTAGTTTGTGACTTGTAGCTTGTATGCAGTCTACTCCCACTAAAGGAAGGCAGCCGATCTTAATATCCTGAGATTCCTAACTGCCATGCTTATGTGCAGATGCGTATATTGCCCTGTACACGTGCGTTTCCAACTATATGCACAGAAGACACGCCGGTGTTCCAATACTACAATATATAGATTATACTTGTAGAAGTATTTGCGACTTGTAGCTTGTATGCATTCAATTGCCACTTTCGGAAGATGTCCAATGATGATTGACTCTTTGTATTCATAAACAGTTATAAATGAACTGATTGCAGCAAGATCTTTAAACTAACTTATACAGAGTTGTCACTTCTGCAGCCACACTCGCTAAATACAACCAGCATGGTGTTTGAACTCGGTATAAGTTGATGTACCTTAATTTCAAATACTTGTTTTCGCTGTTATTCATTGGACGCCTTTCGCATAATGAACTACATGTACTACTGATAAGAATTCCAAATAAGGTACTAAGTCAATAGAATGTTTGTTATTTCCATCAGTTCTCTTTTTGTCATAGCCGTAGTTTTACGTTTACGGTTTCGAGTAGCCGAACATGGGCACGCCAGCTTTGCATACCATCATAGAGCTTACCACTGATGATAACCTGATAACTAATAGCATAACATAATTACACAATTATGAACAAAATAATCCCGACAAACAGAACTCTATCACCTTACTGTGAGTGGCAAGGTGTAAGAACGTCACTATTTTCTCATAAACCGACTCGTATTCGCCATTTCTGCTAATATGATTTTGGACTGTCCGAAAAATTACGACTATAAGCTATTCGTAATCCTCATCAGTAGTACATGTACATTCAAAGTGCATTATGCGAAAGGTGCCGATTTTCGCTATGATAAGCTGCCATTTAACTTACAAGCTTCCAGCCACAGGCTACAAGTGGAACCTCTCCGTATACTTACTACATAGTTATTTTTAATCGTATATTAACCTAATACTCCAAAATTATGCCACCGAGAAAGAATTTATGCAATTAAAGCATTGGCGTATACATATCATTCCCATACATAATTTTTGAATGGTGATATATGCTTTCAAGTAATTGTATTGTTATGGAGAAAACTGTGACATAACAACCCATGCCCCATTATATTCCCATAACTTGATTCAAGGACATATAACACTACGTGCATATTATATCAATGTTCATATAGGTAGAACCCAAACTCGAATATCCGTGTTCGGTTCCCTAATGAACCCTCACGCATCTTACTCCCAGCCAAGACCTACACACAATGAAGACGCCTCCCAAATATGGTCATAGGAAATGACCATAACAGCGGGTCCAATCCCGATGTGTATTACCAAACACCTCATTATGTATTCATCCAAATGGTATATCAGTAAATACGATTCCCAAGATGAGATGCTTGTCCTATTCCACTTCCAAGCCTCTAATATATAGAGGCTCGACTACTCTAATACTAGGGTCATCGGTCTGTCACATTTGTATACACCACTTGTATATTATTCACGACCTATAAAAGAATTGTACATACCTATGTGTCCATTTACCTCACAAAACACCTAACCAGGCAATATATATTTTCAGATACATCGGCATCATACATCCTATAAAGGCGCACGTATACTGTAACAAAGGGAGAATAGTGTTTATCATCGGGACTATTTGGCCAGCAGCAGCATTATTCGGCTTCGCCACCTTCATGTTCAACACCGTCCAGAAGGACCATCCAGATATTGACATCCGGTTGTGCATGCTAAAGTTTCCGGGCGATCACAGGTCCTTCTACCTTTGCTTCAAATACATCGAATTTTTCCTGTTTTATTTAGTACCTCTTCTTGTTCAAATCGTGTTGTATTCTATCATAGCTAGACACTTATTCGTCGGATCTGAGCACCTTCATCCCAGAGTTAAAATACAGATGGATGACGGTATAGCGTTCGAGACAGCTTGCGACACAATTAAAGCTAGGAAGGGTGTAGTGAAAATGCTCATTGCTTGCGTGACGGTTTACTTCGTGAGTTATTTTCCGCAGCAAGTTCTCTTGTTTTGCGAAACTGTGTCATCGACGGCTGTGAGTGACTCGTGGTACTACATCGTTGCTGTCATGGTGATTGGGTACATAAATTCGGCCGCAAATCCGTTCCTGTATTATATCTTTAGCCAAAATTTCCGTCGGAGATTCAACATCGTCATCCGTTGCGACGGGGCCAATCGACCGGGAAAAACAGCGAGAAAAAGTTCAACCGCGCTTAGCAACAACCACAGCGTCGGTCACCCAAGGTCATATATGTGGAAAAGCGCCGCCACGTCACACTCCGATGTCTAAAGCGTCGATTGGAATGCCGGCTTTGGTTCCGGATGGAATGTTCTTGTGTGTCGTGGATAGGGGAGTGAATAGTGCCAGCACATATCTCCTGGCGAATGGATATTTAGTGATGCGAAGACTGTTACATGTACTAGTAGCTCAGACAGCGTTGACATGTATTTGACAAGGAATTGCATTGAAATGGAGATAGCGTCAATAATCATTCGGATATTGTGTGTACTCATGTGAGTTGCGATAGCAGGATTGCACTCGATTTGCAAGAATCTGGACGTTCCTCCCAATTATTGGAATAGAAAGCTTTGTCGTGAAGACGCGCACAAGACGACCATTTGGAGTGGTATGGAGCGATATTGATATTAAAAAACAATATCTGTCGATGAGATGAATATTGCACCATACAAACTGTGCTCCTTTCTTTTATAACTCAATATCAGTGAAGTACAGTACAATCGTGTATTCGAATCCGTGTTCTTCTATAAAGGTGTTATAATCTTATTTATGTTATAAATTCTGGAGACTTGTACGGCGCATCATATACTTTACAATCGTGATGATGTTGAAATTTTATACAATATTAACCTGAATAGTTTTACGTTCACGCAGCTGGCGTAATAGCCATAAACAACTTTCTGTTAAAGGTACTCAATCCGATTCGATGTTCCCAATATAATCAGATTCCACCAACAACAACATTTTAGAATTCCGCTTCTGTCATCAGAATCCCAAAAATAATACTAGCCACTGTCAACTATAATATAAACTTGCCCGAAACGTGTTATTTATCAACATGTTGTTCGACAAAATTTGGCCTTATTATGAACAAAAATCCTCTTGAGTTTTGAGTTATCCATCTTCATCCGCAATTTGGTCCGAGACCGTCGGTTCGTCGGCTGTTTACTGGGCCACTATTAATTCTCGAGCGTGAAAAATAATAGATTTCAAAAATCTATATCTAATAACTCTGAGCTTTGATGGGTAGGTTCCTCGACTCGAATCAAATTTGTTTTACCCCCCCCCAATCCAAATAAATAGTAGTCGAGGGGCGCTTAAACGGATTATGCATCTTTAAGTCTTCATAGGGGCGGTGGTATGCCACGAGTTAATGCACGATTGGTTCTTGCAATATATTTGAAGGCTAATTTCGGGCAAAATTTGATGTCAGCACTATAATAACTTATAAATTACACCAATCTCATTGCGCATGTAGTAAACAGTCAGGTATATATCTGCAGTCATAAGTAGTTTGTCGTTCAGATGCGAATGGAGCTTTCTTTACACACATATGCACTAGTGGTATGGGAAGCCGGACTTATGGTTGTTAGGAGGCAAGGTGTCTGCACAAATAGTCTAGTTTATCAGCGTTTGCCATTATGCTATAACTAGATGGAACAGGCTCCTTTGTGTGCTTAGTGCACATTTTGATTTAAAAAAAAAAAATTGCTCAATTTGACGTTTAACAAAAATGTTTTAATTTTTTTTAATTTATAATAGCATTTTCTTTTTTCGGATTGAACTTGCGCAATTTAACACGAATAGTTACAACTATATGTTTGTATGTGGATACGCATATTGCAATATATATATATGTCTGTCTGTGTTCTATAGAAATTCACAGGGGACCATCTAGATAACAACAGAAGGGTCTATTTGGGGTTCCATTTTACGAGACGCTGTTTGTGTCAGGTGCTCGGTCCGAATTTGTTTGGAAAAGGTAAACTCGACCCAACATATTTTCAGTCCCAAATGTTCCGTCCAACTGACCACTTACGAATTGGGGTCATTTGCCACATTTTCCAAAATCGCACCAAGCACAGGGTCTCTTTCGGACCACTTTTTCAAACTCGACCAAAAATTGTTTCCGTCCAAAATGTTCCGCCCAGCTGGCCACTTACGATTCCGAACTCATTAGGAGCAATTTCTCTTAATTTTCAGATACTGCCTAATTTCGAGGCATTTCGGATTTTTTTACCCAATTGTTTTAGACCAATTTGTTTAAAAAAAAATTTGCTAAGTACGTTCCCGTGGTCATTTTCTAATTTTTCTAATTTTTTTTCCGACCGAGCCAGGGTCGAGTCATATTCGGACCACTTTTTCAAACTCGACCCAAAAACTGTTATGCCCCAAATGTTTCGTCCAGCTGACCATTTACGAATTTGGGGTCATTTGCCACATTTTCCAAAAAAAAAAAAAAAAAGGAAACACGTCTCACTTTTTCAAACTCGACCCAAAACAAATATCGGCTCAAAATGTTCCACCCAGCTGGCCACTTACGATTCCGAACTCATTAGGGCCAATTTCCCTCCATTTTCAGACTTTGCCTTATTTCGAATCATTTAGGACTGTTTCCGTGGTCATTTGCACATTTAAAAAAAATATATTCGGACCACTTTCTCAAACTCGACCCGGAACATTTTCGGCCCCACTTACGAATTTGGGTCATTTTCCAAAATAAATTCGGACCGAGCACAGGGTTTTGTCTTTTTCCGACCACTTTTTCAAACTCGACCCAAAAAAATTCGGCCCAAAATGTTCCGCCCAGCTGGACACTTACCAATTCGGGGTCATTTGATGATTATGATTATGACGACGACCACAATCACCACATGTGAATATGTTGATGACGACAACGACCACGATGGTGATGATGATATTGATGATTATTATGACGATTAAATTTGTGATGATGATGGTGATGATAATGATGATTGTTATTATGACGATGTTATTGGTGACGATGATGATGGCGATGATGATGATGGCGACGGTGATGATGACGATGATGATAATGATGATGACGATGTTGATGATGATGACGTTGACGGTGACGATGATAATATCGATTATGATGATGACGCCCGAGAGGTCGCTGAATATTGTGTACAAACATGATTTCTTCATTCAGTCCATCTTTTGTATTATTTAGTTTTCGTATGTCAAATTGGATCAGAGAATAAAGCAATTATTAAATTATTATTAGTAGTCACAGAAGAATTCCAATAAATCCTATCAAATTCTGATATTTGAGCCTACACTCAGTTTTTCCACAAAGATCTGGAAGGGAATCAGCCAGAAGTGTCAAAAGTATATACATGTTCTAAATAAAAGAATTTAGATACAATAGGTAATATCTCAGACATGTAGCTCTTGATGGCCAAAAATCCGAAAAGGAATATGCGTTTTACAGATGTATCTGATGACAATCTACAGAGGGACCCGAACAAGTGCATGGGAAGGAAAATCTTCCAATCGTGTCTGAACAATAATATTTGTTATAACATTCGAATTCCAGTTGTTTTGTCACGGTATATATGATTGAACAATCTCGGCACATAATACGGATTCTCCGAGTTCACTGTAAACTAAAGATAATGTAACATAGCTAATGCATTTGTCTTGTGTTTTGTAAAAGTCTATATCCGATGCACCATACCGTGTTACTATACATCGATAGGAAGATACCATGGTATAGTCTTTAAAAATAAAATAAAATCAGTGCCTATTTTAGTTTTTTTGGCAGCCATTTGCAGATTTGTTTTTTTTTTGGAGGAAAAATCACCGTAACACAATATAATGTCTGAAAAAAATTAATCAGTATTCAGTGTTTATGTCTGCCATATTATTGCAAACTTGGTTGAGTAACATTTACGTTGTGTTTATGTTGTTTTGGTCCTTCACACTAACAAAATAGTTCTGCAAATGGCAACCAAAAAAAAAGAAAGAAAACTAAAATATGCAATGACCAAATTTTGTTTGATTTATTTTCACGCAGTTAGTAATGATTTCAGATGGTAGATTGGGCGCATACTCTAGTTGGGTTCATAAGCTATATAATGCAATGTTCTAAACTATTGTCTTGGTATTAAAAGAAAAGAAAACATATCGAAAATGGCTGGGGTTAAAAAATTAATATTTATTTCCTTATCGCAACCAAAGAGGAAGTAAAGACAACTCCAAGAAACAAATATAGTTCCACTTTAAATGTGTCTTTTCATGTTGACAAAATTGTTCAACCACCCACTGCACCCAATTTTATCTCACAGTCAACACTAAATAGCCCAAAACAAATTGAATAACATAATTATATTCTAATCAACATAATAATAAATTTCCGGCATTGACATCGATGTCATTGCGCTAAGCTTTTACGTCACTGTGCGTGAAACCAGATACTATACGTGTGTCTTGCTGAAAAATATGAGACATGATTTAGGAGCTAATTATGTCTTAGAGCTCTTTCCATCAATGTATCACATTATTATAATCAATAAATTTGAAAAATGATCAAGGAAATATGGGTTGATACAAAAATCGGACCACATAATTAGCCCCCAAGCCCGGCCTAATATTTTTCTCTCTCTATGTATATTCTTTATGGGCGTCCACATTTCTCCACCGATTACAATGACGGGTATATATCTCGGCTCTCCGGTTAACATGGGCTCGGACTTGATTGCCTGATGACGTCACCTTTTGATAACCGCACACGAGTTACATCACCGAACAGAAACGACAAGTACATGTATACTCTTTATCCACAGTTCCTAATTTATTCTAACTGTTTCAATTTTAATTGTTGCACATGTAACCCGTTTAACGCCGATGTTAGTATATATAGTCTGGTTGTTGAATCATTGGACCTAGAACAAATCGATGACAAGCTGGTTTTTGTGTCATTTTGCCGGGCAGAATCTGCGGAACAGCATATCCAAAATTCGCTAAAATCCGCTTTGGGGAAAATTTTCTAGAGCATTTGGATAAAAAAGAGAAGGTCATAATAGTGTTTTTTATGTATAATTTTCCGTTCCTTATGAAATATACACTTGCATGGCATTTAAACTAAAGTTATACAGATGGCAGGAACATGCAACATAAACAAATTATTATTGTTGTCATGACAGACGTGTGTAATTTCGTGTACAATGAGATTGTCGCAATTCAAAATGTTGACCGAAAGTTGTAAAATTGGACAAATTTCGCTGAATTCCACAAGATCGTTTCCATTTATAAGAAATTAGGGTTAAATGGCAATTTGTGCCAAAATATACCATTTGAATTCAATGTCTGATAATTGTGAGTCATATCACGAGGGTTTGTGAATTTGGGCCCTACAGTGTCAGATATGAACCACTTGTTCCCATTTTAGCAGAAATGAGGCTATCACTTCCCAAAATAGGGACAAAATGGCTACCGAAAATAGTAAAATTGGGCAATTTTCGCTTACGTTTACCGGATTGTTTCCATTTACACGAGAATTTTTTATGTAATTGGCACCACAGTAAACGATGTCGGATCTTAATCCGATAATAATGAGCTATATGTCGAGAATTTGTCACAACAGTGTCCCAAAATGACGGCGAAAATTGCGACCGAAGTCAAATATTTAAATTTTGTCATTGATTTGTAACTAAATCTTCTCATGTCGAATATATTTTTGATGAGAGTCCAAAGCAACCAATCTAGTATCTAAATACACACATAACCATATAAGGAGCGTAAATCCACACAACGGGTGTCTCAATCGCCTTCTTAATAATATACCAAATTGATCGGTAAGTGTCCCAGTTCATAGAACGGGCGTCCCATATCAGCCAACTAGTGTCCAAAGCCACACAGTCCACCCAAATAGTGTCAAAAACCAACCAAGTAGTGCCAAAACCAGTACAATCACCCACCGAGTGTCCCAGTTCATGCATGTGGTGTCCCAAACCATCCAATGGGTGTCAAAAAACCAACAGATGAGGGTCCATAATCATCAAGTGAGTGTCCCAAGCCACACGATGATTGTCTCAAACCACCAGAGTGTCTAAAACGCCCAACCAGTGTCACAAATCACCCACTGAATGTCCCACATCATCCAATCTAATGAGTGTCCCAAACTAGTGTATAAAACCATCCATCAAATATGTGACCCGCCATATCAAATCCAGTCGTAAGTCGGGATTGTTTTTACCCTGTGCCAATGCATTCTCTTATATATGCGAGTCGACCATAGGTCGCCTCGCATATATAAGAGAATGCATTGGCCTAACAATTTTTTACAATTTTAATAATTTGTTCTTGTATTCTTTAACAATTTTATAATTTCACCCATACAGACCCCCAGACAAACATGAGCAGACGACACTCTTCTATGTGCTTCTATATATGTGTGGGGCTCCTTGCAGGGTAAGGGATGTTTTTTATTTTATGTCCTAAAAATTGTAACAAACATTTATTTAAAAAAACATGATAACAAATTGTTAGGCCAATGCATTCTCTTATATATGCGAGGCGACCTATGGTCGACTCGCATATATAAGAGAATGCATTGGCACAGGGTAAAAAAAATCCCGACTTCCGACTGGATTTGATATGGCGGGTCACATATTTCAAACTATGTCTTGATAAACTCATTGGTTTGATAAACTTACTTGATCGTCTGAAATACTCGATGGAGGGTTTTGTACACTATTGTAGATGTATTGAGATAACGGTTGGCGTCTGAAATACTCGATGGAGGGTTTTGTACACTATTGTAGATGTATTGAGATAACGGTTGGCGTCTGAAATACTCGATGGAGGGTTTTGTACGCTATTGTAGATGTATTGAGATAACGGTTGGCGTCTGAAATACTCGATGGAGGGTTTTGTACACTATTGTAGATGTATTGAGATAACGGTTGGCGTCTGAAATACTCGATGGAGGGTTTTGTACACTATTGTAGATGTATTGAGATAACGGTTGGCGTCTGAAATACTCGATGGAGGGATTCGTACACTATTGTAGATGTATTGAGATAACGGTTGGTAGTTGGTTTGTAACATCTGTCCAGTTGGATGAATAGGGAACTCATTGTATGGTTTGCGATGTTAGTTTTATGGTTTGGTTCGCCCGCTGGGTGATTTGTGACTTCTGTTGGATGGTTTTGAGGCACCAATTGGGTGGTTTGTTTACATTCACTGGTTTGGGACATATTTTAGACACTGGTTATGTGCATTGAGACACGGTGTGGCCGATTTGATCACCGATTGGGCCGTTTGGGACATTATGGTTGAATGGATTGAGACGAAAGTTGTATGTTGAATGACATATGACACTCCGCGGATATCAAGGGATATTAGATGTGGCACATATTGGATGTCTGTCACTCGTGTTGTGTCGGACCCCCGGTTGATGGTTTGGTTACCTTGGTGGGGCTGACTGGGGCAGTGATTGTGTGGTTTGACACACTCGATGGGTGCTCGTTGTATGATTTATTTTACTCATTCGATGGTTATGGACTCTATTTATTGTTTTGGACACCTGTTGGATGGTTTGGGACACATCTGTGTGGTTTCTAACATCTGTTGCAAAAGCCATAACTAGGGTCCTATTTCAAAGATATGTAGAAAATTTTCCCCAAAGAGAATTTTATATATATTGTTCCACATATTCTGCCCGATAAAATAACATCAAAACAGCTTGTTACCAATTTATAGGTTCACCTTAGAATCCGAGTCTCAACCAGAAAATTACAAACATGACGACTTTCCCACCCTGGGATTCGTGGGGATTTGATTATGTTATTATATGGGTATAGTCACATTCAAGCACACAAAAAGACATCCCATATCAATTTGTTCACGGTTGTGTGTTTCTTTCCATCAGATTGACTGGACTAACAAGGAACAGCAAAATTTACACAAAAAGCCATAAATACGACCCTATTTCAAAGAGCAGTAGATTTTTTTCCCCAAAGCGGATTTCAGCGGCTTTTGGATATATTGTTTCCAAGATTCTGTCCGACAAAATGACACCAAAAAGAGCTTGTCAACAATTTGTTTTAGGTTCACCTCAAAATCTAGTCTCAACGACCAGACAAATAATATAAAATGCATATGTTCGTGAATTGTTCACACAGATACTGGCTCTATCTCAAACCGCATTAGCCATCATGTCGCGGAACTAAGAACTTTAGAAAAATAACGGTACATTTTCTTAACAACATCATTTTATCTCACCAGCACCATATATATAGCAGGACACACCAGTATAATATATGACTAGCAAGACCACTTAACCGGGGGTGATTATGGCATAGAGTCGATTTTTCTGTCTCAGTCTGTATTTGATCAATAAACACTAATATACAATGCACATATATATCCAAAAGAAATCACCACACCGATACAGTAAAGACTATGTGTTTAGGCGTTGAAGCAATAATATACTGATTCAATAAAGTGGAAGCTTTTTTATTGATGTGAACATTTAATTATGGAAATTAGTACATGTGTGATTATTATCACCCCCGTGTACGTGGTATCGCCAAAACCGAGGGTATCGCCAAAACCGAGAATATGGGAAAGTCATTTTTACGTATATGATATGGGGATATGTTTGTTTCTCACCGTAATACAGACATCGAGCATCGTATGTGTATGTCCACGCGAAGCATGAGTATTTATCCACCAGTTGTCAATAAGTTTTCCCAGATCAGACCATTAATTTTTTTTTGGCGAATTTTTTCAATGGTGTTTTTGCTTTCGAGAACAACCATTCACTAGTATAGTTCCTGGACTTCCACGCTTCCAAAACAAATGCCGGTATATAGTTCAATCTGCCAATGAAGCATAGGATTTGACAGAATTTAATAAATCCTTGTCGTTCTCAATATCCGCGCGATATGAAGGGACCACTGTCGGTCCAGAAAGATGCGAACGGCACAGATGAAGATGCGCCAAACGCCGAGTTTCTGTGCAGTAAATATGCGTATTACTTAAGGAGTTCTGATGAGTTTTCGAGTGTTTTTATGTGTATCTGAGACTGATCAATTGGACTGCGAATGTCAACTGAAATATGAATCCATAACATATTCGAAATAATGTGTGCATATTATATTATGAATGTATTTCAATTGAAATTAATTGAACATCCATCTCAGCATTCAGATTTGCGATCTCAATAACGTGAACGAATGATAACGCGATGCCTTGATCACACGCACGTGAATGCTGCCGTTCGCATGCATGCAGCTAATCGGATATTCGTTTACTATTAACATGCTTGGAGTTTGTATATAGACCACACATGCCGGACGACACACTACGGCGTATCAACGATTTGTTATAATCATGTTTATTTTACAGACTTTATGACTCGTTGCCACTCGAGTAGGCCGTTACGCGACAATGAAACCGAATCATCTTTCTGGACCGACAGTGGTCCCTTCATATCGCGCGGATATTGAGAACGACAAGGATTTATTAAATTCTGTCAAATCCTGTGCTTCATTGACAGATTCAACTATATACCGGCATTTGTTTTGGAAGCGTGGAAGTCCAGGAACTATACTAGTGAATGGTTGCATGTTCTCGAAAATTTGAGTGAGCAAAAGCAAAAACACCATTGAAAAAATTCGCCAAAAAACATTAATGGTCTGATGTGGGAAAACTGATTGACAACTGGTGGATAAATACTCATGCTTCGTGTGGACATACACATACGATGCTCGATGTCTGTATTACGATGAGAAACAAACATATCCCGATATCATATACGTAAAAATGACTTTCCCATATTCTCGGTTTTGGCGATACCCTCGGTTTTGGCGATACCACGTACACGGGGGTGATTATGCACGATATATAAAGGATATCGCAGCACGCACCAGGGAAATCATTTCGATTACATTGAACACACACCGCCTTTTATTCTTATTGACTAGATCTGATATATAATTTTAATACACTTCACCCATCCTGATATGTCAATTCACGGCATCATCAAAGTGTTTTGTCTTTCGATTAGAGCTGTGTATCAGATAGCGGCTTTCCCTATGAAAATAAATGGAACTAAACAAAATAGTCACTTTGACTGAGTCATGCATGTATTTGTATGCACCCCGGGATCACCGCAATCAATTTATTTCCCAATAATCACAAAAGTAACTTATCACATTGGTGGCCAACTTTTCCATATCGGCAACATTTGCATTTTTCGCTTGCTATTAAATGGCGCTCGCATTTAGACTGGGAGCCCGGAGGGTTTCAATTACACTATATCGCGTACGAAAGGTTTGATGGCCTAGATTTGGTATCACTTTCAATTACACTTTCAATTATATATCCGCCATTTTTTGGGTTCCTGGCGTCTATAGAGATAAGAAGGGGCTTTTTGGAACCACTCCCTCGAAACCAGATTTTCGACTTTTGTTATAGTCCAGGAGCTGTAGGGTACCCCTGCACCCCTCCAGGATTTACCTTCACTCGACTCATTTTCTTCTTATTATGTCCATCAACTTTTAAGCAAAGTTAATACGAGACAATAGATTATGGCATTGGAATCCATGTAAAAAGGACGACTGAACTATCCATAATTATTTGTGATGACTTGTATGAATGCCAAGATTTAAATAACCATACATATTACATGAATATATGATTTTTCAACTGGCCCATTCTCAGTTTGGGTGAAATTTTACTGAGTTACAACTACAAGTACCCCACACCCTTGGGTTGGAAATTCCAACTGCATGGGTCTCAAATGAGTGAACAATTTGGTTCACCCCTCCCACGATTTGGATTGGAAATCTCACTACAACTGCATGGAGCTACTTTATAGCGTACAAGTAATTTGTTGTCCACCCACCTGGGCCTTCTGGAATGTTAAAAAAGCGTTTTGCTTTGCGTGCGAAAACAACAATAATTGTCGCGGGGAAATGCGAGTGCCAATATGACGTCGCTTTGGATATAACACATGACGTCACCTAAATAGAGCTTGAGTTGCATGTAGACCTCCTCCCCCTATGCGGATTTTTGGTGGTTATGATATCTTTGTAGAACTATATCAGTCCTTCAATTTGCCGGTTGTTTGCCATCTGGCTATGGGGGCTTTATAGAGTTATCGGTCTTTGAATCCAAGATGGCCGCCCACATTGAATATCTGACCAGGTAAATTTCAATTCGCAATTCCTCAGGAAGTTTATGAGTTATTACGTCGTGCGACATCTCATTCTATTGATAATTGAGTACTCCTTATTTATAGGTATGCATATTTATGTATAAATTTCATATTTAAAAATGGCTGCAAAAATGGCCACCGGGAGTGGAAAATATGACACTTTTTCACTAATATCTTCTATATCAGGTTATGCTGTTCGCAACTGTTCGAGAATTGTCACTTTATTTTATATTAACAGATCATTGGGGCTATTAAATAAGAAATTCTTTGGTCCTAGCCCCCTCCGTTCCTTGAAAAAAATTGATTTTACAGAAAGCGGTATAAAATTTTCACAAAAAAATCACAATTGGGATTCTAGTCACATTTCAAAAAGGAATGAGCAGAACTGTGTTATGTAAGTGAGGCATACCATTACCCGTGAATATACCAATTCATTGGAACCAAAATTGTCACTTAATTACTTAATTAGTTACTTAATTGCTCAAAATGGCCGCCAAAATGGCCTCCAAAATATGGAAAATTGTAAATATTACCCCAGCGTGCCCTGCAATCGCTTACAAGTTGTGATTGATGAATAAAATTGGCTATTCTGCCTTTTATCCGTTGAAAACTAACATGTCTGATTCACCTTGGTTAATGTTCAGTATCGTAACCACTGACATTACCAGAAATATTGGATTTACTTTCACAAACTTGACATAAATATCGGCAAAAATTAACTTTTTAGGTACGGACCATTTTTTTGAAAGTAAACTGTAACTAACTTTGATATGAAATGTGTTTATTGTTTTGATCTATTTTAAATGTGACACACTGAGGTGTTCAAAGACCAAATTACTCAAGATGGCTTCAAAAATGGCAACCAACTTGGGTAAAAAGTAATTTGTTCACATATATCCGGAATACTATTCTCTGCTGTTCCGAAAATTTGGAATTTGTGACTCACTTGGTTATTATACATGTTAGATAATCAAATGACAACTAAATATTATATCTGGCTGTCTCATTTCATTATGGGGTTGACACATTAATTTTAACGTTGCATTATGTAAATTTGCCGAAAAACACTTTGGGGATTCTGGCCACATTTTTTAAAGGTAAAGGGCAGAACTTTGGCACGGAACTGAGATGAACTATAATCTGTGGCTACTCTGGCTGATTTGGATAAAAAAACATATGAACTTGATACAAGATGGAGGTCAAGCATCATGAGTGGGGTGTACATTGTGAGATGTACATGTATAGGCATACAAGTAGTGACTGTATGGTCATGTGTGAGGTCAATGGAGGTAAAGCATCAAGAGTGGGGTGTCTATTGTGAGATGTGTATACATACAAGTAGTGGTTGTGTGGTCATGTGTGAGATGAATATGTTTACAGGGAGTGACTGTATGGTATGTGTGGATGTACGGGTATGCATGATGTGGCTGTGTGGGCAATGCTATGGTGTGTGTATATAAGGAGAGTAGCTGCATGGTCATCTATGTTGTTTGTGTATATATGGAGTGACTGTATGTTCATGGTGGGATGTGCATGTGTACCTTGTGTGGCTGTATTGTCACAGGTGTTTGCACATGTATACACGTGTTGTCTGTGTGAACATGGATGGGGTATATGGTTAAATAGGGAATAGTTGAATGGTTAAGTGTAATGTGTATATATGTACATGGAATGACAGTACGGTCATGTATTATCATGCCTGGGGTATAGCTGGTGGTCGTCGGCGAGCGTGTGGGTATATATGGAGTGCCCTTGTGGTAATGGATGGGATGTATATTTATATGTCGTGGATGTACATTGTTATTGGTGGGTGTATATGTATACATGGAGTAGCTGTATGATAATGGATGGCATGTATGTTTGTACAGTGAGTGGCTGAATTGTCATGTGTGAGGAGTATATACAAGTTGGAAGTTATGATTGGCCATGTGTGCGAAGTATTGGTACATCTGGAAGGACGGTATGGCCATTGGTGATGTGTATATGTACACCTGGAGTGACTCTATGGGCATGTGTGGGGAGTATATGTATATATCGAGTGGCTATATGGCCACGAGTATGTCGAATAGATATACATGGAGTAAGATGAATATGTGTACAAGGAGTGACTGTGTGATCACCAATGTGGTAGGTATACAATGATTGACTGTATGACCATGAATGTGGTGAATATGTATACATATTGTGACGACATGACCAAGGGTCCAGTGTAGGGCGTATATCTGGTGTACCTGTATTGTTACTGATATGTGTATGGTCATGTGTGATGTGCATGGGTTTTCACAAGTATTGCTGAACGGCGATGGGTGATGTGTATGTGCAAACAGCGAGCGACTATATTATCAGCTGCGTGGTGTTTATTTATATATGGAGTGACTGTATGTTACTGGTGGGTTGTACATGTGTATATTGGGTGGCTATCGCTTTCCACAATAACTCAATGGTATGTTAATCGATAGAGAGGTCACGTCAGAGAGTCCTCCTTCTTTGTGGCGTCTATACACACTGGAGGAAATGCTAAACGACTTTCCTGACAACAGTTGATAATTTGTTATGTTAATGGGCTAGAGAAACCACATATTATGGTCCCTCTCAGTTCCGTTTCAAAGTTCTGCCAATTTTTTTTTCAAAAACATGGCCAGAATCTCAAAAGACGTTTTCTCACAATTCCACACTGCATACTTTAAAATTAAATGTTCATGACTCATAATGTACTGTGATAAGTCGATTAACTAACATGTCTAATAACCAAGTGAGTCACACTTTGCTACCTTTTCAGAGCATTATGTTCCGAATATATGTGAAAATCAACTTTTTACCCAATCTATTTGCCATTTTGGAAGCCATCTGGAGTAATTTGGTCATTAAACACCTTAGTGTGACACATTTAAGATAGATCAAACCAATAAGCACCTTTCGAAACTAAGACAGTTACATTTTACTTGAAAAAAATGGTTCAAACATGAGAAGAGACTTTTTGCCGATATTTATGTCAAGTTTGTGAGAGTAACATCCAATATTCCCCAGTAATGTCTTTGTTACAATAGTAACAATTAACCAAAGTGCATCAAGCATATTAGTTTTCAATGTATAGAAGGCAGAATATCCAATTGTATTCATCAACCACAACATGTAAGCGAAAGCAGTGCACACTGGGGTAGTATCAACCATTTTCCATATTTTGGCGGCCATTTTGGTGGCCATTTTGAGTCAAAGTAACAACTTTTGTTCCTATGAGTTGGAATATCGATGGGTAATGGTATGTCTCACTTAAATTCCACAGTTCTGCTCATTCCTTGTTGAAATATGTATAGAAACCCAATTGTGATTTTTTTTGTGAAATTTAATACCGCGTTGGTGTAAAATCAAAATGTTTAGGGATCGGAAGAGGCTAGGAACCCAAGAATTCATTTTTTCATTACCCCAATGATAACTTAATATAAAAATACAAAAATAAGGTCAGAATCCTCAACCAGTTCCAAACAGTAGAAACTGATATAGAAGATATTAGTGAAAAAACGTCATAATTTCCACTTTCGGAAATAAGAAAGGAGTACTCAATTATCAATAGAACGACATGTCGCACGACGTAATACCTCATAAACTCCCTGAGTGATTGCGAATTAAAATTTGCCAGGTCAGATAATCAATTTTGGCGGCCATCTTGGATTCAATGGCCTCGAAACACGTAACCATTGACTACCTGTATACATCCATGTGCTCGTGGAATGTTATCGAAAACTGCCCTGGCCTATTTCCTCGTGGAAAATCATGAAAACATTGGTCTTGTTCATAGTTTAATTACGTTGTGCATGCGTAAGTACACACTGTACTTTTTCAGATATATCTTCAAAATAGATAAAAAAATAATATAATCGGTGTCACTTTAAGAAAAATATCGAGTCAGGTGCCCATGTAACGCTATCAGCGTAGACACTTATCATATACAGTTCGAATAAAACTGAGTTTGAAAAGATACAATTAGATTTAGTATTAATTTTGAGATAAATATTTCCCCTACCCCCAATAAAGATTTTATCGCAAAAAAACACAGTAGTTTGTTGAAAATCGTTATAAAATGAAAAAGCCCCAACGCCCGAGTGGCAAACAAGCAGAAAAATGTGTGAATTACGTCCCTCTATCGGAAAAACATAGTCGGCAAAAATCCGCACGGGGGGGGGGGGGGTGGCCATATGGTAGGACACGATCTAAAGGCGCACCGCACACGATGCGATATATATCGTACGACAAATATCGGGCACCGGTTACGGGTCAAATCGTGGCGTGTGCGGTGGAAAATCGCAGGACATTTTGTCGTACGATCGGCCCCGCAAGGAATCAAATAATTTTGATTTTCTACGATCGAGTCGTACGATTTATTCGAAGTAGCCAATGGACCTATCCGTACGTCCCGCCCACCTGTAGTCTGCTTGGTTACTGTTACTACACACCACAAGCCATCTCAATTTCGCTATATCGTCAGTGCTGAAATGGCTTCCGATGAGAACGGATCTTGTGTTTCAAGTTCGCTTTTAAATGTTCCAGACGATATCAATGTTTGTTATTTACCCGACATTGATAAATTATCAAAAAGGGCACAAGAAAATGGGCTTAATTATTATTCCCAGGGATATATTCATGACATTAGAACGAGTAAATAAAATGGATAATATTCGTGTTAAATTGGTGCTCCCAGTATTTTCGAATGATTTGGTCCGTCCAGGGTCCCATGCATGTACGCTACATGTGTAAATGTAGTCAATGAACAACGCAATAGACAAATTTAACATGCATTGATGATTTTTTGAATAATATTAGTGCACGTGCAAGTATTTCCGAAAAGTATAGAATTAATACTCACATGAACATGTCCTCCGATTATCGGTAAAATTTATCCTTATTTATTTTGTTATTACAGAATGTTACACTGGATATCTCTGTCTCTTTTATTTTAGGTTAGTTTGAATGTGCTCTCATGTTATTGGATTGATAAAACACTTCAGGGTTTGAAGTTACACAACATTCCATCTGCTCCCGAACATCTTAGTTGCAAAAGTGTTCCTCAACAATGGTATGTCCCACGACAAACGAAAATACAACCAGTTTATTCAAGTATCATTAATGACCCATTTGTTGTCATTGTTCAATGTTATTACCAGTGATTAGTATTTACACAAGCACACAGTGAAATTAATAGTATCATACCTCCTGTCATCACCTTTATTATACCAACAAAGCATTGAGAAACAACATACCCCATTCAGTATATAGGAAGTGTGAACATTTTAGGGGCTGTTGGTATTTAGTAATCGAGCCCCTAGCTGAGGTGTTATGGTTTGTTTTGCTAACTTCCCATTCCCCCTATGGCAAGTTATAACATTATCGCAAGGTGATAAAATGTTTTCATAAAGTAACACAACATATATATTACTCATGGACACATCTCTTCAACAAATTAAAACTAAATGAGCTTCTATTTATTTACAGAATTTCAAAAGTGTTGTGTCAGGAGATTGAAAAATTGAAACAACTCGAAGATACCCCGTTGATTATATGCTGTCTTTAGTACGTCCTGGTTTAGGAAACCGAACTAAAAACACTCCGGTATATTTGTATAAATATCGTTCGTCAACCGGAAATGTTCCCCATGCACATTTCAACACCATTGCAGCTTTTTAAGACATATTTTGCTCTCGTGTTCGTAATTTCCCTATAGCTTACTGTGGTATCTGGGCAGCCGCTTGTGGTGCGATTCATATCACTATGCAGGCGTATGTCGCTTCCGGGTTTGAGCTATCGGCTCATTGGCTATAATTGAAATTGGGGCGGTCCCTACGGATAGGTCCATTAGATTCAACTATTAATATGATCACGCGGCGATCACATGTTTTATTTCACAACAACATGGCGTCCATGCAGTGTCCTACAAAGTCAGAGTAGCGGGATGTTTTGGACGGCGGAATACATTTATGCCTCTACAATACAACTACAATTGAAACAGGTGGACTGGACACCAGCAAATTGGTGTTAAAATAATATATGATTGTGAATTTGTGTGGAGATTTAAATCAGTTATATGGTATAGAACTACAGACATTTGTAATATTAAATTAATATTTATTGGATATTCGTATTTAATATCTGCGATAAATACAAATATATATACCTATACGTATAGCCTATATATCACGTTAATAATACGGTAACCCATTGCATTCACGAGAAAGTAAATAACCAGATCGTACACTCCGATCGCATCGTGTGCGGTGGTCTATCGTTAGTGATAAAAACAGAAGTCGCACAACTAAAATCGTACCGTGTGCGCACACGGATCTTACGTCGCAAGGGTCTGCGACGAATATCGTGCAACAAATATCGTATCGCGTGCGGCGGGCTTAACATGTTTACCGTAAGGCACAGCGTTTACCACAATAATTTTGTGGGGTTTTGGAGCGCCCCTAGCTAGCCCCTAAACGCCAGGAATGCGAAACTTAAGAAATTGATTTTCTATGATTATTTAACGGCAACACCAGATCGGAAGAATCAAACCTATCGAACGCGATAGTGTAATCGAAACCCCATGGGCTCCCTGTCTGTATAATAGTGAGTTATTCGCGTAGACGTGATTTCATCGCGTGCTCTTAATGTTTAACCAATTTTAAAAGCAGTCCAATATTGGGTCCGGGAATAAGTTGGGTGAATTTTTTAATATAAGTGCCATATAGTTTTAATACCTGCTACCAGTATAGTGTTATTTAGTACTTATGATATAAGGCTTGAAAATTCAGTAGGGAACTCTCATAGAGCAACGATTTAGGCCACGCAATACCGCTTCGACCTAAAACAGATCGGTTTAGCGAAAATACACTTACCCACCTCAATGTCAATTAGGTGGAATAGTTTCACCACAAATATATTAGAATTGTACTAAATAACTTCTTATTCGATACATATGAATGTTTGTACATGTAGATATCAAATTTTTCTATCTGTATACAAACATTCAAATGTATCGATTAATAAGTTAAAAACCCTATAATTAGTTACCAAGAAGCATATATCTGAATGTCCGTTTGAATGTACGTCTTTCAAACGGGGAACTGACATTCGGAACTTTGAACATTATGAATTAATTTCGCAGTGTAGAGGGTAGAGGCTAAACGAGTGGAGGATATGTCTAAATATATTGTTATTTGTTCGCTGTGAATGTTGTGACGTTTTTGATATTCGTCTGTCAAATTTTAAAATTTGACAAACATGTCCCTGGAGGCAATTTTTAATTGGATATTGGACTGCTTTTGTTAAATCTTATTAATAAAGCCTCCATACTCGCGAACACGAAAGAGGAGGCCATCGTTTTTGGCGGCGTGACTATTCAAACAAATTTTTAAAAAACCGTTCATTTTTTATATGATCAGATTTAAATACATATAAAAAGCCATAGCCCCGTCCATACGAAAAATATATAAATATACGAGGTGTGTGAAGTTAGTTCGACGTTCGATATTCATTCGATATTCGCGTGAAGTTAGTTCGACTTTCGATATTCAAAAAAAAAATTAAAAAAAATCGTTTTATGCTTGAGGGGTGCGCGATGAGTCCAATTCGTGCTCTCCCACTGAAACCTTGCGAAATTCCGCGCTTTTCCTGTTTTCCAGACCATAGCCGGACTTACAAAATTTACACTTACACGATATATAGCTATTGAGGGCACAGGCTGTATTGACGAGCTGAAATTTTATAATTATAGTCACTCCCATGTGAGAACTGCACATGTATACTAATTTACAAGTCCAGACATGCGTTTTGAATATCGAATACCAGCCTCTTCTCCCGAAAACAAGCACATTATCTGCTAATAACAGAACTTGTTTTAGGTATATAATCTGCTTAGAACTGCCTCATTTTGAGTCGATAATATGCTGAAAATGAGAGCATTTTAGTCACAATATATTCACTCAAAATGAAGTGATTCTAAGCAGATTATGTGCGGAAAATGACACAAATAAGCCAACTCACGACTTTTCAGGTGTACGCTCTTTAACTGTATTTTCACTGTGGCGTGCGCCATAAAACGAACTAACGGATATGGACTCCATGTTCTGCTTATTTGAGAATCAAATAATCAAATTATGTACCTATTTCACATTATAGGTCGATTATGTGCGTATTTCAGCGAGGATATGTTGCGAATACCATAGCGGGACTGAAAATTTCGGCTAACATATCGAAAAATACACATTTTTGAACTTCGCCAATAACCAGTCCGGTTTTATGCACTTATGCATGAACTACACATGCCGTTCCGAACAAGTCTTTGAGCCCCTTGTGTGTAACTTCTCGAGTATCTGATTCAGCATCATAATCAGTTTGTTCTCGAATCGGCTTCCGCTTTGGAACCTCCAAATGAGATTGAGAATCAGAATAATCAGAATCAGAAATCTGTCCTCGAGCATGTATGCTCATGTCGTCCTCCCCATAGCCCAGGTCTTCCCCGGGTGAGGCAGGAACGCGAACGCTAGTATTATAAGCATAGTGTCACTGTCAGGTTGTTTCTCGGAACACATGACGTTCTTCAGAGTGTCCAAGATACCCGAAGATTTGAACAAGTCCATGAAATTATTCCTGTCACTCTGGAGAGTTTTTAACTGGTTGCATTGCGTGGCAATTACAGTTGCCATATCATGTGTCAGCTGCTGCTCCAATAACTCGGGTTTGGAAACCTTTTTCTTAAGAGTCGGTTTTTACTCCTGTATAATTCTGACTCATGTGGTGAATTACGCACCATGACTATGCTTCAGTCATAACTGCGGAGCGAAGTCGAAAGCGATGTAAACGCGTCGACGCCGAAAAGAAGATAAACTGAAAGCATGGTATCTCGCTTGAGAATGAGACCGGAAATTTACATCGAAGATAGGGAAGTTCGCTTGCAAGCGAGAGTTACTTCCCTTGTTAGTCAGGCGATTAAAGTGACACTCTGGATTAGAATCCGAATTGTATCTGGTTTAAATAAGTCGTGTTACGACATAAAACTAACTTCACGCGAATCTCGAATGAATATCTGAATATCGAATGAGTATCGAACGTGAACTAAAATTTCAACTAAAAAAGTGGAAATTTGTGAGTTGATGAGCACGAAATAGGTCTATAGAAGTCTCCATGTGCAATACATTTTTCTGCGATTCTTTTTTTCAATATGTTAGCCGAAGTGTTCAGTCCAGCTATTATATTCGATATTGAAAAGCGTGGCCTATCGATCCTTTTGATTTTAGGAGTTTTAAGCAAGAGGTGTCAGAAAAGTAAACGCATGACGCTGACCATGTCTGGACTTGTAAATTGGCATGTGTAGTTCGCATATGGGAGTGACTATAATTATCAAATTTCAGCTTAATCGGCCGTCAATACAGCCTGCATCGCGCACCCCTCATGCATAAAACAAAAATAGATTTATTTGAAAATTTTAAAGTGCCGAATATCGAATATCGAACGTCGAACTAACTTCACGCGAATCTCGAATGAATATCTGAATATCGAATGAATATCGAACGTGAAATAAAATTTCAGCTAAAAAAAAGAGTTAAAGATTTGTGAGCTGGAGAGCACGAATTATGTCTATAGAAGGCACATCGTGCAATCAATTTTTCTGCGAATTTTGTTTTAGCTATGTTAGCCGAACATTTCAATCCAGCTATGGTATTCGCAACATATCCTCACTGAAATACCCACATTATCGAGCTATAATGTGAAATATGTACATGATGTGATAATTTGATTCTAAAATAAGCAGATAATGGAGTCATATCCGTTATTTCGTTTTATGGCGCGGACCAAAGTGAAAACACAGTTAAAGAGCGTACACCTGAAAAGTCGTGAGTTGGCTTATTTGGGTCATTGTCCGCATATAATCTTCTTAGAATAGCCTCATTATGAGTCGGTAATGTGACTAAAACGCTCTCATTTTCAGCACATTATCAACTCAAAATAGCCGGATTATAAGCAGATTATCTACATAAAACAAGTTATATTATTAGCAGATACGGTGCTTGTTTTCAAGAGAAGAGGCTGGTATTCGATATTCAAAATGCATGACGCTGACCATGTCTGGACTTGTAGATTGGCATGTGCAGTTGTTACGCCGACTTATGTAGTAACTGACGAGTTTTGTAGTAAAATCGACGAGTTACATAGTAATTTCAGGTTACGAGTTTTGTAGTAAAATATCGACGAGTTTTGTAGTAAAAAACAAGCTAACGAGTTTTGTAGTAATACTCGTCGAGTTTTGTATCAACAATTGTTAGTCAGTTTCAAAGGCGCGTTTAATAAAATCTTATATAGTAAATGCAATGTTTTTTGTGTAATTGTTTGTGTGGTGGACGTGAATGACACTGTAGCTCAACTTGATGTTGGTCCCTCGTCACTGCTGCGCCGTTTCTCGGCAGATCTGAGCCGAACTTCGCACCTAGAAGTACTATGGCCATGTTATTAACTTGGACCTGGTCCCCATTACAACATACGTCGCGTTCTGACGTTAATGACGTTGTAGCTCAACCTGATGGTAGTCCATCGTCACTCATCCGCTGTTTATTGGCAGATCGGGACGAAAGTTTGTACATAGACGTATTGTGGCCATGTTATTGATGTGGACCAGGTCCCGATTACGTTAGCCGTCGCGTCCTGGCGGCAATGACGTTGTAGCTCAACCTGATGGTGATCCATCGTCACTGAACCGCTGTTTTTCGGCAGATCGAGGCGAACTTCGTACCTAGAAGTATGATGGCCATACTATTAACTATGTTCCTTACTTTATGTATCCCTCATTGGTTGACCAGTTTGTGGGAGAGCTTACCAGCAACAAATTGACTGACTGTCCACTATTACTGTCACATGAACTGTTCGCGTTTTTTCTTTGATTTTTCAACTACATGTATTATAATTGAATATGCAGAGTGTTATTTTGTCAAATCACATGGGTATCCACAAGAACGAACCAAGAACCAAGAGGTGGCGTAGAGTTGTCTATATTGCAAAAACAAAGTGAAACGATTATTAGTAACAATAACGGTATGGTAAGCATGCGTGACTCGTCGCTCTCTTTTGTTTCACGGCTACTGTTGGTTGCGTTTATTTCTTAGAGTGCACAAGCCGCGAATCCATTATGCACTGAGAGAAAAATGACGACCCACATTTGGTTTTCTACCGAGATAGATAGTTTATTCTATTTCACCAATACAACATGGTATTAAGAAATAGGACGCGACGTCTGACGTAATGGGGACCAGGTTCAAGTTAATAACATGGCCATAGTACTTATAGGTACGAAGTTTGGCTCAGATCTGATGAGAAACGACGCAGCAGTGACGAGGGACCAACATCAAGTTGAGCTACAACGTCATTAACGTCCACCACACAAACACTTACACAAAAAAACATTGCATTTACCATATACGATTTTATTAAGTCCAAACCCGCCTTTGAAACTGACTAAAATTGTTGCTACAAAACTCGACGAGTATTACTACAAAACTCATTAGCTTGTTTTTTACTACAAAACTCGTCGATATTTTACTACAAAACTCGTAACCCAAATTACTACATAATTCGTCGATTTTACTACAAAACTCGTGAGCTACCACAAAACTCGACGATTGTTACTACATAACCCGTGAGCTACCACAAAACTCGTCAGTTACTACATAACTCGGCGTAACAGCAGTTCTCATATGGGATTGACTATAATTATAAAATTTCAGCTCAATCGGCCCGTCAATACAGCCTGCGCCCTCTAAAGCTATATGTCATGTAAGTGTAAATTTTGTAAGTCCGGTTATGGTCTGGAAAACAGGAAAAGTGCGGAATTTCGCACGAAGTTTCAGTGGGAGAGCACGAATTGGACTCATCGCGCACTCCTCATGATTAAAATGAAAACTGATTTTTTTAAATTTTCTAATTGCCGAATATCGAACGTCGAACTAACGTCACGCGAATCTCGAATGCATTTCTGAATATTGAATGAATATCGAACGTGAAATAAAATTTTAGCTAAAAAAAGAAAAGTAGAAAATTTGTGAGTTGGTGAGCACGAATTAGGTCAATAGAAGTCTCCTAGTGCAATCAATTTTTCTGCGACTTTTTTTTTTCGCTGTTAGCCGAAATTTTCAGTCTAGCTATGGTATTCGCAACATATCCTCGCTGAAATACCCACGTAATCTACCTATAATGTGAAATAGGTACATATTGTGATTATCTAATTCTGAAATAAGCATATAATGGAGTCATATCTGTTATTTCGATTATAGCGCGGGCCACAGTGATACCACACTTAATTAAGGAGCGTACACCTGAAAAGTCGCGAGTTAGCTAAGTTGTGTCGTTGTTCGTATATAATCGCCTCACTATGAGTCGGTAAAGTGACTATCACGATCTCATTTTAAGCACATTATAGACTAAAAAACGAGCCGATTCTAAGCAGATTATCTACCTAAAATAAGTTCTAATATTGTTAGCAGATAATGTGCTTGTTTTCTGGAGAAGAGGCTGGTATTCGATATTCAAAACGCATGACGCTAATCATGTCTTGACTTGTAGATTGACATGTGCAGTTCTCATATGGGATTGACTATAATTATAAAATTTCAGCTCAATCGGCCCGTCAATACAGCCTGCGCCCTCTAAAGCTATATGTCATGTAAGTGTAAATTTTGTAAGTCCGGTTATGGTCTGGAAAACAGGAAAAGTGCGGAATTTCGCACGAAGTTTCAGTGGGAGAGCACGAATTGGACTCATCGCGCACTCCTCATGATTAAAATGAAAACTGATTTTTTTAAATTTTCTAATTGCCGAATATCGAACGTCGAACTAACGTCACGCGAATCTCGAATGCATTTCTGAATATTGAATGAATATCGAACGTGAAATAAAATTTTAGCTAAAAAAAGAAAAGTAGAAAATTTGTGAGTTGGTGAGCACGAATTAGGTCAATAGAAGTCTCCTAGTGCAATCAATTTTTCTGCGACTTTCTTTTTTCGCTGTTAGCCGAAATTTTCAGTCTAGCTATGGTATTCGCAACATATCCTCGCTGAAATACCCACGTAATCTACCTATAATGTGAAATAGGTACATATTGTGATTATCTAATTCTGAAATAAGCATATAATGGAGTCATATCTGTTATTTCGATTATAGCGCGGGCCACAGTGATACCACACTTAATTAAGGAGCGTACACCTGAAAAGTCGTGAGTTAGCTAAGTTGTGTCGTTGTTCGTATATAATCGCCTCACTATGAGTCGGTAAAGTGACTATCACGATCTCATTTTAAGCACATTATAGACTAAAAAACGAGCCGATTCTAAGCAGATTATCTACCTAAAATAAGTTCTAATATTGTTAGCAGATAATGTGCTTGTTTTCTGGAGAAGAGGCTGGTATTCGATATTCAAAACGCATGACGCTAATCATGTCTTGACTTGTAGATTGACATGTGCAGTTCTCATATGGCAGTGACTATAATTGTCAAATTTCAGCTCAATCAGCCCGTCAATATACCCTGCGTCCTCTATAGCTATATATGTCGTGTAATTGTAAATTTTGTAAGTCCGGCTATGGTCTGGAAAACAGGAAAAGCGCGGAATTTCGGAAGAAGTTTCAGTGGGAGAGCACGAATTGGACTCATCGCGCTCCCCTCATGCATAAAACAAAAATATATTATTTTGAAATTTTTTAATTGACCAATATCGAATATCGAACTAACTTCACGCGAATCTCGAATAAATATCTGAATATCGAATGAATATCGAATATTTCAGCTAAAAAAAAGGTGGAAAATTTGTGAGTTGTAGACCACGAGTTAGGTCTATAGAAGTCTCCTGGTGCAATCAATTTTTCTGCGATTTTTTTGTCAATATGTTAGCCGAAATGTTCAGTCCAGCGATTATATTCGAGATTGAAAACACATGACGCTGACCGTGTCTGGACTTGTATATTGGCATGTGCAGTTCTCATATGTGACTGACTATAATTATCAAAATTCAGCTTAAACGGCCCGTCAATACAGCCTGCTCCCTCTACAGCTATATGTCGTATAAGTGCAATTTTTCGGGGACATGTCTCTATTCCGAAGGTTCGCTATTCCGAAGGTTCACTAATGTATTGAGAGGGTTCTTTATCACGAATCCTCTTTTTATAAAGGAAATAACTTAAATCATTAAAACAATAAAAGTGATTTTTTTCTAGGGTTACCTTGACATTTAATGTCATTACGTCACGCAGCCCACACAATTGCTGTTTCCATAAGATTTAATGTCATTACGTATGACGTTATATCTCAATAATCTTAAAGGCAAGAATACGCCAGCTAAAGGCGGATAATAACAGTGGGGCTATAACATACTGCGTAGTAGCATATCGCTGAATAGACGGGTATGAAATGAACCTAACTGCAATTGTGAATTTATATTGACTTTATTGTTGATGTTTCTTTCAAATACAAATTGTCTGTTCGGACAGACTGTATCTCTTACATGTTGCTATTTCAGTCATGCAGTCATCGTGTTTTCAACTTTCCATAATAAACGATAGACTGCATGATACTGTCAAAATTCTTGCTATTAATAACCGACATCTGGGAAAATTTGGGAATTAGAATGGCGTATATAAATGTACTCTATGTGAATACTAGCGTAATATTATTTTTCATTCCTCGTGTGGTTTTGTGGGGGGCGTGCAAATTTTGATTCATTTCTGGTAAAATACGCCCAGAATAGAAAACCTTCGGAATAGCGAACCTTCGGAATAGCGAACCTTTGGAATAGCGAACCTTAGGAATAATGATCCTTCGAAATAGGGAACCTTCGGAATAATGAACCTTCGGAATAGCGAACCTTCGGAATAATGAACCTTCGGAATAGAAAACCCTACCCTAATCCTAAGTCCAGCTATGGTCTGGAAAACAGGAAAAGCGCGGAATTTCGCATGAAGTTTCAGTGGAAGAGCACGAATTGGACTCATGGCGCATCCCTCATGCATACAACGAAAATTGATTTAATTAATTTGTTTTTAATTTTTTTTATGTGACAACTCGGATCCAAGACACCCCACCCGGCCCACCAGTGACAGCCCTGCCACTACTGCATCAAGTGTCTATGCCTTGGAATATATAAGTGACATGAGTGGGGTGTGATCTCAGCTTTAATGCACGATTATTTACAAGTTTGTCCTGCAGATAGCCCAATCACAACTTAACCAATTGATATTAAACAGAGCCTCAGCTCTGACGAGAAACCGACGCAGAGAAACGCTGAAGAAACACTGCTGTACAGCGCATGTCATTATGAGAATGGCACGACGAGATACGATTCGGAGCAAACGCCTAAGAGGTGCCGTGAGCCGCCACTAAGCAGTAAGCACACACGGCCAACAGGAAGATGCCCAACTAGGGCGATTCGGGTACAGGCAGGAGAAACCACTGGACAGCCCAACTCCCTGTGGCTAAGCACCGGTGTGGTGAGAACACACTCTGACAAAGAGCATGAATAGAATAAGCCTACCAGAGACCGAACGGGCGGGTAACACAACCGTTACCACTGCAGGACGCACAAAAGAAGAGGATGCGCCACTCCGCGACGCCGAACAAGGCAGGGCATGTAGCTCCATGGGGGAGGGTGGGATCGCGACACGTGGAATTTGCGAATGACTTACAATTTATGTCGATGGAAATAAGCAGCATTCCGGGCGGATGTAAAATGCGGATTTTATGTTCAGCTGATATGGAACGGATCATACCGAAACCCGGAATGTCTGACGGATGAAGTAGATCGGACAATCACATAAATCACCTCGAACCTTATCGGCCCTGGGTGCATTATTTTGTTGGACCTATTTAACCCGGTAACCCAATTTGAACAAATCTGAATCCCAGTCACACAAGGACCATCCATACACAATATAAGCTAACAATTCCAGTTGCATAAAGCACACTACTACTGCACGCTACCCGGCCCATAAAATGAATGATATTGTGCATTACCACTTACTACCTTGGCAGTGAGACCTATATGTCATTCAGTAAGTTATTCTGCAACTAACATTTTTTTGGGAAAATTCTGGCAGAAATCAACCGTTCAACCCCTCGTTGCATTTCGTAGCACTATATATAGCAACAGACAGAACAACACTCCAGGAGCTCGGCTGCTCGGTAACCAGCGGTTAGAGTGTTCGGCTTGTCGCCACTGTCAACATAGTGACATGAGTTCGACACGCCGGTGGACCACTTGTGTATTTGATCCGTGGTCTTCTGTCTTCACAAACGACAGGTTACCAAGACCGTATAGAACATATGTGTGCAATATAGCAGGCGGTGGCGATTCGAATTCTCATCCACGAAGAGCAAAATCGTTGTATTCCATGAGAATAAAAACTCATATGACCGCTCGGGAAGGATATGGAGGTTGGGCAATCAAACTATTCAGGAAGTTACAGAATGTGCCCATCTTGGTTTAATTCAGGACAAGTTTGCGAAGCAGGTCAATTCCGCCTCGTCTGTGTCGACAAAAATGAGGAATAACTTTTTCAATATCATGGGTAACAAAATTGAAATCCACTACACCCATCACCATGACAAATGTCCTCAAAACTGTTGTTCTACTGAGAGCTCTTTATGGTGTCGAGGTGGTTCCTTTTGATCAAAGTTCCGCCATCACCATTATGAACAAAGCCGCCAGAAGTTGCCTCAAATACGCACAATCCCTCCCAAAACGAGCGTCAACTAGGCTATCGCTAGGTCTTCTTGGATTTCTACCAATTGAATATCAAATGCATATAAAAAAAACTTTGCTTCCTGGGACGTCTTATCCGTCTATCATTCGACCATCAATTACCATTACGTCTGTTTCTCCTGAAAGCACATCTGTACAGACTATACAATCGCTCCAGTGGTTTTGTCCAGGAAATGTTCTCCATATTAGCCAAATACGATCTTATGGAATATTTGAACGACTACCTGGACCATGGGGTCTTCCCAAAACTGTCAACGTGGATAACTCTTGTGAAGGCAGCTGTCAGGGTAACGTTCATTTCCTCGTGGCAGACCAAAGTCTCGTCCGATCCATCCTTGCGAATGCTGTGGAAAGTTCACCCTAATCCCCTATCAAACTGGACAGTCTGGGAACTTCTCCATGGAAACGCTTAAATGTCGAAATACCTCGAAAACTTAGTACTGCTTCTCAACAGGACAACCTATGCCAACAATTTAGTGTGTCATCTCTGCAGCGAAGTGTACTCGAACGAAATCGACCACGCCCTGTTCGTGTGCTCTTCTCCAGCCGCTCTCATCATCAGGAACTCTTTTCGGGAAGGGATTATCTCTCGTTTCGGCATACCCGAATATTTTTACCTTTCGTCGTTAGCCAAAGATGACTTGGTAGCAACCCTCCTCGGAAGTTCTCTGGAAACCATAACAGAACACATATCCCACTGCATCAAGGAACTAGTACTATAGGTCCATTCTCAGCAAAACCGTGCATGCGTGTCGCCGGTGGTTTTCCGTTAGAATACCGACGACAGAGATACAAAAATGCCGTATGCGGGAAGACCTTATCATCGCGCAACTACACACGTAAACAGGTCGTAGATTATTTGTGCCGGGAGCTGCTCCTATGTATGCGCAAATGTAACATACGTTACTGTCGCCGAGCCAATATTCTACGAAGAATCGCTCACAAAAGGTATAATGTCGGACGACCGAGGACAGTATTCCCGTTGGAGCTGGGCGACTGTTTGTTGTCTTCGTTGTACGTCATTAAGACCATTTGCGATCATGACCAAGAAAAATATAGCACCAGAAGCAGCTGTCGCCAGATCTGTGTAACATACGTTACCGAGTTATAAAAATGATTCCACACGAACACTATTTGGTTTATAATATGCATACAACGCACTAATTGTTAGCTGTCCATCGACTTTATACGAACGATATATGAGTTTCTCGAAATGCATAAGCGTGGATGCACTGGAATGTCGCCGAATCTGATGGTTTGTTTTAAGCCTGTAACATACGTTACCATACGTTTTGAATATCTCACTGAGGTCAAGTGAGATTAGTTATTTGTTATAGATGGCTGCCTTCTATCTGGTCGGAAAAATATAAAAATTTCGTTCTAAAACAGTATGCAACTGGTGTTAGCCTCTATTACATATGTGGATGTAACGTATGTTACTGTAACATACGTTACTGGCTAAATTAATTATTTAAAAAAAAAACAAGATATCTCACTGTATGGCAATAATAACGCGAGTTTAGGACACCGGTGATCCAAATATGTGGGTAACTGTCTGCTAGTATGATAATTAATGAGGTTATGAAGAATCGTGTGCGATACACGCGTGATTCTTTGAAAATATCCCTTTTGATTATCGCGATGTGTAGAAATCTTCACATTTCCGTGAAATTATTGAGCCGCTCTTACTGGAAAATACGAATGGGATATATTGGCTGTTTTGTAATGTCTGCAAAGCAAAATAGCAGGTTGCTAACCAATAATGGTTTTCGGGGGACGTAAGATTAAAGTTAAACAATATATTCCATAATTATGTTGCATTTTAAACTCCACTGAGAATGCACTAGGTAACCATACGATTTGAGTAATCACCCTTGTTCAACTATAACTTTGACTTCCATTAGTATGAGTATTACACCCTATATAACTGTCTTCAATATATAACGGTTCTGATAATTTAAAGCCGATAATTATATATGTCTGCAGAAAATACACGGACCACTCACTGGCACTAACTGAAATTATATGCATGACTCATGTCATGATCGAAGTTAACGGGTCATAACTTGGAGATGCATACATGTAAAAGCACCAGGCTGGGAATAATATATATGGAAGGGCAAATTGGCCATGGGCATTTGTGGTAACCATCAATATGTTACCAGTGACTCAATCGAAAATATATGTTTTGACATTTAAGTTTGGTATAATATTTTTAAAAATATCAGCTGAAATATGTTTGGTTTGCATACTGTATATAATATTCGCAAACATCGAAATGGACGGATGTCTAGATTTCTAATTGCTTACTGTAGATATTATGGCAACAACAAAAATGTCTGCTCGCCATTCTTCTCTACAGGTATATCGGTGTCCTCGCTAATGTATAGGCACTAATGTGATATCCAACCGCAGATATCATGTACCTGGAAACCCGACAGCCAGCGTCGAAAGCGAAACCATTGAAAACGTTACTTTAATCATTGACAAGCACATCATTATTCCGCTATACTGTCGGTCATAGCTAGGCATAACTATACTTGACAGTATACGTAAGCCACGAACGTGTTTAAAACACGAGGCCGTGTAACTGTATGCATGCATGTCCAGCATAGGGTAGCACTCAATTCGCAATCAATATACCAGTGCAATCATTCTCGATAGCAATATATACAGGACTTCCAACATAGATATGATAAAGTGTTAATCTTAATACAAATGAATTTATATGCTGCCTTTGTCGACGTTGGCCATAAAACTGAATATGTTATTTGCTTCTGGTATTGTATTATAGTGATGTTTCTGTTTGTAACATACGTTACCATGGTATGTGTGTGACGGCAGCTTTAATTTTGGAAGAAGAATCCGCGAATAAATCGATTTCTCATTGTTACTTGAAAGAATGAATCTTCGAATATACCATGGAAGAAAACATTTGGCACAAACCATACATATGATCCAATGAAAGGAAACGAATTATGAAGCAATAAAATAGGCTACGTAATTATTAGAAAATGTATGCAATTATTACTTTGTATAGCGTTTTGATGTGTAACCGTGTATGCTTGTCACTTAATTATGTTTTGGTTTTCTGGCTGCTGCCCATCTTACAAAATTCATATGAGGGAAATGTGATACCAATAAATGGTTCAATATCGATGTAAACCACCCCTACCGATGTGTGTTCACTGGTAACGTATGTTACAATAGGGAAAACACACGATTGTTCATCCATACTTTCCAGGTACCATAGCAATGTAATCGAAAGAGCAATGATGCCAATATTACACATTTAGTTTCAGCATAACTCTTGCTTGCATAAACGAACAATATTGAACGATACTGTTGATTTTTGAATTTTCTCGATTTTCGTTTGCACTCAATTGCACTGATTTGGTGATAATGGACCTATATTCTGCGAAGTACATGTACGCCTTCAGCACATTGATCAGGAATGGCGTTCAGCAACCCGTGTCACGTCCATTGTAATTATCTTCTCAACACCCATGCATGTTGTAACGACTAACTTTCATATATATTGGACACATCAAATTTTCCTGCAACAAAAGCTGTAGTGAACATTCAAGTGCACATATGCTTCACTCTCGTGGTTTCCAACACCTCTCCATACTTGTCCATAACGGCCCACCACACTGGCCAGGGGAGCCCACTTTAATCCAACTGTAATTATATGTCATGTATATCGATCTCTCCTATACTAGTACTTGGAGGTAATAATGATATCTCATGCAGGCGAACGAACAAATACGCATTGTCACTGAGTCGCGAATATATTGGATCCATGCATCCAGCCCAGTTTAGTTTTATAGTGACATGGGTCAAAGTTCTGGAGTAGCATTCCATATATGGAGCTTTAGAATATTCATGAATTCCATATATGGAATGATACCCCAGAACTTTGACCTATATAGCACTAAAACAAAATGGAACGGGCTGGATGGATCCAATGTGCATGGCCGCGATTCAGTGACAAGGTGTATTCTTGGTCTGTTTTCGTGTTAGAATTACCAGGAACATGTTCGCAGCCTGTTCGCAGGTAATGACTTGGTGGTCTTCTGTTCGTGAACGTAGAAGAACACGGATTCAAATACATGCACCCCCTGCGTATCCTAAAAGTGGCTATGTTTCGTGTTGACCGGGTCAGTATGCCAGCAGAGTTATATGCTGTTAAAATCTCCCGCCAGGTTGTAACCCCTGACCAAGGTCGTCCGTACAGCTACCGTGACTGCTGCGCACCACCCTACTCATGTGTTAATGGAGTACTCGGTCGGGTGTTGATATATCTGGGGTAGCTTCTTCGTTGGAGGATGGGTAATATTCGAAGTAAAGCTCATTGGAACTAGTTCGCTGTATAATACGCTATATAAATGCATCGATAAATATATTGTAATTAGTATAATAGGCAATCAAAAGTGTGAACTAATTTTAATATCAACATGGTGAAATTGGCAACAGCAAACTTGCCAGGCAATTTTGTCAGCTGTGTGAACATTAAGAAACGAGTGTTTCTCGTACTGTGTACATGGGGGTCAAGTGAACCGACAGTCATTATGCTTGGCGGTCCCCATTTATAATGTCTAGTTCTATATCATTAAGCGATAGGTAACATTGACAGAAATGCCACTTGGGGATCGATTTTCCCGCTAATACTCGCAATCAATTAATTAAAACCGATAGCTCATCGAAATGATTTGTGGTGTGAGCATTTGATATCAAATGGGAACGATTGATCGCAGACATTCGACCCACGAGGACATCGAGAAGACCCGACGTATATGTCACGACGTGTCCGGAATAAACATATACGACATAACCTACGCTCAATCAGCAGGGGCATGGATATAGGGTGTTGGGGTGTCTGGCATTTTTTGGGACCCCCCCCCGACCCAAACCTGAAAACTAATCATTTTTTTCTCAACTTTACTATGTAATGTTTGAGCTATTGCCGTGGGTTGGTCCTCCGTCGTCCGTGTGTACATCCGTCAACAATTTCCTTTATCACACACCCTACAGTCCACATCCATCATCCGATCGTCACCAAACTTGATAGGGATCTTCGGGGTGACCTCTAGATGGGAGCTTACCATTTTTTCGAATTAAGTTGAAAAACATGGCCGCCAGCGGCCATTTTGGATTTCCGTTTGGAATCCATTATCACATCCTACAGGCCACATCCCTCACCATATCTTCACCAAATTCCATATGAATCATCGGGGTCACCTTTAGATGAGAGCTTATAATTTGTTCCATCTTGGATGTTACAATTTTCATCAGTAGATCCTTTGGCACACTAGTCTACCGGCCACATCCCTCATCCGATCGTCAGCAAACTTCATATGGATCCTTGGGGTTATCCTCTAGATGGGAGCCATCACAATCAAAAAAATTCTCCGAATTATGCACACAAAAAACATGGCGGCCAGCGGCCATCTTGGATTTTACTCTTTGACTAAGTCCTTTAGCACACCCTACATGTCAGATCTCTCACCCGATCGTCACCAAACTTCATCATCATTATCATCATCATCAATTTATTAGGAACGAACCATTCCCGTATTTACATAGCAAACATACTTTGACGCCACAATGCGTTTCAAGTAGTCAGTCGGAATTGAATTTAGTACTAAACTAACGACATGTTCTGCATGCGGAATTGTTTGTTTTTCTGTTGTTCCCGTCGTTTTCGAAGTTCTTTTCTGAGTGCATCATTCAGTTAAACAGGCTGGCTTTTGAAATATACCTTGTGGTTTCCGTCGACTGTAGTTTCTTCTCGGTTGAACACATTTCAAAAATCGATATCTGATCTCTCTGGGCTTTGATAGGTGGGTTCCTCGACTCGAATCAAAGCCAAAAGAGTAATAATTTTGGGAGCGTTAATTCGGATTATGCATCTTTAATCACTAACAGCATTGTATATATAGCACCAGTTTTAGCAGCTTTGTTTTAATTTAAAATGAAAATTGTAATTTCTCAAATACTGACTGATAGGTATTTCTGTTAAAGGCACGTGAGGCCTTAGTTGTCGAAAATATTCATATTTGTTCCAATCACCGTAAACAGAAAAACATTAAAACGCATACAGTTTCGTTGATATATACCATGACCATCGCGTAAACAGCATGTTATCATAAAGATTTACTATATTTTACCTAAGCAAGAGCCTGACTGTGTTACAGAAGACAGCACAATGCTGCTGGCTAATCACACACAAATAGCATAAAGGCTCTTTATTCGTTCCATATCAGGTATTCACCAACAAAGAACGCTCTTTATATTTACCATCATAATATAAACAAACACCAGAAAAGTAACTTTTTATGCTTTTGTTTACATAACAATGGTCAAAGATATGACAATAACATACTGTTTGTGCGATATTTCTTATTTGTACACGGACAAAGTCTGTCTACATTTTGTTCTTTCTGTTTGTGGCGGTTTTTGACGGGTGGAAATATTTTCACAGGATACCCACCGCCAAGGCCAACCGTACCTTTAACACTGACATGTATTAGAGTGTCCAGGTCAATGCGTGATGAGAGTATGCTAGGTCAGCCTGGGTGGTTAAATTCCACACCGCTAAGTGGAAATTCTAATGCATCGATGTAGTGGACACATATAGTAACCATTCAGAAGCTGGTGGCTACTGCACATACTAGCACTATAGTATAAGGCATGTGCATCAAATTTTATAAAACAAAATGCATATCCAGTGAGCTAGATAAAGCTATTACATGAACCGAACATGCGTTTGGCTATTTGGCTGTATTACATTTTAAGCCGATAGCATTATCTCAGGAATCAGGAGAGTGAAGTCAATTTTGACTTTCGAGTCACTGCTGACATTTTGTAGACAGGTCGGTGACATATTTTGAAATTGTATACACAGAGAGGAGATCTATCAGCCTGTAATTGGAACTAATATTTGATTATTTGCTGATATTAGCAAGTCTATATTATTGTTCAGGATACATACAATTCGATAATTTCTTACTTTTTTTTCGGATTAAACTGTCAACCAGCTCAACATTATTCCTTTCCACTTCTGTTAGTCTACCGGATCAACAAATATATATTACCACGGTGGGGAATCACATGGTTTCGAGGTTGGTGAGTACCACGCATTCAAAATGGCCGAGACGATCTAAAACGCGACCAGACGCGATGAAAAAATGTAATAAACTAAGATATGACATATTACATATTATTTTGACAGCTATGAGCAAATGCTATACTATTTTTCAAACAAGCTGATACCTCATTTATGACGAAATTCATATTTGTTTCCTCCAACATTCTGACCAAAGTTGTCAGTCGAAGGATTCTCCAAGATGTATGGACTGGTGTGTTCCACCCACCCGACTGGCAACTTTGGTCAGAATGTTATAGAAAACCACTAAGTATTTCCGAACAAATAAAGTATCAACTTGTTTTAAAAATAAACTAGCATATGCTCGTAACAGTCAAACTACTATGTTTTGTGTCAGTTCCTCGTATATTATGTTTTTGTGCGTTTGCACATTTTGAATGCGTGGTACTCACCAACCTCGATACCACGGGATTCCCCACCGTGATTACACTAAATGGTCGACAAGCAGTTACTATATCAGACTTGGATACTGTAGGTGTTGTGGGAGTAATACATTTAGTCATATGAGTTTATAGATATGCAAATAGTTCACTGAGTGACTCTATGCACAGATGACACTTATTGCCTGTAGCCATTGATAGCCACATTAATGTTTGAGACAATTGCTCACTCTTTGATCACTCAATGATCAAGTCTTATATAGGTCTCAGTTACATCAGGAAAAGTAGATTTTATTTCAGTTTTACATTTCTCGAAGCTCTTTATCATTATGTTTACACGACTGTTGAAGTTTCTAGTCTCAATGTTGTTTGATAAGTTAATCAAGGAAAAACCTAATTTATTTCGTTTCATTCGTTTTCTAAACTGTTTTAATTACAAGATTGTTGAACTGTAGTCTATTTTATTTATTATTTTGTGTAAAATATATGATTCCAGATCTCACTACGTCTTTTTCTCTCAAAATGTCCATGCCGGGTTCTTTCCGAATGGTGTCGGGAAGAAAGTTTATCAGCTCACCTTCCCATGCATAGGCAACATGCCATGGCTTAATTACATCTCCACTAAGGCCCATATGATGTCTCAATAACATAAATGTGTTAACAGTTTCAAACTGTTAAAATTGTCAAACATAGGCACAAAAGGTCTTCAGAAAAAACAAATTTGCATGAAGTTGTAAAAAATGCGTTTTTAACCTCTCGGACAACCCACCCACCCCGGCATACCTTCATGCAAATTGTGTACTATCCCTACTACCTGGTCGTTGGTGGTGCCACTTTACTTATAGTTGCAATCCATGTCAGTGAAAAAAACATAAACGGAAAGTGTAGTAGAGTTACCTATATCTTCACAACTAAATAATTAACAACTATCTTCTATGTATGCTGTGCTTTATATCGTGGTAGTCTTTAAATCCATATTCAGACAGGGAGGGGTAGTAAAATATTTGCAGGAAGGTATGCCTTTTTTTTTGCATCTGGCATTTTCGGGGACCCCACCACCCCCAAACCTGCAAAATGTTTTTTTTTTACTCCCAATTTCTTTTACACCCACCCCCTAAATTTCACTAAATTTGGTCTAAAACTGCATAAAACTCTACTGATATCACTCATATGGCTGGGAATGATCTCATTTAGTTCAAACAACAGTTTAACCTGTTTCAGAAGCTGTTTTAATTGAGAGAAAAAAATGTTTTATAAATTGCTGAATATCTTTAAACTTACGTCGTTGTGCGGGATACATACAATTTCATATATAATTATAACTATTTCCTTAGTCTGTCAAACAGCCCATTATCTAACATATCCCATACCACTTCTGTTAGTCTACTGGGGCAACTTCTATTTTACTAAACTAGCTAAAACAGGCTCCCTTTGGGAGCCTATATTCAGCGTCGGAGATACCTGTGGCCCCTTTGTGGGACTTCGCGTATTTTTGATTTATATATATATATATATTTTAATTTATTTTTTTTAGATTTAATTCCTTGCTCAATTTAACAAAACCAATTTTATTTAACTTTTTCTAGTCCAAAATAAAAAAAAACTAACACAATTATAACATCTGCCAGGGTACCCCGATTAATCACACCAAATTTGGTTGAACTAGATCCAGGGGTCTGAGAGAAAATTCCGGACAGATCCTACTCGTTTATATATATATAGATGACAAGCAGTCACAGCCCTATACCAGACTTGGATACTTTAGGTCTTGTGGGAGATCATCTGAGTTGATAGACATGCAAATAATTCACTGATTGGCTTGATGCACTGATGGCGGATATCTTCTACCCATTGATAGTCACATTAATTTTTGAGACAGTTGCTTGCTATTTTTCCATGCACACAATGATCTCGGCATTAGTTAGTTTATTTATATATGCGAACTTAGGTCATTGTACAGGATACACCCAATTCCATAATATGAGTTGATAGACATGCAAATACGTCACTGATTTGGCTTGATGCACTGATGAACAGTGTGATGACAGTTATATTCTAGCCACTGATAGTCACATTAATGTTTGAGACAGTTGCTCGCTCTTTTTCCATGCACACAATGATCAAGGCTTTGGTTACATCAAGACATGTTTATTTATATCAGTTTTACATTTCTCGAAGCTTTCCGACGGATGTCGGGAAGGAATTTTTTCACCCCACCATCCCATATGCAACATGCCATAGCTTAATGTCATCTCCACTGAGGCCCATATGAGGTCCCAGTAACATAAATATAGTATTTTTGCTGTTATAAATTCTTATAATATGTTTTAAACTGTTACAAATGTCAAATAAGGGCACAAAAGGTCTTTAGTAAAACAAATTGCATGAGGTTGTAAAAAACGCGTTTTTTCCTCTCGGGCCACCCACCCACCCCGGCATACCTTCCTGCAAACTATTGATTACCCCCCCCCCCCTGATTACCCCCCCCCCCGATTCAGAAGCTATTAAAGACATATTATGGACTTGTCTCGTGCGTGAAACTGACAAATTAGTATTCAGGCGTTATGTTAATTGGAGGAATGTAGCATTCTACTAACATAGCCGAAAATCTTAAGCACATCGACCGTACCACTCCATCATAGAAAACATAGTCCGAACTACGCTCAATTGTAAATATTTACTTCTCGATTCGGCACGCAACTATCGGCGATAAACTAACAAAATGATTTCGCCATCGAGAGTCACTGCCTTTAATGAATATATAAGAATGATAGTGTGGGTTGTCAATTTGGATATAATATTTGTAAGAATAACTACTTTGAACAAGATTATTCTTCATTTCTAGTTGATCACCCTACCGGAGTGTTTCACATCACTTTAAGAACTGTAATTGAATACCGTCGGATACCAGATTTTTATAATTTTTGAACGAGCATAAGGCTGCGCAAATTTTATGTTCGCGAATTTAAAACTGAGCGAAATATAATAATGCGTGAAGTTAAATACGAGTAAGGAATCTGTGTTGAGGGGAACTCCCTAGGGCACGTGATCAGAGCCGAAGCTGAACCATTGATTGTGTGAATTTGTGACTGACACCTGTACATGCGTAATCAATACGCACCGAATTAACCTCACTTGTCTGATGGATGCCATCATTTTTTGTCAAACCAACGTGCTGAATTATATGTTACACATTAACGGATCCTCACATACCAATAGATAATCAACCCGACCAGTTATTATCTTATTTGACACGCGTCGACTTGGTGACATATAATAATTTTCTCCGAGCACAACACTGAGCACAAAGGCTAAAAAGGTCAGGAATCGCCGATCGCGGTATTCTTCTATCGATGGGACCTCCATCGTCTTCTATACCATGATTAATCAGCCGCGTTCAATTTCCGGAGATCGGTATAATATTATATAGCATTGAACAAAACGAGAGAAACAAGATAATGGACACAGTCCTGTGTGCAATGTCCTTTTTTGTTAAGAAGCTGAGTGCAAATATCAAAAAACTATACATTCGTGCATTTAACAGTGACAATATGTGCACATTAGTCGCACGTCGAAAGCGACAGAAGCGCCAAAATGTGTGCCACAATTAATGTCGCACATTTTGGCGCTTACGTTGCGCGCCAAAATGTACGATATTATATTTTGTCACGTGTGTCGCTTTCGAGCCAAAATCATGTGATTTATCGCATGATTGGTCGCGCGCCGAAAGTGACAAAACGTGCAACATGCATTAGTCGCATATTTTTCGCTTTTGGTGATTTCGACGCTCGCCAAAACATGCGACATTTCGCATGTTTCGGCGCGCCGAAAGTGTCGCACATTTTGTCGCTTTCGGCGCGCGACTATATAATGGCACATTTTGTCGCTTCTATAGGGTTTTCGGCACGCGCCAGAAGCACCATTAGGAAGTGACCATAATAGTATTCTATATGTACAATCATGTATATATCACATGCATGCAAACCTCAAATGAGTTTTTAGCTCATGAAATTCGCTTGACAGCTCCACCGCCACTGACCAGCGCGCATACGTAAGCACAACTTATTAATGGTGTCCTGCATGGTTGGCACGCGTAAACGGTCATATATAGATGACTTTCCGTAGACTTTCTATTTCCCTATATAACCGCGAGATTCCACGTCAGTAGCGCCAATCAGAACTCACTATTAACAAAAAACCATAATCAGAAATGGTAACGCCCTCAAGATCATATTATTAGGCATAAATATAAATTATAATATAAAATATATTGGTTTCAGAATTCCGTTAAAACAACTAATCCTTCAAATTATTACAAAACTTACGGCTTATTACTGCATGTTTCTCATTCACCACACCTGAAGCCTCTAAATGCGGATCAAAAATCTACTAATCGGATTAAACACACACCCGATACTCCGCAAAACATTTAGTTTACATTCAAACTGTGATACGTCTCATACTTCATCAGCAAAGTTAGCTGTTATATTACGCATTGTGTTCCAGCCATAACATCTTCAAGAGTGGCCCAGCCATTGTTCACACCCATAAACATCGAAAGCAATTAACGCGGTTATAAAAGTTACATGCAGCAATGAGACATCCGCGAATACACATCCGCGAAAAATCCGAACTGTGTTGTCCTGCCAGACATCCCATCGCGAAAGCTCAATTCGACACGGCCAGATATAAGCCTCACTACAAATTTCCTAAAATAACTCGCATCGCGTGAAACATGAAACGTGTTGTCCTGCTATTTGTAATTGTCATATCTTATCACAAACAAAAAATCAACATTATTGACATAACTACACCTTTTACCGGACTCGCCCTCTACCGGACTCGCCTCGGGGACGCACTACAACGTTTAATGCGTCCCAAAAAAACAATATCTATAAATAAAACCCCCATGGATGGCCCATGCATTACCAAAAAAACAGCAAACTAGATTTCACCCGGAGGGCGAAATGAACTCACAATGTGACGTAATTTGGAGGAAACCTGCACGCTTCCGAGAAATGATATTTCGTCGAGACTACGATAGACTCAGTATGTCGATCAGTATGACTCTGAATGTTTATATGTTTACACTCACTGGTTTCGTACGTACATGTACATCGTACCACAACGCGATTACGCGAGTGTGCCTGTCATTTGCAGAATAAGGTTCCCAGAGGGTTAATTTATTGATGCTACCCCCTCATAGCGGGTTAGCATCACCAAATTCACCCTCTGTGAACCTCGTTCTGCTGAGTTGTAAGCAGAATGAGGTCCCCAGAGGGTGAATTTGGTGATGCTAGCCCGCTATGCGGGGTAGCATCACTAAATTCACCCTCTGGGGACCTCATTCTGCAAATGACAGACACGCTATTTCAAGGCTTGCGAACTTCCATGTAAAGTGATGGTGTTTGGCACATTTTCATTTCAACTCGCTTTGAAATTTTCATTAAAATAGGGAAATGTGAAATATGGTCGTGAATCGAAGAGCATTATTCGCAACAAATTGGGGGACTTTAGCTTCAGTCATCATATCATTTATGCTCGAACCGAGCTTTTTGGTAGTCAAAATAGGTGTTGGTGTGGTTCGAGGTAGGAGTTCACTTAATTATTTACCCAACAGAATGGCCCTGTGCCAATGCATTCTCTTATATTCCAATGCATTCTCTTATATATGCGAGTCAACCATAGGTCGCCTCGCATATATAAGAGAATGCATTGGCTTAACACATATTAAAAATGATAAAATTGTCAAAGAACGTAGAAAAATATTATAAAAAATGTTAAAAAATGTAAGAACAAATTTCATTGTCCCAAATGAGTGTCCTTTGTGAACATTCAGACATGAACATTTAATCTTAGTCCCTAGACAGATGCTTTATTCACATAAAATGAATTTACAAACAAGATTGGTGCTAATATGTATGTTTACATTGTACTATATAAGTAACTTCAGAAACCTATCGTGAATAATTCATAATGAATAATCACAACATTTCAAATATAATTCTAAGAATCTTATTTAACCTTATTTAACCACGACCTTAGCATCAAGTTTGTCGGACAATTAACAAACAAACAAACAGTGTTTTATGGTTTCAATTTATTGAATGAACTGCTATAACCATCGACATTTTAATTGACTAAATATTCATATATGGAAATTATGGATTTACTCAAGCTTTTTGACATATTGTGTTATTAGAGGTTATTTTTGAGTATTGTGGTCCCAAGTCCCGTTCCCATAACATAGGCATAGCTAGTAAGGATTATTGACGTTGAACGTTATCCATAATCAACACATATTAAAAATATCATGAAAATTATATTAAAGGGGTACTGTACACAAAGATAGGCGATTTTTTTATTTACTCCCATTGAAATAACTTTCAAGTTAGATTGTGTTCGTGTTATATGAGTTTCGTATAAACCTAATTTAGCGAAGAAAATATTGATCTTGGAAACAAAAATATTACGATTTCAAACTACGCGCCATGTTTTTGACCTTCACCGGAGAAGACGCAGGTCGCATGAAGAAGCGGAAGTTCATTGCTCACAGCTTCGATTGATGCATTCAATCTCTTCCATCGAACAATCTCACTCCCTATAAAATACTTGACGATTTATGACTCTTGTTTCTTTCTCCTTTTTTTCCGAATCGGTTATAACGGGCCTTCTTTTGCAGGTAACGTGTTTTGTTTGCAACTCAATAATGTTCGCGAACGGCCGTCGATAAAAGACACGCAACATATGCGATTTCAAGAACGGTAACTCGTAATGGCATAATTCTCCATTTTATGACTCCAGCCATAAATGAATTTATATTAAATAATTCAATTTTACTTTTACGATAGCCTGTTAACCGGAACGTTTTCAGTAGACATCGTCGACTCAAATTAGTTATTTTATAATATAATATTCATATTAGATCGCTATTGTCACCGGGAATTTATTGAAACTGGGGTATTAAACACACACATTTAGAAGCCTATAGTTGTATACCAGACCACTAGAACGTTACCTACCGGTCTGTTCTTCAGTTTATATTGTGTACCTTGGTAAGAAACTTTAATATTTCCTCACTATATGATACACTAACCTGATGCCTCAAGCCACATCAGATTTGACACCGAATTAGTCAAAAATCGATGCACGCAAATACAAAATGAACATTAATTGCAAGCAACGCCATTATAATTATAAAGTAGCATCCATGCGGATATATCATGCATATATAGGCCTTCGTTCAACGGTCGAATATTAGTAAAAAACTTCACATGTACCTAAATTTAAGTCATATTGACTCACATATTCAACTATAATTACAATACCAATTTTGACTTATCCCATTTAAACTTTCAAACCGGGTTCGTCTCTTAGGTTTTAAGTTTTACTATTTCGACCGAAATTTATATTAAGAGTGTTCTTGCATGGGTATCAAACAGATTTGTGAATTTCGTGCACTAAGGTCACTCGAAGCATTATTCATATCTGATTACCGGTACTGTCATTTACGTTTCTCAGAACTATTGTCTTGATTGGAGGCCAAAGTATGAATGATTGTTTCGCGCTGTCGACGAATGATTGTTTCGCGTTGTCGATAAATTACAATTGTGCATTTTGACGCACAGTGGTGCTCAGAATCCATCTTCCATCTAATTATATCACGAAGAAGTGTCTCCGTTTACGGCGCCGATTCGTCCAACAACGAAAAACAACATTGTTGATATACGAGACACTGCCCCCCCCCCCCCCTCACAACATCCACAGGTAATAAATTTGTACTTTTTTTCGCTGGACCCAAATACTTCAGCACCTCATTCTACCCACGTAATTCTTGCATGGATTTCTCTTGACCCTGCTATTGCTACCCTCACATACCTGGACAAGTTCAAATCTGCTCTTTATAGCGACCACTTCAAACTCCCATAACCGAACCTGTACCTAATCTGAGTTTTTATCATGTTTTTAAATAAAAACCAAAATTCACCAAAAATATTGCACATCAAAATTGTATAGCTACACAATCATGCGCCTCCTTTCAAACTTCAACAGAATGAAGGTTGGGAGAGACCTATAGATAGTAGATAGATAGATAGATAGCCCACAGTGACAACAGCGCTCAGTTTTGATGACCGGGATTTCCTATTGATGGGGAACGAAATTCAGAGAATAGCACGAGCAACCTCCGGAAAGTCAAAAAGAGGCAGGGAACAAGTTTATAATTTTTTGCAGCGATGCATTCATTCATAATTATATAGACACACAGCTAAATGTGTAGGCATTCGGTGTGCGTGGTGGCAGTGGTCAGATCAGCGTATAACAGGGGATTCTGCTTTGCAGTTTGGAAATGAACAGGTTCCCATGGTGGAATTGTTTAAATGTACTCAGGCTCCCCATTGACAGACAATTGACAAAAATAAACTAAGATGGCCAACAAAATGGCGACAGAAATTCAAAAATAATTCATTCGGGGCTAAATTAACGGCAACCTATTGTACGTAAAATTAAATAATTTCTAGTAACCATTTGAGCAACATACTGGGTCCCAATGTGGATCGTATTCGTGCCGTGCCAACTACCTTTGAACATGTACAATCAAATACGTGTTTGATATAAGATGTTACCCAAATCGATTCGGCTATTATAGCCAAGATGCATGGTATCGCTTGTTTCAGCATTGGTTGCCATTGCCAAATTTTCTAGATCTTTCTTTAAAAGCCTTGTTGTTATACCGTTCGCATATAGTGTGGAAATACCCTCCTAAGTTAAGAAGGTGGGGATGTGGTCCAATCGAGACAGTTAAGTATTTGTTTAATAAGCTGGATGCCATTTGAGGAATGAACATTTCGAATAATGCACTCACACCACGAATCGGAGTTAACAACCTTGTCGTCCATGAATCTTTGTGTCTTGACTTCTAACGGCCATAATTTACATTATAGGCTATACTGCTATGAGATGTCAGCATGAAGTTACTTATCTCAGCAGACGATCTCACTGAGTCTATGATAAATATCGGGCTGATACCACCTTTAAAATAATTGGTCCATCTGTCAACATCTGTCTATGTTAGTCGGTCAAGGTCGAAACAGTGTTAATATTGTGCTCACAGGATGCAATCCGTTCTCATTTCTATATATTTACACTCCTACGTTACGCGCATTCGCGCTGTTGAACTGGAGTACAATGTTTGGTCGAAATCACGCCACGTGACGTTGTGCGCAGACCCGAATTTGTTTCTACATTGAATGGACGCACTTGCAGCCAATTGCTACCAAAATAATCATTGAAATATAAGAAATTTATGTTTATTTTGTTGCCTTCCATGCACGAAATATATAGGTGCACAGAATGTCAGACAAACTTGCATAGATACGCCATGGAACACAAGCAAATCAACATCCATTTCTTAAAGGTCCAGATCACATTATATACAACACACCATTACTCCATATTATATGCAATTTGGAAAAGATACAAGACTAATATGTATTCCACCATAATACGGAACAGCTGTAGCCTAGGATCGAATTTCCGCCAAGTGATAGAGATTCTCAGATTCACACAAAAACTTCCCCCGTTATTTACCACAGAATGCATCATTATTCCCAACTAAGACATAGGGTTATATTCCACTTCCATTGAGAATAATAGAGTGGCAGTACAGACCAGATCGAAATTACGCACAGAATTCACGTCGGACCTTGACAAAAAACATGTTCACAGAAACTGTTGATTCGACCGGATAAGTTGACAATACAATGTTTTTGAAGCTTCCTCTTTCAAATGGTATATAATGTGGAATAAGTTGTATGTAATGTGATCTGGGGATTCGAAAATTAAGTGGGCTTTAAACATTATACTAATACTATAATACAGACATAACATAATGTAAAGTAAGTAAGGAGTGCACGACAAGCAAACACTCAACACAGTGGGAACCCCACTAAGCACACCATGGACCACCATCACTTCAGACGTTTAGGAACTTATACCCCACTAATGTAATATCTAAACTTCAGACAGGAACCTACATCACAAATGTATTCTCTAAAAAAAAACATCAATTCAGACGCCCAGGAACCTTACATCACTAATTTATTATCTAAACCTTCAATATGATGAAGTTACTGTGAATCAGCGGGTACTTCAATTGGACCAGTCAAAGGCAGTAACAGTTACTGTCTTGTATAGTTTGAATAATATACTTTCGGCTAAAAGTAAATATAAATGCTCAGTGAATTAATGAACATTTTTATCCAAGCTGTTGTCTGACATTGTTGTCGTGTTTTGAATCTTCTGTTTAATGGTCCGCCTAGTTAAATATTCAACTCTTATGTCCAGTCACCTTCTCTATAGAGTTGAATCTGGCCCAGTATAGTAATCGTTTACAATTAACAAAGTTAAAATTTTCTCAAATGTATTAAAATTTCATTGTTTCGTCGTCTCTTAATAATTATTCAGATTCTATACATACAATGAAGATGATGATGGGTGCATGAAATTCACGATTTTTCGCCAGATACATCCAGAGAAAATCTTTGTTGAAAATTGTCATTTTGGCTGGATTTATATGCAAAACGTGCGTCTCCCCTTTAACGCCATGGCACGTGGTTTTATTCCTATGAATGGGCGCAACTACAGTTTGCATGAGGAAATAAATTCAGTAAAACTTCCACGAGTCAACAAGAAAGGCAATTAAGTTAATTTGTATTCATGTTTTGTTAGTGGTTCGCAACTCACGGATAGAGCAACGGATGTGTTTAGCTATTCGTATCCGTAAGACTCACATGTGGCCAAAAAATTCGTTTCGCAACACATCACGACTACGATTAGGATTTGTGTTTTATACTTTATAATTATTATTTCCCCCGATAGGTGGGATATTTAATACGTGATTTTGCGTTTACCCTGTGCCAATAGATTTCGACTGTGCCAATAAATGGACATCATGGAGTAAATGTTAGCCCGAAAGTAATATTACTGTTCTTTGTTATCATATGGAATCGTATTAATCCAGCCCTGAATCGCAGAATACCAGCCCAAATATATTGACAGTGTGTCGTGAATAAAAACCACACCAAGCTGCTAGGATTCGATTCAGCCCGGACCCACGCATTGTTTTTATGCGGGATTTTAGAGACCAGAACAGTGCAGGATTTCATGAAACCTCTATACGCAGTGTTTGGGGCCTCAGATACACAGAAGTGTTGCGATATTAACCGCTAATTTCCAGAATTTCAATATGGTATCTGCATACAAGGTTGACATTACATGACAGACTGTCCAGACCCCCCCCATGTCGCCATCGTACCACGAATAACTCCACGGATATATGTAGCGAAACTATACCATCGACTAGATTCGCACAGAAACAAGTGGGAATCGCCCACCAAAGCCATACCTGGCAATTAGCACTCGAAATGGCGACATCACAATGTTTGTCGCGATGAAGCACACGAAAACCCAACCACGCACGGATGGGGGCTGCGACCGCGCATAAGTATTAACCCCTTAATTTCCACAATTTCGATATTGTCACAATCGTATAGCGGAACTAACGTCGACTATAGATTCGCGAAGTAATAAGGAATATTGCCCAACATATCCTGGCAATTATATATATAACCCTCGATATGTCATCATCGCCGATTATATGTTCGCCGCCAATGAAGCGAACAACGCGAACCGCCCGTGTGGCGTCTAATTATAATGATTTTAGTGGTCATGCAGCATAGTATATATATCTTTTATTCCTCCATTTCTGAAGAGTCAATATATAATAAAGCAAAATACGTAGAATATAAATAAGGAATTACACAAATATTTCATGCACAAGCAATTATGTACAAACACAGAGACACAAGACATTAATATAATTGGACACACACATATATAGTGGCCTGAAAACCGTAAACATGCGCATATACACGTACAAGATTACACGATGGAAAATATCAACGCAGTGATGGTTAGAGAAGGAATGAAATATGGGGAACATTATAATGAACTAATGTCTATTATCCCCGAACATCCAAAGGTACCAGATTTGAGCGGCTTCTCTCACCATAAAATCGACAATCTCCAGGACATCATCAGCGATGCCATGGAGAGAATTTGGGATATACCCAATGAACATGAGCATTTGTTTGTCCACCGGGAGATTATCAATGCACATATAACAGTCTACGTGGAAATGTGAGAGGAAACGATACCATGTGTCATTTCTTGAGTCTACCAGAGAAGAACAGTCGTTAAAAACATGATTCACGGTATCATTATAAATTGCCCCACATCTTATGCACACAACGTCCTCAACGAATTTCAACATGCATAGTAATTGCACAATGAGAAAGTAAAATTTCTTGTGTCTGGGGTATTTGTGGCATGCTTTCCAAAGGTGGGACATGTGCAGGTTTGTTTGGATGGTAGCGAAACGACCGAAGTCACTCTGTGTTGATACAAGGTGTTGCCATTCGTTTCTAGAGTTGGACATCATTGCGTTGTTGACCAGGGACTTCCAATGGTGTTTATTAGCTACTTTTGCTTCTGATGAAAATTCCTGATACAAGTGAGCAATCGTCAGATCCTTAAGGTCTGATTCAACTTTTCTAATGAAAGGACTCCCCTGTGCGAAGTGAGATTCAGATGTGCGATAGTAAAAAAGTTGCTTCGTAGCCTTGTCACTACTCATATTGCATAATGAGCGATACAAGGACAGCCTGCGTTTGGTTATGAAGTAACTGAGTGACTGGATACCAAGCAACCCCTCTACCATAGCCGTGCGGGTCTGGGGATGCAAACCCTGAATACGTTTTAAGCAAAATCGGTGAATGCGTTCAAGTTTAAGCTTATCAGTATTAGTGATATCAGTGATGAGTTCTGTTCCATATAGACCTCTTGGTAATACAATAGACTTGTAAAGCTTTACTGAGCTCACAGGTGTTAGGCCGCCTGCGTACATACCTGCATTTGACAACATAAAAAATGTTCCTCTTATCTTGGTGCATACCTCATCTACTAGGGATGACGCGAATTTGAATTTATCTATAGGAATGCCTAAGTGAGTGACGGAGGTAACTTCGGTCATTTCGTTTCGACCAAGAGTCCATTTCCTGTGAGATCCAGAGTGGTCGGCTTTTGATTCATTGAAGACTATTGTGTAACTCTTTAATGCATTGTATTTGTAGCGCCAAATAGAGCTGTATGAACTGCAAATTGAGCAGAGTGATTGTAACCCAGTTGGAGTTAACGACATTAACAACATATCATCTGCATGAGTTGGTGAACATAAATTAATGCCACCTATTTTCAGACCACATGCCGCCCGCTCAAGATCCCACAGTAACTGGTCAATGTAGATGGTGTAAAAAATCGGGGAGAGGGTACCCCCCTGTCGGGCTCCATGAAGTACGTCAATCCATTTTGATTGATATCCGTTGTATATAAGTGAACATTTCATTCCAGTTAGGAGATTATTAATTATTCTAAGACTTTTTCCCTGGATATTACGTTGAATGAGTTTGAACAGTAGGCCATTTATCCATACGGTATCAAATGCCTTCCATACATCCAAGAAACATGCAAATAATTTGCTGTGGTTCTGTGATGTATATGAGACACATTCTTGCACCAAATATGATGTTGCCATGCAACTAATATTCTGCTGGAACCCATTTTGCAGGGGGTGAACCGCAATAGAATATGGAACGTTTTGTTTCAAGCGTGATAGTATAACCCGTTCAAATAATTTGTAGAGAACTGGAAGTAGAGTTATTGCCCTGTAACTGTCAAATGACTCTTTAGGTTTCGGAGCGCCTTTATACAGTGAAAATATAATGCCAAGTTTTGCGTTTCGAGGAACGTGACATGATTCGAGCATTTTGGAAAATAGGTGAGCGAGGGATTCGGCTAGTTGTTCGCCTCCGAAGATAAAATGTTCGTAGTTTAGAGCATCATGTCCGGAAGCTTTGTTTCTGCTGAGCATTTTGTATTCAGATAATATTTCTGATTTGGAGACCGGATAGCACAAAAGATCATCGATTTTTGACGTGGTTGTGCCCGAAAGTTCTGCTCCAACGATTTCAGACACACTAGAATAGTGATCTTGATCAAATGAGGTATCACTTAATTGTGTTGAATATATTGACTCATAGTATTGTATCCATTCTTTTGAGATTTCTTCATCATCTCTGATAACACGACTGTTTGATACAAAATATGATTGTGACTTGGTACCTAAACGCGCGCGTTTTGCATTGAGGAGTCTGAAGAATGCAGCTTGATCTATTTCTGCATAGGTATCTATCTCATTCATGCAATCGTCAAGAAAATTTTGAGAGCATTTACGATATTCTCTTCGGAAATCACATTTGGTCCGTTTGTATACCATGTATACTGCGTTGCTGGGATCCGCGGGTCGAACATGCTGAATCCAATTGGTTCTGGCATTAGTCATTTCACGGTGCAGCACAGTCAGCGTGGCATTCCAAAAGGGTTTCAGGTGGCTTTTGAATGACTTGGATGGGATTATTTCTCTTGCTGCTCTATTTATCGCAGTGACTATTGAATTATATAACTTATCAATATCGGATGAGAGCAATTGGTTTGTATTCAAGGGTGGTAGATATGTTTCTTATGGAATCCTATAACGGCCACTTGCTAATGGCGCTTTCGGCGCTTTCGGCGCTTTCGGCGCGATGCGCCGAAAGCGCCGAAAGCGACAAAAAGTGCGCCATTAGTAACGCGCCGAAAGCGCCGAAAGCGCCGAAAGCGACAAAATGTGCGCCATTAGCGTTATTTCGGCGCGCGCCGAAAGCGCCGAAAGCGACAAAATATGCGCCGTTACGGCGCACTTTTTGTCGCTTTCGGCGCTTTCGGCGCTTTCGGCGCACCGCGCCGAAAGCGACAAAATATGCGCCGTTAGTAACGAGCCGAAAGCGCCGAAAGCGACAAAAAGTGCAGCGTTTCCGGCATGCGTAACGAGGTGTAACTTCTGTATGCCATTAAAATGGAGGCGTTTATTGTTGAAATTTTTTTCTAAATTTTACACACCGTGAAATTATCTATAAGTTTTATCAGAAATATGGAATTACAATTAGGTGAGTGAACTTCAAAAGCCACAGCTCCTGAACCCCCCCCCCCCCATTCGCATGGATGCAGGGATGTGGTAACGGAGAGTCCAACATGTTCTCTGCCTTGTTTGTTCAATGTTATAAAGTTCCATGTTAGAACATAAAACAAGTTCCCATGTTTTGCACTGATGGAATAATATCTCTACAAGCACTATGCAGAGTAAAGTTTCATGGCACAATCTGGGGGGAGGGGTTCTTCTGACTTCAATTTCAACTACATGTTTGGGGGGGGGTGTCCACCTTGGGAAATTCCAACTGCATCCCCCCTTTAGTCAGAATCAGACCAACACAAGTTTTTGAATAATTCCATTTGCACCCCCCCCCCCTTGAACCTCAGTCAGGCCTAATTTCTAATATATTCATAAGCCATGGTTTTATATTTCTATATTCCTGGTATGAGAACATTGACAGATATTTTAACCTGAACATTTATTAGTTATTTGAAAATTTCAAACCTCATACTCCCCTCAGGTTGGAAAATTCTTCAAGTGATGACCATTTCTGTCCACAAATTTGACCAAATGTAGTAAAATATTGTTTTGCTAAACTAATTAGCAGTTTTGTATTGGCCATGTGGATGTGGGGCAATGACACACCGGGCCGACCATGGTTCGATCCGGTGTGCGAAAATTTAGAAATCTTAACAAGAAAATTTTGAAATCGTAACATCTACACTAGCCTCAAGCCTTCCTACCGTTGTAAATTTAAACCCTACACCCCCCACTTAGGTTGGAAAATTTCCAACTGATGACAATTCCAATGACAATGTTGACCAAATGTATGACAATATTGTTTTCTTAAATTAACTAGAAGTTTTTGACTGGCCACGGGGGAGGGACCAGGACACAAGCTTTCCAAGTGTTGGAAATTTCCAATCTGTTACCCCCCCTAAGGTTGGAAAATTTCCAACTGATGACCATTTCTGTCCAAAGTTTTTACCAAACATAGGAACATTTCCCCCCCCCAATAAATTGTTTTATAATCAAACTACAAGAACATATTTCACCTATTGTTGGTGTGAAATTTCCAACTAATGTTTTGGCAAGTATGAAATTTCCAACTGTTATACTTTTGACCAAAGTTGGGGGGCTAACTACTAGTATACGTGCGAAATAAATCTCTGTAGTTCCACTGGTAACGATGCTACCGGAATTTGCCTGTAAATATCATGCAAATTATCTCACAAGAATAAATCATACAGGTATTTGGAGGTAGCACTGGTAGTACAAGTGGAACTATATAAATGTTACTTCCGATGTCTTTCGCTCTGGTAAAGATGCATGTTAGGTGCATATTTCCGTTCATATTCTGGCACCATGTGGTTTTCTATGACGAAATGCCCACAAAAATGTACCTTGCAAACTTGCCAGCGTATGAACGTACCCTGAATCATGCCAGAAGCTGGGGTTTGTCCCACAAAAATATTCATGATTGCCAATTACTCAATCAATATATTCACTGCAAGTCTATCACAGCTAGTGACAGTCAGTTGTGGTGTTCAATTATTAACAGACTTTTTCATTATATTACATTTAATTACATGCGGCAACACTCACTTAAAAAGTTGCTCAAATGTATGCATACTAATCACTTGACTATATTTAGACTCATTTATAGTGAAAATTCATACATGTGTTAAGTACCATATTAATAAATAATTTTAAATCTGAATAATGACAAATTATAGCATTTAGAGGTGTATCTACAGCAAAATTCAGCCCCTCCCTTTTAAAATTGATACATAGGCCTATACATTGTACACATATGGTCATGTCCGATCTGCACTGAGGTGCCGGGAGCATCCAAGGGCATCGGGGGGGGGGGGGAGCCTACAAAAATGGCACTTTTCTGCCCAAAAAAGGGAATTTTCTCCGCAAACTCGGAAAAAACAACCATAAATTCATTGTGGCAAAAATCCCTATTTTAAAGGTATTTGTCGGTTTTTATGGCCGTTTTTGACAAAAAATTAATATTCCTTGTGAAATTGGTGGTATTTGGACCCAAAAAGTTACATTTTGCTATAAAAACACGAGATTAAACACAGCATTTTCTGTCTCCAGAAAAAGGGCAAGTCCTGCCCCCTTGGTCAAGGGCAGGGGATCAGCTGCCCCCTCTTCCGGCACCCCTGCTGGGCTGATCACATACTTAATTGTATACATGCCCTAATGGCGCACCGCGCTAATGGCGCACTTTCTGTCGCTTTCGGCGCTTTCGGCGCGCGCCGAAACAACGCTAATGGCGCACTTTTTGTCGCTTTCGGCGCTTTCGGCGCTTTCGGCGCGCGCCGAAACAACGCTAATGGCGCACTTTTTGTCGCTTTCGGCGCGCGCGCCGAAAGCGCCGAAAGCGACAAAAAGTGCGCCGATCGGCGCACATTTTGTCGCTTTCGGCGCTTTCGGCGCGATGCGCCGAAAGCGACAAAAAGTGCGCCGAAAGCGCCATTAGCAAGTGGCCGTAATAGGATTCCATAGTTTCTAGTCGCTCTACATACGATGATTTGACATCGCAGTCATCTTGGAATTTTTTCCAGTTGTACCTAATTGGCGATTTGTGCACATTTTTGAAATCGCGACGGGAGAACTGCATGTCGATCATGACAATGAGAGGACGGTGGTTAGATACATTGGCTGAGTCATCATCAAAAACATGATAGGATACTATGTTATGCTTATCATTTCGAGGTATAATAATATGGTCAATCGCCGAGCAAGCTTGGCCCGTAGCCGGGACAAATGTCGGAATATATATGTGGGATGCAATCTCATTGACAGAGAATAATGTTTTTTTCTCCAAGAACGATTTGAAGGCATTTGATCTTGCATCATGCCTAGAAAGGTCAGCGTTGAAATCGCCCATCAGAATGATTTTTCCAAGACAAAAGTATTTCTCATAAATATCTGACAGTTTGTCCATATATTCTCGGTAATATTGAACAGAGTTGTTAGTTGTCGGTAGATAAACTTGGAATACATATATAAAGCTGAGAGCAGATAATTTCAATTGAATACCAATTATACGATCGTCTTCAATAGCAAGTTTGTTGATACGTCCATTAAACTTTGACTTGTTCCAAATAAGTGCTACGCCGCCTCTGGGACGACCTCTCTGGAAAGGCAAACGCATAGTATAGTCACTTACAGCATGAGACTCGAAGTTGACATGAATATTGTCTAGCAGGAATAAATCTTTTTCCCCAAGCCAATGTTCAGATATCCCACATATATCGACATGGTGTTGATCTAACATCAAGTGTAAATAATTAGATGACGACAATGCGCCTGTCATATTCCATGTAAGGAACGACAGCATATTCAATTGAGTGAGTGCAAGTACAATAAGTTATTATAATGTAGGCAATACAATTAAGAACGCCGTGTTTAGGCGCGATAACTTTGGTTCGCCGTGTAAGGGCTTGGTTCCCATTGTCTGCATGTAACACCTTTCGGCCAGAAATTAGGAGCATTCACTTTGGACGAACTATCATTTGAAATGTTTACTCTGAGAGTTGCATGACCATTTGCACTGCTCATTATGCGAATTATAGAAAATTTTACACCTCTGTTCGTTATATAATTTGCTATTTTTTCATGTCAACGTTATCTAGTACTCCTTCGAGAACATGTCGTGTGGTTATCATAGGAGAATCGTTCCTGTTGTAAAAGAATCTTCTCCTGTCACGCATAGGTTCATAGTGTTTGTCTTTGGGAGTAGTAGGTGGACGCTCAGAACTCGGAGGGTTGGAGTCGGTATGTCCAGGGGTGGCGTGTACCCCGGAATCATTTAGCTGTATATCACTAACATCGTTACCTAATTCAGAAGGTGAACATGGGATACTGTTTGGAAGTGACGAGTTCTGGTCATAATCACCACGATATGATCTGGAAACCGATTTACGCGAAGGTTTGGATAAAACTCCGGACGGTCGGAATTCCTTCATATTGTCTACATCTGACATAACGGCTTTGAACAGTTTATCGGTGTAGCTTTCGAATTCCTTCACCATTGTGCCCATGAATTTCGATAGAGTATTACCACACATTTCCTCACATTTATTTGCAAAGTCAAAGGCAGTAACAGTTACTGTCTTGTATAGTTTGAATAATATACTTTCGGCTAAAAGTAAATATAAATGCTCAGTGAATTAATGAACATTTTTATCCAAGCTGTTGTCTGACATTGTTGTCGTGTTTTGAATCTTCTGTTTAATGGTCCGCCTAGTTAAATATTCAACTCTTATGTCCAGTCACCTTCTCTATAGAGTTGAATCTGGCCCAGTATAGTAATCGTTTACAATTAACAAAGTTAAAATTTTCTCAAATGTATTAAAATTTCATTGTTTCGTCGTCTCTTAATAATTGTTCAGATTCTATACATACAATGAAGATGATGATGGGTGCATGAAATTCACGATTTTTCGCCAGATACATCCAGAGAAAATCTTTGTTGAAAATTGTCATTTTGGCTGGATTTATATGCAAAACGTGCGTCTCCCCTTTAACGCCATGGCACGTGGTTTTATTCCTATGAATGGGCGCAACTACAGTTTGCATGAGGAAATAAATTCAGTAAAACTTCCACGAGTCAACAAGAAAGGCAATTAAGTTAATTTGTATTCATGTTTTGTTAGTGGTTCGCAACTCACGGATAGAGCAACGGATGTGTTTAGCTATTCGTATCCGTAAGACTCACATGTGGCCAAAAAATTCGTTTCGCAACACATCACGACTACGATTAGGATTTGTGTTTTATACTTTATAATTATTATTTCCCCCGATAGGTGGGATATTTAATACGTGATTTTGCGTTTACCCTGTGCCAATAGATTTCGACTGTGCCAATAAATGGACATCATGGAGTAAATGTTAGCCCGAAAGTAATATTACTGTTCTTTGTTATCATATGGAATCGTATTAATCCAGCCCTGAATCGCAGAATACCAGCCCAAATATATTGACAGTGTGTCGTGAATAAAAACCACGCCAAGCTGCTAGGATTCGATTCAGCCCGGACCCACGCATTGTTTTTATGCGGGATTTTAGAGACCAGAACAGTGCAGGATTTCATGAAACCTCTATACGCAGTGTTTGGGGCCTCAGATACACAGAAGTGTTGCGATATTAACCGCTAATTTCCAGAATTTCAATATGGTATCTGCATACAAGGTTGACATTACATGACAGACTGTCCAGACCCCCCCCCCCCCCATGTCGCCATCGTACCACGAATAACTCCACGGACATATGTAGCGAAACTATATACCATCGACTAGATTCGCACAGAAACAAGTGGGAATCGCCCACCAAAGCCATACCTGGCAATTAGCACTCGAAATGGCGACATCACAATGTTTGTCGCGATGAAGCACACGAAAACCCAACCACGCACGGATGGGGGCTGCGACCGCGCATAAGTATTAACCCCTTAATTTCCACAATTTCGATATTGTCACAATCGTATAGCGGAACTAACGTCGACTATAGATTCGCGAAGTAATAAGGAATATTGCCCAACATATCCTGGCAATTATATATATAACCCTCGATATGTCATCATCGCCGATTATATGTTCGCCGCCAATGAAGCGAACAACGCGAACCGCCCGTGTGGCGTCTAATTATAATGATTTTAGTGGTCATGCAGCATAGTGCTTGTGGCCTTATGAATCCTTAGTATTGAATATTTTCCAAGAAATGCCATATTGGACTGTTTTTGGATGTTTTTGTCCATTTAAAAAGATATTTCTGTGCACAAATAGTAAAAAACAATGAACACAATTAGTGTTTAATGTGTATAATCATTTGAACGTTCCTCCTAAAATACCATGGGAGGCCTTAGTTGTCGAAAATATTCATATTTGTTCCAATCACCGTAAACAGAAAAACACTAAAACGCATACAGTTTCGTTCATATATACCATGACCATCGCGTAAACAGCATGCTATCATAAAAGACCTACTATATTTTACCTAAGCATGAGTCTGATTGTGTTACAGAAGACAGCACAGTGTTACTGGCTAATCACACACAAATGATATAAACGCTCTTTATTAGTTCCATATCAGGAATTCAGCAACAAAGAACCATCATAATATAAACAAACACTAGGAAAGTAACTTTTTATGCTTTTGTTTACATAACAATGGTAAAAAATATGACAATAACATACTGTTTATCCGATATTTCTTATTTGTATTCGGACAAAGTCTGTCTAAATTTTAATATTCTTTCTGTTTGTGGCGGTTTTTGACCGGTGGAAATATTTTCACAGCATATCCACCGCCAAGGCCTCCCGTACCTTTAAGCTAATCAACAGTTACATTATTTTTCAAGAAACTGACTCCAAATTTGAACGTTGATAATGGGGTAGGTGTAATCACAAAAGGCTATAATCTTGTCATTCCAGATTCTAGTCATTTCAGACAAAAGTTGTTTTATTCCAGTTTGTGTAAATTGTTTCATCAGTACTTTAGTGGAGGTATATTTAGAACTTAATGGGCATGTCATATAGAACAATCCCGAAATAATAATTCGCCGTTGAGTGGCAACACAAAGGATTGTAGCTCTGAATATGAACATCAGATCAGGAAGCAGTAAACTATGTATGAAAGAATGTTTGTAGTAATGTTTTATGTAATACGTTCCATGTCTTCTGATATTTTGTCAGTATGGTTTCCCTTACACCATTTTTTCAGATATTCAAATTTGGAGTCAGTTTCCAGAAACTCGAGTGAAACCCAGTAACATTCATTGACAATTTGACATATCCAATGTAAAGCTATTATTATTTCAACACTAAGAGTTTTAGGGTAAACGAATATTGATTTTACTATTTATGCACGAAAACCTTTTAAAATGGACAAAAGCGCCCCGAAATCGCATTTTTAGAAAACAAAGTTAATACTGGGGATTCATTGGGACATAAGTTGATTTTCTACAGAATGTTTTTTGAAATTCATTCACAGTGTATTTATCCATGTATACTTAAGTTGTTATGAGAAATGAAGGGAATATGGATTTATATTTATTGAGTTGTATGACCTCAAATATCTCATTTCATCACGCCGGTTCTCGATCACAGGCAAATTTGTCTGCCCATGTAATGGAAGACATGGAAGAATATATATTTTTATTTTTGTCTTCTCAATCATAGATGCATAAGGAAATGAATTTTGTTTGTGCACAATCTAGAGAAGACATTAATAAAACAACAAGAGATCCCTTCATTTTCTTTATTTTCCAAAATACAAGACCACACAAAATGAATTTTAGCTAATTTTGAGAAATTGCGGCTGTGAAATTTTTGAGGCAAATAACCCGAAAAATACTGAACATATCTGGGAAAAGTTTTCTGTTCTGTATTCAGGATTGTCTACGCACTTTACAAAATGAAAGGCCTTGTGAACATTATTTTTATAAACATTGTTGAAAAGTCATAAATTGAGTATTTTACTAAATTTTGAAAATTTATTTCACAAAATTCATCAATTTCGCCTTTCTTGATTTTTGTTAAATTTTAGCATGTTGCTTTTAATTGGCTAATGTACTTATTCCCAATGAGAAACGTTTGTTTCAAATAGTTTGAGGGAAAGCCACAAATGCACTGGACTTTCAGCATAATACTAAAGTGCTGGTGTTGCCAATTATATAATTGCTCTTAGCTCTTGCGTCACCGCGCGTGCCGGTAATAAACGTGTGTCTTGCTAAATCGTGAGAGCGAATTTAGAGGCTAATTGTGTTATAAATAGAGGATATGAATGAGTGTTTCTCTCGTATGATATTTATGAAACGAGTCTAAGAATTTTCAGTTTTCTCGAGCCTCCGGCGAGAGAAAACTGAAAATTCGTGACAAGTTTCATAAATATCATATGAGAGAAATAGAGGATCTCACATGAGTTTCTATTTTATACGGAATTTATCAACCGAGTTCACTAAATTCGATTTGAGCCGAGGTTTACCGAGGCTCAAATAGAATTTAGAGGACGAGGTTGATAAATTACGCATACAATAGGACGAGTGTGAGATACCTTTTATCACATGATCAAATAAACCCGAAGCAACGCGAAATATTTATCGAAAACAACAATCATAAACTACAGCGATCGCAAGTTATTTGAAGAACGCCGTGACGTCATCGCACGCGCTGATATTAAACGTGTCTATTACCGATAATTATTAAACTGCTTTTATGGCCAAATTATGTGATAAACACGAATTACATATTCTATTTATCATATGACACATATAAATTGATTATGATGTCCAAAACGCACACAAATCACTAATTATTATATGCTTCCCCATTAAATAGTGGGAAATTGCCGTGGCGTAGAGCGTTATATCCATCGCCTGGACCGACTCGATGGATAACACAATAGTATTACATTTTCGGAGATTACTTCCGGTTTATAGCGGCGAATCACATTAAGTTTCAAAGCGTATCAATAACAGCCGGACTATTGTTTTAATTATTGATTTTCACGGTTCATAAACTGTTATTTAATTGTTATAATGTTAACTCATTTGTTTTAATATATTCTTATCACTAAATTATGTATACATTAATTTTCTCGCATCATTTCAGAATAAAACAATGGGGACTATTTCTTATGGCGGCTATGCTCGATATTTGTCATTCGGTTGTGAGCAAATCAATTGATGGAATGTAAACAAAATGCAAATGTCGAAGCTTTCTAACAATTTGAAGTGAACTGTAGGACAAAATTAGCAGTTTTGGTGCGGTTTATAGCGCATATAATAAAAAGAAAACCTACGGGTTTTGGTAGAATACCCGGATTATCTCATTCGTGGGTGCAAGGAAGTACAGAATTTCCACTCGCGGCTTGCAGCCGCTCGTGGAAATTCTGTACTTCCTTGCACCCACTCATGAGATAATTCGGGTATTCAACCAAAACTCGTAGGTATTCTCTATATAGCTATATGACATCGGCAGCAAAAGGTTAATGTGACGACACTTCATTGCACCGGAAGCCCAATTACACCTGGTGAACTAGCAGAAATAATATGCACGCGAAGATATAGTGCGCTATTCTGTTCTCAGTCTGTGACATTATATCGTATGTTTATTAGATAAATACGAATTACATTTCTATTTATCGTATAACAATGTCCAAAACTATATATTTCAAGATTATAATTGCGAGAATTTCGGCATCGCGTTGATTGACGCGCACGAATTTGACCTGCATTTAGTTAGAGATGCGGTTCGGCTCAGGCTGCCATTCAGCCAATCAGAACACACTTTTTGTCAACAAACCAATCAAGTTATCGGAAGGTGATATGAACTAGTAGTTCATATTAAATTGATTTATGACATACTTTCCAACGTAAATAATGATTGAGTCATATGATAAATATATATATAAAATATATAATACTTTCCAAATATACGTGATTAAATCTTGTAAAATAGTTCATGGGGATCTGATGCATGCATCTTCTTTTCTTGTGCAATATAACACAGACCCAGGACGCCACCTTCGCAGCATTCATCTGACATCGTACCCAGCCCAGGAGGTAGCAACGTCATTATTGGTCCGCCGTACATAATTATACCACCGCAACGAGTTGTGGAGGGGGGGGGGGGTATACTGGTATCAGCTTGTCCGTCCGTGGACACAAATTTGTCCGGAGCTTTTCTCAGTCGTTTTTTTTTTTATCAATTTTCGAGAAACTTGGCACAGACATCATGGAACCTGTGCACCTGCGATTATGACGTCTGTCGGACCTTTTTTTGAGGAGTTATCCCCCCTTTTTCGACTTACAAAATTTTCACAACATGTATCATTTTGTCCGAGCTTTTTTTCCTACATTTTTAGGTAAATGTTTTTAAAACTTGGCACAGATATTTAGTACCATGGGAACCTGTGCACCTGCGATTATGACGTCTGTCCGACATTTTTTGGTGGAGTTATCTCCCTTTTTCGACTTAGAAACTTTTTTGCATGCATAATTTTATCCGAGCTTTTATTTCTACATTTTTAGGTCAATGTTTTTTAATCTTGGCACTGATATTTAGTACCATGGGAATTTCCAGCGCACCTGCGAATATGTCTGTCCGACTTATTTTTGTGGAGTTATGATTAGGGTTAGGGATACCTGTTGACATAATTTCAGTGCCCAATATATGGTAATGGCTACTTCACTCAAATAACATTTTGAATACGGGGGGTATTACTTAGTCCCATCTGGGACAAGCCCATCTCTAGTTTGCACAACTAACCCCTTACTTACCAGAGAGATACTTTTCAAAATCGTGTAAACGAATCCACCTCCTATGAATTTCTCGCCGCATTGAATTTGACGGAAGCATGTGGAGGATATGCCATACTCAATCCATCCAAGCACGATCAGGACCGGGCGCCAACGTCAGACGTTGCCAGAAAAGCCGGCAAGATGTTTCACATAGTAGTGAGGATATGTTCGTCGTTTTCTTCGCCTACAGAAACAAGGGCAACGCCAATGCCCCGATTGTATACGCTCAGTATTGGCTATATTTAGAGAGATAAGTGCACCGCCCAGAGTATCCCTCGCCAAAGTGGCCCTGTGATAACTAAATATGCATGAATACCAAATAATTTTGAAATCGGTTTAAATTTGTTTGAGTTATCAAGCCGGACAAACCAAAATTGCAAATAATTGACACAATAAGGTCGATAACTGAGACAAATTGAAAATGCAAGCAATTCCATTTGGCATTCCTTTAAAGGCATTCACTATGGCAAACCTCCATTCGAAATTTCATTAATTCATTCAGATCTGAAACCCATAGCTGTGATATCTGCTTGAAGAGACACAATTGATTTCCAGATAAATAAAGATGGATAACTCTAAAATGGAAAAAGTGAACGTCATTTTCCATTTTTTTGTAAGCAGTCATGATGAACCTCCATACTAAATTTCAATCAGATCCTATAATAAAAATTTGGATGGACTAAAAAAAAAAACAACACATTTCCAGATAAACAAGATGGATGTTGGCGGCCATGTTTTTTTGACAATTTTTGAGAAATGAAATTGACAGATTCCATCTAGAGACCGCCCCAAATATCCGTATTAAGTTTGATGATGATTGGATGAGGGATATGGCCAGTAGGTTATCCCGAAGAATTCAGTGAAGCAAAGGGTAAAACCCATATTCGCACCAATTTACATAATAAGGGCATTAACTCTGGAAAAAATCGATGGACGAAACCCGATGTTTGTAAATACTCTTTCCCCCATGTTCATCAACAGACCAAAATTATTAAAACCCGACAGACGATGACCAATATATATAGTCTGGTCGATAAACTCAAATTTTAGGGTCAACCTAGAAAAAATTTGGACTAAGTTGGTTTTTATATCATTTTGAAGAGGAAGCTCTCCTATATAACATATCCAAAATCCGCTAAAATCCGCTTTGAGCAATTTTTGTAATTCAAGATGGCGTCCAAGATGGCTGCCATTTTCCTATAAGTCAGCTCGATGCAATTATAGTGAGAACATCTTGTCATATGTATACACTTGTATACATTTTTGTGAAGCTATGACATAACGCCATCTTTATGTGCCAAAATTGAAACTTACCGTCTAAGATGGCCGCCAAAATGGCGACCGGAAGTGGAATTCATACGTTTTTACTAATACTTTTAAGATAAGTTTCTGAGGTCTTGAACTGGTTGAGAATTGTGACTTTATTTTGTATATAGCATGTTAACTGACCATTGGAGCAATGAAATATCCTGTTCGTGGGGGTCCACACCCTTCCGATCACTCAAAAATTGAATTTTACAAAACGCGGTATAACATTTTACAAAAGACCCCCTTTGTGATTCTGGTCACATTTCACCAAGAATTGGGAAGAACTGTGCAATGTAAGTGATCCATTCTATGTCTTATTGATATTCGAACTCAATGGTACCAAAATTGTCACTTTGTCTCAAAATGGCTGTCAAAATGGCAACCAAAATCTGGAAATTTTTTAATTATTATCCCAACGTGCCATGCAACCGCTTACAAGTTATGGTGATGTACACACATGACTATTCCGTATTATATACATTGAATACCAACATTTCTTATGCACCTTGATTAATTTTTACTATTTACCATTTTGAAATCACCAGAATTATGTGATTTTTCTATCACAAACAGCATCAAACTCGGCAAAAAATCACTATCTTTAGTATCAAAGGTTCTTTTTATTTTGATATGCCTTAAATATGACATAGTGTGGTGTTTTAGACAATATTACTCAAGATTACATGCAAAATGGCAACCAAATTTAGTAAAAAGTTTATATTCCGAACATTATTCTCGGCTGTTCCGAAATGGTAGCAAATTGTGACTCACTTGGTTATTAAACATGCTACTTAATCAATGGACAACTTAATCTTATATTATGGTTGTCCCAAAACCTTATGGGGCACGACAAATTAATTTTAAGGGATGCAGTATGAATTTTGCCGAACACCTCTTTTGGGATTATGTCCATGTTTTTTTACGGAAACGGACGGAACGATGAACCTGAACTGACAGGTATCATATTATGTGGCTACTCTGGCCCATTAGCATCAAAATTGATTAACTCATAAACTATTGTCAGGAAAACCGTTTTCTTCACATTGCATATAAAACGCAATTAATGTGGAGAACACTCTGATATTACCTCTACCGATTAACATATCCCTGAGTTATTGTGGAAAGTGATAGTCACACAAAGGTGCACCAGTACAAATCACACATGAGCATGCAGTCACTCCATATATACATACATGAATACCACGTAAATGGCCATGTGCCACTCGCTGTATAGACATACACCTCACCAATTACCATACAGCCACAATTGGGTTTACCCACACCAACGCATGGTATACCTATTCGCCTAACCATAGGCCATACAGTCACTCCATGTATATGTATTTACCACATGCATAGCTATACACCTCACCGATGACCATACAGTCACTCCATACCTGTTCGCTACATCCATTGTTATATATTACTTCTTGTATATATATTTGCCTCACCAGTGGTCATACAGTCTCACTCCCTGTATATATACATATTTGCGACACCCATGGCCATATAGCCACTCAAGATATACATATACACCCAACCCAAAACCATAGAGTCACTCTAGGTATATACATATAACCTCACAAAAGTGGCCTTACAGCCCTTCTAGATATATCAATGTCTCGTACCGCGCATACGGCCATTCATACACTCCAGACTTGCATATACACCTGACCCATGACATTTCAGCTTCTCGCTGTATACGCATAAACCACATTCGTGATCATAGTCACTACTTGTATATCAATTCACCCCACCATTAATTTTGTCATACTGTCAATCCCCATATACATATGTACATATTGGCCGTGCCATGGCCATGTAGTCACTCATGATATACATATACACATCACCCATGACACAGCGTCACTCCAGGTGTGTATATATATACCTCACCAATGGCCATACAACCCTTCTAGATATACCAATACCCCGCACACACGGCCATTCGTACACTTCAGACTTGCATATACAGCTCAATCGTGACAATTCAGCCACTCGCTGTATACATATACACCCTCTCCACGAGCATTCAGCTAGTTACTGTATGCTTGTACACACCACCAAAGACAATACAATAGTACATATTAACATATACATCCCACCCATCACCATGAGGTTGCTCTCTATATACACTAGCCGCCAATGGCCATCAAAGTGTACTCCAGTTATGCATATACACTTCAACAATGACCGTGCAGTCATTCCATGTATACATATACACATTGCCCATAACCACACAACCACACCCTATTTATACTTACACCCATCCATTACCATACATCCAACATGTGTATACATATACACCCGCCCATGACAATACATCCATCCAATGTACATATGTACAGCCCACCACTGACCACACAATCACTCCATGTATACATACAGGACAGTGTAGCTGCTCTCGTTATGACCATACACCACTTCAATGACCAGACAGCCACTCACTGTAAACATGTTCACCTCACACATCAGCATACAGCTACTCCTTATATACATATACATCTCACTATGGACATCCCATCCATGACCATATAGTCACACATTGTATAACTATTCACACTATTCATGAATACAATAGTTCCATGTATACCTACTCACATCGCCTATTACCAGACAATCAACAGACATACACACTGTATTAAGTTGATCAATGTTGATGCTAATGGACCAGAATAGCCACTTAATATGATCCATCTCAGTTCGGTTTCAATGTTCTGCCCATTTCCGTTCAAAAACAAGGAAGCTTTAGGCAAAATCCATATTGCATTCATCAAAATGAATTTGTCATGACTCGTAGGGTACCGGGACAATCAGAATAGAACATTTAGTTGATTAAGTAGCACGTGAGTCACAATTGATTATGTATACATATACACCACGTATATACACATATGTTTATGTATATAATAATGTTTACCAAACTTGGTTGCCATTTTGGAAGCCATCTTGAGTAATGTTGTCTAAAACAACTCAGTGTGACACATGTAACACATATCAAAACAATAAACATCTTTGATACCAAACATAGTTCCATTTTACTTTCAAAATATGGCTCAAACCTGAACAGCGATTTTTTGCCGATTTTGATATCAGGATTGTGACAGAAAATTTCGAATAATTCTGGTAATTTCAGTGGTTAAAATAGTAACAAAATACCAAAGGTGCATCAGAAATGTTAGTACTCAAGCTATATAAGACATACTAGTCAACTGTGTGCATCACCCTAACTTGTAAGCGGTTGCGTGGCACGCTGGGATAATAATTACCATTTTCCATATTTTGGTGGCCATATTGGCAGCCATTTTGAGCCAAAGTGACAATTTTGGTACCTTTGAATTCGAATATCAATAAGATATAGAATGGATCAGTTACATTGCACAGTTCTTCCCACTTCTTGATGAAATATGATTAGAATCTTGGGGATCTTTTGTGAAATGTTATACCGCGTTTTGTAAAATCGATTTTTTGAGTGATCAGAAGGGGTGTGGACCTCACGAACAGCATATTTCATTGCTCCAATTGTCAGTTAACATGATATATACAAAAATAAAGCCAAAATTCTCAACCAGTTCCAAACCACGGATACTTATCTTAAAGATATTATTAAAAAAACGTAAAAAATCCACTTCCGGTCGCCATTTTAGCGGCCATCTTGGACGGGGAGTTCCAATTTTGGCATATAAAGGTGGCGTTATGTCTTAGCTTCACAAAAATGTATACATGTTTATATATATGACAAGATGTTCTCACTATAATTGCATCAAGCCGACTTATATGAAAATGGCAGCCATCTTGGACGCCATCTTGAATTACAAAAAATGCTCAAAGCGGATTTTAGCCGATTTTGGATATGTTATGGAGGATATATTCCTCTTCAAAATGATATACAAACCAACTTAGTCCAAATTTTTTCGACCAGACTAATAGAGCTTCAAAGTTATAATGGACGGCTGTACTCACTTGTTGATATCTTTGGACAATATATAGCACTTATACCAGCGATGTGTTGGCAAATAAACTAGAGAAATATATATATATACTGTTTATACCGTTTTAATGTAAGAAGTGATATGTTGATAAATAAACCTGACCATGAGATATCACAGATTCATAACATAGAATATAACATACATTTGTAAATGAAGTGCATTCAGTTATTAACTGACAGAATCATAACAAGACAGTCTACGACTGTTGATACGCCACTTGACTGTAAAGACCGAGAAGACTGGGACTCTGAAGACTACAATAGTCAGTACTTGTCAAAATTACTTAAAAAAATTAAAAACGTGGCCTCAGTCGGGATTGTACTGATGTAAGTTACGTATGAAAGCTGGTATGTCTGTAGAGAGCGCAAGACAGAGCGATAGGCGTGTGTCTGCATAGTAATGCATTCTTTAGATGTAACTTGTATTAGCTATGTATACGTATGTTCAAATGTTATTCAATAAAAATATTTTAAAAAACAAAACAAAAAACAATTAAATATAAACAGGGACGTAGCTATATAGAGGTTCTCCTTTGAGGAGGCATCTTCACCTTTAAATTTCTAATTGACCCTACCCAGACAATAGTTCTAAGTTCGCAAAATTCATTTTGCACATCCCTCTTAGGTTGGAGTTTACAACTTCAAGCTCTCCAACTTTTGGAAATTTCCAATCTGACATCACCCATAAGTTAAAATATGTGGCCAACCTGACATCCCCCATGTTAATCACCACACAAGGACCTATGAGATCCAATGGTTTAGTGATTTTGGAGGATATGTTTAAGAGTTGAAGTCAACTCATTGGAAACAAAAGTATTAAATCCCTATCTCTGCCACTTTTGGCCATATATTCAAACAAATCCATATAAATAGATTATATGGTTACAGATACCATCTCAGTTCTAAAGTAAAAATATCATTTTTGGACAATCTAGCCGACTGCTTAGAACACAAGGGATTCCATCTCATATTTAAATTGAACTTAATGACACCCATTCTCCCCAGGTGTTATTTGTTAATCAAACATGTCAGATAAGATAAGATGATTACCATCCACATTGGACTCTGTGCTTGTTGTTGTCAGTGCTAGAGGTAAATTTTCAAAATAATTTGGTAATGTGAAATAATGAAAAACTGCAAGTGTTTCATAACAGCTAGAGGTGTTTGACCCAACAATGGGTTGTAAGAAGACAAAATTTGGTGTGGAGATTCGGATACCCCGGCAGATGTTATGATGGCGTTAGTTTTTCAAAATATCTCTTTTTGTTTGTTAAATTGAGCAAGGTAGCCCAGTGGTCAGAGTATCGGACTTATAATGGTGTTAACACACCAGCATTATTTCACGCCCACCGGTGGACTATCGTCTCCGCAACAGTGAATTCGCTGGATTAAGCGGTGTGCAAGCCTTGAAATAGTGAGCCTGTCATTGGCATAATGAGGTTCCCAGAGGGTGAATTTAGTGATGCTATCCCGCGCAGTGTGCTAGCATCACAAAATTCACCATCTGATAACCTCATGATATCCCCAGAGGGTGAATTTAGTGATGCTAGCACGCTGTGCGGGATAGCCTGCAAATGACAGGCTCGCTGTTTCAAATATTGTGCAAGGTTGTGACCCATGGGCAAGGCCACTTGCACTGTGCTCGCTTCATCGTACCCAGACGAGAAATAGGGACCCAGTTGTTGCGTAAGCTTAAGCTGCTCCAGTGAAGCGCCTGTAATATGGCAGCAGGTACAAGACTTGGCATCACTCAAAACAGTTGGGGTAATAATGTAAGTGCTTCGATCTTCATCAGGGATTACGCACTATATAAATGCTATACATTATCATTATTATTATTATTTTTATAATGAGTATTATCTAATAAAAAAATCAATTTAAATCAAATTCAATATAAAAAAAAAAAAAAATTTAAATTGAGGAAGTTCAATTTAAAAAAAATATTAATAAATTAAATTAAAAAGAATATTTAATTATGATTTTTTTTTTGTATACCTATTTGACCCAGTGACCCAATTTGAACAAATCTGAATGCCATTCATCCTATGACTTACCATACAAAAAATATAAGCGAACTATGCCTTCTTCTTGAGAAGAAGTTGTTTTATGAATAACTATGAATGATAAGAGTTATGGCCCTGGCTTCGCACCTATTTGACCTGGTGACCTCATTAGAACAAATCTGAATGTGAGTCACCTAGGGAACATATGATCCACATGAAATATGAACCGAATCGTTCTTATGGTTCTTGAGAAGAAGATGATTGTTGTCGGACAGATGGATGCACAGACGGATGGATGACGGACAAGGAGGTAGTGATGACTACCTGAAAACTGAAAACTGATTATACAATTTAACTATAAAATATATATTAATGAAGTGGTAACATATCAGAATCCGATAACTATAACAAATGGAGAAAATGCGAACAACTATAATACAGTCTGTAACTTGTGATCTGATACTCCAATATCTCATGCATATTTCTGTATAGGACTGCCAGCCTAGCTCCAGGCTGAAAACCGGGTGATTAAAAATTGCATATGCATAGGTAGTAGGCACGCCGTGATTAGTTTTGTTGACAATCATGACAGGTTGGAAATGAAATACACAGAGTAGTCGGCAATGATATTAACACTCTAAAATATATACAGTAATCGACTTCTTAACCACAGCAGAATTATGGGCAACTTTTCAGGATTTAGTCGGAAATATGGCTTGTTGCCATTCATCGGACAGTCGGAAATATGGCTTGTTGCCATTCATCGGAAAGCTCTCAGGGAGAGCTTTCCGATGAATGGGAACAAGCCATATTTCCGACTAAATCCTGTAAAGTTACCCATAATTCTGCTGTGGTTAAGAAGTCGATTACTTAGAGCATTACTGAATTTTATAGGGGGTCGGGCTGGTGGGGGGCGATTATCCATTATAGACAGTTAGTTAACCTCTTTGCTGCTATGACGCCTTTAACTATTACGAACGTATAAGTGCATGTTGTGTGCTATATAATCTATATACTATGGACCTACTTCAGCACACTAGCAGTTGGTCATTATTCATAATTGGAAATCGAAGATTGTTGCATTGGAATGACTGTATCTCAAAGTTTCAAACAGTGTATGATGTTCCAGGATTGTGAACGATAATAGCCTTTCAACTGAGTCAGTTTTATGGTTCTTGTGATATTCCCGTTATATATTTTCACTAGAAAATGGAAAAAACATCAACAGCTCAGCACACAATATCATAATGTCATTTAGCATCGAAGAGGTTAACAACTGGTCAGGGTGATTGGTCAATACACGAAGATAATTACTATAGTTAGCTAATAGTCTTAAACAGTTCCAAATTTTAGATATATATATATATATATATATATATATATATATATGGGGCTGGGTTAATTATGGTAAGACAGGTAGTGTAATAAAATGGCACATTCCATAACCACTTTAGATAGGCCACACTACTGTTCCACATACATGTACACGATGATGCTCTAAGAACAAAATTGTAAAAAATGTGTTGTTATGGGCAATTCACCGGATCATTTGTGTCCCCCACTGGCCACCCTGGATAAGAATCCAATCATTCGGTTATTAAATATAACCAAGATAAATATAAGGTCCCAGTAATGTTAAGAAGTCGATTAATTAGGGCATTACTGTAATATGCCCATTGGCTTCTTCAAATTGCATCTGAGAAAGATTTCATAACATGGAGTTATCAGTCAAACACAAATCAAATTAAAAGGACCCATAACTCTGGTGAGAATCATTGGACAAATCCCCGATTCAACCACAGCTAGTATTTTGAACCAATTCAGAAACATACAAAGTTTGGTGGTGATCAACTTATCCCAACTGCAGTTATGAAAAGGAAAATTGAATAAAACCCAAATCTCAGTGGAAAAAGGTCCATTCTAAACTACGGAAAAAATATACAGACAGAACCAAAGATCCAAATTGACCTGCACTTTATGGTTCCAAACCAGCATAACAAATTTCGTTCCAATTTGTCAACATTAACTGAAGTTATCATACGAAATCTAAAAAATCAAAAATTAAAAAGTCCAAAAAGGTCAGTACGTGTAACTGGTCAAAATAGGTGGACTGAAAACTAAAAATCAAACTTTACCCGTGTTTTACGATTGTAAACCTGAATACCAAATTTAATTCCATTCAGTTATCATTAACTAAAGCTATCATCTGGAAACGAAAATTGAGCCCAAATATTCTACAGCGGGCCGTAACTCAGGTTAAAATGGGCAGCTGAACTTGACCTGTATCCTGTGGTAGTGAACCAACATACCAAATTTGGTTCAGTAGAACTACAGTTTCCATTTGGAAACGAAATATAAATGGATGGACAGACAAATAAAAAAAATATGTCCCGTTTGAAAAATAGGCCAGTAAACAAAAATAGGCGTATGACAATTGGTCTGCAGCCCTGAATATATGTCCTTCAAGTATAATGATGATTGTTGATTGTGATATTAAACATGTTATAAGGTACAGTAATGCCCTAAATAATCGACTCCTTAACCACAGCAGAATTATGGTTAATTTTTCAGGATTTAGTTGGAAATATGCATGTTGCCATTCATCGGTAAGCTCTCACAACAAGCCATATTTCCGACTTTATCCTTAAAAATTACCCATAATTATGCTGTGGTTAAGGAGTCGTTTATTGCGGTCATTACTGTATAATGATGATTGTTATTTGTGTATATTACAAGTGTTATAAGGTACTATAAGTTCTGATTAGCCAACGCACTGATTATTATATTTCTGAACTTACTGGTACCATCAAGGCTACCTTCTGTACAATATATGTAATTGCAAATGTGACTATATGACTTACTATAACATGAACAAAATCATACAGTTGAATTAAAAAAGAAACAAGCACTCTGTATGCAACATTTGATCTGATTTATGAATGAATAATAAATGTGTAATCAGGATTTGCGCTGCTGCTTGCCACATTCGCCAAATGCAAAATAAAAAATCACATTTGGGAAAAATTATTTTTCATTTGCAAAATAATTAACAAGTGAGTTCTCATTACCACAAGAAAGTAGAAATATTTATCAAGATATTGGTGATGAAACCATCCATATCATGGAAAGCCCATACCAGTTTCAGGGTGCATTTACATTGCTATAGAAATGTATACATATCTGTATGAAGTCACGTGTCGCGCATTACTGTGATCACAACATGATTACTAATAGTGAACGCGCGATCATCAGTACTATGGTAATTGACAATTCACTGCGAGTCGTGTCAGTTTAGGCCAGACATAAAAATGTATCAACTATCAACAGATAACAGCGATTTGGTATGTGCCGCAGGTATTTAAAGTGTATCCTTATACCATTTGATAATGGTTCGAAGAAAGAATGAAAATCATGCAGTTACCCTACAACACCCTTTATTTGACGAAATGTAGTAAAATTTTCAACTGATGACAATTCCAATGACAATCTTGACCAGTGTAGGACAATATTGTTTTCTTAAATTACATGCAGTTGTTATATATAGCTGTTAGACAATAAATATGATGATGATGACTGGCCACGGGGAGGGACCAGGACACAATCATTCCAAGTGTTGGACATTTCCAACATTAAACCCGCCTCTATGATAAGGTTGGAAAATTTCCAGCTGATGGCCATATCCAGCCCAAAATTTTGATAAAAAGTAGGAAATTATGCAAATATTGGTCCGAAAACAATACCCACCCCCAAATAAAATGTTTGAAAATCAAACTACAAGATCATTTTCAATCTATTGTTGGTTTGGAAATTACAACTAATGTTGTGTCAGGTATGAAATATCCAACCGTTGAACAAGTTGCCACGTCCCTATACGTGTTCAATATTCGAAATACACGGGTTGAAATGACAATGAAAACATTCGCCAAGACCGAGTAACAATTAATCAAAACTGATTTGCCTGTCGCAATGCTTCGGCGTTGACTGACGTATAGCGGACACGATTTTTGCTCACACGAACTAATACCGTTTTCTTTCTGTGTGCATTTCTATATCAACCCGTTTACACTAGTCTGCGTGTAGATCTATGTACATTTCTATAGCAATGTAAATGCACCCTCATATATAGTAGTGGCTGTTGCAGGATAGTTAAAGTTAACACTTCTATCAACATGTAATTAATCTGATTTCATAAGAGATTACGAACAGTGGCTTACATGTACAACTAATCCACTTTTTACATGGGAGGCTGATTTGTTGGTGTAACATTTATATGACAATAATATTGGCGTTTGATGTCTTGTTTTAGGATAGTCCACTGGATGGAAATCTCAGAAGAAAATTATTAAGAAAAAGTAGCTGCCGAGAATGCTTCAATATCTTTTCATGTTAAAAGGGTACTGTACACCATTTTCAATCAATTCTGGGTAATAACAATGATTTAATATCGATAATATATAGAAAAATAATTAATTTGAATCTAAAGATGTATTCTGTAAAAGTTCAGGTTAATAGGTTATATTAAAATCAAAGTTAATAATTTGATATAATAAATTTAATTTATGACTGGAGCCATAAATTAAATTACGAATTTCCGTGTACAAGACATAATCAAATTAATTGACAGATAGTGGATTGGACAATTAACACGTTGCACACATGAATGTGTAAAAAATATGTTGATACGTGCGTAAACTCAAGCCACTCACTGACTAGTGACTATACAATAACTTAAATGAGTATATGGGATGCATATAATATAATATTTATTTGATACATTTGCTAGAAAACTGAACAAAAATTACTCAACAACGACAATTTGTATTTTCGCATTCCGGCTAATCTGCCATCTATAACATTACTTCGTACTCAACAGACTTTCAAATAATGGAAATCTGGTTACCTTATTCTACGACTCAGAGACTATAGACACCAACAGCAACATCTGAGTGCAGTATCCCTTTAACTTGGTAAAGTATGTAGATGTGCAGAGAACAGCAGCAATAGCATAGTTCTGTTTGTTCATAATGTGGGTTTAAAATAACAACACGATAATACATTTCATTTTTAAAACAGGCATATAACAACGGAAGCCTTTGAAATAGCCATTGTCAACGAATAAAAACAAAATTTTTCATTTCTAACAGAAATTGGCAAAAATATTTTGATTTGGCAAAAGTGTTGGCAAAAGTAAATTTTGGGCCAGCGTGGACCCTGTGTGTAACAACAAAGCAATAGTGTAAATTATTAATCACAGACATAACATACCTTTATAGAATAATAACAGATGAAACAATTAACATATGTTATAAAATAATAACAGATACAAATATTTTACATATTTATCACACATATACCATTTTTGTCACATATAAAGTCGCTATATTCAGCACTATTTTGTAGGAAACATACCATTTATGAGTTTGAAAACTTTTAACTGTACATATCGCTCAAGAACATTGGATGAGATGGAGATCATACAATAGGTAATGTGATAGTCGCAGTTGCATGATTAAAGGCCCACTTAATATTCGAGTCACCGATTATTTTTTTATAGTGCCTTGATATACGGTTTTAATAACAATCTATGTCATACAATATGATTAAAATACTATTTGAAATGTCTTTGTCTCAGAAGATGACCATAGAGAAATAGAAAACAGTTGAAATCATAAAAAGATTACCCCGTTTTGGCTCCTAGAATGCAACAGAATTCAAACTAAAAATGTGTTTTCAATGGATGGGGAATAACTCTATGTTTAAAATATAGAGTTATTCCCCCTCCATTGAAAATAATACACTTCGCACACACACAAAAACCAGATGAAACTTAAGCACAAAACACGCCCGTAACTCAACAAAAACAACATGTTCACAGTTTATTACACCGGATAAGTTGATATTACAATGTTTAGGAGCTTTCTCTTTCAAATGGTATATAATATGGCATATATTTTATATATGTGATCTGGGGGTTCGAAAATTAAGTGGGCCATTAAAACAGTATTTTCTATTTGGAATATTGTGGATGAATGCTGTGTTTTGTTTTAAAGTTACGGATGGCCTTCGCGATGGGTGTTGCTGTTAAAGGGGGACTGTATGACTTACCATTTATGGGACCATCTCCTATTATACTCAACATAAGATTTGCAACAAATAAATGAATACGAGCCATGGATGAGTGCAAAATACACTCATGTGCTCTATGAATGATGTAAAAACATGGTAATTATAATGAAAATGAATTATTATTTGAGTCATTAATTTATTTTCTTTATAATTGCCATGTATATTCTTTGTGTATAATAGGAGATGGTCCAATAAATGGTAGGATTTAGTTTACAAAATATTAAAATATAGACATATTTTGTTGTTATACCAATCATAAAAATTGCGTAAATAGCATGTTATTGTCACGACTGTATGCCATGTTAGTAAACAAAAGCCAAATTATGTTACAGTACGCAAAGAGTGTGTAAGCAAGCAAAACACTCAACAATGGGGAGACACCCCACTAACTGAACTTTGGTAACTGCGGCCATGTTGTTTACAACATACTGGTATAATGCTCGCTGATCCTCACCGCTCAAGATTTCGGTGTTGAATGGGTCACCGTGAATCACTCCCCCAATACATTTAGCCGCAATGTTGAGTGTTTTGCTTATCGCACTCTTTACATGCTGTATATAAACAAATGCTCGGCTCACACAAAGTGTGTTTTGTGGATAATATCGCATTTATACTATCGTTATACTATACTATTAGTATATTCTTGAGGAATTTTTCATAATTTGGTATCTTTTATTTCTAAATAATAACCTACAACCAAGACCACCCATGCAATTTTAACCCTTTCTATACTAATGCATCATTGATGAGTATTGGAAAAGACATAATAATGAAAAAACCTTCTTCCCTCATCCAATATTGCAAAGTCACCTGAGAACATAGGTAATAATACACATATTCATCTTATAATTAGTTTCTTTTTGTCAAATACACGCAGAAACTAGGCAGTTTCCGAATCTGTATCATGGACGGCAACAAGCCATATCCTGGATGGCAACAAGCCGTATCCTGGATGGCAACAGTGAATGCACATGAGTTGCGCAGAAACTCTCTTTGTTTCTAAAAGCTTAAAATTTACATGGGCAATTGCCATAAATTATCTCTATTCTGTTTACAGCATCTGACATAATTTTTATGCATATCTAATTTCAATTCAACTGATATATTTCCGGTGGTAATGTTGAAAACAGCAATGTTTAGATTCAACATGTACAAACTGATCTATTTATACACAGTGAATCGTTGATGACGTAAAACTTTGCAGTGATGTACAATTACGTCAACTGTACGGTGTGCTATTTCATATGTGAAATGACATAGCCCCTCAGCTGAAGTACCTTTTATTTTATATCTGCTCAATGAACTGGAAGATAAATTGTTGTCACCACCCAATATGTTCCCAATATTCATATTCAGGTCTCGCTACCTTCTCTGGGCCGTTATCACCTGACCAAGGAAGGTAAATTGACTTGAATACGGATCTCGGAAACCCACATGGTGGTGATAACCTATATTTATCACATGACTTCCGGTTTACATTCCGCTACATCTCAAAATACTATGGCTTCCAATATTTCTCCAACAAACTATAATGGATGCCTTATAGAAGCCAAAGGCTCGGTCTAGACCTAATTTACTTGTCGCTATAAACTGGGGACTCATTGTAGATCCTCTATATATCATAAAATATCAGGATATTTGGATTGCAAATGTTTACTATCAGTGACATACAGAATTCAAATTGAAATAGTCTTACAAATTTTATGTTCAGTGATATACCTTAGAATCAGATAAAGAAACAATAAGATAACGAACAGGCCTGAAAATATGGTGCCGGACATTTTGGAGAATGAGGTCCCCAGAGGGTGAGTTTAGAGATGTTACCCTGTACAGCTGGCTAGCGTCACCAAATTCATCCTCTGTGGACCTCATTCTGCATGATCTCATCATCTGCTACGGGAGAACTAGACACAGATGTAAGTTCCCAGATTGTGATGATGGTGATGTGCACCCATTGGGCACCTGAATTATGCATGGTGTCGTCTGCTAATTTGGGGATATAGAGAAAAGAGACTAAAAAAAAAGAAAAAGAAGCTCTCTAAAGACGTTTCTAAAGAAACTAAAAAAATTGTTAATTTGATAATAAAGATACTTTCCAGAGAAGATGAGGGCCAAGCAGAATGAGGTCCCCAGAAGTTGATTTTAATGATGCAAGCTTGCTGTGCGGGGCAGTGTCACTAAATTCATCCCATGGGGACCTCATTCAGTCAATGACCGGCACTACATGTTCAGTCCTGATCACAAATCAAATTATTTGGCAGAATGAAGATGTTTCAGGTTCGGCTGACATTGAATTATCATCATTACCACCCTTGAGGCTAACAGCAAGATGAACTGTAGCCATCCCCTTCATCCTCTCGATCAAATCAGACTGCAATGAGTCAGGCAGCGGGAGCGTCAATTTGCTACTCAACTTTGAGAAATCAGTACCTTGTATGGCAGTTCTTCGTTCTTCAGCAGTATTCCAATTCCCAGCGCTATTCTCCAATAAAACACCATTCATTAAGATGAGTGTATAGATATGTCCATTGTACGTGCCACATAGTATCATATTAGTACCTTGTATAATTTCCAAACTTGACACAATTGCATGTAAATTGCATATGGCAACAACTTCATCTTTTTCAATGTTGGCCACTTTGACACAGTCCATAGGGTCACTGTCCGCCCAAATAACATATCTATTACAACTACTCAGAGAAACAAGCTTCAAATCAGTTTTTTTCGAATGAGATGACAAAGACGAGGCAAGTTCCATTTTTTCAAGGTCATATATAGATAAGTTCCTATCAACAGCAAGCGTGCAACGGAAAGATATGGAACTGAATCCTCTGACATGTACACCATGAAGTGGGTCACCGTGTAGACTAAGTTCATCTCCGTCAATGTTAAACAAAAAACAAGAAGCATATTCTTCGCTTTCTTTGTTGAATACAGCTATTCGTTTAGTATCAGCGAGAAAACTGGCACCGACTACAAACTTCAGATGTTCTTTCTGAATTGAATTGTTCTCTCCCGATGTGAGATCATACATGTCTATAATTTTTTCGACGTGTACAAATATGACATGATTATCGGAAAATAAAGCTGACGCGACATCATCAAAATTAGTTATTTCACGGCCACTATCTGAGCTATATAAGAATCCACGCTGGGACGGCCCATCTTTAGTGATTGCAGCCACGTAATTTCCATCTGGAGATATGACAAGATTTTCACAGTGAGGTAAGTCGGTGCTAAATTTGACCTTCTGCTGAATAAGGTCAATAACAGTAATGTATCGCCTCATTGCGTTGCCTAGCGTCAGCGCGATTGTTGTGCAGTTCTCATTGATAATAGTGCTTTTCACTTGTCCATATTCCTTGAATGGAAGCATACCTAATTTCTCTGAAGTTTTCAGTCTCCAACAGTCTAGACCGAAATAATTAATGAACTGGTAACCTTTACTGCTGTTCATTCCATAGGAATGTCGAACAAATGCAAGGTGAAATTTCTGGTTGATGACAATGTTTTGAACAGGGCTACTGTACTGTTCAGCGCCAGTGTCTTCACCTGCATCCAGCAATTTATTGAAACTCCAGATATTAACAGTCGACTCACCACGTGCCAATGTAGCTATGAATTGTTCACCTTTCTCAGTGCTTGCAGGTGATAAAACGGCCCTGTGAATGTCGTTATAATACATTTGGTATCTTAGAACCAATTTACCACTGGAAGAGTCCCATATACAAGTGCACTGTGATCCGCCTTCACGCACAAAGAAATATTTGCCATCAGCAGTCAAAGATAGGTCATAGTAGTATCTTAAGCCAGTCTCAGAATCCATCGAAGGTGTGTCGAGCCTATACGGCAATTCAGAATGTCCATGAAGCGGCCAGATCACAATGTAGTGTCTCATTATGATTGTCGCAAAAAAACCATGTTCCTCAAACAAGATAACAGCAGAAACCTCATTAACATATTTGTCTGTAGTCAAGAACATATTGGCACCGAAAGTGGAATGCGGGTCGTATGTAACTACCTTAATGAATTCCTTTCCAGATTTGATATAGATGTTGGTGTTACAGTTATAGGCCAGTCCTACAACAATCTGCTCTCCATCGTCTGTAATCCTTATAGCACTAGGTATGGAATCAGTTGATAGTTTTTGAAGCACAGATGTAGATTTTAAGTCAAAAATTCCGACACATTTGTCGAAGCCAATGGCGAGGAGTTTGTCGTCTGGACTGATTTCGACCAGAAGATACTGATTGTTGTCATGTGGCACATATTTCTTTAAATCATTAATCAGCTTCCCATTGTTTAAGTCAAATATACCTTTGTCACAACATAATACTTGTGCTCCAACTATATAATTATGAGTTCGAACTTTATGTCGACCTTCCTTTGTATAACAGATTTCTAGAGTGTCCAACTTCATGACTGCATATCGAAGTGTTGACACAAATGCAATGCATATGAGGTATTTTTCATCTTTTGACACAAGTAACATAGTTTTGTAATCTGGCGAAATTTCTCCCAAATCGATTTGCTTTAGTAATTCCCCTGACATTATGTCCCATCGATTCAGAAATCCATCACTCGAGATCGTGAATATGTCGGTGCATGACTTTAAGGCTTTGAGATCAGTCATATCATTTGAATTTCCCTCGAGTGAATAAACAAGAGCTTCAGACGGACTGCCAAATGCTTGATTTTGAAATGATAGCATATTCCTCTTGGCGCCTTTCAAATCACATTGTTGTATGAGACCTTTGATATGGTCATTCGAATCAACAAAATTCAGCAAGCGGCCAACAAGTTCAACACTTAAATTTTCTGGAATCAAATTTAGTGATGGCCCGGCAATCTGTAGACTCTTCTTCAGAAGGAGAACTTCCTTGTTTTGCAAGATATCATAAATATTTTCCAAATCAGTCAGAAAATCTTGAAGTGAAAAAGCTTTCATTTTAGCGAAAATCCAGTCATAACTAAAGACAATGTCTTTCAAAACAGCGTCATGATTGTTAGTTTTCAGCAAGTGGCCATGTAGCTCACTGAGTTTCCTCAAATTAAATATTTCTTCATTGTCTGAATTCAATACAGATAGATGCTGTGAGGGCACTTTTCGGTCACTCTCTGCATTTGGATCTGATAAACTGAGTCTTTTAAACAAGAAATCGTCATATTTGAAGGGCTTTTTAACACCATTGCCCCATGTTCCGAGAAAATATTCTGCACAATTCTTATGAATATAATGTTTGAAATCTGGATCACTAAGATATCTTGTTTCAACAACTTCCCAGAACTGTCTATGGTACCATGAGAGAACATTTGTGTTGTCAGCCTCCCGTTCAACAATATATCTGCCAAGATCGCTCCGTAGTCTAGTCAGTAAAAATGAAGGAAATCGGCGAATAGGTGGTTGCCAGAAGATGAAAACTGAATTCAAAACTTCATCATCAAGAGACAGAATATCTTCGAGCTCAGTTTCAGAAATTCCGTATTTGCACACTGTGAGATAAGACAAGGCATGCTTAACGAAGCATTTCCCATGCTGGACCTCTAGTTTACTAAAAAGGCTATTAATCGCTGAACTGATAGAACGAGGTGTTTCAATTTCCTCAATATATGTGTAAGAATGCCACATGCACACCTCGTCAAACATTAACTGCACGAAAAGTGGAAGAGAGCATTCTTCGACAACCTTACTCAATACTGCCATTTGCTCTGGCGACAAGCTCCTTTGTTTCTGATTCATGTTAACACTCAGGACATCCATCCCTGTCTGTTTTTCAAGTGCAGGCAGTTCTAAAAAGTTCCGGGCACTGGTGAGGTTTTTTAGTTTGCTGAGTATATCATTCCTGTCTGATGACACCGACACAATAATTCTGGTATACTCTGGCAGCACTTTAGGTATCCATAACAGCTTGTGTGCACCCAAATCTTTTGACAGCTGATCGAGAGAGTCCAGCAGTATGACCAATGGTTGATTCTTTGATGACAGCTGGAAAAAATAATGACTAAATTAAAGACAAATATGTGCTTCTTTCACTACATGGTACCTCAAATTCATATGTTCCTAACTTAACAAATGGGTGTTCAATTCCTTTTCTCAAATCAAATATCCCCCACCCCAATCCAAAGAAAAGAGTAATTTAGGGTTGTTAAATCGGACAAGTCATCTTTATGTAATTTATGGTATGGAACATTTAAAGATACGGGCGGCATGGGTGGTGGGTATGCTGTTAAAATATTCAGCTCCGTCGAAAACCGCCATAAACAGAAAGAATAGTAAAATATAGACAGACGTGTTCTTATACCAATCAGAAATATGGCATAAACAGTATGTTATTGTCATATGTTTTTCCTTTGTTATGTAAACAAAAGCAAACAACGGTACATAACCTGGCTTTTGTCTAGATCCGGATATGGTAAACATAAAGAGCGTTATTTGTTACTGTTTTCCTGATTTGGAAATAATAAAGAGCATTTATATCATTTGTGTGTGATTAACCAATAGAATTGCGCTGTGTAATGTAAACAGAAGAAAAACTTCTGTCACACGAGAAGGTTCTTGTTTCCGTACACCAACATATGTCTTGATGACAATATACTATTTACGTGCTGATTATGTTTGGCATATGAACAAAACTATATATATTTTAATATTCCTTCCGTTAATGGCGATTTGAACAAATATGAATATTTCTGCAACGAATGCCGCACGTGCCTTTAATTACTGACCAATGGAAGTAAAGAGACAACAAAGGAATATATATATACCTTGAGGATTGTATGGAAGTGGTCAATCAGCTTGGTGAATTCCTGGGGTATTTCTGACTTATATTGGTACACCATGTTGATCTGATGACACAAGCTAGTCAGCATGTTGTGGATGTTAGAACTTGCTGGTGAGGTACCTGAAAAAAGATTGTTGCTTGACAGAGACGTATGGCATTCAATTTGACATCAACAGGCCTGAATATAATGTACAATAATGCCCTAAATAATCAACTCCTTATATAGGTAGTACCCACCCACCACCCCATCCCGCCACCCATAGTATCTTATGCGCCGCAGGCACTCGTATATAGGTAGTACCCACCCATCACCCCATCCCGCCACCCATAGTCTCTTATGCGCCGCAGGCGCTCGTAATTTGGTAAGTAACCACCCACCACCCCATCCCGCCTCCCATAGTATCTTATGCGCCGCAGGCGCTCGTATATAGGTATTAACTGTTGTAGTCTTCAGACTCCCAGACTTCTCAGTCTTTACAGTCAGTCTCGGGGAGAGCTTTCCGATGAATGGGAACAAGCCATATTTCCAACTAAATCCGATGAATGGCAACAAGCCATATTTCCGACTAAATCCTGAAAAGTTACCCATAATTTTGCTGTGGTTAAGGAGTCGATTATTTAAAGCATTACTGTATCTGACATTTGCAGAATGAGGTTCCAAGAGGGTGAATTTAGTAACACTATCCCGCAGAGTCGGCTAGCATCACCAAATTCACTCTCTGGGGACCTCATTCTGCTTAGGCTTCAACTGCTATGGGAGACCTAGGATCAGATTGAAGTTTCCCAGTTGAAGTTGGTGATGTTCACCCATTAGTCACCTTAATCAGTAACACATTTATAGTCACATTAATTATCTTCTTCAAATCAGGGGTTGTAGAAACATAAGGGAAAAGTAACTAACAACAATGTTAATTTGAGACTATAGATATTCGCAGAAGATAGGGCCTAAGCAGAATGAGGTCCTCAGAGGGAGAATTTAGTGATGCTAGCCCACTGTATGGGATACCGTCACTAAATTCACCCACTGTATACATCATTCTGCAATTTTTTAGGCTTGGTCTTAATGTGTAGTTACAATAGTTTACCTACACTCGGCACCCATGTGATGAATCTTATTAAATCCTGAAAAGTTACCCATAATTCTGCTGTGGTTAAGAAGTCGATTACTTAGAGCATTACTGTATCTATTAACCATACAACCACAATTAAGGCAGTAATACTCTCTGTTGCTAGTGTAGCGTCGTGTTGTAAATATAGAGGGCTGATGACTGCTCGAGAGGTCTAGATCTCTTGTTCACAGTTGTTGGATGCTTTGTGTGATCACCGAAGTTAAGCAACGTCCAGCTCGGTAAGTCCTTGGATGGGTGACCGGCTTGGGATTCCGGGTGCTGCCAACTTTCGGTGCGACTCCCGCACCCTCTCTCTCTCTCTCGTTCTTTTACACTGGGGGCTTGTCCGCTCCTCGGAGTCTCTCTGATGCGACCACTCTGGGGGAGGACTCCGGTGAGATTCGGTGAATCTCAAAAAGAACGGGGAAGTAGTGCAGCGGTCAAGTTGTAAATATAGAAGGCCAATGACTTCTCTGCTCGAGAGGTCTAGGATCTCTTGGTCACAGTCGTTAGATGCTTTGTGTGATCACCGAAGTTAAGCAACGTTGAGCTCTGTTAGACCTTGGATGGGTGACTGGCTTGGGATTCCGGGTGCTGCCAACTTGCGGTGCGACTCACGCCCTTCTCTCTCTCTCTCGTTCTGTTACACTAACACAGGGGCAATCTCTGCCAGAGGTGTTAATTGGCTCACCAATTATCACCTCTGTTAACATTACAGGACTGATTAAACAAGACAGTCAATGACTGTGGGGTCGCTCACCAGACTGCAAAGACTGATAATACTGGGACTCTGGACACCACAACAGTCAGAACTTTTCATAATCACTTTAAAAGAAGTAGATCTAAACAGGATATGTGGCCAAATTACCAACTGTACACTACTGATCACCCCCCCCCCCCCAACAAGTCCCCTCCCGACTGGGCTAGATAGAGACTCCCAAGTCTTAGGTTGGAATTACATAATTGACATCTCAAACTTTCCCAATTGTTGGAAATTTCCAATCCCACAAGCGCCTTTTTATAAAATAGACCTGATGGTCCTTGTGAAGGAAGCATATTAAGAAGGAAACTGCCCTATTTTTCCAGGTTACCCCATTAAAAATATCTGTATTGCAGTCAAACAAGAACATTCCATGCTAAATAAGCCAACTAGTTCTTGGCTCTTCCATACATATTTTAAGAATTACTATGTTGTGAAATAGTTATGTCTCTGGCAATGCCCTTATTCGACTTTGTGATGCCATTTTCACAAATCTGTCACCCAAGGTAATTTCCTACCAAATATAAGCAAAATAGGCCATTTCATTCTTGCATAGAAGACGTATCATGAATTACTATGGAGAGAAAGAGTAATGTAGCTGGCCTTGCACCCACTTGACCTGGTGACCCTGATTAAACAAATCTGAATCACACATCACCAAAGGAGCCTCAATATTAAATGTGAACCAAATAGAGCTGGTGGTTCTTTCAAAGAACACTTTTCAAGTTTGCCAAATATGTTCTGGTGAAGTGGTGGGTGTGGGAGAGTTAAATGTCCTGTTGAAAGATTTGAACAATACATATGATAGATTGATGTTGTAATTGGGAATTAATGACCTCTAGCAGATCTCCAGGAAATGTTTATAAAAATGTCAGACTTCACTTGCAATTTTTAATATTTTTTGGAGTTATGTCCTTGGCCCTGCCCACATTTGACCCAGTGACCTCATTTGAACAAATCTGAATGTGAGTCACCTAGGCAATATCCACACCAACTATGAACCCATTCGGTCTTATGGTTCCAGAGGAGAAGTTTAAAGAATTGTTGACGGACGGACGAGGAGTGATGACTATAGCTCCACCAGAGACTTCGTCTCAGGTGAGCCAAAAACTATTAAAATGACCCCCCCCCCCCTTTGGATCCCAAAATGCAACAGAATTCAAACTTTTTTAATGGAAGGGGGAGAACTCCATCTTTAATATATAGAGTTATTCCCCCCTGCATTGAAAATAATTTAGCTTTTTACTGCAATCTAGATGACAAAACTCTTTGGCAACTCAATAAAAACAACATGTCCACAGTTTATTATACTGGATAAGTTGATAATACAATGTTTTGGAGCTTGCTCTTTCAAATGGTATATAATATGGCATATATTTTATATAATGTAATCTGGGGGTTAAAAAATTAAGTAGTTTACTATTTTATATTCATTTTAGTCTAACTAATTAATTTTGAGAAAACAAATTACATCTCATTGAACAAATCTGCTAATTCCACCCCTCAACCCATGGGGACATCCCTGCAAGAATAGGACATCTGTGATTTATTGGATGCTTGTCTACATTTGCCTAACAATATTTCCTCAACCTTGAAAGCCAGTGCATTCTCTTAGGTGAGGCTACCTATGGGACACTCACATATATAAGACAATGCACTGGCATGATACCAGTACCTTGTTATAAAATAATAAATATTGGACAAATATTAATACTAGGAGCTCATTTCTCTTGATCAATGGTCTATTATTTTATATTCATTTTATTTTAGTATATGTAATTGGTTTTGGAAAAAAAATTACATCTCAATGAACAAATCTGAGAAATTTGCCCCCTCCCCAAACATATGTGGGGACATCCCTGCGAGAATAGGACATATGTGATTTATTTGGATGTCTGACTATATTGGCCTAACAATATTTCCTTGATCTTGAACCCCAGTGTATTCTCTTATATATAGGAGACTACACTGGTGCAGGGTCTTTATTGCTGTACCAGCATAGCTCTGGTAATGAAATGGTTAATACTAATACTATTATAAAATGTGTAAACTGTCAAACAGTTAGAGTTGTATTTGAGATTGCTGTAAACACATAGGACTAAATTTCATTCACACACCTCTTTCTCTCTTAGCCTGATAAACCTGGATATTGAGATAAAAGTTAATTACTTTATAATGACTGGACACACAGCTGTGAGCACTGTGAGAATTAAGGCTGGTCAGTTCCTGGCATGTCATATAACTAAAGTGTAAGGCTTTTAATGGGGTGAACCTTGCAGGGATCTGGTATGGGGTGGCAGGGACATGCAGTGGTGGTGGTGGGGGGGGGGGGGGGGAGGGGTTGGGGGGCAAGGGTTTAAAACAAGGATTTGAATTTTTTTTTTAAAGAGTTATGTCCCTGGGCCCTGGCTCTGCCCCTATTTGACCCAGTGACCCCATTTGAACAAATCTGAACCCCAGTCACACAAGAACTCTCCATACCAAATGTAAGCTAAATCGGTCAAATAGTTCAAAAGAAGATGTCATTCTAAGAATTACTATGGAGGAATAGAGTTATGGCCCTGGTTTCTCAATAATCAACCTGGTGACCTCATTTTAACAAATCTGAATGTGAGTCAACTAGGGAACATCCACACCAAATATGAATCCATACGGCCTTATAGTTCAGTAAAATAAGTCGTTCTAAGAATTACTATGGAGGAATAGAGTTATGGCCCTGCTTTAACAACTATTTCACCCAGTGACCTCATTTGAACAAATCTGAATGTGATTCACCTAGGGAACATCCACACCAAATATGAACACGTTATGTCTTACGGTTCGGGACGAGAAGATGATTCTTGACGGACGGACGGACAGACGGTACGACGGACGAGGAGTGATGACTATAGCTCCACCGGAGACTTCGTCTCAGGTGAGCTAAAAAGTGCTGTCTCTGGTTGTCTGCTAAATTAATCTAAAAATATCACTTCGCTAATGTATGTGACATGTGAAACCAATTGAAAACAGTTAAAGCCACTCCACTGGTTGCTTTATGTGCGTCTTTGATGAAGAGTCATTTATATACGGTACACTGTAATGGAATTGGAATTTGTAGGAAAATAGTCCCACACATATCCAGCATTTGTTTGGGAAAGTTATCATTTGTACAATACGTCATAACACAAAATTCATCAGATCTATGTACATGCCCAGATTTGAACTGGGCCCAGAACTCAAATTGTAAGTCGACATTGACCATAACTCACGTTAAAATGAGTGGACTGACCATAAATTAGAACTTGATCCATATTTTTATATGATAAATCCACATTCCAAATTTGAAAACAATCAGATAACTAAAACTATATGAGAGTTATCATCTGGAAACCAAAATAATCTGCAAATTCTAAGTCAACAAGGACCATAACTCCAGCAAAAATGGGTGATTCGAATCCAAATTCGAACTTGACCTGTATTTTAATGTGATAATCTACATACAAAATTTGAAACAATCAGATAACTAACACTAAAGTTCTAATCCGGAAACTATCTGGCACGGACATGTAGTTGAGGCCTAAGCAAAATGAGGTTTCCAGAGGGTGAATTTGGTGATGCTAGCCCGCCATGCAGGAAAGCGTCACTAAATTCACCTTCTGGGTACCTCATTCTGCAAGTGTCAGACAAACAAAATCCAAGCTTGACCTGAATCAAATAATACACTCACCTAGAAACCGGAAAACTGTGCTCATGTTGATGTTATCATCAACAGATGATGCTAATACTGCCGTCTTTCCGCAACCAGATAAACCATACAGCACCATGACACCTTCTTCTGCCTTCCCGATAGTCCCAACATATGACTTAATCTCCTTCAAAGCATGGTGCCTGCCTTGGAAATTCTCAGTCCATGTTTGCTTCATGTTTGTATGTTGCCGTATTTCACTGACAAGACTATTACGACCGATCCGTTGATTTGCTGCGTTATGTCTGTCAATAAGCATCACCATCCGATCATTGAACTTCCCACAGAACTCTTCCAGGTATTTTTTATGCACGTCTGAGTTAAGTCCACCATTCTCGCACCACTTAACATTGAATTCACACAGATTATTTGATGGTAGGAGTTTCTTTATCTTGTCATATTTTAGGCGGTCGAGTAACTCCCTTGCTTCCTTGTCTAGTTCACTGTCATTCTCGATATCCGTGAATCGTCTTGCCTTCTGATGGGCGAGGTGCTCATCAATATCGTCAAAAGTTCGGATAAAGCACAAGCATCGATCTGCTGGGTTACTGTCCTGTAATAGTCCTTGTTCAATTTCGGCCTCAGTTACTGAAAATAGTTAAACATAATAGATAAGAAGCTTGTGTGCATTCATTTGTCAGATAGGGCTCTGCTAATATACAAATTCGATTCAATGTTGATATCGCCAGTGTGATTCGCATGTTCATTTAATATGTAGGGCCCTGCAAAATATTTGTGATTTGATTTGATGTTGATATCGCCGGTGTCATTTGATGCCAAGACTGAATTGGATGCCTGATTCAATTATTTTTGAATATCCAATATGTCCTTGACACATTGTTATCAATTTTGTACAGAGCAGTAATGAACTAGAGGTGTGACTGTCCCAATAGGACTAAGGATACCCCCCTGTTTTAAAAATACTAAGATGTTTCACATGTCAGTAAACATTTAGTTAAAATAATAAAATAACAGTTCCCATTGCAGGTGCACAAACCTAACCGTAATCTTAAACCTATTGACCGAAAAATGTAGGAATAAAAGCTCGGACAAAATTATGCATTTTGCAAAAATGTTCTAAGTCGAAAAAGGGGAATAACTCCACAAAAAAAGTCGGACAGACATCATAATCACAGGTGCACAGGTTCTCATGGTACTAAATATCAGTGCCAAGATTAAAAAACATTGACCTAAAAATGTAGAAATAAAAGCTCGGACAAAATTAGGCATGTTGCAAAAAAGTTTCTAAGTCGAAAAAGGGGGATAACTCCACCAAAAAATGCCAGACAGACGTCATAATCGCAGGTGCACAGGGTACCATGGTACTAAATATCTGTGCCAAGTTAAAAAAAAATTGACATAAAAATGTAGGAATAAAAGCTCGGAAAATTTTTTACATGTTGCAAAAATTTTCTAAGTTGAAAAAGGGGGAATAACTCCACCAAAAAAAGTCGGACAGCCGTCATAATCGCAGGTGCACAGGTTCCCATGGTGGTTGATGCCTGTGCCAAGTTTCACGGAAATTGATAAAAAAACGACTGAGAAAAACTCCGGACAAATTTGTGTCCACGGACGGACGACGGACGGACGACGGACAAGCTGACTCCAGTATACCCCCCCCTAACTTCGTTGCGGGGGGTATAACTATGAATGATTTATGTATGCACGATACTTGTCCCCACACTCATGATGTGTTGAATTTGCAGAAGTTGGAGCACTTAGGTAACGCAAAAAGTGCACACAAGTGACAAACTGTTCCAGGTAAATTTTTGTTCTGTGGACTGTGTCGAGAAATGGCATGGGTCGGCCATTTTGCATCGGATTGGGGTGTGTGACTTATATATGTCAAGGGGTGTCTGAAGGGGCTAAGAAATTGCATGGGTCCCCTAGTTGAACCCCACTGGACAGCAGCCATTTTGGATCGGGTGAATATATAGGGTGTCTTGGGGGCCACCATACACACTCTTTTTTATATAAATTGGTTAAGGGCCCATAAATTGCTTGGGTCCCAATATGATCCCCTCTAGACGGTGGCCATTTTTGATCGGGATGGGGTGAATATTTAGATTGGTTTGAGGTCCACCCTACAACACCATTTATCTAAACTAAGTCGGTCAAGGGGTCGAGAAATGGCATGGGTGTCCTATTGAAACCCGCTGGACGGTGTCCTTATTGGATTGGCGTGGGTGTGTGGAAAGAATACCTTGGGAGCCACCCTACAACACACTTTGTTTGACCTAAATATAATAATTTCGAATAAGGAATGGAAGTTACCTTCGTGCCATTTGAGTCATGAATGGGGAGGGGAGGGGCACCAAAACTGATAGTGATACAAATATGTTTAGCTCTAGTTTCCTCCAAATTCACACACGTTCTTCTCCGATGAATTGATGAACGACCCAATATGATCCGGATGGTAATGGACCCATATGGATACTCATAGGCCTACAGGTAGTAAGAAGGAAATTGGCCCCAACTCCTAAAGGTAGGTCGTGGGTTCTCAGTCTTAAAAAGATAGGCTACACCCCTGTAAATAGGGAAAGGACCATGCATCCCCATGTATTGGCATAACTACTTTATGGCATGGAGAGGTAGGACAAACAGTCATCAAGTTCCTGCTTAGCATTTGCACTTAAGTCTACCAATTGACCAACACCAGACCAGCTTCCTCTCTGATGGGGGTGTTTCTTAATTGCACTTAAGTGCAAATGAATTGTACTTAAGTGCAAACACCACATAATTGTGAATTCAGCGAGGAATTGGACTTAAGTGCAAATAGACGAAAATATCAGTATTTATACTTAAGTGTAATTCATTTGCACTTAAGTACAATACCTCACCGAATTTGAACTTAAGTGAAAATATTTGGACTTAAGTAAAAATAATGGCACTTAAGTGCAAAATAAATCGAAAATATGAAAACGGCTTGCCATACAGTACACCTATTTGAAGGCCTATACATATGTGAGAAGGGTCGCCCCAATGGGCAAACGACCAAATGTTAGCAGTTCATTATCATTGTATTAGTTACCACATTTCAATTACAAATGAAAGTGTCAATGACACTGGAGATCAAAATGGAGAGGGGATAATATCATACATTAGTCAATGGAGCGATAAGTAATGCAGAAAGTTGTTTAATACCTGAGGTTAGTGTTGAGACGATTAATCGACAAATCGAAATCGACGCGATTATTAAATTAGTCGATTCCGAAATCGGCTAGTCGATTAGTCGGGACACACACACCACCATTATGCCATCGCGAAAACAGTGCCGTTGTTGTCGTTACCGAATTACTGGACAATTTAAACAATCAGGCTATCGAAATACACACTCACAATTAGCTTGTTAAAGCCTTCTTTGTTGTCCCTTTGATGCGATAACTGCTTTCAGTACATGGTGGTCATGCACGAGCGCGAAACCCGATGACCTCAACTCAATGTATTTGTCGGCGCCGCGCTGGCTTATTCTTTGAAGTTGAGAGGGCCGGCTTTGATAATCAACTTCAAAGAATCAGCGCCTATCGCAACCGTGTCTATTTCGGCGTGACGGAATTGATCTGAGTGATAACTGGTCAACGTGTTTGCAGGTGTGCAGGACTCAACTTCAATCAAGTTAGTTGCGAGGTGACATTATTAAGTTTTAATTTAATAACAAGTCCAATATATTATAGTTTATTGAAGCACTATGTCAGTATACCTTTAAAGTTTATTTGTAAAATTGTGTGATATTTTTTACAACCACCACATGCATCAACTGACGCATGGGTGAGCGTATACGATCGCACGTTCTAGATATATTGTATTATAGATATAAATATAAAGCCAACCCGCGGTCGGCCATGCTATGCATCGAATAGTGTCGCGTATTTCGAACTAAACTGGTGAGTCACTTCGGAAATCCCAAGTCGTTTATGGGCTGTGTTTGTGAAAAATTACAATGTATTTTAGCACCTCAAACTTAAATCCTTCGCGGAATTGGGCGGTGACAAATCTGTTCCCAGAAACGTAATCTGGATGACACAAATTTAAGGAATCGGGCTAAATATAGAACTTACGACATCGCATTGAAATGTACTAAATTAACATCGCCGGTCTGCGCAGTTTTATTTCAGAAACTGACACGATCGATTGTGTATTCGGGGACTCGCGAGTAAAATTGTATATATTGTATATATATTTACAATGTACCATGCACGAGAGACAATTATGTACGCGATCAAATCAAACAGTGAAAACACGTGCGTTTTGGCGGGAAAATGACTGTCCGTGATTAAGCTATGTCATATCGTGACCTTGCAATGAATACAAGGAACAACATTATGTACGCAATGCATGGCCCATTTTTAATATATGAGGACTCTATATATACAGGGAACTTTACCACATTCCGTGTCCGATATATGTACATGACATCATTCTGCGAGCATATAAGGCTTGTACGCACTACAGCTGTTATAACATTTATTTTGTAACTTTTGTTTGACTCTGTCGGAGAGGAAGTTCGTTTCTCAAAATATCTTGCATTTCTTCATGTACGCCTGTTTGTGAAGTCAATCGGTGACAAGCACACTGGGCAAGTTCGAAAACAACGATGTTCGATTGTATGTAAGAACCGGTACGACGGCCCGGTAGACCATACCATATCAATTTTAAAGGAACATTTTTACACAAAACATATAGAATAATGCACCGGTTTCTGATTGTTGCACGCGCTTCCACTCCGTAATCCGTAGCGTTTCCGAGATCGATCAGGTGTTTGTCACCACCGTTTAGATACATTGGATGGTAATTTGATTATCATAAAACATCATATACCTGGGACAAATTAATAACCTATTAACATTCAGTGATATTAAGCCAAATAATCATGGCAATAGTGTTAAATCACGCCTTGCTTTGCGTTCGAAAATGCAAAGTTGGTTAGGCCAAAAAAAAAAAGTGTTTTGGTTCTCGGGCAATTTTTTTTTCAAATCAATGAGGGAGGGAGGGTTTTATTTTTATTTTTTATTTTTTTCTGCGCATAGTAAGCATGGACAAAGATACCTTCCGCTGTCTAGTAATAACCAAAAATGTAGAGGGAACTGTTATGCATATAAACTCATTTAATCTTTTATAAAAATGACATTGTACTACCAGTGTATGACTGGGATTACCTAACATTATATAATGCACCTGACATTAACTACTGTTATTGTTGTCTAAAAACTGATACCGCTCCATTCTAATATGTGATCCTGAATTTAGTTCTGTGCCTTTCAATTGTATAAAGTTACATCATCATCATCAATGTTTGGGGAGTAAGTCGCCATGACTTTTACCCCTTTCACATAATAACATACATGTATAGAATAACGTAAATGAATTAATTGTTTTAAAATTATCCATGACGTTTAGTCGTACATATATCGCTCGTTATAACAGTTGTTATCGAATAACTCCTTGAATTGTTGAACCGATTCAGTGGAAACAATGTAATCTGATAAACTATTCCAGTTTGTAATCACTCTCTGGGAAAAGAAATATTTTCGCACATCATTGACTATTATGTTCTTTTGTTACAATTAGTGTAAGTTAGTTCACAATGACTAATTGTAAGAAGAGCATGAGGGTCAGCTTATCATTTTCTTAATTGTAGTCATCTACTTCATGTTGTAAGCCTGCAAGTCACTTTTTAACACATTACATGTTAGAGCTCAATGCACACTATTATTCAACACATATCTGTATCCCCCGAAAAAAAATTTTTTTTTTTTTTTTTTTTTTTCAAATTTTTTTTTTCGTAACTTTTTTTGTCATAACATCAGGCATTGCAATAAAAAGGCCTAATGCGGCCCTTTTTATTCAATGCGGCGGTGCCTGAGAACCAAAACCTTTTTTTTTTTTGGCCTTACTGGTACTCAAAACAAACGGCAAATTATATATGTATATGAGCACAGAACGGTAAGTTTCAGAAGGGGTCCAACTAGTCGACTAGTAGTCGATTCCCTCTGGCGACTAGTCGATTCCTCAAAACCACTAATCGTTTCAAAACTACCTGAGGTCAACCTAAAGAGCCCATATGAAGTTTGGAATCAATTGGTTAATAATTGTTGGCTGTAGGGCATGACAAAGTATTTAGTGATGCAAAGAGTAAAATCCAAGATGACTGCCGGCAGCCATGTTTTGACCAAATATCGTTCAAATATGCCTGTATATTTTCGAAATATTTCACCAATTATTGTGGGCAGCAGGGTGTGCTGATGGATTAAGATGTGAAATCCAAGATGGCGGTGATGTTTTTAAAAATAATTCGGAATAAATGATAAGCCCCCATCTGGAGGTCACACTGAATATCCATATTTAGTTTGGTGATGATCGGATCAGGGATGTGGCCAATAGGGTGTACTAAAGGAATTAGTCACTCAAAGAGTAAAATCCAAGATTGCTGCTGGCGGCCATTTATTTTAAAGAAATTCGAAAAAAAAATTATAGTTCTCATTGAGAGGTCACCCCGTAGATTCATATGAAGTTTGAGGTCAAACTTGAATTTGTCAGCTGTTGGCAGCCAACGAATCAGCCATGCTCCCAACGAATCCTCTGATTAATTACGCTGTGTGCATATTGAGCTTATGCTGTCCCATCTGTAAGAAACATCAGGGATGGGAAGTAGGATTGCCTATTATTGGCCATGTCTCAAAGCAGTTGGTCAGCTCAGACATTGTAGGCCTTCAACGCTCTATACTAGTACATGAACATACAGATGTAAAAAACAGGGAATGGCTTTAGTACACACCTTCTCAAAAGTAATGGCCCTCCCGACCACGTTACGATCGCGTTGGAGTAACGTTACGACCGCGTTACTCAAACGCGGTCGTAACGTTACTCCAACGCGGTTGTAACGTTACTCCAACGCGGTCGAGGTAACCGTCAACGCAACATAACGCGGTCAGCATGACCGTCAACGCAACAAACGCGGTCGCGATAACCGTCAACGCAACAAACGAGGTCGAGAGAATAGCTTATCAACTGTAATAATAATTATTGAATAACATTACAAACAAGAATATTCACCACAGGGAATTCAAACTTTCAGACATGAGCTCATTTTATTAAACAAAATTAAAGAGAGAAAATGAACGACGGCCACCAATGTTAGTTTCATACAATTTTCTGATCGGAACTGGAACGATTGTAATCAATCGAGACGATAACATTTGGTTCACAAAGGAACGTTGCCAATATAATACAATGTTTTTGGCTTGGGTAATGCATGATTTATTGGTGATAATGTTTTACATTTACATTTAGAATTTTTCCCCAAAAAAAAAACAACCAAAAAACATGTAATGTAATAAATAAATGCAGATCACATTGATCGCACTGCGCGAATTAATAGAGATGCAATTGACATTTCTAACAAACAAAACATTTGAGTTCACGTCGCAATGTACATGTATTTACATATTTAATATTCAGCGTCACCTAATACAGGTCGGTAACCTGTACGCCAAGGGTCCGATGTCATTTGAAATCTTCGTGATGGTACACTAAAACACACATGTACATGCACGTGGGTAATCGATGCAAATAATTTAAAATATTAATTATCCATGTGTTGTGCAATTCCTGTGAAACAAACAGCGCTCTGATTTGGTAACCAATGATTTGTCACTTTCACTGACAGACTGTGGATCAAACGCCTGCCGCGAATGATTGACAGCGGTGTCAATGAACTCAAACACAATAGGGGGCGTGTCTTCGGTAAATCGCCCGTGTCAATTTTTACAAACAGGAAATGACCTGGGCCTAAAGTTGAAATTGATACCCTGTGACTCAAACAGAATTCTCGATTGAACACACTGTGCCGTAATAACTTCGTCGGTTTTGGTTGGCTAGTGGCCAGGGCAGAGTGCATCACAATTACCACTCGATGAGGTCGTGTTATTTCCATGATGACGAAATAATGAAATCGTATTCAAACGGCTTCGAAGAGTTCTTCATGTACGTTTCAGAAATTGTCCGCTATTGTATATAAAGACAATCATATGATAAATATTAACTTTCTTTTTACTGTAGTATACTACATGTAGTATATAAGTTTAATAATTCAGTTAAATTCTGTTTTTCTTACCAGAATTAAATCACTATAATTCAATTATTTATTGGTCTTCATCAAATATTTGAAAACATATATACATTTGAAGATCCCAGCGGGGTCCCACGCAATCGATAACAAATTAGACAAAATTGTATTTTTTCTAGCATCTCGGGTTGAAATAAATCTTTAATATACATGCAGTCACCATCACAGAAATCGCGAAAACACACAAAAATGTCCAGTTTTACCATCGATCTATATTTACATACAATTATGGTTTTACATTGAAAACTAGTACAAACTATCATAATTTAAACGCTCTTTATTACATACCACGTTTCGGTGGAAATATGGACGCTTTTTATAAGAAGCGATAATTTGAATTTTTGCAAGACTGACAACAAGTGAAAGCCGATATCTGGTCATAAAAACCTCATATGTCAATTATAGAAACCTTTACATGTAGTTCATGGTATGATACATGTACATTAGACGGTGGCAAAAACGGCACACATTCTGCAACATAACCACCGCAAGATAAACGTGCAATAATATCTTATGCACACAGGGGTACTGGGACATTTTTTTTATCATTTTATTATGACATTAATTAAAAATTAATATAATAAAATAAAAAGTTCCCAGCCCCCTGTGCATTTTATCTTTTGCACATTTATTTACATTATTCTCCGAAATTCGTTATCATTTCTGCTGACAAGTACTTCATGAAATATCAGCAATTCAAATCACAAGTCTACACATAATGGCCTACCCATTTGATTTCAAACGTCGATGCCGGACAAAATATATACGGTAATTCAATGTCCCGCTAAAAAAAACACAAACACACCACCACTACCAGATAACTTTTCTGTAACTCCACCCACATTTGAAAATTGATCTTCTAATTGGTCAGATTCACACCCTGAACAGAGACTGACATACTGCTGCGGAGAAACAACAACATCATGCTTACACTGCGCGTTTTAAATCTATTATAGTTGACGAAGTTAACCGACTACGAAACCAGAATGATAGTTAATAGTGGTTTATTTACTGTTGATAAGCCTATTAGATATATTCTTTGTTCTGTTTGCAACGACATGTACATACATGTACATGTATGTTTACTCTCCAGCAGCCAGCATTTCTATAGCGGACATATACAGTATGGCAATACTTTCGTGTGTAGTGTTTTACTCCATATACATTGGGAAACACGACAGGTCCATGCGATACACTATTACAATGACGTATACAATGTATACATGTATGACAAACAAAGTCTAACACGAGTCAAAAGCTGCAAATAAACTGCCTTTTTTGGAACGAATGCGTAGATATGTGATTTTCGGTGAGTGGTGAAATTACACTAAATTAATCATACATGTTGGTCATTGTAAATAAATCCAAAAAAATTGAACAGTATAAAACCAAATAACGTGACTCATCATCTGTTTACTTTTCGGCGCGGTGATTGTAATCTCCAACGTGTGTGCGTTGATCCTTAACGCAACGCGTTTGAAGTAAACGCGGTCTGCGTTACACTTCAACGCAGTCTGCGTTAAACTACAACGCGGTCCGTTCATTTCCAACGCGGTCGTAACGTAACACCAACGCGTTATCAACGCAAAGACCGCGTTGCGTTGGCGTTACGACCGCGTTACAACCACGTTGATGACCGCGTTAAAAGGGCCACTTATTTTGAGAACGTCTGTACCATATAGTATTTTATAATTTTATACTTCATAACATTTTCTAATGGTTCTAGTTGTCCAACTTGGGCTTACAACAGCCTTGAGACATGGTCAGTTTTAAATACGAAGAAAGAAAAAATAAAGCCTCCCTCCCTTGTCTGATTTTTCAAGCAAAATTACCTGAGAACACAGGGTTATTTTAATGGCCTAATACACAAGCTTCATGAATCTCACAGCTATTGCTTCAAGGAAATTTGGTCTAGGTGTTCAATAAAACATACCCGAAACAAAATATTTATCTCGCACAGCTTCAGTGATCAACCCGCTGGAATAACAGCTCTCCGCAGCGGATCTCAGGAGAGTACAGATCCTGTTGAAGTGATTCCACCATTCTGCCTTTAAATCAGCATCCATTCCTGTCTACAATAAGAAAATTATCACATTTAACTTAAAGGCTAAGGGTTAAACAAAATGTCAATTAGTAGCAATAGTAATATAAAATAGTCCCAAATGTCAATATTTGTCTAAAAGTGACTACCATATGATTTCTTCCACCCAATATTGATATATATTGTAAGAAAACATGACGATGGTGCTTTCAACAAGTTAGTATAATTAAAATATATCAAAGTAGCAATGTTACAAATTACATAAACAAGACAGTCAATGACTGTGGTGTCACTCACCTGACTAAAGACTGAGAAGACTACAACAGTTAATACTTGTCAAATCACTTAAGACAATTAATTCTAAACAGGGACAGAGCTGGAGGTTCTCAGATGTGCAGGGCTCTTCACCTTGAAATTTTTAAATGCACACCACTGACAAATCTCTAACCCCCTACCCTTTTTAAACAAGACAACCAGACCACAGTCCTAAGTTAACAAAATTCCTTTGGACATCCCTCTAAGGTTCAAATTTTACAACTGGTGGCAGTACTTCAAGCTTGGAAATTTTCAAACTGACATCCCCCATAAAGTTAAAATTTGTGGCCATTTCGGTCAAACAGTTTATTCTGAAGTAGGGAAATATGGACTGCTACTGGTTGGAAAATCAAATCAAACTATGAGAACAATTCTAATCTATTTTTGGTGTGAAAACCTAATCTACAACTAATGTTGTATCAGGCATTCAATTTCCAACTGTTTAATATTTTGATCAAAATTCCTCCCCTCTACACTCCCTCCCCATTGCCTCAAACATTGCCCCCCCAACACAGGCAGCTTAGAAATCATTAGGAATCTATATATTATTATACCAGTACCAAACAGCACAGATACAGGTAGGGTGGGTAGGGTAGGGAGAGTTAAATTTATTTTCTCTGCCCCTATTTGAACAAACATGATTCCCATCTATGATATCCATTCATCTAGTAATTTCAAATGGTAGATTTTAAGAGTTGAAATGAATTGAATTTTAAATAGGCCCATGGTTCTTGAGAATTGTTTTAAGAATTACCATGTAGGGAAAGAGTTATGGCCCTGGCTTCGCACCTATTTGACGTGATGAACTTATTTGAATGTGAGTCCCCTATTTGACGTGATGAACTTATTTGAATGTGAGTCCCCCGGAACAACCACAACAAAATTATAAACCTCTTCAGTATCTGGAGAAGAAAACAACTATGGATGGATGGATGGAAAGATATCCCGAAAGACGGATGAATAGGGAAAGAGTTATGGCCCTGGCTTCGCACCTATTTGACGTGATGAACTTATTTGAACAAATCTGAATGTGAGTCCCCCGGAACAACCACACCAAAATTATAAACCTCTTCAGTATCTGGAGAAGAAAACAACTGTTGATGGATGGATGGAAAGACATCCCGAAAGACGGATGGATGGGAGGACAGTCTGACAGACAGACAAATTCAATCCAATATAACCCCAATTTTTCTTCGCAAAATCAGGGTATATTGAGTTCACCTGGATAAGTGATGGTTAAGAAAATAATATTGGAACAGCCAAGTCTGAATTTAAGCGTCTTGACTTTTCAGAATGAGGTCCCAAAAGTGTGAATTTAGTGATGCTTTATCACCAAATTCACCCTCTGGGGACCTCATTCTGCTTAGGCCTCAACTGCTATGGGAGACCAAGGAACAAGTTCTCCAGTTGCACCCCTCGATAATGTATTTTATCTTCTGCAAATATAGGTGATATAGAAACTAGGCAGAGGGGAAAAAGTAAATAAAACAATGTTAATTTGATACTTCTCAGAAGATGAGGCCTAAGCATAATGAGGTCCCCAGAGGGTGAATTTAGTGATGCTAACTCGCTGTGTGGGTTAGCGTCACTAAACTCACCCTCTGGGGACCTCATTCTGCAAATGACAGCCACACTATTTCAAGGCTTGGAAGAAACAGTAAACTAAGACAAACCTTGACCTTCTCCAGAACAGCAGTAATAGGTTGCAGTATATATTGCTTGCTGAAACTGTTCTCATCTTTCCTGAACCACTTCATCAATATATCGCTGTCCTCGGATCCCGCAGGTAAGGCGTTGTGGAGACATTCAAATTCCTTCTCTTCAATGGATGATGGGCAGGGCCTAACCCCATACTTCTGACCTACCAATGCCTGTAAACAGAAGTGTGAATATTATTACCAGGGGAAGTTGCAGAATTTTCCCATCCAAATAATTGCACTATCTTCACAAAAATTTGTTTTAATATTATTAAAGTCGTGCTAAATGGTGAACTATATTTTTTCCTCCTTCTGTTGCAATTAGTTCCGGGTTTGGCATTTTTACTGGACTAATATACCAAATATCAATTAAATCAGTTGTTGTTTGTTTTAGTTATCATGCTAACAATCCATACAAACAAGATTGCTGCTGGTGGCCATTTAAAAAAAAAAAATTCAGAAACAAAATTGAGAGATATCCCATCTAGAGAAAACCCCAAGTTTGGTGATGATTGGATTAGGGATGTGGCCAGGATAGGATAGGATATTTTATTTAAATATACACATATTAATGCATAATACATTTGACAAATATTATGTTGTATATTCGAGGGGTGGCATAGTCAGGCTAGACTGTCTTACTGCCACCCCCTTAAAAATGAAAAGATGTTATGATAGGCGGTCATGATTTCTTGTACAATGCACGGCTATATAATTATGTATATTATGGTTGTATTATATACATGGAGGGTATACGTCTAGATAAATTGTTTATTGGTTACTCGATGGTTTGTCTCTTTCTTGTCAGTGGGTTGTTCCTTGAAAGTCGAGTAGGAATGTACTGAGTGAGGTTGAGGATTGCGGTATAGGGGAAGTCACTTATGAGGAGCTACCACACAGTCGGGACATCTTTGATTGTTGCATTTAATTGTTGCAGCATATTTTTTAATGCAATCGGCATGTAAACGTCGTTTAAATGTGTGTCTGGATTGGTATGATGTAAATTCGTTATCTAAGTTGTTCCATGTGGTTGGAAAGGAATGAAATGGTAGTTGTTGTCCCGAAGAATTTAGTCATGCAAAGAGTAAAATCCATTTTCACACAAAAGTCCCATTTACATATATATAATAAGTGCCATAACTCTGGAAAAATTCAATGGACAAAACCCGCTGTTTGTAAATACTCTTTTCCCCATGTTGCTTTATCATCAACATACCGAATATCATTAAATTCCGTCTGACGATGATAAGATATTGAGTTTCAAAGTTGTTACGGGTGGACTCACGGATGGACGTAGCCCATTTCTATATCCCCCACCAAACTTTGGATAATAAGTGGAGCGGAGGTCCAGCAGTCATCGTGCTCAACTTGTAACGTCATGATGCAAAAACGTTATATGGATGTATCCCATTTGCTGCCATCACACTGTGTTGGTCATCTTCCATATGCAAATTTGTACTTCGGTACTTAGTTGTTGCAGGGAAGCGCCAAAAACAGAGAACCTGGCTTGGAGCAGAAATGCTTGATTGGAAGTTGTGCTCATAATGACAGCATGTAGGTTCCGGGGTAATAACTGTTCCATGCATTGAAACTGTACTGTATAATGTGGATCAATTTAATATTTATCATTATTATTACATGTAGTTGATGTCTTCCTACTCCTTAAATAAGTCGGTGTTTTGTCTAAAATGTCTTCAGAACATGACTTCCAAACTCAAAATTCCAATTCTAACAAAACAAGCCTTGAAAAAAAATGAAATGCATGTTTGATTCAGGAACCTGTGAATATTTGAGATTTGATTCGATGTCCACATAGACCACCTGATTCGAGTTCGACACCAAATCGATCCACTGATTGGGATTTTTTGAATCAGCGTGATTTTGGTGTCATCTCATTTTGTGTCCAGAAACACCTAACAAAGTGCACGAAATCACAAAAAATGAAGCACAAAGTTGCCAATGTTGGCAATTTTGGATATATTCTGTTCAGAACAGATATGCATTAGAAATTCCATGGGTGTTTAAATTATTTTAAATGTAAATATTTTGATTTATCTGCTCCATAAAAAAACTAACAAATATTTATTCATGTTGTGCTCAAGTGTGCATTTGACCTGATTCAATAACAATATAAAACAACCGCATCAGTGAAACACATCGTGATGACAAACACACATTACGTCATCCGAGTGACAAACATTTGTTATAGAAAACTTTGACCGTTATATTAACATAAACTCTTGTCAACAGCCTGCGAGTCATGCCTGAGACGTCTGAACCCAAGGTGTTATAATCTAACTTATAGACATCCGGGAATTCCAAGTTTAATTACTGTGCCCCATTCTGTCAATGACACTTGATATTCAATTGATTTTCAATGATGAATTATCAGAACAAGATGCTATTTTTACCAGAAGACACTGGATTTTAAAACATTGACAAATGTTTAATGGCATGCGGTATTAAAAGATAGAGTTATCTCCCTGGAACTACGTAACTGATGGTATAAACAACACAAACCTGACTATCTAGAATGCATTCAATAGTCTAGAACAAATAACTCAGGGTATCCCATTACTTAGAAAAAAATATTATCAGCCAAACACTCATTCCACACAACTATCTTCCAATTGGCTCCGATCAAACCTGCCGCGATTCGGTGATTATGCGATATTCTTTTTAAGTGATCAGATACCCTGACTTATTCCAATCTACCGAACATGTAGCTGTTCTAAATATGACTGATAATAGATTTTTTATATTTACCACAAATGAGGGTCCAGCAGAAATATTTTGGCAATTCTTGATTTCATTCAAACATATCTCTGATGTCAGATGGTCGTTCTGTACGTCTGGTGTCACGCCCCATCTCATGTCAACCACCTATATATATAAACATGAGACATATTAGTTACCTAAAAATATTCAGTATTTGTTTAAAAGATGTGCTCAGGGGTCCAGACATCCAGTTACCAGAATTATATAACAAATCTTATTAACCCTTTCATGATGGGAGCTGCGCTAGTGCAGCATTAAATATCCTGTGCCAGTGAATTGTCTTATATATGCAAGTCTCCCATTTAAGAGAATGCACTCGCTTACAAGGAAAAGATAAATATTATTAGTTCAATGTATTATCTTATATATGCGCGGCTCCTAATGGTTAATGCATTGTCACAGGTTTTTCGCAAAATTTCAGGAAGTTCCAGTCATGGAAAGGTTAAGTTTTGTGTTACCGGATGAGCCCAAAATTGGCTAAAGAAATTTGTATTATTAGTAAGGTCATATTAAGAGAGAGTTTATAACTTTGTATAGACAGAGAATGGGACATACTTTATACATGTAAATTGATCATATTAAGTTTTGAGGTGTACGACTAGATGCATTAACCCTCACATATAAAAGAGAATGTACTGGCTTACAAGGTCAAGGCAGTTATTGTCAGGCCAATGTTTTCTCTTATTAATGCAAGGTCCCTATAAGAGACTAGCATATATAAGAGAATGCATTGGCACAGGGTTTTTGATAAATTTTGAGAAACTCCAGCCATGAAAGGGTTAAGCATCACTATTGGCTGTGTTCCTTTGAACAAATACTGGACATATACAGTAATGCTCTAAATAATCAACTCTTTAACCACAGCAGAACAAGAGGTGTGCACTCGAGAGCTAGCATACCCCCACCGTGGCAAATTCAACCCGCATTATACGTAAACCCAACAAAAAAGATTTTTAACTTTAAAGAAAAATTTGGAGTAATAATTTTGATATTGGTTCACATTTGTTCGAATGATTGCAGAAACCCAAAAATGGGTAGAAAATGAAACGCAACCTTAACATCTAAGATGGCTTTTGTCGAGTATGATAGCATAAAAAAAAAGGAAGTTTAAAATATCTACAATCAAAACTGTAGGAGGAGTTGATTACACCATGAAGGTACCCTCATACAGAAAAACAGAAAATTATTTTAAAAATGTTCAAAGTCGAAAGGCCCATAACTTTGGGAAAAATCATTGGATCAAACTCAATTCGAACTTGACCTGTATTTTGATATGAGCGACCCACAAAAAAAAAACAGAATTTCCAAATAAACAATCCAAACTTGAGTTATCATCTGGAAACCAAAGAAAAAACAAGAAAAATTGAATTTTCTAAGTCGAAAAGCCCATAACTCTGAGAAAAATCATCGGATCAAACTCAAATTCGAACTTGACCTGTATTTTGATATCATTGACTCACACAAAAATGGAATTTTCAATTGAACAGTCCAAACTTTAGTTATCGTCTGGAAACCAATTTTTTTTTAGAAAAATTGAATTTTCTAAGTTGAAAAAAGTCCATTACTCTAGAAAAAATCATCGGATCAAACTCAAGTTCGAACTCAACCTGTATCTTGATATGACTGATCTACAAACTGAAAAAGTCGAAAATGAGGCGTAACTTTAAAAAAAAAAGTCGGACCAAACCGCAATTAGCATCATGTGGAGAGGCAGTCCTAAGGAGATTGCATACAAAAAATTATTGAAATTGTTCGTAGTTGTTCGAGTTATGAGGTCGGATGGACCGACGGATGGTACGACGGAGGGAGAAAGCGTGATGGACAGACGCAGTCAATCCAGTATACGCCCCATTTTCTTCGAAAGTGGGGGTATAATTATGGGTAACTTTTCAGGATTTAGTCGGAAATATGGCTTGTTGCCATTCATCGGAAAGCTCATATTATTTTTCACCATCGAGAATTATTAGTGGCCCAGTAAAGAATCGATGAGCCAACGGTCTTGGACCAAATTGCGGATGAAGATGAATAACTCTAAAATCAAGAGGCTTTCTGTTGATAATAAGGCCAAATTTCGTTGAACAACATGTTGATAAATAGCAAGTTTCGGGCAATTTTATACTATAGTTGACAGGCGGTTAGCATTATTTTTGGGCAATTGATCGATTCTGATAACTGAAGCGGCATTTCTAAAATATTTGTTGTTGGAATCTGATATGGGGACCATCGAATCGGATTGAGTACCTTATACAAGGTCTAATTGAAAATAATTTAGAATATTATAATCTAGGATGATTTGCCTGAGATTAAGTTGTTGAGGTTCAAATAAGTAAATTCAGTTTAAGTTATTTGAACTTCTATTGAGGAATAATTTTTGAGGACCGTAATCTTTTATGTTCAGAACCTTGAGTCTGGACCACCTTAAAAACATAAGCCCTCACAGTATTAAGAAGTAAGCACACCTACCTGAAACTCCATATCATAAGTCTCTTTACAATACTGTCTGAGCTTGGGGTAGACTTTCTCAATTAGCAGATTGCGTTCAATTCCTGTATCTAAAACAAAGTAAAGGTATGAGTTAATAGAAACAGCTGCCCAATATGAAGGCTTATGTACCATTTCATATGAAATTCCCTGATATAATTTGACACAGCGAATTGGCGATAAAACATCTGTATCATTATTGCAGTTGTGGTACAAGGCGTGCATGACATCACTGACTGGTCAAAATCATCAATCACGAGAAAAATTAAAATAACATTCCAACGTATATTCTTGCGCGCTATAACGATACTAGATTATAACAGATTACAACATTATTTGATTGGGTATTATGGTAAAATATATCACAAAGTAACTAATACATATCTGTTGAGTATTTATTATATAATCATATAAAATGCAGGTGTAAACGATTTTGCCCATTGAATTCAATTTATCATGTATAATACGCTATATAAAAGCTAGTCCAGTCAAATACCCAAAATATCACTTAACCTAGAAAAAATTAGAACAGTATATTCATTTATAACTTTTTCATTAGAAAAACATATTGACTGCAACACACTAAAAGTCCAAGTTGAAGACAAAATGCTAAATATATTTTTTTGGGGTATTCGCGATGGTCATCAAATTGAGAAAGAAATGCTGGAGTGATTTGGGGTAGAGCAAGTACGACATAAACTTTGGTGACATGTACTAAATGAAACTATCCATGTCATATATCATTTTAAACAGGAATGATGTCCATATATATATAATGAGCTCTAGTTCAGATATCTGTACCGATTTGAGCAATGGTCAAAGGTCCAATGAATTTATTAATGAAAGTGTCAATGACACTGTAGCTCAACTTGGGAAGGATTTAGTTGTTTGCTGAGCAATAAATAGAATGATAAAGAAGAAGGAAAGTAAACTAGAGGTAACCCCGAAGATCCATATGAAGTTTGGTGATGATCAGATGAGGGATGTGGTCTGTAGGGTGCAGCAAATGATTTAGTCATACAAAGAGTAATTTCACAGATGGCCACTGGCGGCAATGCTTTTAAATTAATTTCAGTCAAAATAGGAGGCTCCCATCTAGAGGTCGCCCTGAAGATCCATATGAAGTTTGGTGATCATCAGATGAGGGATGTGGTCAGTAGGGTGTGCCTAAGAATTTAGTCATGCAAAGAGTAAAATCCAAGATGGCTGCCAGTGACCATGTTTTTCATTGAAAACTGTTCAAATTTTATAGCTCCCATCTAGCGGTGATTCTAAACATGCCTGTAAATTTTCAAATCAATTCACTAATAAATGCGGGTTGTGGGGTGTGCCGATGGATACAAATTTGAAATCCAAGATGGCTGCTGGCGGCCATGTTTTTAAACAAATTTTGGTCAAAATAGGAGGCTCCCATCTAGAGGTCACCCAAAAGTTCCATATGAAGTTTAGCCGAAGGAAATTGTTGACGCACGGATGGATGCATGGAATGACAGATGGACGCACGCACAACGGACTTCAACCAAGGCAATATCTCAAAACTTTACTTTGTAAAGTTGAGCTAAAAATGAACTGAATCAATCAAGAGCAGTATTTGGTATCTAGCTGTATATGGCAGAAATTCTTATTGTGTCCATTAGAACGAAATTATAGTGTCTTTCTGAACTCGCCATATGCAAGTGAAGTTCATGTTTATATAAACTTGGACCATTCGTGTGTTAAAAAATGGCGACCAAAATGGCTGCAAAAATACTCAAAAGTTGAACGATCTTCATACATGTATAACCACTTAGATTGTTGACCTGCTCTGCTTACAGACTTCAGTGATCAACAAGTTTGTACATACAAGGAATTAAAGGTGTAACGGGATTTCAACCCTCCAGTTACAACAACATGCAAATGTGGCATACCAATTAGACTAATTGATACAAAAACTGTGACCTTGTTACAGAAAAATAACACAAGATATGCGGTTGGAAGAGCAACGTTGAACTAAGTATGGCATAATTAGTAACAATGGCATGCACATAAAATGAAGACATGAATAAGTGCCGAAAAGCGATGGTTCTTCGCTTAGTACCCTTTACCCAACAAACCGGCCAAAACCGGCCAAATAAAGCTTCAACAGCCTAAAATATCTTCGGTCTGTCTCAATAGAACCATACAAATATGGATATCATTGGAATCGGCTCCTTGACCACATTGTGATAGTTACAGTTATGCCCTGTGCCAATGCATTCTCTTATATATGCGAGGCGACCTATGGTCGACTCGCATATATAAGAGAATGCATTGGCACAGGGCCGTTCTGTTGGGTAAAGGGTTAGAGGAATCGCCTCCGGGTTATTGGAACTGATGATGGTGTCGGTGAGATTTTGATACACTGTTCCTTGGACTACATATGGATACATCATATCTTCCTCTCCTTCTTCAACATACGCATACATGTATACTATTTAAATGTCTAAATTAAACCCTTTGGCTCTAAATTTCATTTGGCCTCTTCCATTCAATCTAAATTATTTTCTAAATTTATTAAGACCCTACATGGACACCAGGTTACTGCTTACCAGTGAGCAATCAATGTTTAGGATGCTTTGAACACTAACTGTGTGTATTTTCCTCAAAACACTGACCTCAAGTACATGTACATAATTCAGAGTTTCCGCTAGGGGTTGGGGAATGTGGCCGTATTTTGGAAGCACATACCCGGCGCCCTGTCGGGAGAAAATTTTGATGTATATCAATGAAAAGTAGCCATTTCCTTGAACTTCAGGCAACAAGCAGGAACATTGAAGCTTCGCATAGAAACCAAATTAAAACAGATCGTCTTTCTTTAATCTCAAGTTAATGAACTAAAAGCATATAATGGATACAACGACTTTTATAACAATAGCAATATTAAAAGCAGACATCAAAAAAAAATTATTGGGTTGGAAAGACACATTGTCACACTCAGTGTCAAGCGTACTCTAGCAGTAATAAATGTTATGTCAGAGCTCATGTCACATGCTTTGCACACATTCTGCATGCCTGCTTTCTTTGTATTTTATACAATATCAATAACAAAAAGTTGGTGTAAACTCAAAAGCCATTCCTCAGACGGAGATGACTACATGCTGGATTCGTATAATGGATAATTTTGCATTCATTGGATAGGGAATAAATACACTGATAATAACTATTAATATTTTTATTTTTTTTAGTTTTAATTAAACATTTCTTTGATACAGACCTTGTTTTGAGTTAAAAGGTCCGCACTGCTCGTCGCAGGGACTGCAAAAAACTCACATGTGTTCACGGTTGTAGCTCAGTATTCAGCCCCCCCCATAATGACTTACCGATGTATATTGCGCATTTTGAGGGGAAATAGTGGGTCAGAAACTTGGGGACTTACAGACGGAAATCTACGGTAAATTAAAATGCGAGGGTCTGATTACTACCAAACATTCGCCAATAAAGTGTTACCCAGGATGGTGCAGACAACTGTGTACGTGGTCCGCGCTATTGATCATGTCTTATTCGGGCACCAAGTGTAGAATTCCTTCCAATCTGTAAATCATCAGTATCGGTGATCGCTCGTCCTGAGTAAAAAGGTGACTGAGCTAGGTCTGTGACTATTTTGTGACCAATGTTATGTCAAGGTTGGGGAGGGGAATGAGGCCGCTGGACGGCCTGCCTGCCGTAGTAGCGGAAACCCTGCATAATTATATCAGGTATGTAAACATCAATAAGAAAATCACCTGTGAACGTCGAGCTGAGAAAAACCCTTATCTGTCGAGACATAACTCTGGTATCTGTCGTAGATGGTGCAGTGCCAGAATTAATTCCTTTCTGAGGTGCAGATGGTGGAGCACAGACCATCTGCTGATCCTTGGAAATGTTTGATGTTGGACGAAAGGACTCCTCAGATTCATAGCTCGCCATGACTCGATCTGTCTACAGTGGGCTAATATCTGCAAGGTAGTCAGTGTACACTGTAACTATACATTTAGCCTGGGGTAATTTAATTTCCTAGGTGTAGCAAGTCTAACCCTGTTATAATTTAACCATTTATATACTAAATGGATTCGCCCATCAGTTATAAAATTATACGTGGTAGAAATGTAGCAGTTCAAAATTTACAGTTGAATTCAAATGTTACCAAGTTAAAAAAAAAATATCTAGATTCAGGCGGAATTGCAGTATCTCAGCATATTTCCAGGATAAGCGCTATCAGACAACGTAAATACATCATGAGTATAAAGAAGTCAAAGTTTTTCCCTTGGAACTATCATAATTTTGGCCATAATGTTGGAGAGGAACTATTGTACATGTACATGTATATCAAAGCAGGTTACTTGTAGGTCACAAATATGTTTTCAGTCAAAGATTCAATGGTATCCGTGTAATATCTTCAAAAAATTTCAATATTCTTTCACCCCAATGATGTTTAAATTATATAGAATTAATAAGAGCACCGCTAGGGCATGGAAATATATACCAGTTAGCCAAATACCTCAAAATACAATACACATTTTAGCTTAAAAAGAATACTAGTATCTGATATACGGTACCCCTAATTCCAATGCCAAAATGCGGTCAAATTCTAATTGAAATTGGGCTTTAACTCATGAGAAAATAATTGGACAGAACCCATATTCAAACTTGGCCTGTATTTTAACCTGGGAAACACACATACCAGCTGTGGGTCAGATCAAATAATCCAAACAGGAGTTGATCAGTTATAAAATCGGTTAAATACTAAGTTGAAATATTCTGTATTAAACTCATGTAAAAATAATTGGACGGAACCATATTCGAACTTGGCCTGTATTTTTAGCTGGGAATACACACACCAACTTTCATTCAGATCAAATATCAAACTAGAGTTAACGGTCAGAAACCAAAAATGTTAACCGCCGGACGGTTGTGAGATAACAAACATGTGCATATTTTTTTGTCTGTGCATATATGTACTGGGGTTACCAAATTATTAGGTACTAACATTGTGGGGTTAACATTGAGTTTTCTTGTGAAATGTGTCCAGTTAAAACAAGTCGGCAAGAACTTATCAAAAAGTGACAGGATACATTTCATCATGATCTCCGATTGGCAGACGGAAAACTCCAGAAAATAATGAGGAAACAATCATAATTCAGATGGAAAATTATGGAAATTTTGCGTCATTCACGATGTTGTCCATGAGAAGGAAACAGTCAAATCGGTATGTGGACAAATTGATAAATGGACAAACACTGTGAGGTTATTTTTCCAAAATATATTTTCTGACCCTACAATGCACTTTGGAGCAGTTTAAAAAATTTAAATGAAAGTGTTGTGAGCTTAATAATATTAACTCCATAATGCCAAATAACCTCACAATGCAGTGACGGACAGACAAATTACTTCATAGTGTACTAGTACCTGCGTAAGTACGCCTAGATGACAGACAGACGCCCCGACAGACAGACTGATTACATAATATGACCGTTTTTTCAAAAGGGCTTATAAAAATGAGAAGTGTTTATTTAACCCTTTCATGATGGGAGCTGTGCTGATGCAGCATTAAAGATCCTGCACCAGTGCATTCTCTAATATATGCAAGTCTCCCATAAGGAGCATCGTATATATAAGAGAATGAACTGGCTTACAAGGTCAAGGTAAATATTGTTAGGCCAATGTATTCTCTTAGATATGCGAGGCTCCCTATGGGAGACCCGCATACACATGTACAGGGTATAAGAGAATGCATTGGCACAGAGTTTTCGCAAAATTTCAGGAAGTTCCAGTCATGGAATGTTTAAAGATGCCCCATCTCTTCCTGTGGCACTATTTCCAATAACAACAACACAATATTTTGTAAACTACATAATTGAAGGCATATTTGCAATGATGTTCCCAAAAAACACATGATAAACAAATTGGTGTTACACATACATGCATTATATCCAAAAGTGTTTTAAAAATTATATCTTCAATGAAAATAAGTCAAATACACATGTAGACAGTCCTACACTGTCCCCAAAGTGGAAAATAAGTCAAATTCACATGTATACAGTCCTACACCTGTCCCCAAAGTGGAACAAGCCAGTTACTGATGGATAATAAATGCTGAGTCATACTGACAGTTTGTCTCTTGTGCATTTTGTTTTTAATGATATCTATTAAGCGATACAACATCTGTAAATTAATGCAATATGCATGTCGCAACAGATATTGCAGATTCATCACTCCTATTTCATCATAATCATTCTGTGAAGAAATCACAACAGTGTTCGTGTCAATGATTTGGATAAATTTCATATTCAAAACGATTGTCCGGTTCAGTGTCGACACTGAATAATACTGACGATTTCGGCATTGAATGAAATATTGAATATTCCCAGGACCCTATATATACATGTACCTATATATTAAAAACCCAGCTCCTTTGTTCTACCTCAATCTTCTACCGGTATATCTCCAAATGGGCACTTCATACCATGTGTTATACTATATGAGGGGGACCACCCCACCCCCTCTGGCATCCGGTAGGCTTGCCGCGATTTTGGATTTTCAAAATCGATTAATCAGTGGCTATAATCGACGATTAATCAAATTTTCTACCCATGAAATTAAATCTCAAATAGAGATTTAATTTGTAGTAAATAGATGCCAAAAAAGAGACTATTAAGAGGTGCGACTGGCAAGTGTAAGATGGTAAGTATAACTCCAGTTTAACGGGCACCGCACATCGGAAATGAAGGGCATTAGTTCTGAGAATTTGCTCCCATATAAATTCAAATGCCTCTATTAAACAATAAAAACAAAATAATTACTCATAGTTTATGAACTTTATGTAAGCACTAAGCAGATTCAGAAATCATTTTGATTAAACAAATTGAACGAAAAAATCGAAAAAATACTCCCAACTCTCGTCGGGCCACGTGCTTTGTGAGACTGTTCGTGAATTTTGGATCGTGCATTAATTGAATTTGAAGTTCAGGATCGTGCCTTAATTCAAAGTCGTATATCTCTCTATTCATTCGATTGTCAATATTCTTATTCAAGAATACGAGTTTGTCCGCGGAGTATACACATGCGTCGGCACATTAAATGAAAAACCGCCGTGACGTTAAACCAAGACGGAACTAGATTACTCTGTCGGCCCGACCTCAAAAGACGCCGCAACTGAAAGTTACATTGTCACAAATGTTTGTGTGGGTGGGTTTCTGGGTTAGATTGCAAATACGCTGTATGCCAGCGTTCTTGTGTTGTTGTATAATATGCATTGTTATTTGAACTAAAAAAGTTGATTTTCATTTTGAAAATCGATTATTGATTAATCGGCACCATTGACGATTGTTCGATTATTCCCGAAATCGAGGCAAGCCTAGCATCCGGCCTAAAATGGGGGGTGGCATCTGGAATACTCCATAACAGAGGGTGGCATCCGGAATAGTATTTATACCAATTTAACCCATTATTGCCAAACGTTTATAGCTAAAACAACGCATTGGTAGCATCAAATGTGCAATTCATTCTATATATGACCATATATACTCAAAGAAAGAATGAAACGTGGGAGTGCTATGCAACTATTCCTTTACGTTGCTCCATTCCGTCTCCGTGTCACAGCATAAAAATCCATGGGGGAATTCTGAGTCCCGTTTTAGCCTCTTCAATGATATTTTTGTTTTGAAATTCGCCACACCAACAATGCGGCCCACAGTCCCACTGAGTAGCACTGTACTCATTGATGAGGAGGGTTTTTACCTCAGATAATGAAATATTGGTTCCATTTGACAGAGACAAACAAAAACTCCGCTGTTCCGGGCGGCGTGGTGAACTGAATTCAATCCGGAACGATTAGTCCAGGAGATATTGGTCGATCTCTGCACCCCACAGGACTCAACTTCACCCCACTAATTTTCTTTCTTAATGTTGTTAACAAGAAAAAAAGTGGCCGCAGAGACTCCAGACAAGATGGCGTCCATCATGGCGGTAATGTTTTTTATATGCACCAGGTATCTTTGATCACCATTATAGTAAAGATGATATCACATGCGGTCTTGATTCCGCTCGATTCGTTATGCAAATATGCAACCATTACAAATTAGCCAAAAAATGGCCACCAAAATTTGAAAATATGATATTTTTCTGACATTTCACCACCTTTCGTTTTTGTGTCTGTGAGAAAATATTGGCATCTTGACCATAATATACATTCATTGTGGGATATTTTTGTCAGATATCACGTTTTCCAAAATACCTGTATAATATATAGGTCAAAGCCAAATCGACGCTAATAACGCGATTTAATGTTTCGATTCAATGAATGTTATTGCTATCATAACACCTATGCATATATATGTGCAGGAGATACTCGAGCTAGGATTCCTCTTATACCTGAGATGAGGAATATTTGCCAAAATCCAAGATGGCAGCCAAAATAGCCACAGAAATAGAAAAATCGCCGAAAATCTCTGATTTTAACATCAGTGAGCGTTATTGTCACAACTCCATACCTGCTTACTATTGTGAGTTGGGAACACTTAGGTGAAGAACTGTCCTTGTACCATATCCAAATAAAAGTCTCCCAAATCCAAAATGACACCCACAATGCCGGACATATTTTGAAAAATCACCGAAATTCCCTCATATTCACATCATTGAGCATTATTGTTGTCAGTTTGGTCACCATCTTGACTGTGATAATTTGCCAAACTCAATTGAGTACTTCATTTAGATTTTCCATATGAACATGTAATCGTGGGCATAAATCGCGTAACAATAAGGCCCATCGTAAGAAAGTAAAGGAATATGGCCGCCATCTTCAATTTGGAAAACAGTTTCTTGCATGAGATGCAAGGTAATTACTTCACCTCAGTATATCCAACTCAATTGTTAGCATGTGCCCAGTTGTCTTGAATATAATGCCCAATGATGTGGAAATGAGGGAATTTTGGTAATTTTTCAAAAATATTTCGGCCATTGTGGGCGCCATTTTAGATTTTGGGGGACTTTTATTTGGATATGATATAAGGTCAGTTCTTCGCCTAAGTGTTCCCAGCTCACAATAGTAAACAGGTGTGGATTTGTCGTGACAATAACACTCACTGATGTTAAAATCAGCGATTTTTCTATTTATGGTGGCCATTTTGGTCACCATCTTGGATTTGGGTGAATATTCCTCAACTCAGGTATAAGAGGAATCCTAGCTCGAGTGTCTACTGCACATATATATGCATGTGTGTTGTTATAATAGCAATAACATTCATTGATTCGAAACATTAAATCGCGTTATTAGCGTCGATTCTGCTTTGACCTACTAGTATTATACCGGCATTTGGGAAAACGTGATATCGGACAAAAATATTCCATAATGAATTTATATTATGGTTGCTTTGTGTTTGCTAATGACTCTTCTATACGATTAATGTACAAATTCACGCCAAGATGCCAATATTTTCCCACAGAGACAAACGAAAGGTGGTGAAATGTCAGAAAAATAGCATATTTTCACATTTCAGCGGCCATCTTTGCCGCCATATTGGATTCTGGTGTCGGATTTTTGGCTAATTTGTAAGGGTTGTATATTAGCATAACGAATAGATCGGAAAACAAGTCCGCATGTGATATCATCTTCACTATAACGGCGATCAAAGAGACCTGGTGCATATATAAAAACCGAAAAAAATTAGAGGAGACATTAAGAAAGAAAATTAGTGGCAAGAAGTTGAGTTCTGGGTGTGCAGAGGTCGACCAATATCTCCTGGACTAGATGCCTCAAATTTGAGCGCCATGTTTACTGAGTTTTTGCATTCACCGTCTACACTATTGTTGTCATTGTTTCTGTTGACAACAATTGACTATTGTGAAATGCCGTCGCTCGACGGGTAGGAAAATTAAATATGTGACAACCATAGTTAATTATGAATGCAAAAAACAACACTAAATAATATCTGTCATCGTAATTTTGGCATCCGGAATACGAAATATACAGGTTTCGGCCGGCGTACGAAAAGGGGGTGGTCCCCCTCCTATATCTATACCACAAGTCAACATTTGTAAGAATGGTCATGACTCCCAAATTATGCACAAGCTACCACGGGGACCTCATCAGAGAAATAACAAACATCTGCATAGTGCTTATGAACCCCACATAATCCATATTGTAGTCAATAGAGGTATCCTGCTAATTTGCATACTACCATTTATCTATCACATTGAAGCAATCAAGACTCCACTAATAGAGTTACTGTTCTTCTGGAAACAACAATGATATTGAGTCAAAAATATCCTAAAATGCATACATGCCCAAAATAGAGATATATGTAATTTGTCGACAGTATATATTACGTACAGTAATGCTCTAAGAAATCGACTTCTTAGCCACAGCAGAATTATGGTTACTTTTCAGGATTTAGTCGGAAATATGGCTGATTTGCCATTCATCGGAAAGCTCTCCCTGAGAGCTTTCCGATGAATGGCAACAAGCCATATTGCCTACTAAATCCTGAAAAGTTACCCATAATTCTGCTGTGGTTAAGAAGTCGATTACTTAGAGCATTACTGTATATAGTATATACTATGCAATGTACAGCACAAAACACATATTATGTTACCATGTTTGTGTACAACAAAGTTGTACCGCGTGGTATTGTGCTACTAGTATATATATATCGTTTTCACAACATAATTTAATCCACATTCAATTTCTACTCACACAAGCTGTCAAGTGGCGTGGCTTTGTTGTCAGCCAAGGACTATTTTTTTCCAGAAAAACGTATGTAAATGTCTCATTTATCAGAATTTTTCATCTGTATAAATGTAATTTAATTCTTCTTGTATATTATAAAACTGTGTTTTAAGTTGGTTAATTGACTCGCGACTGGCCATTCGTAAACTAAATGGTCTCGGCCTCGTCTATTTAGTTTACATGCATCCAGAAGCTCAGCCATTAACCCTGTCAGAAGGATTGTCACTCTCGAACAACGTTCCAGTATACAATGCATATTAGGCAAATTTATTGTGTGAAGTGGAGAAAAACTCGGAAAAAGATTGAGAATCAGCATCATAACAAAAATTGTTCTTACCAACAAATTAAGTATTTCAATGAGATATAGTTCTTTCAAATCACACAGTTGTATTAATTGGGATAAAATCAAATGCTATTTTTTATTGACGAGCTTTAATGCATGGTTGATATAATGACAGTTATATTTACACTGAAGAGATCAATAACTCTCACCAAAAAAGTGCTGAAGCGTACACAGGTATTGAAAATGTGCTGATCGAAGGGTACACAGTTTTTTAAATATAGTTCTAAATAACGGTGATCGATTGGTCTAAAATATACTGATCGGTCTTCCTGGCCAGCACAGTCCTCACTTGTGTAAGAGAGGGAACTCTGAATTTCTGATTAGGGGTGCCACGATTAATCATATAATTGATGAACCATTGATAAAGCCGAAAATCGATTACCATTTCCATCATCGATTAATCTGCATTATTTATTTTGATATCGGAAAATGTCAGGTATTAATGAATACCGTGTTTGTTTTACACAATTTAATCTACAACAGATTGGTTAACAACCTTTGATCGCATATCAAAGAGATTCCGACAACATGAGTACTACTAACTTATGTTGCAAACAGTTGGCAGTTCATTTGATGATGCGACATGGTTACTCTTCGGGTCGTTGTATATTCTACAAATTGGCGGCTTTGAACTTATGGCGACGTCGTTGTATATTTATACTTGAAAGGCGGCACTACATCTTTGAAATATGCCGACTGTCACCGTCTTCAATGAACTGAATGCACTTGCCCTTGAATCTGATTGAACCAATGGGGAGTTGATTGACATTCTCTGGAAACCAGGGAACCTATGGCATTTTAATCAGCGATGTTCTCCGTGATGTCATTTGCGGGTATACTTTCATTGCTTAAGTATACTTACATGTAGATGTTACTACTAGTACAGGCTATTGCGTATCATGCAGTGAATGCTGATTGAAACTCGATATTATCAAAACTTAACTTGTTCTGAGTCCTGCAATTTGCAGGTGGGGGCACACCTTTGTGATTGTTACCCATGCTCTCGAAGTTTGATGAAACTTATAGTTTCTTTTTTTTAGGAACCGTCGGCCATCCGTCATGCATTCCTACTTTTATATTGTGTGTATGTTTGGCTATATTCATGACACTGAAATTCATAGCTACGTTCTTTCTAATGAACTCACAAATATTATAACCATAACATCGCCGATAATTGTGCAGGCATTGAATACATTGTGTTCATTGGTCATTAACAGTGGTTTATGATGCACTTTATTAATGCAAAAATAACATCAGCTGATGTCTCAAACAACAGCGACATTGTAGTTAACCAGCACCCAGCCAATAGGCCATATTACGGAATACATGTACTTCCACTGATGGTATTATGTACGATTAATCGATTATAGTCGATTATTGATGACCGATTATTGATTATAAAAATCAATAATAGTAGCACCTCTATTTCTGATTCGGATATTGAAAATTTGTTTGTTTGAAGATTTATGTGCATGCAGGCAGTGAAAGACCTATCGGTCTATTTTAGATTGAACGGTCTAATAAAGATTGATTGATCACTCACACCTGCTGAACAGTGAAGTGGATGGCGTCGTTGTCATAACGATTCATACATAAATGCGCAACAAGTGCATTTCTGTATACCGGTACATGAATGCCAGTCTCGCGCAATATCATGTGATAGGGGTCATTGTTGTAACTAGTGTTTTCTACATAAATGCACATGTGTTGATCATTTTGGTAAGACTATGTTCAATTCCAATTTTAGCCTACTAATTAAGTACTACCGTATATATCCCAAATTTCATGTGCTCATCAATCGATCAACAACCAGTTATTTCACTCCGCTTTTAATACTATATAAGATCAATATATGTCACCCGTACAGAAACTGCACATGTGATTTGGGTAGAAACAGGTTGGAACAGCTTAGAATTATGTTAGTTTCGTATGTTAATCACCCCTGCTACATTAGCAGCATATTAGATCTAGTGCAAAATATTTCTAACCTCATTGCTCACATTAGCATAGCTTAGTATTCATACTGGGTATAGATTTCTCCCAAAAATCTAAGTTAGCACAGGTTAGAGATTTAGTTAGCCCACCAATGCTTTCTTGACACAAATCCCCCATGTATGGACCATTTAATGACTTTCACATCTGGGTTTTATTCCCAGTTCAGACCACCAATTCTATGCTAAAGAGTTTTTATGGCCCCGTTAAGGTTCCCTAGAACCTATTCTGCTCCATTTACTTGGAGCAATTCGCACGTTAAAGCTGCTTGTTTTCTGTGGGACTGCCAGAGTCAGTGAAGGCCAGGATTTAACAACAAGTTGTTCTTGTTTGGTGAATTACTATGAAACCTCGTTATCAAATTTTTTCATGGCACGGTAAGTGACTGCATGCATTTAAACATATCGACAGTTAAGAATTTAAGACACGAGAAAATCGTGACTTTTGTCAATTTCCTTTCCAAAATTTAACCTTAAACATTTCATAATGATAGTATTATGGTTTTTACATTGAAATTAAGGGTTAATTAATTATTCAGTTATTCATTCATGTATAATATATAGAATCTCAGCCTTGTCAGTTTTCATATCTCAATTATAGGCTCGAGTGCAACAAAATCGCATTCGGTTTATTTAAGTTCTTCGGTAAATCAGAAGTCATAATTATTATCAATTTATTTAACTTAATAATATTATTGTCAATTCCTCTACCCCTCCCCTTACCCCTTTCATTTCCATGGTGATCATGGCTCAAGAGAATCCTTTGCATGATCATGGCTTGAGAGAATCCTTTGCATGTAAATGGGCGCATAATGGTGTCGAACTTTCCAACCTAGAACTAATGTGCATTTTTGCTATAAACCTAAAAGCACATGCGCAATTATGTTAATTAGTTTTTAGGCTCCGCCCATCTCACTTTTGACAGTTAAATTACCACATTAGTTCTACATTAGTTCTCACATTAGAAATTCATGCTAGATCTAATGTAGTTAATTGTTAGCAGTTTTTGGTAAGGGCGACCCATGACCAACTTTAGTGCAGTCATCCTTGTGGCAAAATAATTTTATACAGCCTTACAGGTATCAAAAATAAAATGTTGTCAGTGTCGAACAGCTGAATCCTTATGGAGCAAACAATAAACTGATAGGGACACAGTGTCAGTGAAAGTGACAAACACTAAAACAGCTGATAAATAATAAAACTTATATTCTGCATGTATATATATTTATATTCTAACTTTAAGTTAGAATACAAATTGCAATTAACTTAAGAGCACATGTATGGTATCCTGTTTCCGCCACATACTTTTTTCGCTTCCTTTGTGTGTTTTTTTTCGCTTGCACGAAGGAACTGAAAGAAGCAAAATAATCAAATGAAGCAAGCGAAAAAATAAAACGACATCATTGTTATTTCGCTTGCTTCGTTTGGTTTTTTCACTTCCTTTGGTTCCTTCATGTATCATTCTGTTGTTATTTCGCTTTTGGCGGGTTCCTTCACTTTCTTCTTGGTTGTTGTTGTTGCCATGTTGGGTCTCGGTGGTTCCTTCGCTTCGCTCGCAAACAAAGCAAGCGAAATAACAATGTTTTTTGGCTTGAATCATTTGATTTTTCGCTTCCTTTGGATCCTTCGTCGATAAGGAACCAATATAATTGAGATTATTTTGCATGCTTCGCCACGAAGGAACCAAACTTCCGAAGCAAGCAAAGAAACCAAATGAAGGAAGAGAAAAAAACAACACGAAGCAAGCGAAAAAGGTATGTGAGAGTGACAGAAACAGGAGTCAGGACCAAAGGAGCTTGGAACTATCAATAATTAGGCTACTTAGCAATTTTGGCCCACCCCTATATTAGCCTAATTACCCTAATTATTGACCAAGTTCAAGCTCCTGTGACTGTGACAGTGAGTGCGTGTGTGTGTGTGTGTGTGCAAGTGACACTGACCCGCTGACACAGTGACACTGCAGACAGTGCATGACCTGATGACAATTGACATTGACAGGACACCATGCACAGGAGTCATAAAATTGTGAGATAAAGGGTGACAACGACACAATTAGTTCTCTGAATCTGAGAATATTGCCATGCAGAAATGATATAACATCTAATTTGAGTGGATAAACTGCTCTAGATCCGCAGCATAGCGCACCTGTTCGCTGGCAAAATTTATGTTTACGTTGTATCCATGGTCGGAGAACACTGACGGACACGCCGTATACGACGGAAGTAAAATTTACGTTTCGCGCATGCGTTATAATCACTTTTCCGTACTTGTTAAAAATGACGCGAACAAAGTTTTTATCTAGCTGAATTCAAACTTAATTGGTTAGAACACGCATTTGAATTATCGGAGTTTAGGGAAATTGAATGTGGTGTTGAGTGGGAACGTTATCCTTCCATATGAATTCAACGACTATTGCCTGGAAAAACTGGTTAAAAACTCGATTTGAATGGAAGTTCGGGTGACACTGACGGTGAATTGTCATTGTGAGTTGTGAAGGTGATGTTGACATTCACATTGTTGTCATTGTTTTGTCAGCGGCAACACTCGGTTCTCAACGAGAGGATTTTGGAACATCGGCGATTAAACATACACACATACCATACGCCAGGAACATTCTCACAAGAAGAAAACCACTACACAAGTGATCTAATATTGTCAACTGCAAGTGACTACGGGGACACAACAACAGTGTGGATAGCAACAGCATGAAATGTAGTATTGTACCAACCACAGTGGAATTGCACAGTACAATTAGGATTTTGGACTGAACTGGACAGTCTGGACTGAACTTAAGTCTAGCTGGAGTACAGATTGAATTTCAATGGAATTATGAATTTATGGATGCACAAGTGCCACAACACTCAACAGTTACTACCACTAGTGGCACTAGTAAATTTAAAATGACTAATTTGAATTTTTTCAAGTATTATGTGGATGTGGAAGGTGTATTCAAGTAATTTATTAATACATGTATACCTGTAGAACAAGGATGTTACTAGTATTAGCGGCTTAGCCAAACATTCGACAATAAATCTAGTTCAGTCATGAAGGCCGGTAGTGCCTACTAGTAGCCTACCCTTCTACAACAATCTGTGAAAGCTGTCACATTGACCTACAATAAATCCTGCCAGAAGCTGAGGTTTGGCACACAGCAATATATAAATTGGCCATTAGATTGCTAATTATAATATATAATTTCATTCCATTTAAAAATACTAAATTCCTATTGAGATTTGAGAATGTATACCTGTGCGATTGACTTCAGATTCAAATTGTCAGTTCTCATTCCCATGATTTCCATCATAATAGTCTCAATCCAGGATCCAGGTAGGGGCGCCGGAAGCATCCAAGGGCAGGGGGGGGGGGGCAGAGCCTACAACAAGACAGTCAATGACTGTGGGGTCGCTCACCCGACTAACCATAAATTCATTGTGGCAAAAATCCCTATTTTAATGGTATTTGTTGGTTTTATGGCCGTTTTGTGATAAAATTGACAAAAAATTAATATTCCTTGTGAAATTGGTGGTATTTGGACCAAAAAAGTCACATTTTGCTATAAAAAACACGAGATTAAACACACAAAAAGCATTTTCTGTCTCCAGAAAAAGGGCAAGTCCTGCCCCCGCTCGCCCCCCTTGGTCAAGGGCAGGGGGTCAGCTGTCCCCTCTGCCCCCCCTCTTCCGGCGCCGCTGGATCCAGGATTCAATTTCAAGTCTGCCACAGCTAGTAAGAGTCAATTGTGGTGATCAGTTATAGATATTTAACAGTTATTCGCACGAAAAACTAAATCGGCTGTTCATTCATTCGTGGAATGCACCAACATCGTCTATACATTCGAAAGAAACTGCATAAAACACTTATTTAAACTCCGGAAACAATTTACTTTCGACATCGCTAAACGCACCTGACTATAAGAACGAACTAGCGCATGCGCAAAACTTAAAACAATTACTTCCGTCGTATACGGCGTGTCCGTCGGTCTTCTCCGTCGAATTCGAGGTATGAGAATTGTCCCGATATAGATTCTCCGTATTGTATTTACGCATGCGCAAACTCGCGCGCACTCGAGAGCTCCGTTTGGTTCAACTCCGCGACTTAACCCTTTAATTATTGAATGGGTGGTTCTACCGTAAATGTCCCACGATCTTAGTTCATCATATGAAAGACAATAGCTGGCCTATAGCCAGGAGATGTGTATTTCCTTGTAGCTGATGTTACGATTATTAATTAGAAATAAGTCTCGTTTAGAGCCATTCTCAGATAACAGGGACCAATACGGGTTTTACCTGTCGCACACCACTTTCAACATAAAAACTACCATTTTCGTGTTCAAAAATGTTCCTCTCCGGTTGAAACGAACCAGTTGTGATTTATTTTAAACAATGTGGATACAACGCCATGATAATTTTGACACCCTGTAGCGATATATACCCCATATCCAACCAAAAGAGCCTGTCGCAAGCTCGGTTGGAATAATTTATTTAATCCTACAACTCATAAAAATGGCTACATTGGACTTGTATTGGGTTTGTCGACGTATAGATGATCTGTAGTCGTGACAATGTTAGAACGTAGTTGGTGGCATAAATTTAGCAGGAACGGTATATTTTACACCACGATATGTTGTTGTCGCAAATCGTCGCGACAGATACGTTACCAAGTCAAAAGTTGCGCCTTGTCAATAAGTAAAATGTGTATCAGGTTTGCAAGTTGTGTCCATACATCCGTCCCATGGATGTCTTTGAGTATGTAATATCGAAAACTTGCTCGACAATTTGTGCAAGAAATGCTAGCGACACATAGCCTCGGCCCACGGAGTGGTACGTTACTTTTCGACAGATACGTTACCAACATTTAGTGCCATATCTCAATAAACGTCTTAAACCTTGCCGATTGGTATTTTCTATCATATAACAGGTTCGGTTGGGATCATTTAACAATATAGTTTGGAAGCTTTTAGTATTCACCAATAGCCACAGCTGCTAAAAACGTTTCGATTCGACAGATACGTTACCGCGACAGATACGTTACCGATTATGCAATCGTGTTCGCAAGCCGAAGAAAACATCAATATGACTGTTAGGATTGTTTTAATTGACACAGTTAAATGTTCTATTGTTATTATTATAGGTCCTTAGGGTATATAATGCCACAGAAATATACAATTAGGCCTACGTGGTCTTTAAAAATTGCGTAGGCCCTGAGGGGGGGGGGGGGTGGGGTCGGACAAAAATTTGCAGACACTTGTTCGTAGGCCCAATAGAGTTAGTGGAGTAGATTAAGTCAAATTTTCAAGGCAATTGTTCAAATTGTGACTAAAGCATGAAACTTTGCACACATGTATATATTCACATACTTATTTATATTAGATATGGCGCCACGCTGAAATTTCACTTTAAACCCCCTTTTAATGGGTTTTCCTTATTTAAAGAGCGTTTCGTGATTATATAATTTATTAAATGTCGCAATTAATCTTACCATGAAATATGCGATTTAAAATTAGGCATATTCAGTAAGTATGACTCTGACAGATATAATGCCACATTTTTAGGGTAAAATTGGAACTCCCCGTCCAAGATGGCCATCAAAATGGCAGCTGAAAGAGTAAATTTGACGTTTTTTCACTAAATATCTTCTAGATCAGGTTTTGCTTTATGGAACTGGTTCGGAAATGTGACTTTATTTGGTATTGTGCGTGTTAAGTTATCATTAGAGCAATGAAATATACCATTCGTGTGATCCTAGTCCCTTCCAATCCCCCAATAATTCGATTATAGAGAACTCGGTATGAAATTTCACGAAAAATCACCGTTAGGATTCTGGTCATATGTTAACAAGAAATTGACAGAACTGTGCGAACTAAGCGAGGCATACAATTACTTATGAATATTTGAACTCAATGGAACAAAAATTGTCACTTTGTCTGAAAATGGCTGCTAAAATGGCAGCCAAAACCTGGAAAATGGTAAATATTTCCCCATCATGCCATGTAATCGCTTACAAGTTGTGATTGGCGAATACAATTGGCTATGCTGTCTTATGTTAACATTTCTGATGCACATTGGTTAAGTGTTACTAATGTAACCACTGACATTACGAGAATTATTGGATTTTTTATCACAAGTTTGACACAAATCAATATCGGCAAAAAATTACTATTCTGGTTTGGACATTTATTCAAGTAAATGGAACTATCTTTGGTATAAAAGATGTTTATTGTTCTTGATATGTCTTAATAAATGCGTCACACTAATGCGTTTTTATACAAAATTACTCAAGATGGCTTCCAAAATGGCAACCACATTTGATAAAAAAAGAAGTATTTTTTACATATATCCAGAGCAGTATTCTCTGTTCCAAAGAGTTAGCAAAAAAATTGTAACACTTAGTGATTAACCATGTTTCTTAATCTACTGACTACTACATGTTTCATTCTCGTTGTCCCTGTACCTTCTGGGGCATGACAAATTCATTTTAAATGATGCACTGTAATATGGAATTTTGCTACTATATAGGTATACAAGGGGTGACTGTATGGTCATGTGTGAGGTGAATATCTATACAAGGACTATTTCTATGGTTATTGAAGTGGTTTATGTGTATACTGATAGTAGCAGTATATTCATCTGTGTGTTGTTTATGTATATATAGAGTGACTTAATGGTCATGTGTGGGATATACATGGGATATACATGAGTGACTATTGTCAATGAAGGGTGTATATTTATACATATGATGGCTGTATGATCACGTGTGGGACTGTAGGTGTATGAATAAATAGGCAGTGATTTTATATATGCTTATGTGCAATGTGTATAGGTGTACATGGAATGACAGTACGGTAATGATTGTTGAAGTGTATATGCATACCTGGAGTATACATGGAGTGTCCTTGTGGTCATGGTTGTATATGTGATGTATAATCATCTCTGCCGTGGCTGTATTATCATTGGTGGGTGTATATGTATACAGAGAATAGCTGTATGATCATGAATGGGGTGATTGAGTATACATCGAGTGGCTGAATTGTCATGGGCGATGTGTATATGTAAATCTGGAGTATACGAATGGTCGTGCGTGATATTGGTATATTCATTGGTGAGGTGTATATGTATACATGGATTGACCTTATGGTCATGAGTGGGGTGTATATGTATATCTTGAGTGGGTATATGGTCATGGGTGCGAAGAAAATGTATACAGGAGTGACTGTATGGCCAATGGTGAGGTACTATGCGCAGTATTGCTATATCTAGAAGGTATGTAGGGTCAATGGTGAGGTGTCGATGTATACCTGGAGTGATTCTATGATAGGCATTGGTGGGGTGTGTGTGTGTACATTGTATATATTTATTGGCTATATGGGTGTGGTCAATATGTACACAGGGAGTGATCGTATGGCCAATGGTGAGGTGAAGTTGGTAAACAAGGAGTGATTGTATGACCACAAATGTTGTGTATGGGTATGCTACGAGTGCTGAATTGTCTTGAGTGGGGAGTATATTCAAGCCTGGAGTGTGTGAATGGCCATGTATGCGGGGCATTTGTATATATACAAGGGCTGTATGACCATTGGCGATGTGTATATGCATACCGGGAGTTACTCTATGGTTATGGTTGCAGTGTATATGTATATCTTGAGTGGATATATGGCCATAAATGTGGCAAATATATATACAGGGAGTTATTGTATAGCCAATGATGAGGTGAATATGTATACAAGTGATTGTATGATCACGATTGAACGACTGTATAGTCATGAGTGAAGTGTAGGAGTATATCTGGTGTACCTGAATGGTTGACTCATGGCTGTATAGTCATGTGTGTGGTTTACGGGTAAACCCAAGTGTCCTTGTATGGCCGTGGGTGAGGTGTGTGTGTATAAAGCGAGTGGCTGCATGGTCATTTGTGTGGTGTTTATGTATATATAATATGATTGTATGGTCAGGGGAGAGTAGTGCAGTTGGACCTTTGGTGGCTATCACTTTCCATAATAATAAGCATATGTTAATCGATTGGGATGTAATTTCAGAGAGTTCTTCATCTTGGTGGCCTTTTATATGCACAATGGAGGAATCTGTTTTCCTGACATTAGTAAATCAATCTTGATGCCAAGGACTCAGAATTTGATGTTATTAAGCAGTTTTTTACTCATCTCTTTGTTTGACTTTCTAAAAAGTCATCTGGTCCACCCGCCAGTGTTTTAAGTTGGCTATTTCTCTGTCATTCTAGAGTAATAGGTATTGAGACACCTATCCTGATAGACGTGTTACCTGGTCTGACATCCACTTACCTATAATGATTGCACATGCTATTGGGCCTGAGTAGCCACATAATTATGCCAGTTCAGTTTCAGAGTTCTGCTCATTTGAAAATATCAAATTTTCTACCAAATTTCGTGGACATTTTGAAAGCCAGCTTGAGTATATTTTTCTAAAAACACTTCAGTGTTACGCATTTAAGACGGATCAAAACAATAAACACAAAAGATAGTTCCATTTTACTTGGAAAAATGGTGCAAACCTGAAAAGTTTTTGTTTTCCCGATTTCGAGAGAAAATTTCAATAATTTTGGTAATGTAATAGTAATACTTATCCAAGATGCATCATAAATGTTAGTATTCAATGTATATATGACAGAACAGCCTATTTTATTCATCATCCACAACATTCAAGCGATTGCGTGGCACGACGGGACAATATTTACCATTTTCCATATTTTAGCCGTCATTTGACAGCCATTGTTAGCCAAAGTGACAATTTTGGTTCCATTGAGTTGAAATTTTCATAAGTAATGGTAAGCCTCACTTATTTTGCACAGTTCTGCTCATTTCTTGTTGAAATATGACTAGAATCCCAATGGCGATTTTTGGTGAAATTTCATACTGCGTTCTGTAAAATCAAATTATTGAGGGATCGGAAGGGGCTGGCCGCTGGGATCCAACGAATGTCATATTTCATTGCTCCAGTGACCAATTAACATGAACAATACAAAATAAAGTCACATTTCCGAACCAGTTCAATTCAGAAGAAACTGGTCTGAAAGATATCAGTGAAAAAACGTCAAATGTTCCACTTACGGCTGCCATTTTGACAGTCATCTTGAACGGGGAGTTCCAATTTCGCCCTAAAAATGTGCCATTATATCGCGATGAGTCATTCTTACTGTATATGCCTAATTTCAAGCGCAGATTCCATGGTAAGATTAATTGTGACATTTATTAAATTATATAACCACGAAACGCTCTTTAAATTTAAAAGAGGGGTTAAAATGAAATTTCAGCGTGGCTCCATATCTAATATCAATTGGTATGTCAAAATTTCATGCTTTAGTCACGAAGTGAACAATTCTTTTACTAATCTACTCCATTAGGTGGGTGTCCCGCGGACGGACCTTTTTAAATACCGGTATTTAGAAATATTTATTATGTTGTTCAATACAGGCCTATAACTATTTGGATACCTACTATTAAGTCGATAGTCAGACTTTTTACAAACTATTCAATATTCAATATATCAGTGAAGATTTAAATATAGAGTGCATGCATGTATATAATATATTGATCTATCTGTTTGCTTTTGCATCCAATACAAGCTATTTTGTTACAAATATGTACCAAAGGAAGCAAACATACTGTGGCATATTCATGTAGTACAATGCCAGTTTTGAAACTGAGAAAATATAATTTTCTGTTATATAGCGACAGATACGTTACCTAAAACTTGGCCGATGTACCAACGCATATCTTGGGAAAAAATAAAGCTATTTCAGATAATTTTGGTTCCTTGTAAACCCCAGTGTGTGGAATCACATGTACATTGAAACATTTGTCCACGACGCTCATAATAATGTAGGACACACGAACTGTGTGTTATGTTTTCCTGAAATGGTTGAAAATAAGTCACGATTCGCGTAGAATTCGTGTATATATGGTCCATAAATAAAAAGTATTCCATACCAGATATGATTTTTCAGTCAATATATGCAACTTGTGGACTGATATGAGCATTACATCTTATTGTGCATAGCAGAAATCCTCTTAGATAGAAAAACCGATGTTATCTAGAATGATGCTGTGGTAACGTATCTGTCGCACACTGAAAATGCGGGTACCATCTTCATGGAGTCATATTTTATAGGAATATATCATCGATATGTTAACCACTTCTGTTAAATGTACAATGGATACCCAACTTCACAAATAAATAATGTTGACAACTGTTTACGAAAATTAATTTTTCGATTTTATTTTGTTGCTTTGGTCCCGGTTACCTGAGAATGGCCCTTTAGTATCGATCTACCGGTATATATGTCATATATGTAGGGGAGACCCGGGCAAAGCGGATCGCCCGGGCAAAGCCGATCACCTTTATTATTTCAATACTATCAAATTATTCCTTGTCTATTCGTATTTTAGAATAAAGTCATTTCGTGTTGGGTTAGTTTTTATACATTTCCACAGAGAACAAGGTATAGTAAAAATTTGTAGCCCAGTAGAAAATTTTCGTCGAAATTTTACGATTTTAGCAAATTTATAATTATTGTGCGTTTGCGCATATCTATTGCGCAGGTCGATGATCACATACCCATCTACCCGAATAAATGTTGTCGGTGTCCTAGGCAATACATGTGTGGAATAAGACAATATGTCAATTTGCTAAATTCGATAGGACACCCACGTAATGCCCCGGACTGTAAAAAGATGTGCTGTGGGCAAAGCGGATCGGGCAAAGCGGATCATTCATAATATGACTAACTTCCGGTACACATGCGTAGATTAAGTGAATTTGGACAATTTTATTAAGATGGGTCGACAAAACTCATGCCTTGTCGGAGCATGTCCATAATTGAAAAATTTGAACGTTTGAAAAAACGCGATTTTAATTATTTGCAATAAATATGTATAATTGTCACTAATAAAACTTAAAAGTATACGATTAGTTGAGTAGCATTGCATTTTCAGAAGGATTCGTTTGCTGATCCGCTTTGCCCGATGTGGTGATCCGATTTGCCCGACGGCCGGGCAAAGCGGATCAAAATTAAAAATCACCATAGCAACCAAACCAATAGATGCATCTGAATGCATCCTACGTCAAATGTTATGCCATCATGGTTAGAAACTGACAGTGCTAATATTTCTGATTGCCGGTTGCATTGTGTACAAGAAAACCTTACGTGATCAGCTTTGCCCGGGTGTCCCCTACACAACATTATTTTATCTAGTCAATGACTTCACTTAGTTATATACCGGTCACGCGAAACATAAATGATATAGGCCTACGCACAAGGTGAAGGCAAAGTGTTTTTGGAAGGCACACAAGGTCGGTTCGCGCATAAACTGGTTGTTTTACGTGCCGTGGGTGGATGATATTTGAAATATTAGGGTAAAACGAAATGAAATCGTCATTACCCAAACGCGTCATTGCCCAAACGTTCTTTCGCGTTTGGGTAATGACGCAGCTTTGACATTTCAATGTAGATATCATGAATTCCAACGTGACGGAATCACCAAATTTTACGGAATTTCACTTTTCTGTGGCCTATAAAATCTAAAATTATGACCAGTAGGGTACCGCTTAAAATGAAAAACATTGTACATACTATACTAAGTTGTTTAGTTATATACAATTATATGTGTATTTAAGTATCATCTCACTCTGGGTCAAATTGTGTCCGTGACGGAATCACCAAAAAAGTGCCATCAATATGAGGGTAGGTCCGTATACTATTGAAGAACCCTGCTCATTCAGCCAAGCTGACAGTTTCAACTGGACGTATGGTTCATTTATGATACATTGGGTTGTTGAATTCTGTAATTGACATGTAATTGACATGTTCTTGCATATAAATGACTGAATAATAATAGTTTGTGACAGAGGAATATATTGTCGACAAATATATAATACTAGCAGGTTAGCCCGCCACTGGCGTGCTTGGTCAGAAACATGACAATGTTTTATGTTTTGTTTGTGTTTTTCAATGAGTTAATATTGGGTTTTTCAATATTTTACCCGATTTGACCTTGAATTGATCAATTTCAAGGTCAAGTTGGGGTCACAATATATAATGTGTGGGTACCCGTTTGAAGGTTAAGACTGACCCGATGAACAATTCCCCCGTTCCTAGGAACGACAGACATAAGAATGTTTCACACAATGCGACGTCGACGATCCCCGTGTGTTTTTACACTTATATACGAAGTTTGAGTTCACCTAGGGCGGAAAAACTTACCCGATCGCGTTCTTAGGAACACAACACGCTCCGCGTTCTTAGGAACACAACACGCTCATGTCTATACACGCCCAGACCCAGAAGAGGTATGATTTTTTTTAACCTGCCCGTGGCCATTGAGCAGCCCCTGACAGGTTGTCCACCCTTACGAGATGGTCAATAGTCCCCGCAAAGTTAATCCCGTCGTGAACCCCATCCTCGCAAAGAGCGGACAGTCAGTTAATCCCGTCGTGAACGCCAACACCAACGCGACGTAGTTTTGTTTGGTATCATGTGTTGCGTTCTAAAAATAGGAAAGCACTTGTTCCCGTATATCTCTTTGCATGCGTAAATACGAAATTGTGAGTGTTGGTTTGTAACCTGGAATTCTGAGAAGCATTATGCCTATAACTACCCCCCTAAGCCCTGACCTAAGTGTCATAATACTATAACAATGATGTTGTAAGAGTACTATGGCATCCAATAAATCTCCCCGCATAGGAAACCACTCAATGTTCCCGTATATCTCTCTGCAGATGCTAATAACGTTGAATGGTAAACAGACGCTCTTTATAGCGATGCGTCAAAAACAAACGCTCATTAAATTATCACTTGATTAACCGCCGCCGTGCCTTTGCTGTGATTTGGGAGTGGATAAAGGGTGCTCAGAGCTTCTCCAAAACGCGACAACTACGGTGTTCGTGTTTTTTACCCTTGGATGGGAAGTTTGAACTCAATCGAGCCAGCCGTTTTCGATTCTATAAAGTACACACACACATATATATATACGGAAGTCTCAAAATATATAGTACTAGAAGGTGACCCGACTTCGTCCGGGCTTTGACATTGAATTGTCCATTTTGAATGTCAAGGTCAAGTGGGGTCACGATTTGACCAGTCCAAAACACTACCCGGACAAAAGTACCCGACAAACGTGCCGTCGAAATCCATCCAGTTTTACCCGATTTGACCTCGAATTGATCATTTTGAAGGTCGGGGTCACGACTCGACGCGTCTAATACACTCAGTGGACAAAATTAAACCCACGTATCAAATTTCGTCGAAATCCCATCAAAATTGGCGATTTGACCTTGAATTTACCCGATTTCAAGGTCAAGGTCACGTCGCACGGGCAAATGAAAATGCTTATGAGACCCCCCCATACGAAAGTACCCCCACATACAAAGTGTCATAAAAATCCCGTGATATTCGGGCGTTTGACCTTGAAATGACCCGATTTCAAGGTCAATGTCACGTCGCACGGGCAAATTAATAGGCCTATGGCACTGCCCGACCGAAAATACCCACACATAGCAAGTTTCATCGAAATCGGCTCAGCCGTTTTCGAGTCCATTGGAAACAGACAGACACACACACACACACACAGGCAGACAGATCTTCCAAAATATATAATACTAGCAGGTTAGCCCGCCACCGGCGGCATTCGTCCCATGGCTTTGTTCGAAAAAGCAATTGCAACAGGTTCCGAGACACTTGTGCTGCATTTGCAATCGTCAGAAACATGACAATTTTAAATTTGTAAATTAATTTTTAAAATTAATTTATGACAATTTTTCAATTTGTTAATTAATTTTTTAATTTTAATTTTTTGTGTTTCAATGAGTTAATTGTGCCTTTTTAATTTTTTAATTTAATTTTTTGTTTTTCAATTTTACCCGATTTGACCTTGAATTGATCATTTTCAAGGTCAAGGTCAGGTCGGGGTCACAATTTAACCCGTCCATGACACTTCCCGTAGATACCAAGTTTTTAACCCGTCCATGACACTTCCCGTAGACACCAAGTTTGAGCTCAATCGGTCCGAGTCTATAAATAACACACACATATATATCACTTGTGGGTACCCGTTTCAATGTGAAGAGCTTGTGCGAATTTTGTATACATTTTGGGTTCAAAGTGACTTAGTCGGACAGGTGCGTAACATACTGTGCCATCAGAAGTAGGCCAGCCATGCAGCCAATTCTATTTTAAAGAGCGCGGATTTGCATTGTGTGAGAACGCAACATGATTCGCGTACATCTATATGCATTTCAGTAGGTTGCTTTCCCGAGTAATGGTACCTTTTTCTGTGCATATAAATAGCACCAAAGTGAACATAAACTTTCTCACCAGCAAAATGATAAATAGCAAGATGTGTTGGAACGGAAGTATCAGCAAGATGTGTTGGAACGGTAGTGTACCATATACACAAACATGGCATGTCGAGCTTGTAAAATATATATTAGTTTGAGTATACGGATGTGAAAGCACGTATTTGACCATTTAATATGTTATTGGAAGTCTTCACCATCGTTATTCACACACAAACATAATTAAATATGTCGTTTAATTATGCTACATATAACGATCATCCATTTCGCAATAGCGAAATAGCGTATGATGACATTAAACTCTCTTTGCTCGCTTGCATATATCGCGATTCCTCCAACAGTTGACGGTGTTTTATATTAACTAATAGAATGTCATGATATGGTAGGATTCTGGGAATGATATACACATGGCAGCTTATACATACACATTCCATATACAATTCGCTTAATTTTGGTGTGATTCATATTCTTGAATACACGCAGGTGGTGAATTATTTGGCGCTTTAAGGCATATTTGTGCTATAAAAATATACATATACAGATGTAGAGTTACTCTTCTTGGATTAACCCCTTCCGTGTTTACGGATCAATAAAATGATTGGGAGTGGAGAAATAGTGCTCTGAGCGTCTCCAAAATGCTACGCCGACGACCCCCGTGTTTTTTTTACCCTTATATACGAAGTTTGAGCTCGATCGGACCAGTCGTTTTGGATTCTATGAAGTACACACACACACACACATATACGAAGTCTCAAAATATATAGTATAGACTAGCAGGTTAGCCCGCCACCGGCGGCTTGTCCGAAACATGACATTTTTTAATATTTTTTTTTAATTTTTAGCTCCACGCGTTTCAATAAGAAAAAAATGTACCCGGTAGCTCCACCCGTTTCCGAGATCTGGTATGCGCATGCGCGAAGCTGGCGTCGCACGGGCTCGGCGATCCGATAAAATTTGTACCCGGCGCAAGATACATTCACATAGCAAATTTCAAGTCGATAGCTCCACCCGTTTCCGAGATCTCGTCTGCGCATGCGCTGCACGGGCGTCGCAAGGGCTCGGCGACCCGATAAAATTTGTACCCGGCGCAAGATACATTCACATAGCAAATTTCAAGTCGATAGCTCCACCCGTTTCCGATATCTCGTCTGCGCATGCGCTGGACGGGCGTCGCACGGGCTCGCCAATACGACAACGACCACCACCTGGTCAAACTACACACACGTACCAAGTTTCGTCCCGATCGGTCGAGAATCGTAGATTTGTATGAAGTACAACACACACACAAACATAAATATATAAGAGAGATATGTAAATTAGATAGATTGTATCAAAATATATAGGAGAGATATGTAAATGATCTACACACCATTACCGGTGTTTGTCAAAGTTTAGTGGGGTATATCAATACTCATTCACGATCATATCATTGAGGTCCGGAGGGTGTGGGCTATCTCTCGAATACACGGAGTTCTCAAAATATATAGTATAGAAGAAGAAGAAGAAGATATATATACGTATAGTCCGGGAGGTAGTGTTGCTCATATTGACGGACAAGCTGCGACCATGTTATTTTTAATGTTTTAGGTATGGTAATGAAGAAAAAACATGATAGCAAGAACAAATTTGTAGCCTTCTTTGTTTTTTTTTCGATTTTTTGGGCATTTTTCTACATTTTAAGCCCAAAATTTTCCTCTTTTTTTTCAATGTGTAAAGATTTCATTTTAGTATGATTTTGGTGATTAAGTTGAATAGTAATTTTGTTAATACTGTTAAATAACTAATTGTGCTAAAAAAAATGAAGAATTTCAATGTTTTTTTCTTAAATTTTTTAACATTTTTTAAAACTTTTTTACGCAAAATCGTCCAAATTGCAACCATTTCATCTTAGTATGATTTTAAGGTTAAATTCACCATAATTATTTTAATATTGTTAAATAATATTTACAACTTGGCTTCTACAATGTTTTTAAATGGATTTAAAAAGGTTTCTACTTGTTTTCTAAGTTGAGGGGGGGGGGGGTCTAATTAAAATCCAATTAAACATTGTACTGTTCAAAATTAGATAAATTCCTTAAGGCGTATGGTAGATATGCGTAACTAGTTTTCAAAACGTATAAATATGCCTCTCTATCCTGTGCGTTATGCACGCGAGTCGGATTTTACAAATTAAATTATGATGAAAAACCCTGAATTTCGGGTGTGGTCACATTTGTGGTCATAATATTCCGATTAGAGAGTGGATGGACATGGGGCATGCGACACCGTGCAGTATATATGTATATAACAAGCATGACATGAGACATTAGTATCTTTCTACTAAACTGCATCCAGAGTTATCAGGAATCGAGTATTGGTGTTATTTCTTACCCCCCAAAAATGGTCAATTTTAAAACGGGGTATGTGGGTCAAAGGACCACTGGGAGATAATAGGATGTCCAATGACTCCTATATTTCTATGTATCACAGTAAAGCTTTTTTTGTAAAATTGCCGCGGTTTACAAGATCAAAGTTCGATTTTCTTTACAATTATAAGTTACAAGCAACTAATTATATAGAGTTACGCTTCTTGAAGCTCGAGTCAGCATAACAAAAAAATCTGGCTGCTTTATGTTTAGATGTCCAGGAAGAGTCTGGTGGTGTCCAGAAGTTACGGAAGGGGCCTGGATATGTTTATGCTGCTGATTTTTGTGCAGTAAATGGGGTAGTTGTGGAAATGCAAGATTATCGTTTGAAAAAAATACCGAAAATGGCGCGTTTGTTGTAACACACTTGTGCAGCGGATGACGTTCTAAGGGAAAATTGACCATCTCGGCCAATTTTTGAGATATCGAGCTAATTTTTTGCGTGATTGTGTTCGCAATTGATGCCCCTTTATTAGGTAGTAGGGTTTTAGTGAGATATTGTGGCGATATTATACTATATAGGCCTATATGTATGCTGTTCACCACTTGAAGTTCAAATAGGCTTAACCCATAGCCGGCGGGACTTTTAGTTAACACTGTCGCCTATGGAAAATAATTAGGTGCTTGTAACCTATAGATACGAAGCTTCGGTACATTAATTATTATTCATATATTACTATATTTAAATCTTATTTATGCATACAGTCGGCGTCGAAACAAAAACACGAATGTACTGATTATTCGTGACATTCAAGTTAAATGTTCAATAATAGAAAATTATACTGTGATTGGTTCATTCAACATGAAGTTAATCAAGGTGTATCTTTATTAATAACAGTATACAGTGCTATCAAAATCAGAAGAAACATGTGGCCCTGTGTACGTATCTCCCAGTGCTGTGGCAAAACAAAAATTGACAATCCATTCTTAAACCCAAACCTGTGGCGGGTTTTCATCCAATGCACCGAAGCTTCGTGCCATGTACCGATGCCTCGTGACGTGTCAGAGCTCCAGGAATATACCACCATAGGACATCATATGGTACCAGTAACAAACGTTGAATGGTCACCAGAAACCCGGATATTAATAATTTCAGATCATAATTAGCATCGCGTTATATATTAACCCATCGAGGAATATGTCACAATGACACACTATATTACACCTACTATATAACTGCTCCCCCCCTGCCCACAGGGCTACATATAAGAAGTTTATCGATGTCTACTTAATGAGAGTATACAGTTCCGTCAAAATCTGGCGAAAAATGTGACCCTCGCATCGTTTAATCCCAAATCTGTGGCGATTTTTCATCCAATTTACCGAAGCTTCGTGACACGTACCGTCAAATGGCATCAAACGTTGAACCGTCACCATAAACATCGATTTCAGTCATTTCAGATCGTAACTATCATGGAATTATATATTAACCCATGGTGTAATTATGTCAAAATGACACACTATATTAACAGCCACCCTATATAACTGCTTCCTCCCCTGACACAGTGCCTACATACAAGAAGTTTATCCATGTCTTCTTAATGAGAGGCATATAGTTCTGTCGAAATCTTGGCGAAAAAATGTGACCTTGCATCATTAACCCCAAATCTGTGGCGGTTTTTTCACCCTATGTACCGAAGCTTCGTGACATGCACCGAAGCTTATCAGAACTTCTAAAATATACCCCATCGGGGACATCAAAATTGTATCAAACGTTGAATGGTCACCAGAAATCTCGATATTTGTCATTTCAGACCATAATTAGCATTATATATTAACCCATCGAGAAATATGTCAAAAATGACACACTATATTACACCCCAAACCCTATATAACTGCGTCCCTCCCCTGACACAGGCCTGCATATAAAAAGTTTATCCATGTCTACTTAAGGAGAGTATACAGTTCTGTCGGGCGAACAATTTGGTCTATAAATCCCATAGTGTGACACATTTAATATAGACCAAAAACAATAAACACCTTTCAACCCAAAGATAGTTACATTTTAATTGAAAAAATGGTCCCAAACATGACAAGTTAATTTTTGCCGATATTTAAGTCAAGTTTTGGTGATGTCCAGTGGTGACAATAGTAACAATTAACCATGGTACATCAGACATGTTAGTATTCAATTTATAGAAGGTGGAATAGCCAATTTTGAACATCATCCACAACTTGTAATCGATTGCAGGACACGCTGGGGCAATATTTACCCATTTTTCCATATTTTGGCAGCCAAAGTAAGAATTTTTGTTCCAGTGAGTTGGAATATTCATAGGTATAATCATATGCATCACTTACATTACAAAGTTCTGTTAATTTCTTGTTAAAATATGACTATAATCCCAATTGTGATTTTTTTGTGAAATTTTATACCGCGTTTTGTAAATTCGAATTTTTGAGGGAACGGAAGGGGCTAGGACGCCAAAAGGTGCACATTTAATTGCCCCAATGATCAGTTAATATACAAAATAAAAAAATAAAGTCGCATTACTCAACCAGTTCCAAACAGCATGAATCGATCTAGAAGATATTTGTAAAAAAAAGAGTCATATTTTCAACTTCCGGCGGCCATTTTGGTGGCCATCTTGGATGGTGAGTTTCAATTTTGCCCCAAAAAAGTGACATTATGTCTTAGCTTCACGAAAATATATACATTTGTATACATTTTACAAGATTTTCACCGCTATAATTTGCATAAAACTGACTTAGGGTCTGGTCTGAAAAACGGCGGCCATGATGGACGCCATTTTGTCTGGAGTCTATACGGCCACTTTTTTTTCTTGTTAACATTGCTTAAAAGTTGAAGGACATAATAAGGAACAAAATGAGCGGGGAGAAGTTAAGTCCCAGGTGGTGCAAGGGTACCCATGTTAGCTCCCGGACTACTATAGTAGTACTATGACGTCGCCGGAAAATTCTTTCATTTTCGGTCGTCGGGTAGGTCAATAAAAACACGTTTTTCGCCAATTAAGCTACAAATTCACCACTGCTATCATGGATTTTCGTAATCTACATATATTTTACTACAAAATTAGACCGGATAGCACTTGTCCGTCAAAATGAGCAACATTTGTTATTTCTTAATTGGGGTCGATCTCCTGGACTAGTAGTTCTCAAAATATATAGTAGATATATTATAGGACTATGTGATACTGGTTATATGTGTGCATCGATAAGCGCCAATTAGAGCATCTGACACGACTGCGATGAACTCTGTCTCCGATTTTTTTTCTGCAGATGAGTTTGCTAAGCAGTTTGAAGACTGTGGCGTGGAAGCTTTACTTGTCATGGAACCACTGGTGCCCTTGGTTAAGACAGCTATAAACAGCAACAAATCAGTCGCCAACAATGTCAAGGTAAACATTTATGTCCTTGAATTGTCCATTTTGAAGGTCAAGGTCAAGTGGGGTCACGATTTGACCAGTCCAAAACCACTGCCCGGACAAAAGTACCCGATTTGACCTTGAATTGATCATTTTGAAGGTCAAGGTCTGGTCGGGGTCACGATTGGACCCGTCCAAAACAATCAGTGGACAAAAGTAACCCCACGTATCAAATTTCGTCGAAATCCCATCAAAATTGGTGATTTGACCTTGAAGTTACCCGATTTCAAGGTCAATGTCATGTCGCACGGGCAAATGAATATGCGTATGAGACTCGCCATAAGAAAGTATCCCCACATACCAAGTTTCATCGAAATCCCGTGATATTCGGGTCATTTCAAGGTCACGTCGCACGGACAAATTAATAGGCCTATGCCAGTTCCCGGCCGAAAAATCCCCACATACCAAGTTTCATCGAAATCGGTTCGGCTGTTTTCGAGTCCATCGCGAACACACACACATACACACAGACAGATCTTCCAAAATATATAATAGACTAGAAGGTGACCCGACTTCGTCCGGGCTTTGACCTTGAATTGTCCATTTTGAAGGTCAAGGTCAAGTGGGGTCCAAAACACTGCCCGGACAAAAGTACCCGACAAACGTGCCCGTCGAAATCCATCCGGTTTTACTCGATTTGAGCTTGAATTGATCATTTTGAAGGTCAAGGTCAGGTCGGGGTCACGACTCGACCCGTCCAAAACACTCAGTGGACAAAAGTAACCCCACGTATCAAATTTCGTCGAAATCCCATCAAAATTGGCGATATGACCTTGAATTAACCCGATTTCAAGGTCACGTCGCACGGGCAAATTAATATGCTTATGAGACTCCCCATACGAAAGTACCCCCACATACCAAGTTTCATCGAAATCCCGTGATATTCGGGCGTTTGACCTTGAAATGACCCGATTTCAAGGTCAAGGTCACATCGCACGGGCAAATTAATAGGTTTATGCCACTCCCCGGCCTTATGTACCCCACATACCAAGTTTCATCGAAATCCCGTGATATTCGGGCGTTTGACCTTGAAATTACCCGATTTCAAGATCACGTCGCACGGACAAATTAATAGGCCCATGCCACCCCCCGGTCGAAAATACCCCCACATACAAAGTTTCATCGAAATCGGCTCGGCCGTTTTCGAGTTCATCGCGAACACACACACAGACAGACAGATCTTCCAAAATATATAATAGACTAGCAGGTTAGCCCGCCACTGGCGTGCTTGGTCAGAAACATGACGATGTTTTATGTTTTGTTTGTGTTTTTCAATGAGTTAATATTGGGTTTTTCAATATTTTACCCGATTTGACCTTGAATTGATCATTTTCAAGGTGAAGGTCATGTCGGGGTCACAATATATAATTTGTGGGTACCCGTTTGAAGGTTAAGACTGACCCGATGAAAAATTCCCCCGTTCCTAGGAACGACAGACATAAGAATGTTTCACACAACGCGACGTCGACGATCCCCGTGTGTTTTTACACTTATATACGAAGTTTGAGCTCACCTATGAGGGCGGAAAAACTTACCCGATCCGCGTTCTTAGAAACACAACACGCTCCGCGTTCTTAGGAACACAACAACACGCTCATGTCTATACACGCCCAAACCCAGAAGAGGTATGATATTTTTAAACCTGCCCGTGGCCATTGAGCAGCCCCTGACAGAGGTTGTCCACCCTTACGAGATGGTCAATAGTCCCCGCAAAGTTAATCCCGTCGTGAACCCCATCCTCGCAAAGAGCGGACAGTCAGTTAATCCCGTCGTGAACGCCAACACCAACGCGACGTAATTTTGTTTGGTATCATGTGTTGTGTTCTAAAAATAGGAAAGCACTTGTTCCCGCGGCGTATATCTCTGTACATAATAAATTTCGAGCGATAACGTTGCGTTTGCGTAAATACGAAATTGTGAGTGTTGGTTTGTAACCGGGATTTCTGAGAAGCATTATATATATATCTTTATTGCCTCCAGTATTGAAGATTTAACAAGACATAGTATACATGAATGTAACTTAAATACATTTAGCAATCAAGAAGTAATGAAAAGACAGACAAGAGAACAAACTACCGAGGAAAAGAATATCATTCTAATTGTATGTACACGAACACGAGCTTACATATCACATCAACAGACAACACCCACCCTCTCGACCACACCCGTACGCATATACAATCTAACACATGACGCAGACACAAACACAACCGTACATACATAAGTTATGATGCACTGTCACAACAGCACACCATAAGCAGGTGCATACAATTACAAAAGGAACTCTAGTTGGAGTTGGATTCGCTTAGAAGGATCTCTCTCCCCAAAGAGTCAGCAAACGCAACGCCCTTGCTCGACAATAGCTCCCCTGTAAACGTATGCACCCATTAAGTGGAATAGATTATATGTAGAATGATGTTGTGACAGTGCAAACGCTAACACAAGAAAACATATACACGCACGTATACACCCTCACACACACACACATACATACACACACACGCTCCCTCATATACACATACATATATATATATATATATATATATATATATTAATTTATTCGTGTTTATTTATTTTGTCGCGTCTTCGGATTTTATGGACAGGACAGAAGGTGGTACATTTAAATGCGACTTAGGGTGAACACCCGTAACGATCAAAGATCAAAGGTTGTTTAACACAAACCGTCATGCGTAGTGGCTGAGAGTTCGACATAGCGCCTCCAAATTAAGTTTGTGTGAAGAACAATGAATCTCGTAAACGTGGAAGATGTGTGAGATGAAGCAATAAGAGGTCGCTGTTGCGGAGACTCGTGGCCCATACGAATAACGGTATGCCGAAACGATCAATCATCTGGTACCACATTTCGTTTCTGTGGGAATGCATAAGTGGGCTACTGCATGAGATAAGTGCGTGCTCGATAATATCAGAGTGTGACTGACAGCATAATGTGCATGTGTTATGTTGCGAGAATGCGCTTCCTGCGATGAGCTGACCGACTGTGATAAATGCAATCTTATGCGTAGGGTATTTACGACATGTTCTCCATAAGTGACACACAGTAGGGTTTGGTTGAATTTTTCGAAAACGCGCAAATGAAGTGTCACAATTTGTTCTTTCTGTCCATTTCTGTTCGCATTTGTCGTTAATCGCAGTTTTTGTAATGCGCTTCCATTCGGATTTCAGAGGAAATGAGCAGAAATGAGCATACTGATGGATATGCTCGGATAGGTTGTATTCAACAAGAGTGTTGTTAATGTCGCTGATGAACGAATTTGGGTTTTTCAGTTGTCTCGTGAAGTACATGTGAAGTCTTGTGACAAAAATCTCCTTGCAAGCTTTGCCAGGAGGCATACGGCATAGGCTACCAAACAGATTGAGTTTCCTGGCATCAATCAATGACTTGATAGGATGGATGCCAAGCATCCCCAAAACGATATCAGTGCGAGCACGTACAGGAAGTCCCTGGATATGCTTGAGACAGAAGTGATGAATTTTCTCAAGAGTTGACCAATGGGTTTCTGATAGACCACATAAGAGTTCAGATCCGTATAAACCCTTTGGAATAATTATGGATCTGTAAAGAGTTTCGCAACTTTGAGGAGTGATTCCACCTGCATACATGCCAGCGTTGCTCAGCATGAAGTAGGTGGATCTTATTTTGTTGACAATACAGTCAATAAACTCACGGGCGAAGTCGTTTCTATGCAATGTTATGCCAATATGGGTTATGTGATCAGTTTCGTCAACATACCCGTCACCAAGTTTCCATCTCCTTGGATGCACAGGTAGTTTCTTCACTTTTTCATTGAATACAATGGTTTTACATTTCTGTGCGTTGTATGTAAACCGCCACAATCGGCTGTACAGCGTGCAAATATCACAAAGACGTTGTATGCCCACATTTGTGAGCGAAAAAAGCGTCATATCATCAGCTTGAGTTGGCGACGCGCAGTTTGTGGAGACAATCAGAAGGCCATAGTTCGATACCTCGAGTTCAGATAACAGATCATCTATATACAACATGTATAGAAGGGGGGATAAAATACTCCCTTGTCGCGTGCCTTGTAGTATTTTGATTTCCCTTGACAATGATTTACCATATTTGATGAAGCACGTAAAGCCCGACAACAACTCCCGTAGTATGAACCATATATGTCCACGAAACCCGCGATTGTAAAGTTTGAACAATAAGCCGTCTATCCACACAGTATCAAATTAAGGCTTTACGGACGTCTAGGAAACAAGCATAAAGCTTACTATTCTGCTCTGACGTGTAATTTATGCATTCGTTAACTACATATGATGACATCAAGCAACTTATTTCTTTCTGGAACCCGTTCTGAAGGGGGTGAACTGTAACGAGATATGGTGTATTAATTTCGAAGCGATTGAGCAGAACCTTTTCCAGAAGCTTATAGAATATGGGTAATAGTGTAATTGCTCTGTAGCTATCGAACTTGTTCTTTGGTTTGTCTCCACCCTTATACAAGGATATCATTAATCCTGTCTTTGCCATTTTTGGAACATGTGTTAGTTTCAACATCATAGACAGCATGTATGCGGTGCAGTTAAGCAATATATCGCCACCATATGCCACATGCTCATAGCATATGCGGTCGGGGCCTGGGACTTTCCCCATTTTGGCATTATTAATAGCGTTATTGAGCTCTCTGTGTGATATTTCATAGATGAGAGATTGGTCTACGTTAGAAGGTGACTTATGTTCAGAAATATCTGCAATCAAACGTTGTATCTTCTCCAGATGTTCTGAATCGAAAGTGGGCGATTGTAGAGGTGAATATAGTTGTTCATAGTAATCTGCCCATGCAGCGGTAATGTCCGACGTATTCCGGATTATTTTGCCATTTACATTAAATAATTTACTATCCGGTCTTGATTTCGATCTTTTGTTGTTAAAGAGCTTGAAAAATAGACCCTGATCTAACTCAGCTGAATGATCAATGTGTTCATTTTGAGCAGACATGTATTGCCCATTACATTTGCGAAGTTCGCGTCGAAATTTGCGTTTAGCTTCTTTATAGTTGGCGTAGCTGATATTTACAATACCTCTCGGTCTCCCTTCTTCTATCCAGCTATTTCTGGTATTGCGCATTTCGCGGTGGAGTGATTCCAAAGAGTCGTTCCAATACGGTTTGGCGAAGGATTTGAAAGACTTCTTTGGTATGTGCTGCGTTGTAGCTTTGTTTAAGCCCTGACCTAAGTGTCATACATACTATAACAATGATGTTGTAAGAGTACTATGGCATCCAATAAATCTCCCCGCTTAGGAAACCACTCAATGTTCCCGTATATCTCTCTGCAGATGCTAATAACGTTGAATGGTAAACAGACGCTCTTTATAGCGATGCGTCAAAAGCAAACGTTCATTAAATTATCACTTGATTAACCCCCGCCGTGCCTTTGCGGTGATTTGGGAGTGGATAAAGGGTGCTCAGAGCTTCTCCAAAACGCGACAACTACGGTGTTCGTGTGTTTTTACCCTTAGATGGGAAGTTTTAACTCAATCGAGCCAGCCGTTTTCGATTCTATAAAGTACACACACACATATATACGGAAGTCTCAAAATATATAGTACTCGCCGATGAGCCCGACGATGTCCGGGCTACGTTGTCCGGGCTATTCAAAAACCAAATTTCAAGTCGATAGCTCTACCCGTTTCCGAGATCTGGTCTGCGCATGCGCGAAGCTGGCGTTGCACGGGCTCGGCGACCCGATAAAATTCGTATCCGGGGCAAGATACATTCACATACCAAATTTCAAGTCGATAGCTCCACCTGTTTCCGATATCTCGTCTGCGCATGCGCGAAACTGGCGTCGCACGGGCTCGGCGACCCAATAAAATTCGTATCCGGGGCAAGATACATTCACATACCAAATTTCAAGTCGATAGCTCCACCCGTTTCCGATATCTCGTCTGTGCATTCACGAAGCTGGCGTCGCACGGGATCGGAGACCCGATAAAATTCGTATCCGGGGCAAGATACATTCACATAGCAAATTTCAAGTCGATAGCTCCACCCGTTTCCGAGATCTCGTCTGCGCATGCGCGAAGCGGGCGCCGCACGGGCTCGCCAATACGACAACGACGACCGCCTGGTCAAACTACACACACGTACCAAGTTTCGTCCCGATCGGTCGAGAATCGTAGATTTGTATAAATGACAGACAGACAAACAGACAGACAGAGGTCTTCAAAATATATATGAGATAGACTAGCAGGTTAGCCCGCCACTGGCGGCATTCGTCTCATGGCTTTGTTTCAGAAACATGACACAAAGCCATGAGACGAATGCCGCCAGTGGCGGGCTAACCTTGCTTCTCCTTTAAAGAATATGAATAATAGAGTTGTATATTGATTTACATTTCAACTCTCAATTAAAGACTTTGCGGCATTCGTCTCATGGCTTTGTTTCAGAAACATGACATTTTTTTAATTTAACCAAATTTCAAGTCGATAGCCCCACCGTTTCCGAGATCTGGTCTGCGCATGCGCGAAGCTTGCGTCGCACGGGCTCGGCGACCCGATAAAATTCGTATCCGGGGCAAGATACATTCAGCTCCACCCGTTTCCGAGATCTCGTCTGCGCACGCGCTGCACGGGCGACGCACGGGCTCGGCGACCCGATAAAATTCGTACCCGGGGCAAGATACATTCACATACCAAATTTCAAGTCGATAGCTCCACCCGTTTCCGATATCTCGTCTGCGCATGCGCGAAGCTGGCGTCGCACGGGCTCGGCGACCCGATAAAATGTGTATCCGGGGCAAGATACATTCACATAGCAAATTTCAAGTCGATAGCTCCACCCGTTTCCGAGATAACGCATTCTTCGTTTTTCAATGAGTTAATTCATGGTACCCGTCCTCCCCGTCCTAAACTTCAGAGTGGACAGTCAATTAATCCCGTCGTGAAAGTCGAGATAATTGCATTTCGTCCGCATCCGTATTTCGGACGCATGGGGTCAGTCGTTTAGCCACGTCCATTGGAATCCGTTCGGACGCATGGGGTCAGTCTTTTAGCCACGTCCATTGCAATAAAGAGCGTCGGTTGTTAACACCTCCGTATAAGGTCAATATAAAGATAGTTGATGTCTTAACCACCGCAGTGCCGTTTTTTGTGACTGAGATTGGAGAACTGGTGCTCTGAGCTTCTCCAAAACGAGACCACGGTCGTGTCGGTGGGATTTTACACTTATATACGAAATTTGAGCTCAACCTGAACACGCGTTTTGGATTCCATGAAGTACACATAAACACACACACATATATATATATATATACGGAAGTCTCAAATTATATAGTAGATAGAATAGACTAGATCTATATTATTTGCGAATATCTTATCCTGACCATTCCCTATGGCAACATAACTCATGTGACATGACAAAATATATTACATATATGGAACGATCCACCAGCAAACCGTCCACAACCACTTCATGGATACAACTAAATTGTATAATGATTGCGGCCAATTTAAATTTGTGTTAGTTTATTACGCATTGGTTGTTCTAGAAATGACCAATTGTAGAAAGCATATATGCTGCCCTGCACTACACATGTACTGTATAGAAGATCATATTTGATTGATTTGTACTTTCCTACTTTTGACGTAAGTGCTGTCGGTATATTGTCCGTATCGTAGCACTCATGCCAGTCAGTATAGTTATTCCTCGTCGTTGTTCGCTTGATTGCAATAAGATGCAAACCATTTTCATTTTGTGACAAAGATAACGAGTACACGGGAGTATATTGTCCACAGTATTTAATAGTTACACTTCGGTAGTGTTTCACGAGCGGCTGTAATGGAAGCCATCTTCTAAAACTGGTGAATAAATGTCCCACATACGTCCAGGTGATGTCAACATGCAATGCATTTTCATGTACGGGACAACCTTGATTTGAGTCGGCTAGAATAGGCGAATTTCCAAACAATTAACTCAGGATATATATTGTAGTCCGAGCGGCCATCTTGTTCACTATTATCAATACTTGGAACACGTTTGTAACATTAGACGTATGTATTATTCGTAGCTGTCAGTTTTGTCGATTGTTATAAGTGGTAATACCATTCATTCCCATATAAAAATCCCCCTTGGTGTCACCTTGGTGAAACCATGGTTTCACCAAGGTACCACCTTGGTTCACCATGGTGACATCTTGGTTCACCATGGTGGTAGCACAGTAGAGTGGCATCACGGTGAAAACACCACGGTGGTACCAAGGTGGTATCACGGTGGTAGCACAGTAAAGTTTTGTACCAAGGTGAAACCATGGTGGCACCAAGGTGGTACCACGGTGGTAGCACACTAAAGTTTTTGTACCAAGGTAAAACCATGGTGGGACCAAACCCGACCAAGGTATCACCATGGTGGTAGCACAGTAAAGTTTTTCTACCAAGGTGACACCAAGGTATCACCACGGTGGTAGCACAGTAAAGTTTTTCTACCAAGGTGAACCATGGTCTCACCAAGTATAACCACGGTGGTATCACAGCACCAGTGAAGTTTTCAATCAAGGTACCACTATTACATTTCACTTTGACCTTCAACCACAATGCTATTTACCATGTTGTGGGTCTCGTGCATCTACAATGGTATTTACATGCTTCGATTAATTTATTATTTACAATATATACAATGGTATATGGTGAGTCATTAATTGTTTATAACATGCTGCCATATTGTACCAATATACGTAGCTTGTCACAGTATACATGTAGCAGGTTTACATACTACAGCACATTACTATTCTACTGCAGTGTCAATAGTTGTATATGTAATGCTGTATCCCATAATATAAGAATGTTTAGATCGCGAGGTGAAGATATTATTAATTATTATAAATGATATCTCAGTTATAACTTTTAACGAACAAACGTATATAATGTAATAATTAATAGGAATATGTTTTAGTATGGAATAAATATATAAACTGAATGGAGTTGTTTGGAAGACTTTGTTTACCTTTAATACATCTTTTATAATGTTATAATTTAGTACTGTTTGCTTCCAACACAACAGGCAATATTTATCAATATGTACAATTTACATCTCACAATTACGTATTTTAGATATTTCCACAATTATGACTCTTTTCGGGGGAAAACAGCTCTGGTTTGAAAATCTAAGATGTACGGTACACAAATACGTTATTCATTTCCCGGAAGGTTTACATGTGCTCGCATTTTCATCCTGGAGTCCATATCTGATCTGGTGCTTCGTGGAATACCTGTTTCAATAGTGATGATATAATATGCTCACTTTTTGTAAAATTCAACTTCGGTCAAACTGGCCGAAATATATTTTAACAGTGTTTATTGGCGGTGCGCGTATATCCTTATACATGCAATAGAGTCATATTCATTCATCATATTCATTCCGTCATATACGTTCGTCATAGTCATGCATCATATTCATTCCGTCACTCCGTTCGATCGTCACATTTAGTCATCGTAATTTTTCATATTCATTCAAGTTCATGTTAATGTTCTTATGTTTTTATTCTTGTTATCAACGAAATAAATAATTATCACTACTACCCAACTATCCAATCTCTCTCATGGCCACCCTTAGAGATATAGAGAGAGAAAGAGGGAGATAAAGAGGGGGAGAGAACGCAAGCAACAACAAAAAAACCAAAAAAAACTTAAATAAGGCATTATGGTACGAGGTTTATAGTACGAAATTGTGGGATCCCGAAATTGTGCTTCCGGTTTACGACCCATGTGCCTTTTGATGTTCGGGTAAACTTTTCTGGTTTTAGATTGTTTTTGCAAATAATTGGACCTAACTTGCTTCTTAATAACCTGGAATATTGTTAGCACTGTCTGGATTATGTTTGTATATGAAGGGACAAGATGTTATAAACTCCGAAAACAGGCTGAGTCAATTAGTTCAGTGCTAGTGGGATTACACTTGACCAGTGTTGACATGCACGACAATGTGAATGTTGAGAATTTCAAAAGACAGATACTTCACAAAATTATAAACCGTCCAATTAACTCACAAGACTGACAAGAGTCAACCACTGGTGACTATGCTTACGAGACATACAATTATGTAGAATTAGTCGGAATTATGACGTCACAGATCAGTCATGCATGACTCATGAGTCACAAGTTTGTTGGCTACTAGTACAACGTACAAGTAAAAAGGACGATGGATCATAATCTTCAATTTTCATCGAAACATGATTTGAGAACCATGTCGCCATGACATATATATCGCCCAGTTACGGAGTCTGCTATTATTTAGATCGGAACGCCGGTGATGCTGTGATATTGAAATATATTTATGACGGATAATCTCGGAGATACGGATCCAATCCTGGGACACACATTATCACTGAATCCATCACAAGATTTTAGTAACGTACTACAGCTATTCTTCAATTTTCATCGCAACGTGATTTGAGAACCATGCATGCCGCATGACATATCGCCCAGTTACGGAGTCTGCTATTCTTTTGACGCTGTGATATTGTTGAGATATATTTATGATATGACGGATAATCTCGGAGATACGGATCTAATTCTGGGACACACATTACTAGTAATACTGAATCCATCACAAGCTTTTAGTAACGTGCTACAGCTATGTCATTTTATTGGTTTTAAATAAAAAAAATCAATCTATTAACCGACCGACCGCACTTAACCAAACTGTGTACACTTGTGGTTCCATTTGATCTGTTTCGCCTCGCGAGATAAATGATATCTTTGATATATTTATATATTTTGACGTGTATGGATAATTGTATAAACTTATAAAATATTCAGGTGTTTGACTGATGCCCAAACAAAAAACAATTATGCGCACATTCGAATATTGTCCAAATATATATTTTTTTGTTTAGGTATCAGTCAAACACTTGAATATTTTATAAATTTAAGCAATAAGCAATACACGTCAAAAACTACAAACTGTCCTATGCGCCACTCCGCAGTTCTGAAAAACAAGCATATAGTAGACGACATTGTGTTTTACTCGGAAATTTTGGTGACGAAATTAGCGGTCACGTGACAGAGTTTCCCGGCCCTGAAAACAATAGTGACAATTTCAGTTACGACGAAACTCCCTGAGAACACAGGTTTTTTCAAATAAATAATAATGCTAATTGTTGCTGCCATTCTCAAGGTATATACTCGCAATGTTAACAACTTTGTTCTAATAAGTCTAAGATCTGTTATCAATGATCTTTAATTGTTCATTACATTTAACACGAACATGCTGATCCCCAGGAGCTTGTAACGCGCTCCGCTATACACCAACCCACAACATACGCTAAACCTCATACAGTAGAGAAGGAGCATGATGGCTGAATTTTCTGAAATGCATAGCAACTGAATTTTGATAAATCAAAGTTACTCGGCTCACTGGGAGTAATGCCGATGGTTGTTATCGATGCAATCCGGTATCATCTGAAAGAAAAATCATTTTCATATCGATCACAACCATCGACATTACCCCCGATGAGCCGATAGTAACTTTTCTTGATTAAAATTCAGTTGATATGCATTTCAGAACGTTAGCCATCGTACTTGTGCATTCTCAACATGAGCTTAATATGTGGGCGGGGTGTATAGCGGAGAGCGTTAGAAGCTCCGGTGTACAGATCGAACCACAGAACATTTAATAATTTACATGGCTGTGGATGGAATCTCATGAAATGGTAACATGTAGCAATATTGCAGTAAACTGCCATGGTTAACCACAGTAAATTACCATGGTTAACAAGTGTAAACCACCACGTTAAACCAAAGTATATCACCATGGTAAACCACAGTATACCACCATGGTAACACCACGGTAAACCACAGTATACCATCATGGTAACACCACGGTAAACCAAAGTATATCACCATGGTAACACCATGGTAACACCACGGTAAACCACAGTATACCACCATGGTAACACCACGGTAAACCACAGTATACCATCATGGTAACACCACGATAAACCACAGTATACCACCATGGTAACACCGCGGTAAACCATGGTAACACCACGGTATACCTCAGTATACCATCATGGTAACACCACGGTAAACCACAGTATACCACCATGGTAACACCACGGTAAACCATAGTAACACCACGGTACACCATCATGGTAACACCACGGTAAACCAAAGTATACCACCATTATAACACCATGGTAAACCATGGTAAAAAAAACCGAGATATTTTGGCCACCCATCGTGGTGTCACCATGGTGGTTTACCAAGGTGGTTTACCACGGTGGTTTACCACCACGGTAACACCTCGGTAAACCACCACGGTATTACCACCACGGTAAAACCATGGTAAACCACCATGGTAAACCACGATGGTGACACCACGATGGGTGGCCAAAATATCTCGGTTTTTTTTACCATGGTTTACCGTGGTGTTTTACCATGGTGGCACCAAGGGGAATTTTTATATGGGTTGTATTGTGCATGGCGACATAATGATGTGGCGAGTACACTGGAATTTGTATGTTATTGGATTCAATACTTAATCTTCGGTTTTGCATGAGCGGCCATATTGGATGTCATCATTCTACAAGTAGTGAATAAATAACGCACATGTAAGTAAATTATGTGCACTCGATCTATTTGCATCGAAAGGACAACTAAGCCATTAGCTAGAATGTGCGAACTTTCCCAACAATGAACTGATAACGATATTCTCGTTGCCCCCGCGGCCATCTTGACCGCCATTATCAATCATCGGTCACTTATTTCGCAGCCTTCTGCACAAAGGAGGTACTTAATATTAATGCCGGTGAAACAAATGATTCAAAGTCACTAAGACTCAAAATTGATTGTCATTTACCACAAATTCATATTTTATCAACGATTTTACGGCCGCCATTTTGGACCACCATTTTGAACTACACATAGATGTATGCATTTACCAGCTTGCCAACATTGTTGATTTTTGGATTCAGTTGAGAAAATTCGCATAGAAACAACTCACTAAACCTTAAACTGAAAGAGAGATGCCCGTGGAATTCACTTTCCTTGCTTTAAAGGGATACTGTAGTCAAATGTTGTTGTTGGTTTCTATAGTCTCTGAGTTGTAGAATAAGGAAACCAGAATTCGATTATTTAAAAGTCTGTTGTTCAGTACGAAGTAATGTTACGGATGACAGATTATCCAGAATGCGAAAATACAAATTGTCGTTATCGAGTAATGTTTGTACAATTTTCAAGCAATTGTATCAAATAAATGTTATATTATATGCATACTAGTCCATTATACTCATGTGTATAATCACAAGTCAGTGAGTGGCTTGAGTTTACGGCCCGTATCAACATAATTTGTTTTTACACGATCACGTGTGCCATGCGTTGCCCAAGCCACTATCCGCTAATTAATTTGATTACGTCTTGTACACGGAAATTCGTAATTTAATTGATGGCTCCAGCATAGATTAAATTAATATCAAATAATTAACTTTGATTTTAAGGTAACCTATTAGGCTGAACGTTTACAGAATACATCTTCAACTCAAATTACTTAATTTTGTATACATTATCGATATTAGATATTGTTATTACCGGGAATTTATTGAAAATGGCGTACAGTACCCCTTTAATAACCTGACTATCAGACGAAAGAAGACCGTGGCATCCATCGCAGTTCAGGGACTGGGGTGTATAATGACGCACTGCACGTGTATTAATTTATAGACACATTATATTGGCGATGGTGTGTTCGGCTGTTCGCGCCAATAAAGGACGGCATAAAAGCAACATATTCGTCTATATAGTATTCAACGAGCAAAAATTCTCACACGCCATTAATTTTGTCATCATATCACACAAATCTAACGGTTTCGTAATCCATACACTGAAGGCAATGTATTGCAATTCCATTAAAAGATACCGCGCAACGTTTTAAAACGTCTTCGGACATCGTGCTAACTCTTTCTATACTAAAGCATCATTGTTGAGTAGTTATCCCATAGGAAATGTTCAGATATTAAGTTCAACAAACGTATATGATAGGTCGTTTGTTGAATATATTCTAAACATTTTCCCACAATAATTAGGACATCTTCTGCACTTTTATTTATCTGTCGTCTGCTTTTATCACCTTAATACTAGACTGTTCCAATCTACACGCTGTAACTGACTGGGCATATCCATTTAGTATAGATAGGGTTAAATTAGGACGATTGTACGTATTTCTTTGTGTCTTGGCACACATCGGTTGAATCTAAAACAGCATCTATAGACCAATCAATATCACAAGCTGATTTTAGTCGAAGGAAATAAGACTATAACATTGGATGTTAGTATGGTTATGTGGTTGCAAGTTCTGCAGCTTCTGATCGTGACAGACAGAGCACGCACAATAATTTATTATATGTCCACATGTGCCCGCAATATAACTTTTTTCCCTCTGAATGATCTGGATTGTTGCAGAGTGTTAATTGCACTGGAAAATCACCCCCTTGCACAAAGAAACCACCGCACACAACACTGTGATCAGATGAAAACGTGTCCAGATACTCGACACCGATTACACTAAATTCCTTTGATTGGAACACACCACACGACCGACGGCTCATATTGCACTAATGCGCTTTGTACATGGCGACTGAGCCACCGGCACATTGTCCTGTACGTTCCCTTCAGTTTATAACATAGTTATTGTATTCACCAGGTGATATCGGTTATCTTCAGTGTATAACATTGTTATTGTATCCACCAGATGATATCGGTTCCCTTCAGTTTATAACCTAGTTATTGTATCTGCCAGATTATATCGATTCCCTTCAGTTTATAGCCTATAGTTATTGTATCCAATAGTTGCTATCAGTTCCCTTCAATCTATAAGTAAGGGTTAGAGCACAATAACTGTTCTCTACCAGAATCAATCGAGTCGAAGACGAGATTTATTCTGGTAAAGAACTATTCGCGTGCTCTGACTGACTTAGAGCACAATTGAACCCACATAATGTAATCAACTGGAAATGTGCCATTGAGCGTGTTTTGACCACGACGCACAATCCGTGCGCTGGCCGCGATTGGACACAATAGCCGGTTAGCCACGCCCAACAACGTGATTAACATGCACTGATCGCCGTTGAATGTGAATAGATATGTCAGAAACAACACGGACTGGTCCCACTTTAAAGCACCCGTGTGATTGGTCTGTTATGAGTTGCGTGTGTCTAACAATTGGATAACCACTGAACTATTCCTTCGCCAGCCTTGGGAATTGGTGTGATTTATCAAAAATCAGGGAACGAATGTAACAATGGGATTGTGCTCTAAAGTATAGTTATTTTATCCACCATGCAGATTATATCGGTTCGCTTTAGTTTATAAGCTAGTTATTGTATCCACCAGATGATATCAACTCCCTTCAGTTTATAACATAGTTATTATATCCACCAGATATCGGTTTCCTTCAGTTTATGACCTATTATTGTATCCATCAAATAGTTGATAAAATTCCCTTCAGTTTATAACCTAGTTATTGTATCCATCCAATAGTTGATATCAGTTCCCATCAGTTTATAACCTTGTTATTGTATCCAACATGCAGATTATACCGGTTCCCTTCAGTTTATAACCTAGTCATTGTATCCACCAGATGATATTGGTTCCCTTAAGTCTATATCCTAGTTATTGTATCCAATAGTTGATATTAGTTCCCTTCAGTTTATAAAGTATATTTATTGTATCCACCATGCAGATTATATCGGTTCGCTTTAGTTTATAAGCTATAGTTATTGTATCCACCAGCTGATATCGGTTCCCTTCAGTTTATAACCTAGTTATTATATCTATCAGATGATATCGATGAAAGTGTTGCTACAACGAACCTCGTGGTTGTTTGGAGATAGCTATATATTGAATATCAAGCACAGTGTCACTGCAACCATTTGATAGATGTTCGTAAAACTTACATACTGCCTTTCACTCGTAAGTATACAATAACTCCTGCAGAAAATATCTAGCTCATTAACTGCATGAATTCCAGATAGGAGATATCGGAACGTCTGAAGCGACGGTTTAGAGATAACATTAGTGACGTATAGGATCCTGGTCCTGATTTAGTTCCATGAGGCCACACATACTAAGCTTGTCCGTGGAACTGTTTGCAGGCAGATGCTATCTTTTCTCTGAATGTTGTGTATAGATTTAGGGACAATAAGTTTGAGCCAGAAAGACCAGGGCCAGATATAACTGTTTCCCGTGAACTGGAAACGGTCAGAATATTTGTTATTCTTATAATATTACACTGTTCAGCTGTGATATTGGTTATGTTTTGTCAAAATTCTTATTTTGAAATATGTGTAAAACCAGATGTTTTCCTTGTATATTGGCATAAACCATGGCCAAATGTGCATTCCAAAAAAGAAAACAAAACAAAAAAGAAACAATTTGTTGTTGTTGTTGTTGTTGTTGGTGGTGTTGTTGGAACCAGTACCAAGGCGAGATGCTGGGTCATCCTTAAAAATTAAAGAACGAACTGTGCATGCATGGCGCAGTCGTTTTATGACTAATTGTTCCAGTCAAAAGTAGAACGCCTTGGTATACTCTAGGGGATGAAACATGTTACCGCAATCCCCACCATTCCCACCGACGATACTTTAAATGTCTTGCTGCGAGCCAAATGAAAATCGTTCATGATAGAATTAAACAACTTAAAATGATGCATTAATTCCCATTAATTCGAATTGGGCGCGTGTGAAATAATCATAAAAGTCTGATCGTTATCAAGAAGAACTTGAATAACATAAATGGAAAGTTTTTGTTTCCATTAGCAATTGTCCAATAACTAGTTGCAACGTGCTGAAACATGTGTTTTGTAAAATTATCAATTGTTAAATCACTTAAAGTTACATTGCCGCTTCTGCGTCGACCGTGCTATTGTGTGTATAGGCCTACGCCTATTTTTATAAATTTCATTTTTACACCCTACTGTGAATATAGTTCTTCTGTTACATTCAAATAATATTTGAAGTTGTTATGATATCAATTAAATATGAGGAAACTTGTCTGCTTTTCAATCAAACGTAGCTTGCCAGTGTTATATGAACTATAGGAAACATATAATCCGAGAGCTGAGACGCGATTCACGATTTTTTTTAGCTCACAATGTGTGTTGGTATTTTCTAATCAGGGGGTGATGGCACATCAGAAAACCCATTTCTTACGACATGTGGTAGATGCCCTTGTCTGTGAATAGCATATTTCCCATGTTCTCAGGTGTTATTTTGGCAAATTTCGGTAAATGTATTTGTATGTAAAACGCGATCAATAATAGCAATACAGACACGCAATATGCCTATTAGAGTACGTTCATACACTGGCAAGTTTGCACTTTATGATTTGCAGGCATTTCGTCGTAGAAAACGATATGGTGCCAGAATGAATGAACGGAAACAAGCATATAAAATGCACCTGTACCACATCTAACTACTTGCGAAGTAAAATGTCTGTAGTTTCAACTGTAGTGCTGCTACCGGAATTTGCCTGTAAAAAGCATGCAATTATCTCGCAAGAATCATTAATACAGGTATTTGAAAGCAAATGCCAATAGCACAGTTACAAGTATAGAACTACATACATTTTACTGTTCATGTCGCTCGCTTCGGTAAATATGCATGTTTCTATTCATATTCTGGCACCATGTGGTTTTACTATGACGAAATACATGCAGAACACACCGTGCAAACTTGCCAGCGTATGAACGTGTACAAGTAGTGTAATCAGTTGCTGCAGTTCCGTAGAAATTGTGGGAAAGCACGACACCCATGACGTTTTAGCACAAAATGTGTCGCTGGTTCAACAAAACATGCCCGTTTAGAGTAGCGTGAATAATAAATGGTCTAAGATAGGTATCCCTGATTACGAAAATACCAACAAACATTGTGACCTAAACAAATCGTGAAATCGGGTATCAGCTCTCGGTCTAATATAAATGGGAATATCAAGTGACCAATCGATGGCTTACAAACAGTCTGACTCCATGGCGTAAAAAATATTCACCATTGCGCGTAATGCGCATCCATTATAGCGTCGTGTTTGCATGCATGAATGTCCCTCGGTGAAGATACCCATTAAAAGTGAACAGCGGATTATAGTTGAGTTCGCGGAACAAATAAAAAATAATAATTATTGCATTAAAGATACGGGCGGTGTTGGCGGTGGGTATGCTGTTAAAATATTCACCTCCGCCACAAACAGAAGGAATAGTAAGAAATAGACAGACTTTGTTATGCCAATCGGAAATATGGCGCAAACAGTATCGTTTCCTGGCTTTTGTTTAGATCCGGATATGGTAAACATAAAGAGTGTTAGTTGTTACTGTTTTCCTGATATGGAAATAATAAAGAGCGTTTATATCATGTTTGTGTGAGTAACCAATATAATTGCGCTGTGTTATGTAAACAGAAGCACAACTTCTGTAACACGAGCAGTCTCATGTTATCTATCGTTTTCAGCACGAGCCCTGGTTATATTTGAACAAAATATAATACAGAATACATAGGCCACCTAGTTTGTTAATAAAAGTAGATTATCTGTTGCATTAGCGCGATCAAACTTTGCTATTTTGTTTTGCTTATTCGGCGAGGTGTCGCAGTGACTCTATTCTACTCAATTATCAGAACATAAACTGATTAATAACACTGGTTTCTTATCATGTACTAGGTAAATATGTCTGAGGAATAAATTACGCAAATGTGTGAACATAAATTAGCTATTTTTCATTATTTCGTGTGAAAATGAGCTTTTAAAAAACACGCTATTATGATGGTGTAGATCGTGACATAATAACGGTGTAGATGTGTTTTCTTTTTGTGACGGCTTAGAATAAATTCGTTGCACAAACCACTGCGTAGTCAGAAGGGAATTGCACTCCCTTTCCTAAGCCCATCATATATAATTCTTCAAATCCGTCCTTAAAATAGCATTCGGGTTGTTTATATTCGGGTTAACAGACGAAATTGTAGTATTGTATATTTCCTATACACTTTATACAAACATATCTCAGTTGCTATTTGGTATCCAAGAGACTATAACATTATGGTTGTTTATGTTAAATTGTAGTTAATTGTCTTGACCCCGTAACATGTCTAAATTGTCATTCAAATGGTGAATATCAAGTTCAGTATATTCCAGTTGATGTATATTCACCTGCAAATTAATTTCGCCACAAATATGTTAGCACAATCCAAAGAAAGGCATTGATTTATTTTGATTCGTGTAATTTTTTCTCATTTTGAACGTCATTTTTGGCATGACACGGGCGTACGTTAGGACCGTCTAAAACACACCACCCACGTTAGAGCACAAACATGAAAACCCACCATCGTAGTTCAAAGGTAGTCCTAATCTTGTAAATTTTAAAACTATAGTTCATGTGTGATTTACTAGAACACGATAGATGTTGTCTATTTTAAAGATAGCAATGTGTTGTGTTAAAAAAAATAACTAGGACTATAGTTCTAAAAATGTGAAAAAATATAATTGACCTAAGATGGCGACATTTCCATGGTTATTCGAGAATAGGAAACGGCTAATAGATTTGCAATATATATAGTACTTACCTTACTCGCGCGTATTTAAATTCGCATATATAGTTCTACTTTTCGAGCTTGAGAGCGTGAATTTAAAGCAGAGAAAAATAGCTTGCGCTAAATTTTAATACGAGTGAATTATAGTCTATCTATTTCCATATCATTGGCTACCCTACGGAATTTCCATCCACGATGTTTACGTACATACGACTGTGATTCCGCCGCAAACGGAACTAACCAAGCTTAGATATGCCAGATACGCAGAATTTTGCAGCTAAAATCAGACATTGCTTGATATTCATTTTTATTCACGATGAACTTGCAGTCCACTTACCCATGCACGACGAAAACTCCCACGTATGACTGAATAGTGGTAGTGTGAACGTTCACTTAAATTCCAACATTCACTTGACAATTTACTTGTTTCATTTCATCATCCAATCAATCTAAGAATTCTTTGCAGAAGATGATGAGTCATTAATTGAAGAGGCGCCATCCGATCGATACGCCAAGTACATGACTGCGGTCTACGTATGCCTATACTTATTGTGGGAAGAAATTATAACATCTTGACGTTTTTTATTTCGATATTGAATTGATAAAAAAAATACTGTGCTAATTTGAATATCATCCACATATAATTCATAATATCTCTTGGCCTGTTTGACTAACAACTCGTAAATATGAATATACCTGACTTATTTTCTAAATCGGAAATCTAATGAACAATGTCCCTATATGTTATTCGTGACAGAATATAGTGCACAATATTGACAATAACATCACAATTAAATACTTCACAAATTGATAGGTGCGTGAAGTTATTTCGACGTTCGATATTCATTCGATATTCGCGTGAAGTTAGTTCGACGTTCGACACTCGATATTCAAAACAAAAAATAAATTTTAGTTTTATGCATGAGGGGTGCGCCATGAGTTCAATTCGTGCTTTTTAGGTAGAATCGAATAATCACATTATGTACCTATTTCCCATTATATGTCGATTATGTGCGTATTTCTGAGAGGATATGTTGATTCTCCCGAAAACAAGCACATTATCTGCTAATAATAGAACTTATTTTAGGTAGATAATCTGCTTAGAATTGTCTGATTTGAGTCGATAATGTGTTGGAAATGAGAGCGTTTAAGTCGCATTATCAACTCATAATGAGACGATTCTAAGGAGATTATGTGCGGACAATGGACCAAATAAGCCAACTCACGACTTTTCAGGTGTACGCTCTTTAACTGTGGCCCGCGCCATAAAACGAAATAACGGATATGACTCCATTATCTGCTTATTTCAAAATCAAATAATCACATTATGTACCTATTTAACATTATAGGTCAATTATGTGCGTATTTCTCAGAGGATGTATTGCGAATACCATAGATGGACTGAAAATTTCGGTTAACATATCGAAAACAAAAAAATTGCAGATAAATTGATTGCACTATGAGACTTCTATAGACCTAATTCGTGCTCTCCAAAAATGTTCGATATTCATTCGATATTCAGGTATTGATTCGAGATTTGCGTGAAGTTAGTTGGACGTTCGATATTCGATATTCGGCACTTAGAAAAATAAATCGTTTTATGCATGAGGGGTGCGCCATGAGTCCAATTCGTGTTCTCCCACTGAAACTTCGTGCGAAATTCCGAGATTTTCCTGTTTTCCAGACCATTGCTGGACTTGAAAAAATTACACTTACACGACATATAGCTGTAGAGGGCGCAGGCTGTATTGACTGGCCGATTGAGCTGAAATTTGATAATTATAGTCACTCCCATATGAGAACTGCGCATGCCAATCTACAAGTCCAGACATGGTCCGCACTAGGAGAATATCGAATGAATATCGAACGTGAAATAAAATTTAAGCTAAAATAAAGCGAAAAATTTGTGAGTTGGAGAGCACGAATAAGGTCAATAGAAGTCTCCTAGTGAAATCCATATTTCTGCGAATTGTTTTTTCGATATGTTAGCCGAAATTTTCAGTCCAGCTATGGTATTCGATATTGAAAACGCATGACGATGACCGTGTCTGGACTTGTAGATTGGCATGTGCAGTTCTCATATGGGTGTTAATATAATTATCTAATTTAAGCTCAATCGGCCCGTCAATACAGCCTGCGTCCTGTATACAGCTACATGTCGTGTAAGTGTAAAAAAAAGTCCAGCTATGGTCTGGAAAACAGGAAAATATGAGTGCAATCAATTTTTCTCCGAATTTTGTTTTTCGATGTTAGCCGAAAGTTTCAGTCCATCTGTGGTATTCGCAACATATCCTCCCGGATTTATGGCGCAGGCCACAGTGAAAACACAGTTAAAGAGCGTACACCTGAAAAGTCGTGAGTTGTCTTATTTGGTCCATTGTCCGAATGTGACTAAAATGCTCGCATTTTCAGCACATTATCGACTCAATATGTGGCGACTCTAAGCATATTATCTACCTAAAATAAGTTCTATTATTAGCAGATAATGTGCTTGTTTTTGGGAGACAGGCTGAAATTTACACTTACATGACATATATCTTTAGAGGGCGCAGGCTGTATTGACGGACCGATTGAGCTGAACTTTGACAATTATAGTCACTCCCAAATGAGAACTGCACATTCCAATCTACAAGTCCAGATATGGTCAGCGTCATGCGTTTTGAATATCGAATACCAGCCTGTTCTCCCGAAAACAAGCACATTATCTGCTAATAATAGAACTTGATTTTAGTAGATAATCTGCTTAAAATACCTCATTTTGAATTGATAATGTGCTGAAATTGCGAGCATTTTAGTCATATTGTCGACTCATAATGAGGCGATTGTAAGCAGATTATGTGCGGACAATGAACCAAATAAGCCAACTCACGACTTTTCAGGTGTACGTTCTTTAACTGTGTTTTCACCGTGGCCTGCGCCATAAAACAGAATAACGGATATGAGTCCATTATCTGCTTATTTCAGAATTAAATAATCACATTATGGTTTAGTTCACATTATAGGTCGATTATGTGCGTATTTTCTGTAGGATATGTTGGTAAATTTTCAAAGTCCAGTTATGGTCTGGAAAACAGGAAAAGCGCGGAATTTCGCACGAAGTTTCAGTGGGAGAGCACGAATTGGACTCATGGCGCACCCCTCATGCATAAAACGAATTTTTTTTTTTTTTAATATTGAATATCAAAAGTCGAACGTCGAACTAACTTCACGCGAATCTCGAATGAATTCATATGGAACGTCGAACGCCGAACTAACTGCACACACCTCAAATTGATTGGGTAGTATTGAATTTTAACCAATTCGCATGACTCTCTCGTGAATATTGAGTTGTTTCACAATATCCAACCTACACCGTTATTGATTTCGCGTCATACATTCTTGTTGTTTTGGTATCCAAGCAACAATTTACATCGTCATAAAAAATAGTCTACACGGGAAAAAAATGTCGTTTTAATTATTGTTGATTAAATAAATTTTATAAAACGCACCACAAGGAGCCAAATGCCATAATGTATGTGTATAATCATAATAACATTATCCCGACAAAGTTTTACAACAAAGGCAGTACCGGTAACGCCAACAATAGTGCAACCCCCCCCCCCCCCACAGTTTCCTCGCCTCGTTGTTGCCAATCGTCAGCCACGTTGGTTTCAAACCTGTTTTTGACAATAATATCCATAAATCCACAAAGAATATGGTATTCACGTGACAACCGACATCATTACAATTAGGTTTCTCAAGGGCGATATTCCTTAAAAAATATCACGATTTACAGAGCACCATACCCATCCGAACTACCTATATCGGCCATCGTGTATGTGTATACACCGTTTGCTACACCGTATGCTACACCGATCTTGCACCACTGTGTCGTCGTGCAAGATTTTTCACTTTTATATTTGCCATCGGTGGCTGTAAATTGTATTCTGTTCACATAGTTCCCCTTCATAGATGGACTGAAGCAGTATAAAAGGCATGCGCTATGATAATGGAGGTTTCCCAATTAATAAGCTATTGGATACTCGAACAATATAAATTTTATACATACAGATGTAACGTTAACAATACAAGAATAATTAAATGACATCAATGTATAGTCCACGTTAATTATACATTAATTACTAGGATTAACGTTTCATGACGGTAGCAGCGCTGGTGCAGCATTAAATATCATATGCCATGCAGTGCATTCCCTTATACATATATGCGAGTCTCCCATATATAGAGAGCCTCGCATATATAATATAATGCACAAGCTGGTTTACAAGTTCAAGGTAAATATTTTTCGGCCAATGCATTCTCTTATATATGCGAGGCTACACATGGGAGACTCGCATATATGAGAGAATGTATTGACACAGGGTTATCGCAAAATTTCAGGAAGCTCTAGTCATGGAAGGGTTAAATATTTTATGTTTGAGGCCTCGGTTATTTATTTTCCGAGCCATCAATACACAGTTTCATTCACAAACAGCGTCATGCGTCAGACTTAGTTGCGATCGTCGGTTGTGTTGGTCTGTTGCGACACGATACCTTGTCTGTGTTAGTGCCACCGCACACGCTACGATTAAAATCGTAAGTGGGGAAAATCGCAGGTGGTGAAAATTGACTTTCCCGCAGACGCTACGGTGCTGCGATGTATACAGCTACGATTTTATCCACGTGATCGATCATATGATAGCAAAATGTTATATCACATTCTCCGCATTATGCAATTATATACATATATACGTGGCATGTATCTCAATTTTCTAAACTAAAACGTTCAGACGACCACGATACAAGTTGAACTTGAAAGTTCAAGTGAAATTGAATATTGTTTTATTTTGACATTTTTGTACCTGTCAACTCCACAGCTGCCCCAATTTCAACAATTGCGGCAGCCCTCTTCTCCTTGTCTGCATAGCAGATGGCTGATATATAGTATAGGCCTGCACTCCCTGTCGTGCCACATCTCCACCAATGTGGCCTCGTTTTTGTAAGTCCAAGAAGTTTGTGAACTTTGCGCCATTTTTTAATTTTCGTGGTATTTACAACATGACCAGTGCGACAATGGTCATGTGACAGCTACGATCGCGCGCGTTGCCAAGGTCACGCCACGATTTTCCTGGTAAAAATCAAACAGTGCTTGATCGCTACGGTTTTGGCTACGATGTTGTCGAGGCATGCGCATTGGATGCTCCACCTGCGATTTCCCCCACTTTCGATTTTAATCGCAGCGTGTGCGGTGGCACTTAGTCCGTTCACACGATTCGCCCAATGCGTTGCGCACGTACGTTGCGTTATAACACATGCAGATGTTCCGATTAAATTTAATTGCAGCTGCATATAATAAGTTCGATATATGTATAAATGCAATGTTGCAAATCAATCTATCAAATTGCACCCAATCGGACGCAACGGATTCGTCTAGACACACATCAATAAAATAGGGGGAAAGGTATACCTTTTTTTTTACCCTGTGCCAATGAATTCTCTTATATATGCGAGTCGACCATAGGTCGCCTCGCATATATAAGAGAATGCATTGGCCTAACAATTTTTTACAATTTTAATAATTTGTTCTTGTATTCTTTAACAATTTTATAAGTTCACCCATACGGAGCCCCAGACAAACATGAGCAGACGACACTCTTCTATGTGCTCCTATATATGTGTGGGGCCCCCTGCAGGGTAATGGATGTTTTTTTTATTTTATGTCCTAAAAATTGTAAGAAACATTTATTTAAAAAACATGGTCGACTCGCATATATAAGAGAATGCATTGGCACAGGGTAAAAAAATCACGACTTCCGACTGGATTTGACATATATATATTCTAGCCAGATACGAACGATATGTGGCATCAGAGTGCCCATTTAACAATATAATGTAGTTCACTTCAACGCGTTCAATACTAAGCGGAATATCCCGTCAGTTATAACATTATGTATTGGAATGATTTATTATTCATTTGGAGGCGTGCTCATGTAATATGAGCAGACAACAGCCAAACGACAAGATAATACAAGTGTAGAATGTTTTCTATTAATTGGTGCATGCATGGAAAATGTTCACATAATAAGTTCAACAAACGACCTATATATGTTCGCCACTCCCACGACTGCGAGACTAAGCAGCCTCGTGGAGTTCAGATTGTTAACACCGAGTTCATCTGCCAATCTAGTTATCTGAAACATCTATAGCTAGCCTGCAGAAATATATATATTATATATATAAACTAGCTGAAACAGGCTCCCTTTATGCAGCGTCGGAGGGCCCTATATATGTGCGCGCTTGGTGCACATTTTGATCTTAGACTGAACCTTTATTCAACGGCGGTCCCATTGTGCGCGAAGCGCACATTTCGATCGTTTAAATATTTCAATTAAGGATACTATGGGCTTATTCCAGAATCAAATAAGTTTAATATAAACCAATGTAAATATTTAGGTCGAATATGAACCTATGTGGATGACACGGGCCAGAGTTAAAACACATTATAAAGAGCGTACATCTGGTGCTGCAGCATATCCTCTGCAAATAGGTTCATATTGGACCTAAATATTCACAGAGGTTGATATTGGACTTATTTGATTCTGAAATAAGCCATAGCGAGGTTATCAAAAACAAATTGTTTTTATTTATTTATTTAATTAAAATTTTTAATCTAAATTTTGAAAAACAAACGTAGTTATGACCTCCGCCAGGGTACCCCGTGTTACCACACATAAATAACACTTGATATATTTTGAGACAAAATATCGCTATAGCGACAGAATAAATTAAAGCACACAATCCAAAACAGTCTAGTGTCGGCTATTGAGAAGACAGCTGAATTCGTGGAGTTTTAATAAACATGTTCTAAAATACTTTGTGGAATAGCAGAGGTTTAATCACTATATGTGGCATCTGTGATGTTGTAAGTTGATGCCAGTTGGCGGGTGAGGTTGGATTCGGCTGATTCCGCCTAAGTGTATTTAAACGACGATCAAATTGTATAAATATTAATCATACCAAATGAGCTTTGCGCGGTTTATCTATATTATAGTCTACTAGCAGGTTAGCCCGCCACCGGCGGCTTGTCCGAAACATGACATTTTTTTAATATTTGTTTTTAATTTTTAGCTCCACGCGTTTCAATAAGAAAAATTTGTACCCGGTAGCTCCACCCGTTTCCGAGATCTGGTCTGCGCATGCGCGAAGCTGGCGTCGCACGGACTCGGCGACCCGATAAAATTTGTACCCGGCGCAAGATACATTCACATAGCAAATTTCAAGTCGATAGCTCCACCCGTTTCCGAGATCTCGTCTGCGCATGCGCTGCACGGGCGTCGCATGGACTCGGCGACCCGATAAAATTTGTACCCGGTGCAAGATACATTCACATAGCAAATTTCAGGTCGATAGCTCCACCCGTTTCCGAGATCTGCCTTTCTGCATAATATTTCGAGCGATAACATTGCATTGAAATGTCAGACTCCCATCGTGAACCTCAACACGAAGTAAACACGTGTTTCGAGCGATAACATTGCATTGAAATGACTCCCATCGTAAACCTCAAGACGACGTAAAACACGTGTTGCGTTCTAGGAAATGCACTCAATGCAGATGCTAATAACGTTGACTTCGTATATATATATATAATGACGTTATTAACCCCGGTCGTGCCGTTTGAGCTGATTTTTATGACTGGGAGTGGAGTACGGGTGCTCGGAGCTTCTGGAAAACGCGTGGACGACATCGTACGTGGTATTTTACCTTTAGATAGGAAGTTTGAGCTCAATCTGTCCAGCCGTTCCCGTCCTAATGTACTATTTCGAGCGATAACAATTGTCAGACTCCCATCGTGAACCTCAACACGAAGTAAACACGTGTTTCGAGCGATAACATTGCATTGAAGTCAGACTCCCATCGTGGACACACAAGACGACGTAAACACGTGTTTGTTCCGGTATAACTTTGGAGACTGACTTCATATATATATATAATGACGTTATTAACCCCGGCCGTGCCGTTTGAGCTGATTTCGATGACTGGGAGTGGATAAAAGGTGCTCAGAGCTTCTCGAAAACACATCTACGGCGGTGTCGGTGGGATTTTACACTTACATACGAAATTTGATCTCAATCTGTACACGCGTTTTGGATTCTATGAAGTACACACACATATACGAAGTCTCAAAATATATAGTACTAGCAGGTTAGCCCGCCACCGGCGGCTTGTCCGAAACATGACATTTTTTTAATATTTGTTTTTAATTTTTAGCTCCACGCGTTTCAATAAGAAAAATTTGTACCCGGTAGCTCCACCCGTTTCCGAGATCTGGTCTGCGCATGCGCGAAGCTGGCGTCGCACGGACTCGGCGACCCGATAAAATTTGTACCCGGCGCAAGATACATTCACATAGCAAATTTCAAGTCGATAGCTCCACCCGTTTCCGAGATCTGCCTTTCTGCATAATATTTCGAGCGATAACATTGCATTGAAATGTCAGACTCCCATCGTGAACCTCAACACGAAGTAAACACGTGTTTCGAGCGATAACATTGCATTGAAATGACTCCCATCGTGAACCTCAAGACGACGTAAAACACGTGTTGCGTTCTAGGAAATGCACCCAATGCAGATGCTAATAACGTTGACTTCGTATATATATATATAATGACGTTATTAACCCCGGCCATGCCGTTTGAGCTGATTTTTATGACTGGGAGTGGAGTACGGGTGCTCGGAGCTTCTGGAAAACGCGTGGACGACATCGTACGTGTTATTTTACCTTTAGATAGGAAGTTTGAGCTCAATCTGTCCAGCCGTTCCCGTCCTAATGTACTATTTCGAGCGATAACAATTGTCAGACTCCCATCGTGAACCTCAACACGAAGTAAACACGTGTTTCGAGCGATAACATTGCATTGAAGTCAGACTCCCATCGTGGACCCCCAAGACGACGTAAACACGTGTTTGTTCCGGTATAACTTTGGAGACTCTGACTTCATATATATATATAATGACGTTATTAACCCCGGCCGTGCCGTTTGAGCTGATTTCGATGACTGGGAGTGGATAAAGGGTGCTCAGAGCTTCTCGAAAACACATCTACGACGGTGTCGGTGGGATTTTACACTTACATACGAAATTTGATCTCAATCTGTACACGCGTTTTGGATTCTATGAAGTACACACACACACACACACATACACACATATATACGAAGTCTCAAAATATATAGTATAGACTAGCAGGTTAGCCCGCCACCGGCGGCTTGTCCGAAACATGACATTTTTTTAATATTTGTTTTTAATTTTTAGCTCCACGCGTTTCAATAAGAAAAATTTGTACCCGGTAGCTCCACCCGTTCCGAGATCTGGTCTGCGCATGCGCGAAGCTGGCGTCGCACGGACTCGGCGACCCGATAAAATTTGTACCCGGCGCAAGATACATTCACATAGCAAATTTCAAGTCGATAGCTCCACCCGTTTCCGAGATCTCGTCTGCGCATGCGCTGCACGGGCGTCGCATGGACTCGGCGACCCGATAAAATTTGTACCCGGTGCAAGATACATTCACATAGCAAATTTCAGGTCGATAGCTCCACCCGTTTCCGAGATCTGCCTTTCTGCATAATATTTCGAGCGATAACATTGCATTGAAATGTCAGACTCCCATCGTGAACCTCAACACGAAGTAAACACGTGTTTCGAGCGATAACATTGCATTGAAATGACTCCCATCGTAAACCTCAAGACGACGTAAAACACGTGTTGCGTTCTAGGAAATGCACTCAATGCAGATGCTAATAACGTTGACTTCGTATATATATATATAATGACGTTATTAACCGCGGCCGTGCCGTTTGAGCTGATTTTTATGACTGGGAGTGGAGTACGGGTGCTCGGAGCTTCTGGAAAACGCGTGGACGACATCGTACGTGGTATTTTACCTTTAGATAGGAAGTTTGAGCTCAATCTGTCCAGCCGTTCCCGTCCTAATGTACTATTTCGAGCGATAACAATTGTCAGACTCCCATCGTGAACCTCAACACGAAGTAAACACGTGTTTCGAGCGATAACATTGCATTGAAGTCAGACTCCCATCGTGGACCCACAAGACGACGTAAACACGTGTTTGTTCCGGTATAACTTTGGAGACTCTGACTTCATATATATATATAATGACGTTATTAACCCCGGCCGTGCCGTTTGAGCTGATTTCGATGACTGGGAGTGGATAAAAGGTGCTCAGAGCTTCTCGAAAACGCATCTACGGCGGTGTCGGTGGGATTTTACACTTACATACGAAATTTGATCTCAATCTGTACACGCGTTTTGGATTCTATGAAGTACACACACATATACGAAGTCTCAAAATATATAGTATAGATAGATAAGGCAGTGTGAGTAATCCCAGACTATTGAATAGCTACACAAATAGCAAGGGAGTATCATTATTATCAGACTAGTATCATTGTTATCAGACTAGTATCATTATTATCAGACTAGTATCATGCCAGTGTCAACCTACCACAAATATCGGCAGGATTCACGCGGCGTGCGGTGCGAAATCGGGCGGATTCGCCTAATAATATAGAACACACAATATGCTATGGGTGCTTGCAGAAGGCACTAAATTAATGCCCTAATTAATCGACTTCGTAACCACAGCAGAATTATGGGTAACTTTTCAGGATTTAGTCGGAAATATGGCTTGTTGCCATTCACCGGAAAGCTCTCGGCGAGAGCTTTCCGATGAATGGCAACAAGCCATATTTCCGACTAAATCCTGAAAAGTTACCCATAATTCTGCTGTGGCTAAGAAGTCGATTAATTAGGGCATTACTGATCACATAGCAAAATTAACGAGAACATCTGCATCATAATAACATATCGCGCGATTTGTCTGCGATTATTCGGTTAACAACAACGACTTTTACATTGACGATAAAGAACGAAGACACTGGAATCACAATATTTTTGTCAGGGTCAGTTTTGGACTGTGAGTGTGCATCGATGTACCATGCAGTCATTTAAAACAAAAACACATCTATGCCTCTAAAGGGAAAGCCAAAGACGCTTTTGCTGCTCGTCATGTGCGATCCGCACGGCAAATGCCTTATACCAATCAGAAGGTAGTCGTGTGCATGGTATTTGTAATGCGAATTAAAGATATGGGCGGCGTTGGCGGTGGGTTTGCTGTTAAAATATTCACCTCCGCCAAAAACCGCCATAAACAGAAAGAATAGTGAAATATAGACATATTTTGTTCTTATACCAATCATAAATATGGCATAAACAGTATGTTATTGTCAAATGTTTTTCCTTTGTTATGTAAACAAAAGCAAAAAAACATTACAGAACCTGGCTTTTGTTTAGATCCGGATATGGTAAACATAAAGAGCGTTATTTGTTACTGTTTTCCTGATATGGAAATAATAAAGAGCGTTTATATCATTTGTGTGTGATTAACCAATAGAATTGCGCTGTTATATAAACAGAAGCAAAACTTCAGTAACACGGGAAGGCTCTTGTTTACGTACACCATCGTACGTCTTGACGACAATATACTATTTACGCGCTGATTATGTTTGGCATATGAACAAAACTATATATATTTTAATATTCCTTCTGTTGATGGCGATTTGAACAAATAAGAAGATTTCTGAAACGAACATGGCCCGTGCCTTTAAACATGTGTGAATTAAACACATAAGCGGCGAAAGCTCATTGAAGATCAGAGGGGGTGTGACTAATTAGTGCCCGGGCACGCCCGGGCACGCCCGGGCACGCCCGGGCAAGCCCGGGCACGCCCGGGCAGGCCCTGGTGATCTCATGGACCCGCAGACAGTCTAATATGATGTCATATGGTAGTAGGATACAGAATAAGCATATATTAGGAAAATTGACATGCTGTGTCGTCCACCGCCGGGTTTATTAACCATTTAAATGCCGATATTGACTAAAAGAACCCGGGAGAGCCCAGACGGACGCATAGACCCGACCATATTATATATTGATGACTAATGGTTGCGAGGCACTTACTAAAGGTATATTGCAAATATTGACTCGCTATCTCGTTCGCGGCCGGCTTCATTAACCCCTTAAATGACGATATGTGCCAGAAGAACATGGCGCAAGCCCGGGCACGCCCGGGCAGGCCCTGGTGGTCTCATGGGACGCAGACAGTCTAATATGATGTCATATGGTAGTAGGATACAGAATAAGCATATATTTTGAAAATTGACTTGCTGTGTCGTCCACCGGCGGGTTTATTAACCCTCTAAATATCGATATTAACTAAAAGAACCCGGGAGAGACCGGACGGACACAGAAACCTGATAATATTATATATTGATGACTAATGGTAGCGAGGCACTTACTAAAGGTATATTGCAAATATTGACTCGCTATCTCGTTCGCCGCCGGCTTCATTAACCCCTTAAATAACGATATGCGCCAGAAGAACGCGGCAAGCCCGGGCAAGCCCGGACAGGCCCTGGCTGCCTCCTGAACCCGCGGACAGTCTAATACAAGAAAACTAAGATGCATGCATCAGGTCGGCCGTGAACTATCTACCATAGAATTGTTGTAGCTATCGATTATACATTTTGGAACACCTGTCTGTATGTATGTGTGTATGCGTGAATGCATGTGTGTATGTGTTATATACTCTAACACTGCTCGACTGATCCGACTCGGATTTGGTATTTAACGTGTCAACTTGACCTCGCTCATAGGCATGTTTCTGGACCTTGACCGATCCGACTAAAAATTTGTGTGTAGGACTACTTCGATCCCGGGAGCAATATTGACGGGTCCAATTTCACGTGGGACCATGTTCTCGAACGTGCTGATGTAGGCATGTTTCTGGACTATTTGGACGGGTCAAATCTTGATCCCGACCTGACTTTGACATTCAAAAAGATCAATTCAAGGTCAAATCTGGTAAAACGAAGTATTTCAACGAAATATAATACCTACTGTTACTTTTGTCCCAGGAGTGTTTCGGGTGGGTCAAATTATGACCCTGACCTGATCTTGACATTCAAAATTGTCAATTCAAGGTCAAATCGGGTAAAGCCGGGCGGATTTCGACGGGTACTTTTGTCGTGACTTTTGTCCGGGGAGTGTTTTGGGCGGGTCAAATCGTGACCCGACATGACGTTCACCTTTAAAATGGTCAATTCAAGGTTAAATCGCGCAATTCTCCGAAAATCAGAGGGGAACATCCCGGACGAAGTAGGGTCCACCAGCTACTATTATATATTTCTAGATTTAGTTACAAACTAAATACCTGTATATTGTACAAAGAAATGTTTGACAAATATATCTGTATCAATATTACCATACGGGTCATTAAAATAGATACGACGAAACAAATTTTGAAGGGTGCATGGTATCAGGTAAATTTTTATATTTCAAATGATGACAGGAATGCGGAAAGTTGAAGTACCTACGTAATACTGGCTATCCGAATGAAGAGATATACATGTATATAAAACCAAAATAGAAGATGACTGCTGGCGACAATGTTTTCCAAAAAAATTCAAAGCATTCGATAGCTCCCATCTAGTTGTCAGCCCGAAGATCAATATAAAGTGTGGTGACTATCAGATGAGGGATATGACTGTACAGTTGCTAAACAATTCAGTCACGCAAAAGAGGATCAAACAGTAAGATACCAAATTGCTGCCTGTGGTAATGTTTTTTAACGAAATTCGGGAAAATTAGATTACTCTCCCCCTGGTTATCCAGAAGATCATTGTGGAATCTGGTGACGATCGGACAAGGGGTGTCGTCTGTAGGATCAACCAAATTATTTAGCCATACAAATAGTAAAATTCAAGATCACCGCTGGCAGTGATGTCTTCACAAGGACAGCTTGAGAACAAAACATGGCTCACATCTAGCGGTGACCCAAACTATCCACATGAGAAAAAGTTCTCCAATAAAAGCTGGCTGCAGGGTGCGCCAATTGATTCAAATTCGAAATTTAACAGGGTGTACTGCTTGTGGCCATGTTTTCCCCGCAAATTTGATAGACTGATGGACAAAACCACTGAATCCGTTGAATCAATATACATGTATACATGGATTAATGTATATGCATTGTTATACACAGTACTGGTATATAAAGGTACTGAACATAACAATATTACTAGTATACACAAAATAAACCATATATCATGGCTATGGGTTCTAATATCCGAATATGACAGCTGATAACTTGGTGTGAATTGAAGAGTGGTGGTGTCTCACGTATATCTAACCCTCCATGTTAGAAACATGCCATTAAATGTCATAAGTATAATCTAGCTTGAGGACAGAAGTTATCCATAAAAACCCCCCTTAATTCAACCAGGTCCTCGCGCGATGTATGGTCGATCACATGATGATCTAAGGGGGGTTAGAATTGTTGTATAAAAACAGCACTGCATGTAAATATAAAATAAAATAGTGCTACATCTTATTACAGATTATTGCCATATATAATCAGTGACTATACAGACAGTCTGACAAAATAAAGTTTCAGTGACACTCTATCCGAAGAGGGGAATAATTCCATCTGTTACAGTCAATGGAGCAATTATGAATCTGGAAAGGTGAAATTTCTAAGTAATACTAGATATCGACATGACGCGATAACATATAACGTAAATGCAATATGGCCGCTGGCGACCATTTTTTCCTATAAAATTAAAAAAATATTTGATAGCTCTCATCTGATAGATCAATATCAAGATAAATATGAAGTTTAGTGATGATCGGATGAGTGAAGTGGACTGTGCTAAACGGTTTAGTAATGCTTAAAAAGATTTTTACCTTAATATTTTTATGTTCACTTTATAAACTTCACTGAGTCATCTTTGTCATGTATTGAGTTTGATATCTTTTGTTAACAGTTTATAAATCATGTATGTCTCATGTTTGTTATTTTAATTTATGTGTTTATTATCATTAAATAAAGTTGAATTCCTTAAACAGATTCTTACCTCAATGTTTTTATGTTCACTTTATAAACTCCACTGAGTCATCTTTGTCATGTATTGAATTTGATATCTTTTGTTAACAGTTCATAAATTATGTATGTCTCGTGTTCGTTATTATATTATATACACTTTATAGTGTGTTTCAGAACGAAAACAAAATGAATAAAATCAACAAATTTGTAAATTTAAAATCAATTCAAACGTTGTTGTATTCCATGTCTCAGCCCGGACATATACACCAAATTTCAATAATATTCATTGAGAAACAACGGACCAAACGCCATATAACACCCCGTATGCATCTTTTATTCCGAGTTGGCCTTTTATTCCGAGTTGGCACGCGCCGATTGGGCGAGTTAGCCCTGGGGCGAGTACGCCGATTCCGACACCTTTTCTATTTGCAGCAGGTTAAGTTTACGCGTAATTTAATTTACAAAGTTCCCCAATTGGTATCGTAAATAGAGCGACCTTATTTGACAGAGAATGCCTCTGTTATTGATTATAAAGTTGCTATACATTAAAAACGACAATTCACATGCTCGTTCAAGCGCAGTAGTCTATTTTCCCCATGTTAAAGGACATCCACAAATACTAAATAACGCTAACTTACTGCCGAATGTTTTACACGACAACTGTTAACATATTTGGGCTGAATTCATCTGACGCGGTATTATTCCTCAAAATAAACAACAAAACCATCGTTACTTGGAAATGTAGTTTGGGCTAACATTTACATAAATCCTCCACATCATTATTCCGACACACACGTCAGATGAAAAACTCACATGAAGTAACCGGCCAAATTGGCCGAAATGATTCCGTACGGTAGTAGGATTCTGAATAAGCATGCAAATTTACTTGCTGTGTCATCAACCGGCGGGTTTATTAACACTTTAAATGCCGATATTAACTTAAAGAACCCGGGAGAGCCTCGACTGACACAGCGACCCGATCATATTATATATTGATGAATAATGGGATCGAGGCACTTACTAAAGGTATATTGCAAATACTGACTCGCTATTCCGTTCGCGGTCGGCTTTATTAATCCCTTAAATGACGATCTGGACCAAGAGAGCACGGGAAAGCCCGGGCAAGTCCGGGCAGGCCCTGATGGCCTCATGGGCCCGCGGACAGTCTAATATGATGTCGTGTGGTAGTAGGATATATACAGAATAAGCATAGATTATGAAAATTGAGTTGCTGTGTCGTCCACCGGCGGGTTAATTAACCATTTAAATGCCGATATTAACTAGAAGAACCCTGGAGACTTCTCGGGTTCGGTGATACCTTCGGGTTTGGCGATATACCACGTACACGGGGTGAACTACGGGAATACATAATAAGGTTTTAGAGAACTTATAAACTTTATTTCATCTAAACGGCACTATCAGTAAATAAAATATATATATATATATATATATATATATATATATATATATATATATATATCACATCACCTTGAAACATTTTATACATAAATATATTTGCATGTAAAAATCATACTGTGCACAACATTTCCCGGAAATAGAATCGCTTGAATGATATTACTATAATGGAGACAGAAGTACGATAACAAAACTCCATCCAAATAATTGTCATTTCAATTTCAGAAATGAAACTATGCGTCATGCATAATTTATATTCCATTAATCTCTATATTTTCCCTTTTGGTAGGTTATAGAACTTAAAATTGCAGGACATTTTGTCCGAGAAAAACAGAATAGCTATCTTCAACTAAGTTGTTCTGTGTATAGATCAGTTAAAATTTCTAAATTCTCAGATAAACAGAATATTTGTGTATACGCGTATAATTTCCAGGAATGTTCGGGAAACAATATGTACATGATAGTATAAAAGCATTTATGGGGAAAACTCACAACAGCTGAAACGAAAAATGTCCACCAACAGTACTATATAAGCCACACATATATACACGTGTTTGCAATATAGGGCAAATGAATATAATTTTGTCAAATTGTTTAGAACATTTCCCGGAAATCTAATCACTCGAACTTCCATATATATGTGTATTTTCGAAAGATTTATGGGACATTTTCAAATGTTTACAGTTAACAAAGGATGCTAAAACTAGTTAGTAACAATTGGGTGATTGGCGGAATGTTCATATGTTAAACTTCAAGAGTGATTGATTTCTAACTAATTTGTTTCTCACAGTTCGTGCATATATGATTTCCAGGAATGTTCATGAAACAATTTATGAATAATATATAACAAGCAAAACAAATATGAGAACCACAAGATATATAACAATCATACCTACTAATAGCACAATTGAAAGTATAATATATACATACACGTGAATAGATATATAATTCAAAACTTTTTCAAACTGTTTGCATAGTTCTACCCAATAACATAGCTTTCTGCACAAGGTCTTCGTCAGTGATGATATATCATCACTGATGAAGGCCTGATGCCGAAAGCTATGTTATTGAACAGATCTAACTAGATGTGCCCCTGTCTTAGTGGGTGACCCATGATGTGCCAGATGTTTGCAATATTGTATAAGAATGGTATCGCTTATTTGAAGTTGATACCATATTGACGTATTTTCAAAATACACTGAGGTTGATCGAATGTTTAAAACTTTAACAGAATACTAGCTACTGGCTGTACATATCAAACATGTAAAACCTGGTGTTGTAGCATAACAATTTGCGTAAATGGGTGAATTCCAGGACATTGTAGTATTCAAATAAAATTTCAGAAAAGTAAGCTACTCTAAAGAAAATCGGAAAATAACTATGTATATATATGTGATTTAATACATGACCTTTTTTCGCTAAGGATAGTAACGATGCTCTCTCTTCAAAACTGACCGAACTATGTTATTGTCAATGCTTATTACATTATTTGTATGTATCACACGCTCGATCAGACTGTTTAAAATTCAGAACCACTAGAATTGCAACATTGGACTTGGAAGAAACAAACATTGAAACATCGATTGAACTATCAAATTAAAATCACATAGACACTATATAGTCACTATCAAATAAGAAGTATTGTCAGTTTTTTTGTCTTTTCGGTGCGCTGGATGTCTTTGCCGATTTTGTACGTTTTTTCTGCGATGGTTTTCGTGCCATTGGTGTTGTTCGTGGAACGGTTAGTGTACCATCTGTTGATGTTACTGTGCTTGATTTCCTCGATTGACCGCTTAAAAATTTACGGACCTTGCATGATTTCTCGTCTGTCATAGTTGTCCACTGTGAATGAAGCACACGAAATTTCTTCATATGTGGAGCAAGTTCGTAGTTCCCTTGTCCGTGAATCGCTCGTCTGATGTCCATATGTTGTAATTTGACGATGGTATGGATTTTGGAAATAAGTTCTGGTAACTTTTGGCTTTTCAAATTTGTCGAAAGCTTAAGAAGGTGGTTTATCGGCTCGCACGAATTGTTAGTCCACTCGATCGTTGACTTTCCTTGAAGAGATGGCTCGAATATGTAACGCCGAATGGAAGGAAGAATTTTTGAGAAATAATTATTGAAGCCAGGTACGATAACATCGTATTCCTCAAGCAAACGTAACGACTCCAGATCGAAGGTATACTCATCTTCGCTGGAGAGAAGACCTTTGTCCGAAAAAATTTCGCTAACGATCTTCTTAACAATATTTGCAATATATACCTTTGGTAAGTGCCTCGCTACCATTAGTCATCAATATATAATATGGTCGGGTCTATGCGTCCGTCTGGGCTCTCCCGGGTTCTTTTAGTCAATATCGGCATTTAAATGGTTAATAAACCCGCCGGTGGACGACACAGCAAGTCAATTTTCCTAATATATGCTTATTCAGTATCCTACTACCATATGGCATCATATTAGACTGTCTGCGGGCCCATGAGACCACGAATACCTGCCCGGGCGTGCCCGGGCTTGCGCCATGTTCTTCTGGCGCATATCGTCATTTAAGGGGTTAATGAAGCCGGCCGCGAACGAGATAGCGAGTCAATATTTGCAATATATACCTTTAGTAAGTGCCTCGCTACCATTAGTCATCAATATATAATATGGTCGGGTCTATGCGTCCGTCTGGGCTCTCCCGGGTTCTTTTAGTCAATATCGGCATTTAAATGGTTAATAAACCCGCCGGTGGACGACACAGCAAGTCAATTTTCCTAATATATGCTTATTCTGTATCCTACTACCATATGGCATCATATTAGACTGTCTGCGGGCCCATGAGACCACCAAGACCTGCCCGGGCGTGCCCGGGCTTGCGCCATGTTCTTCTGGCGCATATCGTCATTTAAGGGGTTAATGAAGCCGGCCGCGAACGAGATAGCGAGTCAATATTTGCAATATATACCTTTAGTAAGTGCCTCGCTACCATTAGTCATCAATATATAATATGGTCGGGTCTATGCGTCCGTCTGGGCTCTCCAGGGTTCTTTTAGTCAATATCGGCATTTAAATGGTTAATAAACCCGCCGGTGGACGACACAGCAAGTCAATTTTCCTAATATATGCTTATTCTGTATCCTACTACCATATGGCATCATATTAGACTGTCTGCGGGCCCATGAGACCACCAAGACCTGCCCGGGCGTGCCCGGGCTTGCGCCATGTTCTTCTGGCGCATATCGTCATTTAAGGGGTTAATGAAGCCGGCCGCGAACGAGATAGCGAGTCAATATTTGCAATATATACCTTTAGTAAGTGCCTCGCTACCATTAGTCATCAATATATAATATGGTCGGGTCTATGCGTCCGTCTGGGCTCTCCAGGGTTCTTTTAGTCAATATCGGCATTTAAATGGTTAATAAACCCGCCGGTGGACGACACAGCAAGTCAATTTTCCTAATATATGCTTATTCTGTATCCTACTATACCATATGGCATCATATTAGACTATCTGCGGGCCCATGAGACCACTAAGACCTGCCCGGGCGTGCCCGGGCTTGCCCGGGCACTAATTAGTCACACCGATCAGAGGGTATCGTAAGTTTTCTGTCTGTGTAACGCATAACTGTTTAACTCTTTATTTATGAAATTCTCATCGATCCCTTTGGCAATGCCCAGATAATAAATTCAACGAACGACCATAGGCTGTTTCTAGAAATTATCATATAAACATTCCCCACAAATGAATAAGAATCCTTCTACACTTGTACATATGCTAATTTAGCTGTGAACTGCTTACATATATTGTAGATCCCTGCATGCAGATGAATACTATAGACCATTCCATATTCATATTTTCACTTTCCTTCTACAGCAAATTAGTGTTAAAATAGCATCACATTGGTTATGCCAACGAATGTCACTTGATTTCACTTATTTTTCGAGAAACTGACTCCAGATTTGAAAGTTAAAAAATGTTGTTTTATTCCAGTTGTGTATAGATACCGATTGCAAAACTGGAAGTTTATTCACAATTGTATGACCATAGACCATATTATATATATGAATAAACCGTATATGAAAGAGTAATGTGTGCAGAAGCTGCTGATAGAAAAGTTTTATGGTTCAAAATGCATAGTAAAGTTTTCTGCTTCAAGATGCATGTTTAACCGTATATGAAAGAGAAATGTGTGCAGAAGCTACTGCTGATAGTAAAATTTTATGCTTCAAGATGCATGCTTTCTAAGTTTTTAGTCGATATGCTTTCCCCTACCATAATATTCCGCCATTAAAAATTTAAGTCAGTTTCCGAAAGATGAGTGAAATCCAGAGATATTACGAATTATATTTATTCAACACAAACATGATTTAAAAGGAATGATTAAATAATTGTACAAATTAAACAGTTGTTTAAAAATGGACAAAAAACGCCCCAAAATGGCATTCGGAAAAAAGAGTCATATAGGGCCATAACTTTTTTCTTCACCAATTTTGTTTTCGATATTTATTCACAGTTTGTTCAATCTAGTATATTTAATAGGTTATGAGCTGAGAAAAGTAGGGCATATATGGATATGTATTTATTGAGTTACGTGACCTCACATATGACGTTTCATCATGCGAGTTTATGTATTTATTCCTGAAAGTATAATTCTGTTACAATTAGTTCTTGACTAAACAGATGTATCAACCTATTATCTAATCTCATTGGTGTAAACAGGGCGTTGAGTTTATTCCGACGTTCCATAGAGAGTCACCCATCGTCACGCAAATCCACATACACACCGTGGACAGCCATCCTGTAATATCTGTCAATGTTGCAAAATAGTATAATATACTTATGTATATAGGCCCAAACAACAAGGCATAGTTCAGTCCCCTGCTATGCTGATCTGAGCACTGCCAAACACATCATGTGAGGAAATAACTCATATTTTTATTTAACCCTTTGCCCAACAAAACGGCCAAAACCGGCCAAATAAAACTTCAACAGCCTAAAATATCTTCGGTCTGTCTCAATAGAACCATACAAATATGGATATCATTGGAACCGGCTCCTTGACCACATTGTGATAGTTACAGTTAAGCCCTGTGCCAATGCATTCTCATATATATGCGAGTCGACCATAGGTCGCCTCGCATATATAAGAGAATGCATTGGCCTACATTCTTTAACAATTTTATAATTTTTATTTTGTTAAGCCAATGCATTATCTTATATATGCGAGGCGACATATGGTCGACTCGCATATATAAGAGAATTCATTGGCACAGGGCCCTTCTGTTGGGTAAAGGGTTAACGATTCAATTTGCATTATTCTGAGAAACAAAACTGTCCATATTCATTTGGAAATTGGCTTGATGAAGCCAGTATGAATTGCAACTGACAAAACTCATCAATAAAAATTTAATTACGTATACATGTATATACGTCATGGCAGTGGTCAGACCAGTATAGCAGGGGAATGAACTCTGCCCTTAAGTTTGATAAATGGCTCGTTCATTAATTGTTAATTGTGACATCAAACTGATTGTCGACTTGATGTTGTGTAAATGTTGGTTGAGTATAGACATGCAGTCGAAGTTATGCATCCAACCTTTTTCACAGAAAAGACTTAGAACAATTGTTAAAGAGACCCTGTCCGATTTGAATCCATAAAACACCACAATTCCTACGTTTTCGATGCCAACATTTGATGATATCTGGGCCACAAGTCAGGATATCGACTATCAACAGAGGAGTTACAAGTTTTTGTCAGCCAAGCAAAAATTCCTATGATCGCTTCTTATAAAGAGCGTATCATTGCTTCTGTCGCTATAATACAGAGGGTAATTAGTTCTGAGCTTTGTGGTAATTTTAGATGAATTCGGAGATTGTCGCGATAACTACATTGTATATACGTGATTCGAATGACGGTGATTGCAAGTATTTTTCATTTTCGTTGGTTGTTAAAGGTACTCAATCCGATCAGACGTTCCCCATACCATCAAGATACAACAACAACATTTCTTCAAAATACGCTTTAGTTATCAGAATCGATCTCTTGCAACAAAACAATGCTAACCACTGTCAACTGTGGTATCAAGTTTCCAAAAACTTGTTATTTATCAACATTTTGTTCTACATAATATGACCGTATTATCACTAAAGTATCACGAAATTTGACCGTATTACCACTAGAGTTATCCATCTTCATCCGCAAATTTGTCCGAGATCCTCCGTTTGACCACGTGTTTCTGGGCCACATTTTACTACACATTTGAGAAATATCGTTATCGAGAAATAACAAACTTTAAAAATCGATATTTGATCACTCTGAGCTTTGACGGGTGGGTTCCTCGACTAGAATCAAATATTTTTGACCCCCGAAGCCAAATAAATAGTAATTTAGGAGCGTATGATCGGATTGAGTACCGTTAAGAAGGGAATTGGCATTGGAATTTCTGAACTATTGTGTATCAAATCGGACCGTGGATCTGCATGCTTTGGTATAACTTCAGATCTTAAATGCAATCAGGACTCTGTATATCAGAGTTTTGAAATAACTGTCCGAGAACTGCTTGAATCGTTCGTCACCGGCGGTTGACTTTCAAATGACCCAAGTCGAGCCCTTGTGTACCTGTGTCTCTCCAACCTATCGCATACGTAGCAAAACCATCGCTTGAAATTCTTTCTGTAATTCTGACTGAAAATGCTATACAGAATTGGGTTCGCAGCTGAGTTTATGTTGGCAAGAATGATGACAAGCACGAGGTAGGACCACGTGAATCGAGGGGGCGTGGTCGAGAATGTCTCATAAAATAGCATGAACTGCTTTGGTAGATAGCATAACGTGTACACTACCACGCTGGCAGCCAACATTTTGACCACACCCTTGCGAGCCCTGATTGTTTCATAGCTCTTGTCCGACTTGCAGTTCTTTTCCGGGCGCATCTGGAACTTAGTGTGCAGCTCCTTCGTACTCACATATAGACGGTACGCAATTGAAGAGTACAGAACTGACTGAATCACAACCGGTGCAAGGTAATAAATGCCAGATTCGGTGAAGTCGAACACGAGGTGATACTTGGATGATGGTAACACTATCCTACAAAGGAACGTGTCCGCAGCTGGTGACATCGGAACCAGGTCATTGAAGATCATGGTAGGTAGAGCACACACGAGCGATGCCGACCACGTAGCGGCGATAGTCAACAGAACCTTTTTCCGTGTACAGATGATATGGGCTTTGATTGGGTGGACGATTGCGATGTACCTGAAATTATAAAATGGTTGATCATAAGATAGCGTTATCTGATGTAAAACATAATAGGGACTTACTTCAGTGAATAAAACCGATAAGCTACATGTAGTATCTAAACACTATCTCCAATGGAATAATGTATAGCAATCAATTATCGAAAAGTCCAACTATACATCCTCTGTGCCATTTAAGAACACATACTTTGAACACATACTACGCACAAATGTAAATATTTACTACCTTATTCTGGACGAATTATGGGGTATAACATTACGGCAATGATTACGCCAACATGGTCGCTGTATGTAATTCGTTTATGACAATGACGCTAATTTCTGCATATTTTGATATCGAATTTATATAAATAACTTATTTTGGTATGATTCAATGTTATTCCGTTCTGAACACCTCAATGGAGTGCTTCGCGTCACTTTAACATTCAACCCAACTAAGCATTTTCACAACACTGCAAGGGTATGGCTTCCCTCTTTTTCCCCACTCTCTCCCTCTCTCCTCTTATACTATCCTCGCTCTCCCTCACATAATAGATATATAACTCTCTCTTATTCATTCTCTCTCCTTATCACACTCCCCTCACAACAATATCATTACAATTACATGTATAATATTGCCATTCCTTCCCATCCGATCCCACTTCTCGACGTAATCGAGAAGGACGCGAAACAAAAGGGAAGCGAGCTTAATAAAAGCCATTGGGCTTGTTGTTTAATCCCCTTTCCAATTCACCTATCTATACTATATATTCTCAAAACTTTTAAATGTTCATATATGTTACGTGTATTAGGATTGGAAATAAATATGTCTACATCAACATTCAACCCCGAGTTCTGGAACTACCATACGACTTCCCCGTCGTCGTCCGAAGTATAAGTTTTGGAAATAACTATTACTCTAACTATATATATGCGCGTTATAACACAATATTCACACAACACAGAGACACATTTCAGGAAACAATAATATAAATAAGCCTGGCAGGTTGTGTGGGTAAAAACAAAAGGTGGGGCGGCACATTATATCCAAAATATATTTGACGGGGAAGTGGTATGACATTGCCCGCTCTCAATCGTCTATATATCAATGGTGAATATCGGCTTAGGTAGCGTATAGATATACCGAAACACACGTCGTGTTTTACTGTGCATCAATTTATCGTCGAGTACGATGGTGTAAGGATAAAACGAGAGACAGGCGGCGTGTGCATGGTCTGTGCATGGTCTATGTCGGTATGATACCATCATCGCAGTGAGAGCTAGCCGAAGTGGACACCATGCATAATCGTAATGAGGGCTAACAGAAGTGGACACCATGATCACAACGAGGGCTAGACGAAGTGGAAGCCATCATCACAATGAGGGCTAGCCGAAGTGGACATCATCATCGTAACGAGGGCTAGCCGAAGTGGGCACAACAAAATCATCGTGATGAGAGCCAGCCGAAGTGGGCACCATCATCGCAATGAGAGCTAGTCGAAGTGGACACCATTATCGCAATGAAATCTAGCAGAAGTGGGTGTAGGCTCGACCCCCGTTCAGCTCGAGAATGCACTTCTAAAAAACAATATTCGGGAGTGAGTGTTAAGGCTGTTTTAGTCATGTGGGATATAAATATCATTTAAAAAATAACAGCTGTACTTGGTCGAAACTTGATAATTAATAACTGGCCTCTAATGGTGCCATGTATTATCTCGTTGATAACTTGTTAATTGCATTAACACATACCAATGCAAATCTCAATACATAGTACTAATAACGTCTCGACTGTTAACCTTCCACGATGTAAATAGTCCTATACACTATCGGCCAATAACATTCATTCATGCGCGTTTCTGTGTTCATTACAAGCCCGACCGACAACTCCTACCAATAACTGATCATTTCTGATGTTTTTCGAACAATTATTCCATGCTATTTCCTGATCATGCCATATGTGATGTCTGTTTTATTTTAAAGTTCCGGTTTCTTTGTCGAGGCAAACGTCATTTTACGTTGTACGAAGTCGACGTCGTTTCATTTACACACGTGTGTGTAATGGCTTGAGCAAGATCAGGACCAGGAACATACGCCACTAATGTAATCTCTAAACCGTCGCTTTATAGACGTTCAGGAACCTATGTCACTAATGTTATCTCTAACCCGTCGCTTCATATACGTTCAGATAGTTTCTATCTGGAACTCATCCATTGTATGAGCTAGCTGTTTGTTGTAGGGGTTTGTGTACTGACGAGTGATAGGGCCAGATTATGTGCATTTTATGAACATCTATTACATTGTATGAGCTAGGTGTTTGTTGTAGGGTTTGTGTACTGACGAGTGATCGGGCCGGATTATGTGCATTTTATGAACATCTATTACATTGTTGATGTGTGTTTGATGTTAAAATCGTGGCACAATCGATATCTATTTTCCTTCTAAATGCCAGTTATAAATATGAGATTTAACGATTACTGAGTTTTGAATGTGCATTGTGAATTTCCACAGCTCATGCATACTAATCTAACCCATCAGACAAACATTTATATCTATATATTTTTTGTCAATTAATGAAAAATCGCTTTTGGTTAGATATAAATTATCAGTGACGTACGTTCCTGGTGTTATTATCAAATAATTATTAGTAGGCCTATACTGTTATATCCACATACCCACACACTATATAGTGACGCAAAATTACATATATATATCAGAGTTAATGACTCAAATAAAAGATGCAAAACCAGAACAGCAAGATGTGTGCGTGAATTGATTGAACATTTCTATTGGTAGAGTATTTTCAAGAATTTAAAATAAATGTGCCGTTCATTATAGGCATGAGTAATTAACAGTTCACCATCGTGTATGCCGTAAAGCATACATGCTGTATATCCGTAGAGAAGAATCAATTCCTACATTGTATGTATTAATTATTTACAGTTTCTATTTTAAAAAATCCCATAAATCGAATATGGAAGACAACCGCTATGTATAGATATAAGGTAAATGTATAATTATGGTAAATGGCGGACTGGATCCAATTAGCACACTGAAAGCCCACACTGCGGTGATTTTATCCATGACCTAACCACATCGGTTACGGGGACATCCTTTAAAATGAATCAATTTCACCGAGAGTTGGGAAGCCTATCAGTCTGAACATGGGTTCTAATATTGACACAGAACGCACCTTAGTTTATCATATAAATATGACGCATATATGTAGGACCGCAGTTATGGTGGTCGGGCTTAAACAAATATTATTATATTGTTGCATTCTTAGTTCAAGCCAATACATAATGTGGTAATTTCGGCAGTTCGCTCTAAGGCGATCTTGCATGGACTCTCCTCGTGATTACGTTGCAATAACAGTGACACAACGAGAAATTAAGAAGTTTGTTGATACAGAAATCATTGCAAAACAACGAATGTGGATGGATCAGAAAATCTCAGAAAAAGCTCACTTTTGTTTGTGTTTGAGATGTAATATATAGAGCCGCACTCGGACTGTTTTTTTTAGTGATGTGTTAGTAAATTCGAGAGGGGAATGAACTAAAATAACGGATCCATCTCATAGTCGCAGGTGCATAGGTTCCCATGCCATGATACTAAATATCTGTGCCGAGTTAAACAATAATGTATACTGGAAAATCAAGGAATACAAGCTCGGACAATGTTACATCCACGGACGGACGGACGGACGGACGGACGGACAATCTGATTCGAGTAGACCATAACGTCGTTACGGGGGGGGGGCTCTGCACGATTCATGCATGGACTAGAGCCAGTGCCTGGAACATATTGGATTGAGTGATGCCCAAAAAATCCTTTACATATTTAAAAAAGCGTGCTTCAAGCAACATAATCTACAACATGATCCTGACATTTTTCAAAGAAAGGTCAAATTCTGCTCATATGATTGTGAGTTATATAGTTACTAGTTACTGTTACTGTTATATTTGAAATGCAGTAGCCCACTCCGAAGTTGACCGAATTTACTGGAAGTTGTGTGCTTCTACCTATGTATATCGCACTTGTATGCAATCCGCCCATCTATAAGATATCAAGTATCAGACATGGAGTACGAAGAGAGATAGATACCAGTCTATCTAACTTCAATTCCGATATCTTGAGTGCATGGTGTATAGTGAAGTATTATCCCAGGGGTGAATTGCCAGACAATCTTTAAAACCATGCTATCTGCTTAATGGAAATTCTGTTGTTAGATTGAATCACGGGGCGTGCTATTGAGTATTTACAGAAATGCTCCCTGTAATTAAGACTTCTGACAGTCGCTGACTGGTAATGTTGTGTGAGAATCATGTTTGGAAAAAGTGAACATTCCTTATATAGCTTGACTGTCTCCGAGAGTTTTACAGACCTACGTCCTGTCAATAATATGTTATTAAATCTCTCGCTGGTAATTTGGAAAATAATACCTCGAATATAAAACCGCTAAACAACGATGAGACAAATGCACTCTTAGAACAGATATGCATAAATTCTACACCATATGTTTTAATTTTTAGCGTAAACAACATTGTGTAGAAATGACACATGACATATATGCCGGTGGAATTTTCTCAACATTGGATATGAGTGAAGAATATGTGAGTGAATCATAGTTATTAGATGAGATGTTACTCTATTATGGAGACACAAAACTAGCAAAGGCTACCACTGTCAGAACAAAACATTGGCAGCAGTTGAACATTTGTTATGCACTGTGTTTGTGTTAAAACTGAAAAGCACATAATTGTGCAGCAAACAGTTTTAATGCTGCTGCCATATTTTTAATATGGTAGCTTTTACGAATTCTGTGTCTCAAATGGAACATATCTCATCTACTAACTATAATATACTCACATATTCACTCATATTCAATGTTTAGAAATTTACGCCGATGCATATGTCATGTGTCATTTCTAAGCACTATTTTTCATATGGTAGCTTTTACGAGGTTTGTGTATCAAATAGAACGTATCTCATACTAACTATAATATACTCATATATTAAAAATCATATTCAATGACACCAATGTTGAGAAAATTCCACCGATACATATGTCAAGTGTCACTTCTAAACAAATTTTTAGGATCAAAATTAAAACATATTGTGTAGAATTTATACACATTTGTTCAAAGAGTGTGCCGCGGGGTGTTCCGTATGTTGTATATAGATTGACAGGTAGTGGTAGTCTAGATGAACGACTGCCATGGATTGGTGCCATTCGCCCTTACGTCTCTCTGCATCTATATCTGTCAGAACGAAAGCCCACCATTCATTTGACACCAACAACCAGGGGCGTGGTTTGAGGATATCAGTCGTGGGGAGGGTGTGGGTGTCACATTTTAATTTCCAACAGCACCCCCGATTTGAACCAGACAAAATTCCCATACATTTGCACCCCCGCCCCTTGGTTTGGAATTATCCAACTGGTACCTCAAGCTTTCCAAGGTCTCCACTAATAAGTGTTGGTTGGTAAATCAATCAATAACAACAAACATATATCTGGTGTCAAATTTCCAACAAATGTTGAAATTAAGCTATTACAAGGATGTGTGTCAAACATTAAAAACATATATATTGCGAAATATTTTAATACTATAGTGCGGATAGTGCGGATAGTGCGCTATAATCAGGATGGCTATTCACGTCGGTTTGCAAACACCAATGCAACCAGTATTAAATTTTTCCGAAATATATTTGTTCTTGAATGTAAATCGCTGGGGTTAGTTAAACATCGCAAAAATGACAACTTTAGAAAATATGACGCTATTTTATCGTAATGGCATCAGTTTGCCCTACCAATATGTACTAATTCAACAGGACCACCAGCATCATAGCAGACTAGCAGGCTAATTGGTGAGGGTGGGTTATTGCAAACTTATATTTATTACATGATCCTACCCTTATTCCATTTAATAAACCCATTCTATAAATTGTGATATGCAACGCGTTGCATAACAGGAAATAGTGCCAGGTGAACTTTGACTTCAAGTTTTTCGTCTGTTTACATTCAATACGCTACGTCTCAAAATACTATTGCTTCCAATATTTTTTCCAACAAACTCTAATGAATGAAGAATTTGAAAAGATATTTTATTAAATATACGCCATTAAAACATGAAAGCGTCTTTATTTATCTGGGACTATTTCTTTACGCGGGCAAACCACGCATAGTTACGTGAAACGTCATCACAAGCCTTATAGAGGCCGATGTTAGTTTCACGTCCCATTTGTAGATTTTAATATGTTTTATCGATGGTTTGGGTCATGTAATAAATAGAAATACTTTACAACTCGTCCCCAGTTGAGCGGAATTTACAAAACTCGTTTAGTAAATAAATAATTGTTAGGTCTGGACCTCGCCATAGGTTCTGTCCAGACCTAATTTACTGGACTCCTTTTGTAAATTCCACTATACTGTATGGGGATTGTTGTTGATCCTCAATATCTACTGAAAATATCACACGTCGTTCATAAAAGACCAAATTGGCGTTCAAATTAGCACAAATCGAAGAACTCGTCTCATTAGCGCCAACATCCGCGAGCATCCGGGCAAGAAATGTAATTGGGACAAAAGGCACAGGCCACGAAATTCAATTCTTACTGGTAATCAACGTACGAATAATTAACTATAATTTTGGCCCATATAAATCTGAGCCGGGAGGATGGTCTGCACATCAATGGATCTCTGTTCATTAGGATGGAATTAGACCTATTCTGAATAAAACATCACACATCGAGCGACGAATTAATAACAACACGTCCTCCTCGTGGGACGAATATTAAAGACGATCCATCTTTGAAGCATGAGTTGTTGGTGTTATTAAATATATATCTATATTTGCGAATGTCTGTCTGTCTGTGTTCTATAGAAATTCACAGGGGACCACCTAGATGGCACCAAAGGTGTCTACTATGGGTAACTTTTTACGAGAAAGATAATTGTGCAAGTTGGAAATTTCTAAAGTGGCGCTGTTATTGTTAGGGGTAGAAAGGGGGGAGGGGCAGAATTTTTTTTTGTCGCCGATTGTCACGAAACTTATATATAACCATCCCCATGATATAAGGAATATAATAGTGTGGTCTAAATATGTCAAAAGTGGCGCCGTTCGAGTCAGGGATGCACGGAAGGGGAGAGGGGCACCAAAATCGATACAACTAATTTTAGCGCCGAGGGACCATCTAGATGGCACCAAATTGTTCTACTAGGGGTAACTTTTTTTTAAAGAGAAAGATAATGTGCGGTTTAGAATTTTCTAAAGTGACGCCGTTGTTGTCAGGGGAAGAACAGGGGGAGGGGCAGACAAAATTATTGTTGCCGATTGCCACGAAACTTTTATATAATCATTCCCATGATATAAGGAATGTAATGGTGTGGTTTAAATATGTCAAAAGTGGCGCCGTTCGAGTCAGGGAGATGGGCACCACAATTGATCAAACTAATTTTAGCGCCGAGGGACCATCTAGATGGCACCAAAGGGGTCCACTTGGGGTAACTTTTTACGAGAAAGATAATGGTGCAGGTTAGAGTTTTCTAACTAGGGGTAACTGTTTTTTACGAGAAAGATAATGTGCTGTTTAGAATTTTCTAAAGTGACGCCGTTGTTGTCAGGGGCAGAAAAGGTGGAGGGGCAGAACAAATTATTGTCGCGGATTGCCACAAAACTGTTATATAATCATTCCCATGATATGAGATATCTAATGGCGTGGTTTTAATGTCAAAAGTGGTACGGTTCGCGTCAGTGATGCGCGTCAGGGGAGAGGGGCACCAACATTGATAACACTAATTTTAGCGCCGATTTCCGCCAAATTGATATAATAATCTTCCCCATGATACAAGGAATCTAATTGTGTGATTTAAAGACGCCAAATTGTGTCGTTTGGATGAATGATTGTGTGGGTGGGGGGGGGGGGCACACCATTTGATAAGAATGGGTTTAGTCGACGATTAATTACACCACACTTTGTATACAATATCATCCCCATGGTATGAGGAGTCTAATGTTGTGGCTTAAAGCTGTCAAAAGTTCTTTAATTCGAGTCAGGGGTGCACTGAAAGGCAGAGTGGCACCAAAAGTGATATTTTTAGCGCCAATTCCACCAAAGTGATACACATTCCTACCCATGATACGAGCGTCTAATCGTGTGATCTAAAGACGTCATATTGGTGTGGTTTGGGTGGGAGATGGGGGGGGACACTAAATTTGATCAAAATTTGTTTAGTCGCCGATTAGCACCAAACTTATAAATAATCATCTCCACGATATCAGGAGTCTAATTGTGTGGTTTAAGGATGTCACAAGTGGGCCAATCGAGTCACGGATGCATAGAGGGTGACAGGGACCAAAAAAAGGATAAACAATATGTTTAGCGTCGATTTCCACCAGATTGATGCAAATACTTCTCCGTGATACGAGGAATTTAATCGTGTGGGTTAGATACGCCAAATTGGTGCCGTTTGGTTGATGAGAGATATGGGGGCCCTAAATTTGATACGAATTTGTATACTCGCCAATTTTCACCAATTGTATTTATATGCATTTCCATAATGAGTCTAAGTGTGTGGTTTAATAATAACAAAAGTGGCGCCGCTTCAGTCTGAAATAGGGACGGGGTGATCACCAAAACTTATAACAAATATGTTTAGTGCCAATTACCATCAAATTCATACACGTTCTTCTCAAATGATACGAGGAATCAAATAGTGCGTGTCAAAAACGTTTAATGAGCTAGCAAATCAGATACATAGAATGAAGCATTAAACGTATATTTATCATTTTATTTAAGAGATACACATATTCTTGCAAACCGAGAGACATCGAACCGTCAGAGGATTGCATGTTAGAGTGGATAATGTTTATATTATAACACAATTGAGTCTGTTCTATTCAATATAGTTTCCACACACAAAATACAATAAACCACTCAATATCTCGCTCTGTGTCGGGTACATGTAGCTGATATATGTGCATAGCAACATCTCTTTTAAACTGAGATTACTTCGCCAATATATAGCGTCATGAACAGAGAAGCACCTGGACATTTCTTTAAAACATCTGTATTTGCATGGAGATATGATAGCCAGGCGTCCTCAAAATCTTAGTATAACCCACTAGATTGATTGATACATCTATAATCTCTATATATGTAAAACCCAATAATTATTGTCGTCTTTTATTTTTGCGAACTAATGTGTTTATGGTGTTCATGTTCCATGTCATAACGTCTGACATATCCGCATTTGTAAATAAATAAATAAATACTTCTTTATTGGTGGAACAGATTAATCACGATAAACAAAATGACAATCGACAAGGTGAGCCACTACTTATATTCCATGTGTAAGAATCATGTTTTGTCATGCTATTTGAATAAACAATTTACGAGAATACGTGTAACACTTTGAGCAAGAGAATTCTCTATTCCCACTAAATATCCGTAGCATACAGAGGGTTTCACATCACTTTAACCTGGGCAACGCCGGGTAACCATGACGCAGAGCAGTATATGGTATATATATGTGACTAGACTAGTGTTGTCGCTTAGACTGTTTATCTCAGTGATGGGATTTTAGCAATTATTGAGCTGGGCGCTGTCTAGATCATGCCATGAATCTCTACTCTGACTAACACCCTTAGAGATTACATTCCACAAGTATAAAACCTGTGAACTTTTTGAAGGTTTGACAGGGGACCTTATAAAGTCGAAACAATAACAATAACAATAAACTGCCACGAACATAACCAACAGAGCCACCTGGGAATCCCATCACGACGAATGTTGCAATGATACATGTATGATGTGACCCATCCGATATTAAACGGTTCTACCGAAAGGATACCGGAATGGAAAGCAAAAATCGCCCAATCAAAATTATCACCTGTGGATATCAGAAATAAAATGATTGTCGGTGGTATCTCATTCAACTAAAAACTATGCGAAATAAGTGGCTACAAAAAGTATTTTTCAACCCAGTATATACAAAGAAACAGATGGCTGAATGAAAACACTACGCGACGAGCTTATTGCTAGAAGGAAACAATTTCCAACGAAACAGTTCAACATATTTGATCAAGAAGTTGCTCAAATTGGAAGAAAACATTGTTGACTATGATAAATTGACTTATTATTTGTAATTGGGACTAATAGTCCTATTCGACTCGTTCTTTAATAAATATATTTATTACATGATCCTACCCTTATTCCTTTCAATAAACCCATTCTGTAAATTGTGATATTAATCGTTCGTTTAATAACAGGAAATAGTGCCAGGTAACCTTTGACTTCCGGTGTGTCGTCTGTTTACATTCCGCACGCTACGTCTCAAAATGCTATGGCTTCCAATATTTATCCGACAAACTATAATGCATGAAGAATTTGAAAAGTTATGTCATTAAATATGCACTATTACATACGACAAAGAGTCTTTATTTATCTGGGACTATCTCTTTACGCGGGCGAACAACGCATAGTTACGTGAAACGGCATCGCATGCCTTATAGAAGCCGATGTTAGTTTCGCGTCCCATTTGTTGATTTAAGTATGTTTTGTTGAGGTTTTGTATCATGTAATAAATAGAATCTACAACTCGTCTCCAGTTTATAGCGGAACTTACAAAACTCGTCCAGTAAATTAGGTCTGGGTCGCAGACCTAATTTACTGGACTCGTTTTGTAAATTCCGCTATAAACCGGGGACTCGTTGTAGATCCTCTATTTATATGATGCCACCAAAAAGTGAGATAAACGTATCCTTGTGGATTTATGAATTTTCTCAATTGTTCGAAAAATAGTCATATTGGATTTCTAACAAATGGTATTCGAAATTCTTATTTTGATATATATACGCCAAAGTGAGTTGACAACATGAATTATTCATGTTTAATGGACGCAGACCTAGTCCGGGGAATTAACTAATGACTAACCACAATCTCGGAGTATTCCATAAGGGGTCTTTAGTCGCTATAATATAAAGCAGTCGGCTCCATTTATGACCGAAACCAAGTGAAGAACAATTAAGTATTCACACAACCACACGTCTGGGAATCGTCGCCGAAATCGTTGACAAGTCAATGGGAATTGTGATTAATTCTACCTCGTGAAGTTATAGGGCAAGTACCATGCACAGAAGATAAGTGGGTAATCGAGTTATATACGTCATGGTCGAGACGGCATTTCAGTTTATATATTTCAATTCACGTCGCCGACGGACCCGACTGTTCTGGCGTTCTAATTAATCGTGAGGCACGAATCACGCTTATTATTTATTGTCGCCATCATAGATCATGCCATGAATCACTACTCTGGCTAACGCCCGTAGAGATCATATTCCACCAATACAAAACCTGGGAACTTTTTGAAGTATTGACAGGGAACCCTATGAAGTCGAAAAAATAACACAGGGAATACATTTCTCAGTTATTGACTGTTCCTTAACAATGTACTTCACTGTACGTGAAGGATCCAACTCGAAATTTAAGTGATTTTGTGAGCGATTTTGCTTTGCGTCGCTTACAATTATGGAATTTTTCCTGGGTAATTAATTTGATGTTAATTGCGATATCGGTTCACAGAATTCACAGATAAGCATGCAATTTCGAGCTGCATTGGACCTTCATCTACAGTGCAGTACATTATTAAGAACAGGTAATAACTAAGAAATATATTCGTTGCGTTATTTTTTCGACTTTATAAGGTTCCTTGTCAAAACTTCAAAAAAGTTCGCAGATTTTGTACTGGTGAAATATGATCTCTACGGGCGTTAGCCAGAGTAGTGATTCATGGCCTGATGTATTATTGCCAGAGCTGGGAGATCGTATCAAACTCGTGTGGTTTATTTGAAGAAAAAAACATTCTCTATTTTTAAAAACCAACTGTCCGCTGTATATATTACTGTTGTCTTATATTACTGTTGGAGTCATTTCATCACATATCTCTATTATAGTATATGCAACATATCCACAATTAACCTAATGTGACTCTGAGATGACTTCACATGATCCACTTCACATGAGTCTAGTGTTTGTCAGTTATGGGAAAAATAGGAATGTAATTTGCAATTATGTATGGAATACTATGAGGGCCACTTCCTAATATCGAGTATGTCGCGCGCCGAAAGCGACAAAACATACAACATTAGTCGCTTCTGTCGCTTTCGATGAGCGATAGAAGCGACAACAGGAAGCAGCCCTAATGTATTGTAAAAGAACTATACGGCCCAACTATCGCAATCATTTGTTCTCGTCTGGGCCGCACTTTTAGGATCATGGATTGAGGGAGGTTCAATCTGGCCATTTTTCAAGAATGAAAAGGGCTCCAAATCGACCTAATTTCAATATGATCGGTGTCATGAGAATCAGCCTCATGCAGTATATTTATTTATTTACCTCCAATATTATATACATGTTTTTTACAATTGAGGAAAATATAATACAGAAACAGTTCAATCTGTTCAGACGTCGAAGAACCGGCGATTATGCGAAATGTGTTTGAGAAATCACTCGACGCCAAGAATAAAGTGGCATTAACACCCATATGCGCTAGTTACATCCGTAAGTTATCTTGGGTGGATTAATTGTGTGCACGTGAAGAGGATGATGCAGAAGCAAGAATGAAGTCGCTCCAAGAAGAATTTGACGACCAGATGCTGTACCGAACAGGATCGCATGGCAATGGTCTTGATGCAGAGTCTAAGGTAATTTGCATGGTAATTTGTTGGTACACATTATAGAGACCTTAAAATGTACATATATATATATATAGTGTCCTAAGTGCGACGTCGGAATACAGCGGCCATTTGAGCTTCATTTTTTTTGGGTCGCTTCGGTGGCCCCCTATGTGTGCCGATCGGTGTATTGCTGTGGGTCGGTGTAGAGCTGCTAACCACGGGAATTCCCGTACGAGGGGTAGATTGGAAAACGTGGTTTGTCAAAGCACAGAATGAAATTTTCTTAACTGTGTTTTTGCTTTAATCATCGAACAAAGGAACCAACAAACAGTAAGTATGATTGCCTAGTTAATAATATTGCATAATCGCGTCCCTTCAATACTTTTATCACAGCTTTTGCCTCGAAAAAGGTAAAATTCCTGTTTAAATCTCCATAACTTTTGCAAAACCAACACCTTTACTTCGGGAAACCAATTTAAATTATAGGCAAATATATTGAGAATCAATTTGGGTGCATAAACCCAACCATCAAAGCTATATTTCTTGGTGAAAATTTAGTTTGACGGAGGGCACTACCGAGAAAAAATGGCACGAATATAGCACGAGAAGATCATCTGATAGTTACGATTTTACCGCAAATGTCCGGGAAATAGCAAATTATTGACATTCCAGTTTCATTGAGATTTTAATGGAATTTGAACTAAATGCAGCTGTTTCCTTATTCGATGATCTGTTGGAATATGCAATTGATCTAATATCGATATGGCATGTCTGTAATAACCTACAGCATTGTATTTATTACCTATCTAGCATATATGTGTGATTTATACAGATTTCCCAGTTAATTATCAGGTAGGCCTATCTATGTATATTGTCACTGCCGAAATTGACGTCATTTCCCCTTTGACGTTTAATTTCTTTTTGTGAAATTTCGTGCATAAATTGTCTTTTAAAAGTTGTTCCCAACAATTTAAACCACACATCAAGCTGCCAAATTTCTAGCCGGGATATGTAATAAACAGAATAACCAACAGGCTGCGATGATTACGTGATATAACGCACTCAGTATAGCTGTAATAACTTGTAAACTCTTTGATTCGGGTTTCTGTCAGGTCCATCCACCTTGTGACGTATATCACGTAATCATTGAATCCAGTTGATTGATCTCAATATAAGTAAGTTCCATAATATTCATTCACATGGTGATTTCTCTCATAATTTCCGGGATGGTGCAGGCGTTTAAATGTTTTCACTGACCTGGGTGATATTGTAGATCACAAGTTCACAGATCACGGACAATGTGAGTTGCGCTATTTGGAAAAGTTTTTGGACCATGCGACAGGGACAGAGAAATACGCGCTGAAAGTTCATCGTGGTGTCATTCCAACAGACCTAGTCTCAGAGGGGAGAAGGGTCGATGTTAATGACGAGTCAATATACATTGCCAATGTGAAATCAAAATTAAAAAAAACTCAACACACCTGTCAAGCGAAAACTAAACTATGAATCAGAACTAGTTGATGAACAAGAAGACAGTTCAATGGATGATACCAGTGGCAGTAGTATCCCAATAGACGAAACGGAATTTGAAGTTGAGATTGAGTACAACAGTTAGAAGGTAGGGGCATGTCGATCTGTATGTGGAGGTGAATCGACTGATCGCTCATGGCTCACTGCCCTTAGACAATATATGTTATTTGTTATTCTTGGACTTAATCCGGTTATTTTCTTTGCCAACTACATCGATGATGCGATTTCCAAGAGAAACCAAAATGTTCTGGTTAGCTGGATATCGGCTATTTCAAGGAAAATTTCTTCGTTTCATGCGGGGTCCTCAACACATTGGCGACATAACTCAAGGATTAACAGAGAAAAACTACTATGACCCTCTAACAGCTAAGCTGAATTTTGCCGTACCTCATAGACTCAACCTTATGACAAAGGACCAAGAATATAAAAAAGACCAATTGTTCTTAAGAATCTAAGAGTTATCTTCCTGGTATTCAGGTATTCGCCAAGACATTATCCAGCAAGTAGCACATGTGTTTGGAAAAAATAGTTAAGATAGCAGTCGACGGAAAAAAGATATGCAGAGGAAAAGGCAAAGTTCTTGGTGATGTTGATTGTTGGAGAAGAGAGACCGAGCCAACTCTGGAAGACAGACGGAAAACACTGGAGAAGGACAAAGAAGCAGTATCAAGATGTTTGGAAATTATAGAAGATTGTGAGGCCTGTGGAATCGATGACTTGGAGTCAGTCTTATCTTCTGCATCTTCGGAATTAGTCGAGATAATACAACACATCATCACAAGACTCGTTGAGACCAACATGATTCTAAAAGCTAATGCCAACTCTGCGACGCAATTAATACAATACGAAACAACTAAGGCTAAGTCATAATAAAATGATATTTGCACCTGACGTAAATTTTTATACGATATGTTTAGTCATGATCAATCAGTCCCATATATGTTTGAAGAATGTCCTGAGAATAACACCGCCTAAACCTGCTAAAATACCAGCATATATGAAGGTTTAATTTCAGCTATCATCCGGTCTTTGAAAGCTTTTTCCCGATCATACCATGTTTTCTCATTGCTATATTCGCGCCATGTTTTCTCGATAGTGCCCTCCGTCAAACTAAATTTTCACCAAGAAATATAGCTTTGATGGTTGGGTTTACGCACCCAAATCGATTCTCAATATATTTGCCTATAATTTCAATTGGTTTCCCGAAGTAAAGGTCTTGGTTTGCAAAAGTTATGGAGATTTAAACAGGAATTTTACCTTTTTCGAGGCAAAAGCTGTGATAAAAGTATTGAAGGGACGCGATTATGCGGTATTATTAACTAGGCAATCATACTTGCTGTTTGTTGGGTCCTTTGTTCGATGATTAAAGCAAAAAAACAGTTAAAAAAAATTCATTCTGTGCTTTGACAAACCACGTTTTCCAATCTACCCTCGTACGGGAATTCCCACGGTTAACAGCTCTACACTGACCCACAGCAATACACCGATCGGCACACATAGGGTGGTGTGGTTATTGACGTCGGACTTTGGGTCGCAAGGCGCGCTCGACGTCATGGGCCGGGGTTCGAATCCCACCCAATCCCAAAAAAATTTGCACTGTCTCAAAACTTACATATTCTTCTAAGAATAGGCGCCTTGTGTGTTGTATAGTCCCAGACCAGTCTGATATATATCCATACTTCGTCTTCTCATTACTTTCATCTACGTCTGACGACACTCGCATGGAATCTTATTTCAGAGATGAAGGAGAAATTCTCTTTTTTTGTGAAAACTCATTAATATTCATGCGGTCCGCAAAGTACCATCCCTCCGGCAGTGATATATCGCAGTGATAACGGAGAGGGCGCTGCATGGAGTTTGGATTTAAGTATGTTTTATCGAGGTTTTGGATCATGTAATTAATAGAATCTACGACTCGTCCCCAGTTCATAGCGGAATTTACAAAACAAGCTCGTCCAGTTAGTTATGTCTGGACCTCGCCAAAGTCTTGGTTCAGACCTAAGTTACTGGACTATTTCGTAAATTCCGTTATAAACTGGGGACTCGCTGTAGATCCTCTATATATACACCCACGCAGTTTGCATTTAGATTTGTTGGCGAACATGCAGTGTTCGATTGAGAACCTGTGTCAGATTGTTCATTACCTGAGATTTTTCCGGATGATCTGCCAGGACTTTCCAGATGCTCAAAAATTACAGCGGGTCCACGTGTGGAAGAATCCGCATATGATTATTTGCATCACTTGCAACGGATGAGAACCAGCCTGCACAATCATGCTCCTGACTGTTGCTTTTGTTAGATGTTTCCAGATGGCCTTCGTCTGGCCACTACTAATATAGCATCTGTGTTTGCGTATTCACTACCCGACAAGTGACCTAATGTGAAAAAAATTGGTTTGGTATAGGTCATCTAATATATTTTATTTTACATTCTTCTTTTTCGACAAGACCACTAACTCACTTATAACTCATGTAGTCTCTGTCTGTACACCTATTACGACTAGTAATACACGCGTTACCACATAATACACTCTTAAAACTAAAGTGTTATATACAACGCTTTCCCAGATTGTGTACGGCGACAGCTCTTTGAGTGTACGAACGACGCCCAGACAAGTTTAACACTATAAAGGTGTTGGAAATGAGTTTTGATACTTTCATGGTTAAGTGTTTGGTAACCACTTGGAGATGTTGGACTAAATACTAAATGTATGTTTTTCTCTTCCACATATCCTACATGAGTCATGACTTGATCATGGTGGAATCACCACCAACATTGATCAATTAATCAATTTTCATCTTGTTATATCATTTGCAACTGTGGAGTGTGGACTGTTAGTGTCACGTCAGTCATCACTCAGTGGTCCGAAGTTAACCCTTTACCCAACAAACCGGCCAAAACCGGCCAAAACCGGCCAAATAAAGCTTCAACAGCCTAAAATATCTTCGGTCTGTCTCAATAAAACCATACAAATATGGATATCATTGGAACCGGCTCCTTGACCACATTGTGATGGTTACAGTTATACCCTGTGCCAATGCATTCTCTTATATATGCGAGTCGACCATAGGTCGCCTCGCATATATAAGAGAATGCATTGGCCTAAAAAAAAGTCTTTTTTTAACACTTTTAACCATTTTTTCTTACATTCTTTAACAATTTTATAATTTTTAATGTGTTAAGCCAATGCATTCTCTTATATATGCGAGGCGACCTATGGTCGACTCGCATATATAAGAGAATGCATTGGCACAGGGCCCTTCTGTTGGGTAAAGGGTTAAACGGCAAATGATAAAACAAGATGCAAACTGATCAATTGAGCAATATTGGTGGCGATTCTACCCGGCTCAAGAGTCATGACTCATGTAGGACAGGCATGTGGAAGAGATACAAACGAAAGCAACATGTATAACATGTATGATGTATAGGCCTGATCGAAACTTTAAACAATATTCGGACAATACAATGTTTTACCCAGACTAGATAATTCCACAACCGATCAAATGGTGTGCAACAGAAACGTCATACTAATTTGCATGTAAGTTCAATTTCAAGTGTCCCTTATAATTGTAGTGTTATGAAATGTTCATATAATAAGTCCTACAAACGACCATATGTTGTCGTTTGTTGAACTTATTATCTGAACATTTCCCTTAATAGATAAAGACTCCTTTTGCACTTTTATTATATATCTCTGCTTAAATTTATAACATGTACATCCCCCAAATCAATGATATACCATTCCGATGTAGACGTTATTTTTAACTTGGTGGGATAATCAATTTAGTATAGAAATGGTTAACGCCTACCAGTCACACTACAAGCGGAATCTCCCTATTATTTGTAGAAGATGTACAACAATCGCGAAAACCCTGTGCCAATGCATTCTCTTATGTACGCGAGTCGACCATAGTGTTGACTAAAATCTCTATGCAACACGTTGGGTGATAATTTGTTCAGCGGATTGTACTCAGCGGTTGTTTAACGAGTTCTCAAAAATGACAAATAAGGATATCTGTTTATGATTTAATTGAAAGTTCTAGGAACAATAACTTAATAAAAAAACCTGTGCATATGTAATGGTAGTCATTTTGAGATGTTTGATCTACGTTACCACATTATTTTTGGATATATACATGCAGCATTGAGATTTTGTAATTAATGTATGAATTCAAGTGAATCAAAGAATCAATGTATATATCAAGATGTTTAACAATTACTACTCTGGAATTAGAGGTGCTGCGAAAAATAAGCGCAGGGATCTACCATACCAAAACCAAGCTCCGTGCATAGTTCAGTCCCCTACGCAGGACATACCGCTGCTCGCACCTACACGGAATGTGAAGAAATGTCGCATTTATTTATTTGAGACTTTTGTAGGTTACAATTCATTCTGAATCATTCTGAGAAACTGAACTGTCCATATTCATTTTAAAGTGATCTAGATAAAGCCAGAATGAATTGTAACTGGCAAAACACTTCAATAAAAAATGTTATATTTGATTAAGAAAATACATGTGCCCGCAGCGTTCAGACATCGTGTAGCGAGGGGACTGAACTCTGTTTTGCAGCTTGTACCAAGACAAGACAAGAAGGCAGACTTATCGGCCGCGGCACACATAGCACCATACTTGTCGTATGACCGTGGTCCCTGGTGGCTCATTCTGTAGAAGTGTCTCGTGCATGTGACATATTATGCCATCCTAAAACGGCGAAGCAGATTGCAATCATGACAAGCGTGGTTAGTTACAGACACAGGGATGATATGTCACGTGACAAGGGAACAGTAGCACTGTCATATATATATACGATGTGCTATATCAACTGTAATCTCCCCCTTTGATTGATTTGATTGGTTTAGTCTCCTCTAGCTGCAATCTCTATCGGGGTCGCTATCATGGATTTCGATGCTGTTAAAGTGATGTTAAACACTCCGCTTGGGTGATCAAATAGAAATGTAGACTATTATTTTTACGAATATAAATCCAAATTTCCACACCGTCATTATTATATATCAATTAAATTCAATGACTCGCGATGGCGAAATCATTTGCGTTGGTTTATCGCCGTTTGTCGCGTCCCGAATCGAGATGCAAATATTTGCAATTGCGCGTTGTTCGGGCGATGTTTTCTATGGAGTGGTGTGGTCGATTTCGTTGAGATTTTCGGCGATGTTAGTAGAATTCTACATTCCTCCAGTTGGCACAGCGCCTGAGTACTAACTTATCATATCCATGCACCCGAACAAGTCCATAATATGTCTTTAAAGCACCATGCAGGTTTTTACAAGATTCTTGTAAATTCGGGAAAACTGTCCCGCAGTACGATTTTTGACAGCATTAAAATTAAATGATCACCGTAATACTATAGTCGTGTTTATAATGGTCAGTAGGTGATAGGTTTCTCAAATACATGCATGCATATCAATTTTAATTCCATTATATGAATGACTCCACAGAGAAGACGCGCATGCAGCAATGGATACAGCCGCACTAACTGCCTTAAATTGTTTTACTCTCAGCTGGATCGCGCATTATTTCAGTAATAATTTTAAATGGATTTATCAGACTATATATATTATAGAGCAGACTAGAGGCAACATTATGAGGTGGAAAGGGTAGTTATCCGTATCAATTTGCTCCCATTTGACTGCATTTAACAACGCGCCAAAATTTGGAACAGACGGCGTATACATTATGTCACTATAAGCCGAAAATAAGAAACAAACAGCGAATTCATTTAGCTGAATTAAATAAACAGATTACTGATAAAATATTAAGCAATTAGTCACAATATATATAAAAAAAACCGCGTCGTACATGTATTTCTGTTAAAGATCGCCTTAGATATAGCACATTTGCCAAGGGTCGCGATGGCGAAATTTCCGTCCCCGATGAGTGCGGGGGCTGGCCGGCATGCGATAACCAACCCACCGGACGTCGGAGCGTAAAATCATTCGTAGACGACGTGTGATTTGGCATACGACGGCACGGGCGCCACTGAGAACACTAAGAGAAATCTGTAGCGATCTATGTCCTGTATAACGATAGAGTTATGCCGCTTCCATCATTAAACCGACGAAAATCTATTGACCGGTCATTTTTCACGGGCGATCCCCAAGTAATACAAATAGTTTCCGTTGGTCACACGGGGTGATAATTTCGTCAAAGTGGGATAACATATTAATATACAGCCACCAAGGTGCACAACGAAATCATTACTCATAATTATTACCAATTCCGCATCACCGAGACGAGAAGCACAATCGCGACGTTTTGTTGGTGGCGTGAAAACCGCGAAGAGAGCTCAATTCGAAGTGAAATTACTCCGCCATCGTTCGACGAAACCGATCCAGGAAAGCAACAGTTTTCTGACAAATTTACCCAGATACACAACTGAAATTACCACATCTTTAACCCTTTACCCAACAGAAGGGCCCTGTGCCAATGCATTCTCTTATATATGCGAGTCGACCATAGGTCGCCTCGCATATATAAGAGAATGCATTGGCTTAACACATTACAAATTATAAAATTGTTAAAGAATGTAAGAAAAAATGGTAAAAAGTGTTAAAAAAAGATTTTTTTTAGGCCAATGCATTCTCTTATATATGCGAGGCGACCTATGGTCGACTCGCATATATAAGAGAATGCATTGGCACAGGGCATAACTGTAACTATCACAATGTGGTCAAGGAGCCGGTTCCAATGATATCCATATTTGTATGGTTCTATTGAGACAGACCGAAGATATTTTACGCTGTTGAAGCTTTATTTGGGGGTTTATTGGGTAAAGGGTTAACCCTTCCATGACTGTTTGCGAAACTCTGTGCCAATGCAGTCCCTCATATATACGCAAGTCTCCCATAGGGAGCCTAAATAGTTATCTTGACCTTATAAGCCAGTGCATGCTCTGATATTTTCATATGGGAGACTCTCATATATAAGAGAATGATATGGCACATGATATTTAAAGCTGTGCCAGCGCCTTTCTCGTAATGAAAGGGTTAACATTGTGTTGCTATGTTGAATTGCTTTAAAATATAATTATAAACACTTCAACTTTAGTGTGGAAAGACACTAGTCGTCTACTATATATAACTAGATGAACGCGAGAACAACTGTACTGACCAGGACTCACACGGTGTAACAACTTTGTTCTGGCATATTCGGAGTGGGGAACTGTTTCGGAGAAAAAGTTGAGAAAACTCAGAGAAAAGTGATTGAAGGCATATGTTTTGATATCAGGCGTATTGCGTATATAAGAGAATGATATGGCACATGGTAATTAAAGCCGTTCTCTTAATGAATGGATGGCATTGTGTTGGTATGTTGAATTGATTTAAAATATAATTATAAACGCTTCAACTTTAGTGTGGAAAGATAATAGTCGTGTAAATAGATAGATGAACACGAGAATAACTCTAAAGCTCAGGGGCCTGTTTCGTGAAGCAATGTCATAAGATTATCTTAAGATGGACTTAATCTAAGATCTAAGGTGGATCTTATGATGTAACTTTTCCGTTTCAAGAACGCGTTTCACAAAACAAGATTAAGTCCTACTTAAGTAGTAATTTAAGTTCGCGCGCATTTAGACTGGCTCTCGACGATTTATTACAGCTATGCACAGAAAATGTTGGTTCTGTGTATGTTATATGCCTAGGTACAATGTCTGGTGACAGATACTAGGGCGTGTCTAAGAATAATTATGATATTTTAATGCAAGGGCGATAATCAGTATACTGACTGCTGCATACTTAACTGCACGAGTGCGCTTTTTAACTGTGTTTTCGCTACAGACCCCATCCACACATAGCTGCATGCTTCCAATGCCTATTTTATACAAACGTAACGGGCTCAAATATATTATTTCAGTTATTAAAGGGACTTATACATCGTAACTCAGAATGCGAAACTTCACCCATATAACATGCCATTAAGGCGACGCGAGACATATGTTCGCTCCTTTCAATGCTGCTATTAGGTTCTAATACATTATACGTCTTTGAATCATCTATAATACCAGGAAACCGAATATGTCGCCACGACGGCATACACATACAATACACCACAATGGAAGCACTGAGCTAAACGCTCTTTATTGATTGCCAACATTCATGGAATACTAACACAAAACGCTCTTTATTTATATTGCTATAATGTGAATAGGACTTCATATCGTGCTCCAAATAGACTTATTTCCAATCTGAGACATATTTGTAGAAGCCATATATAAATGATGTCAATGCCATTTGCTCTGGTTCTGTTGACAAATGTGCTAAACGCCTGTTATAATTAACAAACTGCGTATGAACTTCGAAAGTACGTTACGTTGAACGACATTCTGCATATATGTTTTAATAAAAACCAAATCAACGACTTCTAATAAAGAGCGTTTATAATTAACAACACGTGAACAGACGGCCGGTTCACAGGCCCCTGTGGAAAATTACTAAAACACCAATATATAGACTATACCACTGGTATAGTCTACATGTATATTGGTATTTTAGTAATTCCCACAGGGGTCTGTGGGCCGGTTCACAGTGAAGTTATATGTTCGTTCGCGGATCCCGGTGTGCCCGCGCGGTCCGTATACTATATACATGCTATATATCTTTTTATTTCTTAGTTAATAGATTATGATAATAATAATAATAAAATAACACATATTATGTATTATTATCTTGCTGATATATATACGGGGTACATATACAATACATTTTACAATCAAATTATAACATAATAATATATAAAGGCAAATAAATAATAATAATAGCTGACATAAGCATTTATAAAAAAAAACTGAGTATAAATCATTCACTATTATCCTCGATGTGAAAATGTTCGGACTAATTGTCTCAACATGATTATTGTCTACAGTGCGATGGGTGATTTGAATCGCAAATGATGTTCAACTCTATGTAAATATATTCTTTTTGTTACAGCAATTAGAAATGTATATATAGTCCGGTCTTGGCGGTTTACAGTTAGTAGCGGACACCCCGCCAATCTTGCAACCACTGGCCACGTCACTGCTATAGCTTACCAGTTGGTTATTAATTACTACCATTTCTGAAACACCCCTCCGTGCTAGCAAGGTGTTATTCAGTTAAATGTGTTTATAATAATATATACATGAACTAGATCCCATCCACATTTCGGACCAACTGCGGATCACAACGTAAGGCTTAACTTTAAGATTATCTTATGACACCTCACACCAGTCTTAAAGTTAAGGCCAAAGTTAAGACCATCTTAGGTTAAGACTTTGGTCGTGAAACGCACTTATGACTAAAGTTTGAACTTATGACCATCTTAAGTCCCAACTATGTCATAAGTTGCCTTCATGAAACAGGGCCCAGGACTCACACGGTGTAACAACTTTGTCCGATGCATTGTATTGGAAGCATAGTAATGGTTTGTAGAGTGATAAATGCTTCCAGTATAATCGGTAAACACACACAGCTGTCCAAAATGGTTGCCAAAATGACAACAGGAAATCCAGTAATTAGTTAATTTTTCTATACAAAATGCTGAATTGTCCCAAACAAGTTTGAGTTTAATTCATGTTTGTGGCTTATTTCACGTCAGATATATATCAGTCGCCATTTTCCGATCATTTTGTGCCAACTGTAACTATCGGGTGACAATATTGGGTTTATGTTATGTACGGAACTCGCCTATATGCAGAATAGTGTCAGTATGACAGCCTCACTAGCCCCACACCCGATAATAACAGATAACAAGTTTCCAAAAAATAATGTTTGAATGGCTTTCAAATATAAGTCACTGGACACAATGTAACAAAACGTTCATGTTTATATAGCAATAATGTCACTTTTATGTATTTTTGATTATGAATCAGGGGGGGGGGGGGGGGGGGGGGGGGCGGAAAAAAAATTCAGGCACGTATGGCATTTTTTCCCTTTCGATCATTTTTTGTACCCACCCACCCCCACCGCCAAATTTTTTTCCGTTTTCGGCAGTTTTTTCCGACCATTTTTTGACACCCACCCCCCCTTTTAACACTAAAACAGAGATTTGCGGGGGGAAATTCACTGTAAACAGCTGTATATGAATTCTGTGCATACTATTTATCATGGATGTTAACATGGACATGTAAATAGGAATGAGTCATTTTGAGGTCATTCGACCAAAAAAACATGGCTGCCAGCGGCCATCTTGGATTTCAAAATTTGCAACAAAATACAACACGATGACTGCCTGCAGTCAGTTTACAGTTAGAATTACATTATTTCTGTCATTCAAAGTGGGTTTGAAGCCCAACTCATTGCCAAAACACTAAAAAACAAGCATGATTTTTGTTTTTTAGTTGCGGAAAAAATTGCTTGTTGGTGGCTTTGACCACCCACCCACCCCGGCATACGTGCCGGAATTTTTTTTTTTCACCCCCCCCCCCCCCCTGTATGAATCGGAATTAATTAATCTCGAGTGCAAGTTACACTATTGAAAGGTCGATCAAATGAACCCCGTTCATCCAGATGACAACCTACAGGCATAGAACGACAAACGAGTCACACAGTGTTTAAATAAATACACTGGATTATGTAACATATCCCAGTGAATACACTTTACAGGCCAAATTAGCCCGTTACACTAGCACACAGTATTGCAGGCTTTTTGTTTTGCAACCACAGCGAATTAGTTCATAACAGGCATCACTTGCCTTGGGGTAATTTTGTTCATAAAGGCTCAAAACCACCGGCTGTCAACAACTCCCACCACGATTGACTCCAGTCCGGTACAAAATTACTTAGCCCGTGAAGTGAAGCAACTGCGAGGTTGCAAATAACGCCTAGATGCGTACATCTACGATCAAAGATACGTCTATGATGATTAACAAAAGGCCTACTAACCACGGAATTTCATGCCAAATTTATCGTTGGATATTAGTCGTTGCGAATTACACATCCCTATATTTATATGATTTATGATTAAAATGCAAAAAATAAACAAAGTACCCTGTGTAAAAAGACTTTACTGAAATTAATCATATAGTTGCCCATTGCTGGTGCGAGGGGAGAATAATTGGTTCATACGGTGAGGGGTGCAGGTAGGGTTCACACGCGTATATAGCAGTTTTGTTTTATTTGTTAATGTGTGGAATTTTTGCCGTATACTTGTATAGGTGATTACTAATTCTTCTTAAATTGTGAAATAAATATTTGCATGTCTGCTTTGTTCATATATACGTCCGGATTTCCGAAATACAATGTGGTTTTGATCGATGTGTACATACACTTATTATTTTAGTCGTGGGAAAAAGTACTCAATGTGTCTTTAATAATTTAATAATAAATGACTTAGTAACTTGACTTGTCGTTTGAACAATCAGAATGCACACGCGTTCTCCACGACGTATAAACTTTATAGTGCGCAGATGCAATTGTGCATGTAACGGTAACTCTTATTGGTTATGACGTTCCATGCTCGGTCTAAATCGAGTTACATTTCTGAGTAATTTCCCCCTTTATTCTAACATTTCTGTGCATGCATTGCACTACAATCAGATAGGATTCCTGAGCTATCTAAACCCGTTTTAGTTGGCATCATCACTGCACCTGGTGATTTTAATGGCTGCTTTTATTAATTGTTGTGGCAATGCAATGCCAACCTGGCGTGATTCCTGGTTGTAAATGGTACGTCGATGGCAGTCATTAAAGAAACTTTGCAACTAAATTCCTGTATCACCGCCGATTGCAAAGCTTAATTCGAGATAACAAACGTGCATTCAGACGTATTTACGACGAGAGATGAAATTTTATTTGCGTCTCACTTCGGAAGTGACTCAGATGTTTTGATAGAACACTGACGCTACAATGCACCAACAACATATGTCTCTCAAGAGACGCTTTTCTTTCTCATGTTTGTCATTTCGGAAGCTACTCAGAGATTTTGATATAAAACTTGCGCTACAATGTACCAACAATATAATTATGTCTCTCATGAGACGCTTTTCTTGCAAAGTTTGTCATTTACTGACATTCTACTCAAACGATATATTTCTACATAGTTGGTTTTTAAACAATTGTTTTAATTTCTCCGACAACAGGAAATATATAGTTGGAAGATGAATAGAATGCAACACCAAATTAACGATAAAATCGATCAGAGGAAGACGGTATTCGCAAAAACACACACGTGCATGTCTGTCATGTATCTTATAACGACAGAGATTGTACATATGGGGTGTTATGGGTGTCCCATTACCAAATCACAGACTAAGCAACATGGAATGAGTGTTCCCAAAGATGTTAGAAGTAAGTTTAAACGTTCAATTGTTGGAATAGGTGACACCAGTTCGGAAGTTTGGACCGACACAAACGGAACGACCTCAAATTAAATCACGTTATAAGAAACGACACAGCATGATGTCGACAAACTGGTTCACCCAACTTTCGTGCAAGGATATTTCATCATATCCACCCTACAAAATACTTTTCCATAACTGGAGGTTAAAATTAGGACTGTTTTTAATGTAAGCGGACAAGGATATGGCGATCAACTCTGGCGTATAGATAGACAACTTAGTTATATCTCGGCCGCCAATACCACATACGTTTGATTATGATGTGATAATTTTATTTCAAAATACACCATTACAAATTCTATAACAAACGGATAGTATATGTGTTTTATATATAGTATATTATGTGGAGTGTCGTGACCAATGACGGCCGTCTTCCTTGCACCCCTGTCCTTAATCAAATTGTCGTATATAATATCAATGAACGAATAAGCAATGTAACAATTTAAACACATGCAGTTAATTTCCAGTGGAATAGAGTACCAATGTAGAAAAGTGGTATATCGAGGCGCGCATTTATCACAATAATGAGTTCGCCTTTACTATTATAGCGCAACACAGAAAGTTTGTTGCGTTCAATATAATGATATTATAAGCGAAAACTATCTAGAGAATTTCACTCCAATAACTATATCGGCAAATAACTTTGAACACATATAGATACATGCAGATAATCTTAACATTGATTGGTATGTGCTGTTAAAGCATATCCCACTTGCCAGCGCAGCCTTGTGACCGTCGTTCAAGCAGTCTGTCACTCCATGTCGATTTTACAAATATTATTAAACTGCATGTATTTCAATTTTAATCGCGAAATATTACAATAATATCTCAAGCGGTATTCTCATAAGCGCTTCAACTTGTGATTTTTGCAGGCCATTGAGTGCAAAAATAGCGCGCTTAATATACCGCTTCTTCTGACTGGTGCTGCACATAGACAAATGCGCATTGACGGGTATCAACAAACAATAACAATTATATTTGGGCGATTAACTAACTAACACCTTTCAAATATATATGTACACTATATGCCATCTTGAGTGGGCTTCATCGGCAAACTTAAGACCGTCCTGCAGTATACGACTATACGTGGGCCGTCGAATAGGGCAACGACCACCATGGAACCTAAAGGTGATAGAAAAATGACAGGTATATCCGGGATAATTAATGGCTTCGAGACAGCACGAATTAATGAGACTATATGGTAATGTCTGCTTCGCGAGTCACTTGAGAATTTGCTAAGTACGTGATTATCTCTGATGGCACTAATGGCGTTTGATGATCCATAGACGTCAAGGCTATGTACACCATAATTAGGTGGACAACAGTTCGAAAGTTCAGATCAGCACAGCCAGACCGAACGAAAGATTAAACACGTTTTCATTGTTATATTGACGAGGTCCATCGGAAATTTCCCGTGCTGGGAATTTTGGATATCTTTTGCCGTGCTAGGAATTTTGGATATCTTTCGCCCTAAGTTACATGAGTTGATGTTCAAACGACCATCTTTCCCACCAAAATATAACATAGCTCGCGCGCAGACCGTCGGCCATGCATATCCCAACCAGTGAATGTGTTGATCGAATGATATGGACCAAAGACGCATATAGACGAGTCCATTGATTATAGCATATACTTATACTTGGAAGAATGGCCGAAGCCTTTCAATTATACGGACATAGCGCGTCCTACCAAATATTCCGCGGTAATAAAAAAAGTAGCCATTTTCATCTTCTTTGATGATTGTCTTACGTGTCAATAACGGGCCGATGAAGTAGTAATATCGTTAGCACGCACACCGAAAGTCGATGCCCACGCTCGGACATAAAGGTGATAGAAAAGTGAACATGGTTTGTAAATCGCGGATAATTAATTGCGTCGAGACAGCACGAGCCATGTGACGAGTCTGTTGTAATTTGTGGTTCGCGAGCCTCTTGAGAATTTGGTAATTGAGTGCTTGTTGCCGATTGAACTAATAGCGTTTAATGATCCATAAACTTCGAGGCGAAATACCACATTTAGCATCACAACAAGCCAAGAGTTTGGACCAGGGCAATCAAAACGAACAATGTAAAATTCACGATAAAATAATAGATCAAACACGTTTTCAGCGTTATAAACTCTAAGAAAACTGCACCAAATTTCCCCGGAGAACCAAATACCAATATAGAACCAAACAGTTTGGTTCCATATTTCTGTGATTCCATCTGGGACCAATGTCCCAAGTTTGGTTCTTGAACAACACACCTAATTCAAGGTTTGTGGGAATTGAAATGACCTAGTCTAAAATTTAACAATATATCCACGCGTTTTGGGGTTAAGATAATATGAGAAGACTAAATGAAGCGAGATTCTTTGAAATGCCAATGCACACATGCCAATAGACTGTTTCGAGTCATATGTATAGACTATGATCATATGCTTGCTGGCGGGGTAACTCTATTGCTCATATCACACATAGGGTGGGAAGTATGGAGAAGTAACTTTATTAATATAATTCGATATCTCATTCAGACATCAGACCATCTTTCCCGTCTTCCGATCTTCGAGGTCTATTCGGTGAACCAACATCGTGTGATATCATTTCTAATAGTCAAAGGTTCGAAAATCTAAAAACGCCTCTAGAAACGAAGGTGTAGGCATTTTTCTTTCAGAAGCTTTTGAGAATTGTTTCTAAAAGTATTTTTTATGCTGATTTCAAAAACCAATGTTGGCAAGTTGACAAATTATTATTTCTGGTCAAAAATGGCAATTCAAAATGGCCGCCATCAAAACAAAGTATAACTTTACGTTTGTTGTTATGTGTTGCTCTACGACGTTCGAATATTGAGTATTTCCGTACTTTCGAACGAATGGAAACAAGAAGAAGTATACACAGAACATATGTGGTAATTTAAAGTGAACATGTTTGAGAATTAAGCCCATTTATGGCAAAAAAATGACAAAAAACGTGAATTTGATAAATTATTACGGTCTTAAATGGCAGAAAGTGAAATATGCTGGAACCGTATCATTCAAATGGTATAGACAGTTGTGTCTAAATGTAATTTGTAACCTGATTCCAAAAAACAATGATGGCAACTCGACAAATAATTATTTCTGACCTAAAATGACAATTCAAAATGGCCGCCATCAGAATAAAGTCTAGATTTTCGTTTACTGTTATATGTTGTTCTAAGACGTTTGAATATTATGCATTTCCGTACTTTCGAACGAATTGTGACAAGAGACACTATACATAGAACATATGTGGTAATCTAAAGTGAACATGTTTGACATTTAACCCACTTTATGCCCAAAAATTACAAAAAAAACGCGAATTTGATAAATTATTGCGGTCTTAAATGGCAGAAAGTTAAATATATCCTTCAAATGGTTTAGAAAGTTGTGTCTAAATGTAATTTGTAATCTGATTCCAAAACACAATGTTGGCAACTCGACAAATAATAATAATTATTTCTGACCTAAAATGACAATTCAAAATGGCCGATATAATAATCAGTTAAACATTCGAAAATCATCAGTAATATTATGAAACTGGTTCATCAACACCCAATGCGACACAATTTGCCATCATATAGCCAAAAACAGTCACATAAAAGCCTTATTTATTATTGCAGTCAGTTCCACAGTTGCAGAGTGGTGTGTAGGGTGACTCTGATTTTCTGCATGTACACCTTGCTGTTACACACCCCTTATTGCACTCACATTTGATTATTTCGAGACATGATTTTGGAATGGGTTCTAGTGACCATCTAATCGACCATTTTCTTCTTTCCATCCCATTGTCGAAGGATCCGGTAATGTTTGCACATGAATGGTTGCTTGTTTCCAAACTAAAACCTGGTAGTTTGTTCTCAAATGTGGTAATGAAATGAGTCACTAGTTTGTGGAAGCTTTTCAGCAGATTCAGTCCGAGGGTACATCCCGAATCTTGCATTGTTGAGTTTTGCATCGGAAACTCCATACAACTTGCATACAAAATGTTCAGCACTTTCAATTATTTCAGTGGATATTGCAATATTACCTATACCCTTTAAGAGTTCACAACATTCCAGGTAAATCTTCCATGCGGATCGTTTAGACACCCAATATATGAACGAAGTTGAATCACACCCCGTTAAAGCATGAAACGCAAGAATATAGTTCAGAGCGTCGCTCGGTATTTTGGGTGGCAAAATCCCTGATGGGTAAAATTTTAGGGATTTTGGAAGTTCCAGCCATAATGAACACATCACAATCTGCAGGGAATTTGTTTAGGTAACCAAGCAATAACACTAGAACATCGACGTCCCTACTTACCACACTAACTTGTTTTAGATTGCACCCCATGTTGGCATCAAGTGAATGAAGGATAAGTCTAGTGTCAGCCTCTTCATGATTAGAATCTAACCCTTTCAAGTCTGTTCCATCTACCGAACAATCTACTCACCAATCTTCGGGGAACCCCCCCTGCAACAACAACAGTAACACCTTCTGTTTTCGCTTTGGTAACAAGTTCTCGAGACAAGAAACTATTCAAATCAGACTTTACCACAACAAGGGCCTGACCGTCAGTGACAATACCTGCACGGGGAGATGGTGTCATTCTTGTTAGGCAGGATACTTTCTCGATCAGAGCGTCACTAAGAATTGCTTTCATTCATGCCGACAGGGCAGTCAACTTGCAAACACTGACACCATCTCCCCGTGCAGGTATTGCCATTGGCGGTCAGGCCCTTGTTGTGGATATAGATAGACCGGAAAAGATAAATACATTTGGATATTTGGCCGATGTATTCTCAGTGTGCGTGTTGAAGAAGGGCGAAGCCGCGAAGGCTATGTCTGGATTGATGCAGTGTTCGACAGATACTCGGATAAATCTATCAAGACTGCCACCAGATCGAGAAGAAGTCGCAATGTACCATTGATCCGAAGGACGATAACAAATCGTGATGTTCCCATCCCACAAAATTAAAAAAGTTTCATTTTGTTGTCTGACAACAAGTCCGATTTGAATTGTTTCTTGTCTCGAGAACTTGTTACCAAACCAAAAACAGAAGGTGTTACTGTTGAAGATTGCAGAGTAGATTGTTCGGTAGATGGAACAGACTTGAAAGGGTTAGAGTCTAACCGCGAAGAGGCTGACACCAGACTTATACTCCATTCACTTGATACCAGCATGGGGTGCAATCTGAAACAAGTTATTGTGGTATATAGGGAGGTCGATGTGCTAGTGTTATTGATTGGTTACCTAGACAAAGTTCCTGCAAATTGTGATGTGTTCATGATGGCAGGAACGTTCAAAAATCCTAAAATTTTACCCATCAGGGATGTTGCCACCCAAATACCGAGCGACGCTCTTAACTATATTCTTGCGTTTCATGCTTTAACGGGGTGTGATTCAACTTCGTTCATATGGGGTGTCTAAACGATCTGCATGGAATATTTACCTGGAATGTTGTGAACTCTTAAAGGGTATAGGTAATATTGCAATATTCACTGAAACAATTGAAAGTGCTGAACATTTTGTATGCAAGTTGTATGGAGTTTCCGATGCAAAACTCAACAATGCAAGATTCAGGATGTTCTCTCGGACTGAATCTCATGAAAAGCTTCCACCAACCAGTGACTCATTTCATTACCGGTACCACCTTTTGAGAACAAACTACCAGGTTTTAGTTTGGAAACAAGCAACCATTCATGTGCAAACATTACTGGATCCTTCAACAATGAGATAGAAAGAAGAAAATGGTCTATTGGATCCAACCATGTCACTAGAACCCATTCCAAAATCATGTCTCGAAATAATCAAATGTGGGTGCAAGAAGGGGTATGTAACAGCAAGGTGTACATGCAGAAAACCAGAGTTACACTGAACACCACTCTGCAATTGTGGAACTGACTGCAATAATAAATAAGGATTTTTTGGGACCAATTTTAACTATATGTTGGCAAATTTTGTCGCATTGGGTATTGATGAACCTGCTTCATAATATTACGGATGATTTTCGAATTTTAACTGATTATTATATCGGCCATTTTGAATTGTCATTTTAGGTGAGAAATAATTATTGGTTGAGTTGCCAACATTGTTTTTTTTTTTGGAATCAGATTACAAATTACATTTAGACACAACTGTCTCAACCATTTGAAGGATATATTTCCGGAATACTTCACTTTCTGCCATTTAAGAGGCAATAATTTATAAAATTCGCGTTTTTTTTCATTTTTGGGCATAAATTGGGTTAAATGTCAAACATGTTCACTTTAAATTACCACATGTGTTCTGTGTATAGTGTCTCTTGTCACAATTCGTTCGAAATTACGGAAATGCATAATATTCAAACGTTTTAGAACAACATAAAATAGTAAACGAAAATCCAGACTTTGTTCTGATGGCGGCCATTTTGAGTTGTCATTTTGGGTCAGAAATAATAATTTGTCGACTTGCCAACATTGGTTTTTGAAATCAGCATAAAAAATACCTTTAGAAACAATTCTCAAAAGCTTCTGAAAGCAAAATGCCCGCACCTTTCACTTTTATTCCATTTCGAACCTGACTATAAACGGGATAACGTATTTACGAACTGATAGCACATTCAGAAACAAAGATACGCCAAACGTGCTTATAGTCTACACATAGTGTCACGAAACATAGATACCCTAAACGTGCTTATAGTCTACACATAGTGTCACGTGACACAGATACCCTAAACGTGCTTATAGCCTACACATAGTGTCACGAGACATAGATACCCCAAACGTGCTTATAGCCTACACATAGTGTCACGAGACATAGATACCCTAAACGTGCTTATAGACTACACATAGTGTCACGAGACATAGATACCCTAAACGTGCTTATAGTCTACACATAGTGTCACGAAACATAGATACCCTAAACGTGCTTATAGACTACACATAGTGTCACGAGACATAGATACCCTAAACGTGCTTATAGTCTACACATAGTGTCACGAGACATAGATACCCTAAACGTGCTTATATTCTACACATAGTGTCACGAGACATAGATACCCTAAACGTGCTTATAATCTACACATAGTGTCACGAGACATAGATACCCTAAACGTGCTTATAGACTACACATAGTGTCACGAGACATAGATACCCTAAACGTGCTTATAGTCTACACATAGTGTCACGAGACATAGATACCCTAAACGTGCTTATAGTCTACACATAGTGTCACGAGACATAGATACCCTAAACGTGCTTATAGTCTACACATAGTGTCACGAGACATAGATACCCCAAACGTGCTTATAGTCTACACATAGTGTCACGAGACATAGATACCCTAAACGTGCTTATAGCCTACACATAGTGTCACGAGACATAGATACCCCAAACGTGCTTATAGTCTACACATAGTGTCTCGAGACATATATATCCTAAACGTGCTTATAGCCTACACATAGTGTCATGAGACATAGATACCCCAAACGTGCTTATAGCCTACACATAGTGTCACGAGACATAGATACCCCAAACCTGCTTATAGCCTACACATAGTGTCACGAGACATAGATACCCCAAACCTGCTTATAGCCTACACATAGTGTCACGAGACATTTTTTTCTCATCATTGTTTCCTTAATTGTTGGCATGTGATGAACCGAATGGGGAACCAAAAGGAACTATTTGGTTCCATGTTCTGGTTCTATCCGGGAAACCATATATATATAGAACCAAAGCAGATCACATTGGTTCTCCCACCAGGAAAAAAAAATGAAACAAGTTTGAATCCATATTGAACCAGAATGTATGTTGTGTACTGAATGTGGTTCTTTAATTTTGGTTCTTCATGTATGTTGGGTTCTTCATTTGATTCTTTATTTTGGTTCTTCGCGAAGAACCGAAACATGTTTGTTTGGTTCTTCGTTTGGTTCCCCTACTGGGACAAACCTTGGAACCAGTTTTGATTCCCCGGGGAAAATTTTTTTCTCTGTGTGTATCAGCAAACTCCGTCGAAAAATGTTCTATACAGCAGGGGGTTGTGATAGTAAAACAATTGTAGGAATGTATGCTGGAGTTTGTTGGTGGTTTTACATACTCCTGTAATATTATTTGTGTATACACGTTCACTGCCAACGCCAATTCCAGACTCCATGCAGGGTTTACCTCCCTTGGTGAATCGGTAAGACCGCTGCTACCGACGACAATTTACCCACATTTTGGTGGACTTCCGCGATATTACGTTATATACTAACCGAACATAGCAGCTTTCTGCCCTTATATTAAGCACACGAAATATCAGACACAATTTGTGTAATTTCATACCTTAAGTTTGGAAAGTCCCACTAGAACCAAAGAACTATATTGCGAAACGGTGTGATTTGCTTCTCCGATTATTGTCAACACACATGTCTAAACGCACATTGTCAAGACAACATGCATGGGAAGTCAAACACAAGAGCTCTAATTTGCTGCAATTTTGACGAAAATAACTTGCGAAAATCGTCAACAAAACTGCCGCTTTGATTCTCCATTCTGTCATTAAGTTTTTAGTGCGGGAATTGTCCCCAAACCACATAGGGAATTTGTCTTTGGGGTGATCGTTTTTCGCATTTTTGTCTGGAAACCCCCACGCAAAATATAGAAGCCACAGACTAGTATCCGGCCGGTGACAGAGTCAGAAAGGAGGCAGGCTCTGGTAGAGACTGCGCCAATCCAATTATATTTAGAAAGTATGAGATAACTCGTAGTCGACAGTGAACGTATTAGGACTTTAAAACCCCACATACAAGCCACGTAACACACTTAATCATGTCTTAACAGCAAAGATATAGTATTCAAGTTATTACGATCATACATGGGGCCTTATGGAGTTGTTATTGACCCCAGGGTCTGTTATTTCTGATATGGGGCCACACGGTAACTATATACTAGTACCTACATATCTCCGGACGGTATCTGGCTTTGGCTTTAATAACTGAGACGGACCTCAAACCATAAACATACATGTGTTATAAGTCAACAAAAAGGCTGGAAACTGCAATAGTGTGATTACGTATATTTGCACAGCGCATGGTCATAAGCAATGCAACAGTTGCGGAGGTGACTCGATTCGAGATAGGCATGGATTTGTGATCCACAGAAAGGAATCGAACGCTAGTCTGTAGCATATGTGTCGGGGCAATTTCGTCAGTTGTATACTGATGGAGGGGGTCAGTTGTTTTTATGTGCAGAGTAGTTACTTCACAATGAAATTAATCCTCTGTGTGATATTATATCCACCAAGTCAATAAACCTGACAAGATATTCCCAGTGGACGAAAGGATGAAAAATCACAATAAATCAAATCAACAGTTAAATGTTGACATGATCATTTTTGAAATGTACAACTATAATAAATTGGGTTTATCTTTATGCAACTGAATATAAAAATATTAGAAAATTAAAAAGATTGAACATTTTAACAATCTTGCGTCAAATCAGTGGTCACCAAAGAATGTAAAAGTAAAATGTATGCTATTTCCTGAAGGATGGAATTGATGGCACCAGGGCTGACATGAGAAGAAACTTAAAACGGATATTCCTTGTCTGCTAAAGAAAACGGATTCGAATACACTCCTAAAGTCAACGACCAACTTAGAACTGAGATAGAAATGTAAACATGATTTGTAAATCATGGATCATTAATTGTTCCGAGGCAGGATGCAAGAGTAATGGGTCTAGATTGGTAGTTTGTGATTCGTGAAGGGCTTGATGGTGTGGTAAGTCGGTGCTTTCATTTAACGGGTGTGACTAATTACCGCCCGGGACCGCCCGGGGACCGCCCGGGGACCGCCTGGTGGCCCCACGTGCCCGTGGACACAATATCTCGACGTTATAACGTAGCGACATACCCCACGAGGTCAACATACAAAATGGTACTCGCTCGACTCCGGCCGGTGTTATTAACCCCTCAAAATCAGATAAAATGGTATATAAACAAAAAGAACATTGGGACCGCCCGGGACCGCCCGGGAGGCCCCATGGGCCCGTGGACACTATATATCGACGTTATAACGTAGCGACTTACCCCACGAGGTCAACCTACAAAATGGTACTCGCTCGACTCCGGCCGGTGTTATTAACCCCGATAAATCCGATAAATGGTATATAAACAAAAAGAACATTGGGACCGCCGTCAATACATGGAATTAACACTCAGGTGTATTGCACTACCGAGAATCACCAAAATAATCTGTCTGAAAACACACGAAGACACCAGTAATCACCCAGGCTATTTTAGCCAATATCGGCATTTGTGGGGTTAATATGACCGGCCGTAGACGAGCGAGCGAGTAATTTTTTCTATGTTGCCCTCAGGTGGCATGTCGCTACGTTATACCGTCGAGATATTGTGTCCGCGGGCACGTGGGGCCACCCGGGCGGTCCCGGGCGGTCCCGGGCGGTCCCGATGTTCTTTTTGTTTATATACCATTTTATCGGATTTTGAGGGGTTAATAACGCCGGCCGGAGTCGAGCGAGCGAGTACCATTTTGTAGGTTGACCTCGTGGGGTATGTCGCTCGCTACGTTATAATGTCGAGATATAGTGTCCACGGGCCCATGGTGCCTCCCGGGCGGTCCAGGGCGGTCTCAATGTTCTTTTTGTTTATATACCATTTTATCGGATTTTGAGGGGTTAATAACACCGGCCGGAGTCGAGTGAGCGAGTACAATTTTCTAGGTTGACCTCGTGGGGTATTTCGCTACGTTATAACGTCGAGATATAGTGTCCACGGGCCCATGTGGCCTCCCGGGCGGTCCCGGGCGGTCCCAATGTTCTTTTTGTTTGTACACTATTTTACCGGAATTTGAGGGGTTAATAACATCGGCCGTGGACGCGTCAACGAGTCAATATATGGAATTAACACTCAGGTGTATTGCACTACCGAAAATCACCAAAATATTCTGTCTGAAAACACACGAAGACATCAGTAATCACCAAGGCTATTTTAGCCAATATCGGCATTTGTGGGGTTAATATGACCGGCCGGAGACGAGCGAGCGAGTAAATTTTTCTATGTTGCCCTCAGGTGGCATGTCGCTACGTTATACCGTCGATATATTGTGTCCACGTGCCCGTGGGGCCGCCCGGGTTGTCCCGGGCGGTCCCGGGCGGTCCCGGGCGGTAATTAGTCACACCGCATTTAACTGACCGACACAATTCAAGAATAATAACAAACACACAAATACCAGTTGTAAATAAATGCCCCTATACTCAGTCGTGATATCTACAGATAGAGGACTGACAAAACACCGAAGTACCAACACAGAACCCGTCTACCACACACTCTTTACCAAGATTTAGTGTGTCTTAAATTTGCAGAATGAGGTCCACAGAGTGTGAATTTAGTGATGATATCCAATGTAGCGGGCTAGCATAACCAAAGTCACACTCTTGGGACTTCATTCTACTTAGGCATCGTCTTCTGGGAAGTATCTATAGTTTCAAATTAACACTGTTTTTAGTTACTTGGTCCCTTCTGTTCAGTTTCTAAATCCCTTAATTTGCAGAGGATAAATTGCATAATCGATCTGACTAATGGGTAAACATCAATCTGATCCTATTGGTCTCCCATAGAAGTAATTGAGGTCTAAGAAGAATGAGGTTCCCAGGGGGTGAATTTGCTGACGCTAGCCCTCTCGGGACCTCATTCAGCAAACGACAGACACATTAAGTCCAGGCTTGCTCTATGCTCTCATCTTTTTTTCTAGGTCAAATGCAACTTCGCCATGTCGTTCTCTGTCATCTTTTTTAAACATTCATGTCAACCATTGTTTTTTGGAGCGGGGACAATTGTAAGTTGTAAACACTAGTTCCCCAATCCCGATTTAAAATAATTTACAATTCAATATGTTTAAAGTAAGTGCGCTTATCGCCTTTTGGAACTAATGGCGTTTGATGAACCATGTATGTCAGGGTGATGTGATACCATATTTAGGATGACAAGAATTCGAAATATCATATCAGACAAACCAGAACTCACGTCTTCGAATTTACAAAAAAAAAAAATATTAATGCAACAAACAATCTTCAAGTGCCTTAGCAACACGTTTTCCGAATATCTTCCATGCGTGGCATATTTCGTTTATAATTAGAGGTTCAAATATCCGCTTAGACAAGGAGATGGTGATCAACTTTTCGGTTGTTGATGACAGACAAAGACGCTGGCATGCTAAGGGGTCGGCCGCTTATAATTCAAACGGTTGAATGGGTTGATAGAACTGTATAGAACAATGAGCATACAGACGTATACATTGAACATGTTATTCACATATACATGTATTTAGACGAATCGCTGAAAACTTTCCAGTATACGGCCATAGCGCGTCCAAAAATATTATGGCCATAATACAAAATTATAGCCATCGTTTAGCTTCTTTGATAATAGCACCATGCTCATCCATGCTATCAAAAAAGAAGTTAATTGCAACCTTTCTCATAATGAACTATGATAATACATTAAAGATGCATTATCCGAATTAAGGCTCCTAAATTACTATTTCTTTGGCTTCAGGGGTAAAAATATCTGCTACGAGTCGAGGAACCCACCAATCAAAGCTCAGAGTGATCAGATATCGATTTTTGAAGTTTGATACTTCTCGTGATGTTAAATTTTGTGTGGCCCAGAAACATGCCGTCAAACGGAGGGTCTCGGTCAAAATTGCGGATGAAGATGGATAACTCTATAAACAAGTGCCAACTCATTCGGAACACCTTAGCATTAAGAGACAATTATAGTTACCGTTCGCTATGTGTCCGATGGATATCACATAGTTTTATTCGGGCTTGAACTGGTTATGCTCACCAGCGTGGACTTCTACGCCTAGCACGCTTGCCCAGCCCAGCAAAATGTCCTGCCATATAAATATGCGCCTAATTATAATCCCGTATATGCTAGATACAATATGAAATTAAATGAATTAAATTCTAAAACAGAATTCATCGTAGAAAGATCTAAACTGAATGCGGACATGAATAACATATATATGTAATTATATAATTTGTCTAAAATGTGTTATATATATATAGATGATAGAGACGATAACAAATTACGAATATGGTACTACGTTACTAGCATTTGTATTCGTTTTTATCAGTTGTCGTTTTACCATATCCGTAGTTACGATTGCATTGTCCAGAAGCCAATCATGGACACGCGAGCTTTGCATGCAATAATCGAGTCTACCACTGACTATATAGACATATTAGCACAACGCGCATCTTAATCCAGAATCTTTTATCGAATGAGTTGCGGGTGGCGCCATGATTCGCGAGAATGTAGCTCGAGCTAAATGTAACTACAGTCGTCCACAACGAGTTTCATACATATTCGAGATTATGACGCACGTGGTGTTCTGTATTTATTCTACACCATTGTATCAGATAAGTTCAATCCACATCTGTCGCATTCATTGATACGATATATATATAGTTATTGTTATTTAAGTCTGGCGAATAACCAGTAATGATTGGGGCATTACCCGAAGCGGATCGTCGACGTAATGTACGTCCTCTTTCTGGTCATCATTGGGGAAATAGGACGCGATAACAATATAATTAAGTATAAAATAATCAGACAAACAGAACTACATGCAAGTCACCTTACTGTAAGTGACAAGAACTTTAAAGGCACGGGTGGCGTTCGTTGCAGAAATATTTATATTTGTTCAAATAACCATCAACAGAAGGAACACCAAAATATATACAGTTCCGCTCATATGCCAAACATAATCACGCGTAAACAGTATATTGTCGTCAAGACGTACGATGATGTACGTAAACAAGAGACTGTGTTTCTGTTTACATAACACAGCGCAATTATATTGGTTAATCACACAAATATGATATAAACGCTCTTTATTATTTCCATATCAGGAAAACAGTAATAAATAACGCTCTTTATGTTTACCATATCCGGATCTAAACAAAAGCCAGGATTCGTAAAGTGTTTTTGCTTTTGTTTACATAACAAAGGGGGGGGGGAATTGATATTTCTGATTGGCATAAGAACAAAGTCTGTCTATATCTTACTATTCCTTCTGTTTATGGCAGTTTTTGACGGAGGAGAATATTTTAACAGCATACCCACCGCCAACTCCGCCCGTATCTTTAAACGGCACCATTTTCTCACAAACGGACTCGTCATCGTCCATTCTGCGAATAGGTTTTTTGGGCAGTCCGAAAACATTACGTATTATCAGTAGAGGTTAATTTATTGTGGGTAAGGTTTCAATAGAGGCCGCTTCATTAGCAAAGGTACATCCATACACTGGCAGGTTTGCACGACATTTGGTGCTGACATTTGATCATAGAAAACCCCATGGTGCCAGAATATGAACGGCAACATGCATAATTATACAATGCACATAATTATACAATGCACATCATAATTATACAATGCACATAATTATACAATGTATACAATGCACATAATTATACAATGCACATAATTTTACAATGCACATATACCAAAAATTAGAAGTAAAATAGGTAGTTCCACGTGTAACGGTGTTTTGTTTAAACATATTTATTCGCCATATATGCATATAAATACATACATTCGGCAACGGCATTGACGAACAAGTGCGGGTCACGTATATGCTACATCTCTCCCGATCGCCAGACACTCAAGTGAAACAAATTAACATGGCATTAAACAATTATGTATGGTATTTAAGCGTGTATTGGTATAGGTTGTTGTTTTTGTTGTTGCCAGTCTCTCCCAACTTATTCGAAATCATATGAATCATACTTATCTGGTTGCGCTAAAATATACTGTGGTAATCCATCCCTAACAATGGTAAGGTAAAACGGCAGTGGCAAAGTTCTTAAGGCGTTTTTGACTGTTGTCACCAATACTCAGAATTATTAATTTTTACAAAAAACATTTGTTTTCCTAATTGTCAGCTGCTATTGGAATTCGTATGTTCTCATCCTAACGGTACTACTAACACATTGCCGTAAATATGATTGGTCCTTGCGAAATCAATGCATGTTGTTTACATGCAAAATTCGATAGCAACACCACTGGTGCACATGGAACTAAATAGTTTTTACTTCGCATGTAGTTAGCTGTGGTACTGGTGCATTTTATAAGCATTTCTTGCTGTTAGATTGTTTATTAGCAAAGCCAACAGTTAAGTTGGAACATGCAATAACATATATACATACTATACACAAGGCACACATAACATCTAAGCCATATCAATAAAAATACATACACACACAATTATATTGTAATCCATGATGCCATTTACATTAAAGTAGTATCCTTTTTAAAGATAGTTTTATAAATATGCTTACTTTTTTAAGAAGGCTCAAATATTCAATTGAGAGCAAACGATGAAATTTATTCCTGTTAGGGTTCTCCCAGTAATATTTGGCAATGTGGATTTCGCGTAAATCTTGTAACTTTTGGCATAGGATTATAAAGTGATATTCGTCGCAAGGACTGTTCTCACATAAAGCACACATTAAATTGTCTGCGGAATTTGTGGTTTCTTTTGTCCATCTATTTTTTTCTACTGGTAATTTATGATTAGATGTTCTGATTTTCAATAGGTAATTAGACAAATGAGATGTCAAATAAACTAAATAGCTACTCATTTTCATGGAAGGCTTTATGTCTCTGTAAAATTATGGCGCGCGATGAAGTAGAAGCATTCAGATTTTCAAAGAGGTGGTGCTCATACTGCTTAATCAATAGCGATTTTATGTTTCTCAACTCTGTTTTGCTCAGCGCTGATTGGTTTGTCCACACATGTTCCATGCTGCAATTCGGTTTCTGTCATATTGTAGCGTTCTATACCGAAATGTATGCAAAAGAATGCCTGGCAAATTTGGGAGTGTGTGACCGCCGGTGTGTCAATAACGTTGACTTGGTCAATGTCGCATGATATTGTGCAAAAAGACACAGAGGATCTCCAAAATGTGCAAAAAGTCACCCATCATCTCCAAGTCTCGTTCGTCTGCGACACTCAAATCCAAAGCTGGTGGAATACCCATTTAAATTCCCTTGAAAATTCACTCGAAAATCACAATTTTTTTTGGTATTAGTAAAGTAGTTATAACGCGACTAATTTAAAATTGATTTTTTTACGATACGATAAGCTGATGGGTGACTTTTTGCACATTTGGGAGAACCTGGGTGTCTTTTTACACAGTTAGGAGATCATGGATGCCTTTTTGCACGAAACCATGCGGCAATTACCAATTCAGCGTCAGTAACGGGGCGGATGAAGCAGTAATATCGTTAGCACAAACCGAAAGTCAACGACCACCTTCTTACCTAAAGGTGGTAGAAAGTGAACATGGTTTGTACATCCGGGATAATTAATTGCTTCGAGACAGCACGAGCTATGTGATGGGAATGTGGTAATTTGTGGTTTGCCAGCCGCTTGAGAATATGGTAAGTGAGTGCTTAGCGCCGATGGTAGTAATGGCGTTTGATGATCCATAAACTTCGAGGCGATATGTAATACAATATATTGATTGTGCATAACACTGTCGCCAACTTATCACGCTCTAAGGTGTCAGCAGATTGAGTCGACATATTTGAAACTGGAAATTCGATTTCCCTGGGTACATTTAAGTAATTCTGGCATCAATACGCCTGTTCGGAACTCGCTAAATTGGAATTCCGCGCGAAATTATAGAAGAAATTGCATTCAGAACTATAGAACAGTGGACGATAACACCAAGCCAATTCAGCTAAGTTCACAAAATGCACGGACCTGTATCATGATTATACCGCATGCAATATGTTATTTTAAGTCCCATGAATTTTAAGTCTCTGAGTTAAGTCGCGAATGCACGAAACACAACATCGCGTCTTGGGGCGCAAGGGGACCGTACCAGTAACCCGATCCGCGTATTGCGGTTGCTTATCATGGATTTCTACTTGCAGCGGCGTGATTTCCGAATGAAATAATTGAGAGGTTTCGCAGACTCATAATTAGCAGATACGATTACAGTCAGGGTATTACATATATACATCATGCACCATGTTATGAGTATATACATTCTAACTGTGACGGCGAAGCCATAACCGTCATAAGTGATAGGATTTCAACGAATTTGGTTTGTAGTACAAATTTATTTTACATATACAGACAATTAGTCAAATAGCTTTATTGTACCACACAGCATGTCGGCAACTATTATCAATTGGCCGAATAGAATATGCAGCATATTAATGTGCATCACGTGCTTAAGACGACAAACAGACAGACAGACAGGTAGACATATAGTTATCGAGTTAAATATTCACACTCGCCGTCGTTTTAGTGTAAACAATATGTATTTGAACGAAAGAACAGAACATCACATTGACAATTATACATATAGAAAAAACATAGTTAAAATGAGGATTGGATAACAAGACATGAGCTTATGGCATTTATAAGAATCATTTCGTCTAGAAATGTTACCCCGAATGTCAATACAGACAGCTGCATGGTAAAGAGGACGGGAATTTGAATATTGTTCTGTGTTTTCAAATAAATGTTGGGAATTTAGTTAAGCGAGTGCAGGGATAAGAAATATGGGGGAGTGATAGAAGGGAGAAGATAATGAAGTATAGGTAGGAAAGAAGTGTGATAAATGGTGTATACAATAATGCCTCAGTCATAATCTAAATTTTACATTATGGTTTTAAATCATGGTGTAATGTCCAATATAGAAACGGAATTCGACCCCAAATACGTCTCGGCAACCAGGAGAGATGAGGCATGATGTTATACTGGTAGTGCGTATCAATAATCTAAATACAATTAGTAAGTACAATCAGTATTAAGTCCATTAATATGACAAGATCAGCACGGTTGCTCCGTGGGCAGACAGTCGTTTTATTTACCCGACATAAAGTTGAGAACGATATATGGCTAAAAGTAGTCATATCTGTTAACCATGAGTTGGCCAAACCTCTTTAATTAACGCACGAAAGACAGCATCACGTCTTATTTCCGATCATTTTATAAAATCAACGTTACGTACAACATACACTCGTCCATGGGCTCAACTCCGATCCACATATTAATTGTACCGCGAGAACACCCATGTCCGGCTTTACCTCACGTACATTGTATGTACGTGTTGCTCATGCGGATGCAAAGTCGCTAAGATTTATATCCATGATGCTTCCACAGCTGAATGATGATGATGACGATGATGATGGTGTTGATGATGGTGACGATTATGATTACGATGATGACGACGATGATGATGATGACGACGATGCCGATGATGATGATTACGACGACAATTGCCAACGCAACGACCATACTAATAATTTATACATATATAGCTCTGTATATACATGTACATGTTCACTCTTTGTATGACACTGTGTCATTGACACACTGATTATGCTTGAGTGAAATAGAGCAATTCAATTCAATCCAACCAGGGGTGGAGTTGGTTCGATTCCCGCGATAGGCGCGGATTTTTTATCCACGCACATAGGAACGATAACTTGATATGTCTGAGCAAATTTGTCTGTTGCTAAAACTGTGGATTTCTGCCTCATTGGAGTGTATATAGTGGTTTTTCGATGAAATCAACGTACAATGTGCGATCGTTCCTTGGTTTATGGCGATCTGAAACGGAAGTTAATTCAAAAAAAAAAAAACTAACCTACTGCTTGTATGTTTCTTAGCAAACACGGTTGGTGTGACTTGCGCATGTGATGTCATGATTTAACGACAATTCTGCCCCCGGGACAACTAAGCGCAGGGCGGTCGTTGCAACCCTTATATTTTGTATATACTACATTGCTCTTGTTGTGGAAATTCCTATACACACCTATACACATGACTAAATACTCTTTAACAGTTTGTATCGGTTTGAGAGGGTGAGGCACTCCACGAAACCCGCCAGCGACATGTCCCTGGCTATTATTGGCTTGTGCGTAAAAACCAATGCACAGTTGTTTAGTGGGGATTCTTTTGGCGAAGACCTTGGATGCACGGACTGAATTAATGAATCGAGCACCAGTAGAATACAGCACACTCCAGCTTGCGCTGACCACTATGGATGATCAGAGTTCTATCATGGACCCATGCAGTAGGAGATGACTTACGAGCGATTTGCTCGATTGAAGACCATTATCTCCGTACAACGCAGCGCTCCCGACAGGAAATTACGACCGCTCTGATATCCTATTCCAACGTGAAGTAGCAAATTGTCATCGGCATAGAAGACGTATTGGTTACCACAAGATGAGGTCGGAGTCATTGACGGAATGGAATGACCTGTTGAGAGCGGATGGTACAATCGAGCCTCCCGTGGGGGCGAGGTGCATGGTCGCCCGCTCGATGCAGGTCAGTCCTTTCCGTGAAAGACTCCGACCTCATGTGGTAACCAATTAACACACCACTGGAATGTATGTACGATAGACAAGTATCCCTATATTGACGACTTTGACACCAATTATGGTTGCCTCATTGTGCACATATCCGGAAACAACTGACATCACGAAATTCACGCACACCCTTTACTTGGACCAATACCGCGGTCAAGCCGATCGTTAACTAGATTACTTGTCTTTCTGACCACAGTTATGTCGTACATGTCAATGAGATAATGTGCCGAAAAACTGATTACTTTGCTGGCCAAGCACACTTTGCTAATCCTGATGTCTGTTCGCTGACGTCGGTTTTGCCTGTGTCCGTTTCAGGTGATATATAACGTAATCAATTAAATATATCATAATTAGGTGTGAAGGAGAAGATCACTCGATCTTTTCGACCATCCGAGCGCTTCGCGCCCAACTACTCTCCTCAAAATCATAATTATGCGGAGTTTGAGCTTACTGGTTAGGGACACAAATCAATTTATAATGTCGCGATCCGCCAATTTTTGCCACAGTCATGATGATGGTCCTTGAAAACTTAGAATCTGCTAAATATTTTGATTCTATATTTACAACTGTCTGATCGTTTAAAAAATTCTTAAATTGATTGCTCTCATTGCAGGGATGTTACGCGGTGACAGACGGAGTAGGGTTGGGGTTGATGAGAACCTATAACTTGGGTCAAAATCAGTTGTGAATTTAGACCAAAATATTTTCAAGTTGTTTGATTTCCCAACCAGTATTTACTGTGAAATTTCTCGCTTCATAATTTATATTACTGAAATGGCCATCAGTTGAAGAACATTTGAAACCATACCAAATGCCAGTTTAGAGAACTTTTAGGTACCAGTTGTTGGAAAAGTCCAACCAAGACGTGCATATATATGTACACGTTACCACACAGCGTCTGTTTCATTGGTGTGGGGGTGCATGTGGAAATCGAAGGTTAATTCCTGGTTATATTATTATGTATCGTGTGTGAATCACAATATGCTTGTTCTAGACTTTTGCAAGGCCAACATCCAGAGAATTAACTCGGCGATCGGACTGGATCAACATTGGATTAACTCATATACATGTTGACAGTGCAGTGTTACAGAAAATAGTATAACATAATGTGTATATAAACTGTGTGTATAATATATGTAAAATCGGTTTCTATATATTATATTGTGTTTCATAATATATAACATAATCTCATTTAAAGTAGATGTGTGAAATAAGAGCGCAGACTATAGAAAATACGTTGGGTGCACTGTCGTGTGACTGAATGTTATCGGAGATAACATAATAAACAGGCCGAGGCTCATTTATTTCCAGTATGGTCCCCGGTGCCACCCAGTCACACGAGACTCCACACAATATGTTCGGAAATTCCTAATCAACTAAAGAATGTTCAACACAGTGTGAATAAGCACTGATTGTGGAACATACACAACACATGGGGCATTCCACTCGCACTTCCACGCAGTCCGTCCCCACCCCTACAATTTATAGCAGTTTGTCTTGGTTAAGACCATACTGACTGCAGGTGTTGTATAGAAATTGCGGAGTAGGACAACGGTATCAGCTTGAATGAACACCCCACATGCATTCATTGTAAAAGACATGACTAAATCAGAACACATATATATCACCAAGGGTAATCAATCATATGATGTGTTAACAGGTGTGTCAGTCATACCACTTGGCACCGGATGCCATCCCATTACTTGCCAATAGAAACAGCAAAGGGCGATATGATGACATCTCGTAGAAAGGTGACAGATGCACACCGAAATGTAATAATAGATACAGTGTTTAAATGTTATTTCACACCTTTTATGGGCGAGAGGAACGTCACTAAGTTGACAAAACTTGGGTCCCAATCCCCATGTATATAATTTATATACAATAAAATAATTTCAAATAAACAAAAAGATATCGTCCGATTCCTCAATGTCCTTCATCCCCTTGAATAACTCGTCTTTTAATGAATAATTCCAGTGCTTAATATTGCATGAGGGGTGTAATAGTTTGACACAATCATTACACAGGCTCGCATTTTGGAAAGTGCATGCCTGAAACGTTGGAAACGTCAGATTGGAAATAGGTTGAGTTTGTTTTGTTTGATTGTCCAACCAACATTTATTGTACAATATGTCGGTTTAGACCAGGACACAAATGTTTTGCCGCTTTCAGTCAAACTTTTAGGCTGAAATGATATGCCATCAGTTGGCACATTTCCAATGGATGAAGGTTACACCGATGGTAAACAATCATATCATGTGTCAAACATGTCTATCAGTCATACCACTTGGTCCCGAATGCCATCCTACCACCCACCGATGTTGCTTTCAGAAACAGTGAAGAGCGATATGAGGATGACATCCAGTAGCAAGGGTGCACAGATGCACAACGAAAGTGGTTTAGCTTGGAAAGCCCATGCTGACCACATACATTGGCAGTAGAAACAGTGAAGGTTCGAAACCGAAACCGACAAATGACAACATCTGAACGGCAATTACTGAACCTGACGAAGAAATGTCTTTCTCCCAACGATTAATATCGCCACGGAAACGACCAGACAAATTCGTTTAATATACAATGACAACACGGTGTCTATAAAAGGCTTGTGGGTTGTCTAGGTGAAACGTGATCAATTAATCAAGCGACGTATCCAATACATTTTATAGGGTCCGCCAGATAAATTGTCGTCTATCAAGGAACAATTTTCCCATCGATGTCAAAGTTGGGACAGAAAAGAATAATTTACCATTCTTAAATGTCCATATAATGGCTCGCGTGGACCACATACCAACGTTTAGGAAATCAAATTGTTACTCAACATAATTATATGATAGGATAGGATAGGATAATTTTATTTACAATATGCACCCATGGAAAGTACAATTACAAATAAATATAATATTAATAGACTATACATGTATATTGTTAGGGGTGATATAGTCATGGCTGACTGTCTTCCTATCACCCCTGAATGTTGTGACAGATTATATTATGAAGATGGCCGAATTAGTTTGATTGTTTTTAGGTTACGTTCATCGTATGATGTTACCACACCCCTCTAAAACAGCGCAATTGTGTGGATACCTGCATCGCGTATATGCTAATAAGCCATCCTACATACACATGGACAGTGTAATACTACAATGATTACCCAAATCTTCACCCCAAGATGTTTTGTGAACTCTTTGTTACACGGTGTATCACATGGTACCAAGATATTGTATACATTTGATCATTTTAAGAATATTGGGTATCGCCTTCCCTGAGAGTGAGCGGAACGACCATAACAATATAGCTTGCTGTCGTTTGCAACAGATGCAACACATCTAAACCTCGTGTAAGATATATCAGCTATTATATATTGCAGTCTGTCTTCATAATTATGTCTGTTTTAAATGTATATGCATGTATTGTTCTTCGGTTGGAATAAAGTTTAAACCAGAAACCATTATCTTTCAAATATAAGCCCGTATACAAGACATGTGTCTTCAATCAATGTCATATTGAATTGGTACAAAATGAGTCCATTGTGGACATAAGTCGGGATAATGCATGGGGCGTAGCTGACATACACAACAGTCTGGCAAACGATGTCCTCAAAATATGTGGAACGCTACTTGTATGTTGGAGCACGGTGCAGAAATATCGAACGGTCTAGAAAGAAAACCCACATATATTCGGATTTATATATATAAAGCCCCCAAATGTGGACAACATTCTTATCAAGAGACAGGTATATACTCTCCAAGGCACACAATCCAAGGGATCAATATCGTAATTGTTGGCATTAAGTTGTCATAACCAGTGGCTCATATTAACTAATAGTAAGTTACGGGCAACACACAAATCAATATTTATTGATAGAGATATAAACTGTCTAGATCGGATATTGCTCTGACAGACCGATACGTGATTGTGTTGTGATTTTCGAGCCAAATTTAGACATTTGGCTGCCCTTATCAACAATTTAACTAACCTTGGCACGTGTGCTACGTGACATTAGTAAGAGGACTGGATGACATCCCTTCCTAATCCAGTTCAATTATTTGAATACTATTTCAGAAACACGAAAACCCTAGAAACCGCCCCTGGATTCCGGAATCGGAAATTAAAAGGGCGTCAAATACTGGGTCCGGTATACGGATAATAAGGAATATATTGTATTGTATTGTATATAGACATAATTACATTCAAACCAATAAAATATGTTTATACCATAATTGGCTATGCTACTGTGTGTATAACACCTGTTTTGTAAAGTTCATCTTTACACCCTACTGTGGGTATAACGATTCCTACTATTGGTATAAATTTCTACTGTTGTGTAAATGTTTCAACTGCACTTTATGTGTTAAAAGTTTATACCCATAGTACCCAAACTCGAGTCAGCATAAAAAAAAATTCTGGCTGCTGATTGGTTCATTATCATTGAGGGAAATATCCCTAATCGGGAACAGAAAATTATAACCTACGTAAATATGGCGATCGTGTATGTTTAGATGTCCAGGAAGAGTCTGGTGGTGTTCAGAAGTTACGGAAGGGGTCGTGGTATTTTTATGCTGCTGATTTTTGTGCAGTAAATGGGGTAGTTGTGGAAATGCAAGATTATCGTTTGAAAAAAATACCGAAAAGGGGGCGTTTGTTGTCACATACTGATGCAGAGGATGACGTTCTAAGGGAAAATTGACCACTTGAAGTTCAAATAGGTCAAACCCATGGCCGGCGGGACTTTTAGTTAACACTGTCGCCTATGGAAAATAATTAGTTTTATCACATAATTTGGCCATAAAAGCAGTTTCATAATTATCGGTAATAGACACGTTTAATATCAGCGCGTGCGATGACGTCACTGCGTTCTTCAAATAACTTGCGATCGCTGTAGTTTATGATTGTTGTTTTCGATGAATATTTCGCGTTGCTTCTGGTTTATTTGATCATGTGATAAAAGGTATATCACAATCGTTCTATTTTATACGTAATTTATCAACCTCGTCCTCTAAATTCTATTTGAGCCTCGGTAAACCTCGGCTCAAATCGAATTTAGTGAACTCGGTTGATAAATTCCGTATAAAATAGAAACTCATGTGAGATCCTCTATGTGTGTAACCTATAACGACCCGTCATTTGACCTCTGGTGACCTCGCTGTCGAAATTTAGCCCAATTTTCTTCACGCCCGCTTCGCGAAGTAAATACATAATTTTTCCGACTCAAAACACACTGAAATGCGATACTGAGTGGTCTAAACACAGAGATATATACTATCCAATTCCATTTACTGGGTTTACTTGTCAAAAAATGACACATTAAAGTTAGTTTAAAGATGTTTTATGCTAGGTACATGCACCGACAAAGTACACGTTTTATACAGGTCGGCGATAGCTGTTGAAAATGTAAACAAAACAAACGCACGTGTTCGTCTGCCTTTCCGTGTTTAAAGCGAACGACGGCTTACATTTTGACAACAACGTATAGATTGTTAATGGTATCTGCAATGTGGGAAATCTGAATGTGTGTTCACATCAGCTGACTGATGCCCAAGAAAGTGGCGGATCACCGAATTTCCTAGAAATATGTATTACTACGCGTGACCCACATTCATGATAGCTTAACATATTTGGGTCACTCGGTGCACAGATATGTTAACAGTCACCAACAGAGTAGCAATACATTTACGAAGCGACCGAAGAATAATAATTATGGTATAAACAAAATACACCCATAGTAGCCGAGAATAAAACCACTCGTGGAATTGTGGTTTTAACCACTCGCCAAAGGCTCGTGGTTAAAACCACAATACCACTCGTGGTGAAAATTTGTTATTCTCGGCTACTATGGGTGTATTCTATATATTTTCCTATTCTCTAAATCCCACATTGTGAACCGATATTTTGTAAATTAAACATCGGTGTCGGGGAATGCAATACGTTCATTAGTGTTTTTTTTAACTTTGTAGAAAATATTAAAATTAAAATCGGGGTATTATAAAATTCTGCTGGAAATGGGATCAAAAGATGGAGTAAAAATTTTATTGAATAAGTTCTCATTTCCACTTTGAAATGCCCATAAACTTGGATCAATAATAAATTTCCAGTTTTCGTCCAAGTGGAAGTTTTAACCTACAATATCCTTGTTGCCTGGTCCCAATTTGTTCAAATATGGCACACGTATCATACGTATAGACGTACATGTATGTAGGAGTGTACATAAAGAGAGAAATTCGGTATAAATGTTGTAACGACCGCCTCGCGTCAAGCTAGCCCGGACGGTATAATGGTCGTTAACTTGTGGCAACATTGCACAAACGGATCTATCGATGGCGTTTGGCATGATGTCTTGAGATATATATGTAAGTTGCCTCGCGGGACGTATACTCAGAGTTATTGCTGACACGTGTCATGGAGAGTGTCGTGAGATGTTCACCCCGAGTTACTCGATATAGAACAAGGGACTATATATCAGTTGTTGCCATGTCACCTTTTATAAATAAGCCTTATCTATATCGTCCATCTCCTCCAAACTTTATTCCAAGCACCCGAAGGTTTACACATCGATGCTGTCTCTTGCAGTTGCCCAACCACCAATGATATATGATTGCTATCTTATTCTGAAGGGGACTTGAACAAAATGCTAAGTATATGTCACAACTACATTTAACCTGGAAATTCAAGTACTCTTTTTCCAAATACGAGGTACATGTCATGTAGTTGTCTTCGTGCCAAATACATACCGCTCAAGGCAATCACGAAACAGCTCGACGTGGAAACTTGTCGAAAACATATTTAATGAAGTTGAGAGCGTGGTACAGCTTCGGATACCCCAAAACCAGAAGTCCGATCGTCAACAATATCCAGACCATACGCACGGGTGTACATGTATATATGAAACAATATGTGATCCTCCGTAGGATAGGGTACCATATAATATGTGATCCTCGTATCAGGAGTCACTCGTGGCTCAATGAAGGCAGGATCATATATCAAAATGAGAGGATATTGTGATCCCATGAAACGGGGATCACCATATCCTCTCATTTTGATATGTGATCCTAAAATAAGAAAATATTTTTATTAACTAAATAACGGAGATATTTGAAGAAGTGTTTTTGACGAAATAACTGAAATATTTGAAGAAGTGTTTTAAAGAGGAGATATAATCCCCATTCTGCGGAAACATAACTTGTATGAGTACCTGGCCACGTTTGCAGAATGGACGGCTACGAAGAAACAATATATGACGTATACATCCAAAGTTACACCTCAAGTGGAAAATGTAGCCGCTCTTGATTTCTTTCGGAACGTGAAGCCTCGTCATACGTCCTCCTGGAGAGGATGGGAGTTATGTCGGGGCCAACCTTAAGTATCTAACCATATCAGTTCGAATGGCTAACGTCCTCAACAGGACGACCAACAATAAGAGTTCTCTTTGTAAACATTGCGGGAAATTGTACCATAATCAAGTAGATAGTATGCATGTTCTTGTACTGCTTCACTCCGCATATCACTGATCGCAAAAACACTTCTGGTATCGAATAATTAATATCTTCGATTTATCGACGTTCCTAATTATGGATCGCCTATCGCCACAAGACCTCTTGACGTATTCATTTGGCTGCCAGTCGATGAGTGGAATGGATTCCTCAAAAATAAACAAAGATGGTGAACTTTGTGTAGCATGTTTTTCGTTCATATGAATAATTTGCACCATTAATCCTCGTGTGTGTACCATCACACATGTGCAGCGGGAAACAGGACTGTTGCTATTGGTTGAACACGCATGTATAACGTCATGTTATCCTGATTATCCCTCCATCGCATTGTCTCTATATTATGTAATTGTATAACATGATATATATGGAACGTCTTCCTTGAGTGCCATATTTCACCATTCTCATGATATTGGTCTCAAGTGTACTATTTCTCGGCAATGGGCCTCAGGATTCCTCAGATACATAGACAAAACACAACGCGCATCTTAATAAACGATATGTTATCGTACTCGCTGCGGATGCATGGCGCAGGCATATATATATACTATGCACCGTCCGCAACTGATTCGATAAAAGCTTCCAGATTATAGTGCAAGTTGTGTTCTTTTTTTATTTTACACCCTAGCTTGTGTCGAATAAGTTTAATCCATTCATGCTATAACTACCTTTACTGTGATTGAAATCCGATAATTATTTATCAAACACCCGATGCGGATCGTTGACGTTCTGTATATGTATTCAATGGCTGGGTTTCCGTTGACTACATGTGCACCACGTTAACGAACGTGGACTAGATGATGGGTAAATGTATAGAACAAAACACGCACCTTAATCGAGAATATTTTACCGAATGAGTTGCGGACAGGGCAAGGATATATTTCGCGAGCGAAATGTAACTATGCGCCGTCCGCAACGAGTTCGATACAAGATTATGATGCAAATTGTGTTCTGTATTTATTCTATACCGTTGTGTCAAATAAGTACAATCCATGACTGCCACCTTCAGTGCTATTATAACTAACTTTATTGTGACCAGTAATGATCGAAGCATCACTCGAGCGGATCATTGACGTGATGTATACGTCATCTTTCTTGGCGACAACGCTGGACAACGTCAACAATAGTTCCGGCTTGTATTGCACACTCATGCACTGGCTTATTTGTGCGAAATACAGAACACTACAGAAGATTTCAAAACGTTCAATAAACAATTGTGTATTGTTCTTGAACAATACAAACCGATTACGCCAACAACGTCATTGGCGACGTCAATCGTAGCAGACAATTTCTTCAAGAAATTATTAGGTGCAGTCTACACAAAGCACACGCTTGTGCAATTAAAAAAAACAATATAGCAGAATATAGACCTAAATTTTAGTATAGTATAAGCTACAATCTTCAGAGCGTGCAATAAACATAGAACAACACAGTTTTGTGAACATGTTAACGTTATTGCACTCGTTTGTCATGCCGCGAGGTAAACTCGAACCTCCGGTTAACATCGCGTCAGAACAAACTCGTGCAATAACGTTATCATGTTCACACACTTGTGTCGTTCTATCTATATATTCAACTAGAGGCATACAATAAATATGTCTTCAATGGCTGTGATTTCGTTGAATACATGTATTGTTATTATGTCTCACGTAAATTGGTGTGGAATAAAAAAGGGCAATTACTTATAATAATGAGGGTGCATCTGGTTTCCATGATCATAATGACTCCTGTTGAAATGAGTGATTAATATAGGTTATAGCCATATATTTACATACTAAGTGTGATCATCACTAAATCAAGCATTCCGATTGGTCGGCGCCCACGTGGCTAGTTGCAAGTATTTCTCGGTGAATGCGCAACAGCTCATAACCGCAAGCTCATAACAACATCGATACGTCATTTGGGTTTGGAAAGACGAACGCGTAATGTTTTGGGCGCATTTGGATTCGCGCAGGATTGACTTAATGAATCATCAGGTTTCAATTGTTCCTGTTAACTTTTGCCAAGGGTGTTATGGGATATTTTGGGGCTGGTTTTGTCAAGACTTTTCGATTTAACTACATTTACAAAAGTGGATGTAACCGTGAGGTAAGTGGTCATAACTTGTATGTAAAGTTACGACCACTTACCTCACGGTTACATCTCCATAAAAACAGTCCACATGACAGTTAATCCTTATATATGTACCAATGAAATGTTCATATATATTATACAAAGGAATGGAATTTCAATCACCGATATTAAGTGAATATTGACCGACAGGAAGCATGGGGTCTTATTTGTATTCCACTCATTACATAACCCAGTGTGGCGGAACATTCAATAACTCTTTAACAGGTTAGAACGGCTTGATATGGACCATTGTGGGGAATAATCAAAATGTGCAGCTTTTCCAATGACTGCGGTGACTCAGTCTGTAGACCATTATGCCGCCGTCACCCATCCAGTCTGTAGACCATTATGCCGCCGTCACCCGTCCAGTCTGTAGACCATTATGCCGCCGTCACCCGTCCAGTCTGTAGACCATTATGGCGCCGTCACCCGTCCACTCTGTAGACCATTATGCCGCCGTCACCCGTCCAGTCTGTAGACCATTATGCCGCCGTCACCCGTCCAGTCTGTAGACCATTATGCCGCCGTCACCCGTCCAGTCTGTAGACCATTATGCCGCCGTCACCCGTCCAGTCTGTAGACCATTATGCCGCCGTCACCCGTCCAGTCTGTAGACCATTATGCCGCCGTCACCCGTCCAGTCTGTAGACCATTATGCCGCCGTCACCCGTCCAGTCTGTAGACCATTATGCCGCCGTCACCCGTCCAGTATTGGTGAAACTGGCTCATATCCAGATGAGCTGTTTCTCACAAATGGAAGTTTTTCGGTTTCGTTTGTCACACGAAGAGGGTCATGTGTGTACCGGGGTATGTGGTTTCTATGTACTATTTCAATGAATATGAAACTCATGATTGTGAGATTATTATTACATGTACACACAAGCCACGCATGTTCCCGTTCAATAAAAATAGGGGCATACATTCAAATTATATTTGAAGCTGAGTGTCAAAAACCCGAAGAAGATATCCGAAAAATACATATACTAAAATCCCTGTTTCATATATAGAGGATCTCCAACGAGATATGTTGGGATATAAGATTTTATGAAACGAGGTTGATTAATTTGATTCACGAGACGCAGACGAGTTGTGAATCAAATTTATGAAAAGGGCTTAATAAGATCTAATAACCAACTTAACGAGTTGAAGATTTTGTATGTCACATGAAAAAACTAGAGCTTTATGTCTTTTTAACAAATCAAAATCCTTAAAAGAAGCTGAAAAATACATACATTTACAGCGTTGGCTGCAATGCTTCACAACCGTATGCGATGGTCATAGTGTCATGTCTAAGGATGACACCACCAGATACACAGACGGATCGGGAGCCGACGCTAATGGTTGTTGTTGTTCTTGTTGGTGTTTATTCTCAGACGCATTCATGTGTAACATAAGATAGATAACATATATACAAGGTTGTGTGAACATAATAATACAACAATTCGACGAAATATAAATTAAACTTAAAAAAGCCACGACCCGATGGCAAGTATTATACTTGTAAATATAACCTGCAAGGAAATGTCAATTCATCTCCAAGTATAAGTTGTAATAAAACTGTGTTATTTTATTTCATTGATCTTAAGCCCCTTCGTGATGTAAATTGAGAGTTTCTTCATTGTATATTCACGTTGGTCCCGTGTACATCAATGTGCGCAAGTTAATGAACTATACCGTAGCGATGCATGGAATCATGGATAATGGACAAATTATCTGGAAAATTCGAACCGGACCAAAACGAAAATAGTATGAACCCTTACTGTGCTATCCCAGGCATTATATGAGGCCGACTAATCTCACTCACACCCTCATTGCCGTTAGTTTGGGTCGTCGGTTGTGATACGTTGGGGGAGCGACCACAACAAGATGGAGATGGGCTTCATAAGTTGAAATAAGTTGACAAAATTTGAGACACAATACGTTTTGTATTATTATACAAATAAAATATGTTTCAAGACCACATAACCAGACAGCATCACCCCCCATTAATTAGCATAACTGAAATGATGGTAGTGCTACGCGACGTTAATTTACGTATAACTATGGGTGATATTGACTCAGACATATACGGTGCCAAAGGACACGGGCCTAATTCTGGGAATCACAAATGAGCTAACACGAACAATGTTTTTGGCAGCTGTTCAGTTATAAATTAATGGACCCACATGCTTGTGTTCCATATACAACTGAATTCGATTTGATTGTGGGACAAATCTCACGTGGATGGTCGAGAGGACATGCGAACCAACATCGGCCGTTCTTACACTTCTAACACAAGATCTGTTTATCGCGATCAGCAATGGTGTGCATGGTATCATTCGTCTGGTAATAATAGGTATCTATTGACAGCCATATCCACAAATGACTTCTTACGATTTACCACCAAATCCATTAGATCTACTTACACACTATTCCCAAAGCGCGTGCATTAGCGGCCACACCAGAGTGTTCGATACCTAACAAAGGGCGGCATGATTTATTGATGTCTCCCGAGTATAGCAGGCCATTTCATCACCAGTTTATGGCGCCAGTAGCCACAAAGCACAAATTGACGCCCAATTCACGAAGGTAGCTTTTAGTAAATAATGGCCGATTATCTCGCTAATGATGTTGTTGTTAGTTGTGGTGTCTTCTTGGATATTGAGGATCGGATAGCTCAGATGGTGTGGAGGGGCCGACCTCTGAGCTACACATTCGATACGGTTGAGGGTTCGAATCACAAGTTATCCGTAGGTCTTTGTGTCGCCATCTGCATCTCCAGTACCATATATAGGCATCAAGAATCTACCGTCGGTGTTACTATTGCTTCTGGAATCGTTCTTCGAAATAATCTCACTCACACCCTCTTTGCCGTTAGTTTGGGTCGATATTACCATAGGCATCACGAATCAACCATCGAACTTTGATTCCAGAAGCAATAGCAACATCGATGGTTGAAAAATGCGTTCTGGCGAAGTTCGTACCTCCGCTCCTCTCGTAATGTCATGGTCAGGGATGGCACTACGCTAGGCACACCATCGGATCGGGAGCCGACGCTAATGACTGTCCCGTGTGCGCACAGTAAAGATCCATATCGTGGCAAAGAAGTCATGGGTTAAAAATCCTGGACAAATTGGCTAAACTACGTATAATGCCCTATCTGGGAGCTAGCAGTGCCACACAACAGAAGACAGAATATTTTGTACCATCTGGTTAATATACTTTAGATTTGTGGTAATACATGGAGCCCGTTTAGGGATTCATTTTAGCAACATATATGTACTGCATGTATAGCCTTTCCGGTGGTAAAAATAGGTCGGTAAATATACATACGTTATATATTAACTTTAAAGACATATTATGGGCTTGTTCGAGTTCGTGAAACTGATAAGTTAGTATTCACGTGTTATGCCAACCTGGATAATGTAGCATTCTACTAACATCGCGAAAATTTCCGAGAAATCGACCATACCAGTCAATAAAAAACATCGTAAAAACTACGCTCAATTGTAAATATTTACATCTGGATTCGGGACGCAACAGTCGGCGACAAACAAGCACAGATTTCGCCACCCAGACTCAGTGGATTTGATTAATATATCAGAATGACGGTGTGTGTTGGCAATTTAGGTTACTATTCGTAAAAGGAACAACTTTGAGCAAGATTATTCTCTATTTCTATTTGATCACCTACCAGAGTGTTTCACGTCACTTTAATATCTTGTGAAAAATATCGAGGTGATAGAAATAGCCGCCTAAAAGATAGTCCACCTCTACTTGTCCAGATAAAAAAAAAAATAGAACTGGCTGCATGGCAAGTCGAAATCACTTCATAATGTACTGTCAATTCGTTTTGTCTATCAGGTTACACTGGTGTAAATGTTTTCCATAGGCCTCAGTGCTAACGTTTTAGCGTATAGTGTTGGCAATATAAATGTTGGGTCCAAAGTTTTCTTTAAATCTGAAAAATTGACATTTTGGGAAACTTTTTACACAAAAAAATCATGTCTGTCTAGCAGGGAATTCGCCTTTAAATCTTATGTTTTCGTAACTAGTGTCAGAACCGCATTAAAAAATACTGTCATATTTTAGACCACACCAAAAAATTCAAACTTCACTACAAAGGGTTAATTCCTGTGCCAATGGTTATTTTACCTATGGGAAATCATAGGGAAGAGGTGTGATGATTTTTTTATGTGAAAAGCACACAAGGCTATTGACCAATCAGGGCCCAGTGTCTATTTTATTCTCTCCTATATATTCCTCCCGCATCCGCTAGATGTCACTCGGAACCTTATTTACACCAGTGTAACCTAAAGCGATAGCCCGCTTTTTCGCGGAATAATTGTAACTCCCTACATTTCTTCAGAATTGCCCATCCATGGAAAAAATGTGTTCAAAAACAATATCACGTCTGTGGTTCTTTATTTATCACACACAATTTAACCCCACCCCCTTTAACAAATTATTCATAAAAAAAGCACAATTTTCCACCACCAGTCATGTTCAGGCCCCATTTTCACTCAGTTTTAGGGGTCTGGTGTTGCAAACTTGGATCAGCTATGGAAGACTGTTCAATATTCTTTCCATGAGAGAACTTCTGGTGATGTGAGGTCATTGAGTCCAGATCTGATCAGCTGAGCATCAAGCGCATGACTTTATCAGCACATTGAAGAATAAAATATGACATTTTCAGGTCTGCAAGGGTGATCCAAGATAACTGGATGTGGGTGTATATTGAATTAGTTGAATAAAGATATGCTCTCTTTGAATTGCTGAAGCATTTTCTTAAATGTGTCCAAGTTTTAGTGCTATTAACCTTCAAATGACCATACCCACCAGTGGAAATGACACACTTTTATGATATATATCTGTATATCACTGGCTATAAAATCCAAAATACTTGTTAAATTAGGTTCTTATAACAATTGATATATGTGTCGTTGACATGCCCATGTTATGGGTCATTTGCATTATCATGTGACTATTACCACCTTGAAATTTTTTGAAAATACCTTGAAAAATTGGCATTTTTTATGAAAAATCTTACTATTTTTTTGGCTGATGTAAGTGAAAGAAGGCATCAGCAGCAAGAATAGCCACATCGAGCGTGAGATATTCATTGGACTGAAAGACCAGGCTCTGTAAAATGCATTAAAATGCTTTAAAGTGACTCCCAGGAATCAAAAATGATAAAAAGCTATTTTTTCCCTTTAGGTTACACTGGTGTAAATGTTTTCCATAGGCCTCAGTGCTAACGTTTTAGCGTATAGTGTTGGCAATATAAATGTTGGGTCCAAAGTTTTCTTTAAATCTGAAAAATTGACATTTTGGGAAACTTTTTACACAAAAAAATCATGTCTGTCTAGCAGGGAATTCGCCTTTAAATCTTATGTTTTCGTAACTAGTGTCAGAACCGCATTAAAAAATACAGTCATATTTTAGACCACACCAAAAAATTCAAACTTCACTACAAAGGGTTAATTCCTGTGCCAATGGTTATTTTACCTATGGGAAATCATAGGGAAGAGGTGTGATGATTTTTTTATGTGAAAAGCACACAAGGCTATTGACCAATCAGGGCCCAGTGTCTATTTTATTCTCTCCTATATATTCCTCCCGCATCCGCTAGATGTCACTCGGAACCTTATTTACACCAGTGTAACCTAAAGCGATAGCCCGCTTTTTCGCGGAATAATTGTAACTCCCTACATTTCTTCAGAATTGCCCATCCATGGAAAAAATGTGTTCAAAAACAATATCACGTCTGTGGTTCTTTATTTATCACACACAATTTAACCCCACCCCTTTAACAAATTATTCATAAAAAAGCACAATTTTCCACCACCAGTCATGTTCAGGCCCCATTTTCACTCAGTTTTAGGGGTCTGGTGTTGCAAACTTGGATCAGCTATGGAAGACTGTTCAATATTCATTCCATGAGAGAACTTCTGGTGATGTGAGGTCATTGAGTCCAGATCTGATCAGCTGAGCATCAAGCGCATGACTTTATCAGCACATTGAAGAATAAAATATGACATTTTCAGGTCTGCAAGGGTGATCCAAGATAACTGGATGTGGGTGTATATTGAATTAGTTGAATAAAGATATGCTCTCTTTGAATTGCTGAAGCATTTTCTTAAATGTGTCCAAGTTTTAGTGCTATTAACCTTCAAATGACCATACCCACCAGTGGAAATGACACACTTTTATGATATATATCTGTATATCACTGGCTATAAAATCCAAAATACTTGTTAAATTAGGTTCTTATAACAATTGATATATGTGTCGTTGACATGCCCATGTTATGGGTCATTTGCATTATCATGTGACTATTACCACCTTGAAATTTTTTGAAAATACCTTGAAAAATTGGCATTTTTTATGAAAAATCTTACTATTTTTTTGGCTGATGTAAGTGAAAGAAGGCATCAGCAGCAAGAATAGCCACATCGAGCGTGAGATATTCATTGGACTGAAAGACCAGGCTCTGTAAAATGCATTAAAATGCTTTAAAGTGACTCCCAGGAATCAAAAATGATAAAAAGCTATTTTTTCCCTTTAGGTTACACTGGTGTAAATGTTTTCCATAGGCCTCAGTGCTAACGTTTTAGCGTATAGTGTTGGCAATATAAATGTTGGGTCCAAAGTTTTCTTTAAATCTGAAAAATTGACATTTTGGGAAACTTTTTACACAAAAAAATCATGTCTGTCTAGCAGGGAATTCGCCTTTAAATCTTATGTTTTCGTAACTAGTGTCAGAACCGCATTAAAAAATACAGTCATATTTTAGACCACACCAAAAAATTCAAACTTCACTACAAAGGGTTAATTCCTGTGCCAATGGTTATTTTACCTATGGGAAATCATAGGGAAGAGGTGTGATGATTTTTTTATGTGAAAAGCACACAAGGCTATTGACCAATCAGGGCCCAGTGTCTATTTTATTCTCTCCTATATATTCCTCCCGCATCCGCTAGATGTCACTCGGAACCTTATTTACACCAGTGTAACCATCACCCATTCACACTATAAATACACGGACATGGTGGCATGGAGATTGCGGTTACCTCACACCCCCCCCAAAGTTTGTCAACATTTTCAACAGAACAGTTGTTGGGAATTGGAGACCAACAGTAGGTTGAAATTGTTCTCATAGTTTTGAATTTATATTCTACAATTAGTGTGAAATCTGTTGTTTTAAGAAGGCGCCATATTCGTGATTTTTCAAAAAATCTCTATATCTAACTATCAATTTGAAGGAAAAACTCATTATCCTTCATAGCAAATATATGCTACAGTATTAATGTTTTCAGATAGTAGACCAAGTGTAGACTCTAGTTGGGATAATAAGCTAGGTAATGTTGTGACTTGTTTGCAATGAGTTCCTGTCAAACTATCTAGTGACCTATATGACAAATTGGTAGTTTTTTAAAACCACTTTTTCTTTCACATAATTCAAACATATCTCTCATATTCTGAGGGTAAACATGTTTTGTTATAATACTATATATAGCATACATTGGCTATAAAGGATAATGATTTTTTCCTTCAAATTAATAGTTAGAAATTGAGATTTATTTTTATTTCACGAACAGGGATAGGGCGCCTTCGTAAAGGCACAGATGGCCTTTACGGTGGGTATGTTGTTAAAATAGTTACACCCGTTACAACTGCCATAAACAGGAAGAATATTAAAATATAGACATATTTTGTTCTTATACCAATCATAAATATCGCGTAAATAGTATGCTATTATCAAGTCCATTCGCTTTGTTAGGTAAACAAATGCCAGGTTCTGTAACGCTTTTGTTTACATAACAAAGCATACAAACTTGACAATAACATACTACTTACGCGATAGTTATGAATAGTATAAGAACAAAATCTGTTTATATTTTAATATCGTTTTGAGTTGTTGGTGGTTTTAACGGATGTGACAATTTTTTACAGCACACCCACTGCGAAGACCATCCGTGCCTTTAAAACAAAACGTCAAGTATTTTCCTACTTTCGGTCAACCTTTTGGATTGAAATACCTACCAGTTGCAATTTTCCAATGGTAGGGGGTGTTAAGCTGGATATTACCGAAGACATAAGGATTTTACTATTCGGATACATTCAGATTATTCTCCATAACGGTCCACATCAAGCCGCGCTAGCAGGTTAATTATCGTAAGAGTTATTGAATTTTCCGTCACGCTGGTTTATGTACTGAATGGATAATAGAGACAGATAAGACCACATGCTTCCCTTCGGTCAATATTCACATACTATCGGTGATTGAAATTCCTTTCCTTTGTATTCTAGTTTGAAAATTAATTGGATACATATATGGCTATATTCTTTATTAATCGCTTATTTCAACAATAGTCAGCATATAATTATGATGGTGGCAATCAGATGCAGTCTCAATATAAGTAATTACCCATTCACATGCTGCATTTTATCTCCGGAATTATAATGTCCATTGCCGAGAAATATTATATTTATAACCAATATCATAAGACTGATGATATATGGTATTATGTAATGTTAACACACTGCGTAATTGCGTGTTTTATAGTATTCACTATTTCAGTGGAAACACTGCTCATTTCAAAAGTCACAAAAATCGTAATGATGGTGCAAGTAGACACATAGAGACTCAAAGTTGCAACTTATGAAGCGGCTTTCTCAATACAATTACATGGAACACACCTGTTACCAATTCAAATCAATTGTATTTATCTCATCGTCATGTTGATATACAGAGTACATACGTATATACATATATGATAAATTCTGCGCGCATGCGTGCAGGTTGTGTATTGGATTATCATATATATATTCAGACATAAGGCATCAGTTCATGGAGTATTACGTATACATGTATATGTGAAATAAATTAAAGTTAACACATATAGAGCGACACCACATGGTGAAATATGTCAAAATTCGTCAGTAGAAGCATCAGGAGAGTCTAAAAAGTGTCAAAACCCTTCTAATGAGTATGGACATATTTATGGTTCGTATTCCTTTCCCCAGTTGAAGAGTTCTCTCAACTTAATAGTGTTAGGAATTCGGTAAACATATTATGTATTTCTGACGGAGATCATGTAATATACGATGCAATACCTGAATGTGACAGTATATAGACGTATTCATCATATGGTGATATGTTTTGAAATGTGTATTGCATGGGTTGCCTATCGAGAGTTTGTTTCTATAGGTTAATATGGGTTTGTGCTCAAAGAGTGGCATATTGTTCGTTCAAAATTCGGTATGATTGAGGACACTGTTGTTGCAATTAACATTATGTGTATGTTGGGAGCAACATATGGTACTCATGTAACATGGACGTAACCACTTAACGTTTTGGAGGCACCGTGTCCTCATGCAGTTTCTTGACGCTATAAGCTTGACCCAATACCGTTGTATGGCTGCATATATGCCTCTTGTGGATGCCGATGAATGCCATAATATTCGGTGCCGGCATTCAATCTTTCGTAGACCGATCGTTAAATTCGCCCCCATTCGTTGATAATTCGCGGAGCAGATGCATGTTCTCCTGTTATTACCAAGTTTTCCTGATTACGTTTTATCAGATTACATGGGCATAATCGCTGATTTGCGAGTTTTTGAGATTTGGCTCTACATGTACCTATTCAGTTGGTGATCATTTGCGCGGGAATGTATATGTTGTCATATATAATACATATTGTATTCCATCTACCATGCATATCTCAGGATCCTCGAACAGTGGGTGCTCCGTTCTGAGTTTTACTAATATTTTGTGTAGGCAATAAACGCATAAGCCTCATTCGGTGCACAACACACATACCATTGTGGTGAGTGAGTTCACTACAAGATCGACGTCGGCTTGTTTCAAATTTCATTGCAGAGAAATTCCATAACTTATCAGTTATCAGCCGAAAAGGAATACAATTAAAACTCCAAGTAAAAAAAGGGCCCATACATATTTTAGGAATCACTGGACGAATCCCAGATTCAAGTCTATGTTTGAGCCAGTTCAGCCATATGCCAAATTTGATGGTGATCAACCAATTATTAACCCTACCCGTAGTTATCAACTTACATGTTGTCATCGACATGATAATTCTGACTTCGTTTGTCGTTTCAGCGGAACTAAAGTTATCATCCGGAAACAAAATATGAACGGACTGACAGAATGATGGACAGACTGACTGACGAACCAAACAGATAATACGTCCCGTTTATAAACGAGCGTACACAAACGGAATGTTTCTGAATTTTAAGTTCGAAAGTTGCATGGACAAGTGGTTGTCACTTCAAATGCACGAGAATGACCTACCCCCATCATTCACACACGACCGACTCCAATTAATAATACTTCTAATGTATGTTTTTTTGTATAGCGCTGAATTAGATGAATATCTCATATATAGTTTGAAGACCTCTGTATGTCTGTCTGTATGTCTGTCTGTCTGTCTGGATGTCATTAATACAAATCTACGATTCTCGACCGATCGGGACGAAACTTGGTACTTGTGTGTAGTTTGACCAGGCGGTGGACGTTGTCGTATTGGCGAGCCCGTGCGGCGCCCGCTTCGCGCATGCGCAGACGAGATCTCGGAAACGGGTGGAGCTATCGACTTGAAATTTGGTATGTGAATGTATCTTGCCCCGGATACGAATTGTATCGGGTCGCCGAGCCCGTGCGACGCCAGTTTCGCGCATGCGCAGACCAGATCTCGGAAACGGGTAGAGCTATCGACTTGAAATTTGGTTTTTGAATAGCCTGGACAACGTCGGGCTGGGTAGAGCTATCGACTTGAAATTTGGGTTTTGAATAGCCGGGACAACGTCGGGCTCATCGGCTAGTCTCATATATATTTTGAAGACCTCTGTGTGTATGTCTGTATGTATGTATGTATGTCATTTATACAAATCTCGACCGATCGGGACGAAACTTGGTACGTGTGTGAAGTTTGACCAGGTGGTCGTCGTTGTCGTATTGGCGAGCCCGGGCGGCGCCCCGCTTCGCGCATGCGCAGACGAGATCTCGGAAACGGGTGGAGCTATCGACTTGAAATTTGCTATGTGAATGTATCTTGCCCCGGATACGAATTTTATCGGGTCGCCGAGCCCGTGCGACGCCAGCTTCGCACATGCGCAGACCAGATCTCGGAAACGGGTGGAGCTATCGACTTGAAATTTGTTTTTTGAATAGCCCAGACAACGTCGGGCTCATCGGCTAGTCTATTATATATTTTGGAAGATCTGTCTGTCAGTGTGTGTGTGTGTGTGTGTGTTCGCGATGAACTCGAAAACGGCCGAGCTGATTTCGATGAAACTTGGTATGTGGGGGTATTTTCGGCCATGGGGTGGCATGGGTCTATTAATTTGTCCGTGCGACGTGACCTTGAAATCGGGTCAAGGTCAAACGGCCGAATATCACGGGATTTCGATGAAACTTGGTATGTGGGGGTACCTTCGGCCGGGGAGTGGCATAAGCCTATTAATTTGCCCGTGCGACGTGACCTTGACCTTGACATCGGGTTATTTCAATGTCAAAAGCCCGAATATCACGGGATTTCGATGAAACTTGGTATGTGGGGGTACCTTCGTATGGGGAGTCTCATAAGCATATTCATTTGCCCGTGCGACGTGACATTGACCTTGAAATCGGGTCAATTCACGGTCAAATCGCCAATTTTGATGGGATTTCGACGAAATTTTATACATAGGGTTACTTTTGTCCACTGAGTGTTTTGGACGGGTCAAATCGTACCCCGACCTGACATTGACCTTCAAAATGATCAATTCAAGGTCAAATCGGGTAAAACCGGATGGATTTCGACGGGCCCGTTTGTCGGGTACTTTTGTCCGGGCAGTGTTTTATAATAATTTTATAAGAGTAGTATCTTTCTATCTGTCCGTCTGTCTGTTCGCGATTTTTCACCCAGATCATGGACCGAATTCAACCAAATTTCCAAAACTTAAATGTAAAATCAAATTTTTTTAAATATATTTTTTTTAAATATCAAAATGTTTTAGCGATCAAAATGTGCTCGAAGCGCACAAAGGGACCGCTGCTGAATAAAGGCTCTATCTAAAATCTGCGGACCCCTCCTACGCTTCGGGGGCCTGTTTTAGCTCGTCTATAATACATGTATAACTCTTTCTCTATATACTAAATGGATTTTCTACTCTGTTATAAAATTAAACATTTGAATGGTGTATTACTCATCTGGAGTGGTTTTCAGGAAAAATAAGCAGACGACAGACTTTCAAGGTACAGAAAGAGTCCTATTTATTGGAGGGAAATGTTCAGATAACAAATTCAACATAGTCGTTTGTTGAACTTATACTCTGAACATTTCCTAAGGGATATCTACTCGCCAATGAATCTTTCGTATAGAAAGGAATACTAACAACATTTTGCACCTCGATCTCACGAAAGTGGTTTTTGTTTACAATTTCTACTTCGACATGTGGGAGCCACCTGCGACCCCATCCCCGGTATATTTCCAAAACGTGCAGCCAATAGATAAATGTTCTAACCAGCAACTGTTCGTTGGTTATCTCGCAGCGTAAATCAGTGCAGTTTGTCTTACAGTTATATATCAGTCTGATTTACCGGTAAATACGTCATCCGTTATCAAAGTAGTTTAAGAAAAGCGAAATCGATATCGTCCTGAGTATCCCAGATAATGTCAGGCTCCAATGGATTGCATATATACAGATGCATATACCGTGATCATGTAACTGCGCGTATACAGTGAATCCTCTAAGCTGGATTATCGTCAACAGGGACGTGGCTATAAGGTATCCGTTGTGGGTGTGCCCACCTTGACATATTCAACTGCGCCCATTTAGTGGGGTAGATTAGCAACAATTGTTTTCACACGACTAAAGCATGAAATTGTGCACATATCTACATATTTTTATTTTAGATTTGGAACCACCCCGAAATTTGACTGTAACCTCCTGTTATGTGTTTTTTAGTTTAAAGAGCGTTTAGCAATTATAGAAATATTAAATGTCGAAGTTAATCTTACCATGTGCGGTTTGCAATTTCATATATACAGTAAGTATGAATCTGCGACATTCTGGTGACAATTCTAGTGTCACCATACAAGATGTGTTGTGTACAATTGCGATCAAAATTTAACACTAAAACCTACGGGGATTTTCGCGATTTGATAAAAAAAAATCGTGGGTAACTTATTGGTAAGCATAATTATGCCTCTTTTATATGAAGATGCAGAATAATTCATATTCATTGATTGGAAATGTTTAGATAATAAGTTAAACAAAAAAATATTGTCTGAAATTATTATCTGAACATGTATTATCTAAGGGAACTGCTCATCAATGAGTAGTTGGTAGAGAAAGGGTTCATATTTAGTTCCGTCCATCCATACATCGGCAAGGCATCATATTTGTGATTGATTTTGGCTTGCATTCACCTTTATTTCGTTTTATTTGGGACACATCCTTCGTATTCATGTACCGATGTTCGATCCGAATGATGAACATGTCGAAGAAAATATACATACCAATTAACAGCGCCTGATATCTTACAGGAATAATCTTTTAATGTACCGGTAAAAGACCATAAACTAAATCGAATCACATGTAAGCTGATTACACATTCGATTATTTGTTATTTTTTCACGCCTTTTTTCACGTAGGAATGCAGGGTACATATGGGTAATCGGGTACTTAGATTCCTCCACAGATGTAAAGCACCACACATCAACACCACAGTGCGAGTTAGGTTATCACCGAAATTCGTTCAACTGGTTACTCTGGTGCCACACTGAAATAATGACTATGTGGTTAAATTGGCATAAATATGGAATGCAAATCAGTATAAAGAGGGACATAAAATTAAAACATGTGTCCATCACACCCGGGGATAAACATATATGAATCGTACAATTGTACAACCGTACAATTGCATGTTTCCCTCCCCATCGATGAATGTATGTATATGTGTATGCTTGTCGTGGAACGTTGCCAATACATGTGTGCTATGTGACGAACAGCGCGTTCCCATTAATGATTGAAATTTAGCTATATTCTAAGAATCATAGAAAATCCCCCCATTGGAATTTCCCCAATTACGCATTGGAAAATCGTGTGTCGAGCGTGTGACACCAAACAGCAACACAATCGTAAAGTAAAACGTGCTTGAGCCAACTGGGAAGCGCACGGGTGTAAACTCTGATCTTGTTCGGTTTATTTGACTTATTGGACTTTGTCCAAATGCTCGTGAGCTGGATGAGCAAACTCTGCTCAGTCAGTTGAGGACTTCCCTCGATTGGGACTACAGGGCTATCCCAGTGCCGAGTATTCGTGGAACGGTTGCTCTATGAAATATGAGATTGTGTGGCACCGACATGGGAGAGGTCCGTCCGGAAATCGGTTACAGCATAGCACTGTACATAAGTTAAAACGCGTGTTTATAACACAGTAGCATATTCCAGCAACTATTCTAAATAGACTTCCAGCAAAAGAGCTCGAGATATTTCAGCAGTCTAACACCCGTTTATTTTTTGGTAGTATCCCGTTGTCAGATCTGGTGGAAGCTCGGAAAGCCACCTTGTGATTAATTAAACCGGAATTGGCCCCTGACGCATTGTCGACAACCTGCATTATTCATGATTTCTACACCACCGCACAACAAGTTTCTTTGTTCACAGCACATTCAATTATTCTCCCGCGCCAACAACCACATCGGAAGGAGAAAGGAAGCCACGGTATGAGAATTTTTTTTGTAGCCGGGCAGCAAAGTGACTATACTCGCCAATCGCCTTGTGAACCGAACCATCCGGTTTCAGTTGCCCCATCGGAGCCTAAGAAACCGAAATGATCCTCATCCGCATTGCCAGTTACTTCAACCTACGACACTCTGACGACACCATCACCCTCATCGGTGCCAGTTACCTCAACTTGAGAAAACTATGACCACAACCATTTCACAACAATCAAACTAAGTCACCTCCCATTATGATCCAAAACCGACTTATAGAGCAATGTTAACGTCTATGAACAAAGCACTAGCACGCCAACCTGGCATTTCTATACGAAAAGTAACGGGGATTACTTCTCATTTCCATTTGGATAGGATATGTATACTGCATTAAATCCAAAATCCACTGCATCGGATGCCATTAACCATTGGGGTGACCACTATTCCCGTTTCTTTTCTCGTCACCTTCATCAATGGCCTACACGTATATTTTGACCTTGAAATCTAACCAGACATCAACGCCTTGAATTGTAATTCGCAATGGAAGGTCGCGGCAGGGTGTCATACGAAATACATTCGGAAGTTACTTGTGACGGCTGTGATTGATAAGTTCCTGATCATTCATCCCTCTGCCGTTGCTCGTCGTCGTCGTTGATGAAACCGGCCTTGATCGTTCGCTGATATAGATCGTCGATTTCAGTTGTAAGAAAAGAAGGTGCCTGGTGGTTATCGGTGATACATGGTGTGCCGCTGGGATTCGTGGTCGTATATCGTGAGGTTTCAGATAAAACTGTCATCACCATGTTTCATGTCACATTGAATCACTATCCCAAAATATATCGCCACGGTACACTCTTAAAAATATAGGTACGTCAGAGTACCTATGTAGATACTAAGCTTTGTCCCAGGGGGAGTACCAACTTTTTGGTACTCTGGAGTACCAAAAGTTTAGGTACTCTAGAGTACCAAAATGTTTGGTACTCTGGAGTACCAACTTCTTGGTACTCTAGAGTACCAAATTGTTGGTACTCTGGATTACCTAATAATTATTCAAGTTCTACCCGGGCATTATGCATATAATACACACCACGCATTTATGTCACCGAAGCCATGACGCTCACGATATGAGGTGCCAAGAAATAGATGCTTTCATGATACGCCCTATATATTATCTGAAGTACCAAAATATCAAGACAGGTACTCTGAAGTATTTAGGTACTACGCATAGATCCAGCAATTTGATACTCCCAGAGAACAAAACAGCCCTGATACCGGCAAATTTAACAATGTGACATGTTAGATTCCAAATTATGCTGCCGCGTTTAAACATCCAATTAAGTACAAAACCACAAAGACTCCCTTGCATAGTGCTAAATGAAATAATCCGACAGATCTACGACCGCGAGTCGACGGGCGGCCATTTTTCACTTTAATTTAATCGTTTGCACACGGCACTCGATATTGACACACCCACGGTCTCACCCATTCAGCATGGAGCCAACGATTGGCACTCTGTGGAGTACCAATTCATGTGGTTCTATAACGCTAAACAGGCTCTAAAGGCTTATAGTACCAAACTGTCTGGTACTATCGCGGCTTTTGGTTCCATGGGGTACCTAAATCAATTGCTTTATTTGAGAGTGTATTGAGACTTTTTGTTATCGTATACACTCTTTACATACCGTATTATACTGTATTATATACATGAATGTGTTTATGAAAGAACAATATCTTTGTGGTGATGAGTCGAACAGATAATTAAAATTATCAAGAGCTGGAGGCGAAATTTTGTAAATTAGAAACAGAAATGGTATATCTTGCAGGATGCAAACAAGGAACACAACTCTATGTGCCACAGAAAAGGTCGACCGTTTGTTGAACTTATTATCTGAATATTTCCCTTCAATTAATAGGACTCGTTCAGCAATTGTATTATATGTTGCCTTCTTATTTTACCCGAACACCCCTTCAGAATAATAATATCACATTCCAATGTATACTTGTATAACCGAGTGGAAGAACCCATTCAGTATAGAAAGGGCTAAACAGCTATAGATCGTTTGAACATCTAACTTATATAAATACATATATATACGTCATTTGGAAGGAAGGACGTGATACGCGTACATGTGTGTCGATAAAGACACGACATGTCTATCAACATGCTATACATTCTCTAAAATACACGTGACATGGCTATAAGTGATAGCAATTTTTCAGTGTTTTTTCAGTGGTTTTCAATTTTTCACACAGAAATGAGACAACGCTATTTATTTACTATATCAGAATTAAGGAATGCTCATTATCGTTGCATTGTTTCCCGTCACTGTCATCGATGGCCTATAAACATATTGTGACTTGGAAACCTAACCAGATATCAACGCCTTGAATTGCAATTCGCAATGCAAGGTCGCGGCAATGTGTCATCCGAAATAGATTTGGAAGTTACTTGTGACGTCTGTGATTGATAAGTTTAAGGTCCAGATCATTCATCGCGCCGTCGTTGCTCACGGTCGATGAAATTGGTCTTGATCGTTCGCTGATAGATATATTCGGATACAGGATAACATTTTCTATGAAAATATTGGCTCGGTTTGTGCCGCAATTAAACCCATTATTATGCATCTGGGAGGCGGCACCGACCATGCATCATCTGCACCAGGATGTCAGTTGAATGCTTTGGAGAAATAAATACATGTGGTGATTTATAAATTCAATTTACGCTGTTATAATTGACAATTTACACACCGATTAGGGGATATTATTATGTATGTGTTTCTCTATTGTACAGAGCATTTGACCACGTATATAATCCCTAGTTTCTTATTTACGATTTATCAGTAGGGGTTATTCGCGATCATCGTTGTGGACACATTGTAGGTGGTGGCAACGTCACTAGGAACACACCCTATTTAAGTGGATACGAACTGTCCAAAACTAATCGTTAGCAGCAAAAGCGATAACTGGTTAATTATTTATGATCGCTAAGATCGTTGAAGTCATTAGCACTCATTAATTGAAGTACAGGAAGTATGATTATGTTAGGAGTTCGATGCATGCCCACCAGCATAGTCATGTCTCCTTATATCGGTAACATGTGACATAGTGAAAGGTCACCATGGGTGGAAATGCGCCAATTGATTTATGGTCCTTTCACCGCCGTGATTAATAGCACATATACATGTATGACCGCTAAGATCGTCGAGGACATTAGCGCTGAATACAGGAAGTACATGTATGATTATTTTAGAGTTCGATAAATGTCAATTGGCATAGTCAGGTCTCCTTATCTCAGTATAACATGTAATATATTATGCAGTCATATGTAAATAGTGTGCGATAGGTAAAACAATCAACACCGGGGATCCGGAGCCCACTAAGGGTACGTTCATACACTGGCAAGTTTGCACGGTACGGTTTGCAGGCATTTTGTCGTAGAAAACGATATGGTACCATAACATGAACGGAAACAAACACATAAAGTGCAACTGTGCCACAGATAACTACGTGCGAAGTAAAATATCTGTAGTCCCACTAGCAACGATGCTACCGGAATTTGTCTGTAAATATCATGCAATTATCTCGCAAGAATAAATCATACAGGTATTTGGAGGCAAACTCCCGTATAGCACTGCTACAAGTGGAACTAGATATATGTTACTTTTCACGTCGTTCGCTTTGGTAAAGATGCATGTAATGTAAACGGTTCCGTTCATATTCTGGCAACATGTGGTGTTCTATGACGAAATGCCCACATAAACATACCGTGCACACTTGCCAGCGTATGAACGTATATACCCTAACCTCACTGTGGGTCACCAGGATTCAAGGTGAATTTTTTTGCGGTGATTTACTGTGAACTTGCATTTAGTGAATTAATATTAACCTCTTCACTGATAATGGCGTTGCGACGTCGTGTGCCGGGTCGTTGTCGTTATGGCCATTTCCCAGTGGTAAAATATAATGGAAATATCACGAAAAACATAAAACTGATTCAGTTTAAAAATCTATTATCATTCACAATCGTGGAACACCATAGAGTGTTTGAAACTTCGAGATACAGCTGTTCCGATGCACCAAGCCCTGGGTTCCAGTTACATACATGTGAAGGACGCAAACCGAAATTTCTCCGTGGGGAATAAATTTATCACACATTGTCGTGCTAAGGAATGTACGGAAACTAACTAAATCTACTGGACATGGTCATCGGAGATCTTTGCGACATGAAATATGATGCTTCAAGGGAATAAATGACATCGTTGACGTTGGAACGACCAACCAAGAAGTAAGGGATTATTCTCTGGATATAGACAAGGTGTCGAAGAGGAAACATGACAGAATGGTCGGTCATTTTGAACATGTTGAGGTAAAGAACAAGGAGAGGTGCATAACATTTGATATCGACACAGCCAGAGTCGAGGCATATAAAACAGGACTGACAAAGAAATATTGGGATGGCGGTAGGTCCAAAGAAAAGAACGGCGCTGTATGGCGTATTGTTTTCGACAACCAAAACGTTGAAGTTGAGGATATACTAAATGTACCAACGAGAACAAAGTCACGCAAAGTTACTATCCATGCATTTAGAACACAAAATAAACTCATGTTACAGGGACATAAACCTAATATCGCATGGTGGTTGACCAATATTCTTCCAGACGTATATCAACACTGATTTTGGAAAGATTTCTGATATTCTTCATGTGATTTATCCTAAAGGGAAACTCTCGGTATTGAAAGAAAATGATGACAACGCCCAACTTGAAAATAGTGTTTCAATTATTCATGGCATGGATATTAACGACCGTCTGCGACCCATTGAATGGAATCCAAATAAAACTGTTTCCTTCAACACTCCTAAACGTTTAACGGGTCACAGTCGCTTTGGTCAAAAGAATAATAAAAAAGTAAACAGTGTTATGAAAGGCAACTTCATATCGACGTCGACATTGAAATTTTCTGTAGATGAATTACAGATCAGCATCGAAGAAAGTAAATTGGAACAGAGAGATCAAAAAGAATCTATAACACATATAATAGTAGATGTTAAGAATCTTCTTTCGCAACAGGCTAACGATTTTAAACATCAAATTACGGAACTTGAAAATGATATAATCTGTCTGAAAGCTGATAATTTGAAATTGAGAAAAGAGATTGCAGATATAAATGAAAAAACATCAGGAATGATAGCCGCTCCTATTAGACCTATATCGGAGGACGGTATTTCTTCTAAAGAGTGTACGGATAAAAACTCAGAGAATATCACAATGGAATCAGAGATAAATGTAGCAGAATCGCAAGCTACCAGATGTGACGGAGACTTGATGGCTAACATCCAGTTTCCTATTTCAAACAGGTTCAATTGTTTTGTGGATCAAAACATGTCGTTAGAACCAATTCCATTCGAAAGTGAAGAAGACATACAAACTTTTGAAAATACTAAATACTTCACTGAACCAGAGCGGCCGAACAGTAGTGATGGCTCGGTACACTTAATTCTCGGTGATTCTGTGACAAGAAAACTAAGATGCATGCATCAGGTCGGCCGTGAACTATCTACCATAGAATTGTTGTAGCTATCGATTATACATTTTGAAACACCTGTCTGTATGTATGTATGTGTGTATGCATGAATGCATGTGTGTATGTGTTATAGACTCTAACACTACTCGAATTTGGTATTTAACGTGTCAACTTGACCTCGCTCATAGGCATGTTTCTGGACCTTGACCGATCCGACTAAATATTTGTGTGTAGGACTACTTCGTTCCCGGGAGCAATATGGACGGGTCCAATTTCACGTGGGACCATGTTCTCGAACGTGCTGATATAGGCATGTTTCTGGACCAATTGAACAATAGTTTGGCCAGACGCTGTATATACTGGGTACTGTCCAGATGGAGGCGATCACAAAAAAATCCCTAACTAGCCCGAACGAAGTTGAGTACATCAGCTAGTCTAATATATATTTTGGACATTTGTCTGTCTGTTTGTCTGTTAGCTATGGCCGGGAAAACTGCCTGACAGATTTGACGAAATTTGATACCTAGGGGAAATTATTTCCAGGGAGTATTTTGGACGGGTCAAATCTTGATCCCGACCTGACTTTGACATTCAAAAACATCAATTCAAGGTCAAATATGGTAAAACGGAAGTATTTCAACGAAATTTGATACCTACTGTTACTTTTGTCCCAGTAGTGTTTCGGGTGGGTCAAATCATGACCCTGACCTGATCTTGACATTCAAAATTGTCAATTCAAGGTCAAATCGGGTAAAGCCGGCGGATTTCGACGGGTACTTTTGTCGTGACTTTTGTCCGGGGAGTGTTTTGGACGGGTCAAATCGTGACCCCGACATGACCTTCACCTTTCAAATAGTCAATTCAAGGTTAAATCGCGCAATTCTCCGAAAATCAGAGGGGAACATCCCGGACGAAGTCGGGTCCACCAGCTACTATTATATATTTCTAGATTTAGTTACAAACTAAATACCTGTATATTGTACAAAGAAATGTTTGACAACTATATCTGTATCAATATTACCATGCGGGTCATTAAAATAGATACGACGAAACAAATTTTGAAGGGTGCATGTATCAGGTAAATTTTTATATTTCAAATGATGACAGGAATGCGGAAAGTTTTCAAAAAAAATTCGATAGCTCCCATCTAGTTGTCAGCCCGAAGATCAATATGAAGTTTGGTGACTATCAGATGAGGGATATGTCTGTACAGTTGCTAAACAATTCAGTCATGCAAAAGAGGATCAAAGAGTAAGATACCAAATTGCTGCCTGTGGTAATGTTTTTTAACGAAATTCGGGAAAATTAGATTACTCTCACGCTGGTTATATCCCGAAGATCATTGTGGAATCTGGTGACGATAGGACAAGGGGTGTCGTCTGTAGGATCAACCAAATTATTTAGCCATAAAAATAGTAAAATTGAAGATCACCGCTGGCAGTGATGTCTTCACAAGGACAGTTTGAGAACAAAATATGGCTCACATCTAGCGGTGACCCAAAATATCCACATGAGAAAAAGTTCTCCAATAAAAGCTGGCTGCAGGGTGCGCCAATTGATTCAAATTCGAAATTTAGCAGGGTATACTGCTTGTGGCCATGTTTTCCCAGCAAATTTGATAGACTGATGGACAAAACCACTGAATCCATTGAATCAATATACATGTATACATTGATTAATTTATATGCATTGTTATACACAGTACTGGTATATAAAGGTACTGAAAATAACTATATTACTAGTATACATAAAATAAACCATATATCATGGCTATGGGTTCATGACAGCTGAGAACTTGATGTGAATTAAAGAGTGGTGGTTTCTCAAGCATATCTAACCATCCACGTTAGAAACATGCCATTAAATGTCATAAGTATAATCTAGCTTGAGGACAGAAGTGATCCATGAAACCCCCCTTAATTCAACCAGGTCCTCGTGCGATGTATCGTCGATCACATGATGATCTAGGGGGGGGTTAGAATTGTTGTATAAAAACAGCACTGCGTGTAAATATAAAATAAAATAGTGCTACATCTTATTACAGATTATTGCCATATATAATCAGTGATTATACAGACAGTCTGACAAAATAAAGTTTCAGTGACACTCTATCCGAAGAGGAGAATAATTTCATCTGTTACAGTCAATGGAGCAATTATGAATCTGGAAAGGTGAAATTTCTAAGTAATACTAGATATCGACATAACGCGATAACATATAACGTAAATGCAATATGGCCGCTGGCGACCATTTTTTCCTATGAAATTAAAAAAATATTTGATAGCTCTCATCTGATATATCAATATCAAGATAAATATCGGATGAGTGAAGTGGACTGTGGTCTGTGCTAAACGGTTTGGTAATGCTTAAAAAGATTCTTACCTTAATATTTTTATGTTCACTTTATAAACTTCACTGAGTCATCTTTGTCATGTATTGAGTTTGATATCTTTTGTTAACAGTTTATAAATTATGTATGTCTCATGTTTGTTATTTTAATTTATGTGTTTATTATCATTAAATAAAGTTGCATTCCTTAAAAAGATTCTTACCTCAATGTTTTTATGTTCACTTTATAAACTCCACTGAGTCATCTTTGTCATGTATTGAATTTGATATCTTTTGTTAACAGTTTATAAATTATGTATGTCTCGTGTTCGTTATTATATTATATACACTTTATAGTGTGTTTTCAGAACGAAAAATCAAAAATCAACAAATTTGTAAATTTAAAAACAATTCAAACGTTGTTGTATTCCATGTCCCAGCCCGGACATATACACCAAATTTCAATAATATTCATTGAGAAACAACGGACAAAACGCTATATAACACCCGTAAACATATTTTATTCCGAGCCGGTATCATCCTCGGGTACATGTTATAGTAGGTACCGATTTGACACACGTCGACTGGGGCGAGTTGGCCCTGGGGCGATTAGAACGATTCCGGCACCTTCTATAATTTACCGTATGTATCCGTTTACGCGTAGTTTACTTTAGAAAGTTCCGCAATTAATACCGTAAATAGAGCGACCATATTTGACAGAGAATGCCTCTGTTATTGATTATCAAGTTGCTATACATTAAAAGCGACAAATTCACATGCTCGTTCAAGCGCAGTAGTCTATTTTCCCCATGTTAAAGGACATCCACAAATACTAAATAACGCTAACCTACTGCCGAATGTTTTACACGACAACTGTTAACATATTTGGGCTGAATTCATCTTACGCGGTATTATTCCTCAAAATAAACAACAAAACCATCGTTACTTGGAAATGTAGTTTGGGCTAACATTTACATAAATCCTCCACATCATTTATTCGACACACACGTCAGATGAAAAACAGACATCCCTTATAAACTGTCAACCGGGAACGAAAAAGTGCAGTGCGTTGTTCGACCTGGTCAAAGGTTGAAAGGTCTCTTGAGGTGGTTAGAAGACGACAACGCGGCAAAATACAATAATGTGCGAAAAGTTACAATACACGTTGGAATTAATAGCTGTAGACACGGTATATAAACAACCGATAACGACCTTTAAGCATTGTGTGCGGAATTGAAAAGGAAATTGCCACTGGCAGATGTGTGCTTCTCATCAGTCCTGCCTACGGTGCATTCCAATTCCATCAACTGGACTGTAGAACAGACAAACCGCAAATACTACGAACTCTGCTTACAACGTGGATATACGTATGTTGATAACACAAAAAACGTTATCAATTCGGAAAGGGAAGTGCGCGAAGAGTTATACCGCGACAACTGGCAACCCAGTGTGATCGGGACTAAAGTCATCGCAAAGAATATAAAGTATTCGCATCAAGTAACCGAAAATGACTGGCAGGATATACATGTACTTCGACCACGGAAAACACAGGCTTACGGAAATCAGCGAAATTTCCCATTCAGGAACTGGAGATCGAACAGTCAGGCGCAACAGCATTGCAATTCATCGTGGTATTATGGTTACGGTAAACAATCAAATATGGACACTCGCACGGGATTCAGACGGAATACGAATAATTATAGAAATTCAGAATTGTCTTCACTAAGACATGACATTAATTTGTTGCACCAAAAACTTTCGGGTTTAGTACATGTAGTTGCCCAATGAATATTCCTTGGATATATGCATTTGTGTTTCAGCAATGATATATAGCAACAATATTTATTTAGTTAAAATTATTCAATGGTAGACCGCCATTGTAATAAGATGAAGATATTATATTCATGCAAACATTTATATAACAGAGAAGTAAATGTTTATCTGGTCGTGTATTATCTCCGATGACCCCCAGTGTGTATACATATATTTTTAAAACTTCCAAATATTAATGACAAACTTAAATCAATCTTCTGATGTGACATTTTGTTATACAACATGGAATGCGCAAGGGCTAGTAAACAAAATCGAAGACCCAAATTTTCTCAAATTAATTACACGCTACGATTTCATAACCATATCTGAGACATGGCACAAAAATGCGACACAAATTAAAATACCTGGCTACAATTGTCATGATTTACGTAGAAGCGCTCAGGAAAATGACAGAGGTGGAATTGCATTCTATTATCATACAAAATACGAAGGGTCTGTTAAAAATGTTAGACATATTGAGAATGTCGCGTTATGTGTCGAATTTGAAGGTGATATTTTCCAACAAAATTGCAGTATTGTCTTCGTTTCAATTTACATTCCACCACAATCGTCAACCTACTGGAATAACCGTAAAAGTTATGACTTAATTTTTCAAGTTGTTGAAACAGAATTACGAAAATATAGTGATAAATCGTTAATAATAATGGGAGGAGATTTCCACTCTCGAACAGGTGGAAGACCGGATTATTTCGAACAAGATGATGATCAATATATTTCTCTCCCAGATAGTTATATATTGGACTGTGTTAAGGACAGAGCAAATTTAGACAAGCAGGTGAACCCCTTCGGCCTCCAGCTCCTAAAGTTATGTAAAACAACTTCCGTCAGAATTTTGAACGGCCGTACACCAGGTGATTCTCTCTGAAATTACACTTCTTATCATTACAATGGTGTAAGTTTGGTCGATTACGTACTTGTTTCTGAAAGATATCTGTCCGATGTCAATTATTTTTGCGTCAAACAACTAAATGAATACTCTGACCATTGCCAATTAGCAATGCATGTTAAGTTGAAGGGGAGCATGGATACAGTATATATGTCTAGATTTAAATATACATATAGCGAACCTGAAGTGGCCACAAAATGGACTTCGGGTAGCAATGCAGAAGCTTTAAAACCATTAATGATTACGATATCCAAAACCATCTGTTACAATTCAGGATGACAAATTATGAGCTTAATGGGCACGGAACTGAATGTGCAGTTCGAGATTTTGAAACTATTTTGACATCTATCAACAATAGAGCGACTAATTTTCGAACGAAAAAGTCCAAGATGCAAAAAAAGTAAGCGTAACTGGTTTGATGAGCGATGCCGCCAGTTAAAACATGAAATGGGAAACGCGTGTCGGGAAATGAAGCAAAATCCGAGCGACGCAAATCTTAGGGGGGATTTTTTCGAAGCCAAAAAAGCTTATAAGAAAGAAACTAAGTCTAAGTACAAATCTAAACTACATTTCCAAGAGTTAGCAAAGTTGATAACATGGAAAATGAACATCCGTCCGAACATTGGCGAGTGATAAATGAACTGAGGAATAAACGAGATGAAACAAATTATTTACATCCTGATGAAAGTGTAGACTTTTTCAAGAAAGTGCTCTGTAAAGAGACAGTTTCTTCGGATAGAACAGAACATACCAATGTGAACGAAACCCCGACTTTAAACATTGGTGAGAGTGCTATAGAAGCATGCGAAGTAATTAATGGTTGTTAAACTTTAAAAAAACAGAAAATCTTCTGGATATGGCAACTTTTCGAATGAACTACTTAAAACAGTTATTCCTGCGACAATAGACGACGTTATGAAATTATTTAACCAAGTTTTAGAATCAGGTCATTATCCAGACAGCTGGAATGTATCTCTCATTAAGACGCTCTATAAGAAGGGAGACTGGCATGACCCAAACAATTATCGACCGATTGCGCTCAGCAATAGCTTAGGTAAATTGTTCAATAAAGTTATAAATAATAGAATAAATGACTATTTGGAAACGCATGGAGTCATTAGTGACAACCAATTCGGATTTAGAAAGAATCGCGGTACAATTGACAGCGCTTATATTCTAAAAACATGTATAAATAAATATAAACAGAAACATAAGCCAATTTTTGGAGCGTTTATCGATTTACAAAAAGCGCTCGACTCGGTGGATAGGTCTATGATGTTTGAAAAGTTACATCGCATTGGTATCGGAGGTGGGGTCAATCAGATAATACGATCGATGTATCAATCAAGCTATTTTCAAGTTAAAACAGATGCAGGAGTTGGACCACTGCATATGTCAACGGTCGGTGTCAGGCAAGGCTATCCCTTGTCACCCACGTTGTTCAAGATATTCATTGATGATGTAAAACTTTCACTAGATAGGTTTGGTGATCCCATATTCCTTAATAACCGCCCGCTCAATCGTCTTTTATTTGCAGATGATCTAGTTTTGTTGTCGGAAACAGAACAAGGTTTACAAAATTGTCTCAATGCGCTGGAATATTTACTCAATATAATGATCTCGTGGTGAATGCAACCTGGGATCGTATTTTGACACAAACATGACAATGGATAACCATATCTCTAATATGTGTAAGAAGGCGTTCAGAGGTTTATACAAAATCCGACAAATTAGACAATACCTCGATGTAGACTCAACTAAGACATTGGTCCATGCTTTTGTCACGTCACACTTAGATTACTGTAATTCTTTACTGTATGGACTACCGGATTACCAGTGTGATCGCCTGCAAAAAAGTTCTAAATGCTGCGGCGCGAGTTGTGTCATACACCCCTCGGCATGAACATATAACTCCAGTTCTCAAGCAATTACACTGGCTGCCAGTGGAGTATCGAATCATGTTCAAAATTATTTTGCTTGTATTCAAATATCGTAATAACATGTCACGAGATATGTTATTACGAGATTAACATGCAAATTAAAATGCAAATTATTCGATAAATTGATTAAACCGATAATGATATACGGGTGTGAGATATGGGCAGGAGAAATAAAACTGCTTCATTCTGACACATTACCATGCGAGCAAGTTCACCTGAGGTTTTGCAAAATGATATTAGGTACGAGATCATATCCTGTATATACAGGCTATGATCAAAGACAGACATGTGTGTACATATGGATTACGATCTGATAGCAGTATGCTTTTGTACATTCCTTTCAACAAACAGAAAACGTTTGGCGATAGGGCATTTTCATTTGCAGGTCCACATCTATGGAATAGCATTCCACCTCACTTGAAAATATTCACTGATTTAAATAAGTTTAAGACCGGCCTCAAAACATATCTCTTTGATGTAGCATTTAATTCCTAGATATATGTGCATGTACATGTATTATGCTGATTAGGCAATGAGCTCGATGTAATGTAAAGCGCCGTTGAATATGTTCTCATAATATTGAGCGCTATACAAATTAATTATTGTATTGTATTGTATAATGCAAGCAAATCAAAATGTATAATTTTCAGATCGAAGAAAACGAAACAGGAGCCAAATTTCAATACCAATGGACAAACGCTTGAATTAGTTTCAGAGTATCCCTATCTCGGAATAAAATTCACATCAACCGGTAGAATGACAAAGTCACAAGAGCACACACGTGGAAAAGCCACGAAAGCAATGATCTCTTTAACGCAGTCTATTCCTTCTAAGATGCTACTTTCGATTCCAACTAAATGCAAATTATTCGATAAATTGATTAAACCGATAATGATATACGGGTGTGAGATATGGGCAGGAGAAATAAAACTGCTTCATTCTGACACATTACCATGCGAGCAAGTTCACCTGAGGTTTTGCAAAATGATATTAGGGGTTAATCAAAAGGCCACAAATCATGCCGTACGCGCAGAATTGGGACGATTCCCGGTAATACATGACGCGATTATACAACAATTCAGGTATATAAAAAAGTTTCTAATTCCCCAGCTGGGTCCTTGATACATGATGCATACATCGAATCACTTGAAAATGCGTCGATATCATTATGCAATGACTTGTATGGTAAATATGGTGTTGATATTTCAAATCGTAGGACACTTCAAGGAATTCAAGAAAAGGAGCTTGTGAGAAAATTTAAAACGGAACATTTAAAACGATTTTACAAAATAAACTCTTCCGAAAATAAACCGACCGCTGGTAATAAGACAAGAACGTATAGGTTGTTTAAAACAAGGTACGAAATGGAGCCATACATTTGCGATATGCGTTCTAATAAAGCGAGAATTCTATTTACGAGATTGCGAATCAGCAATCATAGATTGGAAATTGAAAAGGGGGAGACACAAACAGCCCCCACTACCCGTTAAAGAAAGATTATGTACTTTATGTAAATGTATACAAATTGAAACAGAATACCATTTTATATTAGAATGTAGAGCCTACACAAGTATGCGCGATACATATTTTAGAGACATAATCACAGAGTTCCCACATTTTTCAGATATGACGAATTATGAGAAATTTAGATTTATTATGAAGAATGAACACAAACCAACCATTAATGTTATATGTGACATGATCCGGTCTTTCTTCACCGCTCGGGATTCCAATAAAAGTTAGTCAATTGATAATTTATAACTGATGAATTAAATTTTAAGATGAAAAGAGAAAAAAGAAATTCGTTAGGAAACTACACTGTACGTGTATATGCATATAATTATGTTACTCATCTAATATATATAGTTACTTTTTGTCAAATTATATGTATTTTATTCATGTTTGCAACTGCCCATTTGAGTGTATTTTGCATTAAAATCTTATCTTATCTTATCAATAATGGCCGACTGCTAATGTGCTGAAGTAGGTTCGTACTCAGTACGGCCGTATAACACACCGTGTGACAGTGTACGGACAGTACTGCCGTATAATAACCAAGAGGTTAATCATCATAAATCCTGGAAGCTAAGCAGGGCTCACCACGAATCACTGAGAAGTGCCGCAAACAATGGGCAACTACGTAAAATAATGTATTATATGCTTCCCTGTTAAATAGTGGGAAATTGCAGCAACGGATTTATTGTCTAGATCGACAGTAAAGATGTAATTTTGTTATTCAATGACCTCTTCACTGTTGCTTACTTCCGATATAATCACCTTAACTGTAGCTTGCCGAATGACATCAAGACGTTATTACTTGAAAGCGGTTTGCAACCAATCGGTTCCGTGTATTGTTTAATTTATTGTGCTATTGTGAGTGAAATCTGTTATTGACTTTTAATCTGAGTGAAATGGTTGCATCATTTAGCACATTTAGGCATTAACAAAATTATAATTATCGATATGGTTAAAGCATATAATAAATAGAACACCTATGGTATTTTGAGTGAATGTAATTCGTGACTAGCAGTGGACATATTAAGTTTCAACATGCTTGTTAAAAATTTACATTTCCACTGCTAGTCACTTATGAAATAGTTACGCTATTCACTCAAACACATAAGATGACAATGACTGTAGTCTTTCTCATCCCATAACACTCATTGAAATCCATAATGTAATTAAATTACTCAAACGCAACAAGTCAGGAGGACTCGACTGTGTGCTGAACGAACATTTTACTTAGCAGTCCAATAACAGATAATTTCCTTGCCAACAACAGAATGGATTTCAGAAAAATGTGAGCTGTTCTATGACATCCTTTCTCCTACAAGAAGCAATACTCTACGCGTCGGACATGGGATCTATGACCTATACCTGCTTTCTTGACTCACAGAAGGCATTTGACTGTGCAACTCACTCATGTATATAATATCTTCATGTGTTGGAGGAATAAACATTATCTCTCTATCTTGCCTACATCAGTGAATTGTTGGTAGAACTCTCTGAACTGATCGAGGGTGTTGTTCTACAAGAGATGTCTTGCGCGGCCCCCTACGACAGCCTTGGTTCGAACGCATTGGCAGAGGACACCGAGTACATCCACCTTGGGATTATGCAGGGAAATTCTCGGCGTAACACACCGCGCTGAACTGATGGCTGAAAAACTTACTTCGGTTTTGGTGGACAGCTGATAAGGAGGAGTTATCCTTGCCTTCTGGCAAAACTTCTTAAAACTGTTGCACTTCCAAAGGCACTTTCTGATTCTGAACTGATGCCGCGAGACAATGTTGGTGCCATCCACCGTTTAGACAAATCTGAGAACAGATGTCAAGCACATGCAAGGACCAGTATGTAGTGTAATGATGTTACCTTGGTATACAATTGCAAAAAATGGGTACTATTATTTTACTTTAGTAAAGAGGGAAATAGTATTCAACCCATTGATAGCCTGAACATAATTTATAACCCATTTGGAGCCCGTGGCCCCGTGAAGTGAATTGTGTGGTATCTTAATTGGAGTGCACGCACGTTGTTTTGTTTCAGCGATGAATATTCGAGTATCGCTTTGCCACGTCTCCTGATGCATGCTGGATTACGATCTATGGGTGTTTACTGCTTCGCTGATCTGGCCGTGACATGGGGCGATGGGGATATCTGGCAGGACAACACGTTTCAGGTTTCATGCGATGCGAGTTATTTAAGAAATTCTAGTAAGGCTAATCTGGCCGTGTCGAATTGAGCTATATATATATGGGATATCTCGCAGGACAACACATTTAGAGTTTTCGCGGATGTGTATTCGCGGATGTCTCATTGCTGCATGTAACTTTTATAACCGCGTTAATTGCTTTCGATGAACAATGGGCCACTCTTGAAGATTTTATGGTGGAACACAATGCGTAATATAACGGCTAACTTTGCTGATGAAGTATGAGACATATCTCAGTTTGAATATAGACTAAATGTTTTGCGGAGTATCGGGTGTGTATTTAATCCGATAAGTAGATTTTTTGTCCGCATTTAGAGGCTTTCTGGTGTGGTGACTGAGAAACCTACAGTAATACGCCGTAGTTTTTGTAATAATTTGAAGGATTAGTTGTTTTAACGACATTCTGAGGCCAATATGTTTTATATTATAATTTATATTTATGCCTAATAATATGATCTTGAGGGTCTTACCATTTCTGATCATGGTTTTCTTGTTATTCACTCGACGATATCAGTAAGCCGATATAGAAACGTCTGCATGGTAGAAATCGGTCAGCCCCCGTCGAATATTCAAGTCAAGTGAAGTGTGGTGCCCATTTCTACCAGAGTTGTCTATCTTACCGTTATACATCTCTGTCACAGCAACGATTTTTACAAGATTCTGATAAATTCAGAGAAATACACAATGATTTGGACAGCTACAACACATACTGCGTATGCACACAGTATCAGAATCGTGTTCAAACCACCACGACTTTCCCAAATACATTATTTATTATACACAATTTTGTCTGCCTACACTGTAGTATTATATCTCACATTATGTGAATGACATGTTTCACGGAAACAAATGATGCTGCATCGCCTAAACAATGAATTAAAGTTTGCTATAAGACACGAGTTGCATGCTTCGCACATTAACTCAGTGATATTAATATTATCAGATTAATTTAATAGCAGACCCCATTTTATTCCATGCTGCACGAGAGGTAAACCTCGGTATGATAGACAGATTGGTTTGATGCAGCATATTCTTCTATCAGAATACGCTGCTTGTATCCATGCATCGCATGCCTGCTAACTGTTAGTGTCACGATAGCCAATGTCGTCAGCGAAAGTGTTGCTTAAATTATACTACTGCATGGTTAAGCCAATACAGGACGCCGTCGCTCATTTAGTTATATGACATTCAACTAAGCATGTGCATTGTGTATTGGATGTGCAATGTTAAAAAAATAACTAACTCATTTGCCCTCGAAAATTCGTAACTGTTCTTCTCTGAACGTAAACAAATACAGTACTCTTAATTACACGACAGATTACGTGCGTAATTTAACATAGATGTTAGATTATAATACATCATAATTACCGTAAGATATCACTTTTTCCTATATAAACATATGAGGGTATCAGCCCCTCCCCCTGAATCCTGAATACCAGTTAATTTTGGGGGGCGAAACCTGAATACCAGTTAATTGGGGGGGGGTGAATCCTGAATACATGTTAAGAAATAATATACGATAAATGACATTCAAATTGACTGTTTTAATATCAGACAGATACAAGCAGAAGTTACATAGACACATTATGATCCATTATACCTGACATGAATTGGAACACAAATCAAATATAGTACTTCCGGTATATGGGTGGCGACTGATTTTTTTCGCGTGCCCGGTTTTTCGGCCAAATATTCGAAATAATGGACTTTGTGATGTAATTTTCTGGACGGATGTGTTCGTGTACGGATGTGGACTATAGGATATCTTCGCATACCGGCAAGTGAATCTTGATTGACTGATACTTAACTGTTATTTCAAAGTAAACATTCCTAATTTCGTGTACCACAATATTGACCCCCTGTCAATTGCTGACCACGCGCGCCAAACAACTCCAAACTGTGCAGTTATACGCCTAAACTGATCCCACGCAGTACATTGTGTATATAAAACAATAAAATTAAACTTTGTTGGACGTTTGTGGGAAAACTGGGACATAATTCTGAGATGACCGTTGAACCCCCCCCCCCCGTGTAGAATTCTGAGATGACCTTTGACCCACGTGTGTGAGAGAGGAGGCTATTCACTCAAGCGACTGGTCTGATTAATTCGGAGCACGGACTGTTCACGTCAATCACGCACCGCGTTTGCAACAAGATTGAGTGACACTCGACAATGTCAAGTAACGGTGATATCGCGAGTGCTGGTAACAACAATACTGCCAATAACGTTAACCCTCCCAGTGATCCGCTTACCCGAGTGCACGGGAATACAACCAGTGGGCAATCAACACCGTCTAAGCGCGATCGAGCGTCTGATGACAGTATTGTGGATGGGATGGAATCCAAGAAGATTCGCGAGCAGACAATGTTGAACAATTCGGACTCTGTATTTGGTGACCCTTATGCGAATAGCACAATGCGTATACAACACGGCCAGCATGGATCTCAATCACCAACATTTCATTCGCAGAGACATCCAAATTCACAATGGGCACCCCAGTATGGAAGTCAAATGCAATATTCCCAGATACCACCATATGCAGTGCCTGGACAAAATTATCCACAGTACGGAAGTAGACCAGATACATCCCAGCCCTACGGTCGTCCAATCGTTCCCAGTGATCTAGTCTCGGGCATCATCGAGGCCTTCAAATCTACATCCGTCATTGAAGCTCTGAAGTCTGATCTGTATTCGAGACTTCTATGAAAAACGAAGTAAAGAAGGCCGTCGACAAAGCGACAGGGAACTTCGATGACAGAATCTCCAAGCTGGAGGAAATAGTAGCCTCTCAGCAGACCCAAATCGTCGAACTCCAGGACACCGTTGATGATCTGCGATCATACACAATGCGTAATTCATTGAGAATTTCTGGCATCAAAGAAGACAGCGGAGAATCCACAGATGACATCGTGCGTGACTTAGCCAGTGATATGGGTGTTCAACTTGATGAAATAGAAATTCAGCGCAGCCATCGCTCTGGGGAGATGGCTAAACCAACTGGTACCCGAGATCACACAAGCGGCGCTGGAAATAAACCCACAATGGATAGATCTATATTAGTGAAGTTTGTATCTTACCGTTCGAGAAAACGCTTCTATAGATCAAGAACGACGCTAAAACAAAACCGTCCCGCAAAGGTGTTTTCGTTAATGAGCACCTGACGAAAGTCCGCTCGTTCATGGCGGGAAGATGTCGACAGCACGTAAAAGACAAACTAATGGACAGCACTTGGACATATGACTGCGTGATTTTCGCCAAACTTTTCAACGGAAAAGTCGAGCGAATCACAACCCTCCGTCAACTTAGCGTTCTGGAGAACAACATCGGTGCAACAGGCAAAGCCTATACCGGTCCCTTCTAGGTGTGGTGCACTATAACACAACTGGTTCACAAGGAACCTTAAAACAGTGATTACTGCATTTTAAAGGGGCATGTCTTTTACTGTTTCCTGTATATCAATTTGTCAGTAATTCTTGACTGCCCATTTCAAATGGTACAGACCAACCAAACTTGCCAAACTGGATCGTTTGTAACGGTGTATTCTGGGTCGTTTGATACTTTTGTGAAACTGGCTTGTATAGATGCTAAATGAAATAATGACCTATCCTATGCCAATACACTTACATATTGACATATAGTGGGTTATTATAATTTTATTAAGGCTTCTCCTGATAGTAGTCTGTATTCTTTTGATTTCCTTGCCTTCTTCTCAAAATTGCATGATCATTATAGTTAGTTCAGAATCATAGCACTCGATAAAAAACCTCATAATGTAGTCCAATGTAAATTTGACACGCTTACTGCAAAGAGAATTCCAGCGACATTGTGTATAGCCGTGATCTAGAATACATTTTAGGAAGTAGTCTCAAACAATCCATTTATGCTGAATAGATTCTGTAAAATCAAGACTGAATCTATTCTTGGTAATGTAAATATGTTTACTAGTATTTGAGGTTGACAAATACCTGGATTTAATATTGAATATATGTCGGAAACACTGCATATATCATCCGCGGATTATTATATATTTCTTTTGTTTGTTTATTTTGTATTGTGTGTATGTATGTATGTATGCTTAAGTATATATGTGTGTGTGTGTGTGTGTGTGTGTGTGTGTGTGTGTGTGTGAGAGTATGCGTATATATATATATATATATATATATATATATATATATATATATAGCTATATACATATCTGGGTTCGTATTAAACTGCATACCAATATACAGTATGCTTGTACTAATGTACACGTATTGGTTTAATACATTAACTGAACTATAGTACATGTATACAGATATTGGCCCCCATATACAGTACATGTGTATATAATTATGTACATGCACTAAAACACGATTAGTGGTCCATCAGAGTAGGCTCAATGAGCAGAAACTTATTATACTGTTCAATATTTTCGATTTACAAATGCATCCAAAATATCACATGGATAAACTGGTAATTTGTCGGATTACTCGGCAATACAACTGGGAACTGGCCCTCACATTAATATTTAAAATTGCATGTATCCTTTCCTTGATGCTCTAAACGCAAAGCTCAAAAATCCAAACACTTCTGAATTAAATGTGTTAAAAATCACAATTCTTACAAATATCCAAATAATGTTTTACCATATGTACTGAATGTACACGCATATATGCACATGCATGCATGTGTGATATATTCACCAATGCATATATAACTCCTGGTAATCCCTATAATATCGGCTTACGGACACAGTGAACATGTTGATTAATGATGCTAGAATTCCTTCATGTTGTTGGCAATCTTAAAACATAGCATATCCTCGAAGACTCCGCTTCCTTTCAGCATCCCTTCAATTTCGACATTTCGGAAGGGATGCAAGGAGGGGGCAGTGGACTCTTGCACATTCGCTATTTCTCAGGGAAGACACGGGTTGTACTATTCCTCGATATATTTACCTTCAGCAGATTCTGGTCCCTCGGTGCCCTTCCCTGAGTAAAAACGTTGTGCCATGGGGGGTACGAAACCACTGCATTATATATGGACACTTGTATCAATTGTTTATACATCAGTGAATATATGATCAAAATCTAGGCTGACATATAAAGTACTTAAGTAAATATATACACAACTATTTAAAACGTTACACATGCTCAAAAGATTGTATAAACCGACATGTATGTGTACTATTTTTGATTGATACGTGTTATCGATTGTTGATGTTATATTTATGTACATGTATATGGGGTGGTATGTCCAATTCCATAACTTTATCTGTATGTATATGCTCTACCATTTGGGAACAAATCTATCCAACTTTCGAACGCTATCTATGCACATCATTCTGATCACTTATTCCACTTAAAGTGTTGCTGAGGTGACAAATTATTCCACTCTCACGGAATTACCAGTTCCATTTTAACAGAATCTCTCAATATATACTTTTACACACACGGTGGACATGAAGTCCAATGATGCTAATACTCCGTCGTGTTGTTGGCAATCTCAAAACATAACATAGTCGTGAAGACTCTGCTCCCTTTCAGCATCCCTTCACTTTTGAAACTTCGGAAGGGATGCAATGAAGGGGCGGTGGACTCTTGCACATACTCTATTTCTCAGGGATGGCACCGATCGCCCACATACTATTCCACGATATACTGACTCTCGGCGGATCTGGGCCCTCGGTGCCCTCCTCGGGTTACATATGGTGTACCATTGGGGATATGAAACCACCGGATTATATATGGACACTACGCTGATAAAAATAATAATAATCAAGAATCATCGCCTGATGCATCATACATGCGCGAGCATCACTGTATATTGTTACTAATTACGATATGCTATTTATGTACATAAATATGGGGTGGGTGTCCAACTCCATAACTTCAACCGTATGTTGGCCATATGATTTCAGAACAAATTTATCCAAAGGTTGAACGCTCTTTATGCACACAATTCGGACTTTTTACCCCCCCCCCCTAAAGTGTTTCTGGGGTGAAAATACTTCTACCCTATCGAAATTCAAAGATCTATTCTAGTTGTTAATTTAAAAAATCTACCGCTTAAACTTACTAATAATAAGTTAGACATCATTTTTAAAACTTGGTTAATGTGTAAATTTCAAAGGCTCCCTGAACAAATTATGGCTATTATATATATTGTCTCTCCGCCAGATTAACTATTATTTGGTACGTCCAATAGTCATATGGGCTAATTTGGTCCCGGAATGTGCATAGTTTATGCATGATATTCGACATATTTGTACTCAGCGGCGATCAGCCTGCGCGATTCTCGAACATAACCCGATACATATTGTCTCGCGTGCAATAGCAACGAAGTTTTATTAGCGCGATTTGGGAATTGAACAGTTCATTGTAACACTTGTAAAATCGTAAATTACGATGTGCGAGTCTCAAACACCAAACGGGACCTCAGTTAAAACGGTATATAGTCCTGTAATTTAGAATGGAAAATACTGACACATAGATAACCTCTCCGTATATTGGTGTTCTTTTTCAGAATGACATCACATTTATATCTCAAGTTTTATTACTTTCCGTATAGATATAACAGTTGAACGCATATAAAATTGGCCGAAAACCGGGTTCTAAAACCGGATGAACTAGAATGTACGCAATGCCTGTTTTAATTATTGCGTTGCTAATTGATTTATGCCTCCATCATATATATTGTTATTGCCTGATAGCCCAACCCTCCCCAATAAAACACTACGATCACATACCACCTCTTGCCCACCGGTTTGCCTATAACTGGGATCGGCCCTTTGTGGCCGAATCCTATTGTAATGATTAATATTATGACTTATCGGGCAAGAGTTGGTGTGTTCTATACGCGTGCAGTAAGTACAAAGGGAAAGAAACTAAATATGTTGTGTTCACTTAGCCTTCTGTCATTCCTTGCACTACGTTCCATTGGTATAACGCAAAACTTGACTTTCCTCATTGTTCTGAAGTATTATATGCTGAATAACGATAGTATTCTTCCCAAATATATTTTTGATAGGAATAATTTCAGAGTCACTGCAAACTTTCCTTCAATGCTGCAATAAACACAATATCTCGATCATCACTAGTAACTTTATCACACTTATGTCGTGCAATTTATGAAATAATGAAAAGTTTATTAATGAAATCTGGGAGCGTTCACCCAAATCCTGGACCAAACGCACATACACTATCGATTATGTGCCTCAATGTACAAAGCCTATTGCCAAAGATTGATACCATTATTGCCGAATGTCAAAATTATGATATACTTGCATTTACTGAGACCTGGCTATCAGATTCAACCTCGGACGAGGAGTTGACTATACCGGGATTCAACAGCCCTGAACGACTTAATCGTCCTACTCTCGGTGGAGGTATTGCGATTTATGTCCGCAACTCACTTCATTTCAAAAGGCGAAAAGATATCGAAATACTCGGCCTTGAACACATGTGGTTAGAAATCTTCACGCATACGAACAGTTTCCTTTTTGGAACATTCTATAGACCTCCGAATTCACCTGTAGAACTCTGGGATAAAATATACACTTCACTTGATGGAGCGATGGATACAAAAGAATCCAGAAATCACACAATTGTTACCGGAGATTTCAATTGTAACCAACTGTGCACTGAACCAAAACAAACAAGATATATATGTGGGAAGTTTGGTATGAAACAGCTTATAGAACAACCTACCTACTTCACTGAAAATTCCCGATCACTCTTAGACCTGTTTTTTTTTCAAATAAACCGGATTTTGTACAGTCGTGTGAGATTTTAGATCCTTTTTTGCAGAATTGGTTCGATATCACTGCCCAATCGTACTTACTTTAAATATGTCTAAAGGGACATCGAACCGATTCATCAAAAGAAGAATATGGAAATACAACGAGGCAAATTTCAGTGCAATGAATGAAGAATTGCAAACGTGGGGCTCCGAGAATCCGTTGAAACATGTGAATTATACAGAACTTGCGACGGTGATAACTAACAAAATAAATGAAGTCGCGATAAAACACATTCCAAACAAATTTGTTACAATTAGAACAGATGAACCCGAATGGATGTCAGGCCACATTCGTCTCCTTATGAGGCAACGCAAACGATTATATGTCAAAGCAAAAAAGAATACGACATTAAATGCATGGGCTAAATATAAAACCAAGCGAAATGAAGTAATATCATCTATCAGAACTGCCAAGCGACTGGAAATGGAAAAAAAACAAAAACTCCTCGGCAGTTCTTTTACTGATTCCTCAGTGTGGTGGAAAACTCTTAATAGACTCATGGCCCAGACCACAAACCTATTCCGTCACTTTGCGAGGACAACAACGTATACACAGATAACAATTCTAAATCGGAAATATTAAATAATTATTTTTGCTCTACATCGTCCCTGCCCGAATCTGACAAAAAAGCACAACCGCTATTATCTAGATCTAAAAATTGTACATTGAAACTTTTTAAGATTACACACAAAGATGTATTGGAATCCCTGACAAGTGTTAAAGTAGCAAAGGCCAGTGGCGATGACGGTATCAGCCCAAAAATTCTAAAGAACTGCGCAACGGCCCTAGCAAGTCCTATGTGCTATATATTTAACGAATTGTTAAAACATTCCTATTTCCCTGATGAGTGGAAGAAAGCAAACGTTTGTCCCATCTTTAAAAAAGGAGATCCAAGTATGCCATCGAATTATCGTCCGATTTCATTGCTAAGTTGCCTCTCAAAAATATTTGAGAAATGTATCTTTCGACATTTATCAAAATACTTATACGAAAATAAGCTCCTAACAGATTTACAATCGGGTTTCACTCCAAATGACAGTACTGTATTCCAACTAACAGACATATATAATTATCTTATTTCATCTTTAGACGAAGGAAAAGAAATAAGGTGTCTTTTCTGTGACATCAGCAAAGCTTTTGATAAAGTTTGGCATAAGGGATTATTGTCCAAATTAAGTAACATAGGTGTGTGTGAAAACACATACGACATTTTGAAAAATTATTTGGAAAATCGACAACAAAGAGTGATTTTGGAAACTACCCAGTCGTCTTGGAAATCTGTATAATCTGGTGTCCCCCAAGGGTGAATACTGGGTCCCCTACTATTCTTGATATACATCAATGATATAGCAGACGATATAACAAGTAATATCCGACTTTTTGCAGACGATACCTCCCTTGTTCTAGCAGTAGAAGATCCCATAATGGCTGCTGACGTCCTAAACAAAGATATATCGAAAATACATGATTGGTCTAACAAATGGCTTGTTAAATTTAACCCATCCAAAACTGAATCCCTCTTAGTTATCAGGAAAGAAATTAAACCTAGCCACCCCCATCTCAAAATGGCAAATCAGCCAATATGCGAAGTAGCGACACATAAACACCTAGGTCTAACCTTTAATTCCGATGGTAAATGGAAATACCATATCGCAGATATTGAAAAACGAGCTTATAGTAGGCTGTCCCTGCTGAGGAGGCATAAATTTAACCTTGACAGGAGGTCACTAGAAAGAATATATTTATCATTTATCCGTCCGGTCCTGGAGTATGCCTCCTCAGTTTGGGACAACTGCAGCAACGAAGAAGCTAATCAATTAGAAGAAATCCAATACGAAGCCGCAAGAATCGTAACTGGCGCGACAAGAAGCTGTAGTAAAGAGGGCTTGCTCCACGAAACTGGGTGGGAGACACTTACGAATAGACGCCGAAAAACCAAGCTAACTCAATTTTTAAAAATGGTAAAAAAGTCAACACCCGCCTACCTATACATATAAGTTCCCCCTATATCAGGGAGTCTAACAAATTACGACTTCAGACCTAAAGACATGAAACCAGTTTTTTGTAATACTGAATCATATAAAAAATCCTTTTTACCTGCAGCTGTGAGTCTATGGAATGATCTACCACCGGAGGCTAAAAATTGTGAAACCATATCGGACTTCAAATCTTTTCTTAATACTAACCTCGTCGTGAGCCCCCGTTACATGGAATTTGCTTACACAAGACGAAGTCAATTTTTTCATTGTCGACTACGACTAGGGTGTAGCAATCTGAACTACGACTTATATCTCAATCATTTGCAAGACAATCAATATTGTATATGTGGCGAAATTGAAACAGTATCACACTTCTTGCACTATTGCCCAGTATTTGAAGCCGAGAGAGATATATGTCTCAGCAACCTTAATAATTTGGAAACAAAAACACTATTAGAAGGTTCAAAATCACTTCCCTTGTCCAAAAACATTGAGATATTCGCTAACATTCAGAAATATATAGAACTAACTGGCAGATTCAAGCCATATTATGCACAGACCTGATGTATACGACCTTAGGCTACGTATTAAAAACGTATTAAAAACGCATTAAAATCAAAATTAAACTAAGTGTAACATCAATCCCAAAAGTACCCTGCCAAAACCTGCTACGATTGAGGGGGGGGGGGCTATCAGGCACATTATAATTAACAATAACAGTAAGTAATTTCTTGAGCTGTATACATTCATATACATCGAAATGTACATTCTAGTTTTGTCTGTATGAAACGGTCACCATTCATTATTTCATACGTGTAGGAGATGGCTTAAGATAAGCATTATGCTTACTGCCAAATCCCATTATAACCATCAATATCTCTCATCATCATACCGTGAATTTTGTACATTATATTGGTTAAAATAAAATATGTTTAAACTAAATATAGTTTCCGGGCGCTTTCCGGTTAACGATCGAAGAGACACCGGTCGTGTTATGGGCGTTATGAGGCTGTTATGATACCCATTCATTCATACAGATAACGTTCACAAAATATTATTTTGCGCCATAAAAACCTGCGTCCAAGATGTTTTGCTTGAACCCGAATACCAGTTAATTCGGGGGTATGAATCCCATGTACGGCTTCAAAATACCCTGAATCCCGCGTACCGAATGGGGGGGGGGGGGGGGTGATACCCTCATATGTAGCATTCTGTATTGATCTGTATGATAACGTTGATTAAAATTGACGAAACATCCCGCCACTGGATTTGCGCGTAAAGTCCGCTATATATAAATCAAGGCAATCCTATACTTCGACGTAAACCAGTATTATCAATCAAGCTACAGTCGCCACTGGATGGTTTATGTCCAATGGACTTAACAACATGCACCGACTGTAACTTACTGAGAAATGGGTATATGTCGGCTTGTGAAGTTGTGAGGTCGGCGACCCTGACACACACGCCACACATTGAAAGTTGCACTCAACGGCACGGAATTCATTGGTGTTTTGCAGCAATCACAACAGAGACTAACCATGGCGAAACAAACGAACATATCGAACTCAGTAATATCGCACCGTGATTCTGATTGAAAACAGTCTCGCGTTTATATTAGTCCACATTCTCGGTAATCTCATTGCCTTTATTCAAAGAACGCCGGAACTTTGTTGTCGGGGTCGGTTCAGGCAGGATATAACTTATTAATTGCTAAAAATAAAAGCAACATTGAACTAAACACTTGGTTCAGTGTGTATAGTTTACCTGTCAGCATAAACATGTTCCGGCTTCAAACATCCACCGGTATGTAATGCCCAGACCTCGGAACATAGATCCATAACGATTGTATAATTAATACCATTAAATGGCGTCCATAACTAAGCTTTTATGCTGATTGTTTGCGGATTAAATGTCGTTTAAGCTGACATTCCATATCACGACAGAATTACGGATTTTTCTTACACTATTTTGAATATTTTTGTGGGTCTTCGTGTCTGATGGTATTACGTGAATTACAATTGATGTTCATGATTTATTCGCCGAGTGAGCAGAAACTGGCTCAAATCACCGTATATATCAGAGAATGCACTGGCTTACAAGGCCAAGGTAAACATTGTTAGGCCAATGCATTATCTTATATATGCGACGCTCCCTATGTGGGAGACTCATATATGTTACAGTCAGATTATGAAATCAGTCATTTCATGAAATGGCTAAAATATGTTCAGTCATTTCATGAAACCACTGTAATGACTAACACTTCCAGTCGTTTCATGAAATTTGAAGCACATACGTTTCATGAAATGACTGAACTATTTTGAGCTTTATGATTGAAGTTCTTTATCGATTGGACAACAAGTAAATATTTATTTATCAATACTTTTATTCATATAAATTGAACATAAACATGATGACATTTTAAATTACAAGTATTTACACTTAAAGACGAAACAACATAGTACTCCACTTGTTCGAACAGTTCAAACTGTAGTGACAACGGCTGTTGCATAACTGCTTTGATCTGAGGCACTTTAATAATTACGTTCGTCTTGCATTTCTTGGGACCACTGATCGAGCATTTGATGAAACCTTGACCACCACATATCGATGTCTTGACAACAACTTCGCGGAGAGAAACCTGATTGTCAATATCACTATGTTGCATTAAACGTTCGAGGCAGATATCAACCTGGTTTTTGGAATAACTTCCCTTCAGCATTGTGTAGCTAACTTATAGTGGCCATTTTCGCTTCTGCAGAAAACAACACCTAGAATGTTTCTTGGGCCACCATGGCCACAGTCTACCAATGGAACAACCACATTGTCGCCTACTTATCCTGCCACTGAGACCCGTTTCAAACGACGGATTTTTGTCGACTCGAAACTAATTGTATTAAATCCGTCGGTGATGCGACTGCGGTCGATTTTGTTTCAGACGGACGCATCTTTGTCGCGTCGAATCTAATACATCGGTCGATTTATTTAAAGGTGCACTCCCTGCTACCGTTACAAAATGGTCACGCGTAGATATAGAGGCCTTCATATACCGGTATGTTATACATATATATTAAAATACAGTATAATTTATGTGTATGTATGTGCGCGATTGCACGCGAATATGTATATGTGCACATGTATATGAGGATGTATATATTACATATAGGTATATAAATTGCTATAATGGGCGCTACAAATCAATGTTATGATGCAACAAATTGTCATGCATGTGTATACCATGCATGTAAATATATGTTGAATCGTGATCAAAGGTTGATAACTCTAATTCATATTGATAACTCTGTTTCATGATCAACGATTAAGATTGAGGTTGATCAAAGATGGCGGCAATATCAAAACGTCAGCACATTTTGTTTATTTTGAATATGCTTCAGGCGTCGAGGAAGCGAACGTCGGTAATTATTTCCTGCATTCTGACATTAATACGAAGACAGAGACGGGTTCGAAACAACTTAATATTACTAGCTCATTGTTTGATAAATAGCAGAGCTCTAAACACGGTTCGTAAATGTAGAAGGCGACGTCGGAACCAAGGGTGGTTGAACCACATTCTCAACGAAGCAACTGAATGTCAGTTCAGAAAAACATTCAGCGTCAGCAGAAATACGTTTTATTACATCTTCGAAGCGCTAGGACCCATGCTACATGAAAGGGAAACTATAACAGAAGCGTCAATTTCATCAAGATAAAGGCTGGTGATCGGTCTTTATCAATTCTCAAGAGGTGATTATTTATGTACAATAAGTGAAATGACTGGCATTGGACTTTCAACGGCGTGCAGCATATCCCACGAAGTGAATGTGGCTCTATAGTGGCATGTCTGTGTAAGAGACATGTCACGTCTCTTCTTCCTACAGATGTCGACAGTGCGTGCGATAAAATGCTTGATATGGATGAGGCGTGGCAGTTCCCCTTTGCTTGGGAAGCCCTCGATGGATGTCATATTCCAAAAAAAAGTCCATCGGGGGGCGATGAAGCCCGAAAAGATTATTTTAACTTCAAGAACTTTGATTCTATTGTGCTAATGACAATGGTTGACGCCAAGTACCAATTTGTGTGGGCTTCTTGTGGATACCCGGGAAATTCAAACGATTCCGTGATATTCCAATCCACTGGAATATACAACAAGCTGTCTGAGGATACCCAAAATGTTTCCACAGATATCGACGACCAAGCATTAAACCAATTGTATTGGGAGATTCGGCGTTTCCACTCAAATGGTGGTTGATGAAGCCCTATGGCAACGCTGATCTAGACGATGAACCGAAGAACTCTCGGTTAGTCGAGCCCGCATGGTAACGGAAGGTGCGTTTGGGCAAATGAAGGGACGGTGGAGGTCAGTTTTGAGGAAGACTGAATGTACCCCATCAACCGTGAAGTATGGCGCGTTGGCAAGTGTATTGATGCACAACATATGTTTGTTCAAGTGTTTGTAATATGTTTAAATACCTCCGACTTTTAAATAAAATTTATCTTATCTTATCTTTTCAGAAAGTTTGATCTCACCATCGACCCAGTTACAAATGGCAGGAGACCAATGGAACAGATAAGGTCTCTACTTTCCATGATCGACAATCGTGGGATTCTATATTAATGCTATACCGATATATGTATTTATCCCAATTTCCCAAACCCTACATCTACCATTAACTGAATTGGAATGTTAACAGGGGCAACTGGAAGACAATGAGATATAGATATAATGTATAAAATAGATATATGTTGTGTGCATATATAGATGGGAATTATCATTTTATTCCCGGTGCATGTGCTAACATTCCAAGTAGGTGCTTATACCGTGCTAAATATATTAATTTATCTAATAATTGTTTCGGCCAACTTAATGACCGCTGACAGTCACTTTGGAATGTGCTGAACTAAATATATTGCTTTATCATAAATTATATGCGAATAAAGTCAACTATCGGTTAACCTGATTTTTCAGTCACCAAGTGGTTTAATATGTTGTCAACTGAATGGTTGCTCCCCAAATAGATATAAATGTGTACATTGCATAACTATTATTTAAATGTACACCAATTTTGAAATGTATTTGTTTGTAGCGATCTTCATATTATAACTTCACCAAATTTGTTGTCACACAGTCGGTCACCCATGTAGGCGTGACTCGGTATGTATGGTGTAATGTTGATAACAGCCATATTTATTTCAAATATATGGGATTTGGGATGATTGGGGGGGGGGGGGGGGTAACTCTTATCTATAGAGGTGAATTCTATCATGGAAACAATTATTGAGTCAGTGACAGAACATTCATTTGATCAAGTCAAAGATATTTTATGAACAACAAATGACTCTAATAAAGTATTTTAACAACAATACATGATTTCAATGTCCACATTTAAGACACATCTCAAACCCAATTGTCAAAACTGCATATAGGATGGCCCGGTGTAATCTGCAGAGGAATACTCTCCGTGTTGTTGATACTGAGAATATGTTGACCCCCCCCCCCTGGTCCATATGATGCAGATATGTTGCTTGGTGACGGTGGCGGTGGTGGAGGTGCTGCTGGCTGTTCTTGGCTCCGTGATGACCCGGTGCAATCTGCAGAGGAATACTCTCCGTGGTGTTGATTCTGAGAATATGTTGACCCCCCCCCCCTGGTCCATATGATGCAGATGTGTTGTTTGTTGGTGGTGGTGGGTGCTGCTGGCTGTTCTTGGCACTTCATTAACATTTTTAGCATTTCCATTTCATTTTTTCTGGAATTTTCAAGTTCTACTGCCCACAACTGCAACAGTGGCACTACTAGTACTAGATACTGTCGCACTATAATATATGCCTTCTATTTAATATTTATAATAATTTAACTACCAGTAATACTGTATTGTCACTGGCAGTACATGGTATACTCTCGGGATCCAAATAATAGTATAGTACACTGCATCACAAAACGCTCTTTATTATAATATTAAATATGACAAACAGAATAAGGAGCCGGTAAATAGTTTAGAATTGACTGATTTCAATCATTGTTATGGATTTATAGCTATGCATGTTCCAGATTGTGGGGATATATATATTTTCCCACCTATTTCCACATACAGTAACACATTAATCCAGAAACAACTTGTGTCTAAGTGCTTCATATAAACAATAATCCGGGGTTTAAAGCGCCCGTGGTCGTTAGCATTTAATAACGACTATGAAAGTACTTAATCTGTGTGTATTATAAAATATATATATTCCACCCTTGTATATTTTCTCTCAATAATCATTAAGTATTCTCAATTCTCAAATAATGATAACACTATCATTGCCATCAAGCCGCGCCGGAGTCCACTATGGGTCGACGTCAGCGTTTATTGATATACATGCTTACAAGTTAAGGGACGGGCACGTCTTCACATACAGGTTAATTAGATCATAATTTGTCTGCGTTGGCGGTCAGGAAAAACCAACGAAAAACCTCTTGGGGAAAAACGATAGAAAACTGCTTTCCGAAACCAACATCTCTAACGCAGCTCGAATGTTCGGAAATTCATTCTAATTGATCGATTGTGCAACACAAACCTGTGCACACACTATATAATATATAAATATAAATTAACATATATAACATGTTCAAATATATACACTATGGTCGGGATCGAATGACACATTACATGCGTTTAATATAAGTGACTATAAAACTATTACTTCATAAATAAGTTGCAATTAACTTGTATTAATGATTGTTCAACAAAATTCAACGTCAATTTTCTATAATATGCATGATTTCATGCGTTAGTGTTTCTCAGATATAGTTTCAACATACGCGTCTCCTTACGTTATTGAACCGTCAATCCATAACATTACTCAAATGTTTGAAACAATAAATTTGGAGCTGACCCGACGGACAAGGCGATTTGGCTAGAAATGACAACACACGATCTATAATAGCGTGACCTCTTTTCATTGTTCATTTACGCAGCGATCATAGATCGTTCACTCATTATCAATTAATTAGTTTAGTTTATTCCCTTAAACTCATATTACATTGTCATGAGTATTGAGACATAATATATACAACATTTGCAATAAAAATAACATTGTTATATGCAATAGCTATTATGTACACAGATCCGAATCAGCTGATCAATCGAAGCCGGTGTCACGTTACGGTATTTAGTATTGCCTGTTCGGTGGAAACAGTCGAACAGAAGCACGGAATCGGAAGAGTTTCTAAAATTCGTCGTGTATGTTTTATGGAAAACATGGTAGCAAAATAATATTTGACATTAGTCTTACATATCTCCGCTACGATCTTTGTTATACTGTAAGTTTGATCAATACGAGCCATGCAAATTGGGTTATACTCATACTCAACAGGTTTATTTGTAAAATTTTGATTCCAGATTTGGTAATCAGAAAACACCACGACTCACATGGCCGACTCACATGGCCGTTGAATCAAGTGAAGAAAACCACTGTCGCAATATACGTGTGCTGTGTACCTGATACTATCACGAAATATATAATATAATATAACAATTTGACATAACAAAAGAGGTTGTGTATATAGTAGCAAAAATACTGATATCAGTGATAAGCAAATGTAAAGTCGTGAACTAGTCAGACAGTACTGAATTGAATTTACTTGCTATGTTGGTCATTACAATGGTGTACCCTTGAATCGTAGCTTGAGTTCATGTATACCTGGCTTTCATGCAATGACATAATTATGCGTGTTGTCGGTATCTTTCAGTTGGTACTCGACAATTATTTCCGACATGGTCATGGTCAATTTATTTATACCACATGTGTATGTACATGTGATTATTTAGGCTTAGCTGCCCTTGTTAGTTCACGGTTGACAAGTTTGATGAAATCACACAATCGACGTATGTCCGTGGATTTTTTTTTATTTAATAGTTCACTCATAGTAATGGAGTTGGGCCTTTTGTAAATAAATTTTGATAGCAGTCGCTGTCTGTCATTTAATAGTTTGCCACAGACAAGTAGGTAGTGGAATTCATCTCCAATTTCTCCGGAATCGCAAAGCGGACATAAACGACTTGTGTTGCCTGGTGTTTTCCATCGTCCGGTTTCGATAGGTAGATGGTGATTACCAGTTCTAAATTTACATAAGGTTATTCGGTTTGCCATGTTCAGAGTTTCCAGATATCTCTCGAGGGATAAATAATGCTTAAATATCCTATAAATTCGACCGCGACTGGAGTTGTTTATATCAGTTTCCCCATGAATCCCTGAACTGTGTAATTAGCCAATTAGGCTACACTTTATATATGATACAAATGTTATAGATGGTATGCAACCAAGGAAAATTATTTGCATTAATGTCAAACATGGTATGTGATAGTTTCAGGAGTATTCTAGGGTACCTGTCTTCATGGCTATTCATAACCTTACACCAAAATTTTATCATTCGTGTGTTCACATGTATGTCAATAGGCAGTCTTCCGCATTCACCATATAACATAAAATTAGGGGTTGATGGTCTGAGGTTGAGAATGTGCTTAATGAATTTACGATGAACCTTCTCGAGAACATCATTGTTCCCAAATCCCCAGGTTTCACATCCATATAGCAGTATTGGCATTACATGCAAGTCAAACAAATCCAGTTGGGTTTTTATCGACAGGCAGTGCTTCCTTGATTTCCCAATAATGGTGTACATAGATCTGGTTGCTTTGTCTGCAAGATCTTTTTCGCCATTGAGAAGGAACCTGATTTACAAAATAGGATACCAAGATAGCTGAATTTGTTTACTACATCAATTTTTCTCCCCTTGAACATAAATATTATTTTCTTTGGGATACTAGTCTTAGAGAGATTGAGCATTTTTGTTTTGTCCACATTTACTGTCAGTTTCCACCTGTTACAATATTTTTCGAAAAAATCTAGTTGGGACTGCAGACCTCGGGTGGTTTCAGCCATAATTGTGGTATCGTCAGCATAAAGGATCATAAATATTTTGACGTAACAGCTTAGTCGGTTCTCTATTTCTGAGTCAATTGTTTTCAGGCCAGTTACGCCGTTTCCAAGTAAAAATTCTTCGAGATCGTTTAAGTATAGCGTAAATAGTACTGGAGACATGTTCTCACCTTGACGAACGCCTGCGTAATAGGGGAAGTAGATGGATTTGATGCCGTCTAGTTGAACACATGATTTTATGTGATTATACATATTGGTAATGACTCTGAAATTTTTTCCATTGATTCCATTTTTTTATATTTTGTACCACAGCCCTTGTCTCCATACCATATCAAATGCCTTTTGGAAGTCAATGAAAGCGCAGAATAATTTTTTGTTCAGTTTTCAACTGATTTCAAATAGTAAATGTAAGCTGAAAATGTTGTCGACAGTTGAATAGTGTTTTCTGAACCCCGCCTGGTTTTCAGATATAATGTCGTACTCTTCAGCAAATTCGCCCAGACATATTTGATAATATCTTTGTGATTAGTTTTCCAAAACAGCTTAGCAGCGTGATAGGTCTATAATTACTGGGGCCATTTGAGTTTCCTTTATTTTTATACAGAGGGACAATTGTTCCTATCACCCAGTCCTGGGGTACAAGTCCTGTATCCAAAACGATGTTAAACAGTTTGCAGTATATACCCATTAAAACATCACAAGAAGCACGAACAACGAACAGCGAATACAATATTTTTTCGGCTAATGTGCTTTGAAATAAACGCTGAAAAATTATCATAATTTTAGTCTATTTTACTATTTGACTGTTGGCAATTAATAAGGCCAAAATAAAAAACATATGTGTGTTTGGGGTCTCCCTACCTACTCTATCTTAAAGGTGCCTACCCTAAACTTTCTATTGGGCATCAAGTAAATTTATGGCACCTCTATATATGCCCAGATATTGAGTTTTTGGCAAATAAAATTATCAAATTAATATATTGTGACACGCTATTGGATTATATACCTTAACTGTGCATTGATACATGTATAATTGTATCATTCTAAGTACTTTGAGATCTAATGCAATTAATTAACCGAACTTTCTGGTCCAAATCACCGTATATATCATATGAAGTCCACGATCGTTGTGGATGTCTGGGCATTTCAAATCCGTGGCTATTTGGAGCCTGAAAATGTGCTCGCTTTTGTTGCATACCCATCTATAGTTGCGGGGATAAAAGCATATCGATAATTTATACGTTAAGACGTGTAACCAACTTTTACACGCAGACTGTATATATATACTGCCTATTTCTATACGTATAGGATAATCCGCCCTCGATTGTGTATTTAACTACATCGTTCATGTCACAGAATTAAAAACACAATTGCCAAAATGTTTGCCATATCTATTTTTTTTGGTGTCATTTACAAATTTGGCATTACTTTGTGGCAACGCAAACACTGTTATCAAAGTCATAGAATTTACAAAAAGTCGGATCCCTATTTATTTTTGCACCATGTAACAATACACAATGTATCTTATTCGGCTGGTGTCGATATGGTAAAAATAAAGAGCGTTTGTCACTCTTATCTTCGAAAAATGTAGAATAATGTATATCAAGTCATATGTAAATCGATAATCCGTGTATACCCATGGTGATCATACATGTCATATACAGTTTAATGTAACTTTATCTGAGTATGTAATATTCAATGCATTTTCGATGTCCACCATGCTGGTACCATTAGTCTAGTCTAAACAGAGATGCCCGATCCAAATTGATACCAACCACCATTTGTCCCTTTTATTGACCAGGAAATATTGAGATCGATCCGATGAGCCGATTTTCGGAAGGTTTCGATGGTCGATGATATATTGACTTTCAAAAGCTGATGTTTTCAAATTCTAATCGGGCGCCAATACATTCGAAAGGTCTCCCACGTTAAAGAGCGATTTTGATTAATGTTGATTACGGCGACCATTAAAAATTCTGTTTTTTTTATGCTGATGGTTTGCGGATTAAATGTCGTTAAGGGTCAATCCACACCGGGCGCGAGCGCGCGATTTTTACGGCCGTTTTCTGTAGTCCGTAGCGGTTAAAAGCGCGCTATTTTTATATCCACACCGAAAGCGACTGTGTCGCTTCGTCGCGCGCGATGGTTTGGGTAGATAATCGTTTGAGTGCATCAATTACAGGCAGTTAACAAATACTATGTACATGTACAATCAGAATTGGCTAAACATATGTCAAGTGGAATGGTGCACGGGTTTCCTAAATTACTATAGCAATTGCGTTTAATTGAATTTAATTATATAATTCCGGTTTGTGAGTTTTTTTTATCGGGGGGGGGGGGGCAAATTGTGCGCGAAGTGACTTCACAAGCTTGGAATAGATTGGGACCAAAAATTAACCAGACGATCCTGTTATTACTCTTCTCATGTATCCTTGCACTTCAGTTAGCAGCAAAAACCACCTTTGTTATCGTGACGACGAATGCATGTGTCTCCTTCAAATAGGAGGAATTTCGCACGTAAAATATCCTATTTGACAGCGAACCAATTATCCAACTGGTTTGCCACAAAACGAGAAATCGACGAAGCATTAAACACTGCTGTGATCGCGTCGTGGTCAGCGATTCAGTTGCTTGCAGTGTGAATATAAAAATCGCGCGCTTTGAACTACTACGGACGACAGAAAACGGCCGATATAATCGTAAATTACGGACTTCAACTGATAGGACTACAAATCCATATACATGTGCGTGTTTTAATAGCAGTCGCATTCTTGTGACCGTCAAAAGTATTGTTAACCCGACAATTAACGAAAAAAGCAAGTCTCTGTTTTTGTTTAACGGTGCGCCATATACGATTTGACACCAAATAAATATGGACAATCAATTGTATGTAATTCGCGTAACATCCATCAGACACGAAGACCCACAAAAATATTCAAATTATTGTAAGAATAATTCTTCTGTCGTGGTATGCATGGCCTGCCGGCTAAAATGTCAATCCACACCGGATGCGAGCGCGCGATTATAACGGCCGTTTTCTGTCGTCCTGCAGCAGTTCAAAGCGCGCGATTTTTATATTCACACTGCAAGCGACTGAATCGCTGACCACGACGCGATCACAGCAGTGTCAAATCGTATATATATGGCGCACCGTTAAACAAAAACAGAGACTTGCTTTTTTCGTTAATTGTCGGGTTAACAATACTTTTGACGGTCACAAGAATGCGACTGCTATTAAAACACGCACATGTATATATATATGAATTTGTAGTCCTGTCAGTTGAAGTCCGTAATTTACGGCAATACATGTTATACACGTGCTATGTGTGACAGGGTCTGATATTTTCTTTCAGAAGGATTGAGGCATGCGTCAATATTGTGGAATGTCTCGAAATTCCTCAATTATAGCAATCACCCAATCTCCTGCAGGTTGCTCATGGTGCTAATCTATAATTATAGTCAAGATATTAAAACAGTCACGCGGTTCCTTTGCCTGAAGCTTCAATGTCCCCTTCGTTGCTCTTGGTCAATACATATCTATGGATTCAGTAGAACTGCCTACAAATTAACCCACACATTATGTCGAAGATCGAGACCGGATGACAAGACCCATGATTATGTCCAGGTATGTGAAAATTAAATAGCATTTTTATAGTTTTATAATTTATAGGTGAGATACCCATCATGTCAAGTAGGATCAGTGTCTCAACTTTTCCTCGTGAAAATACATATAGGTTCATATTGGATCTAAATATTCACATAGGTTCACATTGGACTCATTTTATTCTGAAATAAGCCTACAGTGGAGGACTTATATATACCAGTGATTCCTTTTTATTGCGCGGCCACAATGAGAACACATTATAAAGAACGTACATATGGTAAGTCGATCTAGGTTAAAGGCACGGGCGTCGTTAATTGCAGAAATAGTCATATTTGTTCAAATCGCCATCAACAGAAGGAACACCACAATATATAGTTCCGCTCAGCGCGTAAATAGTATATTGTCGTCAAGACGTACGATGGTGTACGTAAACAAGAGCCTGCCCGTGTTACAGAAGTTGTGCTTCTGTTTACTTAACACAGCGCAATTCTATTGGTTAATCACACAAAAATGATATAAACGCTCTTTATTATTTCCATATCAGGAAAACAGTAACACATAACGCTCTTTATGTTTACCATATCTAAACAAAAGCCAGGTAACGTAACGTTTTTTGCTTTTGTTTACATAGCAAAGGGAAAACAATTGACATTGATAGAATTCCTCCCTCCAATCAAATGCTCATATTTATTGGGCACATCCCAAATGCTCTATTCGACATAGCTGAAGATGCCCTCGCCATAGTCGATTTTTTCGTGCTAGAGGCCACGCAAATATGGCATTATTGGATATCTGGAACTCCCGTGCATCAGTGACCGCCCTGAGCGACGTGATGTGAAATATATACATGTATGCAAGCGTTGATTTCTTTTTGAATAACAGTTAAGGCCATATCCTTAATTTAGTTTTGTTTTCTTATGCATAAAAGCATTAGTCTTTTTTCCTCTATGTTTACATTTTTTTTCTGATATCGCGGTTTTCTTACGTTGTTCAGTCAATTTAAGCTGCCATGATGTATTTATGCATTCCTGTATTCACGGCCTGCGGCACTGTCTGTATTTGTATATGTTGACAATTTATTGTAAGTTTGTATCTAACTTCAAATACTATTCTTTCTGTTTATGGCGGGTTTTGACGGAGGTGAATATTTTAACAGCATACCCACCGCCAACGCAGCCCGTATCTTTAACCCACACATCGTGCTGAGCAAACAACAGTTAGGAAACCATAAATATGATACATGATCCCGAGACTCCTTGTACATCTTAGCATATTATGTAATTTTCTTCTTGTATATTTTATTATCACATGTTTTGTATACTATTATCCATTGTATTAGCAAACTGTCCTCGTGTGGATGTTTTTTGCCAATAAATCATTATCTGTCGAAGATCAAGACCGGATAACAAGACCCATGATTATGTCCAGGTATGTGAACATTAAATAGCATTTTTATAGTTTTATAGTTTATAGGTGAGATACCCAGCATGTCAAGTAGGATCAGTGTCTCAGCCTTTCCTCGTGAAAATACATATAGGTTCATATGGGACCTAAATATTCACATAGGCTCATATTGGACTCATTTTATTCTGAAATAGGCCTATATTGGACTTATAACAGTTATTCCGTTTTATGGCGCGGCCACAATAAAAACCCTTTATAAAGAACGTACATCTGGTAAGTCGATTTAGGTTCATATGGAGCGTAATTCAGATTCAAATAATGCCGATATGGGCTTATTTGTGTTTTTTTAAAATAAGTTCAGTATGAGCTTATGTTCAGGAGAACAGGTTTCTGTCCTGAATTGGTGTTTTTCGGATCTGAATTGATTTAGAAGTCGTAGTCGTGTCGTACGCAACGTGCGTGAGCAGATATACATAATTACGCTGATAGTACAACACAATGGTTACTTATAAATGGCGGTGGAGGATAATCTATTTTCAATCTCAGACGACGTTTACCAATACAAGTCACAATCGAATAGCTCATGCAGATCCTAATGTGTCACGCAACCAGTGCGCAGACAGATCTATATGTATGTTCAATATAGTGTTAGGTAGAAATACATATTTCCAGCAATTTTGTCCAACCTGCGAGGGAGTACTGTAATGGAAATCTATGCTGAGCCATCAATGATTATTTTTATAATTGACAAAAATGGTAGGTGTAAACAAATGCCTGTACTTAAGCTACTTCATAAATATGTCATTGAGTTATGCCCCTTGGTTTACACATACAAAACTCTCAATATTACCAATTGTTTTACTACAATTGACCATTTCAACCTAAAAGCAAACCATGACAGCGACTGTCAGTAAATAATTTCTCCTGCGTTATATAAATATGTTAGAGCTGATAACTATTTGAAATAATAAAAAAGTTACCGTATCAATTAAAAACAATTGACTTGTACATATTACATAATTCAGGGGGAGAAATCGAGCCATCTTCCATTAACAAAGAAAATCATGTTGCGTATTCCACTTTTTCACCTTTTTGTGAATTTTCCCAGTTTTGTAAAAATAAAAAGACATTCAGCCCAGCAATGTCACATTTAACACGGGCTACATTGGAAGTTATGCCCCCAAATACTTGCTGTTTTATTTTGTCCAACCCGATAGATCATACACCTACTGTTACCTTAATTGGAGACCGGCCATCAGGTTTTAAGTGATGTGAAACCCTCCGACGTGGACATTTGGAGGGCATAGAGAATACTCTTAAGAGAATAACCAAAATTGGCATCACAACACGTCATTTCCATGCTGCTTGGATTATAAGCAGTGGCTCACAGTCGGAATGATTGACATTAATTTTGCTTAATATGGCGATTAATGCCTTCCGTAAGTAAAGAAGCATTAATTCATAAACGCGCGTACTTAAGACATTATCATTTTTAAATTGTACAATCGATGTGGTTGTTTTTCTCGGCAATAGTGTAAGTTTGATGGAAATCGTCGACAAGAAAATGCCATCTGCATTGTTCTACTTTAAATATACCCTGTCCGATATGACACCAGTTTAGTCAAACGTTTGTAGTTAATCTTCAGCTTACTGGGCGAAATACACATGGACAATACTTGCAAACACATTCGTTCGTATGGCACAATTATCACGAAAATACACAAATAATACAACATTTAACGTTGAAAACGTGCGCAAGAGATTATAATGCAGAACGTTCTTTATTATCTACCGCTTTGTGGCGACAGCACTATGGACGTTCTTTATAATAGACGATCTTTAGAATTATTACTATGATGACAAAAAATCAAAACGTGTTCAAACTGGGACATGACAATCTGCGGAATGCTGAAAAGAATGAAAATTGCGTGGGACGGCCTATATCTCGCGGAATATGGCACACATCGGACTTTTTTTTATGTCTGACAAAAGGCCCCATCCAAATATATTAACAACGCCACTGACCGGACACCAGAAGTTTCATTATTCGGTCGACGACTGACCCGCCATAAAGTTGTCGAATTCAAGGCTGCGGAACAGCTGTAGAACTGTATTTTTACAGCGATAAACCTTGGTATTATCATGAAGTTTAAAGATACAGGCGGCGTTGGTGGTGTGTATGCTGTTAAAATATTCAGCTCCGTCAAAAACCGCCATAAACAGAAAGAATAGTAAAATATAGACAGATTTTGTTCTTATACCAATCAGAACTATGGCATAAACAGTATGGTATATTGTCAAAATGTTTTTTCCTTTGTTATGTAAACAAAAGCAAAACACGTTGTTTAGATCCGGATATGGTAAACATAAAGAGCATTATGTTTTACTGTTTTCCTGATATGGAAGTAATAAAGAGCGTTTATATCAATAGTGTGTGATTAACCAATAGAATTTCGCTGTGTTATGTAAACAGAAGCAAAACATCTGTGACACGAGAAGGTTCTTGTTTATGTACACAATCGTACGTCTTGGCGACAATATACTATTTACGCGCTGATAATGATTGGCATATGAACAAAACTATATATATTTTAATATTCCTTCCGTTGATGGCGATTTGAGCAAATATGAATATTTCTACAACGAACGCCGCCCGTGCCTTTAGCATCTATTACACAACAAAAATGTATTCATTCGACCGAAGGGGTTATTTTTGTACATCTAGCGACCGATTAATCCACACATGCAAAGGTGCCACTAAACATGGAAAACTGCGTTCTGATGATCAGATAATAAGAGAATGTCTGATACCACACACAAGGGCCGTTTATGACTGGCCTAAACAAATCAGAAAACATTAAGTTTGTCAATCGCTTATAACCACTCACTGATCTCGCCTATGGAGATCAACCGCGCTCTCGCGTATGTGATTAAAACTATTAACGATTGACGCAACTCTGTAAATTACATACACATGTAACATACACAAATTGCATATAAATGTGTATCAACCCCAACGGTATGATTGTAATGCTTTAAATGCATTTTGTGTGCTCAAGGGATGAGTACTATTTTAATGGAGTCATTTTATGCATTACGTGTAATGCAAAGTGATGCTGACTTCACAAAGTGCATGTAGTTCATTCTTACATGTTACATCCGTATTACATTTGGCATTGCATTACGGGAGTAAATTTATGTGCAGTTGTATGTTTTCATATTAAAATACGACTACAATGGTGCGACTGAGCCCACTTATTCATCAAGGCCAATATAAAATGGAAGATGGGATCGGTGGGTATAATCTTCGCGGTCATTCCTTCACCCATAAAACTGACTTCCTGATAACAGACCATCACTGACGGAAACATCCTGGTATGCACCGTGTTATGCATATGTCCATTCATTTCAATTTATCATTGCCTTTGTTGGACTTATGAAACACCAATCCCTTCCATCGGCTCAACGAAGCTAGCATTCATGCTTAAGTACCAACAGCTGGATTTGAAGATAATTTGCGTAGTGAGAGACTATTATCCGGGAAAGGATCCATTGATTTTCGACAGGGTTGTGGCCGTTCGTGGACTTAGAAACTGAAAAACATTTACAAACACTTAGGCCGGATTCGTCATCTTCGGTTTAAACCTGGCTATGTAAACATTTAGGTTTAAACCGTCGTTGGACAGGTCTAAGTGTCACATTCGTCATCTCTATTTAAACCTGCATGGTCCAGCCAGACGGGTTGTTTAGCAGTATTGTCTCTGTATCGTCGAGATAATTAATCCTACTTTCATAATGCGGACCGCCTCGTTCTATATATTGAGAAAATCAATAATTACGACAACGAGCATATTTTAATTGGAAATTTATAAGCGAGAAGCAGTCACACCTTTTAAAGTATATGGGGATAAGTTTTTGTCAATTTCGATATTTGTTTTGCGTTCCATAAGCTTAAACCGGCAACTAGATCATATAATTCGTCTTTTCGGGACCGCAGTTTAGAAGGGTTGAGCAGTAAATAATCCCGAGTGAGGGCGTATCTATGAGGCGACTGACCACTGGTGTTATCGTGTCACAGTTTATTCATTCGCACACGAGGGTTGCTCAGATATGGACATCATGAAATGTTCCTTCGGTATGATTTTTACAACTATCTCGTGGCTGTTTTGGCTTGTGGCAATCACACATACTGGTGTTTTCTACGAATTAATTTGAAGGGTTTAACGTCTTAAATTTTACACCAAACAAAGCTACTACATGACCGGATATGCTATATATAGTTTGCAATCCCTAAAATTATATTGCTTTATGGGTCAAATTTGTGATAACTTATGTTGATGTAGACCACACAACGAAGCTATACTCTGGCTACGCTCATATATATAATATTCCACCAGTTCAAAATCTGGGAAATTTTTTATGTTCTGCATGACGGAATATTTATAACATTAAAAAGAAGTAACGCAGGTAATATATATACTTTCTTAAAACCTGTCCCTTAATAATGCATGTTACAGTAGGTGACGATCACAGCTCGCGATTGCACGATTAGGAGAACTAAATTGTTTTGCATCACTTACCTGCACTTACGGGAAATCTATTAAATTTTGTTTCTTCTCAGATTCAACTCCTTACTCAATGTAACAACACTATTTTCTTCATTTTTTTAAATTAACGTTTCCTATTTTAAATCAAAATTTTGAAAACCTAACGCCGTTATAATTAACATCCGCCTGGTTACCCCGAGTCATCACATCAAATTTGTGTGATATCGGTCCAGGGGTCTGGGAGAAAAGTTGCAAACAGACATACGGACAGATAGACAGATCCTACACTTTATACAGATATACAGTAACTACACCGAGTTTTTCGTTTCGCTAAAGCATCTTGCGGAACATCTACCACAAACAAAGTGATCAACAGCTCGTGAAACTCGTGTTGAGAGACATGCCGTTTAATACGTTTATTAGATTAATTGAAACCCAGAATGAGATCGGATTAGTGGTCCAAGAGTGATACTTGTTTCTCAGTGAATAAATCCGACGAGCGTGCACGAGTTCGCGCGATATTTATGGCCTGTCAATAGACATTATATTGCCCTGTATCTCGGCTTGATAACAGGGCGGTTTGATTGCATATACTCAGTCATATCACCGAATAGATTTGTCAATCAGCTGGCCACTGAACGACAAAAACGCCCCCTTAGTCCCGGTTTGGCTGGACCACCAATGTAGGTTTAAACCAGGTTTAAACTTGAAGGTTTAAACCGGAGATGACGAATCCGGCCTTAGAATTGTCCACTAATATTGTATTTACGGTGTATAACACGTTTGTCGTTGTTTGTTAAGAGTCCTTACAAATGTCTTAAAAACTGAGTCCCGTATGTTAACCAACAACAATTTGTAACATAGTATGTAGTAAATAAGCATCGTTGCATGTCACTGCTTACTAATCCTGGCGTGTATCTATACAAGAAAACTAAGATGCATGCATCAGGTCGGCCGTGAACTATCTACCATATAATTGTTGTAGCTATCGATTATACATTTTGGAACACCTGTCTGTATGTATGTGTGTATGCATGAATGCATGTGTGTATGTGTTATAGACTCTAACACTGCTCGACTGATCCGACTCGGATTTGGTATTTAACGTGTCAACTTGACCTCGCTCATAGGCATGGTTCTGGACCTTGACCGATCCGACTAACAATTTGTGTGTAGGACTACTTCGATCCCGAAAGCAATATTGACGGGTCCAATTTCACGTGGGACCATGTTCTCGAACGTGCTGATGTAGGCATGTTTCTGGACTATTTGGACGGGTCAAATCTTGATCCCGACCTGACTTTGACATTCAAAAAGATCAATTCAAGGTCAAATCTGGTAAAACGAAGTATTTCAACGAAATATAATACCTACTGTTACTTTTGTCCCAGGAGTGTTTCGGGTGGGTCAAATTATGACCCTGACCTGATCTTGACATTCAAAATTGTCAATTCAAGGTCAAATCGGGTAAAGCCGGGCGGATTTCGACGGGTACTTTTGTCGTGACTTTTGTCCGGGGAGTGTTTTGGGCGGGTCAAATCGTGACCCGACATGACCTTCACCTTTAAAATAGTCAATTCAAGGTTAAATCGCGCAATTCTCCGAAAATCAGAGGGGAACATCCCGGACGAAGTAGGGTCCACCAGCTACTATTATATATTTCTAGATTTAGTTACAAACTAAATACCTGTATATTGTACAAAGAAATGTTTGACAAATATATCTGTATCAATATTACCATACGGGTCATTAAAATAGATACGACGAAACAAATTTTGAAGGGTGCATGGTATCAGGTAAATTTTTATATTTCAAATGATGACAGGAATGCGGAAAGTTGAAGTACCTACGTAATACTGGCTATCCGAATGAAGAGATATACATGTATATAAAAACCAAAATAGAAGATGACTGCTGGCGACAATGTTTTCCAAAAAAATTCAAAGCATTCGATAGCTCCCATCTAGTTGTCAGCCCGAAGATCAATATAAAGTGTGGTGACTATCAGATGAGCGATATGACTGTACAGTTGCTAAACAATTCAGTCACGCAAAAGAGGATCAAACAGTAAGATACCAAATTGCTGCCTGTGGTAATGTTTTTTATCGAAATTCGGGAAAATTAGATTACTCTCCCCCTGGTTATCCAGAAGATCATTGTGGAATCTGGTGACGATCGGACAAGGGGTGTCGTCTGTAGGATCAACCAAATTATTTAGCCATAAAAATAGTAAAATTCAAGATCACCGCTGGCAGTGATGTCTTCACAAGGACAGCTTGAGAACAAAACATGGCTCACATCTAGCGGTGACCCAAACTATCCACATGAGAAAAAGTTCTCCAATAAAAGCTGGCTGCAGGGTGCGCCAATTGATTCAAATTCGAAATTTAACAGGGTGTACTGCTTGTGGCCATGTTTTCCCCGCAAATTTGATAGACTGATGGACAAAACAAAACTGAATCCGTTGAATCAATATACATGTATACATGGATTAATGTATATGCATTGTTATACACAGTACTGGTATATAAAGGTACTGAAAATAACAATATTACTAGTATACACAAAATAAACCATATATCATGGCTATGGGTTCTAATATCCGAATATGACAGCTGATAACTTGGTGTGAATTGAAGAGTGGTGGTGTCTCACGCATATCTAACCCTCCATGTTAGAAACATGCCATTAAATGTCATAAGTATAATCTAGCTTGAGGACAGAAGTTATCCATAAAAACCCCCCTTAATTCAACCAGGTCCTCGCGCGATGTATGGTCGATCACATGATGATCTAGGGGGGATTAGAATTGTTGTATAAAAACAGCACTGCATGTAAATATAAAATAAAATAGTGCTACATCTTATTACAGATTATTGCCATATATAATCAGTGACTATACAGACAGTCTGACAAAATAAAGTTTCAGTGACACTCTATCCGAAGAGGGGAATAATTCCATCTGTTACAGTCAATGGAGCAATTATGAATCTGGAAAGGTGAAATTTCTAAGTAATACTAGATATCGACATGACGCGATAACATATAACGTAAATGCAATATGGCCGCTGGCGACCATTTTTTCCTATAAATTAAAAAAAAATTTTGATAGCTCTCATCTGATAGATCAATATCAAGATAAATATTAAGTTTAGTGATGATCGGATGAGTGAAGTGGACTGTGCTAAACGGTTTAGTAATGCTTAAAAAGATTTTTACCTTAATATTTTTATGTTCACTTTATAAACTTCACTGAGTCATATTTGTCATGTATTGAGTTTGATATCTGTTGTTAACAGTTTATAAATCATGTATGTCTCATGTTTGTTATTTTAATTTATGTGTTTATTATCATTAAATAAAGTTGAATTCCTTAAAAAGATTCTTACCTCAATGTTTTTATGTTCACTTTATAAACTCCACTGAGTCATCTTTGTCATGTATTGAATTTGATATCTTTTGTTAACAGTTCATAAATTATGTATGTCTCGTGTTCGTTATTATATTATATACACTTTATAGTGTGTTTCAGAACGAAAACAAAATGAATAAAATCAACAAATTTGTAAATTTAAAAACAATTCAAACGTTGTTGTATTCCATGTCCCAGCCCGGACATATACACCAAATTTCAATAATATTCATTGAGAAACAACGGACCAAACGCCATATAACACCCCGTATGCATCTTTTATTCCGAGTTGGCCTTTTATTCCGAGTTGGCACGCGCCGATTGGGCGAGTTAGCCCATGGGGCGAGTACGCCGATTCCGACACCTTTTCTATTTGCAGCAGGTTAAGTTTACGCGTAATTTAATTTACAAAGTTCCCCAATTGGTATCGTAAATAGAGCGACCTTATTTGACAGAGAATGCCTCTGTTATTGATTATAAAGTTGCTATACATTAAAAACGACAATTCACATGCTCGTTCAAGCGCAGTAGTCTATTTTCCCCATGTTAAAGGACATCCACAAATACTAAATAACGCTAACTTACTGCCGAATGTTTTACACGACAACTGTTAACATATTTGGGCTGAATTCATCTGACGCGGTATTATTCCTCAAAATAAACAACAAAACCATCGTTACTTGGAAATGTAGTTTGGGCTAACATTTACATAAATCCTCCATATCATTATTCCGACACACACGTCAGATGAAAAACTCACATGAAGTAACCGGCCAAATTGGCCGAAATGAGGAACCATCCGAGCAGATATAAAACATTCGAGCAGAAATCATCACGATTACCAGAGATAGAACAGCCATCGACTCCCGAACGGACTTAAGATTATCAAACATCAGTGTATAGAAAGTAGAAGAAACCTGCACCGATATGTGACTTTTAGCTAAATATAAATTTTCCCAATGTTATTAAGAAAACTTTGTTCCCAAATGGAGCTTTCAACACAAATGCATTAATGTGAGGAGCTTACAGTTGTTACGAGACAAGGCGTCTACAGATACAGTTTAATTAGTACGACAGCGCTGCCGATATGCTATAATACACCAATACCATACCTTCTTTATGTCTTCAATTGTGAAATATATATTACGACTGTCACGCAAAATGAAAAACTGTTTTATAATCATTGACGAACTTCTATTATTATATGATCATAAGTTTCTTTCCCCAATTCCTATGTTAAAACCCAACGAAAAAGTTGGGATATCTAACGATGTTCACCTCATTAATGAAACAACGGGTTAATAACAGTTCTGAATGACGTCAGATACTTCAGGGGTTAACATAACTTGTTATCACATAATTTGGCCATAAAAGCAGTTTCATAATTATCGGTAATAGACACGTTTAATATCAGCGCGTGCGATGACGTCACGGCGTTCTTCAGATAACTTGCGATCGCTGTAGTTTATGATTGTTGTTTTCGATGAATATTTCGCGTTGCTTCGGGTTTATTTGATCATGTGATAAAAGGTATCTCACACTCGTCCTATTTTATACGTAATTTATCAACCTCGTCCTCTAAATTCTATTTGAGCCTCGGTAAACCTCGGCTCAAATCGAATTTAGTGAACTCGGTTGATAAATTCCGTATAAAATAGGAACTCATGTGAGATCCTCTATTTATCAGACCTGAAATAGATCAGGTTTTCACAGCGACGTTCAACGTCACAACGTCTTGTCCAATGAAAGTGCGTTTCATATAATAAAACAATTATCGCATTGTTTCTTGGTTCACACGAGGAATTGTCAGCCCTTGGAAGTCAATATTCACCTCGGCCTACGGCCTTGGTGAATATTGACTTCCTCGGGTTGACAATTCCTCGTGTCAACCTGGAAACAATGCGATAATTGTATAACATTATATGGCCCAAATCGAAATTTCAGTACATTATGATTTCACAACACACAAATTGTTTGAACATATGCAGTCTAACACTGAAAGTATGCGCAGATATAAATATTAGGGTGAGTAAAGAATTATCAATGCAACAAGCGGCCATTTAGAATGTTGAAACACTTCGATATACTCAGTATTCAATTTCTAATTGAACAGAACAGGTAATATTTCATTTTATTATACTTAGGTCAGAATGATAGGTTTACTGGTGTCAAACAATTCATTTGCAGTATATTATACTGCAAATGAATTGTTTAATGCATAAGTAATTTCTAATTGAACAGAACAGGTAATATTTCATTTTATTATACTTAGGTCAGAATGATATGTTTACTGGTGTCAAACAATTCATTTGCAGTATAATATACTGTTGGTGTCAAACAATTAATTTGCAGTATATTATACTGCAAATGAATTGTTTGACACCAGTAAACATATCATTCTGACCTAAGTATAATAAAATGAAATATTACCTGTTCTGTTCAATTAGAAATTACTTATGCATTAAACATTTCCGTGAAACCAGTTTTCAAAGCATATTACTACTTCATACACGAAAATGTAAGTAGTCTAACGTAACGAACAAGTCACACACAACGACAATTAGGGATCGAACCATGTCGTCTGTGCCATTTCTGGACGAAACGCCGTTGTGCGCATTTGCAGCCTGTCGGTTCAATTACATATGTCGATTTTGCTAGTATAATTATCATGTTTTTTCTTGAAAAAATAAAATTGTGTTCTTAAATGTATCGGGGTCCAAAATATAATAATTCTGATGGGATTGAATTGCAAGTCATGAACGGAGGACACTTACTCATTTTGAGGGCAAATATAATTAATCATACAGAAAACGTAAAAACTAACATGTCATGTATGGCAATTATAATATCATAACATCATAATCATTTAGCAGAAATATAAACATGAAAGTTGTTGTTTTACTGACAATATGTTAGTAAATACCAATATTTATTTCCAGATACATTACAATTTTGTGTCTCCTATAAACATTGGGTTTCCAGGGATACGACTTTTTATAGGCAGACGGATTTCTTTGGTGAGAAATCATTAACCATTACATGTCATTCTGGCATTACCATTTCGTTACATTATCATTACTCAATATTTTAGATTTTGGGTAAAATCTGAACAATATGCTTCCCAGATAGTTATAACCATACTCTCCAATCGAAACAGGGAGCCATTGTCGACAAATTGCAGGAAGGTATGCCGGGGTAGGTGTTCAAAATGGTCAAAGCAATTGTACACCAACATGTGATTACTTAAGTCATTATAAACGTCCGTAACGTTGGTGTCCCAACATATATTATTAATCTATCATCGACCAGATTAATACAGAGACACAGCTATAACTCATCGTACAATTCCCACCAACAACAGTGACGGTATCGACGAAAAGATGCAGGATACCAGGACGGATATGTTGATTTTACAGAACGTCCTACTCAGCTGCCGATTGTATGACACATACAAACAAGTATATTACTATAAACTGGACGCAAATGACTCCTAAAATAATAAACTTGAACCGTTTATTTGCTACGGGGAGTTTCTGACGAAACTTCCCAAAAGAATAAAAAACAATATTTCGTCTTGGTCATTTTTACATAGCCGCGTCAACTTGTCAGTGTTGATTGTTATATCCACAGTAAAACAATAAATACGGAATGGGCTGCCGGACAGTACCCCTTTAACCCTTCCATCACTGGAGCTTCCTGAAATTTTGCGAAAATCATGTGCCAATGCGTTCTCTTTACATATATATGCGAGTCTCCCAAAGGGAGTCTCGCATATATAAGAAAATACATTAGCCTAATTAGGGTGGATACACACTTGTATGTAATTTCTGTATGTAAAATACATGTATTTTACATGGTCACACCAATCATTGATTGCATTAATCTCCTGCGAGCGATCGGTCCATTTCGACGGGCAAGAGTAGTTATAAGCCATTATCAAACTAACTGCTTTTAGGCCAGTCATAAACATGTCTTCTTTCGTGGATGCCGAAATGAATAAATCCTGTCTGATATCTGTTGCTGTTTTTCACGAGTTTTAATTCATTGCGAAAAGTGGATTTAAGTCTTTCGATTTTATACTTGATTTGTTTTCTCGTCATTTCTTGGAAACAGGGTCATCAAAAACAAAAATAAAATATGCATAATTGAACCTCTTTTAGGACGATACCTGTTTGTTGAGATTGCTCGGATAATTTGAGAGCGAGCTCATGTGATAACATTCAATTGGGATTTCCATGCAAATATCCATTACAGCGGCAAAAAATTAATGCAGGTACAGCATTGAAATTAAAAATAGTGACACCCCCCATTTTTCACCCAGCATTTACAGAACAGTAAATGTTTCTCAAGCCAAAGATTGAACAAGTTCCTAACTGTCACAATTTTAGCCCGCACAGGCTTGAATTATAACATTTTCAAACATAATCCATGATTGGGGGAAGGGGCTGGTTCTCGACAGATTCGAATAGTTATTAGGGAGTAAGTTGAATGTATCAGCCGGGATTATCTGGCCAAGACTGTACAATATAATGTTTACTTAAATATTCCATAATTGTAAATTTTGCGTATACATGTATGACACAAGAGAGGAAAGATGACGTAGTTCGGAAACTCGCAGCCAGACAGCCCTTTTCTCGAATGAATACACACAGCAACACAACCTTCTGTACCTTCAAATTTAAAACTGTAATAATATGTTCATAATTATATGAATAGCATAAATTGCTGCATATTAGATTAATCACTCGTAGCAAACAGACATGTCAACTACAATATTTATAAATCAGGAGTGAATTCAGAGGGAGTCAGGACTCATGGTGCTGCATGCCCTCCCCCACCCGTCGATGAAATATGCAATGTTCTGTCCGGTAGCTTCCTGGATAATATAGCCCCCATATTGGGGATCATAGCATCTGCGTTGGGGAAATCCTGAGGCCATCGCTGGTATAAAGATCAAGAGAAGACTGACAGTGATTTGAACAGAACGTCCACCATTTGGGTTATCGCGCGAATAATTATTTTAAGTGGCCTGACGACTTCGTCCCAACGGCTATCTGCACGTGCAGAGCTTGACTCACTGTGGCCAAACATAGCCACAATCATGATGATTGTGTTGTCAGCGGACACATATTACACGGTGTGTATGATCCATGTAAAACGCCAAATACACGATATTTACAGAGATTACATGCATGTGTGTATCCACCCTAAGGGTGGATACACACATGCATGTAATCTCTGTAAATATCGTGTATTTGGCGTTTTACATGGATCATACACACCGTGTAATATGTGTCCGCTGACAACCCAATCATTGCGACTGTGTTTGAACACAGTGAGTTAAACTCTGAACCGCTGAAGAGCCGTTGACTGGGACAAAGTCGTCAGGCCGCTTAAAATAATTATTCGCGCGATAACTCAAAAGGTCGACGTTCTGTTTAAATCATTGTCAGTCTTCTATTGATGTTAATACCAGTGATGGCCTCTTCCCCAACGCATGGGGCTATCACCCACAACATGCATGGGGAGCTATATTATCACAGAAGCTACCAAATTCACCATTGCACATTTCCTCGACGGGGGGTGTGCATGCAGCACCCTGAGTCCTGACACCCTGCTTTATAAATATCGTAGTCATGTCTGTCGTGTCTGTTTTCTACGAGTGTTTAATCTAATATGCAGCAATTTATGCTATTCATATAATTATGAACATATTATACAGCTTTAAATTTGAATGCATGGTGTTGCTGTTTGTCTTCATTCACCGAAAGGGTTTCCTAGCTACGAGTTCCCAACTACGTCACCTTTCCTCTCTTGTGTTATACAGTTATACATGTATACCCAAAATTTACAACTATGGAATATTTAAGTAAAACATTATATTGTAATTCTTGCCCAGATAATCCCGGCTGATACATTCAATTAACTCCCTTAGTTATTGGAAGCTTTCGAGAACCAGCCCATCCCCCAATCATGGATTATGGTCGAAAATGTTATAATTCAAGCTTGTGGCAGTTAGGAGCTTGTTCAACCTTGGCTTGAGAAACATATATATAAATGGGGGGGGGGGGGGGTGTCACTCTTTTTAATTTAAACGCTGTACCTGCATTATTTTTTGGCGCTATAATGAATATTTGCAATCCCAATTGAATTAATGTTATCACATGAGCTCGCTCTCAAATTATCAGAGAAATCTCAACAAGCCGGTATCATCCTATAAAATAATTCTCCATATTTTATTTTTGTTTTGGATGACCCTGTTTCCAAGAAATGACAGAACCAAATCAAGTATAAAATCGACCGGCTCTAATCCACTTTTCGAAATGAATTATAACTCGTGAAAAACAGCAACATATATCAGACAAGAATTACTCATTTCGACATCCATGAAAGAAGACATGTTTATGATTGGCCTGAAATTTCTTGATGGCAGTTTGTTTGATAATGGCTTATAACTACTAACTGGTGAAATTGACCTCTCGCGCGCAGGTGATTAATTTTGTCAATTATTGGTGTGGCCATGTAAAATACATGTATTTTACATACAGACATTACATGCATGTGTGTATCCACCCTAACCACTATTTACCTTGAGCTTGTAAGCCAATGCATTCTCTTATATATGTGAGACATTCTCTTTACATGTATAGACTCGTATATATAAGAGAATGCACTGGAATAGTATATTTAATGCCGCACCAGCGCAGCTCCCGCCATGAAAGGATTAAGATTTAACAAGAGATCGAGAATTCTGGAAAAAACAACAGGCAACTTCATCACACTCTTGTACCATAGCTTACTTTTAACTATGATCTACACCATAATTGCAAATAAACTTTCATCTTGTTCATAAATATTGTAACCCAACCTTTGTATGTGGAGGGGGGTCTTTTCTAAGTTTTTGTAACTTGTATCCCAAATCCCTTTGTAATTTCCCATTTACAATAGAATATGTATAAAGCCATTTGGCGGTTTGCGCTCCAAAATACAATAATATTCGCTTTTGAATTTTTCCCGATATCGAAATTGGTCGAAAAATACTTGAACTACTTCTTCTAGGGGGGGGGGGCATTATGTGTCCCATAAAGACGTTATGGCTATTGAAGTAATACAAAATAGAACACGGTGTTTGGGTCCCAAATAAACAAGATTCGTACGGACGGCATGGAACAGAAACGTGCTTTCCGTATTAGTCGTATTAGTCGAGCGCCTTTTCCCCTTTTGTATGAACAATTGAAAAGACCTGGAAAATGACTGTGACCATGGCAAGTATATATCACAGAATATGCAGCCGGTATATCAATATTTCGTTTATTTGTCAAGTTATCTTATACATACTTCCAAATTACGTTAGACAACATTTTAAAGTAAAGATGAATGGAATATATTTATAGAGATATATATAACTAACTCACCGCTCAACACAGACGACCAGTAGTGACAGTATCGAAGAGTAGAGGCAGGATACAAGGACGAATCGGTTGATTTTACAGAACGTCACGCCGATCAACCAACCTCGGTTCATCATGAACTGGACAATCTCTGGCACACCAAAGAGCATAACGAATAAATCTGCTAAAGCCAGGTTCAGAATAATCAAGTTTGTCACCGACTGTCTCATTTTCCTGTCTTTTAGAATTATCAGTACGACTAGTCCATTTCCCAGTATTCCCGTAAGCCCTATGATGAAAAATAACAGGAATAAGCATCCGATAGTTTCTTCCGAAGCTGGCGACATGTCAGTATTGTTCCCAGTCATGTTGTCTGTGAGTGCAGACGACCCGTTTGTGAACAGCGATGACTCTGTCGGATCTGGTTTAAAAATGGTTACGTTCATCTTGTTGATTATATGTCTTCCCAGTTGAAGATTCACCTAGCTATTCCTGTTATAACATATCAGTGAGTTTGGTATGATTGAAGTAACGCCGCCAACATGTGGCTTTATCGACTTGTCCCCCTCCTTATAGAATAATCATTAATAATTGATAGAAAAGTGTCATCCTGTTTTCTGAGGAAATCACGATTTTGTTCACGCTGTGACGTTCGTTTATCGAAGCAGACTATCCATCAAAAAATCTGTTTATATATCCCAGTACGAAGTAAGACAAGTACGAAGTAAGACTGGATGAACTTGACGGACGCTCCTTTATAGAGAATCGATGTAAGATAAACAACCACCGTCAAATTTCCCGCGCGCGCAGTAACCCCCGTTTCGGCCGTCTGCTCCTTCGTTCTGAGAATGCTCTGTTGTGATGCTAGCGGTATCAATCAATGACTTAGCGCGCTGTTAGATCCTCGTTATATGATGGGTACCAGTGATCAGTTGGCGACGAGTTGCAGGTATATGGCACGAAACATGCTTTATATATCGCTCGGGAAATCGTTCCAATTTGCAGGTAGAAGCGTCGCGCTGGCTAAGTCTCTGTATCAGTCTACAGTCAATGTTAAAGTGATGTGAAACACTGCGGTAGGGTGATCAAATAGATATTCTGAATAATCTTTCTCAAAGTCGTTATTTTTTTCGAATATTAATCCAAATTGACAACACATACCGTCATTCTTATATATTATTTAAGTGCAATGACTCTAGATGTCGAAATCGTTTGCGCTAGTTTATCGCCGATTGTAGCGTCCCGAATTGAGGTGTAAATATTAACAATTGAACGTATACAGTTCAGACGATGTTTTCTATGGAGTGGTATGGTCGATTCATTTGAAATTTTCGTGATCTTAGTAGAATGATATATTCTCCAGGTTGGCATAGTGCCTGAGTACTAACTTATTAGTTTATCGCACTCGAACAAGTCCATTTGTCATGGGTGAGGTGTATATGTATATCTTAAGTGGCTATATGGCCATATGTGTGGCCAATATGCATACAGTGCATGACAGTATGGCCAATTTTGAGGTGAATTTGTTTACAAGGATTGACTGTATGGTCAGGAAGGTGGTTTATGAGCAGGCTTCTCAAAGTACCGACGGTACCATTCCTATCGGTACCGGGACGGTTCCGCGTCTGGTACAGCGGTACCGGTTCCGGTACTGACAGTCTCAACTGATAATATAGTATGTGGTTGCTTGGATTTATACGAGTTATATGTACAAAGTGGCAGGTACGAAATGCAGGTTTATCTTACGGTTGGAAGTAGATGTGGATTTAGAAGAATTTAAATATTGAATTTTGCCAATAGATTAACCAATCATTTGTTTTCAATACACTTCAAAACAAGCATTTCAAACAAAGATACATATACAGGCTTCTCAAAGTACCGACGGTACCAGACCTATCGGTACCGGGACCGTTCTGCGTCTGGTACCGCGGTACCGGTACTGACAGTCTCAATTGATAATATAGTATGCTGTTGCATGGATTTCAAACAAAATATACATATAATACCACGCAAATTGCAGTTGAACGTGTACTTGAACAATGAGTGTAAGGTTCCATCTTACAATGAAGAATCGCTAACTGATCGCTTTGTTTTGGAGAGGTAAAAAACGATGAGTCGATGGTAAATGCACACACTCTGCGTGACTTGAATTAAGGTGACTGTAAAACATATTGTGATCGAATGGGTGTAAATGACGTAGTCGCCATAAACGTCATTCCTATGTATGAATATGATATGAAGCGAAGATTGAAGATGGTTGGCGGGTCGGTAAGCTTTTCTGCTTTGGAATTTTTACGAAGTGGTTGAATAAGCTTCATCAGCTGTCGAATATAATTAATCATGAACATTTTATATCCACGAACACTGTCATGTTCACTTAACTTCACTGACTATTAAAATTGTGACTGTGTAATCTAATTTAAATAAATACAAATTTAAAATACAATGATGAAATGCTGAAGCTGTCTGTATTGACCAATCATTTAAGTTATTTAAAAAAATCCCACAAAACAATAATCCCAATTGAGCCTCGAGGGCAAGTGCATGTGCATGTCAGTTGCAGATTGATCGTTTGGAGTCTTTGAAGTATAGAAATATACATGGTATACCCCCTCAATATTGTTTCAGCTGCAGTTACTGCAAGTGACGTCAGTGGGGGCCATGTGCATCGTGACTTGTTGCTTAGTCAGCGATTGATCATTTGTAATTGTCTTTTTATGTTTAGGTTACAGTATGTGTATGCTTCTATACTCATAGAAGTATCGCTAATTAGTCACTTTAGGTTGAGGCTACCGTGGCACCCGATGCTATACGCAGACGATGTGTGTAACTTAAATTATCCAACTTCACGATAAAACAAGTACTCTTTGCGACTACTGCTAGATCGTATTGCCTTCCCTTTTGGTCGGGGAAAGTTGAAAATCGGGTTTGCTGTTATGCGAATATTGTTACCATATGTATACAAGCACCATTTATTTAGCATTAACAACTGTGGTTCTAATTTGTTTTGTTAACGCTGCAAATAACATCTAAATCAAGTTATCCATCGCTTATACAAACGTACATAGACTATTAATTCGAGTACCGCATAGAACCGTGTACCGCGCTCAACACTCAGTGCCGGTGCCATGAACATTGTCCAAGTACCGACGGTTCCGGTACAGGTACTGGTACCATTGAGACACATGTTTAGCGAGTGGATGAATTGTCATGGGTGAGGGGTATGTGCAAGTCTGGAGTGTGAATGACCATGTGCGCGATATTGGTATATCGAGAAGGGCTGTAATTTCATTTATGAGGTCTATATGAGTACTATGTATATACTTGGAATGACTCTATGGTTATGGGATGATTGCATATGTAAGTCTTGAGTAGCTATATGGTCATGTGTGTGGCCAATATGCATAGTGTGAGTCACAGTATGGCCAATGTTGATGTCAATTTGTATACAAGGAGTGACTGTATAATCACGAATGTGGTTTATGAGTATACAGCGAGTGGATGAATTGTTAAGTGAGAGGGGTATATGCAAGACTTATAAACAAGTCTGGAGTGTATGAATGACAGTGTGCGCGATATTGGTACATCTAGAAGAGCTGTAATGTCATTGGTGAGGTATATATGTGTACTATTTATATACATGGAGTGACTATATTGATATGGGTAGGATGTATAAATGGACATGGGTGCAGCAAATAGATATACATGGAGTGACTGTATTATCAATGGCGAGGCGAATAGGTGTACAGGAGTGACTGTATGATCATGACTCTGGCGAATAGGTACATGTATACAAGGAGTTACTATATGGTCATGGGTGGGGTGTATTTGTATATCTTGAGTGGCCATATGGTCATGAATGTGGCAAATTTATATACGTGCAGTGACTGGATGGTCAATGGTGAGGCGGATAGGTGTACAATAACTGACTGTATGATTGTGGTGAATATATAGGTATACATGGATTCACTATATGGTCATAGGTGAGGTGTTGCCTGCATGGTTACTCATGGCTGAATGGTCATGTGTGTGGTGTACGGGTAATGTAACTTGTAATGATCTGAACACCGTGTATGCCTTTTGTATTGAACATACAGGTTAGAATTTGAGGAGCTTATATTGTGTATAATCACAATATAAGTTTAAATACAGCGCCCAATTCGAAAAAAAACTGTTTTCTTGATTGAAATGAGTAGAACAAAATGACAAATTTAGTAAACGTTTAAGTTCAAGGTCATTAAAAGCATTAGATATCTGAAACATGGATGAGTTGCTGTGTTAATCCAAAGATTACACCTAGATAGCTGAAAATTAATACTATGTAAAATTGAATAAATTCTAATTACCATTTGGGCACCCTGGCATCCTACAGTGAAATTTCATGCTGATGACCTTGACCTTGATCTCAAGTTCATGCAGGGGGTCTGTCAATTTGGCTCGAAATGATGGCGATGGCGTCATTTTGGGGGTTAATTGCCAGGCTTTCGTGGGCGACTCGCCCTTGTTTCTTCGTGAGTGTAGTCGAGGGTAGTTCCGCAACATATATGTAAGCAGTCATTAGAAGTACGAGGACATTACGGGGGTCCGGGCTGTGAGTTTTATTTTATTGGGTGCCCAATTTTGTAATTCTGGCTGAATCTGGCAAGTTTAGGGTTTAATATCGGTACTTCAGTTTGACCGTGACCACCCTTCGTCCGTATGTTGGTTTCATTGACACCCGCGCACAGATATGGATACTAAAATCACCCCTAGACTCAACAGGGGCGGTCCGGGCTCGTCCGGGCTGTTAGTTTCGTTATCCGTAAACATATTCGGCGATGGCGTCATTTTGGGGGTCAATTGCCAGGCTTTCGTGGGCGATTCGCCCTTGTTTCTTCGTGAGTGTAGTCGAGGGTAGTTCCGCAACATATATGTAATCAATTATTAGAAGTATATATGAGGACATTACGGGGGTCCGGGCTGTGATTTTTTTTATTGGGGGGCACAATTTTGTAATTCTGGCTGAATCTGGCAAGTTTATGGGTTAATATCGGAACTTCTGTTTGGCCGTGACCACCATCTGTGCGTATATGGGTTTTATTGACACCCGCGCACAGATATGGACACTAAAATCACCCCTAGACGCAACATGGGCGGTCCGGGCTGGTCCGGGCTGTTAGCTTCGCTATCGGTAAACATATTCGTTGATGGCGGCATTTTGGGGGTTAATTGTCAGGCTTTCGTGGGCGATTCGCCATTATTTCTTCATGGGTGTAGTCGAGGGTAGTTCCGCAACATATATGTCAGGAGTTCTTAGCCGCACGAGGGCAATACGGGGGTCTGGGCTGTGAGTTTTTTTTATTGGGGGAACACATTTGTAATTCTGGCTGAATCTGGCAAGTTTAGGGGTTAATATCGGTAGTTCTGTTTGACCGTGACCACCCTCCGTGCGTATTTGGGTTTCTTTGACACCCGCGCACAGATATGGATACTAAAATCACCCCTAGACGCAACAGGGGCTGTCCGGGCTGTTAGCTTCATTCGCGGCGAACACATTCGCCGATGCCGGCATTTTGAGGGTTAATAGCGACACTTCTGTGTGATCGCGACCCCTGTCCGTGTGTGAATGGATTTCCATAACACCCCTGCACTTATATTGCCCTTAAAATTACCCCGATATTTCACAGGGGCGGTCCGGGCTGGTCCGGGCGGTGTTTAGTCACACCGATCTAGCCCAAGTAAGAAAACAAACAGTAATGATTGAATCACAATTGTATACGACATTTAACGAAAACAATTAAACGTACAACAGAAGCGATGGCATAATAGGTGTGTTACCTTATTATTATCTTTTATTGCCTCCTCTCGGGAGAGTTTATATTTACACACATATATGATTACATTTAAATTATATATAATATACAGTAAGTTGGAAGACAAACTATATCTTATTCGCACTGTCTATCTTCGAGTAGACGGACGGTAAGCATGTATATAAATTAGTATATGGTCTTAGATGTTGCCGCTGTTGTTGACCATTTTGGATATATGGAACGAAAAGAAACTTGTGTCCATGATAATTATGTCCAAGCAATCGTGAATTTCCGCTGATGGCGACGGGGTCTGACATCCCAAGAACACAGTCATCAGCCCCATTGGTGCTAGCGAGGACAAGAATATATACATGGAGACTCCGTGTTTGTTAATAATCATGTCCCAGTACTTATCTACTAGGTGTATCATTGTGGTTGACCTGCATGACCAAAATATATGGTACTAGCAGGTGACCCGACTTCGTCCGGGCTTTGACCTTGAATTGACCATTTTGAAGGTCAAGGTCAGGTGGGGTCAAACACCAACACCCCAAAAATGCTGGAAATCGGCCCAGCGGATACCGGGAAATCGGCCCAGCGGATACCGAGATACCCTATGCATCAAATTTCGTCCGTAAAAATCCGCCAGTTTAACCCGATTTGATTTCCACTCAAGTATATAAACGCGCCTCATATACACACGCTCATTAATTATCAAGTTTCAACGTAAAGATAAATTACCATCGGTGCCCGAGATATCGCCAAGACGTCTGAAACAGTCAAATGCATCGGCCGGTTAAGCGTTAACGTGATCTAACGTTATGACCTCTAACGACGTCATAGAAGTTACGCATTGTTTTTATCCTGAAGGAAGATAGTACCACTTCTTCTTGATAATTGAGGCAGGAACTAAAACGGATACATACGCATTATATATCGTTGGAAAGAGGAAACACGAAAGATTCTCACAGTGTCATTATTATGACTGGCATTTTATTATTCGCGCTGTTTCGAATCGATTTGTAAGCACCGAACTCAAATGAAAGTCCCGTAACACAGCGTAAAAACAGATTTGACCTCGGCACGTGAAAAGTTAACATCGGATCTGAAAATCAATAGGCCTATGTTACTCCTGGCCCGAAAATACCCCCACATCGAAATCGGGTCGGCCGTTTTCGAGTTCATCGATTACACACACACAAACAAACAGATCTTCCAAAATATATAATAGATAACTCATTATTATAGTTAGAGTTACATATTTTACACGTTAAGTTATTTGGGTAAGTAGACTTGTTGAGCAGCTTCGCCAAGTGTTTCAGTGGTTGTGAGAGTGAGCGGTGAGTCTTGCACAAGTTCCAAACTCTCCATGTTTGATTGGGCTGTGGGTGGCAGCGTATGCATAGAGATAAGTCGGCATTGAGTGTCGTTGATCGATGCCAAGATGAACAGTAGTCTGCTTCGACCTTTTCACGGACCATTTTCTTCCATTCATATTTAGATGGGAATATTCCGTTATTCAAAAAGTCAGTCAGAATCATTGAGAGATTATATTTTTCTAATAGCGTGAAAGTGTCGCTAACAAATCCGGAACTGGGGCGCTTGAAAAGTAAACGCTGATAAGCCTTGACCAGGAATATTCTTAGAGGTGTCTGATGTCCAACCGGTAGGTGCACGAGGTTCCACAGGAAGAACAGTTTCCGGATATGTATTTCTCTCTCAACCGGCATCAATCCAAGGAGACTGAGGGCCACAGCAGTTGGTGTCCTAGTTGGGAGTGATTGCAGATGTTTGACGCATAGTCGGAATGACCTTTCAATTGTCAAGATAGCAGAGTCGTTGTCCACAGGCAGTAATTCACATCCATATAGCGCCTTTGGAAGAACAATACATTTCAATAGTTTGGCCATCACTGATGGAGAACATGATTGAGTCATTTGCTTGCCCACCAAAGAGAAGTATGTATTTCTCATTTTTCGGGCTATGAGCTCTGATCGGGTGGATGTATTATTGAACTTTCCTTGAGTGATTCCGAGATGTGTGCATTCTGTGGCCTCACTGAGAGAATTCCCGCCGAGTTGCCATGTCCTATGCTGTTCATGCTGACAAGCTGTCTCGTTGAAGACAACGATCTTGCTTTTGGTAGTTGAAAACTGGAACCTCCACTTAGCACTTAACATATTTCTGCGGTAGGTGCGCCAATTAGTACCAAATTGGTAATACATTGAGATATGCACAAACAATGCATAGTCGTAAGCCATATCTGTATGATGTATGTCCAAAAATGGCCACCAAAATTGACAAATTCGATATGAAATTTAAGCTTTGTACAAACTTGATTACCTATTCATATAAGAGCACTAACACTCCAATTATGATAGGAGGAATGATTCAAGAGTATAAGAGAAACTTATAATCAGAGATAAACGAATTATCTCTATAATGTATCCCAGGAGAGAGCAAGTGAAAGTGGGGTTTCACACAGCGATTAAATCTGGATATGTTGGCGCTCAGAAGTCGACACGGTTTTAGGTATGGTGTATCCTTTAGAATCGTGCAATAGATATTTTAATGAAACAGTTTCATCGGAATTAACAGGGAAGTATTAATTATGTGACCATTTCTAGAAGAAGTAGGCCTATATATGTATTCAGAGCACTGAGTCCCACAACGAACATGGTAGTTTATCATTTATTTTGATATATACGATATGAACACTTTCAAAATTCACTGCCATTGAACGATATGAGAGATAAAACATATAGTGCTGGGTAAAATGTGTAGTTCATAGAGTCCGTTTCTCACAATAGTAGTCATAGCAGGCTCCAATCAAGTGATGAAACACGAATATTTTGATTTGATCACAAGACTGAATGGTGGTATACTATGAACGTAATTTATCAAAATACTAAGGATTACCAATTACCAACATTGCCTACATACTCTGGAAGAGACTGATTATATATGGACATTATATTGGGTTATATTCACCAATGGCACATATACCCGAAAGGAAATACGCTTTCTGCAACCGCATCAACTTGTTTATCACTTTGTCTAATGTTACATATATCTGCTGTACACACAATCACAAATAACAACAGTGAGTGAATGGGCAACTCTCAAATAACAGCTTTAGATGATGAAATTCAGCACAAATATGTGGGGGTATTGGTAAGATATTTCAAAAAATATATATATTACGAACTAATTTTGGGCATTGCGTGGTAGCATTTTCGAGTTGTAAAGTGCGGACTGAAGGAATTTGAAAACAAATGTCTGATAAGAAACCGGATTAGTAGCAGCACTATGTCACATTTTCTTTGATCTGTGAGATGGGTGCTAATTAATTAAAGAGATTAGTATTTCATTAAAGGATAATAAGCATTTCGGCATCGTATATGGTTTATTATCACGAATAGTGTTAAAAATCCCGGAAATGTATACTGTATGGGTATGCACTTTAGTGATATATATACCTTTAAGGATAACGAACAACGGACTTCTATGTTACCCATACACATTTGCATTCCCACATGGTTATCTGGAGTGTTGCTTTCGTCTTGACATAGCTTGGAGTTGCGGCCGTTTTGACAGCCACTTCGTGGCCGCGATTGTATTATATTCTGTCCGTATCACTCTATTCTCTTCCATAACCGTAACTCTTCAAAATTTACGCCTTCTATTTATTACCAACCGATCAACCATGATCAGTGCCAAAACGCTGTATCCCAATTTTTTTTTTCGCAGAAACGTTGGCTGACTTTGAAGATCTCTAAAATATTCCCCCCAGATTCGATTATCTTTGATTTTTGATATGTCCATCTACAGTGCATGTTCCCCGCGTCGAATGACACCAAAATCGCTTCAGTAACAACTTCTTCCGAGAAGCGGTGGCGAAAATTGTCGACAGCCTTGAATTAGTAGACGTCTGGCGCATAAATAATCCAGAAGAAAAACGATATACATGGAGGAGAAAATCTCCAATAAAAATGGCACGACTCGATTATTTTATGATTTCATCTGATATGCTAAGCCTAACTGGAGCAGGGCCTATAATTCTGCCGGGTTATCGATCAGACCACTCTATTATTTCGCTGGCGGTAGACATTACCGAAATAAAAACAGGTAGAGGCTTCTGGAAATTTAATAACTCCCTTCTCCAAATTAAAGAATACTCAAATATAGTTAAAAACATTATTGAAGAAAATAAAGTCCGCTACAAATATAACAAATTCGATACAACGGTAAACAAGAAATTATTTTTAGATGCTGTTCTTTTGGATATAAGGGGGGCTACAATCCACTTTTCATCAAAACAAAAACGCCAGACCATCCAAAACGAAAATACTTTAAACGCAAGGAAAGAAACGTTAATGACAGATATTGATTCTCCCTCTGCAAACTACGAAACAAAGCATAATCTTATGAATGAGCTTGAAAACATTGAATCTGAACTTCACGAAATTCGCCAAAAACAAATACGCGGTGCAATGATTAGATCTCGAGCCAGATGGATCGAGGAAGGGGAAAAGCCAACTAAATACTTTTTGAATTTAGAAAAACGGAACTTCATATCTAAAACTTTTACCAGTCTGATCGACGAAAATGGAAACAAAATAACAGATCAAAATGCCATCATGACCCACACACGTAATTTCTATGCGAATCTTTACTCAGAGAAGCCAACTGAAGAAATAAATCTGAAACAGTTTTGTAACGGAAATCATCCACATTTGTCCGATACTCAGGCCAAAAATATCGAAGGCCCAATCACACTAGAGGAACTAACATACGTTCTCAAAAATACAAAAAACGGAAAATGCCCGGGCCCTACAGGATATACATATGAATTTTACAAATTCTTCTGGTCAGACATAGGTCCCTTATTAGTCGAATCCCTAAATACTTCTTTTTCTTCCGGAGAACTTTCTATTACTCAGAAACAAGGAATCATCACACTTATACCAAAAAAGGATAAAAATAGACAACTGTTGAAAAATTGGAGGCCAATATCCTTATTGAATACATCATACAAACTTGCGTCGGCGTGTGTAGCAGAACGACTGAAAAAAGTACTGCCCCACATCATTGAAAACGATCAGACCGGATTCTTAGCTGGGCGATACATCGGAGATAATACCAGACTAATTTACGATCTTATTCACAAATGTAATGAACGCAAAATACCGGGACTCCTGCTCCTCGTAGACTTTGAAAAGGCCTTTGATTCTGTATCGTGGCGTTTTTTAGAAAGATGTTTAAACTTTTTCAATTTTGGAGTGGACATGAAAAAATGGATTACAATCCTCTATAGAAACTCGAGCTCTTCTGTACTTTTAAATGGACACATTTCACAAACTTTCAAGCTATCAAGAGGCTGTCGACAAGGTGACCCAATATCGCCTTATATTTTTCTCCTGTGTGCAGAAATACTAGCACTAATGGTAAGACAGAATGTGAATATAAATGGTGTTCATCTCGGCAGCTCAGAATATAAGATCACACAATACGCGGACGATACAACGCTTATTCTCGACGGCTCAGAAAGGAGTGTACGCGAAGCATATTCTACACTTGATGTTTTTGCCCGGATATCTGGTTTAAAAATTAACCCAGAGAAGTGTCAGGCGGCGTGGGTAGGGCCCCGTAATTACGATAGACCAGACTTCATTCGCGACTTAAGTATCACAGTAACTGAACAATTTACCTTTTTAGGGATCCATTTTAATATTGACTTGCCAAAAATGCAAAGTAATTATGACGACAAAATGGACGAAATAAGAAAGACGATCACATCATGGAAACACCGGTTGCTCACACCAATTGGTAGATTAATAGTCATCAAGACATTAATTCTCCCCAAATTGACACATCTATTTCTAACTCTTCCTAATCCGCACCGCGAATTTTATAAAAAGCTAAACACATTGCTCTATAACTTCTTATGGAATTCGAAAAGAGATCGAGTCAGTCGACAACAGATTTGCAGTAACATATCAGATGGTGGCTTGAAAATGATTAATGTGGAGACATTCAATTCATCAATTAAAATCACTTGGATACGACGCCTTATTACAAAAAAATGCAAATGGGCACCTCTCATCTCGGATCTTCCTATTTTAGATGACCCCCTGTACCTCACTTATGACAGAAAATATATATTACAACACTTAAGCGTGCTGTCAAATCCATTTTGGAAAGATGTATTTTCATCATGGTGTGAGTATTTAAGATTGAACTCTAAAAATCAAAATGTTTTGTCGAAAACGATATGGAATAATCCAGCAATTACTATCTATGGGCGATACATTAATTTCAACTCATGGAGGGCAAAGGGAGTAATTTTCATCAACGATTTGATCCAGAGCGATGGAAGGTTTCACACGCCGCAGTCAATGTTAAGCACGTATAATATAAGAACAAACTTTATTACTTTAACCAGTATAACTCGACAAATATTGGAAATATCGAAAAAATTAGACCAACCACTGAGACGAATTGCTAGCCCATTTCTTCCAGACAATTTTGTAACTACTGTACGCGACCAAAAAGGTGGACAAGAATTTTACAGAATTCTCAATTCAACTTCCCCCACCCCAAAATCATGCAGAAAATGGGAACAAGAACTAGGTGTAATCAACTCTTGGGACACTCACTTTAAACTACCGTTCACCACGACGCCTGACACTAAACTGCAATGGTTACAATATCGAATAAACACTCGAATCCTTGCGACCAATCGATTTCTTAATATAATAAAGCTAAGACAAAATGATAGATGCGAAAGATGCAAAACAGAAATTGAAACAATTTCACACATATTTTGGGACTGTAGATATGTACAGTCTTTCTTAAACAAACTGATCAAATGGGGAACTGACAAAGGCATCGACTTACGTGTTTCGAAAAAGACCATGCTACTTGGAGCTATCCCATTGGAACCAAACAGCGTGATAAATTATTTTTTACTTATTTTAAAACAATATCTTTATAAAGCAAAGTTTTCCGCGAAATCACTCAGCTTGAACGAATTTTTTAATGATCTCAGATTACGTTATGACTGTGATAAGTTAAGGGCACGATGCAACATGGAAATAACAGCATTTCAACAGAAGTGGTTAATTCTGGAGAAAGCACTAGCCTTCACATAATAATATGCCCACCGACAAATACATTCCATTTATCCGGGCAAACCGAAAAACATCTGTAAGATAATAACTACATATTTCGTCCAATCATCCAGACTCCAGACTTATAGAATAATGTGGTACAAAAACGACTTAATTCAATCGACAACCATGACGAATTTCTCCACACAAAAAAAGAAGAAAAAAAAAGTCATTTGCACCGGCCTATTGTTGTGACCTCCTTAAGATTGATATTCGATTTTGCCGTGGCGCAAATACATTTAGCTAAATTATGTCAACGTCGAGAGCAAGACAACGTTACCAGCAACTGATATATTGCAGTAACCATTCTTCTACAACATCATTCATATTGCCACCAGTGGTACGAAAGTAGGCCAGACGCCCACACGCACAATGCATGTGGTCGTCTGGAACGCGCGCGCCAGTCAAATGTATGCATAAATGTAAGTTGGTTTGGTTACCCCTCCCCCACACGGCCCATTGATAAATGTTTGAATGCACACATGTATGTAAAATGACTGCTTATATATGTATATCTTTGGGTAATAAACATTTAAAAAAAAAAAAAAAAAAACTTCTTCCGAGTTTTGGTCCGAAATTGGCTAAATCTACTAGACTAATACGGTTGATTTCTACTCGACACACATCGACCTACCGGGTGTACGCTCTTTGTAATGTGTTTTTTTCATTGTGGCCTGCACCATACAATGGAATAACGGGTATAAGTCAACCGCGGGCTTATTTCAGAATCAAATAAGTCCAATATGAACATATGTGAATATTTCGGTCAAATATGAACCTATTTTCATTTTCATTTGATGCAGTTTCTGTTCAAATCAGTGGGTCACGATCAGTGTCCATGCACTGCTTGAAATTAAAATACACGAAAACACCCATAACGGTCCAGCTCAAAGCATGTACTGAGGCATGAAAGATATGAAAACACCCATAACGGCCCAGCTCCAAGCATGAAATATATGTTGTTTTTGTTAATGTCAGTACCACTGTATGGCGTCCGTAAGGATATTACAACACGCCACCGACATGCACGTGTGGAATCTCTTCTCTAACTGTTCTATGTTGGTGAGCATGCACAATATAACAACGCTTATTGATCAACCGCCCGCGAGCCGTAACTGGTTGATGTGCTTACGCAGACTCAGTGGGCACGTACGGTAATGCCCTAAATAATCGACTCCTTAACCACAGCAGAATTATAGGTAATTTTTCAGGATTTAGTCGGAAATGGCAACAAACCATATTTCCGACTAAATCCTGAAAAATTACCCATAATTATGTTGTGGTTAAGGAGTCGATTATTTAGGGCATTACTGTAGAGCAAAGAGAGACACATACGCAACTATGTCAAAGTAACTATGGTGGACAATTGTCACCAAACTGCGCCACTGTAAGGTAGCACACCTAATATGACACGTGGTACGTGTGACACAAGCCAATTTGTTGAATTTGGTAGCGTCTGATTCTATGTCAGCGCAATCAACTGGATATTGGCAAATCTATATGCCCGAAACGCGTGTAATTGAATTAATTGCAGACAATCTAATTGTACAAACAAAATGAACTTCCTATCCTCATTTCTAACGTTTCTATATTAAGAATATATACACGTTTGGGACAGTGAAGCTTTGTTCTGGAATATCGTGTCAATGGTAATTAAACACTGTATAATCAATTTGTACGGGGTGTTAGTTTGGCTCGGCGGCTAGTTTCTCAAATTCGTGTCGTCCATGACGTAAAGAGTAATTTAGCAACCGACGTTTAAAGTGCTGTAGTTTCGACCTCATGTATTTTATCTGGGACATAAATGTTTTATTGGGGCTTTTCTTCGTTTTAGCGCTGGGCCATTACATGCGAGACGCTCTTCGGCTTTAGAGGAAAGAGCGCACAAAGTGGAATTAATCCACTGCACGTATAAACCACCCGCCCAAGGGATGACGCAACGGACAAGCTTGTCCATATACAAGAATCATCTATGTGCGTGGAACACAAATCCGCACTAATCGGGATTACACCCAGCTTCGCCATCGCTTATGTTGGCCTAATGTGCAAGCCGGGCCCCACCTCGTACTTAAATACTGAAAGGCTTCCAATCCAGTCTCTTCTCGTGGAAATAAGCTCATATTGAACTTTTGTCATGGGACTGATGTGAAATAATCCCTATAGGGACATAAACTTTCCATGAGATATAAGATCCATATGGACTTACATGTATTTCAATTCAAATAAGTTCATATCGGCCTTATTTGATCTGAAAATAACACGAATAACCCAATTCACGCCACACAAAGACTTAGTCAAGCCAGTGAATTTAGAAAGGTGAGCTGCAATAATGAAGAACTTTCCATTCCTGAAATTAAAGAACTTTTGTCTCTCTTTAAAGTTGTAGTATCCGGGATATATCGGCCTCGATCGATACATTCCATAGAATTAGTATATATTATATCCCCCATTAAGTTGGACATCGGTCGTAGATTATAATAACAACGGAACCTAATCTCAACACATAGGTCAGTTGGGAATGATGTACGCAATCCATTATCATAAACTGAAGCACAAAACAATGGAGTGACGTCGTAGCCATGTTTTGAATATGATAAGTATCTAAAGCCAGTGGATCAGCGGATTAGTATATCGACCTATTGACTTTTCACGGCGTCTAAATTACAGTCATAATTTCATACCCTTCCATGAGGAAAACATGGCGAGAGAAATTATATGCTCCCATAATTCAGAATACGGGTGCAAATTGCACCCGTAATATAAATGTACTTGTTCAACAGTTGGGGGTGTTTTCTCATAATTAAATGTCATTATAGGATACTCCAAGTGGTTAATTATACATTTGCATGCCTGTGATTACATGAAGATTGAAGCATCAAAACAATATACTAAATAGTTCAATATTTGTTTGAATGATTACAGTCCACGTGAACATTTCTGACGAGAGGTTGGACGAGAGCAAATTTTAGCCTTTGTAAATTGAAACATGCCGATGGGAGAGTAACTGATCCCGTCTCATAGGAAGTACTGTAATTTGGAGATTCAAATGAGTCATGTCTCCTTAAGGAGTAGGTCAAGTGATCAATTTTGAATGGGAATTTCCATGCAAATCTCCGCAGCAAAAGTTACAGAGTTGCAAATATATATCTGTGTGTGACTTTGTGCGGTATTGAAAAAATATACACATTTATCTGGCGGGTCGGTTTGGAATTTGTTCCATTAGATTGTTTGTTGATTTACTAATTTTATTTTGTATTGATTTTTCAAAACTAGGTGAAGTGTTGTATTTCCAGAAAAAAGTCTCAAAAATAAATTACCAAGCCCAACCACCAGTTAAATACTATCTGTTTAATGATATGGCTGCTTTAGTTGCCAGACAATTGCTTCATGTATAACTTTTGCTGGGGAGATTTGCATGGAAATCCACATTCAGAATTGGTAAATTGACCTCCTCCCACGCATTCGGAGTATATCGTATATAATAAATCCATGCACATGGCAGTTTGCGCTCTATAATAATATTCGTTTTTGAATTTTTCCAGGTATCGAAATATGTCAATAAATACTTGAACTGCCTTCTATGGGTATTATATATGTCACAGAAAGATGCGTTGAAGTCAGGGGGGGGGGGTCTGCAAAAAAATAATTCCGTATATAGGGTCGGGGTGGGTGGGTGGTCCAGAGGCGGAAAAAATGGTGCTTGTAAATTTTTTTCAAAATGGGTTATTTTCTAACAATTTACAAGTACTGCATGACCATGTAATGTTGTTTGTAAGCATGTTAGTACCATGCTTGTTGGTATAGGGCTATATATGCAGCTAAAGTGACTCTTTAGCCTCAGATTTAGCAACATTCTGGATTTCACAGTATCCCGGACCACTTCACAGTGGACCACCGTATTAACGTTCAGGAAACTTATGATCAACGGAAGAAATATTTAGTAACAAAATTAATATATTACCCAGTTGTATTATCTGAATAAAAGTAATAAAACCAAAAAACTCTATCACAAATTGGATACTACATGGTGAATACTCAATGATGACTACTAGTAGATATCATTAACCTGATTGTTGCATAACATGAAATTGAAAAGGGTATCTCATAAATTTCTAATGACTGAAATACTGTCTTGTTCTGGCATGTAATCAAATTCATTCCTTCTGGTTATTTCTCATCTTGAATGATTGCAAGTAATGTTAATTTGCAACAATTATCCAAATAAAACTGAATTGGTTATGATGAATGACATTACTGTTTACTGCTCAGACAATCCCAAATGAAGGTGACGCTATTCTCATTGAATTTCCGAACTTCATCTGGGAGCTTTACTGCTCAACAAGACGAAACTAAAATACTAATTGTATACTGTTATCACTTACAAATAGATGAACTGAAATAATGTGATGCATTCAGATGCATTGAGAAATGACATTCAATTCTTCATTCTGGTCTATCACCATACCAAACCACATCAACATTTGACAACCGACACTTAACTTATATTGCAAAAACTTTGTATGTGCTGAATTTCATAAAGTCGAACAGGGCCTATAACTCTGGTAGGCATTGGTGGTCACAACCCGCGATATTATGCATATTCGTCCCCCATTTCTGGTCCGTCACCATGCCATAGGGCATCAAATATGACAACTGACTCTTGAGTTAAAATTCAAAATGTTTGTACGGACAGACGGCTCGAGACGTCAACTATATACCCGCCGACTAATATCGTAATATCGGGCAGTATAATAACCAGATATCTATGTGTATACCTAACCAAAAAACAATTCCCCTCCCGACCCCATCCCGTTGGATAAGACTAAAGAGTTCTTTGATCATGCACATATACTTGTGGAACCCCTGACCTGTTTACCACTATTTACACTGGCCAGTGTTCTCTGTCAGACACAACACACTCTATATATTAAGGCTATAATGGGGTCTAGGGCAATTTGTGACATATAGTGTACCTACACAATACTTAATTAATATTGTTGTTAGATACTGAAAACACCAGGAAACACATGGAAATACAGAATATTTTTCATTTTTCTGATCTGTGTTTACCAATTAGTAAGGCAGTTAACACAGTTATTGAAGAACGGCTAAAAAAAACCTCTGAAAGTTTGATAAAAACATGAGAAACGGGGGGTGGGTCCCCAAAATTTTGGAGGAATTTTTTATTTTTTTTGCAAAAATGGGGTGGTGGGTCCCTCGAGGTCGGAAAAAACCTTTTTGGGCCCTATATGTGCAATTTTTTTCCAGACCCCCCTGTTGAAGTTAGAAGAAATACAACTTTGAACACGGTGTTTGGGTCCCAAACAAACAACAGCCAATTGCACGGAATGAAACAGAAAAGAGCGTTCCGTGTTAGTCTATTCATAACATGGTAGAAATAAAGAGCGTTTATTTCACTTATGTAACATGAAACATTGAAAACTGCATATGAAGCGGGTATATCAACACAATTCGTGTATTTGTCAACCTATTTGCTGCCTCCTTCCAAATTACGTGGACAAAATTTTGGAAAACCGAATGAGCCATGTCCGTTTAATCTCACAATTATCAAAACAGGCGTGACCGACAAATTCAAAATACTCTACGATAGTTAAATCCGCATGACACACTGTAGATAACATCAGCTGTTAGTTAAAAGAGACGTTAACATCAAGCGATTATGAAGCAGCCTGTTACTCTATTAATAGTCTTAAAATGTAGCATAGTTGTTCTTCAAACGGAGATTCCTGAATGTCATAATTTGGATGATGTGTTAATGTTATATTATATATGTCAAGGAAGAAAATAACATATACAGACCATAATATCTGTATGAATCAAGGTGGTGCCGAAATATTGAGAATATTTCGTTTTTTTTTTAATTGCATTATTTTATTTCTGTCCATGATTTCAATTTCGTGAAGTTTTCGCGAGCGAAGTCTTAGCTCGCTTATACAAAGCACAATCTCGTAAGAGTTCGCGGGAAAATATATCCGGCGGTATTAGAATAAAATGTTCTTGGCGCATGTAATTTCAACATAGCTAGATGAATAACTCAGGCGGAAAATATAATTTCATTATCTACACGTCCAAACTACGCCAAGAGGAAGAATCTCATTATACTTTAATTCAATTAAAGCTTCAAAAGCTGATCACGTCTTGATGCGTGTTGTCAATGCTGGAGGAGGTAATGGCGTTTACGTTATCTAGTTGGCTTCAACTTCACAAGCAACAGTCTCGTTAAGATTACTGGTCCCGTACTGTGTCCCGCTACCAGTTTGCCAGGATTCCCAGGATTAACGCGATGTCAGCCTGAACTCCTGTGGACTTTCCGAGCTATCTGGAATTGAATCAGGTTTATGCGATTTAAAAAATGTCGTTTGGCGCCATTGGACTCGACAACAAATTAATTGATGTATGAATGTTTTACTGGCTTTCAACAGCTACCGACGTGTTGGTTTCAGTGTTGAAAAATGATAGAGATAATGACGCCGGATTAAAACGGAAACCGTTGCAATGCACGTGCACTCCATGTGCCCGCCTGCAAATACAAGATATAACCTTACCAGATGTGTGATTCCGGACACCCACCATGCCTTGCAATAGACACAGGGACGCCGCGGAAGGGGGCAAACAGGGGCACTTGCACCCTTGCCCTGGTCCAGGGGAGTCCAGTGGGTACCCTAAAAGTGCCCTCCTGACTGGTTTGCCTCCTTGCCCTTTGGTGATTCCGGCGTCCCTGAATAGACACCTTTCGCACAGTGAACTACGACAAATAAGAATTACGAATAGCTAATTGTAGTGGTAATTTTTTCGAACGGTCCAAAAACCTTTTGGCAGAATTGACTACGAATTTGTTTGTGAGACAGTCGTGCTTGCCACTCACAGTAATGTATTATGGTTCTGCTTGCCGCAATTAACGTGCGCTTACATATGTGGTTAACTGCAGATTCTGTCAGATTGAGCCAATACTTAGTATATATGCCCTCTCATCTGACAACTTATTTACCGAAATTTAGAACAGCCAATCACAGACTACCGGTCGAGCAATGCAGATGAAATAAAAGTATATATGTAAAGACACGAAATGCCCGTTATGTGGCGAAACTGTCTGTGATCAATACCATTTTGTTATTTTGTGTACAGAACTTAGCGACCTGCGAGAAATCTATATCCCGAAGTATTACTGGGAAAATCCTATCAAAAGTTTATTCTACAGATTGTTGTCACTGCTAAATATTAGTATATTGAAAAGCGTGAGCATTTTCTTAAAATTGGCGTTTAAAAAATTACCATGACGCTAATATTATATTATACCATATATGAAATAAATGACTTATATACCATTCAAGCTCTAAATAATCGACCCCTTAACCCTTTACCCAACAGAACGGCCCTGTGCCAATGCATTCTCTTATATATGCGAGTCGACCATAGGTCGCCTCGAATATAAAAGAGAATGCATTGGCTTAACACATATTAAAAATGATAAAATTGTCAAAGAATGTAGAAAAATATTATAAAAATTGTTAAAAAATGTAAGAAAATATTATAAAATTGTTAAAGAATGTAAGAAAAAATGGTAAAAAGTGTTAAAATATTTTTTTTTTAGGCCAATGCATTCTCTTATATATGCGAGGCGACCTATGGTCGACTCGCATATATAAGAGAATGCATTGGCACAGGGCATAACTGTAACCATCACAATGTGGTCAATGAACCGGTTCCAATGATATCCATATTTGTATGGTGTATTAGCTTTATTTGCCTTTATTATTAATACCATACAATATGATGGAATAATTTATTGATGTACATATGTACTGTTTGTCATTATTGATACCATACAACATGATGGAATAATTTATTGGTGTACATACATGTTATGTATTGTTTGTTTTGTATATATGTATATAAGTTGTAGCATGTTGCAACTGCGATGTTGATTTTGCAAATAAACAATTTAATTTAGATCATAGCGTAGAGCTTTATGGGCTTTAAATGTGTGTTTGGCGACGACGAATGATCTGATTTCCAATAATAGATAACAATTAAGGCCACGTGGCGATCACAATTTAAGGACATAATCTCAAGAGTCATCTCCAACATTGAAGAGCTGAGAAACGATCGCAAACTTATTACTACATGCATATATGTATGATATATTCGTTAGTTTTGTTGAACATCCGAAACCGTAATCGTAACTAGGGATAGCTAAAAACGACAACGAATAGAACGAACACAAATTCTAGTGACGTAGTACCATATTCGTAATTCTTATCAGTTGTAGTTTATTATGCGAAATGTGTTCGTGATGACACCAGAACATTTCAACGTTTCTTTGTGACGCTGTCAATACTGGCTAGATGTGCTTTATCAATCAAGTGAATATTTGGAATTTCCCTATTTTACTTTAGTGTTGTTGACAAGGGTGCGACGTTTCGGCACCTGGTTTTCATGACGTTTTTACATCTGGATTTCGGCACTTGTTTGTTTCGTTGTTTCGGCCCGAGCACTTGGACGTTTCGGCACTTCATATAAGACGTATCGGCACTTGTTTTCATATGTTGGCATATATTCGCTATTGAATTTGTCCAGGTATCGAAATAGGTCAACAAATACTTATATACATAATGACATATTCAAGTCGTAACAAATACAACTTTGAATACGATGTTTGGGTCCCAAACAAAAACAGACATTTGCACGACATAGAATATATAAGAGCGCTTCGTGTTAGTGTATTCCTGATATGCTAGAAATAAAGAGCCTTTGCTTCACTTCTGTGCGAAAAATTTAAAACAACTGGAAAATGTTTCTGTCCATAGCAAGTATTTTTGAAGAGCATATGAAGCCGGTACACCAATATTTCGTGTATGTGTCAGCCTATCTTATACCTCCTTCCAAATTACTTCGACAGAGATTGGAAGCTCAAATGAGCCATGTCCGTTTAAAGTTATACATCTTATTCTTGACCACAAGCTGTACATTGCTGATGTTTTTTGTAATTTGTGAACAGCATACGAACAACAAAATTGGCCAATTGTCATTGGGATAGTCCATAAAAAAATTTATGTTGGTGCATTCCAATACTAAAATAATCAGTGGAAATAAGTGTTGATGAATCACGGTGTCGTAAGCGAGGATAGAACCACTTTAAACCACGATTTACAAAAGCAAAGGCTCATGTCGTCAATAGCCAATAAGAATTATTTCTGCATTGTCCAGATAGTTCCTGTTTCACTGCCTCTCGTCTGGTTTTGCATATTGATGATGCGGGTGACGAGCGCCGTGACATTTATGACGTGAAAGAATGACAAAAATAATTCAATGTTAATCAAAACACTTTGTTTGGAATTAAATTGCAACACATTTACAAAATTTCCGTGGCTAATGTCAAGAGTCTCCAACATATTGATCCGACGTAAAACTCTGTTCTCCGCCTTCGTTCAATTTAGGTCGGCTTTATAGTGACCAATGGTATACAGTGATCTCTAGACGATTGCCTACTCAATCGACACTCATCAAGTTGATGGCACCCGCCATTTCGACCACAGATTGGATGCTTGTAAAATTACACAAGTGAAAACTTCCTGCACCTGCTGTAGCCACGTTAATCTCTTCACCGCTAATCACGTTACGACATCATCGTTAGGCCGTTGACTTTATGGCCATTTTCCAATGGAACAATATAACGGAAATATCACGAAAACCATAAAACTGACTCAGTTGAAAGGCTAGTATCATTCACGATCGTGGAACATCATGAACTGTCTGAAACTTCGAGATACAGTTGTTCCGATGCACCAATCTCTGAGTTCCAGTTATGATTAATGGCCGACTGCTAGTGCTAGTGTGCTGAAGTACATGTATGTCCGTACTCGGACGTACATGTATAGAACACGGCGTGACATTTTACGTTTGTATTCAGTACTGTCGTATAGCAGCCAGGAGGTTAACATATAGGCTTCAAATTGTTTCCTGAAAACCCATTTCAATATATACTTTTACAACTGAGTGGGAGAATCAAATTAGTAGAGAAAGGACTAACCATTCTATGACTGGAACTTCCTGAAATTTTGTGAAAATCCTGTGCCAATGCATTCTCTTATATATGCGAGTCTCCCATAGGGAGCCTCTCATATATAAGAGCATCCGTTGGCCTAACAATATTTACATTGACCTTAATTGTAAGCGAGTGCATTCTCTTATATATCGAGGATCCATATGGGAGACTCGCATATAAAAGATACTGTACTGGCACAGTATATTTAATGCTGCACCAGCTCGGCTCCCGTCACGAAAGAGTTAATAGTAATCAAGAATTTACGAAACCTCTCTTGTGATGAGTACCAAACAGCCGGGTTTGAAAATGGTTTTAGCTACTGTCCGCTTTATTGCTGTCAACGTGCATAACGCTGGCTTCGATTTAAATACAATCTGGTCCGACTGGTAACGAACACCTCCAAATCGACATCAGCAGACATAATTATGAATTTACTATTATCCATCGCAGAGATTGGGATCAAGTTCAGTCCTCGGGTTCCGTCGCGTTATTTTCGCGGAACGGCGCAAATTGTGTGATAATTGCGCCATTTCGTGATGACATGCAGGCGGCAATTGTGCTGATGTTGCTCATCATTTGTCGTCGTTAATATTGCAGTGGACACCGGATTGATAGTAATGAACAAATGAAGAGAGCTGCCACACAAATCACCCAAGGCCATTATCTGTTCGATCAGTTTATCGATGCATCGCTGATGTCACAGATCAAATTTCTAACCGGCCCCATGTCGCTATGGACAGAACACAACCTGTCAGCACGTTGATCAAACTTTGTCATCAGCACAATATCACAAAATATCATGATTTAAATGGACACGACTCGTTTGAACCTCGAAGTTACGTCTACACTGTGTGACATTTAATTGCAAGGAAATAAGATATGTTGAAAATATTTATTATATGCTTACGTATAAAATAGCGGAAAATTACCGAAACGTATGTATAGATCGCCGTATGTTTCTCTTAGAATCCACAGTGAAATATGATTTCATTATTTAACTATAACTTTTGTTATTAAGTCTTTCCGAGTATTTCTGGTGTTATTTAAAGTGAAAATAGCGGAATTGGGCAACTTTGATCATTAATAAGGTGCATACAATAACAGAATACCTACAGTTTTTTGTGTGAATACATAAAACATCTCATTCGTGTCTGGAAAAAAATATCGCGATTTTTTCAGATGCGACCACTTTTGGCGAACAGTATAACGGTGGGCTTACATATTAATGTCATAATCGGCTGTCAAGAGGCCAACCCAAATCAGTAGACGTGCAACATTCTCCTATTTATATAAACCGCTAAAATCATTTATTTGTTTTTTTTATTTATAATGAATTTCTAACGGGTCTAACTCAATCTACTTGATCAAATTATCGGACCCTATAGCTCTCCATCAATGGCGGACTGTTTTGGATAATTGTCAGTTGAATTTAATTTGTTTAAATAAACTAAAATCAGTTGACCCACATCTCTACTATACAACCCTATACTTGATATTATAGCCATGTTCAATTAAGCCTTATTTTGCCTCATCGTGACACCCACAACACGATCTACGTGTATCTCAAAGCTTTATTTTCCAACTGATGCTCAGAAGTTGATCAATACTGCATGGTTATGTAGAGACTATGCTGTACGAAAGGAAATAACATGTTTAATATGGATTTAATTGTTATCACAAGTCTGCATAGTACATACGCGCATCTGATAGTCCATGTATGTATATCCTATTTTCTGAACAGAATGAAAACACATACTTATGAAGCAGAAGGTAAATCCAGTTCCACGCGAATTCGGTCAATGGGAAAAGTTACATGATGACGTTGTTTGTCGACTGTCGTTGAGTGGACATGATGCCATTTTATGAGTGAAATGAACATTATAAAATGGACACGCTTCTCCATCTATCCTGAGTATCTCAAGCGGAGCGCTCCAACAGCACGCCAAGTAATATAATGGTCAGTTTCAATTCCACTCTGGACAGCATATATAACTATTTATAATTACCCCACGAAATATAAGCCTTATGCATGTGAATCTTATTTGGTGAGAATCTATAAAGAATTGTTTTAAACGCTACAGATACCCCTCATGTGAGTGGTTTAGCTTTGGTTCGTTAATTACGCTAGCGCGCGTATAATAACATTAATACTGTTGGTTTTTAATGTTGTATTCAGGTTTCCAGACCTCAGGCTGCAACAAAAACATACAACAAGTAATTTATAATCGCTATTGGCTCTGTTCCGCCGAAAGAACACTAAGTGTGAACTATTTTAACACTGGGCCGATGTCAGTCTAACAAAACTCAATTCAATTCAATTTAATAGTAACTCTGGTCATCATAAAAGACATTACAGAGACAATACATATGACACAATTACGTATCATCAATACATGTACATGTATACATACACAGAAAATCATTATGATAAATATTATAATACATCGATGTCGCGTTTAATGGGTGTATACTTGTTTACTCATCATAATCAGATAATATATTTACCAATTTATATGGTATATGGTGAGTATCAACGAATTTATATTTACTAATATACATGTGTGTGCTCGAGCACCTACAAATGTGAACGCGCACACATGCGCGTAAGCCTCAGGAGTTTCTGAAAATTTCCAAAATCTTTTTAATAAATACCGAAACGTTTTTTGTTTTGCGCTCGCTATTTTGATTGAATAATTGGTTCAACTTCAAAGTGTTTGGTCTTTTTGGGTTTTGACTGCCTATACAAATTCAGAAGACTTTGTATGAATCCCCTCAGTTCATGATGTTTGTTGAATTTGTTCGCTATCCAAATCCCGTGACCTCATTTAACTCTCCGTTCATTTCTGCAATAAAATGTAGACCCGATTTATGTAATGAAACGCCGCCCGCTGTGCTCCCCGACGAACTTTAATGGACCAATCTCTTCTATCAGAATAGTATATGAATAAATGGCAGTAACGAGCATCATAGTCCCCGCATGCAAGGGCGTGCACACACCGGAAATAAACCATATACATAATATATAATTGTGTAAGAGTATAGCTTGTTGTTTGATATGTGAACTAGAGCTAGGTTTATAGCTCCACCAATGGTTGCACAGCTGGAAATTGTCCGAAGTTAGCTTCTACATATCGGTCAAGGTGAGAATCAATCGTGAAATTATCCAGTGGATGTCGTTTCCTCGTGCACAAACAGTCATTTTAAAATGTAAGCATCAGATCATCGTAACTTGAACAATACAAATAATCAATCTAAGAACAATGTATGCATATATCGTCATGTTTTTTCCATACTTTTCCCCATACTTTCCGAGTAATAGTGGTTGCAAAATTGTTCAGTATAATAATAATAATAATACTGAAATTTAAACGTGAAAGGGATAAAACTCCCTTTAAAAACATTTGGCCGAAATTGCGATACCTTCATTTCCAGTAGCCCTTATATGCCTACATTCCCTAGATATTTCGCGTTCCTACTGTCATTAGTTTCCGAGTATTTCCAATTAAACAGAAAACGGCCAAAATAGAACAACAATATACCTCTTTGGTTATACCATGGAAGTATAATAAATGACTGTAACAAATGCAATTATATACGCAATTTAGTGAACCACAAAGCGAATTATGTTCTAAAACATCAAACCTAAAATCACAACATAGATATGAAACTTCCAATTAAAGACGACAGTCATTGTGCAAATCATAACGCATTCGTTTCATTTGTGACCAAAAATCATAGTTGAACAAACTTATTACCACAAAGCAAACTTTATACCAAACACGAACAACTATTTTCTGAAAATTATTTCATATAATTGTCTGTCCACCATTGTCATCCAATGTATCATGCATCTCCTTGGGTAGAATATAATGTATTTTCCATCACTGGAGCTTTCGACGAACTGTTATCTGATGTGTACGTAAACTTGCTCAGTTGGGTGTCGGGGATGAGATATGTAATGGATAATGTAGCATCACCAACTCGCAAGTCGAACGAACACGTAACTGGTTCGTTTCTTGATATCAGTACTTGGTTTACTTATGTGAAAATAACTAAACTAAACTTCAATGAAACTGACTCCTTTTAAAAATTAAAGTCAGACTTCTTCACCTGCAAAACTGCGTATTGAACGGTCTGATAAAACTCAATGCGCAAACTAGGACAACTGGGCTGAAGATGTCCGAGATTTTGAATGTTTTCTGATATCGGACGAGTGTGCATTGTCCACACCTGGACGCACAGGTTACCTGGCTCTATTTGTGTTTTGTAGTTGACTTTGCATGAACATCTTTAATGCAATTGACATGTGTTAATTTTTGGTACGTGGCACAACATTGAATGTTCAACGTTAGCCCGTGAATATCGCGTCCAATGTCTTGGATATCGCGCTACCATCCCTACCAGCAGTATGTTGGTTCCACATAGCATTGTTCGCATTTTTATTGACATAGCAATGCGCTATCATAGTATAGTCGGAGAAGGGTTGGACCTAGAAGAAATTGACAGAGAAGCGATTGTTATGTCATTGAACGCGGGAAGATCTCCAGAACAACATATCCAAAATCCGCTAAAATCCGCTTTGAGCAATTTATTCTACATCACTTTGAAATATGGTCCCTTTGTGTTGATTTTCAAATTATAAATAAATTGTAAAAAGGTGGGTACCAAGATGACATTGACAGATAACTATAATTATTACTAGTATTACCTCCAGTCTATATTACCCTTTATATATTAGTCAATATTGACGAAAATTTCGGCCCTATTTAATTTTTTTTTTAAAGAAATTATCATTCATTTGCGCAAAAAGGTGTTTCTTTTTCAAAGATATCTCCGAGTAATTTGCATATTTTATAGAAATTGGATAATCGAATGTGTCGCAAAAGGTATTAAAATGTGCACATGCATATCCTAAATACAACAGTATGAAATATGTATAATGTAATTTATAATAGAGCACGAAAATCTGAAAAATATTAACCATACCCCCAAAAAATGAAATTTCAGGTAAAAAAATGGAAAATATAAAAACACTTAAGATATAACACTAACTATTTATTGATTAACTATAAGGTATGCGTAATACTTTTAAGTCATTATAGTGACATGTTTATAGAAAAGTATTGGTTATGTTGTGAATATGACAGAGAAAGCCCGATATTATAATATATACAATGTATATAGTCGGAAAAGGCAAAACATTATCAACTCGACCATTGAACCTGGTATAACTACTCATAGAATACTATCTGATGTATTTTGCTAATAAGAACAACATTTCATACACACACATGTGTTACAATGTGACCTTCATAATCCAAGAAGGGTGTCATAACAGGGACCAAAATATAGAGAAATTAATGTCATATTGGTGTTCCACTTTCAGCTCTAAGTCTCGCCTTCATCAATGAGAATTTCCTCTGAATTTTTACAGCCATCACCACGACAGTCACCACAGACTGCAGCACACTTTAGTCCACATGTTCTACATGAACATGAGTTATTCCCACAAGGATTCTTACTCACTAGCTTGCACTTGCAATGGACACATTTTAGCAATGAATCGGGTGCAGCTTCTAGGTCTGTCATGACTGGAACTAATTGAGTCCCTTGGGTTTTCCACCCCATACTGCTGGGTCCATATGTGTGTCCCCCAGATATTTCCATATCATAACCTGCATGTGAACTCTTAGGTTATGGAAATATGCTGCCCGTTCCGTCGGTGGTAATTTCTGTGGATCCAATAATCCTCTGGCCGAGGAAATCTTCTCCATGAATTTCCTCAAACCATTCAGCATGTCATCCTTTTTGCCAGCATAAACCATCTTGAACAATTTCACACCAACATCGCCAACGAGTTTATCGTCAGCTGTATGTTGCTTTTGACACTCGCCGTTTGTTGAATTTCGGGCGACTCTATTTTCTTTAGTATGCTTATTTTACCTTGCCCGTATGTCACTGATGTTGTGCCGCATCCAGCCCAGGCATGAATAAAGAGAATGTTTGTCGTTTTGATTTTACCGGCCTTCTGCACAATATCTTGGATTTTCCAAATAGCTACACCACCATTGACTGTCTTCCGTGCATTTGAAAGGAAGTATATATCTGCCATGTCTGCATTCCAATGGTACACGAGCAGGACTAACAAATCAGTGTCATCGACCGCCACAATTACCTCTTTCCCATCTGGTGTCTGATATTCTCAGTTTTGATAATCTGTCCAACATGTGGATCAAGTGTTTCCAAAACGTTCTCAGTGTCAGAAAGAAGACCAGTTTCGTTGTCTACATCGTTGACAATTTCACCCGCTGATTATGTATCCGTTATGTCAGGCAGTACCCTATCGGATGATTCGACGACAGCCGATGTTAACTTGTTACAAAGAGCTGCCTCTACTAGCATGTGGCCACGAGTAGCTGTTGAGATTGCCTTTCCACTTATCATATGTTGTATTGCATTAGGACACATTTGATTCCATTGCCTCTTCCAAACCAGATCCCTTCACCGTGGAACCAATGCTTCCAAGAAAGCACATCATGACGTGGAATCCCCCGAGTCGCCAAACGACATTCATTGACTTTGATGTAATTATGTCTACTGCCTTTAACCACAGTGGCTGATAAAATGTCAAGCATGGGGTTGAAATGCTTTGTTTGATAGCATGATTCTGTATGAAAAGCAATGTCGAATAAATACAGGACTCGTCAGACGGATTCAAATCAATGATAGGTAATAAAAACACTTCCGATTTATTGGACGGGCCATTTGGGCACCGGGAGAATATATGTTCCAATTGGGTATAGGTTTGCTCGCGTTACTGAAAAGCCGTCCTGCATTCCAGAGCAAATCTGAATTGATATATGGGGGCAATGTATGTGCGAACTGTAGCTGGAGCAGAGGCTTGTATGTGACTATTGAAAGTAACTTTTCGGGACAACTCATGTATTGGTGAATAGTCACTCCTTTGCCTTTCACAATATCATCAACATTGGATCTTTGTTGTCTTATGACTAACTGTTGTCTTGGCTTCATCGTAATTAATCGAGAAGCCTAATCGCGATAGCTCCGTTACAAGCCATTTGGAGCCAAATATATGGTCCAGCTCGACATCAAGGCCGAATAAAATCGGTGATATCACTCATCGTGGTCGTGCTGCCTGAATAATATACTGACCAATACTGATTTGCTTCAATTCTAAAGGAACTAGAACTTTCAACAGCGTTAGCAGATGGGCTGCAATCAACCGTTTACCTAGCTCAACATCATAAATGTCATCCATGCTTGGGTAAGGATGTACACTTTACTCCACCTCACTCAATTGAGCTCTGATAATCTTGGCAGCTGCTATTACTATCCTCTCGGCTTCTTCCTCACTGTCATTTTTTCTCGGCATACCACTTATCATTGATTATGAAGCTGGCCATATTTCTGAAACAAATAACGTTGCTTCGACCATCCACATCAGAAAACTATGCAGGTCCCATAGTGGTCAAGTAACTTCTCCTTTAGCCATTTTATGGAATATTCTTCTGACCCACCAGATAATTTTACCATCTTACTATGAAGTTCATAGAGAGTGTATAATTCAGCACCAGATTCTGACTCAATCCACTCACAGACCATTTGAAACCATTGCTGCATTTCATAGTCTATTTTCCGACCGGACTGTGGCTTTTGATCCGTTGGTACCGTGATATCTTTTTTCAACATGAAACGAGACAACTGTCATGGTAAACAGCTCCAGTTGCAACCAGATCAAACAACCATGAAGATTTGTTTGGACAGAAAAAGCCAACGAATCCCCCCTTTTAGCGCAACACTGTAATAACTTGTCGCGCAGTGGATGTGTGGTGACACTTCGAACTTGTGTTCTAAGAAGATGTTTTTTATCGATATGGGCATGTTGTCCACATATCAAGCAGTCATCTTTGTAATTGAAAGATAACAGGCTAGATCATAGTTTTTTTGTCGATGACATCTCCACATTGCCACTAGCACTGCACAACCCTCTCTTAGAATCTGTAAAATTACGTCTGCATTTTCTATGTACCAACACATTTCCAATACGACTTGCACTAATGCGACTATTTAAGTAACGCACGAGGTCTCGCCGAAACTAATGAGGGTTAATATGCCTTTCTCCGAAAGAGCAACTGACTGCTATTCATCAAACCCAATACAACATATGACACATAAGTCAGCCGATAAATAACTAATGTCCCCTGATGCCAATTACTCAGACATATCTATACTAATACACCTATTAATACAAGAAAACTAAGATGCATGCATCAGGTCGGCCGCGAACTATCTACCATATAATTGTTGTAGCTATCGATTATACATTTTGGAACACCTGTCTGTATGTATGTGTGTATGCATGAATGCATGTGTGTATGTGTTATAGACTCTAACACTGCTCGACTGATCCGACTCGGATTTGGTATTTAACGTGTCAACTTGACCTCGCTCATAGGCATGTTTCTGGACCTTGACCGATCCGACTAAAAATTTGTGTGTAGGACTACTTCGATCCCGGGAGCAATATTGACGGGTCCAATTTCACGTGGGACCATGTTCTCGAACGTGCTGATGTAGGCATGTTTCTGGACTATTTGGACGGGTCAAATCTTGATCCCGACCTGACTTTGACATTCAAAAAGATCAATTCAAGGTCAAATCTGGTAAAACGAAGTATTTCAACGAAATATAATACCTACTGTTACTTTTGTCCCAGGAGTGTTTCGGGTGGGTCAAATTATGACCCTGACCTGATCTTGACATTCAAAATTGTCAATTCAAGGTCAAATCGGGTAAAGCCGGGCGGATTTCGACGGGTACTTTTGTCGTGACTTTTGTCCGGGGAGTGTTTTGGGCGGGTCAAATCGTGACCCGACATGACGTTCACCTTTAAAATGGTCAATTCAAGGTTAAATCGCGCAATTCTCCGAAAATCAGAGGGGAACATCCCGGACGAAGTAGGGTCCACCAGCTACTATTATATATTTCTAGATTTAGTTACAAACTAAATACCTGTATATTGTACAAAGAAATGTTTGACAAATATATCTGTATCAATATTACCATACGGGTCATTAAAATAGATACGACGAAACAAATTTTGAAGGGTGCATGGTATCAGGTAAATTTTTATATTTCAAATGATGACAGGAATGCGGAAAGTTGAAGTACCTACGTAATACTGGCTATCCGAATGAAGAGATATACATGTATATAAAAACCAAAATAGAAGATGACTGCTGGCGACAATGTTTCCCAAAAAAATTCAAAGCATTCGATAGCTCCCATCTAGTTGTCAGCCCGAAGATCAATATACAGTGTGGTGACTATCAGATGAGGGATATGACTGTATAGTTGCTAAACAATTCAGTCACGCAAAAGAGGATCAAACAGTAAGATACCAAATTGCTGCCTGTGGTAATGTTTTTTAACGAAATTCGGGAAAATTGGATTACTCTCCCCCTGGTTATCCAGAAGATCATTGTGGAATCTGGTGACGATCGGACAAGGGATATGAGGATCAACCAAATTATTTAGCCATAAAAATAGTAAAATTCAAGATCACCGCTGGCAGTGATGTCTTCACAAGGACAGCTTGAGAACAAAACATGGCTCACATCTAGCGGTGACCCAAACTATCCACATGAGAAAAAGTTCTCCAATAAAAGCTGGCTGCAGGGTGCGCCAATTGATTCAAATTCGAAATTTAACAGGGTGTACTGCTTGTGGCCATGTTTTCCCCGCAAATTTGATAGACTGATGGACAAAACCACTGAATCCGTTGAATCAATATACATGTATACATGGATTAATGTATATGCATTGTTATACACAGTACTGGTATATAAAGGTACTGCAAATAACAATATTACTAGTATACACAAAATAAACCATATATCATGGCTATGGGTTCTCCCCCTGGTTATCCAGAAGATCATTGTGGAATCTGGTGACGATCGGACAAGGGGTGTGGTCTGTAGGATCAACCAAATTATTTATCCATAAAAATAGTAAAATTCAAGATCACCGCTGGCAGTGATGTCTTCACAAGGACAGCTTGAGAACAAAACATGGCTCACATCTAGCGGTGACCCAAACTATCCACATGAGAAACAGTTCTCCAATAAAAGCTGGCTGCAGGGTGCGCCAATTGATTCAAATTCGAAATTTAACAGGGTGTACTGCTTGTGGCCATGTTTTCCCCGCAAATTTGATAGACTGATGGACAAAACCACTGAATCCGTTGAATCAATATACATGTATACATGGATTAATGTATATGCATCGTTATACACAGTACTGGTATATAAAGGTACTGAAAATAACAATATTACTAGTATACACAAAATAAACCATATATCATGGCTATGGGTTCTAATATCCGAATATGACAGCTGATAACTTGGTGTGAATTGAAGAGTGGTGGTGTCTCACGCATATCTAACCCTCCATGTTAGAAACATGCCATTAAATGTCATAAGTATAATCTAGCTTGAGGACAGAAGTTATCCATAAAAACCCCCCTTAATTCAACCAGGTCCTCGCGCGATGTATGGTCGATCACATGATGATCTAGGGGGGTTAGAATTGTTGTATAAAAACAGCACTGCATGTAAATATAAAATAAAATAGTGCTACATCTTATTACAGATTATTGCCATATATAATCAGTGACTATACAGACAGTCTGACAAAATAAAGTTTCAGTGACACTCTATCCGAAGAGGGGAATAATTCCATCTGTTACAGTCAATGGAGCAATTATGAATCTGGAAAGGTGAAATTTCTAAGTAATACTAGATATCGACATGACGCGATAACATATAACGTAAATGCAATATGGCCGCTGGCGACCATTTTTTCCTATAAAATTAAAAAAAATTTGATAGCTCTCATCTGATAGATCAATATCAAGATAAATATGAAGTGTAGTGATGATCGGATGAGTGAAGTGGACTGTGCTAAACGGTTTAGTAATGCTTAAAAAGATTTTTACCTTAATATTTTTATGTTCACTTTATAAACTTCACTGAGTCATCTTTGTCATGTATTGAGTTTGATATCTTTTGTTAACAGTTTATAAATCATGTATGTCTCATGTTTGTTATTTTAATTTATGTGTTTATTATCATTAAATAAAGTTGAATTCCTTAAAAAGATTCTTACCTCAATGTTTTTATGTTCACTTTATAAACTCCACTGAGTCATCTTTGTCATGTATTGAATTTGATATCTTTTGTTAACAGTTCATAAATTATGTATGTCTCGTGTTCGTTATTATATTATATACACTTTATAGTGTGTTTCAGAACGAAAACAAAATGAATAAAATCAACAAATTTGTAAATTTAAAAACAATTCAAACGTTGTTGTATTCCATGTCCCAGCCCGGACATATACACCAAATTTCAATAATATTCATTGAGAAACAACGGACCAAACGCCATATAACACCCCGTATGCATCTTTTTTTCCGAGTTGGCCTTTTATTCCGAGTTGGCACGCGCCGATTGGGCGAGTTAGCCCTGGGGCGAGTACGCCGATTCCGACACCTTTTCTATTTGCAGCAGGTTAAGTTTACGCGTAATTTAATTTACAAAGTTCCCCAATTGGTATCGTAAATAGAGCGACCTTATTTGACAGAGAATGCCCCTGTTATTGATTATAAAGTTGCTATACATTAAAAACGACAATTCACATGCTCGTTCAAGCGCAGTAGTCTATTTTCCCCATGTTAAAGGACATCCACAAATACTAAATAACGCTAACTTACTGCCGAATGTTTTACACGACAACTGTTAACATATTTGGGCTGAATTCATCTGACGCGGTATTATTCCTCAAAATAAACAACAAAACCATCGTTACTTGGAAATGTAGTTTGGGCTAACATTTACATAAATCCTCCACATCATTATTCCGACACACACGTCAGATGAAAAACTCACGTGACTCAAATTGGCCGAAATGACACTCAAATAAACTATGATTAAACTTAAATGATAGAAAATGTGATTCTAATAAAACAATGAATTACAACACTTTCACCGAGATAGCTTCACCAGTGATAATTACAATCAAATTTGCTCTAGCGTACGTTGCACCGTTAGGTTTCAGCAGGAGACGAAGTTGAAAAAACAATTTAATTTAGAAATATTAATACACGTGTATCGATACGACAATAGTGCTGCGAAGTAGCTATGCGATGTGAGCGAGAGTTTGACTTGCATACAGGTGACAAATTTTAAATGTGTCGATGCTTTGTTGGTGACGGATGCCTGGCAAATTAATAAAGATCATTTGGATACGAATAGTTCAGTACACAATGCTACAGTGTTTGGTGTGGCATTAATATACTATATGACGCATGGAGATTATATATTTGACGCTCTTTATTAACTCCATGTGTGACAGCCATTCATTGTGATTGCATGGGAGAATCAAAACAAAATGGCTTAAATGTGACATCCTTGCACAGTTCTCAGGTTCATTATTTCCCAGTCGGATTTAGGTGGATTTTGGAATATTCAGGAGATATCCACCACATACCTGCCCTCGAACTCGGTTCTGAAAATATTTATATCAAGTTCAGCAACTGAGTTAACAATTGCTCGCCTTTTATTGGGTCAATGTATATATACTATAGGGGTTTTCTCTGTTATATTAATAAAATAACCATTAATTGTCTATAAACATGTTACCAAAATGATTTAATAGTATTACAAATACCCCATAGTTAATCAATAAAAAGGTAGTGTTATAGTTTTAAGTATTTTTTTCCCATTTGTGTACCGGACATTTCATGTTTTGGGGGTAGGGTTAATATTTTTCAGATAGTTGTACTCTATGTTTAATTAAATTATCCATGTTTCATATTGTCGTATTCAGGACATACTTGTGCACATTTTAGGGTCATTTGCGAGACATTCGGTTAACAAATCTCCAAATAATAGAGAGTTTGACTTGCATACAAGTGACAAACTTTGTCGATGCTTTGTTGGTGGCGGATGCCTGGCAAATTAATAAAGATCATTTGGATATGCATAGTTCAGTACACAATGCTACAGTGTTTGGTGTGGCATTAATATACTATATGACGCATGAAGATTATATATTTGACGCTCTTTATTAACTCCATGTGTGATAACCATTCATGGTGATTGCATGGGAGAATCAAAACAAAATGGCTTAAATGTGACCTCCTTGCACAGTTCTTAGGTTCATTATTTCCCAGTCGGATTTAGGTGGATTTTGGAATATTCAGGAGATATCCACCACATACCTGCCCAAAACTCGGTTCTGAAAATATTTATATCAAGTTCAGCAGCTGAGTTAACAATTGCTCGCCTTTTATTGGGTCAATGTATATATACTATAGGGGTTTTCTCTGTTATATTCATAAAATAACCATTAATTTTCTATAAACATGTTACCAAAATGATTTAATAGTATTACAAATACCCCATAGTTAATCAATAAAAAGGTAGTGTTATAGTTTTAAGTATTTTGTTTTTTCCATTTTTTTACCTGACATTTCATGTTTTGGGGGTAGGGTTAATATTTTTCAGATAGTTGTACTCTATGTTTAATTAAATTATCCATGTTTCATATTGTCGTATTCAGGACATACTTGTGCACATTTTATGATCATTTGCGAGACATTCGGTTAACAAATCTCCAAATAATATACAATTTACTGAGACATATTTTTGAAAACGCGAAACATTTTTGCGAATGTGAATGATATTTTCGTTAAAAAAAATTTAAATTTCGCGGAAACTGTGGCCAATATTGACTTATTTACAATGTTAAATATATACTGGATGTAATACATATCACAATTACAATAATATATAAATGTTATATTGGTACCCAATGTTTGCCAATGAATTTCTGATTAGAAAATCAGCACACATATCTGAAAGGGGACCCCTATTTTAAAGTGATGTAGAAACAATTTCTCAAAGCGGATTTTTGCGGATTTTGGATATATTATTCTGGAGATATTCCCGCGTCTAATGACATAAAAATCGCTTCTCTAGCAATTTTTTCTAGGTGACCATTTTGTTCGCCTTCTCCGACTATACTATCAGGTTAAATATTGTCAACTTCCTTTAAAGGCACGTGAGGCCTTAGTTGTCGAAAATATTCATATTTGTTCCAATCACCGTAAACAGAAAAACATTAAAACGCATACAGTTTCGTTCATATATACCATGACCATCGCGTAAACAGCATGTTATCATAAAGATTTACTATATTTTACCTAAGCAAGAGCCTGACTGTGTTACAGAAGACAGCACAATGCTGCTGGCTAATCACACACAAATGGCATAAACGCTCTTTATTCGTTCCATATCAGGTATTCACCAACAAAGAACGCTCTTTATGTTTACCATCATAATATAAACAAACACCAGAAAAGTAACTTTTTATGCTTTTGTTTACATAACAATGGTCAAATATATGACAATAACATACTGTTTATGCGATATTTCTTATTTGTATACGGACAAAGTCTGTCTACATTTTGTTGTTCTTTCTGTTTGTGGCGGTTTTTGACGGGTGGAAATATTTTCACAGGATACCCACCGCCAAGGCCAACCGTACCTTTAAAAGAAAAGTTAGATATGTTTGTTTTTGGTAACAAAGTAATTGAAAGTGTGAGGTGCCAGTTAGTAAATTCAAACACAGTGGAGGTCAAATTTCCCAGAATTATTCGGTTGGGAAACACCGCCTCCCCGACAAAAATCACCCACGTCCCAGTGTTTCTAATTATAGTTTTCTGGTAACGTTTCTGTCGTAAATGTAACAAAAACAAAAATCAATCACATTAAAAGTAAAAATTGGAATGTGAATTTGGGTGATATTAAGGATGTGAAGATGGACGTTTGCGTTACCCATCAACCCAGTATATCTACCATGTAGCTAAATATACGTAATTTCTATATCAGAAAATCTTGGACAAAACCATACGTGCTTTAATGTCGTATCTCGATTACACCACAACCAGCCGTCGACACGTCAGGGCAAGGATGTTGTTTCTCCAGTATCACACACAATAAGATGCTTCATAATTCATAATATGCGTTTAAACAAGAATATTTAGTTGATTAACATTTGCGAAGACAACATAGCAAACCACTAATTAACAAGTGTGAGAATATAATGAAACAAAACAATGTTATTTACTTGGGATACGACACATGGAGATACGACATTATAGTACGGAGAAATTTTGCACACATGGACATACAACAAAATTGCACAGCCTTTATCGTGGGGAATGTGAGGCGAATGCACGGTTCATGGGCATCAAACGAAAGAAAATTTCGCGGCGATTCCAACGATACCAATATCTCATTTTCTCGCCTTACGACATTATAGTTCTCATGCAGGCAACGAATTGTTGGCATAGTAACATTTATATTTGCTCAATATACTTAGAAATTTCCCTGGTTTAGTTTGATACATTTCTGGATATTTCGTTAAAGCATTGGGGTAGAAATAGGCTGTAGAACAGCCTGGTGTTCTGACTTTGAAACATCTTTTCACATATTTATCCGAATTTAGCAACACGATTGAGTATTTGTCGGATTCCTATTGCCAAATCTTCCAGCAATTACCTGCGTTGAAATGAATATTCACCCATTCGCCAATTTCCACCAAATTGAGTCGATTTCGGAACTGGGTACATCGCACGACCATCCTTCTTTGTGCCCAACAATCGACAATCTATGTGCCGAATTTTCGTCTTATTATAACTAAAGTACATATATCCCATTTATATGTGTGCGAATCTATGTATGGAGGCGACTATTTAGAGATATACTCAAATTGGTCTTGTCTTGCGGTGAAATGACACTTTCGATTAACTATATTATTAAAAGCAAATTTAATTTTTGAGACAGTGCAAAATTTTATTTGGGGGAGGGGGGATTGGGCAGGATTCCCAAAAATAAACAAAATTACACTGTCTGGAAAATTAAATTTGCTTCTAAAAATAGGCGCCTGGTGTGTTGTATAGTCCCAAGAATGATCAAAGAGCAATGCTCGGCATGTATCGGAGACGTACATATAACATGCTACTGTGCCATATCTCCTATATATATATTACTAGCAGGTTAGCCCGCCACCGGCGGCTTGTCCGAAACATGACATTTAAAAATTTTTTTTTTTTAATTTTTAGCTCCACGCGTTTCAATAAGAACAATTTGTACCCGGTAGCTCCACCAGTTTCCGAGATCTGGTCTGCGCATGCACGAAGCTGGCGTCGCACGGGCTCGGCGACCCGATACAATTTGTACCCGGCGCAAGATACATTCACATAGCAAATTTCAAGTCGATAGCTCCACCCGTTTCCGAGATCTCGTCTGCGCATGCGCTGCACGGGCGTCGCACGGGCTCGGCGACCCGATAAAATTTGTACCCGGCGCAAGATATATTCACATAGCAAATTTCAAGTCGATAGCTCCACCCGTTTCCGAGATCTCGTCTGCGCATGCGCTGCATGGGCGTCGCACGGGCTCGCCAATACGACAACGACCACCGCCTAGTCAAACTACACACACGTACCAAGTTTCGTCCCGATCGGTCGAGACTCGTAGATTTGTATGAAGTACCCCCCCCCCCCCCCCACACACACACACACACACACACACATAAATATATAAGAGAGATATGTAAATTAGATAGATTGTATCAAAATATATAGGAGAGATATGTAAATGATCTGCACACCATTACTGGTGTTTGTCAAAGTTTAGTGGGGTATATCAATACTCATTCACGATCATATCATTGAGGTCCGGAGGGTGTGGGCTATCTCTCGAATACACGGAGTTCTCAAAATATATAGAAGATAGAATAGATTAAAATCAGTTAATATATACGAGACTCATATATGTTATTGAATTTTGTAGCATGATATACTTGATGAGGCGCTGGTTTCGGGGATTGCATGGTTGAAGACACGTTTTATAAAGGACTCTGCCATTGAACAGCTTTTAACAGCCCAAATGATTTGCTTGAAAATTAGACATGTCGAGATATAGTGGTCCCAAGGTTCTTTTTGTTTATACACTATTTTACCGGAGTTTGAGGGGTTAATAACATCGGCCGTGGACGCGTCAACGAGTCAATATATGGAATTAACATTCAGGTGTATAGCACTACCGATAATCACCAAAATAATCTGTCTGAAAACACACGAAGACATCGGTAATCACACAGGCTCTTTTAGCCAATATCGGCATTTGTGGGGTTAATATGACCGGCCGGAGACAAGCGAGCGAGTAAATTTGTCTATGTTGCCCTCAGGTGGCATGTCGCTACGTTATAACGTCGATATATTGTGTCCACGGGCACGTGGGGCCACCCGGGCGGTCCCGGGCGGTCCCCGGGCGGTCCGGTCCCGGGCGGTAATTAATCACACCGCTCCAAACCAACAAACCGTGGGGTGAAGGAGAAGATCACTCGATCCTTTGGACCATCCCGGGCGCTTCGCGCCCATCTACTCTCTTGCGTGTGCTGACACAGACGCCTTTACCCGGAGGTGTTATGCAAGCGCGAAGATTCTTCTAAACCCATGAATATATACGCGGATGAGAACAGTAAGTAATTATCTTACCCATTGTCTCAATCAAACCGTTAAAACTGCTCACTGTCGTCAAATTCAATTTCAGTTAGACAGCTCACGTCGAATAGATATATTATGTAATCAAATTGCACAGACCTTTACGCAAGAACAAGAGGTAAGTGGAACAGTTTCTGTTAATAGAAACTTTATGCAGCGAATACCCCTCTGCATCCATGGGCGATCTGGCAAGTCGCTATCTTTATAGCAAGTGAATATATCAGCCCATGACCTGCGGTCGAATTCGCTATGAATGGACACAAAACGCCGAGAATAACACCCGCCGACGGTACCGCCACCAGGGGTCCGAACAAGAGGGGGCATGCATTATCTCACATTCCCCACGATAAAGGCTGTGCAATTTTGTTGTATGTCCATGTGTGCAAAATTTCTCCGTACTATAATGTCGTATCTCCATGTGTCGTATCCCAAGTAAATAACATTGTTTTGTTTCATTATATTCTCAATATGATACAATATGATACAAGAACACAATTTGTTTAAGGCAACTGTTAATAGCCTTCCCTTATCGGACTCAGAGATACATTGACGTACCATTAATCCTGTCTAAACTATTTAAATCATCATTGGTGAGTAGTTATCCCATATGAACTGTTCAACTAACAAGTTCACAAAAGTCGTTTGTTTAACTTATTATCTAAACATTCCCTCAGATAATAGGCTCCTTTTGCACTTTTATTTATATGTAGTCTGCTTTTATCGCCTTAACATCCCCCCAAAGCACTAATAAGCCAGCCCGATGTACACCTGTTAACTAACTTGGATAGTCCATTTAGTATAGAAAGGGTTAATGATAAAGCGGTGATATAATCGTCAACAGCGCGATGATGCTATAAATTCACGGCACAAATTTTAATGTTGTGAATTATTTCATGCCATGCGTTTGGGTGAAAAAACTTACTGATATTGCGAGCCCAATAACCATTAAAGCAATTTTATAATGGATCGAATATCGTATTTCCCTCTATCCCTGCTGGAACAAGGAATATGTGGTCATATTTCACGCAGAAAATCACGATTTTATCACGGTTGTACGACAGAAGGCAATCAGCAAAAATCGTCGACGGGATCAGTCACTGATAGGCGACCACTTCCACGAGAGTGATGCTGCTACCGACCAATCAATAACAAGGTCTCTCTAATATATCATATCTTCATCAGAGCGAATACACCGAGGCTAATATCAGACATAATCTTCAGCGCGGTCGCTCAATCATAATGCTTTTGTTGACTCGCTTCTTGGATCGAATTGAATGTCAGAGTATCAAGCCACCTATCCTTACTGGCGATATTTAGTGGAATGATACAGAAACTCCAAGGTACATAGCTCAAGCTTTCCTGTTTTCTGTGGAACGGAACCAATGATTAATTCACCTACCGGCACCAAAACAAAAATTGCAAAGAACTCACTGATCACGCGGCACCATGTTGATATATATTATTGCTGAGTACCCATGACCGCAAGTCAAATTGATCATGAGCCGCACAATATGATACTGATTTATTTTGGTTCCAACGCGCTCAATGGACTTTGTCGGGGGTGTCCAACTTCGAATATATAAGTGCACCACCCTTGCATACGTTAATTCCTATCATTGGAAACTCGGTTTGCGCCCAATATGTTGGTAACTTCCATTATCATACTAATATCTTTTTCTTCCAACTGGTCGAAAAATTCAAACCTAACGCCTACTTCCATATGGTTGGCAAAAATATTGAATTGAATTTATTTACTAGCTCGTAATAATAAGCATTACATTTTGCTAAATACAATTGATAATGTAACAAGATGGTGATAAGTTCAGTGTTTAGTTTCAGCTTAGTCATATACTTTGATAGGCTAAGGACGTATATATGATTTATATTATTCTACTCTTGAAATGGGTAATTAATTGCTTTAGAGTAAATGTAAGTAGTCTCACATTAAAACAGTGAGGTAATTGTATTGGTAGGAAATGAGCTCGCAATTTTCAACATATCCTCACGTAAATACTCACATAATCGATTCCGAAATAAGCAAATAATGGAGTCGGATCCGTTATTTGGTTTTATGGCGCGGGCCAGAGTGAAAACACATCTTAAAGAGCGTATACCGGAAAAGTCGTTGGTTATTTGTGTCTTTTTCCGCACATAATCTGCTTAGAATCGCCTCATGGGTCGTTAATGTGACTATAATGCTCTCATTTTTAGCACATTGTCGACTCAAAATGAGGCGATTCTAAGTAAATTATCTACCTAACACAAGTTCTATTATAATCAGATAATGTGCGGATTTTCGGGAGAACAGGCGGCAATTTTTGTTCATGTAATTTGATATTCCAAGTTTACAAAACTGTAATTATACTACGTGGTGATGACATATGCATGATTGAGTATTTGGCATTTTTAGTCCGATAGTACATAAGATAGTAGTTATCGTTTGATGAGTTTCCGGATCTGGGATAATCGTCCATTCCCCATTGAGTGTAAGGATATGGTTGAATGTGTATAGTGGTAAGCACACTGTGTATGAGATATTTAATACGATATATATATATACGAGCGTACACACACAATTAAGAAGATCATAACTTAGTTGTTGACTGGTTGTACTCATTGTATAACCAAGTGATGATCAGAAGAGCATAATGATCAAGAAACACTACTGTGATATACGCTATAGTGAATGCATCGAGCACATGGGTATCATGCTATCTAGGACCTTATTTGGATACATGATACCCCAACTCTTGAAATAATCACCCGTGCTCGAAAGAGATCTAGAGTACTTCACTAAACCCTGAACCTTGATATCACCAACATCTCTAAACATATACATAGTGCTTACCGACAGAACACGTTACTGATATATAAAAGTTATAGAACCGCTGGACTCTTCGTTATTCCCGCATGGCCATCTTCACATTTACCACTGAACAGCGGGACAAATTTTAGTTTTGCACTAATATCGATCGAAATTTCACATGGTAAGTGATGCTCATCAACGTGGTGTCGCAGTCGCTACATACATATGGGCCGGATATTCTTAATCTCCGGTTTTAACCTCCGAGTTTAAACCTAGTTTAAACCTACATTGGTGGTCCAGTCAAACCGGGACTATGGGGGCGTTTTTGTCGTTCAGTTGCCAGCTAATTGACAACTCGATTCGGTGATAATTATGAGCATGCAGTCAAACTATCTTACCAATCTGACCAATGGCAGGCCGATATAATGGTTATTGACACGTCATAGCTTATCGCGACGCGCGCAAGCTCAACGGACCATTAATCCGATCTCATTCTGGGTTTAAAGGGGTACTGTACACCATTTTCAATAAATTCCCGGTGACAATAGCGATCAAATATGAATATTATATGATAAAATAACTAATTTGAGTCGACGATGTCTACTCAAAACGTTCCGGTTAACAGGCTATCGTAAAAGTAAAATTGAATTATTTAATATAAATTCATTTATGGCCGGAGTCATAAAATGGCGAATTATGCCATTACGAGTTACCGTTCTTGAAATCGCATCTGCTGCGTGTCTTTTATTGACGACCGCACGCGAACATTATTGAGTTGAAAACAAAACATGTTACCTGCAAAAGGAAGGCCCGTTATAACCGATTCGGAAAAAAGGAGAAAGAAACAAGAGACATAAAACGTCAAGTACTTTTATAGGGAGTGAGATTGTTCGATGGAAGAGATTGAATGCATCAATCGAAGCTGTGAGCAATGAACTTCCGGTTCTTCCTGAGACCTGCGTCTTCTCCGGTGAAGGTCAAAAACATGGCGCGTAGTTTGAAATCGTAATAATTTCTTTCCAAGATCAATATTTTCTTCGCTAAATTAGGTTTATACGAAGCTCATATAACACGAACACAATCTAACTTGAAAGTTATTTCAATGTGAGTAAAAAAAAGAAATTGCCTATCTCTGTGTACAGTACCCCTTTAATGAATCTGACAAAGGTCATGTCTCTCAACACGAGTTTCACGCGCTGTTCATCACTTTGTGATATATTTTCTAGAAGACGCTCTACCCACAAAGACAACATTTGGTGTATTTACATGTATATACGTATATATTAAAGCTGTCTATCTGTAGGTCCGTTTGTCTGTTCGCAACTGTTCTCCCATACCCCTGGACCGAATTCAACCAAATTAGGTGCGGTGACTCGGATGGCATAACGGCGTTAGGTTTTTACAAATTTTGATTTAAAAATAATTAAATATAATTTAATATTAAAAAAATGAAAAAATTGTGTTGTTAAATTGAGTAGGAAGTTGAATCTAACAAGAAACAAAATTTAAAATATTTGTTTGTTTGAAACTTAATTAAAATTTTTTTTAATTAAAATGTTCAAATGATGAAAATGTGCGCAAAGGTGTCGCATGCCCATATCGCACAAAGTGGGCCGCAGGCCCCTCTGGCGCCGAATAAAGGCTCCATAATCGAGTTACTCATGGACCAAAATGTCAGTCAAGTAAAGGCAATTTGCTTATGAGTGCACACCAGAAGCGGCATCTGAACTGTTGCAAGCTTTTAATAAAGAAATATATTACATGCGTTGCTTTTATCAATGTCATAAATTTCTTAGGTTTTGAACTGGTGGAATATTATGGGAATTTATGGGCGCAGCCAGAGTAGAGCTTTGTGGCATATTCTACATCAAAATAAGTTATAAAATTTGACTCATATAGCAATATAAGTTTAGGATTGAAAACTATGTGTATAGCATATATAGTCATGCAGTAGCATCATTTTGGATTCAAAATTAAAACGTTGAACCCTTCAAATGAATTCGTGGAATACGCCAGTATTTGTGATTGCAACAAGCCAACAAAAAAAAAACACACAAGATAATTGTAAAAATCATATTGAAGGAACATGTCCATATATAAGCAAAGCTCGCGTGCTAATGAATCAACTGTGACACGATAACACCAGTCGACAGTCGCCACTTAGACACGCCCTCACTCGATATTATTTACAGCTCCACCCTTTAACTGATTGTTTGACAATTCTAAACCGCAATGAAGAAAAGACGGATTCGTCATCTCAACTTTAGCATCGGTAAAGCTGGTTTAGCTGGACGCCGAACTAGATGGTTTAGATGCCGACTTAAGCTTATAAAACGCAAAAAAAATATATCGAAATTGACAAAAACTTATCTCCACATGCTTTATAGGTGTGAGTGCCTCTCGCTTATAAAGTTCCAATCAAAATATGCTGGCAGTCGTAATTATTGATTTTCGCAATCAATAAAATGGGGCGGTCCGCATTAGGAAAGTACGATTAATTATCTCGACGACACAGAGACACTACTGCTAAACCACTGGTCTGGCTGGACCAGGTTTAAACCCACTTAGACCTGCGGCCTCGAGTTTAAACCACGGATTTAGCTGACTCACGGTAGTTTAAACCTAGATGTTTACGTAGACCAAGTTTTAACCCGAGTTGACGAATCCGGCCATATATTTCAGATGCCTAGATTCCGAAACATGTTCATATGATTTTTCTTAAATATAAATAATGTGAAACAAAATAGTTAATCTTCTATCGTGTGTTACAATGTACCGAGTTTATACAATGGCCTAATATTTATGGCAAAGAAGACCAAGGAGACTACTCCAGTCGTTTTGCAAACACCATACACTGTTTTTTTCTCTGAAATCGCTCGGGTTAGCCCTAAAATGATAACAATATCACCCCCGTGTACGTGGTATCGCCAAACGCGAGATATCTCAAAACCCGAGAACACGGGAAAGTCATTTTCACATATATGATATGGGGATATGTTTGTTTCTCATCGTAAAACAGACAACGAACAACGTATGTGTATGTCCACGTGAAGCAGGAGTATTTATCCACCCGCTGTCAATCAGTTTTCCCAGATCAAACCATTTAATATTTTTTTGCGAATTTTTGCAATAGTGTTTTTGCTTTTGCTCACTCAAATTTTCGAGAACATCCACCCACTAGTATAGTTCCTGGACCTCCTCGCTGCCAAAACAAATGCCGGTATATCGTTGAATCTGTCAATGAAGCATAGGATTGAACATAATTTAAAAAATCAGTGTCGTTCTCAATATCCGCGCGATATGGAGGGACCACTGTCGGCCCAGATAGATGTCAACGTCGCAGACGAAGATGTCACCAAACGCGGATCTTCTCTGCAGTAAATATGCGTAATACTTAAGGAGTTCTGATTAGTTTTCGAGTGTTTTTATTTGTATCTGAGACTAATCAATTGGACTGCGAATGTCATCTGAAATATGAATCCATAACATATTCGAAATATTGTGTACATATCTATTATGTATGTATTTCAAGTGAAATTAATTGAACATCCATCTCAGCATTCAGATTTGCGATCTCAAAAAGGTGAATGAATGATAACGAGATGCCTTGACCACACGCACGTGAATGCTATCGTTCGTATGCATGCAGCTAACCGGATATTCGTTTAGTATTAACATGCTTGGAGTTTGTATATAGACCACATATGCAGGACGAAACGCAACGACGTATCAACGATTTGTTAAAATCGTGTTTATTTTACAGACTTTATGACTCGTTCCGACTCGAGTAGACCGTTACGCGACAATGAAACCGAATAATCTTATCGAATATACATATATCGTATAGGTACAAATTATACAATTCTGGATTTTTTAAGAGTCATATGATAATATTGTAACGATTCTATTTTAACCCTAAACATCCGTACACATATGATCACAATGTATTATGTGTGGCACACTTGTGTGCCTTCTCATGTGGGTGTCGATGGGCCTGTCACCTCTCTATTGTGTCTATGTAGTATATGTAGTCAGCTTACCAAGCTACACCACCATGTATAAACAACATCAGACTCAGCGTTTATTTTCCAATCGCCGGACGTGTTCGGTATGTCACAATATTAGTACACAATACATACATGTACATACATATATAATCGTGGCACATGCAAACAATATAGATCAGAAATCGTCTACGCGTGCACATGGGTGTGTGTGTGTGTTTTGGGTTGGGTTTGTTGTGGTGGGGTATAGGGTGTGTGCATGTGGCTTTTCCCTCGTGTATTTCTCTGTATGGACGTACGTGGGTGCTGGTTGGTGCGCCATACTGGGGGTATTCGTTCGTAATTGCGCGTTGGTTGGGTGGGGTTTTGGTGCATGGGGGCCGGAGTGGCTGGCGTTCGGATATAAGTGGTGTAACGTATACACAATGCGATTGCCAATACCCCATTGAAAGTAATGACGCAAAGCAATTAACAGTTACACACAGGAGCCCAGAGTGGTCCTTAGGTTATCGATTTACCACGTGGGCATATACATACTATATACAACATACATACTGCTATTGGTAATAAACACTTCACTGTGGAACACGATTATACTGTCATGATTGTTATGTACACATGTAAATTACACTATAGTTAATACCTTTTCTAATTTAGCTCTATGACCACATTTAGTGGGCATAATATGTACATAAGACTTCACTATGTTATCATATAGGTTGCATATACTGCAATTGATATTTATGTTTAACCGAAATGAATCTTATCTTACCAGGGTCTCCGTCTGAGCAAGCATTTCGGAGTTTGGTTTACGGTTCTAACCAGAATTGTTATGGCTGTTCAGCGTCACGATGACTTTCAATTCGTATTGTTCGCAGATTTAGTTTCGGCTTGTTAAGTTCTAGAATTATTCTTTTTCACTTATTTTGAAGAAAAAAATTGAGTGCGTTAACATTTGTGACATTGGTTTTCTTGTTCTGCATGCCGCAGCGTTTTCTGCGAATATTGCGATTCGTTCGCGTCGTGCATTGTCTGCAAGCACTCGTTGCTCCCGCTGTGCACTCATTGCACCACCCACATGCACTCCGTGTGGAAAGGCTTTAACAGGAACACGAATGTCGTGTCTAGCTTCTCACCACGTGTCTCGGACGACGCAGTGAATTGCGCGGCGTTATTAAGAATTAATAATAATAAGAATCTGAAAGGCCGCTTGGTGATATAAATCTAATATGATTTTGGAATTGAGCTTTCGGCGACTTAATTCAGGCTGCGTTTCTACCAGACTTTACATGATTATGATACCACACTAAGAGATCGACTGTAGCTGCAAATTTAGATTAAAATGCACACCAATCAGAGTATGAATGGAATGCAACCGAGCTTCCAGTTCAGAAGAAGAGTATATTAATAAAAACACATAATTGTGCCACAAATGTACAGCAAAATAATTTGAATTTAGAAATTAAGTTATCTTGTGGTAATAATCAGTTTTTAATTTAAAATGGACAGTGCCGCTTGTGCGATAGGAGAACATTTAGCACTAAAGAAATGTAACTATGATATGAGCTGAACTTCTCGGTGAGAAGTTAAATTGCTGAATAAAACGGGCACAAGCAACAAGGCTGTTGGTATAGTGCATCGTGCATTAGTTCAACTTAAGCCGTCCAGCGATACCAAGGTTGAATGGAATCCCGACAAGGGCGGCTATGTGATTTCGGAAAGCTTATCAGTTGATATCCGGGTGTCGGTGGTTTCTATGCGCAGTTGAGTAATTTCCTGGTAAAATTAACTCCTTACGTGGTCTTTTCTCCAACCGTGAACTGACGACGGTACGATATGGCCTAGCGATAGACCTCAATCAACTAGTCAATGGAATTACATGGAAATTGCTTACCAATTTTCCATGTCGTCTATGGCTAGGGTGTAGCAACCTGAATTGCGACTTACATCGCAATCATTTATAAGACAATCAATATTGTATATGTGGCGAAGTTGAAACAGTATCACACTTCTTGTACTATTGCCAAGTCTTTGAAGCCGAAAGAGACATTTGTCTCAACAACCTTAATAATTTGGAAACAAAACACTCTTAGAATATTCAAAATCACGTCCCTTGTTCAAAAAAATTGAGATGATTCGCTAACATTCAAAAATATGTAGAACATACTGGCAGATTCAAGCCATGTTATGCACACACCTATGTATACGATCGTAGGCTAAGCTTGGTACAAAATTAAAAACAAAATTAAAAACACATTAATATCAAAATTAAATTCTGTGTAATATCGATCCCAAAGTATCCTGCCAAAAATGCTTCGATTGGGAGGGGGCTATCGGGCACATTATAACTAACAATAACAATAGTAGTTTTATTGAGCTATATACATTCATATACATCGAATTGTATATTCTATTTTTGTCTGTATGAACGGTTACCATTCCATATTTTATGTGTAGGAGATGGCTTAAGATAAGCACTCTATGTTTACTGCCAATTTCTGTTATAACCATCAATATCCTCCATAATCATACCGTGAACTATTCAATGCAAACTCTTGAAATTTCCGTGGACCAATCAGGACTAGACCAGTACATGGCCATCTCCTTGTTGAATATGACGCTTTTCTTCATTATTGTTGATAAAGATATGTGGTGGTAACTCCTCACAATAATTTGAATAGCAGCAAGGTTGTGCTGAGAACCCGCGATATCCAAGTCCATGTCATCCATATGCTTAGAAAATTCCCCGACTTTCAGTTAGGTATCGCACATTTTCTGTGGTTATGTCCACAAGGACGTTTGGTGATGCCAGCACTCAGACAGAGAGTCAGACAAATGTTGTCAATGTAGTTCAGTTCAAGAACCTGTATGGAAATGGAAATTTTATACATATCTACGACAGTTGCTCCAAAACTATCATCAAGATCCCTTGAACACCGGTACATCAAAATTTCAGATACCCTCTGGGCATTTTCCCTCACATAACAGGAGATTCGTGCGGGGACGCGGTGTGGGGGGGGGGGGGGGTGTCACCAACTTGGAATTTCCACTCAGCCGAGAAACAACCCCAATATTGATAACCTTTAGAGAGAGAGAGAGCAAGAGAGCATGCATTGTCTTACAGGGTCAAGGTAAATATCATGAGGCCAATGTATTATCTTATATATGCGAGGCTCCTTATGGGTATTATCTTATATATGCCGTTCTAGTTAGGGAGCCCGCATATGTTCTATTTACACTTTGCGTACAAAAGGTTTGACCCCCTAAAGTTTGTACCAATAGTGGAACATTCTGAAAAACCGATTTCTTAAGTTGCGCATTTCTGGGGTTTAGGGGCTGCTGAACCCCAAAAAGTGCCAAAAATCACTTCTATTTACCCTTCCGCGTACATCGATTAATTTTGGTTTGATGATACTCCTAAGTGTACTGATTAAGAAAACACAACTTAAGAAAGGGATTTTCCTGGGGTTTTCAGATAAGAAAGAGGGTCCCATGCTGAACCCCAAAACGTGATTTTTCACACTTTTTTACACTTTCGCGTACATCCATAATTTTTGGTCTCAAAGTACTTTTATATATACTAATTATAAAAACACAACTTAAGAAGCAACTTTTCCTGGGGTTTTAAGATAAGAAGGGGGTCATCGGGTCACCCCTCAAAACGTAAAAAATCTTTGTTACCCCCCCCCCCCCCACCCCCACAACCCGATCCATTTTCTAGAACTATAGTACAATGTATACAAATGTATATATTTTCGTGAAGCTAAGACATAATGACACTTTTTGGGGTTAAAATTGAAACTCACCATCCAAGATGGCCGCCAAAATGGCCGCCGGAAGTTGAAAATATGACATTTTTTCACAAATATCTTCTAGATCAATTCATGCTGTTTGGAACTGGTTGAGTAATGCAACTTTATTTCGTGTTTTTTATATTAACTGGTCATTGGAGCAATTAAATATGCAATTATTGGGGTCCTAACCCCTTCCGATCCCTCAAAAATTTGATTGTACAGAATGCGGTATAAAATTTCACCAAAAAAAATCACAATTGGGATTCTAGTCATATTTCAACAAGAAATGAACAGAACTTTGTAATGCGGGTGAGGCATATCATTACCTATGCATATTTCAAATCACTGGAACCAAAATTCTTACTTTGGCTCAAAATGGCTGCCAATATGGCCGCCAAAATATGGAAAATGGTAAATATTACACCAGCGTGTCCTGCAATCGCTTACAAGTTGTGTTGATGTATAAAATTGGCCATTCTGCATTCTATACATTGAATACTAACATGTCTGATGCACCATTGTTAATTGTTACTATTTTCACTACTGACATTGTCAAAAATATTGGACTTTTCTCTAAAAAACTTGACATAAATATTGGCAAAAATTCAGTTTTCAGGTTTGGACCATTTTTCAGGTAAAATATAACTATCTTTGGATTGAAAGGTGTTTATTATTTTGGTCTATCTTAAATGTGTCACACTACGGTGTTTATAGACCAAATTGCTCAAGATGGCGTCCAAAATGGCAACCAAATTTGTAAAATGCTAATTTTTTACATATATCCCGAACATTCTCTGCATTATCCGAAAAGGTAGCAAATTGTGACTCACTTGGTTATTATACCTGTTAGTTAATTAACTGACAACTACATGTTCTATTCCCAGTTGTCTCAGTTCCGTATGGGGCATGATAAATTCATTTTAAAGTATGTAATTTTGCCGAGAACCTCTTTTGTGATTTTGGCCATATTTATTGAAAGGAAATGGGCAGACCTTTGAGACAGAACTGGGATGGACCATAATCTTTGGCTATTCTGGTCAACTATGATAAACAAAATGGCTACATGATACAGTGTGGATGCCAAGATCGTAGTCAGGAAGTTACTCTGTGATCATATGTTAGGTGAATAGGTATACAGGGAGTTATTGTATGTCATGACTGATGTGAGTAGGTATACAATGAGTGTCTATATGGTTATAAGTGGGTTGTCCATGTTAAGATGCATCTAGGTATACAGGGAGAGGTCATGGTCAGGTGTGAGGTGAATCGGTATGCATGGAGTGACTGTATGGTGTATGATTGTGTATATCCAGTACGGGTGCATCCGGTGTGCCTGTATGGTCATTGGTGTGGTGTATGGATAGAGCTACATGGTCATCTATGTGTTGATTATGTATATATGGAGTGACTGTAAGGTCATGGGTGGGATGTACATGTGTTGTCTGTATGATCATGGATGGGGTGTGTGGATAAATAGATAGTGATTTTATGGTTACGGGTAATGTATATAGGTATACATGGAATGACTGTACGGTCATGATTGAATATGAATACCTGGAGTAAGCTGGTGGACATTATCGAGCGTGTGGGTACATAGAGAGTGTCCTTGTGGTAACGGGTGGGATCTATATTTATATATATCGTGGATGTATTATCATTGGTGGGTGTATAGGGCTTAGCTGTATTATCATGGATGGCGTGTATGATTATACAGTCACTTGCTGAATTGTCATGTGTGAGGTGTATATGCGAGTATGGATTGTTTGAGTGGTCGTATGTGCGGGTTTTTTTGTATACCTGGAAAGGCTGAATGGCCATTCGTGAGGGTTACATGTGTACCTGGAGTGAATCTATGGTCTAGGGCGGGCTGCATATGTATATCGAGTGGTTATATGACTATGTGTGTCGAATAGGTATACAGGTAGTGACTGTATGGTTAATGGTGAGATGAGTACATGTAGGTATACAAGTAGTGACTGTATGATCATAAATGTAATGAACATCTATACAGGGGGTGCCAGGCGTATGAGTATACATGTAACTGGTGTTCCTGTTTGGTGACTCGTGTCGGTATCGTCATGTGTAGGTTATACCAGTTCACACACGCACGTGTTGCTTTATTGTCATGGGCGAGGGATATGTGTATATAGCGAGTGGCTATATGGCCATGGATGAGGTGCATATGTATACATGGAGTGACTATACTGACATGGATGGGGTGTATTAGTATATATTGAGTGGCTATTCGGCTATGGTGTGACAAATAGGGATACAGGGATTGACATGGCCAATTTTGGGTTGAATATGAATACAAGGATTGACCATGAATGTTTTGAATAGGTACACACGGGGTGACTATATGGCCATAGGTCAGGTGAAGAAGGAGTATACCAGGTAACATGGGTGAGGGTATGTGTATGAAGCGAGTGGCTATATGGCCATTGGTGATGTGCATATGTATACCGGAATGACTTTATGTCCATTGTTGTGGTGTTGATGTATATATTGATTATCCATTTGACCATGCGTTTGGAGAATACGTATACAGGGGATGACCTTATGGACAATGGTGAGATGAATGGGTATACATGGAGTGACTATATGGTTATGGGTCATGTTTAGGAGTATACCCGGTGTGCCTGCATTGTGACGCGTGGTTGTATGGTCATCCGTGGTCATGGGTCAGGTGTACATGTATACAGTGGGTAACTATATTGTTATGTCTGTGGTGTTTATGTATATATGTAATGACTGTGGTAATGGGTGGCTATCGCTTTCCACGATATGACATGACCTCTCTATTGATTAACATATCCTTGAGCTATTGTGGAAAGCGATAGCCACCCAAGGTACACATGTACAACCCACCCATTACCCCAGTCACTCCATATGTACATAAACACCACACAAATGACAACATAGTCACCCACTTTATACACGTACATGTACTAGTACACCTGATCATACAGCCATACTTGGTTATACCCGTACATACCACAAATGACGATACAGCCACGAGTTACCATGCATGAACACCAGATATACACCTACACCCGACCATATAGTCACTATATGTATACATATTCACTACATTAACGATCATACAGTCACTCATTGTATACATATTCACCTCACCATGGACCATACAGCCACTACATGTATACCTATTCGCCATACCCATGACCATGGGGTCAATCCAGGTATACATATACAAATCACCGATGGTGAGCCCTTCCAGATATACCAATATCCGCACATACGACCACTCATAAGTTCCATACTTGCCATACTCATACACGCCATCCATGATAATAAATCTACTCCCCATACACCACCAATGATAACACATCCACAACATATATAAATATACGTCCCACCGTTACCAACATGGCACTCCCTATACACCCACACATCATTCATGACCATACAATAACTCCCTGTATACCTATTATCCTCATATATGATCATAACTCCATGGCTACCATCTTGGCTTCCACCCTGTATCCAGTTGATAAATTTTTATCATAATGGGTCAGAATACCCACATATCATGGTTCATCTCAGTTCAGTCTCAAAGTTCTGCCCATTTCCTTTCAATAATATGGTTCTCCGCAAAATTCCATACTGCAACTTTAAAATGAATTTGTCATGCCCCAATCGGAACTGGGACAAACATAATAGAACGTAGTTGTCAGTTAATTACATTGTAACTAACACGTACAATAACCAAGTGAGTCATAATTTGCCACTTTTTTCGGATAGCGCAGAGAATAATGTTCGGGATATGTTAACTTTTAACTTTTTACAAATTTGGTTGCCATTTTGGAAGCCATCTTGGGCAATTTAGTCTATAAACACCGTAGTGTGACACATTTAAGATAGACCAAAACAATAAACACCTTTCAATCCAAAGATAATTACATTTTACTTGAACAAATGGTCGAACCCTGAAAGTGAATTCTTGCCGATATTTATGTCCAATATTTCTGATAAATGTCAGTGGTGACAATAGTAAAAATGATCCATGGTGCATCAGACATGTTAGTATGCAATGTATAGAAAACAGATTAGCCAATTGTGTACACCAACCACAACTTGTAAGCGATTGCAGGACACCCTGGGGCAATATGTACTATTTTCCATATTTTAGCGGCCATTTTCGCAGCCATTTTGAGCCAAGGTAAGATTTATGGTTCCAGAGATTTGGAATATTCATAGGTAATGATATGCCTCACTTACATTACAATGTTCTATTCATTTCTTGTTGAAATATGACTAGAATCCCAATTGTGATTTTTTGTAAAATTTTGTACTGCGTTCTGTAAAATTAAATTTTTGAGGGATCGGAATGGGGTTAGGACCCCAATAATTGCATATTTAATTGGTCCAATGATCAGTTAATATAAAAAACACAAAATAAAGTTGCATTACTCAACCAGTTGCAAACAGCATGAATTGATCTAGAAGATATTTGTGAAAAAAATTCATATTTTCAACTTCCGGCGGCCATTTTGGCGGCCATCTTGGATGGTGAGTTTCAATTTTGGCCCAAAAAAGTGTCATTATGTCTTAGCTTCACGAAAATATATACATTTGTATACATTTTACAAGATTTTCCCGCTATAATTTTCATAAAACTGGCTCACTTATAGTTCTAGAAAATGGATCGTGTTGTGGGGGGGGGGGGGGGGGGGGGGTTAACAAGTCTCGTTCTTATCAGAAAACGACATGAATATATATTTCTTAAGTTGATCGTATCGATTTAGGGATGTATTGGTTGTAATAGTGCAACGTTCCAGGGGTGTACGCACATACACACACGTTGGACGAATGCAATCATGTAAATAAAAGTGATTTTTTTACGTTTTGAGGGGTGACCCGATGACCCCCGTCTTATCTTAAAACCCCAGGAAAAGTTGCTTCTTAAGTTGTGTTTTTATAATTAGTATATATCAAAGTACTTCAGCATGGGACCCCCTTTCTTATCTGAAAACCCCAGGAAAATCCCTTTCTTAAGTTGTGTTTTCTTAATCAGTACACTTAGGAGTATCATCAAACCAAAATTCATCGATGTACGCGGAAGTGTAAATAGAAGTGATTGTTAGCACTTTTTGGGGTTCAGCGGCCCCTAAACCCCAGGAATGCGCAACTTAAGAAATCGGTTTTTCAGAATGTTCCATTATTGGTACCAACTTTAGGGGGGTCAAACCTTTTCTACACAAAAGTGTAAATAGAACATATGCGGGCTCCCCAACTATTCGCACATGTTCTTTTGCAAATTATCAGGAGCTCCAATCATGTAGGGTTTAAATCATACCAAAATGTAAATGCGTTTATATTGTCTTCTTGATAAAATGTGAGTTACATAATATTGTATTGGAGATGGGCTTCATTGGTTAAAAAAAACTTGTGCCCAAACCCTTTAGTATATTATTCAAATACAATTTGTTTCAAGTCAAGTCAATTTCCAATTGCACCCTCTTCAAGAACAGTCAGAGAAATTACACTTGCAGCCTTTTAGTTTGAAATTTCCAATTGATACTTGAATCTTTTAAACCGCCCATCTATCACCCCCAAATTGCCATTTCAATTCAACAATATTACCAGAAGCTGGAAAATATTAACTTTTTCATTTTGTCCTAAATGTTGTCAAAGATAAAGACTCAGATGCCACGAACGACCTTCCCCAGTCAGCATTGACGAAACATTCATGACTTTGACTTCCATCGTGAGTGAATTACCACATTTACCCTTTTATTAGGGGAGGGTTGGTCAACATTTCAATCTTATGCCCGGCAAAATATCAGTTGAAAATATCTTACCAAGATAAATTGAAATTGTTCTGATAGTTTCCAACTATTATTATTTTTACTGTAGCGTTTTTTTTAGACCAAGTATGGTCAATTTGTGACTGAAATTGTCATCAGTTGGAAAATGTTCAACCATACATTTGGTTGGAAATATCCGTCCGAAAGTTGGAATACTTGAGCTACCAGTTGGAGAATCATGCCATAGGGGCATGGATGCAAATGGTTTCCGGGCATGAGACTTTCTATCCTTTTGAAGAGGGTATTAGTTATAATTTTAACACCGCCGTCCACGAAAACAGACCATCTGGTTGCCAACAGTTCATTTGACGCTTCTGGTGTGTACTCATAAGCAAATTCTCCGACAAGACGCCAACTTTACTGACTTTTTGGTCCATGCTTGACTGGATGGTCTCCATTGGGGGGGGGGGGGGCAATCTCTACGATTGAAACCAGACACCACTGGCGAGAATGCGCAATTCTATGTGTACACCAACTGGTTCATAAGATCTTTCCAACTGTTGGAAATTTATACCCAAACACGCCACCTAATTTTGGAAAATTGAGTCTGAACCGGCACTTTCTAGTATACATGTAACTACTGTTTGGAAAATTGTAACCCAAATTTGTTGTGAAATTTACAACTAATGCTTTGAACTTTCCAACTGTTGAACATTGTTACACAGTACATATTTTGGGTTCAGACACCCCGGCCCCTTTTGTAGCCACATCCCTGTTGGTTATTTTTGACTGGATTAAATTTCCTTGTTAGATAAAGTATTGACAATCGTTTATAACTAACCATTATATAGTCTCGTCTGTTTTTGTGTGCAAAATCGTTAATAACACTGATCGCGAACACACTGTGAATCACTTGAAATATTACATGTAATACTAGCTGAAACATGCTCCATTTGATACATCAAAAATTCAGCGATTCGATGTCAACTTATGCGCCCGCTCCATGCGTGAGGATTCAGCTATTTAGTACACACACCAATGACAATACAGACACAATATATAGACATATGCACCCCACTCATGACCATGGGGTCACCCTCTATATACACAAGCCCGCCAATGACTATCAAACTTATACTCCAGGTATACACTTCAACAACAATGACCATGCAATCATTCCGTGTACCCATACACATTGCCCATAACCATACAACCACTCCACATTTATCCATACACCCATATATTACCATACAGCCAACAAATGTATACATATACACCCACCATGACAATACAGCCACCCAATGTACACATGTACATCATACCATGACCAGAGTCACTCCATATATACAAAAACAATACCAGGTGGACAATGTAGCTACTCTCGTCTGCAATGACCAGACAGCCACTCCCTGTATATATAATCACCTTATACATGGCCACAGAGCTACCCCTTGTACACCAAAACATCTCAACATGGACACCCCATCCATGACCATCTAGTCACACATGGTATAACTATTGACATCACATAATTCATGAATACGATAACTCCCTGTATACCAACTCACCTCACATATGACCATACAGTCAACAGACATACTCACTGTATTAAGTTGATCAATGTTGATTATAATGGGCTTGAGTATACATATAATATGATCCCTCTCAGTTCCGTTTCAACGTTCTGCCCATTTCCGTTAAAAACATGGATAGAATGCCAAAAGAAGTTTACGGAAAAAATCCATACTGCATCCCTTAAAATGAACTTGCCGTGCCTCTGAGATAACCAGAATAGAACATTTAGTTGATTAAGTTGCACGTTTAATAACCAATGAGTCACAATTTGCTACCGTTTCGGAACAGCATAGAATAATGTTCGGAATATATTTGACAAATAAACTTTTTACCAAATTTGGTTGACATTTTGCAAGCCGTCTTGAGTAAGTTTGTCTAAAACACCTCAGTGTGACACATATCAAAACAATAAACACCTTTGATAACACAGATAGTTCCATTTCACTTTAAAAAATGGTTCGAAACTGAACAGTCATTTTTTGCCGATTTTGATGTCAAGTTTGTGACAGAATAATTCGAAAAAAATCGGGTAATTTCAGTGTTTAAAATACTAACAATTAGCAAGTGAACATCAGAAATGTTAGTATTCAATGTATATGAGGCAGAATAGTCAACTGTGTGCACCAACCACAACTTTAAGCGGTTGTATGGTACGCCGTGACAATATTTACCATTTTCCATATTTTTGGCCGCCATTTTGAGCCAAAGTGACAATTTTGGTACCGTTGAGTTGGAATATCGATAAAAAAAATTAAATGCATCACTTACATTGCACAGTTCTTCCAATTTGTTTTAATGAAATATGAATAGAATCCCAATGGTGATTTGTTTGTGAAATGTTATACCGAGTTATGTGAAAAATATATTTTTTGAGTGATGAGAAAGGGTGGGGACCCAATGAATGGCATATTTCATTTCTCTGGTAGTCAGTTAACATGCTCAGGACCAAATTAAGTCACAATTCTCAAACAGCAGAAACCTATCTTAAAGATATTAGTAAATAAAAGAGTAAAAACTCGTTTCATAAAATCTTATATCCCAACATTACTCGTTGGAGACCCTCTATATATTACACCTAGCGACTAGATCAACTATCTTTATTCAACTTCCACTATGACATCTTCCGTCTGGTCTCTGGGGGTTCAGTCGATAAGACAATTAAATTTTAATAATAAATCTGAAATGCGTTATGAAAGAACAACATTTGTGAGTGTCATCGCATGTGTTCTGCATTTGTTCGGCACTGCATTCGTAAACTTGAGGGTTTCCTTACTTCTTCGCGAAATGGCGTTGTATGACCATATAACAACACTACCAACAGTGCATTTAATAATCACGCACAGTTAATGATTTTAATGGTTAATGTAAATGGTGCGTAAACAGAATACAATACGCGAGATCACTGGGTCGCGGCCGTATTGGATTCAACCAGCTCCTGTTCCGTGGTTTAGCGATTCTTCCAGTCGCGGTTCCGTTGTTTTAGTGCTATATGTCAAAGTTCTGGAGTAGTATTTCCATTTATGGAGCTTTTGAATTATTCGTGACTTCCATATAGGGAATGCTACTCCAGAACTTTGACCTGTAGCACTAAAACCACGGAACCGGACCTGGTGGATCCAATATGGCCGCGAGTTAGTGACAGGGCGTACCTGTGCATATGGTTTTGTGGGCTGGTGTTGTCTAATATGGCCATACGTGACAATTATTTACAACAATGTGTTTTGTGTACCCAGCTTGACATTTTCTGTGTTCAGCACACATTTTCATGGCGGGGAATCACCTGGTTTCGACTTGATGAGTATTAATCATTCAAAATGGCCGATGCAATCACAAACGTGATCAGAAACGAGGGAAAAGTTAATAAACTAGGATGTGACATATTACTTGTAGTATTTTGGCTGCTAGGGGCATATTCTGCCGATTCCGCAAGTAACAAACTCCAGACAGTTGCTAAACAAGTCACGTGACAATTCACCAAAAAAAACATACACGCCACCAGATTTGAGCTCTTCGCTATAGAAACTAGAATGCACTCAGAGAGATGCCAACGTGCGCAAAAATGTAATAAACAATAATTAAAAAAATAATTTCACTGTATTTTACTTAATTTATTTAATTTAATTTAATGTTAGCAAAAAAAGACAATTACCATTTCTCATTTCATCACAGATAAAAGGCAAATTACAATATTAATCATTTAAGTAATTAAAACCAATTCCATGTTGCCGAAAGGATGAGACTTTAATATGGATTACATTTTTTTCAGCGGCATATTTTCATTTTCATTTTCCGATAGTCAAAGTTGACCAAAGGAGCAATTATAAGAAATAATTAATACCATTTGTGTAAATATTGATAGCAGCCAATATTCAACAATAAATATCAATAATTAATCAATAATTAATCAATAATTAATCAATAACGATCATTTTATGTAATAATAAACTCTTCAAACGGTGTTTGTGTCAACAAATGCGTTTTGTTTTGTGTTACGTCATTCGTCGTATTTGACCCGGAACTCGGCTGAAGGTTAGGCTATCCAGCCTATTGCGTCGAATTACGAAATCGCGTTTTGAATGTCTCTCTTTTCCCGCACGATAAAAAGAGGTCTTCGCACGAACCAAAAAATGATAAAACTTCCCAATTATAAGTAAAAATACCCAAATGAAGGAGTCTATGTCATATGTAGGTCTATGTAGGTCCCGAGGGAGTCTATAGACTCTTTGGTGTAGAGTTCTGATGGAGAAAATGTAGGTCGATCTATTTTTGTCATAACTCTGACGTATTTTGACCTGGGAGAAAAAATCGAAATCGAGGCTCACTACGAGCATGCCAGTTTTAAATATAGAAACAGGGAATCCGGACAAATGGCGATATCGGCGACAAACAAATAATCGAAAACAACACATAAGATAAACATAGCAAAAACGCGGCACAGTAAAAATGTCAGAACGCCACGAGGTTTTACGTCGTTTTTGGTGACGTCATGGAGTGAAACGGAGTAGGGTGACACCAAGCTACGTACGAATCTGTCTGATCGCCATACTGTTGCGCGAGCGCACGTAAATATAGAGAAAAAAATTATTTGACGTAATAATTCAACTGCGTCTAAGGTATAAGCACAAACGCGCTCTTCGCGCGCTTGTGGTTGCTAATATTTTAGAATGTCAAGATGACCCCAGGGTAAAGCTAGAATAAACACGATTGGAAAATATATTCCCAGAGCGTGACGTGTCATAATAAAGTGACATCCTCTTAGCATGTTCTATGGACTGACAATGTCCCATTTTATTGGCAACGGAGACATAAATGGAGAAAAATGAGCCTAATGTCCTTTTGCTGATGTTTTACCTCCGAAATATGCTATCAATAAGGTAATGGAAGACGACCAGACTGGTGATATTTATCCCACGGAGAACCATTAGACATCTAATTGATAACACCGCGTAGACGGTCTCATCGGTCGGAGGAGTATCGGTTGCTAATGGGCAATACATGTATATACCATTTGTGCATTGTTTCAATGTTGACATTATTATACAGCAACCCTTACCTGTGTGTACGGGTTGGTAAACAATTGTTTTTATCGATATAATGCAATAACCCTTTACCGTATATGGGCCACAACATATTCTCTTGAAAATAGGTTCACATTGAACCTAAATATTGCCAAAGGTTCATATTGGACTTATCTAATTCTGAACTAATCCGATAGCTATAGTGAGCTTATGTCAGTTATTCCGTTGGTTTAAACATTGTTTATTTCCCATCAGATTTATAATTGCATGAACAGTTTATACATGAGTTGACAAAGTAACAGAATGACAGTGGTAGATGATTTATGAATATAATTGTATCTGATGAGAGGGGAGAACAACAGTAAGCACGTGGCTTGGGCCCTGTAAAATATTTCAAATTTGTATATGCGTTTTGTCTTTTAGATTCAGGGCTCGGCAGTAGATAGACATTATAAATCGGTTTGATTCGTGTACTGTGAGTACAAAGGTATGATTTGCAAGTTATTCCGTTGGATCGCGCGGGTCAGAATGAAAACACAGTATAACTGTAAATAGGCTTGTTTTGGACATATCACTCCAATAGGGCCACACTGAACTCATTTCGTTTTGAAATACGTTCATATTCGACATATTTCGACCTCTAAATAGGTTAATATTGAGCTTATGATCCAGTCTTCAAAATTGTGCATCCTGTTCGAAACCCGCTATGGACCAATGCATGCATGTAGGCAAGTCGAAATTGTCAATGCAATTAACGATGAAATATAATGTGAGAGTATCAACTTCAGTGTTCCACATTGGGGAATAGAATATTTCGGGGAAATGCAACTGGTATATCACTTAATTTAGTTAATTATATTGTTTTGACAATTCAAGGATACGTGATATTGAACTTGGAATCAAATGAACGCTTGATGTTGATTGAACTGTTTGCATACATTGTAAAATATTGTGTTCTTGTCACATTTAATAATTCCTTCACCCAGAGGGGTATTCATTCAAAAAGATTGCAAACACAGGGTAAACAAAAATCCGCTAACTAACCACTTTCCCCCGGCCGCCGGGGCCCACCCTCAGCGCAATGTTTTTATTTTATTTTGTTCAGACCAACATTTTGAGACACACACCTACAAATGAGAGAATAAATCTGATTAAATAAAAACAAAATCATATCAATCTGGTACTTTCCAACGACATCATATTCCGATATATTCTTACAAACCCAAAAACAGAGGAATTGTACCAAACTGATCACAAGCATGCAAGATTATAAATGTCAAAACTAAAACCGTGCCCACGAATTGACAATGGTAGCTGACGGGTGAGTATGGTATTATTTTGCCAACATTATTCAAGTGTGCTCATCAATAAACTTCAAGTGACATTCAATGGACTATGGGCAGTGTGCGTCTGTATTGCTTAGACATGGGTGGCCATCATAATGTTTTCATATCCACTGGCTGTCGCGAAAGGCTCAGAGAGGAGGTGATATTTGCAAAATAAATTTGTTATAAACTTTACTTTGTTGGCAATCTTATGTCACATTTTGTCACTCAAATTGAGTATATGTGGGAGAGGTGGTCAGTATGTCAGTAAGCCTACATGCTTACTGAATTGAATATCAACTCGCAGATTGTTTGTAGTTGAACTGAAGCTGAATTGACTTTCTCAGTCTTCTCTTTTCTTCCGATTATGGTGTTCTCCTTTTGCCTGTGATGTTGACTCCGGACTGACCAGAAGACCCCCATGCTTATTCGAACCAGCTGTGAGTTTATGCTTACATATATCTATTTATACCGCCATCGTCGGCACCCAAGGGGCCTGGCACCTGAATCAATATGACCGTACAGAATTTCCGTCCATTCTGGCTACGTGTCTGATACAGGCACTCTCATGCGGCAGCGTAGATGGGAGGCTCAAAGGCCACGGTCTTGGGCAGCATAGGCGGTACGAGTTTCACTATACTGTATAGCAGCAGGCTGCGGATAACAGAAGTTTGGTATACTGTATACTGGTATTTCTGATCAGTTTGTTGTTGCTCCAGACCCGTTCTTGGCAATTTTTGTTGTTGATTTCAACACATGTTATACAATGTACATGAAGTTATCTACACCGAGGATGGTTTTGTCAATGCCGATAGATGGTGGAACCTCTGTATCTTTGCTGATGTTTTTGGTTCCTTTGTGCTAATAATCAATGATATATTGTAATTGTGTTTCAAAATGGGACAATAGAGCAGAATAGTCTTCTACGACGATCATTACCCGGATAAGAAACTTGCGCAATTTTGTTTTTGCTCGGAGTCTGGCGAGGTTGAACAACTTGTCGTCTGACCTGGTGTGAAGGATGATTCGTCATGGAAAATAGTGTGCCAAATAGCGTCTGTTCCAGTTCGGGGCCTTGTGTTACTCGGCTACATATATTGAATTTTGTTCCGCTGTTGAACCATTGGAGTTGACGGTACGTTTCATGTTACTATATGAAATATGATCCCCAACAGTCCAGTGGGCAGCCAATCTTGTTTAACAATTTCATCAGTCCAGCTCTGCTACATGTGACAAGTTCAAACGCCTTCGCGATATCATCGAAAGACATCCACTGTGGTCGTTGTTGTTCTCTGTCCTTGGCTGAGATATGTCTCAGAGCAAATATGACTGTAGCTGATCTCTCCATTCTGAAGCCGCAATGGAAATCAGGACAGAACCTGGATGCTGGAGTCTAGTAAAGGTGACTCGGGCGAAAACATCATGCAATGCTTAGTAGGGAGAATGAAGCCTCTCTAGTTGTTGTATGTCATCGCTTCCATGTGCCTTTCCAGTTCACACTGTATGTAAGTTGTGGATGATTTGCGTTTTGTTGACGTCATTGTTTCCATAGCGATCCATTATTTATCGAAACAATCAGCGTTATTGCTTTGCGATTCTCACATGCGCCAAGTGCAGCAATGAAAGCGACGCGGCGCATGTTTTTCCCATATATAGGACCCGTTCCGATCCTCTGCATGGTTGTTCGACATGCTGGATCACTAACATTTCAGATGTTGATTCGGGACTTTCCGTGTGGATTTTTCGTGGATCAACTTTGATGTTACTGCACAAAAGTGAGTGGTCAGTTGTTACAGTCAGCGCTGTGGTGGGTTCTGGTCGTGTGAACATTATTAACCAGATATTGTGATTATAAGATTACAGTGATGCCAGAACTTGTATCTTTGATGGTAACACAGAGGTGATAGTGGCAAAAGCAGCCACTGTCCTTTTCCATTCACCCTGCCTACTCCGACGTTTTCCAAGCAGGATAGCCATCAGATGTTGTCGTTTCATATACTCGCTTCGAGTATCGAATAATGCATATATGTTCATGCTTGGCAACTTTCTTGACTCTATATATATCCAGTAGATCGTAAATATACATATGCCGTCAGATGATGATATATGTTGGGGCATATGAGCAGATCGTGATTAAAGGTCCCTTGGGTGTGACCATCTGCATATACATGAGGTTGAATCATGCCGATTATGCTGTTGTTAACAGCAAAACTAACGCCATGTTCACGAGCCTCATCTTGGGGCTTTCCTTGTCAGAAAATAGTGTATTGTCTGAAGGTCTTGTCTCATGGAGGGAAGCTATGTCCACATTCAGTCTAAGAAATGTTATGTCGATGACGGCTGTATGGCGTGAATTATCGATGTCTTGGGTGTCATCTGGAAGGCCAGTCAGCATGGAGTTGACAGTCAGCATGGAGTTGACAGTCCATGCGAAGTACTGGGAACTTCGATTTGTTTCTTATAGATTTATCTGGTGGAATTAACAACATGCTTGTCGAGGGTCAGTTCTTTAAGCCTTATACACCAACTCAAACAGGCAGGTCGTGGCGGGACATCACACAATTGGCTGGGTGCTACCCATCTCATGCGGGCGGTAGTGGATGAATGAGATCCTAGAATCTCTCCCACCGACGGAAGCAACCCCTGGCGCTTGTTCAATTGTCTGCCAACAGCCAGCGGCGATCAATCCGGATTTTAGTTTAAACAGTATTTATTCCATGAATAATACAACAATAGAAATTACACCAGTATGTCATAGTATATAACGTCATGAACCGGATTAGACATCAAGCGTGTGGGCTTATGTGAGTCGTTTCCAGGAATCAGTTTATATCCATCCCACTTAGCGAGAGAGTAATGGTCGGCTTTATATGACGTAATATATACCATTTTAATTAAGATATGACCGTCGTTTCATGTAGCTGTTTATTGCTCTCGCGAGACTGGATGTGTCAACGTGTCAGATAATGGCATTGTGTAACTGTTTATATAACATAAGGAAGAAATATATTGGCTAGGTTCACTGGGTTTTCTGTATTGGCTCAGAGATGTAGACTTATATTTTGAGTTGCAAAGACGACCAATAGATTCACTTCTTTCCACTTCATTCATTAACTTGGCAATATCTATATTTGCGAATGTCTGTCTGTGTTCTATAGAAATTCACGGGGGACCATCTATATGGAACCAAAGGGGTCTAACTTTGGTAACTTTTTTAACGAGGAAGATAATGGAGCGGGTTAGACTTTTCTAAAGTCAAACTTTTGCTGTCAGGGGCAGAAAATGGGGAGGTGCAGCAAAAACTGTCGTCGCTGATTTCCTCCAATCTTATACATAATCATCTCCATGATATGAGGATTCTAACGATGTGGTTTAAAGATGTCAACAGTGGCGCCGTTCGAGTCAGGGTGCACGGAAGGGGAAACGGGCACCACAATTGATAACATTATTTTAGCCCCGATTTCCACCGCAATGATACACATTCTTCTCCATGATATGAGGAATTTAATGGTGTTGATTAAAGAAGTCAAAAGTGGCGCCGTTCGAGCCAGGGGTGCACGGAAGGGGAGCAGGGCACAGCATTTGATAACACTATTTTAGCGCCGATTTCCACCACATTGATACAAATTATTCTCCATCATTCGAGGAATCTATTCGTGTGTTTCAAAGACGCCAAATTTGTGCCGCTTGGTGAGTCATTGGGGGGGGGGGGGGCATTAAATATTTGATAAGAATGTGTTTAGTCGAGATTACCACAAAACGTATACATAATCATCTCCATGCAATCAGGAGTCTAATGGTGTTGCTTTAAGTTGTCAAGAGTAGTGGCGTCATTCGAGTCAAGGTGCACTGAAGGGGAGAGGGGCACCACAACGGATACAGTCATTTTTAACGCCGATGTGCACCAAATTGATACACATTCTTCTACATGATACGAAGATTCTAACCAGAGGGTTTAAAGACGACACATTGTGCCGTTTGGATGAGAGATGGGGGTGGCACTAAATTTGATAATAATTTGTTTAGTCGCTGATTGCAACCAAACACATATCTAATCATTTCCATGATATCTGGAGTCTAATGGTGTGGTTTAAAGATATCAAAAGTGGCGCCGTTCGAGTCAGGTGCACGAAGGAGCCCGGGAGAGGGACGCAAAATTTGATAAAAAACAAATCTGGTTTAGCGCCGATTTCCACCAAATTGATACATGATCTTTTCCATGATATTTAATGATAAATCTAATCGTGTAATATTGCGCCAAATTGGTGCAATTTGGATGAGAGAGAGTGGCACTAAATCTGATTAGAATTTGTTTAGTCGCAGATTACCACCAAACGTATATATATTCATCGCCATGATATAGAAGTCTAATAGAGTAGCTCAAAGCTGTTAAAAGTGGCGTTATTCGAGTTAGATGTGCACGGAAGGGGGAGAGGGGCACCAACATTTATAAACATAATTTTAACGCCGATTTCCACCAAATTGATACACATTCTTCTCCATGAAATGAGGAATCTAATGTTGTGGTATACAGATGTCAAAATTCATACACGTTCTTCTCCAATGATACGAGAAGTCAAATCGTTTGTTTTAAAGACGCCACATTTAGTGCCTATATTTTCGAATGTTTGTCTGTGTTCTATATAACTTCACAGTGAAACTTCTAGAAAGCACCCAAGGGGGTCTAACAGGGGTAACTTTTTACGAGGAAGATAAGGATGCGGGTTAAAATTTTCTAAAGTGACACTGTTGGTGTCGGTGGCAGTAAACGGGGAGAGGCAGCAAAAATTATTTCTGTCACCGATTTGCACCAACATTATACATAATCATCTCCATGCTATGGCGCCGTTCGAGTCAGGGGTGCATGAGGCGGAGAGTGTCACCAAAATTGATTATAATAACCTATTCTTACCATCGAATTCCACCAAATTGATACATATTCTTCTCCGTGATACGAGGAAACTAATCGTTTGATTTAAAGATGCCAAGTTGGTGCCGTTTGGGGTGAGAGATGTGGACACTAAATGTGATAGGAATTTGTTTTGTTGCCGATTGCCACCAAACTTATACATACATAATTCAGAGTCTCTCCCATTCAAGATATTTTCCAAAAGGTACAATTTGTCAAGAGGTGTGGAAATTTATAGAAGACCTGTTCAACAGTATTAGTCACAGTGTGCAATCGAATATAATTTCTTCTGAGATAAAATACAACATAGTCAGTAATACACGACTTTGCAGGATCCTCCAATACTGGCATCTGACAAGGGTGCATCTGTCCGTAACAGGGGGTTTCTTTCATTTTATCAGAACAGACTCATAGCTTAACATACACAACGTAAGATCTCGCTCTTTGTCGTGCACGTGTAGCTATTACATTGCAAAATTTATTTTAAAATAAGAATAATTAGCCAGAATAGTACCATGAACAGATGAACACGGCTGTATCTTCATGGAGATATTATAACCAGGTGACCTCAACATCTTACGTCGCATCAGTGCTATAATGTCGTAACCCACATTTTCAACTTTTCGTGAAAGTTTTCAGACAACATTTCTCCTAATGTTGACAAAGCATGACGTATTGTTGTATTTATCCAATGAAAATTGATATTAGCTGTCCATTGAACCACATATTTTGTCTGTTTACTCCCTCGTTTTCTTTTAAAAAGCAATAACTTGTTTGGAGATACGACCTTTTGCGTACGCCAACGACGATTGGTGTCCGTGCTATAAGGAAGTTGTGCTAATAAATACAGATTAAGCTAAATATGGTGGTAATCGCATGTGTCTATGAACTAAAAAGTGCCTATTCTACATTATGAATATTCACTCATGTGCATCATTATACAGAAATTTGTGGAACTATCACAAAATTTAAATCACCAAATGATCACGTGACTAACATGGAGATACGACCATATAGCACACATATGAGAATTTACAAACACAAAACAGAAGTCACGTGGACAACCTGAAGCTGTTGGACATACGACCTTATAGCACGAATAATTGTGAAGATCGCTGGAGATACGACATTTGTGTCACTGGTTTGTGAGAATATTTGCCATCCAATGCAAAAACAGTTTGGCCCATCGGATTGGATTTTTTCTCACGATTCGAATGATATCAAATACTCATTTCCCGCCAAAATGGAGTTACGACATTATAGCACTGATGCGACACTTAGATTGATTTATATATCTACATACATTCAACCACGCGTCGAACTTTGTAAATAAATAAATAAAAAATACTTCTTTATTGGTGGGGCGAATTAATCGCGATAAACAAATGACAATCATTCCGACAATGTGGTCTATGTGCTACTTATAATCCATGTATAAGAATGACGTCTTGTGATGCCATTTGGATATATAATTTATGTGAATACATGTAACACTTTGAGCATGAGTATCCTCTATCCCCACCAGATATCAACAGCAGAGGGTTTCACCGTTTCACATCACTTTAACCTGGGCAACGCCCGGTATCCATGCTAGTTCTTAATACATTATATGTTAAATACATATAAGTGAGACATAAGTGGTTTTTTTCATTATATTTATTTTATATAAATAATAATTACGCATCACGTTCGAAAGAGTTTCATATGATTGGGGGTTGTTGTTGCTATAGTGAAAAGTTTGATGGGGAGAGATAGATCAACAGTAATAATAATGATAGTACGGTGTAAGTCTGAGTTAAGAATAAGAAGGAGGGAGCTCAGATTAGTTGTCACAGCTGGGATTTAGGAGTTTTTATAATGAGTTGTTAAGGTTTTTGGATAACTGATTGACATCGTACCAACGAACTGAGCGGCATTAGTACTCGCACGAGTTATTGCTATATATTCATGGTTCTCGTTAGTCTGATAATATTGGGTCATGAAAAGTGGCGATGTACACACTTATAGTTTGCGAAACACTTTGCCTAGGGATGTATTACTTCTCTGAAAATATTTGTGTCGGGTGTTAAATCAGGGGACCCATAAAGAATCTTGTGGGTTGTTAAGTTACATGTATCATTTAATGACTGGAAAAGTGAGTTCCTTTCGGACGTATTATCTATCGCAGACCATGAGGGTTTACTGCCGTTGCCTTATTCTCTCCCGGGATTCACATATTGAAGTTGAACTATTTAACCCATAGTTTAGGGAGTATGTGGGTCTGCATGCGTTAGCTATATTGTCAAACTAATTGATATACCTGGATAACAAAATATTAGTTGGTGTAAACAGTATTTATTCTATTAACTATTATATCAATTGAGATATAACAAATATACAATAATTGATGTTTTCATGGAACTTATTCGACAGTAAGCTTTATGCTTATATTAGTCGTTTCTGAGATCATTGCATAACACCCCATTCCGCGAGAAAGTAAATCGAGAAATCGACATATCAACTAGTTTTAAAAACGCTAATTCACATGAATAGGATGAGTTAAATCGAAGCACGACGCGTCAAGAAACCTTGCAAACAGTTGATATATTTTCGTTATTGCATAACTCTGGTGTCATTGTTAGCGTTGTCCTAAATCGTCAATGTTTATAAATTAGAAATTTATGTATCAAGCAATAAATATGTAATTATAGTATATTATTTGGGAACTAATTAGACGCGTGTAGTCACAAAACCAAACATTGCGCACGATTGCAACGTGTCTTAATTTGTATGACCCACATATGTGACACATAACTAATGAATTGACTATAATGAGAAACCAAACCAAACCAAACAACCGCCATACCTGCTTTATATATCATGCATAAGTAACGTTATGTTTATGTAATGGATGGTACAACACCAATACAATTTGAAAAAAATATATAACTGATATAAATGTCGTGAACCATTTATTCATGTACAATGTAAGCGGTAAAACTCGACACCCAATATATATAACGGACGTTGTTCTTTCTTGCTCATTTTATTCCACTTTTCTGACTGATTCTGAAACAGCCTTTACAGCAGAATGCTCTGCCTGTCATTAGCTTGATTATGTCAGCTTCCGGCGGGCGGGACATGCTACCTCGTATCGTTGACTTAAGTTTCATCGGGCATCCAATTTTACTCACACATATGGGTCACACAAAGCCATAGCACGTCCACCGCGCGTGCATGCTTAAAACTGAAACGAAGTCTAAGACGTAAAATGCTATAACCAACACCAACAGCAGAGGATCCACATATTCTGCTGCTGAGTACCAAAATCTCATCCATGCATAGAGCGCTGGATAATATACCTAACTCCACTGAACTCAGAGCAAGATGCGAAGCAATGACTCCAGTGCTCAACAAACAACAAAAACAACATCATCATCCAACAGGAAAAACAAAAAGAAGAAGTGACAAAAAATAGATCATTTTCACCATCACATTCACCATGTCATGCGCTATGCCATACCATATGCATGCATGACCCCACAACATTTCAAAGTGGGTTGTATAGGGGAGGCGTTCCGCCCTTCCAAATCTTCCCGGGTCACTCCCAAATCCCCAATAAAAAAGATGTAAAATGCGACACGAATGTTTAAAATAGCATTTCCTTTGCGGATATTGACATGTGGTTCGCGCGCCATGCTGTAGTGAACTATTACATCCTCCTTTTTCGCCAATTATTTTCGAAGAACAAGTACTTAGTCATTCAGAAAATATAAACAGTTATCCCTGGGCCTATCTATTATAGATGCCAGAGCCCAACGGAAAAATGGTGTCTAGGAAATTATCGACACATTCAAAGCACGGCCTCGAGTGTATGCGTTACACAGGGAGTACAATTGCAACAGCAAATTTTATGTCTTGTTATTAAATTGGTTATTATATGACAACTAATTCACTAGTCCATTAATACATGTAAAGTGTTTTGGAGGTGTTCCAAATATCATAACGTCATTGAACCCTTCGTCTATATATAATCATACTTTATTCAGGAACCAGTTGCATTGACTATTGTGTCAGAAATTTGAACAATTACGAGAAAACTACATTCCGAAGGCATGTTATGGCCAGCTCTAATATAGTAAACAATTTGGCGTTCTTTATAAATCTCGGGTTGCAAAAAAAATCTCACAAAAACAGGGGGGGGGTCAACTGTGTATAAGGGGTGGTGGGTGTTCAAAGGTTCCCAAAGGCAATTATTTCCCAACTAAACATGTTTTTCCTCCATAGTTATTATTAGTTATTTCCTTAAAGCTGAGAAATAATGCCAGTTAACACCCATACAGCTTGGAGACTATCAGTACTTAGTAACTTGTTAAAATGGCTGTCACTCTAGGTCACACTAGACTTAAAACAAAATAAGTGTGGGTCAGTGGTCTAAATCAGAAATATATTGTACTGGTATATTATTTAAAACAGTGCTGTCAATAATGCATCAGTCGGTATCAATGTTAAATGATCATGATGAGCCATTATTTATGTGAAATTATGTTTGAAATCTTGTTTCTTCCTAGACGATCATATGTGATTCAGATTACAAAAATAGTTTTCTTAAATTTTAGAGATATTACTCAACTTGGAATTTATTTCGCGCTGGGACAACCCCCTAATGTGAAGTAGGTTATTGAGGAACAGGTATTAACAAAGAAATATATTCCCTACTTTGTTTGTAAGAACTGTCAGAACATCAGAATGTTCCCAGGATTTGTACTGGTGACATATGGTCTATCTATAGGGGCAAATCTAGAGTAGTTATTCATGGAATGATCTAGCAAACACCATACTCTTTAGAAATACATATTAATACAAGAATAATGTTACAATTATCAAACTATCAGAACTATGATTTATGGAGGGGCCATAGCCGTACGGACCAGGGGGTGTGAGAGCTGCAGCCCCCCAAAATGTTTTGAAAGCTAAAAATTCGGAAAATTTCCGGGAAAATTGGAGATATTTTCGCTCGAGGAGGAAATTTGTTTTTACATTTCTGCCCAAATTCTACACATTAAAGGTTAATTTGAATCTAGTTTGTTAAATAGTTCTGTGTATATACAAGGTACATTATACAAAACTGAGTTGCAGCCATGAATATATCATGTAAAACAATTCTGACAAAAAGTCTCAGCCCCCATAAAACATAGGCTGTCCGTACGGCTATGGAGGCGACTAAAATTGCGATCAAATAACACTGCGTTTGTTTGAAGGCTTCCGCTGTGTTATTAGTGGTGAGTTCAGGCTGTTATCGTTAACAGACCGCCGTCATAAAATAATTTAATAGTTACATTTTCATCCATCACGACGAACCATGTACACATTGAGCCACGTGACGTAACACGATAGCGTTATAACCACACCCACGGGAATATTTGGACTGAGAGCAGAAGGTTCGAAACCACTTAAAGTCTCTGTCAATATGACAGTTCTGTTTGAATTATTCACTCGAAGTCATGTGCCGCCAGCTACTTTTATGGAAGAGGAATATTAGAACTGTCGATATCAATTAATTACTCATTTGTAGGTTCAATATCTGAGCGATTTGTTACCATACAAATCTCCGGAAGTACCTGTCCAAGAAGATGTTCTCTCACCGACGCGTAGTCCAAGTCTTCTCGTACTAAAACTAGCTAAGATTTTGGGATGGAGATGCTAGTATTTAGTCCGAGTTCCAGGCCCATGCATTCCTATGACACGACTTAAGCGTTAGTGACCCGCTCAAATAAAACCCACAATTATATGAAATAAAATATCACAATTGCTACAATAAACGGATAGTTTCCGCAGAAGACATGCTATTTGATCTGAAACCCACATCGGTTGTGAATTGAAAGCGGTAATTTAATGTGAAAAGAAATATTTGCCGCAGTGTTTACATATTTTTTAAAGTATGCGAACTCAGTTGACCCAGCGATGTATATATGGGTTTATATAGAAGGTGAGAAAAACCTACCTCTTACCATCTATACATCAGTCCGTTCCAGTGCTGCACTTGATAAAACTATATCAAATTAGTCGAAACGTCGCCATTAACACTACATCAAATCTGACCCTCAATGATGTATGTGTGAATATCACGAATGGTAACTCTGAAATGCGATGTCAGGTGCAACGCTGGAACGGACTGGTGTATAGATGGTAAGAGGTAGGTTTTTCTCACCTTCTATATAATCTCATTTACGTCCATGGTTGACCTTGCGAACTGCGTTCGGCATTTTCCGGTGAAAATATTCCGTAGATTTTCAATCAACCACGCACGATGAATTCTCCATTGTAATCGTAATTATACGTGACAATAAATAAATAAATACATAGATTAAATACATATTGAAGATATAAATGTAATACATTAAATAAATTACGGGAATTACAACCATCTCACAGTTTAAAACAGTGTAAACACAATGAGCATTAGAATATCATGGGGGCCGCCATTTTGTTTGTATCGAAATTCGTCTCGGCCAAAACAAACACCGGACAATGCCGAAGTTCTTCGGAACCTGAGTTCGGCTTTCAGTTAAGTAAACAAACAGAAAAAACAACGATGTTTGTGGCAATCAACCGGAATATTCTATGTGTAATTTAACATTAAAGTTAGATTATTATACACCATTATGACCATAAGATGTCACTCTTTCCGATGTATATAGCATCATGTATTGCTTTGTTAGGTAAATCGAGTAAAATACACCACATATTCCCACCACTGATCCTGGGCGTAACTCGTGTCATGGGAATGCATGGGCCTGGAACTCGGACTAAATACTAGCATCTCCATCCCAAAATCTTAGCTAGTTTTAGTACGAGAAGACTTGGACTAACCGACGCGTTGATAGGATGGATAGGATAAAATGTCACTCATTGACACGAAATGAGAGGCCGGTTCGGCATCTCCAGTTTAAACCTGGTTTACGGAAGCTTCTATGTTTGAAACCCCCAATAGACAGCTAAAATCAAGGTTTAAACCCGAGACAACATGTCTCAGTGGCGCATTCGTCACCTCTGGCCCCCTTAGACTCGGTTTGGCTGGACCGCATAGTGGTATCGACATCGCTATCCCATGGAAACACACCATAGGAACCAGGGAGCTAAATGTGTTCCATGCAGGACGGGAAGTGGGTGTAACTGAAGAGTGATCTTCAGTATTCTTCACATGACACAGGTGGTACATTCTTAAAGGATGAAATCGTGTTTATTTGATTTGTACATGATATCTAACCAATTTAAACTGGTGAATGAATTGGGGAATGGATTTTCGTGAGTGTGGGAATTATTTAACTATCGCTGCGGTGCTTCTGGGTTTGTCCAGGTAAAATTATGTTGCAGGAAAGCCCCGTCGTACACATGGCGACATGGGCAGATATTTGAAAAAGTACACATGACCTATGGTTTTGCTTGCATTTTCAGGATAATCTTGTTTCAATCTAGCTGGGTAAACATCACTGAAATGGCTCACAGTCTTCATTTCTGTGAATTTGGCTGAAACCTTAACACTGTCGTCTATGGGAAACAATTTAGTTCCGTTATTCTTCACAACCAATCAACGCAATAATGGAGCGTCTGCTGAGGAAAGAATGGATATGTTGTCACAACGTTGTTTACATGCATAACTTTTAATTCTAAGATCGATGTCTGAAAAATGACAAAAAAACGCATTGTCGCTGTTGATAGATGAATATTTTGCCGGTATTAAAAACGAATTCAATTGAAGCAGGCATTTTTTTCCGATAACACTTCAATCTCGCGCCGACCGAGACTGGTGGGCAACTATTTTTCAGAAATGTATATGCACAGTAAACGTTTATGTATAAAACGTTACAACGTCGATCCCATCAACCGCAGAAATCTGTTCTAATAAAATAGCATAGCATCAGAGCGACCCACAATCGTCGGGCTTCAAATTAACCCTTTCTTTACTAAGTAGATTATCCCATCAGTTATAGAAGTATGTATTGGAATAGTCCATTATAGTCTATCATTTGGATATATGTTCAGAACAATAGGCAGGGGAGTGACATGCGAATAGAACATGTCATGATCTACTCGTCAATGATCATGAGTAATATGTATCGAAAGGGCGAAATCTCATTGTTGTTTGTTTTAGCACGATCAGGTCGATAAAAGGGTGACTGTCTGAACCATGTAACAATAAAGAGAGTTTGTGGAAAGTTGAAAAACATCAATATGTTCTGTCATTTTGGAAATTCTTACGAAAGAGATCATTTCCACACTATGTACATTTGCATAAATTGGACTTACAACTTAATTCTAAGTCTTCGAAAGCTCTTTCGAAAAGATAGATTTTCAACCCGGATTTTAAATCTTCGAATGGTAGTGGGAGTCTTAATGTATCCGCAGACGGTTCCGTAAGACAAGGCTTACTCCAAAAAAAGGCATGATATGAACATGTAACCAAACTGCATGTTTCGCCATTAGTCTAGTTTGTTGTATTTTGTGACCAACTCCCCAAAAACACTATAACTATACTTGCTTGAGGATTTGAAGATTCATTTTCCAAACGCGACTTATGTTTTTTAAATGTGCAATTTTTTGGCTTTGCCAAACGGCATTGAGCACGTTGCATATATATCGTATAAGGCACTCGGAGATTGCTAAAGTGCATCGGGACCGACGACAAATGTCAAAGCAACCGATATCACTGAACTGTGAAATGAGTTCCATTATTTGAAAAAAATACAGCAATAGCAATGGATTTGCAGTTATTTGTTGGAAATATCATTATTTATGTCAAGCTAGTGCTATAATTGACTGAATTATGTCACAAGAACGCTGATAAATCTAATTTCCCTGGGTCTGACACGTTGATTATCGACCTTGTGGGATATGAATTCACGAGATTAACTGATGTCATCATGCTAGCTCGCGGGGCTCTTGATTAGACTTGCATCACGTAAATGACACCGCGGAGACGCTATCTCTAGCTCAATGTCAGGTTTGATGAGATGTTTATTGTATCCTGGGATTATTTGCTTGCCTGGTAGATTAATCTAATCTGATGTACCAGTTTGCTTTGTGGCGTCTATAAATTACATTTCCTAAAAGTATGCGAAAGTTTCCGCCTCGTAGTTTTTGACCGACATTTAATACTGGTTTCCTGGTTATTCCTGATTTTGTAATCTTCTATTAATTAGGCACTCGACAGTTATAGCGTGACATCGTTCCTTAGGGGCCGTTCTAGATCATGCCATGAATCTAACGCCCGTATATATCATATTCCACCAGTATTAAACCTGGGACTAATACGTGTTATATTAGTCCCAGATTAAACCTTGTAAGGCTTGGATCTTTTTGAAGTTTTGACAGGGAACCTGGGAATATATTTATTTGTTATTAGTCGTTCCTTACTGCAGGAGAAGGTCCCAACTTGAAATTGCGCGATTTAAGTGACTTTGTTTTGCTTCTGTTTTGTGTCGCTTTCAATTATGGAATTTCTCCTGGGTAATTAATTCAATGTTTATTGTGATACGGTTTACAAAAGTCATAGAAAAACATGCAATCTCGAGCTGGGACTACCCCTAATGTGAATTAGATTATTGCGGAATACGTATTAAAGGCACGTGCGGCCTTAATTGTCGAAAATATTCATATTTGTTCCAAACACCGTAAACAGAAAAACATTAAAACGCATACAGTTCCGTTCATATATACCATGACCATCGCGTAAACAGCATGTTATCATAAAGACCTATACTATGTTTTACATAAGCAAGAGCCTGAGTGTGTTACAGAAGACAGCACAATTCTACTGGCTAATCACACACAAATGGCATAAACGCTCTTTATTAGTTCCATATAAGGTATTCACCAAGAAAGAACGCTCTTTATGTTTACCATAATAATATAAACAAACACCAGAAAAGTTACTTTTTATGCCTTTGTTTACATAACAATGGTCAAACATATGACCATAACATACTGTTGATGCGATTTTACTTATTTGTATACGGACAAAGTCTATCTACATTTTGATGTTCTTTCTGTTTGTGGCGGTTTTTGACGGGTGGAGATATTTTCACAGGATACCCACCGCCAAGGCCAACCGTGTCTTTAACAAAGAAACATATTCCATGCCTTGTTTGTTCAATGTTGTAAATTTCCCTGTCAGAACGGGTCAAAGCATCAAAACGTCCCCGGGGTTTGTTCTGGTGGAAGATGATCTCTACGGGCGTTAGCCAGAGTGGCGATTCATGATATGATGTAGGGCCGTTCTTAGAGTGCTTCCAGAAACTAGAAACATGGTTCTTGAGATTCATATTTAACCTAAACAAGACCACACCGGAAGTTTTCATTTACGGGGAGCTGGGAATTAAACCAATTTTGCTGACAACAAAGACAAAATTATTAATGTTCTGGAGCAGAATCCCCTGGCTAGAATTCGTAAATACTGAACTGAATAAACTGGGCATGTCATATACGTGGCGAAACCAAGCTGTTAGTAGCACAAAAACATTTGCAAATGCCATAAAAACCAGAGTTATGGACATCTATATATCAGACTGGTGAGCATCAATGGAAAAATCAAATAAATACGCATTGTATAGATGCATAAAGCCAAACTTCGGCAGACCAGGATACCTATCTCTCGATTATAACAATATCGTCCTGCCACTACTGAGATTCAGAACCAGAAACCACCGACTTCCGGTGGAAACCTGTTCTTGGACAAACACCCCATACTCAGAACGAAGATGCACCCTTTGTATGGAGGAACTCGGCGATGAATATCACCTTTTTATGAACTGCCCTCAGCTAATTGCCCTCAGAACGAAGTGTTTGGAAACCTACTATCACAACCGACCGAACACAATTAAATTGCAATACCTCTTCGATACAAATAACAGTAAGATCATAGTAAATCTATCAATATATATTAAAAAAAGGCCCAAACACTAATAATCCACTCTTGAGGCTCAACGAAAAATGTCCACCCTCATATAACATATGTACAGGGAATCGTCCCACATACATCATATGCCACAAATAAATATACCATAGTATTATCATACACATATTTATATCCACACATATGAACATCTACATACATATGTACAGGTACGCCCGCACCCTCGATGATATTCATACATGTGTATTTATAGTAATAAATACTTTCTTCTGTGTATTCCCCCATATTTGATATGTATTTATATTATTCTTTCATTTGTAAATGAGGACAATATACATGTAGTACTCATGAATGTCAAATTAGACGATGAGTTTATAATAATAAATTGAATTGAATTGAATTGTTATAGAGAACACGTCGTCGTTCTTCTTTGGACGCCCGCTGCAGATGATTTATAATGAGCATCCACAAGTTTGTTGTTGAAGCAGTACCAGTCAGTGACAAGTGGCAGGAGATCGTTAGTCAACATGATTCGAAGCCTCCTGACTAATATTTGTGTCCTTTGATTATGTCGAGTTATATGTCAAAATATAGGAGATGTTATGACCAGTAAGCCAATCGGGTGACACCCTTGGATATATGAAACACTTTGTGAATGTGTGATAAATATGGAAGTTGGTGGGGTTTTTTTGTTTTTGTTTTTGGTCATGAGTCTACGGAAGCACAGTAGCGCCACAAATAAAATAATAATTACGGCGTTTAAACGCCCTAATTACGGCGTTTAAACGCCCTAATGCGACATATGTGGAATGACTAGTGGACCTTCGGACTGAACCTTCGGACTACTGAACCCTACCCGATCAATGTCTGAACAGAATGAGGTCCCCTAGCAGAGGGTGAATTTGGTGATGCTAGCCGCTAGCCGCTATGCGGGTATTATCTCTAAATTCACCCTCTGGGGACCTCATTCTGCAAATGTCAGGCACCTTATTTCCGGGCTTGATACCACCACTGGTATATGCGTTGGTTTGGGTGCAATGTGTCTAACCGTGAAACATGTGGTCCCCTGCTATAATCATATACCCTTCGCTATGTGCATGTTCGACTACATGAGGGAGTTTTGAGTGCATTCTAGTTCATTTTGGATTTTCGGAGAATCGGGCCTTCGGAGAATCGGGCCTTCGGAGTTATGGGCTTTCGGGGAATCGTGCTTTCGGAGAATCGGGCCTTCGGAATTATGGGGTTTCGGAGAATCGGGCCTTCGGAGTTATGGGCTTTCCAGGGCTGGCATTATCAGAAATCCGGGCGGGCTAAGACCAGCCCTCCTCAATCAGCCTAGGTGGGCTATAGCCCTCCTCAGTGAATGATGTCATAGCATGGACATTTTAGCCAACTACAGCGAAATCACATTCACGACAATGGAAATAGTCATTATCTGAACTAAACTGCGTTAATACATTTTACAAAGGCAGCCATTCCAAAATGTACCTCACCCCATAGACTTTACCCACCCGAATACAGGCCATCGGTTATAGCGTGATAGAGCCAGAAACATTAATCGTGAGTCACTACTCATATAATGCAGTGGTCTTGTTATTGTGTTTGATGCACCAACTAATGGCTAAAATCCCTAAGCACCCCTAAATTACTATTTCTTTGACTTCGGGTGTAAAAAATAATTGATTCGAGTCGACGAACCTACCCATCAACGCTCAGAGTGATCAGATATCAACTTTTGAAGTTGTTTTACATCTATTGTTTGTGGCACAGAACACGCCGTCAAAAGGATGTTCTCAGTCAAAATTGCGTTAGTATTACCATTTATTTTTAGTTATCCACCTTCGTCCGTTTGAATAAGTGTTTCTGTGGCAATTATCAGTACACATCTCGAGAAAATTACAAACTTCAAAATCAATATCTCATCACTCTGAGCTTTGATGGATGGGTTCCTCGACTCGAATCAAACATGTTTTACCCCTGAAGCCAAAGAAATAGTAATTTAGGGGTGCTTAATCGGATTGAGTACCATTAATAAGATTAAATGACTGTCTACATTTTAGCCATTAGTTGGTGCATCAAACACAACAAGCCGTCGGAGACGGCGGTATCCCCCGCCGAAATGTGCAGTTGGGGAAGTGCATTCTCAATAAAGTTTACGTTCCCAGTACGTGGTAAATAAGAGGTGGGATTTTGTCAAAAAGGCTCGCGAACTCATTTTAGGTACTAGTCATGGGAACAAATATACCAAAACTCTTTTAAATCCGTTGATATAAATTTTGAGCAAAATTTAAAAAATATATATATTTGATAAAATATACCTCAATATCTCCATAACCATGCATAAATATTCTTAGAATGACATTTTACTTCTTGACAGCCCATATCACATGGTGGTCTGTGTACAGAACTGGAAAAGCATGTGTGTCCATTTTAATATTAGAGAGAAGTAGGTCGAGTGTTCCTTCAAGTATATGTGTCGGCTGCACAACAGATTGATGTATTTTGAAGATGTTTTCAAGTTGAGACACATATTTCTCCTGATGGATGTTGAAATTGAAATCACCAGTGCAGATTATTGTAACAAATTTTAAAAAGTCCAATAACTCTGCTTAAAATAACCGGCCGGACCTGGTTTGCGAACTCATTCTAGATACAGGTCATGTGAACTCATTTACCGAATATCTCTGAAATCCATTGAGATTTGTAGAAATGAGCCCTGTGACGTCGTCCATTTGCACACACAAAAATAAACAATGTCCAATAACTCTGCTTAAAATATCCTGCCGGACCTGGTTTTCGAACTCGTTCTAGATACTGATCATGTGAACACAAATAACAAAAATCTTTGAAATCCGTTGACATTTGTGGAAATGAGCCCTGTGACGTTGTCTATATGCTATTTGGTAAATAATAAACAAAGTCCAATAACTCCGGTAAAAATAACCGGCCGGACCTGGCATGCGAACTCATTCTAGGTAATGGTCAGGTGAACTCATATACCAAATATCTTTGAAATCCATAGAGATTTGTGGAAATGAGCCCTGTGACGTCGTCTATATGCTATTTGGTAAATTCAACAAAAATAATAAACAAAGTCCAATAACTCTGGTAAAAATATCCTGCCGGACCTGGCTTGAGAACGCATTCTAGGTAACGGTCAGTTGAACTCATATACCAAATATCTTTGAAATCCGTAGACATTTGTTCAAGTTCTGACTCGATCAAATTCGGGACAGACGGACGGACGGACGGACAGACGGACGGACGGAACCCATTCCTATATCATCCGCAAATTTTCAATTTGGCGGGGGATAATAACAAGAGCACTGCATTGTATGAGTAGTGACTCACGATTAATGTTTCTGACTCTATCACGCTATAACCGATGGCCTTTATTCGGGTAGGTAATGTCTATGGGGTGAGGTACATTTTGGAATGGCTCCCTTTGTAAAATGTATTAACGCAGTTTAGTTCAGATAATGACTATTTCCATTGTCGTGAATGTGATTTCGCTGTAGTTGGCTAAAATGTCCATGCTATGACATCATTCACTGAGGAGGGCTATAGCCCACCTAGGCTGATTGAGGAGGGCTGGTCTTAGCCCGCCCGGATTTCTGAGAATGCCAGCCCTGGAAAGACCATAACTCCGAAGGCCCGATTCTCCGAAACCCCATAATTCCGAAGGCCCGATTCTCCGAAAGCCCGATTCTCCGAAAGCCCATAACTCCGAAGGCCCGATTCTCCGAAAATCCGAAGGGTATATGCTTATAGCAGGGGACCACATGTTTCAAGGTTAGACTCATTGCACCCAAACCAACGCATATACAAGTGGTGGTATCAAGCCCGGAAATAAGGTGCCTGACATTTGCAGAATGAGGTCCCCAGAGGGTGAATTTAGAGATAATACCCGCATAGAGGCTAGCATCACCAAATTCACCCTCTGCTAGGGGACCTCATTCTGTTCAGACATTGATCGGGTAGGGTTCAGTAGTCCGAAGGTTCAGTCCGAAGGTTCAGTCCGAAGGTTCACTAGTCATTCCATATATGTCGCATTAGGGCGTTTAAACGCCGTAATTAGGGCGTTTAAACGCCGTAATTAGGGCGTTTAAACGCCGTAATTAGGGCGTTTAAACGCCGTATTAGGGCGTTTAAACGCCGTAATAGGGCGTTTAAACGCCGTAATTATTATTTTATTTGTGGCGCTACTGTGCTTCCGTATGAGTCGGACTTGTGAGTCCTGTCTATATCTACCTTATGATACCTTATGCTGGCAGTGGACGTTGGCCGATGGCACTATATGTACACGTCTTCTTCGCCAAATTCCTCACCAACTTACCTCAGTCTAGCCAATGCCCGACTCGTCTGTGAACTTTCCATTCCCAAATCTAATGTATAATTTAGTTTTACCTCTTATTCAGTCCAAATATCATCCAGTTATTTGTTTAATTGGTTTTGGTCTTCCGGGTTGACTACTTCTTCTGTCAAATGGTCCATGGATCCACAGCTCTCTGACTAAAGGCATTTATAGTTTCTCTCTGGTATAGTATATATTGGCATATTTGGTATTCCCCTCGGGGACCTTAGGTTTGAACAACCTCGTTTCGAACACTTGTGCCTAATTCCACCATTTTCAGGAGTGACATTCGTGGCTCAGAATGAATACAACATTCATGCAACACTCCTTTCCCCCCACAGCGCGTGTACTTCAACACAAGTTAAATCATATTTCCAGACGCACAGACAATCAGGAAATTAAAGTACTCCGCCGCAAAACGCCTGTCGCCGGTTTAGATCGACCGGCAATTCCAAATCTCAGCAGGGTTGGATCCGTGCTTCAAACTTTGAGTCTCTGGTGGTGTAAAGTGACTAGCGCGCAACTGAATAACGCAACCTTTAGATGGCGTCAAGAATATCCAATGTAATTGAAAATCAGTTATTATCTAAAGTAATTGCAACTAACTACAATAGTCGCATAGCTACCTCTCTCCACTGATTAAATTTTCAGAGACGTGGCGACAGGGGTGGGGTGGGGGATTGGTGTGTCCCACCCCCAACTTTGGTCAAAATGTTCAACAGTTGGACATTTCATACCTGACACAACATTAGTTGGAAATTTCACACCAACAATAGGTTGAAAATGTTCTTTTAGTTTGATTTTCAAACAATTAATTTGGGGGGAATTTATTGTTTTTGGACCAATATTTGCATATTTTCCTTCTTTTGGTAAAATTTTTGGATTGAAATGGCCAATCAGTTAGAAATGTTCCAACCTTAGGGGGTGTCAGGTTGGAAATTTCCAAAACTTGGAAAGCTTGTGTCCTGGTCTTTCCCCCGTGGCCAGTCAAACATGTCTAGTTAATTTAAGAAACAATATTGTCCTACATTGGTCAAGATTGTCACTGGAATTGTCATCAGTTGGAAATTTTCCAACCCAAGTCGGGGTGTCAGGTTTGAAATTTCCAACTCTATGAATGCGTGAGGATAGTCTAGATGCTAGGATTTTGCGATTTTCTTGTTCAGATTAAAAAAAATTCGCACATCGGCCCGAACCACGCATGGTCGGCCCGGTGTGTCCTGGTCCCTCTTCGTGGCCAATAAAAAAACTGCTAATGAGTTTAAGAAAACAATATTTTACTACATTTGGTTAAAATTGTTGACTGAAATGGTCATCAATTGGAAATTTTCCAAACTAAGGGAGAGTATGCATGAGGTTTGAAATTTCCGACAATAGGTAAGCTTGAGGTCAGTATAGATGCTAGGATTTTGCGATTTTCTTGTTTAGTTTTCAAAATGTTCTCACACCGGGCCGAACAACCATGGTCGGCCCGGTGTGTCCTGGTCTATTGCCCGTAGTCGTGTGCATTATTTTGTCTGGAGTTAGACCACTAGATGTTAGGATTTGTGCAATTTTCAGGTTCAAAATAGATAGAACCATGGTTTAGAAATAGGCTAGCTGTTAGGCATGTGGACACTTAGATGCAAGGAGGGAATGAAATTATGAAAAACCTTTGGTCTGATTGAAGGGGTGTTTTGGTTTGATTCAAGGGGGGGGGGGGGGGTGCAAATTGAATTATGCAAAACCTTGCCTCTGGTCTGATTCAAGGAGGGGGTGCAGTTGGAATTATCAAGGTGGACACCCCCCAACGGAGACCCTCTAGTCACGTCCCTGTGATTAATATACGTGCTTTATTCGTCAGACTAGAATAACATCTATTACATATTTTGGAACTTATGTCTGTCTGTCTGTGTGTATGTATGTATGTATGTGTTATAGACTCGAAAACTGCTCGACCGACCCGACTCGAAGTTGGTATGTAGGCTTCCTTTGATCCCGGGAACAATATGAGCGGGTCCAATTTCACGCGCGTCCGTTTCCTTGGCCTTGACATTGACATCGCTCATGAATATACGCTCATATAGGTATGTTTCTGGACCTCGACCGATCCGACTCCAATTTGGCATGTAGGCATACTTTGATCACGGGAGGCGGGTGCAATTTCACGCGCAGCCGTGTACTTGATGTTGACCTTGACCTCGCTCATATACGCTCATATATAGTCATGTTTCTGGACCGATTGAACAAGGCGATCACAAAGAAATCCCTAAATAGCCCGGACGAAGTCGGGCACATCATCTAGTTGTCTTATATTTATACAGGTACATGTATTGTCACTAATTTCGTGTAAAATATGACGCTAACGTTATTTGCCAGACAAGCTGAACATATTTATAATATTTTTGACTATAATTTTGACACATTAGACATGGCATCTTAACATACGTATAACTAATACGAGCTCTGCATGTATATTATACTGGGTGTCTTTATACTGACTCATTATGATGTGTTTATTGCTTTTTATGTGCGTGAACAAATGATAATATCTTATCGAAATGGCCATGTTACGATCGGAATGCCACATAGAGATGTCCCTCAAATCAGGATATATATTTTTATTTGATAACGTAGTGATAGAAATTTAGGTATCAAGTCACAAAATCCCACTCCTTCAAATTAAACTATTTGAGAATTGCAGGTGGATGATGTAACCACATGCTGGTGGATCCACAATAAAGGCACGTGTGCTATGATAACAGGGACATCTCGTTCCGGAACGAGACGGCGATAAGAGACATAGGAATTTTCGTATCTGGTTATAAATTACGACAGATCAGAAGTACAATTGCCCATCTTTCATGCATGATTTTAATCATCTCTGTTTATTATGACCTTGCACCCAGAACGTCGGTAGTAAAATCTGGAATTGGTGATATAATATGCGCGCTCGCGCTCCGTTTTAATCGACATAATGGTGGTGAATTAAAATTGGAGATTGTCTTTTTATATGCGAGTTATCACGAGCGAAAAAATCACGAGATTGTATTTATTTGGGGAGACTATATCTCAGTTTACCGTCTGTTAACGACTTAAACTAGTGGGTTAAGTCAGTTCATATGTGGTGCTCGTAGCATCGACCAGTTGAAAGATAGATAACACAGGCTATATATTACAAGAAAACCATAGTCAGAAATGGTAACGCCCCCAAGATCATATTATTAGCCATAAATATAAATGATAATATAAAATATATTGGTTACATTAATGCACAGTCTCAGAATTCCGTTAAAACAATTAATCATTCAAATTATTACAAAAAACTAATATAAGGCTTATTACTGCAGGTTTTTCATTCACCAAACCAGAAAGCTTCTAAATGCGGATCAAAAATTGTGTTCCCGCCATAAAATCTTCAAGTGTGCATGGCCCAGCCATTGTTCATACCTAAACATCGAACGAAATTAACGCGGTCATAATAGTTACACACTGCAACTATAAGACATCCAGCGAATACACACCCCACGAAAACCCGAAATGTGTTGTCCTGCAAGATATCCCATCAAATCCCCATGGGACCACAGATTTCTAAAAACTAAATAAGTAGAATGACGTCCCTTTCGTTTTTACATGTTATCTCGAATACGTGTTATATCCCATAGCTCAATTTGACACGGCCAGATTAGTCTTCCTACAATATCCTAAAACAATAAAGCTTCTCAAATCATCGGCACAGTCAGTAGAACTTTCACGAACTTGGACATTCCAACTACAGCTTTTACCGGACTCGGGGTCGCAGTACAACTTTAACGCGTCCCAAATTAACCGGAAAACCCAATTATCAATTTATAAAATCCCCATGGGACCACAGATTTCTAAAAACTAAATAAGTAGAATGACGTCCCTTTCGTTTTTACATGTTATCTCGAATACGTGTTAAAAATAAACTCCTGGCACGTGATTGGCGCATACTATTTCAAATACATTTACAAAATCAATAAACATAATACCCATGGCATGTCAACATGTGGGTTATCCCTGGTATGAAAAGTGTCCTTGTCCAAACAATGGAGGGAGATTGTAGCCGGGCATTGGCTTTCGTCATTGGTCAACGTCGTTACTGGTAGTGTGCAAAACGTATGTTGAAACGTTGCAAAAGGTATGGCTCGGATATATAGTACGCCTACACAAGCATGGCAACATATGTCGGAAGGGTTGGTCTTCACGAACACATGCATCGTGCAGTTCGGAACTCGCGAATTTATCGTGGACGTGTCCAAGCGTTAACGCTGAGGCATATATGGAAAACGTTTAGTTCCTTCTAACGTATATGTGTATGTATATTTGCGAATGTCTGTGTGCATGTTATAGAACTAACGGTGTGGTTAACAAAGTGGCGTCGTTCGAGTCAATGGTGGAGGTTGGGGGTAGCGCCAATGGTAATAACAACATATTTTATCATCGTTTCCTCGAAACTTAGATATTGCACCCTAAATCTCGTTGGATAAGAAGTTATCCAACAGTCAATCAACCGCTGTGTGCCCACATCACCTATCTACGTTGTGTGAAAAGTTGCATGACAATTTTGTTGGATACACTATTACACAACGTTGCATATATATTTACTACCAACGGTTGTATGTTAATTATACAACGTGTTGGATGAAATTTCACACAACACTCAATCAACGTTAATTGCCCACAGCACCTATCTACGTTTATTGAACTGTTGGGTGTTGTGTAGAGTTGGATGACATTTGTTGATTGGAAAGTTTACCCAACGTTGATTGGAAAGTAAAATGGGCAAGACGTCGTGGATAGCTTTGCCGGTATATTATACCTTTGTTATAATTATTCTTTGTACGATACACTGATTATGTAGGCTTTATGTGTTGAGTGTATGAGTGTACTACTTTAGTCAAATTAGTGCCGTCAGCAGTTGTGTAAATTTGTAAACTTCAAAATTTGGCAAATATAAATAAATATACACTCAATACATAATCAGTGTATCGTACAAGGAATAATTATAACAAAGGTATACTATACCGGCAAAGTTATCCACGACGTCTTGCCCCACGTTCCAGTCGCTCAGGAGTTTTTTCATGCAGTCGTCCATCTTTTTTTGAAATATTTGGAGCCAAAAACTCGCATGCTCGCCCGCACCGGAAACGCGCTGCTATTGGATGACCCGGTCACGTGGCGGTTTTATCCAATGTGGTATGAAAGTAATACCACAGAAGACAGTTCACGCAATCAGTTGTGTCCATCGTACTAAACTGTTGGATAATAAGTACACAACAAATTCGCACCCAACGAGTTGTATACACCGTTCATTCAACTAAATTTAGGGTGTGGCATCTCTGTTATCCATGTATAGGAAGAGTCTCGTGGCCGAGCGTAATAAGTGACGTCATCCGGCTCAGGATAGGGGGTTGGGATTATCATAAAATATTTTCTGTCGCTGATTTCTCCCAAAATATTGTCATCTCAATTATACGGAGACTGTAATGGGTTGATTAATAGTTTCCAAAGTCACACCACCGGAGGCAGGACGGAGTTTTCGCCAAAACTGACAAAGACGTCGTATATATCTTCCAAATTTATATATAAGCAATATAATGGTGTAGTTTAAATGGCGTCGCTCAGGTCAGCAATATAGATACAAAATAATTGATAAAACAATACGTTTCGCCCGTTATTTGTAAACTTATATTTACAGGCATCCACATGGTACGAGGAATCGAATGGTGTGGATTGAAGTTATACTAAGTGGCACTGTCCCGATTTCCAATTGGGGGTATAGAATGAGGCACCAAGATTGCTAATACTCTTGTTGCCTACTTCTCCGAACTTACAGGCCCGCTTCGTCATCTCTGGTTTAAACACAGTCTACGTAGACCTCTATGTTTGAAACCGCGAGCTAAAGTCGTGGTTTAAATCCGAGATGCATTCCTCATCTTTGGTTTAAACCTGGTTCACCCATGGTTTAGTAATAGTGTCTATATCTTCGAGGTAAATAATCGTACTTTCCTAATGCGAAACTCCAAATTGTTTTTAGACGCATTTATAACGGGGTTACTGGTCGGAGCTAACACACGAGCAAACGTTGAGTCGAATTGTAAAACAAACACCACGTATTGGTAACTCAGAAACTGGTTACGAATGCGTCGTACTTTTTTCTGCACAAAAATCTGCCATATATGAAATCCGGACGGACGGAAGTACGGACGGACGGACAGAAGATCATTTATATAGCCCATGCAGACCTTTAGCGTGACGCTTAGATCCCACCATAAGCATTACACTCACGAAGGTCGCATATGAGCGAACTTCGTGTGAACACACTAAACCGAGATAGCCAGATAGTGGTGGTATTTGCATTTTATTTTTCTAATTTCTGCGATGAACTGCCGTAATTAAGTTTGATAGGCACTCTCATCTCACTCACGTATAGCAACTGATATTCAAATGAAGTGTGTCTTTATACGACAGATGAAGTTGTCTGAGACATACATTAATACACCGACACCTCAGATAAGCCGTGTGGTATAGCGATGATTGCCAGGGTGGGTGCTCATTATCAAGATCTTGGCATGGGTTAGGGCATCAACAGGTAACTCAGGCAGTTATATTATCTGTAATTACGCAATATTAATTCGATGTTAATGCGGAAGTCTGAGCCGATAGTATCAATGTCAGTTGCAGATGCTAAGACGTGCGTTATAGCTTTTATTTTCCGACAAGAACGAATTCGAACCTAAACGAACACCCGTGGTTGTCTCAAAATCGACAAATAAACTGTAAACAGATCCCTATTAACCCTTTCAGGATTGTTTTTGCGAAAATACTGTGCCAATGCATTATCGTATATATGCGAGTCGACCATAGGTCGCCTCGCATATATAAGGGAAAGCATTGGCCTGGCACATTTTATATTATTTATTGTAATTGTTAAAAAATGTAAGAAAAATGAAAAAAAATAATACAAAAATGTTAAAGAATGTAAGAAATAATGAAAAAAATGTTAAAGAATGCAAATAAAAAAGGAAAAAAAATGATGAAGAATGTAAGAAAAAATGATAAAAAAATAAATGTAATTGTTAAAGAATGCTTAAAGGCATGTGAGGCCTTAGTTGTCGAAAATATTCATATTTGTTCCAATCACCGTAAACAGAAAAACAATAAAACGCATACAGTTTCGTTCATATATACCATGACTATCGCGTAAACAGCATGTTATCATAAAGATTTACTATATTTTACCTAAGCAAGAGCCTGATTGTGTTACAGAAGACAGCACAATGCTGCTGGCTAATCACACACAAATGGCATAAACGCTCTTTATTCGTTCCATATCAGGAATTCACCCACAAAGAACGCTCTTTATGTTTACCATCATAATATAAACAAACACCAGAAAAGTAACTTTTTATGCTTTTGTTTACATAACAATGGTCAAATATATGACAATAACATACTGTTTATGCGATATTTCTTATTTGTATACGGACAAAGTCTGTCTACATTTTGTTGTTCTTTCTGTTTGTGGCGGTTTTTGACGGGTGGAAATATTTTCACAGGATACCCACCGCCAAGGCCAACCGTACCTTTAAGAATGTAAGAAAATTAGTAAAAATTATATAATTGTTAAGACAAAATGAAAATTATTACAGAATTTAAGATAATATTATAAAAAATTAAAAATAATTATCAAAGAATGTAAGAAACATTGATAAAAATAAAAACAAAAAATTGTTAGGCCAATGCATTCTCTTATATATGCGAGGCGACCTATGGTCGATTCGCATATATAAGAGAATGCATTGGCACAAGGTCTTTAATGATGCGCCAGTGGAGCTCCCGTCGTGAAAGGGTTAACGACTATAATCAAGATGGTTATGCACTTCGTTTTGCAAACACCATCACAGCCATTATTCTATTGTTTCCAAAATATCTATGTTCTGGAATGTTCATTCAGACACTGACACCGCGAAAATTACAACTTAAAAAACAGTACCTTTTCGTAACAGAATCGGTTTGTCCTACCAGCATTATAGCAATTCAGCAGGACCCAACAGATCATAGCATATTAGCAGGAGCACTTGACCAGGGTGGTGCCCGTGATGCCAACACTCAGACCAGCGTAGCAGGGCACTGAAGTCTGCATTGAAAGTCGCTCCAGAATAACACGACACACGATGGGTAACTCTATTATATATTTAGAGCATAGATTTAAGACAAACTTGGCATGTCTTTCAGTGTCAAAATGCGTCGTCGTTTCAATTATGTAGCATCTGGACTAAATATTAGTACATAAATGTTATAATAGCGTTAGATTTCGACCTGTTTCCGGGATCAAAATAAGTCGATAAATATTTAGTAACTACGTGAAATACTTATATACGAATTTTGACATAGGAACACATTTTCTAGATCATGGACGTCAGCCATTGTAGAGATTCATGGCGTGATCTACACATTTCCTAGACATATAATTTTGAATCGGGGCAAAGAACAACGAAGACCGTTCCTTGTCAGTCTGTTCCATATATGGTATGAATAAAGAGCGTTCACCTTTACTGCAAAAAAAAATTAAAATAGCCGGGGGTAGCGAAAAGAAAATTGAGGATGCAAGGCCCCTATTGCAAAATGTTTTTCCCTAATCCAAGTTTAAAGCCACATGGCGGTTTTCGCTCCAAAGTACACCACATACTATTAGCTTTTGAATTTCTCTCGGTATCGAAATAGGTCGATAATAACTTGGATTACCGTTCTACGTGCTTTATTAACCAGGTTAATTATTCAATGTTGAGTGATTTTCGGAGATTTCTGGTGCTTTTCATGAAGCTTACATGATTGGCATTTCATCCGCGTATGTAAAACATTTCACACAATTTGTCTGCCTTATCCTGCTATTTTCTCCTTTTTTCTTCAAGTTTTGGTTGGGTTCCGATAATGTGCCCTTAGAAAACCCTTCAGAAGGGTGTGTTCCCGAGATCGGACGGGAAAACAACTTCCGTTCCCGGGGTGGTGCGTTCCCAAATTAAAATAAAAAATAAACCTTGTATCCTGGACTGTTTCCCTTCATATATAGGAATTATGCATTATTTTGTGCCAAATCTGAACGGACCGAGATAGCGTATAACCTCATACTGATGGGCCCAGGGGCCAAAACCTTATACTGATGGGCTCAGGGGCCAAAACCTCATACTGATGGGCCCATGGGCCAAAACCTCACACTGATGGGCTCAGGGGCCAAAACCTTATAATGATGGCTCAGGGGCCAAAACCTCATACTGATGGGCTCAGGGGCCAAAACCTTATAATGATGGCTCAGGGGCCAAAACCTCATACTGATGGGCTCAGGGGCCAAAACCTCACACTGATGGGCTCAGGGGCCTAAACCTTATACTGATGGGCTCAGGGGCCAAAACCTTATACTGATGGGCTTAGGGGCCAAAACCTTATACTGATGGGCTCAGGGGCCAAAACCTCATACTGATGGACTCAGGGGCCAAAACCTCATACTGATGGACTCAGGATCCGATCTAATTATATATATAAACGTACACATTGTGTTTTTGTTTTGTACCCGTAATTCGGACAGTGCATATTTAAGTATACGTTACATGGGGCTTCAAACCACCAATCGCCATTAACCCTCCCAAGACTGGAGCTTCCTGACAATTACGAAAACCCTGTGCCATTGCATTCTCTTATATATGCGCGTCTCCCATAGTGAGCCCCGCATATATAAGAGAATACAAAGAGCATGTGTCTCATGGCTTGGGCAAGTTTTTTTTAAGAGTATATTTGCCTCAATATAATCATTTCGTGTATTTACATGTATATATCTACCTTGTCCCTCATTGCACCTTCCATAATTGGGAGTTTCGAATGCGTCATGCATATCTGTTTACCATTCTTGATATAACTACGAGAAACACGTGACATCATTTGAATCTCGAATCATTTGTGAAACGCATGTTTTAAAAATATTGCGCTTGCGTCTTTTAAAATGACTACCTTCCTACGTCATATATATGGCAGATTCTGGTGCAGAAAAAAAATATACGACGTGTTTGTAACTAGTTATTGGGTTACAAATACGTTGTATTTTTTGTTTTCTTATCGACTCAACGTTTATTGGGGTTACACAAGTTTTCTCAACGTTTGCCCATGTCGACGTTTTTTTTTTGGGCATATTTGGAGTTACATTTGGAAGTCGTTTCAAAAATCCAACGTTTTTTTTTTATCGCGCGTACCCCGACAAAAAAAAACGCTGCCAAGTTTATTGTTGATATTTTTCCTGAATGTTGTCTTTTTTGTGAAGACAATTATTTCCAACGCAATAACATTTATATCTATAGAGTTACTTCTCTTTAACCCTTTCATGAATGGAGCTTCCTGAAATTTTGTGAAAGCCCTGTGCCAATTCATTCTCTTATATATGCGAGTCGCCCATAGGGCGCCTGAGCCTCGCATATATAAGAGATTGCATTGGCCTTAAAATATTTACATTGATCGTGTAAGCCAGTGCATTCTCTTATATATGCGAGGATCACTATGGGAGACTCGCATATATAAGAGAATGCACTGGCACAGGGTCTTTAATGCTGCCCCGACGCCGCTCCCGTCAGGTCGCGCGGGTGGGGGATTTCAACTTTCAAGAAACACATTTATGTCGTCATTTGGTAAATAATAGGTTCAATTATGTGGTAACGATCGATACCAAGAAGGAAATATGTGTTTGCTTCTGGCGATTTATAATGTCCATCGGATGTGTATAAAGTTTTACCATTATAATGTTTGGTCAGTGCCCTGTATATCCAGGCCCCAAGCATCAATGAGTGTTCTCTAAATGTGTCCCATTTCCACAGTGTATAAACCGTACAAACATTAAATCGGAAGTTGCTTTCGAATAGACGAAACATGCTATTTTTAGAACGTAAATGTGACAGAAATATCACAACAACGCCACAAAATCCAGGTTTCAGACGGACATACGGTTGCACCACATCTATAATCGTAATTATATATTGTACATACACATTTGCCGATAGTAAGCGGGCTTCATTTGAGCGGAACACTCTGTTTAATATATAAAAACGGCCTTTGATCACTTCAGAAAATAATTTTCTCGCAAACATTCCCTCTTCAAATGTCATTTTAACACATATCCAGCATCTGTCGGAAATCCCACTATATTGCAACGGAAAGATCGTTATGTGTGTAACATATATGAACATGCTCTTGGGTCGAGTGTATTCAAAATTTGAACGTAGAGAGTATTTATTTGGACACCCCGCTCTTAGTCTAGGTACGCCTAGTTGTTTAAATTGATGATCACTAGTTGCCAAACATATGTACGCCAAGTTGTGATGATGGGATTTGTGTGCAAAGACGAACCCATGAATTAGGTTTCCATATTAGAGATACTCGGCCTACCGATGGCCATTATTAACCTTCAATCACAAGAGGAAGGCACTGTTCCGCTCCACAGCCGTTTTCCGATTATGGGATAGGGACCCACCCCATCCAAACTGCTTCAAATGACTATTTTACTCAGTTTTCCTGATCTATCTTTTCCCATCAATGTTCCTTATCATGATTATAGAAGCATTCCTACTTTTATATACCAACAGCACTGTAAAGTTTCAAAACAATTCTCCAATAAATGTGGGATGTAGGGTATGCTGATGGATTGACAATTTAAATCCAAGATGGCTGCAGGTGCCCATGTTTGTTTTAAACAAATTTTGGGGAACAATGGAGGCTCCCATTAGAGGTCACGTCGAAGATGCATATGGAGTTCGGTGACGATTTTATGAGAAATGTGATCTGTAAAGTGTGCTAAAGGATTTGGTCAAAGAGTAAAATCCAAGATGGCCAAAATGACAGCCATTTATTTTACAAAATTTGGAAAAAATCGAAGGCACCCATCGAGAGATCACAACGAAGATCCATATAAAGGTTGGTGATGATCGGATGAGGGATAAGCTATGCATGGTGTGTTAAAGGATTTAGTGATGCAAAGATTAAAATGCAAGATGGCTGCCAGTGGCCATATTTTTCATAAAAAATCATTCAAATTTGACAGCTCCCATCTATAGGTGATCCTCGACCCATATACCGAATATCGTTGAAATCGGTCAAAGTTTGTTTTAACACATTTGTTTTATTTTATTACAGATTTTTAATAGTCTATTTTTATTTGAAGAGTTATAGGTACTCAATCCGAAATGTCTATTTCCTTGGCATCGGCGGTAAAAGATATTTGATCCGAGTCGAGGAACCGATCCATCAAAGCTCAGAGTGATCAGATCTCGATGTTTGAATTCTATTATTTTAATTTAGAGTGGCCCAGTATATAGTCGACGAGAAGACTTATCTGAACAAATTGCGGATGAAGATGGATAACTCTAAAATCAAGTGACTTTTTTGTGTCAGATATTTGACAATAACATGTTTTGGGCAATTGTATACTATAGTTGACTGTGTTAACAATATTTTTGGGCAATTACTCGATTCTTATAACTGAAGCGACATTTAAAAAAAAATGTTGTTGTTGGAATCTGATGATATGGGGACCATCGAATCGGAGTGAGTACCTTTACGTGAAGAGTTTACATTTATTTGAAGAATCTATTATTGTGTTATGTTTTCATTTACATCAGGTTGATTAAATGATTTTTAATAGAACTATTTCAATATAAGCCATTCCATGCCAATGTGCAATTATAGATTATTGGTGAAAACATTTAGCAAGCTGACATTTTTATTACCCCTTGGTGTCATTCCTCATTATTAACTGCTGGTGAACTCAACACCCTACCAAGAGTTAAGTGCATACATATTACATACTAGAAGCATTCTTAAAACCTTTTGTCCCATTATTATGAAGAAAAATTACTCAAGGAAAAAAATTACAGGGCCAGGAAAAATGTGTAAGCATGGCTGCAGAACCAACCACCGCCCCGCCTAGTGTTCGGAAAACAATTGCAGACCCCACCCCTGACGTATACACAATTCCATCACAGAATACAACATATTTCCTCAACCCCCAAATTCAGTTTTGTTACATGCGGAGTCGAATACAAGTAGCTAAGTGTTAATCGGAATACCTTGTTTGATTCAGGCAGAGTCTATAAGTTCAATGACGTGACATTTCGAAGACATAGTTATGTTTAAGTGGGTCGAAAGGAACATATCATCACTGTGCGATTCATGTACAACGTCGCAACTGGTATTGTCGTCGTACACAACTAGGCGTACATAGACTGACGAGTGGGGTGTCCAAATAAATACTCGCTACTTTCAAATTGTGAATACACTCGAGCCAAGGGCATGTCCATATATGTTACACACATAACGGCCTTTCCGTTGCAATATAGTGGGATTTCCGACAGATGCTGGATATGTGTTAAAATGACATTTGAAGAGGGAATTTTTGCGAGAAAATTATTTTCTGAAGTGATCAAAGGCCGTTTTTATCTATTAGTCTTTCGCTCAAATGGAGCCCGCTTACGATCGGCAAATGTGTATGTACAATATATAATTACGTTTATAGATGTGGTGCAACCGTGTGTCCGTCTGGAACCTGGATTTTGTGGTGTTGTTGTGATATTTCTGTCACATTTACGTTTTAAAAATAGCATTTTTTGTCTTTTCGAAAACAACTTCCGATTTAATGTTTGTACGGTTTATACACTGTGATTTTATTTGAAGCCATAAACCAACTATGTGCACGTTCTCCATGTATACAAGACAAAGGTGAAATCACGATATTGAGTTGTCAGATATCAACATTCGAACTATCAGTTCTATCAGGTATTACATTTTGATCGGGTGACCAAAACTTCACAATAATAAAATCACCAATTATTTTGACCTGTTACCAGAAACACGCAGCATTCTCGTTATTTTGGCCTTATTGTATTGGTTGCACACAAGGGAATTACAATGCTCAACGATTTATTGTCCACTATACGCCTATATCAAATTGAAATCCTGTCACATATAACATACTAGTATATCACAATACAAAATCTAGCGTCAAATATTGGACAACATTCAGCTGTAGCGTTGGTAGTCTGGATTAGTATGGGATTATGTCCTTGTCCTTCTATCTATAATTCAGCACATCCCAAACAAAATATATGAATGTTTGCATGATCACATCTGAAAGATGCCAATTATATTGTCCATGCACATATTTGACTGAAGAATCTTTGGGTTCGCCACCTATTCACATTTGGAGTACATGACTCCCATGCATGCATCGACATGATTGTATTGAGCACTGGGTTTGACAAAAGTGTTGACCTTTTCCACGCCTTTGTTGCTATTTGTCTGAGACTGCTGGCATCTTGGTCGTCCAGGGAACAATATCACAACATGCGTGAACCATGGTTCAAGGCAGAGCGAAAGTGTCAATCTGGCAGAAATATGTTGTGTCCGTGTAACAGGCGACGTCATCATACTTGTATGCACTCCATCGAGCCATGAAGATGCAGAGCTGATCCATGCTGTCTGGCTGTCCTGGATTCCATGCTGCAAAAGGCAGCAATCCGCCTTCATCTGTGTACCATTTCACAGAGTTAGCCGAACGTGTCCCACTCACCCAGATGCATTCTGAAGGAGTAAATATATTGGAGAACAGGGACGTGGCGACAGGGTGTTTATAAGGGTTTGGCGGCAGGGGATTTGGGAGTTGTCATCCCGTCAAATTTGGTCAAATATTTCAGAGTCTGAAGTTGTCGTACCTGACGCAACATCAGTTGGAAATAAAAAAAAACAGGTTCTAAAAGTTTGATATTCTATTTCTAACCAGTATCCATCGTGAACTGTTTTGTTTCAGAACAAAAGTCGAATACTTTCATACATCAATCGGTAAAATGTTACTACTGAAATGGCAATCGGTTAGGAAATTTACAACCATGGAAATTACTATAGTTTGTACGTTTGATGTTTGAAGTATTACGTCCAAAACCCAATACGGACGTTTTGTTTTGTATTACACAATCATGTTGTCCTTAACATGTAATCTGATGTAGATTTCTAACCGGAAAACACATACAAACACACACACCACATCTGATCAACATACTACACTGAAAATATCAACATATTCTGTACCAGTTCTTGGGAAAAAGAACGGTAAATATTCTCCCACAAACAGAAGCTCCTGGCGATTGGTCGTACTGATTTTAAATTATTATGTCGTGCCACTTAATTAATAAAACCACTTCAGGGAAGAGATTCCTCATATATAGAAGTCGCACACATGTCTAGTTGCATAGACTATTATTGTATAATACAGCCTCGACAGTTCAATCGTTCTCACCAGTTTGATCGGCAATACTATTTTGAGACGCACTGTGGAATGAAATACACAAGCTTATGTTATATATAATATAATATGTCGATGCGTGCAGTATGACTTTGGCCATTTTCAATTTAAACATCTCGAATATACTTAACTCATGATTACTAACCATCAACCCAGCTGTACCCCACAGGTAGAATATGGACGACCGAGATGATGTCCAGAACCATCGCGTACATGGCTGAGTTCTGTACGATCAGAATATGAGCGTCGTCAACAGCGCATGCCGCTATGGCACTGCTCTTGGTTCGTCTTGTTGATGAGAACTTGAGGCAGAGACTTATTCCATTTGATTGGTGCAGCGCATAGCCATTCGACGAAGGACATTGGTCTGCAAAAAATAATATATACGTTGCATTTCTAAACAAACTATGTACAGGTTTTGAGGTACGTGTCTGACCACCTCCCAACTTTTACCAAATATTCAACAGTTGGTAATTTCATGCCTGACACAACTAGTTGAAAATTTCAAACCAAAAGTAGGTGGAGTTTGTGCTGCATGACATAGACATAACACAACGCGCATCTTAACCCTTTCATGTACGTTGGTGCAGCACTAAAGAGCCTGTGCCAGTGCATCCTCTTGTACAGCGAATCTCCAATATATAGGTAGCCTCCCATATTCAAGAGAATACACTGGCTCACAAGGTCAAGGTAATGTTGTTATGCCAAATGTATTCACTTATATATGATATATCTAATATATATCTTGGGACGTAGTTTTTGTAAGTACTCAGTCTTTCGAATGCATATTATATAATAGGATTTTATTTACCAGACACTCTTGGTTAGTGTACATATGCACGTAATGTACGACTAGATTACTTCATCAACTATTTCCCAGGGAAGGGCCATCTTACCAAAATAGATCTCAAAGCCCGGATAGTGAATGTTTAGTTGCAAATGAAGCAAATCTGGCATGCGGTTGGCATGCAATATTACCATCTATTTATTAGTTTGGTTGTAGTGAAGCAATTTTGGCATGCAATGTTAACCAGTACCGAAGGTTAATATTTCTTAACACATTTGTTTTACTACATACTAAATTAATGTTGATCCGTATCTGGTGAGTTTAACACACATTGGAAGAAAAATATCAGTGCTCAAAGACATAGACCAATAACAGTTGCGTTCAGCATCCGACGCTGTATATGCATAGGCATGGTTGGTGAACGGAAATCAGCCGCTGGGGGAGTACAAATTTCAAATGTTGCCATCAAAGGCGAAAAGTTGGGCGAAAAAATCGGCCGCTGGGGGAGTAAAAATTAGACATTTCGGCCTCTAAAGGCGAAAAGCCGGAATCGTTGAACGAAGGAATATTGATTCACTATATCTTTTTGGTTAGACACGTACAGACATACAATTATGCAGACATCAGCAAAGATAAGGCCAATAGTGTTCAGTGCATGGGTAGGGGCGGGTACGTGTGGCTTTGTCGGCTGGTGTTTATTTAAGATTTTAGATATATTCCTGTGACCAAACAGAACACATAGTTTGTGTTAGAGTTCTCGTGATGTATCTCACAATTATTGACAATATACGCCCACACTCTCCACCATGAAACCGGTATAGTACGATACCCTTAAAATAACTTACCAACCTGGATAAAAAAACAATTCTTCTAAAATTATAATTAGAATTTGGAATCAATGAGCGCTTGCAATATTCTGATAGTATACACTTCATATTGGGTATGACCAAGGCCACAGTACTGTCAGTTCCCATATACAAACTTGAATAATCGGGCCATATATCCGGCGAATGTACACTGCCCGAACCCCAAACATATTGACGTGTACAGTATGACACAACAATTGTATTGGCAGCTGAATAAACGTGCGTTATGTGTCCTTGCTACGTTGGGAATGAATGAACGTTCAATGCTGCTGCGTTCTCGGTGGTTTCCTTCAATACCTACAAGGGTTGTCTATGTTATAATTTCGAGGTAGACCCGCCCCATCCCAATGGAAACACTCAAGCCACGTCCCTGATTCTGCATGAAAATTGTATAAGTCGATAAAGAAGCTATTGTCGAGTAAACGTAAGTTTTGCTCACACAAAAACAGGTAGTTATAGCCAGTGGCTATTCGCAATATATATATATTATAGACTTAGAAGTTCCAACTGCACCCACGCTTTTATGTATGCCAATGTTCACATATTCGTGAAATTCCAGTCACAGCCCCCTTGGGTAGGAGTTTTCCAGTTGCTACCTCGACTATTTGAAATGTTCAACCTGACATCCCATATATGGAAGTTTTCCAACTGATGCCCGTCATTTTAGACCAACACATTGACCTAAATCGAGGAAGGAAAGTATTTAACTTTTGGTCTAAAATCAGCTTCACACTAAATATACCGGCTGGGAAATCCATTACATATATCAGAACAGATGCAACCAACCTTTTTTATATGTATATTGAAATCAAGAACATGTTAATGAATGACATGGTATACAACAAAGATAAATGGTAAATTGTTCTAGGTTTATATATGACAGAGAGAGGGGGGAGAGAGAGAGTATTAGACCGAATAAAGATAAGAAGAGGGAAGAGAAAATTTCAGAAGATGAAATGGAGTGAAGCATGTGGGTAATTGCTATAAGAAAAACGGTATTCAATGGGGATGGTGTCTATTCAGAAACGAATGTGATATGCACATTACCAACTGAGTAAGTCTGGTTCCTGAAACATACTCACCCAGGGCACATCCTCCGGACGCGTCAGTGGAATGGTGCGGGACACATTCACACACGTGACCTGTGCACTGAGTGTTGGTAGCGTAGCAGGTAGCATCACATACGTCACCAACTCTGATTCCTGAAAGCAGACACATGCTTGACGCATAACCCGTTTTTTTCCGCGGGGTTGGTTTAAATTGTTTTGTATCGATATGTATATTACAATACAAATTGGCATTGGGATTGACGGACACGTGCGGTTCACTCATGTGTTGAGCTGTTATAAATATGATACCTCAATAAGCATGGTTTTACAAGTTGTATTTTGAGGCGTATTAATATAACTGTGTCGGATGTTCCTCGTGTGTTGTATATCGTAAGATATGTTGCATATCTTTAAAGATATCCCCATTTTCGCGATGTTTAAGGGTCGGTTCCCAAATAATAATGGAGATTATTGCGACGTGTAATTCTGTCTTGAAAATGCAGGTGGCATATTAAAAACAATAGTGGAAAGCGTTTTCTACAGAATGTCCACACCTACATTTCCTTATAGAAAAAGTATCACTAATTCTGAATCCGTTTGTCGCATAGAAAAAAAAGCGGCATCCAACTATTAATTTCGGGCCTATTTCCAAGGTCAACGCTTCATATTCCATGACGTTTTTATCCTACGACCCGAAGTAGATAATGTAACACCAAACGCTGATATATCGTCAACGTCAAGGGATTCGTCTTACAATGAACATATATACTCCATGTATTATTATATATTAATGTAGTTTTTTATTTGTCGGAACTTTCATGACGTGCATGCATGGTGACTATACATATGTGACGTCACATAATATTGTTTCGTGACGATTTGAAGAAATGATGCCATTTGAGCTCTGTTTGAAAGAACGATATAAGATAAATACATGTAGGGTAGTATCATATATTTTTGGACGGTCAACATTCTGTGCATCCTACTAATATCATATAAAAATGCAGTTCTAGACAGTTCTCGAGTAATATGGGAAACGCTAACCCTCACCACAAAAGAGAAAAATATGCAGTCGCTGTTCATAGGATATTTATCTTACCAATGTTGTCAATAAAGAGCAATTAGTTGAGAAATATACAATGAATAATTCATGCGTTGTAGTTATATTTAAATCACTGTTTGTTATATACAGCTGGGTTCAGAACAGAGCATTCCATTTTCATGAATGCATTCCGAACATATAACCAACTCCATTGTCCCCGCGATTCGATCCCGGTCCCACCAGTCACGATTATTGCCTGGAGCGATGTCGGCCGCCGAATCACCTCGCTATTCTTGTAGCTATGATGTGCATATGTAATTTGCTGCAATATTCTATTGTCAAAATGGGGGACAAAATTTGAAATATGTATACTAAGCTGATAAGACATTATCAATCTATGGTTATGTTCAGAATGTCCGAAATCGAGCGCATACACGAGTGTAATAAATATTAAGTACATGTCAGATACGGACCACTATAGTGCCAATTTAAATAGAGATTAAGGCATCGCTTTCCAAGATGTTGGGCATAATGGCGACCTGAAGGAGTCAAATCTGGATGTTTACGCAGACTGAAATGTTCCATATACCATCCGATGAAGAATCCAAACCATTCAACAGGTGTCACAAGCCACACATGCACATAGTATCATAAACCGGCCAACGGGTGACTCAAACCACCAAATGACTGCCCCAAACCATAAAATGAGTTGCCATAGCTTTGCTGGACCGCTTAGGCCTCGTCGTCGCTTTTTGCGTTGTCGATGATATGCTGTGGTTCGGACCCATACTTTACTGGAACGCTGGCGCTTTGGCCTTCGTCGTCGATTTTTGTGTTGTCGATTAAAATGTTAACGATCTTTTATGGCCAGTGGCTTTCGACGTTGCATACGCCAGAATCTTTTTAAAAATCGGATATTCCGATCGACGACAATAGCTCATAACGGCCTAAAGGGGTTGAGCTAACAATAAGCTGCCGTTATAGACGGCAAAAATGAGCCATCTACGCGATATATACGTCGAGATTGTGGCTGTCCCATGAAATTACACATTCGGTTCCGCAGTTTGTCGCTCTGATCCACTTCCCGCCCCATTCCCACACTTTGTCACTCAGAGCTTGCAATCAACGTTCCAGTTTCGCTTATGTTGTCTCGAGAGGATAACGTTCGCACTGCACGAAACTAAATGGCTAAATATAAACGAATTATTCTGAGATTTCTAACATTTTTAGTGTTCAATTGCCAAGTTATAGAATAATTTATATCACGCACAACATAAAACGGTCGTGCACATAGAAATGTCAGCAAAAACAAACGGGTCCGAAATTCACCTGAATTCGCCAAAAAAATCACTTTGAAAGCTCCGTCAGAATTTCTCTAAAAATCGGACATTCCGATCGCTGACAATAGCTGCTACATGCTGAAAAAAACTAGAGGTTTATGCCTTTTTAACAAATCAAAATCTTATAAAGAAGCTGAAAAAATGCATGCGAAATATTACTTGGCTGAGACGCTTTACAACCGTATTACGCACTCTGGCGAGCGAAGAAAAATATAGTCTCACAATCTGTCTCTTTGTTTTTTGTTTTTTGCCTATTTTCGTTAGTGCAACGAACTTGGACAATAATTGAACTTTAATGAACAAAGCAATCATTTTTGCAATGTCTGGTATTGATGTCAAACGCGGCTTTTCGAAATAGTATTAGTCCGCCCGTTAATTTTCTTGGCGCCATGCCAAGTTTCCCGGGAAGCACGCGCCTATTCGTCACCAGAAAGGAAATACGTAATGGCTTTTTTAATGATATAATATGGGTTCTATGTGATATAAACAAAATAGTATGGTGGTCCGATTCATGGCTTGTACTTGTAGATTTAAAATACAAAACGAAAACATTACTATTCTCACGAACAGATATTCTAGAGTCAATCATGCGAATTTGATCATGTCGAAGTTCGAACAACATAATTTCAGAGGTACACAGTCAAAACACTTTCGGTGCCGATGGAAAATGGTCAGAACACATTTCAGACATCATCAACAGGGCATCAGTAAAATTAGCAATACTTCGAAGATATAAGTTTGTCCTAGACAGGAAGACGCTAGACAAATATTGTTTTACTGTGACATAATTTATGTACGTCCTATACTTGAATAGCGTCTCCTGTCTGTGATAACTGTACACAAGAAGACAGTGATCTAATTGAAGGGTTGCAATATGAGGCTGCTAGAATCGTTACAGGAGCAACTATAGGAGCTGCACCAATACAAATAATTTTGGGGAAAACCGCCTGGGAAACCCTTCAGGACCGTCACAAGAAATCAAAGCTCATACAATTTGTTTAAATGGTAACACAGTTATAACCTCCTTATCTATCACTTTACCTCCCCCCAAGACAAGTTCAACTCATTCGCATGACACAAGAGCAGATGGTTTGTTGGCCCCGACTTGGAACACAGTCATTTACAATAAATCATTCTTACCATCGTCGATCGACCTATGGAACAATTTGTCACAAAATATTCAAATATCGACTCGTTAAGTCAATTCAAAACTAAATTGAACGAAAACTGATTATCCAAGCCAAGCTCGTGTTTATTTTTTTACATCGTTTCTACCGGAATTTTCCCGTGATATAGCGTCATCCGTGACGTCATGATGTGGGGTTACACCATGTTTTCTTGAAGTATATCGCTACGCGAGGAGACACATCTACTTATAATTTATAAATTCATGCATAGAGCAAGTCGCATCTCAAGTACCAAGAACACGCAATGAAACAGAACTTTTAGTTGCAATTAAATTGTATGGAAGCAAGTTGGACTCTGGATGCGACCTCACGTGACATATTTCAACAAACTAGTCCGTGTCCTGTATTTATGATTGATAGCGTGACTATATCCGTTGCATTTATCGGTGTGTTCAACTAAGCGGATTGACAATATATTGTTTACTGTGATATAAGCAACGCGTAACTAAGGTGTTGCAAGGACTTTTCCAATCGGAGTGCTTACAAAGTTACATACCTTGATCGCATGAATCCGGGATATCAACAGATGGTTGGTGGTATTGCTGACATGCGCAAAGGTGGGTTCCTTGGTCACATACGGTGTTCGCCGCCGAGCACTGTTGGTAACATGGAGCTCCCAGAGCAGAGCCGACAACTGCAAATTCAAATTACACCAAGTCTATTTATGTTACGTGTTTGGATCTGTTTAATATGAGCGCTCTATGTGTGCACATAATGCATGGGTCCAATTAATAGTTTTCGGATCTTTTAGCCAAGGCACGGCACGTTACCTGCTTAGTTTCATATGAACTGATCACATGTTGACATATGTATCCGCGCTTGACCCTTTGTAAGTTCTACCATACGGCGAAGTGTGATAACGATCTCAATAATTAAACCGGTCTCACATTAGGTACACCATCAAAGAACGCTCTCACTAAACGCATTCACATTTGCAATTAACAGTACCGCACACGGCAACAGAACCGTACATTATGTTGTTCGTAAACTGGCACTTTTGTACGCTCACAGATCCATCGAAAAAACGTTCATTATTCGAAAGTGTCAGGCGTCCTTTATCATTGGTATTAAGAAGATCAGTGTGGGTGGTAATCGGGTAACAGATGTATCGCGGTTCATCTTTTCGTCGATTGGCCCGATTCATTTGTTTTCGTGGCAACTATATGTTGTCATTGACGTTTATCCAAAATTTGGCAAATGAAAATTCGACACGAATCTTGAGCCTACTGTACGTTTGATAATTACAAGAACATGAACACAGCCAATATGCAATGACCGAAGTATATAAGATCTTCGCAAGAATCGGAAACACGCAACATAATCATCAGCTTTCAAATGTTTCTAACCTATAGCTTTCGTGTTTATTTTTTTTTACATCGTTCCCACCGTAATTTTCCCGTGATATCGTGTCATCCGTGACGTCATGGTGTGGGGTGACACCAGTGTATTTTAAAGTATATCGCTACGCGAGGAGATACATCTACTTATCTTCTACTATATATTTTGAGAATTCCGTATATATGTGCGCTACAGACTCGAGAACTGCTTGGCCGATTGAACCCAAACTTTCTGTGTAAATGTAAAATCCCACAGGCAGTGCACTCGGACCATTCGCTAGCCCGTGCGACCACTCCATCACCGTTCAACTGCCACCGTAATGGGGATTGATGGGTTAATGATTAAAGAGCGTTCGTATCTGCTGTGTCGTTGTTAAAGATCGTTTATATACACGAGTATAAATACGGCTCAATCGACCGTCTCGGAAACTGGGGATATCGAGACGAAATTTCGTACTTAGGGCTTCCAAGGGACGGGGGAGATTTTCGTCGGGTCAGTTTGTCCGCCTGAGGTGACATTGACCTTGAAACGGGAACCCACAAATGACCTTGGACGATATCTCGGTCGTCAGCGGTGACATCGACGTGACATTTGTTATGTATGGTCAACTCGGGACGTGGAACATTTTTGTCAGGTTATTTTGTCCACCGAACATGACCTTGAAACTGGTACTCGCAAATGGTAGCATGTGTCGGCGTGCCTGTACGGGGTTACCTTGCAAAAACAAAAATTAATGGATCGACCAAAGCCATGGGACCAATCCCGCCAGTGGCGGGCTAATCTGCTAGTAATTTATAAATTCATGCACAGAGCAAGACGCATCTCAAGTGCCAAGAACATGCAATGAAATGGAACTTGTATGGAAGCAAGTTGGACTCTGGATGCGACGTCACGTGACGTATTTCTGCAAACTAATTACTGTCCTGTATTTAATTTTGATAGCGTGACTATATGTGTTGCATAACAACTTGCATTTATTGACGTGTACAGCTAAGCGGGTCGGCAACATATTGTATATTGTGATATAAGCAACGCGTAACTAAGGTGTTGCAAGGACTTTTCCAATCGGAATTGAGGAAAATGACGGAAAATATGGGCGTAATTATAATTAGTTTAATCATACATGTATATGAACACATGCCACTCTAATAACCGTGCACTTCTCGGGATTATTTTGAATAAAGTTTCTAAAGTGATCCCATTATATTTAGTTATTTATGACAATCATACATGGCATGTGCTTCGATCTGTGCAACTAAGCGTGCATTTCGTGCCATTGGATTCCGTTATAATATTATGGCTACACGACTAGGGTAGTGTGTGCTTTGTGTCCTACAGTAAATGTGGAAATACTTCAACGGCGATCGTTACAGGTTTGCATTTGTAAGTGCGTATGGAAAAGTTCAAATATTGTGTAAGCACTGTATCAATGTGCGTAATTGGGTTTATGATATAAATAGACTACCATGAAAACGAAAAAGACATTGCTATTAATGATTACCAGATAGTAAATATATTCTATTGATTACCCCTTTCCATACTAAATACTAATTGACGATTAGTTGCCTTAGGAAATGTTCAGATAATAAGTTGAACAAACTACCATATTGCCCATCAATTATTAGAAATGCTTCCGCCCTTGTGCTATCTGGTCGTCAATATGCCGTATGATTATATTAAATGAGCGCCCCTCGAAATGAATAATAAACCATTATGTATACTTTCTAACTGACGGGATAGTCCATTCAGTATACAATGGGTTGATATGGATTTATCTTGATATAACAATTGAAAGATTTTGTAAATAGCATATTTCTGTATTATGCACGTATATATACCATATACTTTAAAACGTTGATTTCTTGATAAGCACGAAGCCTATTTGCATCTTGAGTATGTGAATATTTCCGATAGTTGTTCCGCTCTTTCAATAATAGCTAGTATTGTTCATTAAACCTGTCTACACTATAGATACTCATTGAAGAATATAGTTCCTTTGGGAATGTCCAGATAATAAGTTCAACAAACGGTCATTTCGGGACATTTCCCACACATTAATATAAATAATTCTGCACTTTTATTATGATATTGTCTCTCACGTGCCTGCTCATTTTTCCTGGATACGCCTCCAAATGACTAATAGACCATTCCAATGTATAACTTTATAACTGATGGGAGAATCCATATAGAATAAACCTCAATTCTTCCTGCGTTTTGTCAAGTCAATAAACTGGTCGTCCGGTTAAATACATATACACGTATGTCATATATTGAGGATCTACAACGAATACCCAAGTTTATAGCGAAATTTACAAAACAAGTCCGGCAAATTAGGTCTGGGCCGAGCCTTTGGCGAGGTCCAGAGCTCATTTACTAGACGAGTTTTGAAAGGCCACTATAAATGGTGGACAAGTTATAGATTCTATTTATTACATGATCCAAAACCTCGATAAAACATACTTAAATAAAATAAAATTGGACGCCAAACTAAATTCGGCTTCGATAGATAAGGCATACGATGACGTTTCACGTAACTATACGTTGTTCACCGCCTTAAGAAATTGTCCCAGAAGAATAAAGACTCTTTATTAACAGCCTATATTTAATGAAATAAATGTTCAAACTCTTCATTCATTAGTTTGTTGGAAATATATTGGAAGCCATAGTATTTTGATACGTAGCGTACGGAATGTAAACAGACGACAAACCGGAAGTCAAAGGTTACCAGCCTGGCACTATTTCCTGTTATGCAACGAATAGCCGGGTTTATTGGATGGAATAATGGCAGGACATGTACATGTAGCTGGTGTATATGGGAGATCATTTCGATGATAATATACTTACATGCATCACATCTGCCAGATACATGTCCCGTATATTCATGGTAGGGAACACAGCTACACATGTTTGCCAGACTGTTGCAGAAGGTGTTGGCAGCTTGACATGTCAGCCAACACCAATGGCCGTATTGCAAACCTGAAAATGTCCCGTGAATGATTCATACTGAAATAAGCAGCTATACACGACATGTGGTATGTGGAAAGCTAGAGAGAGAAAAACCGGATGCCCCGATGATTGCGGACAGATCTGCATGTTTGGGAACTAAATGCTTTTATATATAGGCCTCAGTGTTAAAGTTTGGCCCATTCTAAATACGAGATACTTGCAAGGTCGTGTTGGCGTTGGCTAGGCTAAAACATATATAACCTGAATCGGTGATCCATATACATTTGACATAGCGGCACCAAGCATCGTCCACTGACAGAAAAAAACCTTTCATAAGGTATAAAGTAGAGTGAATACCAACCCTTCTAACATCGTGTTCCACGAAGGTGTAGTTTTTGAGTCATGCATTTTTGCACTTTATACCATACATGCACATTTCAACACAACCCCATGCACTATTACACAAAATTCGGTGTCCAATAACTCAATAGATTGACTTTGTTCTTATTTCCATTATTAATAACTCTCCAATAATGATAGTTCGCATGTCAAAACATTGTTATGTAAACATTCCTGTTACAGTGGAATTACCGATAAAAGGTAAATTAGTCCAATCAGGTACCAAAGTTTAATCAAAACTTTGCGGTAAACATTGTAAAAGGTCAAATTATTGGCAAATATACTGAAAGTAAAATTCAGACTATAATAGTTTAACTAATGTGTCGGCGACGGATATATACGTCGCCCAAAAGGAGCCATATCTACATCGCCCAGAACATATCGTTCAAGACATGCTTTGATGGGCGAAAAACGCACAATTTCAATCTTGGTGCACATGATTAACTTACCGCAGGATAAACGATGTTTGTGTTCACAAAACAATGGAACAGTTTATGTATATTAGGAGAGAAGCTGCATACTCATACAACACATTTGTTCTCCCGTAAATTTAACCTAACTTTGTGGAATTTCAAACTTTCAATCGAAAATCATTGACATGCTGTTTTTGTGTCTATTTTCGTTGGTGCAACGAAGTTGGACAAGAATTTAACTTTAATGAACAAAACAGTCATTTTGCATAGGAGATTATTATTTTTACATGTTCGTTCCTTTTAGCATGCAAATTTCGTATAGTGTTGTGCTAAATTTAGCATGATACTATAAAAATATAGTAGTGTGCTGCATTTAGCGTTAAACAATACCACTATAGGACATGGCTCTCGGCCAATCAGAAGGCGGTATTTCTGGTGAGGTGAAATATATAATAAATAGTGCACAATCAGAAGCTATATAGCTCACCTGCAGGGATATGTTGGCAAATATAGCGATCCCCGAATTCCATTGTCTTCACCATCAGCTGGGTCCCCTCACAGTTATGTATGGCTATGGCTTCGAACTGTAATGCAGGTCAAATGTATTGATGTCTGTACATCTAACGATATGATAAGGTGGCACAGGGGTGTCGATATTGATAGCCATTGACATTGTTTCAACAAGAGCTACGCTGGGCGTGGCAAAATACGCCGGGTGTGCTTTAATGACCTATACACACACAAACAATGGCAGTGACACTAAATATTGAAAATTCTAATTCGAAAAGAGCCATATATCAGTAAAAAATATTCGGACCAAACCCATAATCGAACATGACCTGTGTGTTGGTCTGAAAAACTCACATACCAAATTTGGTTCCGATAAAATAACCCAAACTAACGTTATCGTCCAGAAACCTCAAATATTGAAAATTCAAAGTCGAAAAGAGCCATAAGTCAGTACAAAATAATCGGAGCGAACCCAAATTCGAAATTGACCTGTAATTTTGTCTGGAAAACTCACATACCAAATTTAGTTCTGATAAAATAACCCAAACTAACGTTATCGTCCAGAAACCTCAAATATTGAAAATTCAATGTCGAAAAGAGCCATAAGTCAGTACAAAATAATCGGAGCGAACCCAAATTCGAAATTGACCTGAAAATTCAAAGTCGAAAAGAGCCATAAGTCAGTACAAAATAATCGGAGCGAACCCAAATTCGAAATTGACCTGTAATTTTGTCTGGAAAACTCACATACCAAATTTAGTTCTGATAAAATAACCCAAACTAACGTCATCGTCCAGAAACCTCAAATATTGAAACTTCAAAGTCGAAAAGAGCCATAAGTCAGTACAAAATAATCGGAGCGAACCCAAATTCGAAATTGTCCTGTAATTTTGTCTGGAAAACTCACATACCAAATTTAGTTCTGATAAAATAACCCAAACAAGCGGGCGCATATCCATAGTTCATAAACCCATATTTCATAAACAAACATAAGTCGTCAATTTAGTGGAGTCATTAAAAAGTCAGGGCACGTAAATGTAACTAGTGTACACTTTGGTTTTGTTATTTCGGGCTCTCACATGAGATAAACTCTTGGTCGAAACGAAATGACTGATGTCACTTCTGTAATGAGTACGCAGGTAACTCACTAAGGTACACTGTTAGAAAATACTGTCAGTGTCGGACTGTCATAATCCGACGGTCCCATACCATTTCATCAGTTGCACGGGAATTACCGTTGTTTTATACCCCCTGAAAATGGTCAAAGTTAAACATATGCGCGTTTCCAAGTTCATGTCGTCAAAATTCAACAATTTATTTATCGGCGACAACATTATATACGACAGTGACTCCATACAGACTGAATCTGATTCTGCTGATATTTAATATTTATTATTAATTGTTTGTATTCAGTGCAATGATTCGGTATTTTCATTCTGTCCTGTCTTGCGTCCGTAATTAAATTACGTTATTTTCGTGAGCGGACTTTATCACTCACGAATTTGTTCCTCTCTGTCTTGCCGCGCTGATAACGCAATTGTTTTTGTGGGAAAATGTAAGCTACATGTGTATACAGGTGTGGACTAACAATAAAACTGTCTGACTTCGGTTCCCATATGAACGGACAAGTTCTAAATATGCTAACACCGGCTTAATGATCGATATTTTCCACTAAATTCTGACAACTGGGTTGTCTTCGAGCTGCCTCTTCGAGCTGTCGGCTATGATTTCTCTTCATTCGTATCTCCATACCTTTATTAAGGGAGTGAGAAATAAATGAATTGAATTGAATTGCTCATGTTGAAATTCACACTGCTGTGACTATCAAAACACTCACACATTTACTGTCAAAAGAGGATACAGGTACAATTAACAAGTAGTCCCGGAGCTAATAGGGGTACCATTGCACCCCCCCCCCCCTGGGACTTAACTTCACCCCATTTATTTTGTTCCTTATTATGTCCTTCAACTTTTAAGCAATGTTAACAAGAACAAAAAGTGGCCGTGTAGACTCCAGACAAGATGGCGTCCATCATGGCGCCGTTTTTCAGACCAGACCCTAGGTCAGTTTTATGCAAATTATAGCGGGAAAATATTGTAAAATGTATACAAATGTATATATTTTCGTGAAGCTAAGACATAATGACACTTTTTTGGGCCAAAATTGAAACTCACCATCCAAGATGGCCGCCTAAATGGCCGCCGGAAGTTGAAAATATGACATTTTTTCACAAATATCTTCTAGATCAATTCATGCTGTTTGGAACTGGTTGAGTAATATGACTTTATTTAGTGCTGTGTATATTAACTGATCATTGGAGCAATTAAATGTGCAACTAATGGGGTCATAGCCCCTTCTGATCCCTCAAAAATTAGATTTTTTACAGAACGCGGTACAAAATTTTACAAAAAATCACAATTGGGATTCTAGTCATATTTGAAAAAGAAATGAAAAGAACATTGTAATGTAAGTGAGGCATATCATTACCTATGAATATTCCAACTCTCTGGAACCAAAAATCTTACCTTGGCTCAAAATGGCTGCGAAAATGGCCGCCAAAATATGGAAAATGGTAAATAGTGCCCCAGGGTGTCCTGCAATCGCTTACAAGTTGTGGTTGATGTATACAATTGGCTAATCTGCATTCTATACATTGCATACTAACATATCTGATGCACCATGGATCATTTTTACTATTGTCACCACTGACATCACCAGAAATATGGGATTTTTCTCTCACAAACTTGACATAAATATCGGCAAAAATTAACTTTTCAGGGTTCGACCAATTGTTCAAGTAAAATGCCACTATCTTTGGTATCAAACGTGTTTATTGTTTTGGTCTATCTTAAGTGTGTCACACGGTGGTGCTTAAAGACTAAAATGCTCAAGATGGCTTCCAAAATGGCAACCAAATTTGTAAAAAGTTAAAAGTTAACATATCCCGAACATTATTCTCTGCGCTATCCGAAAAAGATAGCAAATTGTGACTCACTTGGTTATTTTACGTATTAGTTAATTAACTGACAAATACGTTCTATTATATTTGTCCCAGTTCCGTATGGGGCATGACAAATTCATTTTAAAGTTGCAGTATGGAATTTTGCGGAGAACCTCTTTTGTGATTCTGGCCATATTATTGAAAGGAAATGGGCAGATCTTTGAGATGGAACTGAGATGAACCATCATGATATGTGGGTATTCAGATACTGGATACAGGGTGGAAGCCAAGATGGCAGCCACGGAGTTACTCTATGGTCATAGATGAGGGTAATAGGTATACAGGGAGTTATTGTATGGTCATGAATGATGTGTGGGTATATAGGGAGCCCCCTGTTGGTGACGGTGGGACATATATTTATATATGTTGTGGATGTGTTATCATTGGTGGTGTATGGGGAGTAGATGTATGATCATGGATGGGATGGCGTGTATATAACTTATGAGTGGCAAGTATGGAACTTATGAGTGGTCGTATGTGCGGGTATTGGTATATCTGGAAGGGCTCACCATTAGTATTGTGCATATGTATACCTGGATTGACTCAATAGTCATGTGTATGGCGAATAGGTATACGTGTAGTGGCTGTATGGTCCATGGTGAGGTGAATATGTATACACTGAGTGACTGTATGATCGTGAATGTAGTGAATATGTATACATAGAGTGACTTTTTGATCATGTGTCGGGTGTAGGTGTATACCTGGTGTTCATGCATGGTGACTCGTGGCTGTATCGTCATTTGTGGTATGTACGGGTATAACCAAGTATGGTTGCATGATCAGGTGTACGTGTATAAAGTGGGTTACTATGTTGGCGTTTGTGTGGTGTTTATGTACATATGGAGTGACTTGGGTAATGGGTGGGTTGTACATGTGTATCTTGGGTGGCTATCGCTTTCCACAATAACTCATGGGTATGTTAATCAATAGAGAGGTCATGTCAGAGAGTTCTCCATCTTGATGATGTTTATGTAGATGGGGGACGTTAAGCTTTATACATGTATACATGCACACCTGACCCATGACCACGGGTGACCATACAGCCATGCGTCACAATGCAGGTACACCGGGTATACTCCTAAACATGACCCATAACCATATAGTCACTCCTTGTATACCCATCCATCTCACCATTGGCCATAAGGTCACCCCCTGTATACCTATTCTCCAAACGCATGGTCAAATAGACAATCAATATCTACATCAACACCATAAAGTCATTCCGGTATACATATGCACCTCACCAATGGCCATATAGCCACTCGCTTCATACACATACCCTCACCCATGTCACCTGGTATACTCCTTCACCTGACCTATGGCCATATAGTCACCCCGTGTGTACCTATTCAAAACATTCATACATGATCATGGCCAATCCTTGTATACATATTCACCTCAACATTGGCCATGTCACTCCCTGTATCACTATTTGTCACACCATAGCCGAATAGCCACTCAAGATATACTAATACACCCCATCCATGTCAGTATAGTCACTCCATGTATGCATATGCACCTCATCCATGGCCATATAGCCACTCGCTATATACTCATATCCCTCGCCCATGACAATAAAGCAACACGTGTGTATGCTGGTATAACCTACACATGACCATACAGGAACACCAGGTATACGCCTGACACATGACCATTTAGTCACCCCCTGTATAGATGTTCATTACATTTGCGACCATACAGTCACTACTTGTATACCTACATGTACTCATCTCACCATTAACAATACAGTCAATACTTGTATACCTATTCGACACACATAGTCATATAACCACTCGATATACATAATCAGCCCACCCTAGACTATAGATTCACTCCAGGTATACATGTAAACCTCACTAATGGCCATTCATCTCTTCCAGATATACAAAAAACCGCATATACGACCACTAAAACACTCCATACTTGCGTATGCACCTCACACATGACAATTCAGCAATTCACTGCATAATCATACACGTCATCCATGATAATACAACTAAGCCTTATACACCCACAAATGATAATACATCCACGAGATATATAAATATACATCCCACCATTACCACACGGACACTCCCTATATAACCACACCCTCGATAATGTCCACCCAGCTTACTCCAGGTATTCATATTCAATCATGACCGTACAGTCATTCCATGTATACCTGTACACATTACCCGTAACCATAAAATCACTCCCTATTTATCCACACACCCCATCCATGATCATACAGACAACACATGCACATACCACCCATGACCTTACAGTCACTCCAGATATACATAATCAACACATAGATGACCATGTAGCTATATCCATACACCACACCAATGACCATACAGGTACACCGGTTGCACCCGTACTGAATATACACAATCATACACCATAGAGTCACTCCATGCATACCGATTGACCTCACACCTGACCATGACCTCTCCCTGTATACCTAGATGCATCTTACCATGGACAACCCACTCATAACCATATAGTCACTCACTGTATACCTACTCACATCAGTCATGACATACAATAACTCCCTGTATACCTATTCACCTCACATATGATCATAGAGTAACTCCCTGGCTATGATCTTTGCATCCACACTGTATCCTGTTGACATTTTATAATAATGGACCAGAATAGCCAAAGATTATGGTCCATCTCAGTTCTGTATCAAAGTTCTGCCCATTTCCTTTCAATAAATGTGGCCAAAATCACAAAAGAGGTTCTCGGCAAAATTGCATACTTTAAAATGAATTTGTCATGCCCCATACGGAACTTAGACAACCAGAATAGAACATGTAGTTGTCAGTTAATTAACTAACATGTATAATAACCAAGTGAGTCACAATATGCTACCTTTTCGGATAATGCAGAGAATGTTCGGGATATATGTAAAAAAGTAACATTCTACAAATTTGGTTGCCATTTTGGAAGCCATCTTGAGCAATTTAGTCTATAAACACCGTAGTAAGACACATTTAAGATAGACCAAAACAATAAACACCTTTGATACCAAAGATAGTTATATTTTACCTGAAAAAATGGTCCAAACCTAAAAAGTTAATTTTTGCCAATATTTACGTCAAGTTTTTGAGAGAAAAGTCCAATATGTTTGACGATGTCAGGGGTGACAATAGTAAGAATTAACCATGGTGGATCAGACATGTTAGTATTCAATGTATAGAATGCAGAATAGCCAATTTTATACACCAACCACAACTTGTAAGCGATTGCAGGACACGCTGGTGTAATATTTACCATTTTCCATATTTTGGCGGCCATATTGGCAGCCATTTTGAGCCAATGTAAGAATTTTGGTTCCAGTGATTTGGAATATTAATAGTTAATGATATGCCTCACTTACATTACAAAGTTCTGTTCATTTCTTGTTGAAATATGACTAGAATCCCAATTGTGATTTTTTGTGAAATTTTATACCGCATTCTGTAAAATCGAATTTTTGAGGGATCGGAAGGGATTAGGACCCCAATAATTGCATAGTTCGTTGCTCCAATGATCAGTTAATATAAAAAACGCAAAATAAAGTTGCATTACTCAACCAGTTCCAAACAGCATGAATTTATCTAGAAGATATTTGTGAACAAATGTTATATTTTCAACTTCCGGTGGCCATTTTGGCGGCCATCTTGGCTGGTGAGTTTCAATTTTGGCCCAAAAAAGTGTCATTATGTCTCAGCTTCACGAAAATATATACATTTGTATACATTTTACAAGATTTTCCCGCTATAATTTGCATAAAACTGACTTAGGGTCTGGTCTGAAAAACGGCGGCCATGATGGACGCCATCTTGTCTGGAGTCTACACGGCCACTTTTTTTTCTTGTTAACATTGCTTAAAAGTTGAAGGACATAATAAGGAACAAAATGAGTGGGGTGAAGTTAAGTCCCAGGGGGGGGGGTGCAAGGGTACCCCTATTAGCTCCCGGACTAAAGAGCTTCGATGTTAACCACTGTGACAATAATATCATCAACAACAGCAGCTATTATAATGTTGACAGTGTTGTTTTTAACTTGAACTGTTCAATCCAGTTGACAGTGTTCTGATTGTTTCAAAGGACATACATGTACATTTACACGAGAGGATATAATGTAAGCACCAGTGTAATTAACAAGAGCTTCAATGTCATCAACAACAACAACAACGTGGTAAACAATGAACTGACGCCGCGCAGAGACGGATGATCATATATCTACAATTCCAACTTACAAGTACAACATTACAATTACACGGACCAATACGAGTATATACACAATCTGATGCATCATGCTGTCAATTTCATCGAAAAATGTGCGACTATAGGAGTAGGTTTTCAATCTTGCAGGTTTCAATCCCAACTAATTGTTATTGATATAGAGTATCAGTCAAAAGAAGTGGTATATTAAGCGAACTATTTTCCCGCCCAATATCGGATTAATATTGCAAGTGGAAACGCTTTTAAGCGCGCCGCTTGTGATATTATTGCAATATTTTGAGCTTAAAATCGCAATATTTCGCGCTTAATATTGCGACATCTTGCGCTCAAAATGTTGACACTTAAATCAAATTATTGCTTCTTCTATATTGGTTATTGCATAAATAGGGACATTGTTTTAGATTTGTATATACTTATAGTTGTAAATGCTATATGTACACTATATGTAAACTATATGCAAAGTATTTATCTAATAGAAATATAACACTGTCGGGTCTGTATGAAATTTAGCGCACTTAGTATCACAATATTTTGCTTTCAATATCGCAATAATAAGCGCGACAGATTTTTGGTATTGCGCTATAATCGCACCTTTTTCGAAATTAAGCGCGCTCAATATCGCAATAAAGGCGCGCCTTAATATACCACTTCTTCTGACTGGAACTGTATTGTCATGATGTACGGATTCACCTGTTAAACCAAAACTGTGTCTACAAGTGACTGGACAATTTCACGCCTTACATGATGTTACAAAAAAGTATGCCATTAAGATGTTTTGCTTTTACATGTACATAAATTTGAGTTTTAACTGTGATACATGTAGCTTTGTTCTTTTATGTTTTAAAAGGGCATGCCGATTCATGTTTTTGAATGGTCTAAATTAGTAATACTCGTAACTGACTAGTGATGGGTTGGCTTATCAGCTATTACTAGTATCGTTATTTATTTATAACCTTATTTATACAGTAGTTAGTATTGTCTATCACTTTATGTATTGAGGATTTATGTTTCATCAAAACTATGATCGTAATAGAACTAAGATGTATTTTTCAGTTACGAATAATACTGGTTCTAAAACATATGAATCGTAAGGCCCCCACCGGGAAATCATATTGTTAGAATTGGACCTTGGCTAATTATACGGTCAAGTAGCAAATTATTGGTGTTGACCCGTGAAAAATACCATTGTCTGACCTTTATTAGTTACTGTCTTGAAAAGGGTATAGTTATGGCGACTTACTCCCCAAACATTAATGATGATGATATATTAATTAAACGGTGTCGAACCGTAAAAAATACAACGGTCTGACAGTTACTGGTTACAGTTTGCCCGTAACTTAAACGGGTTTGTACCGTGGAACATGCTACAGCCTAACCGCATGTTTAACGGTCCAAGGTTGGCAGCGATGTTGCGGGGTGTGACACTGTTTAAGCGACGGGTATTTGTCTAACAGTGTATACCCATATATAAATTTTACTGCCCATCTTCACTGGTCGAAAAGCTATATTACCTGGAGGTCTACATTTTATATGGAACAGAACTCATCACCGATGTCATTAATACTGATAAGCTTAAACTTGAACCAACGGTAGAGGGGTTGCTGGGTATCCAGTCACTCAGGTAATTCTTAATCAAAAACAGGATGTTGTCTTTGTATCGCTCATTATGCAGTATCAGTAATGGCAAGGCTTCAAAGCAACTTATCTACTATCGCACATGTGAATCTCGCTTCGACCAGAGGAGTCCTTTCATAAGAAAGGTTGAATCAGATCTTACGGATATTGGGATTGGTCACTTGGATGAGGAATTCTCAACTGAAGAAAAACTATCTAATCCACACCATTGTAAGTCCCTGGTCAATAACTCAACCATGTCCATGTACCGTCCACATAAACCTACAAATGTCACATCTTTGGAAGCATGAATGTCTTAATTACCACAGTCACAAGGAATTACTTTCTCATTGTGCAATTATTATGCAGCTACGACACTAAGGCAGTGGATATTGTTGATCACCTTATTGAAAATGATGTTCGATTCTCAGTAGTTAAAGTGATGTACAATGCACGGAAAAACAAAGCATCGTGCAGAGTAAACGCCGACGTCGGCCATGTTGATGTTGTAAAGGGGGATAATTTCTGGTGGCACGATGTTACCTGCGATGACTGGACCCCATTTGGAGTTTCATACGAATTCGGTAGACCAATCAATTGGAATGACTACATTGACGATAAAAACAATGACAAAAATTTCAGTCATGCCAACAACAACAACAACAACAACAACAGCAGCTACAATACATCCAGGTTTAACAACCTCCATAGCCCTAACACCGATCAGCACGTTTTCAGACCGTGGGGACTATCATATCGCGATGTGAGATCCAATCGTCGATAGCCAGCATTTAAACGACTGAGACATACATGTGCTGACTCCTCATATTCTGACAAAAGTATCTCATATTACCTGTAGTATGCGCTTTGCTGCTTATCTTTGTGTGTGTATTCTTTTGTTGCACTTTAACATGCTGTCATTTTTAGTTTGGAACGCAACCGGCATCATGTCAAGTGCTCGATATTTATCGCAAGCCCTTGATGTAATGCAAATTGATCTATGTGGAATCAGTGAACACTGGCTTAGACAGGCAGATGTCGAATTTCTAAATTCTATTAATTCCGAATATGGATCATATGCGGTATGTGACTATTCCATGCGCCTGCCAATGCAAAGAGGCAGAAACAAAGGAGGTGTAGCCTTTTTGTATAATAAGAATACATTGGGAAATCGAATATCGTTATTAGATATCCAAGATGATCGTATTTTAGGTGTTCAGATTGCCAAATCCAGTTCGGAATATTTGTATATTTTCCAGGTTTATCTGCCATCGACAAATTATACGGGAGAGTACTTTGAAGAATGTCTAATCACGCTGTCCATATTATGCAACAGTTATCGAAGCCTTGGACGAATAATCGTTATGGGCGACTTTAATGCAACTCTATACAAAAATGATCATAGATGTAACAAGTTACACACTTTCTTCAAATACCTTGAACTTATCCCATTAACCACTTCAGAAATATGTCGCAACCTAGAAAACACATTTGTATCTGCTTCTGGGGTGCACGGTTCCATCATAGATCACATTTTCATTCCTGAGTTTGACAGTCCAGAAATAGATTTCGTTTCAGTTTTGGACGACAACGCTTTAAATGTATCTAATCATCGTCCTATTTATGCGCGCCTTAACATATCCTTACTACCACTTGACGTTCGAGGAAATCAATTTAAAGACAGAACAAAATTTAACTGGAAACGATTTTCTGCTAACCCGACTCTTGTGACAACCTATCAAACTGAACTTTCCAGAACATTGCCAGAGACATCTATTCACGATGTAAGCAGTCTAGATATGTTTTACGACAAAATGATTGAATCAATTTCCAATTATGCGCACACGTATGTACCCAAAGTTCGACACCGACCGTTTCTGAAGTCTTTTTGGAACAAACACCTGAACGAGTTACACAACGTCATGACCGAATGCAGAAAGCTTTGGATTTCTGTGGGCCGTCCTGCAGATCCCACGAATACGCAATATCGAAATTATAAGGATGCAAAATGCATATTTCGTAAAGAATATAGAAGCTACGCAAAACAATATATGTCATCTTTTAACGATGAAATTGATAGGTCAGCCGAAGTGGACCAAGACAGATTTTTCAAATTATTCAATGCAAAGCGCAAATCCAATGGTTCTAATGCCTGTTCCACTTTCATATACGAAAATCTCACTCTCCGGAATCCTCATGACATAGTCGATGGCTGGGCGTCGTACTACAAATCCATTTTTTCCACCCCACTAGGCGACGATAATTTTGACTCCAACCACTATTGTTCAACCAACACCTTTATGAACTCTGAGTTGAACAAAGATAACTTATCGAGTATAGATGATCTGACCACATACACGGTTACGGGTTCTGAATTAATCAGTATAATAAACACTCTTCCTCTTAACAAGGCCAGTGGTTGGGACGGCGTGAATTATGAACACATTGTATTTGGTGGTGACTCCCTTGCTAATTGTATTGCTGGCCTCTTTACGCATATGATCGAACTGGAACACATTCCAAACAATGCCAAGCGAGGGATAATATTTTCGCTCTATAAAGGTAATGGTAAGAGCCGAAACTCGTTTGATAGTTATAGGGCCATTACGCTTTTGCCTAATATATACAAACTTTTCGAAAAAGTCCTATTGTCGCGACTTCAAACAAATTCTCCCAAATCTCTCAAAGTTCATTCTTTGCAGAATGGTTTTCAAAAAAATGTCAGTTGCATGATGTCGTCGTATTTGGTGTCAGAATGTATTTCCCATACATCCGAGAGGCAAAGCAGATTATATGCCTGCTTCTTGGATGTATGGAAAGCGTTCGATACCGTCTGGATAAATGGTCTACTCATGAAACTGTACGAGCGCCACATTAGAGGTAGAACATTGCGACTATTCAACATGTTATTAACAGGTATATCGTGTAGTGTACTGTATCAGAATACAGCTTCTGTGTGGTTCGAAGTATGTCACGGTACCCGACAGGGAGGTACTGTCTCGCCGTTGACGATTTACTTCAGCAACTTGTCGAGTCGAAATGTGGCCTGCGCGTTTACAACATAGATTGTGCCTGCTTGGCGCATGCCGACGATATGATGCTGCTTTCTCTCACCAGGTCTGGGCTTCAATCATTAATTGATATATGTTATCGTTATAGTACAAAATGGAGATATAGATTCAATGCAAAGAAAACAAATGTTGTTGTGTTCAATGAGACATTACACGCAGCTCGCAACGCGACCAGAACATGGAAACTGGGTACCGAATCGATTTCCGAAACAGATAGAGTTACTCATCTTGGTATACAATTGAGCTCCCAAAATTTCAGTAATCACTTTGTTGATATCATAATAGAAAAAATCCGATCGACATACTTTATGCTCAGTAATGCTGGCCTCTATGCAGGAGGGATATCACCTATTAGTTCGGTCAAAATTTATGAATGCATTGTCCTTCCCCGTGGTCTGTACGGTGCAGAATTACTGTTCAATATTAGCTCTCACAATGTTGTTCGCCTTGAGCGTGTTCATAGAATGTGCATAAAAAATATTCAAGGACTTCCAACCAGGACCAAAACTGATATGGCACTTTCTTTAGTTGGTATCCCACCTCTTATGGCGTACATCGAAAAGAGAAAACTTTCAATGTTTCGATCGTTATGCAGTCTCACCTTGCAAAAAACAGTCCGGGAAATTTTCGTGATGCGTTTGTTAGATGCTACTTTCGGTGGCTCGAACGCAACTTCATTTTCTTCTGAATTAATTCAAATTATTAGCGATCGACAGCTCTCTCATTACACCGAAACCTTTATTCACACTTCTCATTTTCCAGAGAAACTAGCATGGAAGCAAGCCTGCAAACAAGCCTCCATCTTTCATTACAAAAATGAGTGGACTTCTCGTGTTACTTCAAATTCCGAGTTAAGCAGATTCATGCGGGTTCACGATAGATATTCCATGTCCGACTTATGGAAAACCTGTGCGAAATATCCTGCTGAGAAAAGATCATTTATCTTAGTAGCTCAGATTATCTGTACTCTGCCCAGTTTGTCTAAAGGTGTGTGCACTCTATGTAGAACAAGATGCCATGATTTGATAGCTCATATTATTATCGAGTGCCCAGAGCTGGCCACTGTACGAAATAGAATATGGTACGCATTTATCGATTGTTTCGGTATCGATTGCTTTGTACTTCAACCTGACCAACAGCTACTATTATTTCTAGGGAAAATGCCAGATTTCCTTCCACCTGGCTTACATTCTCATCAATGGATTAGATTCTTTGCAAAATCAACAAATTCCTTGTGGAATATGTATCTTTCACGGTCATCCCAAGATCTTATCACTTATACCTAATAAATTTCAGCTGTACAATATCTACGAAAATGCCTAATTTGAATTCTCAATAAATCATAACCAGACAGCCCTGATTGTCGTATACAGGGGTCAAACTTGCGCCACAGTTTGTGGTTTCGTGCTGTGGATCTACTGAGGGTCTCTTGGTCTGTGTGTGCGTCTGTCCCAGAGAACAGCTAATTTCTTTGTCGCCTGGGTTGCTGCTCGCACAGCCAGAGTCAATGAGTGTGTTCACAGCATGGACCCTCAAACTCTGATCTCTATTGCATACTTGTAGATCAAGGCATGTCAATGTTTAAGTGACCTTTTATCTATGGTGCATGTTTTGTAGGTCTAGGCTTGGGAAGTGGGGCCATCTCGGTGGTCGCGTGACAAATGTGTAAATATGTTCTTTTCTACTGAATTGTTCTTTGTTCTATATGTATTTTATGTATTTGTGTTACATGTAACTCTTCATATGATGGAGGATAGAAATAAATATATAAGTCCCTGGTCAATAACTCAATCATGTCCATGTACCGTCCACATAAACCTACAAATGTCACATCTTTGGAAGCATGAATGTCTTAATTACCACAGTCACAAGGAATTACTTTCTCATTGTGCAATTATTATGCATGGTGAAATTCGATGACGTTGTGTGCATAAAATGTGGAGAATGCTATAATTATGAGTGAATCATGTTTTTCACGACTTCTTTTTTTGTAGTTGACTGAGATGTTTACATATACTGCATGCATGTTATATGTGCATTGATAATCTCCCTGTGGACAAATAAATGCTCATGTTTAGTGGGTATATACACAATTCTCTACATGACATCGCTGACGATGTCCTGGAGATTAATCCTCTCAAATTTGGATGTTCGGGAAAAATTGACGCGCTTTTACGTTATTGTTTCCCCTGACGAAATGTCTGTCTCTAACCATCACTGCATGTATATGTGAATTTGAGTGTGAGGGTGTGTGTGTGGGTGTGAGAGGGTGTGTGTGTGAGGGAGAGAGGGTGTGTGTGTGTGAATGTGCGCAAGTGTGCATTTAAACTGTTCTCGTGTTTCTATGTTTCCAGTTATATATGCATGTTTTACTCTTGAGGATCTTTGTTGTCCCACGTGTTTGTATACAATTGTTTGTGGCCTTTGTAATTCCTTGTATTATTATTATTTTGTGTTATATATTGTATACTCTTCAAAATTGGAGAAATAAAAATGTGTATACTAGAGCAAACATTTGTTTTGTTTTTTTTTCTGAAAGGATACTATTTGAAATCTGACACACTTATTCCAAAACGATACGTCCTGGTTATTAATGATAATCAAGGGAAATAAGTACAACGGGTGTAAACATAGATAAAAACATCAGCTCTCAGTGTTCGAGATACATCTCAACTACAATTTACAATAGTTTATTTCTCATAAAGCATACATCGTATGATGAACTACAACTACATCTCAACTAAATTTACTTTTTAAATTGCTATTGCCCAGAAGCACATCATTTATAAGTCTGAATCATGGATTATGAGTTATGGTCCTTCGTATAAATCAGGTTTAATAAAAAATAAGTAACATTGACCCTTTCTATACTAAATACTCATTGGCGAGTAGTTCCCTTAGACATGTTCAGATAATAAATTTAACAAACAAACATATGTAGTTTGTTGAACTTATTGCCTGAACAGTTCCCATCAATTAATATGAACCATTGTGCTCTTGTATTATCTGTCTGCTGTATGTCGTCTGCTTTTATTACCTGAACACCCCTCTCAATGCGTAACATACTGTTCCAATGTATACCTTTATAACTGAATGGGATAACCGTCCAGTATAGAATGTGTTGCATCGTTTGAATTCTTAGCTGGGAAGAACTGAGATTTGAACAGATTTGTCACCTCAGTGTTAGTTTTCTGTTCAACTACATCTCAATTAAATTTACGATATATATTGTTATACCGATTTACAGCTGTTTTCAGATTTCCCCACACGAACCAAACACTCTTTATTTTAAAATAACATGGATAGTCTAACAAGGAACGCTCTTTATTGCCCAATGATGATTTTTCTGAATAACCAATTATCAATATGTTAGAGTCGCATGAAACTATTTAAAGATTTGACACCAAATAACTCAAATTAACTAAAAAAAACCTCAATTAACCAAATTACAAGACAATTTTCCGCTGACCAGGCAAAGGAATATGAAAAAAAATACTTGCAATCACAATCTTTCGTATCACACAGGCATCGGGAAAATTCACAAAATCGTCGATACGTAATCGAACACTATCACAAACGCTCATAATTGAGAACGTTCTTTATTGTGCGGTGGAAACATGAACGCTATTTATACGGAATTTGGTCCGATCCAACTATTTCCTTATGTATATTGTGATTTTAAAGATACGGGCGGCGTTGGTGGTGGGTATGCTGTTAAAATATTCACCTCCGTCAAAAACCGCCATAAACAGAAATAATAGTAAAATTTAGACAGACTTTGTTCTTATACCAATAAGAAATATGGCATAAACAGTATGTTGTTGTCAATTGATTTTCCTTTGTTATGTAAACAAAAGCAAAAAACGTTACGTTACCTGGCTTTTGTTTAGATCCGGATATGGTAAACATAAAGAGCTTTATTTGTTACTGTTTTCTGATATGGAAATAATATAGAGCGTTTATATCATTTTTGTGTGATTAACCAATATAACTGCGCTGTGTTATGTAAACAGAAGCACAACTTCTGTAACACGAGCAGGCTCTTGTTTACGTACACCAGCGTAAGCTGACACAACTTACCTCATTTGTCTGGTAGAGCCCCGGTTTGTTCCTTTTCAAACCGTCTGGATTCCGTTCCGGTTTCGTTATAAGCAGCCGACATTGTTGTGTTTTGACGTCATAAGCGACAGAACGACACACTGTGTTGTAGGTACACAGTTTGTCACAGCGGAGAATATTTCCGGCAGTCATTTTTGTTATGATATCAGTCGCATTAGGCTCAGACAATTGTATTACTGGCCCCAGTGCCAAACAGAGATGCCAGCAAAACAAACTACACACAATATCCCTGATCATCGTCAATTTGACGAATCTTTTTGAAAATTTAGCAAGACTGATTCTTATACGACGGTATAATATATTCGATGTGCGTCAATTAGGTTCGGTGCTTGGGATACAAACAGGAATTTACTGCGTTGGATTTAACTGTCTACATAATTGAGTTGTCCCTGGGAGGAAATCCAGTTTTTCATGCTGGGAGAAAATGGAGCAAATGTACCCATCGATTCGACTTCCGGGGTACGTTTGTTGTGAGCAATTAGTGTTGACGTATTCGCTGCATTCAAATCCGCCATCTAAGACGGGATACAAAAACATATCAGAACCCGACGAATTGCAACCGAGAACAAATCCACGGGTTCACACCATGGTGTCATTCACCTTCTCATTGGAATTCTAAATCCCAGGCAAGCCCAGCAATTACACACACCCGGGGTTCAAAAGAGGTCGATAATTTCAGATACAGAAATTCCTATGTATGGATCGATATATATTAAATGAAGTTTATTGAGGATTTAAAGTGATCCATTAGGGATACAAAATCAAGATATAGTCATGTTTTTGGACCCACAGTTCACAGTTGTTGGATTGTCTCTCATCAAAATCCCCCGATGAATACACATACCTTTACTGTAATAATACGATATTGTTATTAAGGTGATGAAATGTGTATTTATTGCACATGTACTGGTTTATTTCCGCGAAATACAAAAACATGCAGAATATTTCAAAACCTTCGATAATAAAATTTAATATGGGTATTCTGATCACATTATTTGTTATGTATTGTGTATGTCCGTGGCACATGCTGTGTCTTGAGAATGGTGTTGAATAAGCAATGTGTTTAATTTGTGTTTTAATAATTATATTTGTTTACAGTAAAAGTGACTTAAATGGGTTTTTTTTCAAACTCATTTTGGAGTTAACCGGAAGGTGCATTTTGAAGTGACCAAATTGTAGGCATATATTATAATTTTTTTCACATTGACATTCAAAAACCGATGGAAATTTAGGCATCTGAGGTCTGATGGTATCTTTGTAGCATAATTATAAAGATAAAATTTCAGAATTCATATTTCCTATTGCCACCAACTGCAAATACGTGAACTGGACAACGATATAAACAACGTTGATTAATACCGACTCAGACGTGATTAGTAGTTTACATACCACTAGAGAACTCTATATACATGTATAGTAATAAGGAAGCATTCGACGAAATAGACTGAATATCTCAGTATGGCGATTGAGTGTGATTGTTATAGCAACATGCGACTTCGATGTAACACGATCAAACCATTAGTTAGTTATATAACCATCGATAAATTCGAAGATCACTTCAGATCAGTGACTAGTAATTCGTGTGAAAGTGATATTAGACGAAAATTGTACTGATATACGTCTAATTCGCCTATTACCCAACATGAAATTTCATTATGTATTAAAATTGACTAGATGTGTGACTGTCCCAATGGGACGAAGGATACCCCCGTGTTTTAAAATACTAAGATGTTTCATTAAGTTAATATAATAAAATAACAGATTCCCGTTGCAGGTGCGCAACTCTAACCCCTAACCCTAATCCTAAACCTATTGACCGAAAAATGTAGGAATAAAAGCTCGGACAACATTATGCGAAAATGTTCTAAGTCGAAAAAGGGGAATAACCCCACAAGCATGTCGTACGGACGTCATAATAGCATGTACACAGGTTCCCATGGTGCTAAATATATGTGCCAAGTTTCAAAAACATTGACCTAAATATGTAGGAATAAAAGCTCGGACAAAATTATTCATGTTGCAAAAAAATTTCTAAATCGAAAAAGGGGGACAACACCACCAAAAAAGTGAGACAGACGTCATAATCGCAGGTGCATAGGTTCCCATGGTTTTTAAGCCAAGTTTCACGGAACATGATTAAAAACGACTGAGAAAAACTACAAACAAATGGGTGTCCTCGCCCAGACGGACGACGGACGGCCAAGCTGATTCCAGTATACCCCTACAACTTTGTTGCGGCGTGTATAAACAATAAAGCTTTATCTGAAGACGGTATAATAAAAGACTATTTGAAATGCTCCCACTGATGCTCCGCAGAAAAAAATGATGCTTGTATAATTGAAATTATTTAACCTGATCTTCAATTCAGGGTTTGTTCCAGATGACTGGTTGGTTGGCTCCATAGTGCCGATCTATATATATAAGAAGGGGGGTAAGAACGACGCGACTAACTGTACACTGTTCTAAATTTTCCGTTTTGAAACGGAAAAAAAAAGAATCCGTAAATTGCTGCCAACACTATATTCTGTAAGGTTACGGAACATTGTATAATTTCGTTATGACAATATATTTTGTATGGGACATAATGAAACGATACAGTGCGCCTTGTCTTTACGGAATTATGCGCCGGCAGCAATTTCCCGGAACTTTGTTCCGTTTGAGAATGTAAACTCTTTAACAGTGCATTAGTTGAATTTACAGTCCAAAATGTATTTTTCCCAAAAATTAGGCAAATGTATGACTTATTATCTTTAAACTGGGTTCAATGTTCAATGCCGTTTTCAAAAGCCGATTCAGGATTTAAGAGAGTGTGGCGGTTCACATCCATATTCTTGGAGCATTTAACGGCCATAATTCACAAACACCTGAACCGATTGGACAATATAGCTTTAACTCGATCGATGAGCGTTGGAATTTTAAGAATCGGTTCAGGTGTTTATGAATTATGGCCGTTAGAAGTGAGGAGGTATCTAAAAAGAAAACTCCCTTGTTAATTATGTAATGTTTATCGGTGCACTTTTTAAAGTGGCATGCTCGTTTTAAACTCATATATTTTTTAATTTGAATACATCTTTACGTAACTTAAAAAAACCCAGCTATTAATCATATTTTATTTATAGCGTCAAAGAGCCCATGTATATCATAGGTTAGTATTAGTCAATAGTATTGTGCGGAATCTGTTAGAGAAATATTAATTTGAGATTGTGACATTATCTCGTAAATTTAAGAAATACAATGTTCCGAAGTAATTTTCCAAAGTGATGAAAAGTTACTGGATTAATTTATTAATTTTTAGCGGTATTCCGTCTGAAGTGGGTTATATAACCTTCAGGTATAAACAATAATTTTATATCACTGTATTATAAAATTGCACAACAAACATGTATGGAAATGCGTATAACCAGGGAGTGATGCATGACAAACCACAGGGGCCATTTCTTTGGGACGTTTACATTGCTGTAGATCTGTATACAGTTCTACACGCGCACTAGTGTAAACGGGTTGATATAAGGATCAACTGTCATGTGGACTGTTGTTATGGAGATGTAACCGTGAGGTAAGTGGTCATAACTTGTGTAAAACCCGAAGGGTTTACATACAAGTTATGACCACTTACCTCGCGGTTACATCTCCATAAAAACAGTCTACATGACAGTTAATCTTTATCTTTATATACATTTAGCGAAAAAGCCACTTTTGTAAATGTATTTAAATCGAAAAGTGTATTGTGACAAAACCAGCCCAAAATATCCCATACCACCCGATCAGAAACCAGGTGAGAAGTTTATATTCTTTATATTGAAACCTGATGATTTATTAAGTAAATGCTGCGCGAGTGCAAATGCGCCCAAAACATTACGCGTTCCTTTTCTCCAAAATCGATGACGCGTCGATGTAATTATGTGGCTGCAGTTATGACCTCTTGCGCGTTCACCGAGAAATAATTGCAACTCGTCGCGTGGGTGCCGACCAATCGGAATGCTGGATTTAGTGATAATCACACTTAGTATGTAAATATATAGAAATGCACACAGAAAGAAAACGGTATTCGTTCGTGTGAGCAAAAATCGCATCCGTTTTAAGTCACGGTTAACACCGAGGCGTTGCGACAGGCAAATCTGATTTGATTAATTGTTACTCGGGCTTGGCGAATGTGAACACTTAATCTTTCTTTGTCATTTCAACCCATGTATTTCACACTGTGTAAGCGAGAAGCTGTGTACTGGTAGATGAAGTAGCCCTATTTCTATTTGTGTATATGTACACTATTGTTTATTGTGTATTCATATGTGATTTGTTCTCATGCGACCTTCATTCTTTCTTCGAACCATTATCAACTTGTGTAAGAATAAACTGCTTTGGTCTGCTGATAGTTGATTTATTTGTTTTGTCTGGCCTAAACTGACACGACTCATAGTGAATTGTCAATTACCAGAGTACTGATGAGCGCGCGTTCATTATCAGTAATCATGTTGTGATCGCAGTAATCTACGACAGGTGACTTCACACAGATCTGTATACAGATCTACAGCAATGTAAACACACCCTTTGAAGCCATAAACCAACTATGTGCACGTTCTCCGTGCATACCAGATAAATGTGAAACTAAGCCATTGAGTTAGTTGTCAGATATCAAGATTCGAAACTGTCAGTTCTATTAGGTATTACATTTTGGTCGGGCGCCCAACACTTCACAATAATAAAATCGCCAATTGTTTTGACCTGTTACCAGAAACACGCATTCATGTTATTTTTGCCTCATATTCTTGGTTTTACATAAGGAAACTTTCGTCTACCACTAATTGTTAATTATAAAGACCAAGTATTTATTGTCCACTATACCCCTATATTGCTATGAAATCCTGTCACATATCACATATAACCCAATAAAACAAATCTACCTTCAAATATTGGACAACACTCAGATGTAACCTTGGCAGTCTGGATTAGTATGTGATTGTGGTCTTGCATGCCCTAACTATCTATGATTCAGCACATACCAACAATCCACCGAGGCACGACACAGTAATGGGGTAAATACAGAAACTATAGTGAGCATGGCTGTCTTTCTTTTGATTAAAATAGTGTAATTTTTGGAAAGAATATGAACATAATAATCAGATAAAATATATGAATATTTGCGTGATCATGTCTGAAAGATGCCAATTGTCCATGCACATAAATATATGACTCTAGAATCTTTCTTTTCTTCGCATGTTTACATCTGGAGTACATGTCTACAATTCAAGTAATGAACACTGAGTTTGACAAAAGTGTTGACTTTTTGCAGGTTTTTTGTTGTTGCTATTTGTATTACACTTCTGTCATATTTTTTTTTTTGTCTTTTAAAAAAAATATTTTTATTGAAATCAAGAACATGTTAATGAATGCCATGGTATACAACAAAAATAAATGGTAAATTGTTCTAGGTTTATATATGAGATAGCAAGAGAGAGAGACAGAGAGAGAGAGAGAGATAGACAGAGAGAGAGAGGGGGAGGGGTAGAGTTTTAGACTGCTGGCATCTTGGTTGTTCAGGGAACCATAACACTACATGCGTGAAACATTGTTCAAGGCAGAGCGAAAGTGTCGATCTGGCAGAAATATGTTGTGCCCGTGTAACATGCCACGTCATCATACTTGTATGAACTCCATCGGGTCATGAAAATGCAGAGCTGATCGGTGCTGTCTGGCTGTCCTGGATTCCATGCTGTAAAGGGCAGCGCCCCGCCTTCATCTGTGTACCATGTCTGAGAGTTCACCGACCTCGTCCCACTCACCCATATGCATTCTGAAGGAGTATATACATTAGACTACAGGGGAGTGGCGACAGGGTGTTTATGGGGGTTTGGCGACAGGGGCTTTGGGAGTTGTCATCCCGCCAACTTTGGTCAAATATTTGAAGTTGTCGTACCTGACTCAACATCAGTTGGAAATAAAACAAAAACAGGTTCTAAAAGTTTGATTTTCTATTTCTTACCATTATCCAGCGTGAATTGTTTTGTTTCAGAACAAAATTCGAATACTTTCAGCAAAATGTTACTGCATAAATGACAATCGGTTAGGAAATTTACAACCATAGAAATTTACAATAGTTTGAACGGTTGAGGTATGCAGTATTTTGTTAAAAACCCAACATGGATGTCTTGTACATGTATTATACATGTTGTAGATTTCTAACCGGAACAAATACACACAAACACACACCATATCTGATCAACATACTACACTGAAAAAAAAGCAATATATTCTGTACCAGTTCGTGGGGAAAAGAACAGGAAATATTCTCTCACAAACAGAAACTCCTGGTGACTGGTCGCACTGACTCTAAATTATTATGTCGTACCGCTTGATTCATAAAACCGCTTCAGGGAAGAGATTCCTCATATATAGAAGTCGCACACATGTCTGATCATGTCTAGTTGCGTATACCATAATTGTATAATACAGCTGCTACAGTTCAATCGTTCTCACCAGTTTGATCGGCAATACTATTTTGAGACTCCATTGTTGAATGAAATACACGATCTAATGTTATATATAATATGTAGATGTGTATAATAATGTATATTTTGAGACTCAATTGTGGAATTAAATACACGATCTAATGTTATATAATATGTGGATGCGTGAAGTACGACGTTGGTCATCTTCAATTTAAACATCTCGAGTATACTTTATCTCATAGTTTACTAACCATCAACCCAGATGTATCCCGCAGGTAGAATATGGACGACCGAGATGATGTCCAGAACCATAGCGTACATGGCTGAGTTTTGTACAATCAGCATATGAGCGTCGTCTGCGGCGCATGCCGCTATGGCACCGCTCTTGGTTCGTCTTGTTGATGAGAACTTGAGGCAGAGATTAATTCCATTTGATTGGTAAAGTGTATAGCCATTCGACGACGGACATTGGTCTGTAATATATATATATATATCTTGCATTTCTAAACAAAATATGACAGGGTTTGTGGTACGTGTCTCACCACCTCCCAACTTTGAACAAAATATTCAACAGTTGGTAATTTCACGACTGACACGGGGGGGGGGGGGGGTCGGAATTATTTTCAGGCACGCATGCTGATTTCCCTGGACCCTTGTTGGTACCCATCCACTCCCGCGTCCAAATTTTCTTCCGCTTTCGGCAGTTTTTTCCAGACCATTTTTGGGCACCCACCCCCATTTCAACACTAAAACAGAGATTTGCGGGGGGGGGGATTCGTTGTAAAAAGTTGTATATGAATTTATGTGCATACTATTTGTCATGGATGTTAACATTGACATGTAAATAGGAACGAGTCATTTTGGGGTCATTCCGCCAAACAAACATGGCTGCCAGCGGCCATCTTGGATTTAAAAATTGAATCCATTACCATGGGCTACAGGCTATACTGTTTGTCTGATCATCATGATATTTTTCAATTATGCTAATATTGACGTGCTAAGGTGTTTTAAGCCAAACTGATTGCACAAACAGTCAAAAAGACTTGCAGGAAAACAAATTTTGAGTTGCATAAAAAATTGTTTGTTGGTCCCATCGACCACCCACCACTCCGGCATACGTGCCAGGAAAAATCCGCCCCTGCCTGACACAATTATTTGGAAATTTCAGACCAAAGGTAAGTAGAATTTGTACTGCATGACATAGACAGAACACAACGCGCATCTTAACCCTTTCATGCACATCGGTGCAGCACTAAAGAGCCTGTGCCAGTGCATTCTCTTTGAACAAACATTGAACAAACAACATAGGGAATGTATTTCTTTGTTAATACTTGTTCCTTAATAACCTCGGCCACAGTAGGGTGATTCTACCGTAAACGAGCAAAACCGTGTCCCATGATCTTAGATCATCACATAAAAATACAACAGCTATCCCATAGCAAGTATATGTGTATTTTCTTATATCTGATGTTACGAGCATTAATTAGAAACAAGTCTGGTTTAGTATCGAGGTACCAACATTTATCTTTTCTATTAATATATTATGCTATTTACCGCGCAGCAACATGTCCCAACCACGAGCCAAACAATTCCTCCGATTTCCTCTATTCGCCGCGAACTTGCTTTCTCAAAATAGATCTACACTCAAGTGTGGAATTTTGCACAGAATGCCATAGAATTAGAAAATTGTTGGAAAAAAGCTAGCACAACCTTCCTTAAAGCCTGTCCCGTTCTCAAAAATCATTACCAAAAACGCATGCTAAAGACGACCTGTACTTTGACAAGAAACATCGCGTGCTGCGAAAACAAAATAACCTTACTGATCTAGCATTGTGATTTTTTTCTATAATTCCCACTTTGTCACTCGGAATCGAAATCGTAAGGTTATTCGACGTCATTACCCAAACGCATTCAATTTGAAATATAGATTTATGCACAAGATGAAGAGCAAAGTGTTTTGGAACGCACCAAGATCGGTTCGCGCATAAACTAGTTGTTATGTGAGTTTGAAGATATTTGAATATATATTAACGAAATGAAAATCGTCATTACCCAAACGCGTCATTTTCGCGTTTGGGTAATAACACTGTTTGGTGTTGAATGTAGATGTTTGAATTTTACAAGCTGGAGGTGGATGATCACACTGTGTTGGACGCACACAAGGTACGATGAAGATGTTTTCATAAATTAGTTGATTTCCGTGGTCGGAAAATATTCAAAATGTAAAGGCACAACAAAGTAAGAATAGTAATTAGCCAAACGCGTCATTACCACAACGTGCCATTGCACAATATTTTATCTCATGTGACTATCTAAGCATATTCCACGCGTGTGATTGGTTGCTTGACATTCTCTATTATCGATAGTTTCTTCCACGACACGATAGTGAGCCTCCTAATTTTAGAACACCACTATCGCTTGGAAAATCCAGAAATCTATTTTTAGCATGCCCACTATTCCGGGGAGGTAATTTGAAAGTCGGTGACTATGCCAAAATAGTGGTCATCGGTGGAGGAATAGTCTCATCGCCTCCCGCTCGGGGACTATTCCTCCCCTCGGACCACTATTTTGGCATAGTCACATCCAAGCCGTGCAATATTTATATAATAGGCGTTTGGGTCGTGATGATTTTTACTATCAATATACCGTTATATACGCAATGTAGCATGACAGTCGGTATATTATGTGTGGCTGTCAATGACATACCCGGCATCAACATGAGAGATTGAAGTTTCTTATGAGAGCACTTGTGACAAGTCTTGAGTGTCATCGAATACTAACATTGTCGGAAGCGAAACACTCTCCACCTTGAAACCAGTAGTACGATATACCTTAAAACATCTTACCAACCTGCATAACAATCCAATTCTTCTAAAATTCTAATTGAAATTTGGAATCAATGAGCGCTTGCAATATTCTAATAGTACACACTTCACATTGGGTAGGACCAAGGCCACAATACTGCCATATATCCGGCGAATTTGCAATACCGAATCCCAATATATTGACGTATACAACAATTTAGTTGTCAGCTGAATAACAGTGTGATATATTTCCTTGCTATAGATGTATGTTGTGAATTTAATGAACGCTCAATGCTGCTGCGGTCTCTGTGGTTTCCGTTAATATCTACAAGAGTTGTCTATCTTACCAATATTCATGAATATCGGTCAGATGGACAACTCTTGTAAATATTGGGTTTCCGTAGTCATAAAAAATATTACAAAATACATAATAATATACAAGCGACAGTAATTGTACACATATACAGACAATGACGTTCATAAACTTAGAACTGCACCAAGCCTCTATAATATTCACATGTTCTTGAAATTCCAGTCACAGCGCCCTTGGGTAGGAGTTTTCCAGTTGCTACATCGAATGTTTGAAATGTTCAACTTGACATCCCATATATGGACGTTTTTCAACTGATGCCCGCATTTCAGACCAACACATTGACACAAATCGAGGCAAATATTCAACTATTTCGGCTGGGAAATCCATGAGAACAGATGCAATCTATCTTTGGTCTGAATTTTCCAACTGGTGATTTCGTAACGCGTGAAATCCCCAACAATTCTATATGTATTAGTACCAAGGAAATGTAATGTCAGCAAAAGGAACTGCGGGCGGAAAACACTCATTTGTTGTGGTTTAACCCTTTACCCAACAGAAGGGCCCTGTGCCAATGCATTCTCTTATATATGCGAGTCGACCATAGGTCGCCTCGCATATATAAGAGAATGCATTGGCTTAACACATTAAAAATTATAAAATTGTTAAAGAATGTAAGAAAAAATGATAAAAAGTGTTAAAAAAAGATTTTTTTTAGGCCAATGCATTCTCTTATATATGCGAGGCGACCTATGGTCGACTCGCATATATAAGAGAATGCATTGGCACAGGGCATAACTATAACCATCACAATGTGGTCAATGAGCCGGTTCCAATGATATCCATATTTGTATGGTTTTATTGAGACAGACCCAAGATATTTTAATCTGTGGAAGCTTTATTTGGCCGGTTTTGGCCGGTTTGTTGGGTAAAGGGTTAATGTCGTTTTAGGAACCAGATCGTGCATTTCACGACGTTAACAGTTTTAGTAGAAATACAACACCATCCCGTATAGTTCGAAATTTCCAACTGGTTGACATGTTAGTACAATACAAATATACATAACTCCACTGCGCGTATATATAGAAACCACTGCCCCAGTATAAATTTGACACATTTGTTCCGTAATATATATATGGTTGCAATTCTATTTGTGGATCACAATTCCGTTCGCGTTATATGGAATGGAACCAGATATATGTCATCCATGGACGACTTATGACGCCGAATGGGATATGCACATTACCAACTGAGTAAGTGTTATTCCCGGACCATATACTCACCCAGCGCACATCCTCCGGACCCGTCAGTGGAATGGTGCGGGACACACTCACACACGTTGCCTGTGCACTGAGTGTTTGTAGCGTAGCAGGTAGCATCACATACGTCACCAACTCTGATTCCTGAAAGCAGATACATGATTGACAGCAATTTGACGCATACCATGTGCTAAACGAGTACCAGTCAGCTTGTCATATACTGGTGGGTATGAGATCTCGTTCAGATAAAACTAGAGCAGCGCATACACAATACAAGAAAACCATAGTCAGAAATGGCAACGCCACCAAGAACATAGCATTAGCCATAAATATAAATTATAATATAATTATAATATACACTAGCTTTCAAATTCCATGTGGGAAATTTGGATACTTCCATATATCAAGTTTTCCCGTTTCTCGTGTTATACATTACATTCTTCAATTAAGCTATCTCGCGTTTTGTTACACTAGCTGGTGGGCCGGACTTCGTCCAGGGGCCTATACTATAGAATACAATTTTTGTAATATCAGCGTTAATTTGTGATTTACTAATTTTGTAATACATATTTTGTGTTATATAGTATTCGACTGTATTTCTATCAGTGTATTTCTTTCATTGTAGATTGAAACTCAACATATGCCCAAAACTCTTTATATGCAAAATACATTGACGTGTAATGACTTATATGATCTTTTTGGCGAACCATCTATATACCGGGATTCACTTGACCTGAAAATCTTTGCATTTGGTGGAGAAAAATGGGGCCTGAAAGTTTCATCTGTTCATGTTTTCATAGTACTCGAACGCTACAGCTTTGTAATATGTAAAAATTCGCAATACGGAATGATAAAGTACTGGCTAAGCTGGTTCTATAGTACAGCAATAATACCATTTTTGTGAAAATTGATTACTAGATTACAAACGCACAGGCTACATTATCGATTTTTCACGACGATTATCCGTGCGGAAAATGGTGAGTGCGATTAGCTGGGTACATGTTCTTTGTAATGCGGTCACGGAATCTCAATTGTTAACCCATTGAGATGGTTTATGCTCAATGGATTTGAAAGGAGATAGCCATGTCGGCGGCCTAGATTTTAATTATGAATGGAATTAAAGAGTTACAGTTGTCGGGCTTGGGCTCAAAACGTATATATATATATATATATAAACGATCTTTGTGCGAAGGTACACGGATACGCGGTGAATCGGGGGTGGTGGCATTTCGTGTTGAAACAGTTACTGATAATTTCAGGCTAAGTTGCGTTAATAATCAGTGGACCCCAAATATTTACCATGATATTATGTAACATATTTGAACCGCATGGCATTTGTGTGCTCAAGAAGTTTGCGTTCACCTTGTGGTCTAAACAATTTAATTTGGCCAATAGTGCCCCACAGAATGTTCCATGAGTGAATTTTTAGAAAAAATCGGGGTCCCCCGATCCTTAACTTACCAATGTAGTAGTGCGTGTTGGTTATAACCAAATGTCATATGTTTACCTAAATTCAGCCGCTTAGTTGGGTATAAATGGAAGGTATTGAGAATTAGGTATAGTTTAAGTAGATGGTGCTATATATATGTTTTAAAATCGAGGTTGGGTGTCCCCGGAGACCCTGGACGAGGGAGTGTTGGTCCACATTGGAATTTCCAAATGAACACCCATCCTTTACACAGGTCGAAAATACCAAGTCCGAGAACAGCCATCGCACCTCCATCATGGGTTGAATTTTTCCAGCTGAATGTTACCTCAAACTTTTCAACTATTAAGGTCTAGATGTTCCCACTAATATTTCAGCCAGACGAAGCTAGCTAGACAAATTAGGTTCCATCCTTGGTAATATTGCTATATAAAGTTGATGTGGCCATTTGATCGCAACCGATGTGTGTGTTTGCCGACCTTTTTCGACAAACCGTTAATAAACATGTAACATAACACATCTGAAAATGATAAGTATTCCACACGATACTGAAAAAATTACATTTCACCGTGCGCAATTGTGGTCAAAATAACCCAAGTAGCGGAAACTAGTCACACGTAATGTACCTTTATTCATCAACTAAATCACTCACCAACTGACACAATTAATAGGCATTGCCATATCATTCTCATATATCATTAGAGTAAATTCCTTTGACATAATCACAAATGTTTAGATGTGCGTTCAACGAACGGTAGTCGATAGTACTCGATTTGCCTTCTTTTTGTGATTTACAAGAAATCGCGTTCGCTGTTAGATTTCAGTGGTCCATAGTACTCGACACCTTCTATACGGCTCAAATAAGCCTGCCTGCTATTACAAAAATTGTATTCTATAGTATAGGCCCCTGTCTGTTTCCCATCTCCTGTCCGGCGAAAGGCGCGATTTGACCTTGAATTGACTATTTTGAAAGTCAAGGTCAGGTCGGGGTCATGATTTTACCCGTCCAAAACACTCCCAGGAGAAAAGTACCCCTAGGTATCAAATTTCGTCGATATCCGTCAGTTTTACCCGATTTGACATTGAATTGACAATTTTGAAAGTCAATGTCAGGTCGGGGTCACGATTTAACCTGTCCAAAACACTCCCCGGACAAAACTATCCCTAGGTATAAAATTTAGTCTAAATCCATCCGTTTTTACCTTGAATTGACCATTTTGAAGGTCAATGTCAGGTCGGGGTCACGATTTGACCCAACAAAACACTTCCCGGACAAAACTATCCCTATGTATCAAATTTCGTCGAAATCCGTCAGTTTTACCCGATTTGACCTTGAATTGACTATTTTGAAAGTCAAGGTCAGGTCGGGGTCATGATTTTACCCGTCCAAAACACTCCCCGGTGAAAAGTATCCCTAGGTATCAAATTTCGTCGATATCCGTCAGTTTTACCCGATTTGACATTGAATTGACAATTTTGAAAGTCAATGTCAGGTCGGGGTCACGATTTGACCCGTCCAAAACACTCCCCGGACAAAACTATCCCTAGGTATAAAATTTAGTCGAAATCCATCCGTTTTACCCGATTTTACCTTGAATTGACCATTTTGAAGGTCAATGTCAGGTCGGGGTCACGATTTTACCCGTCCAAAACACTTCCCGGACAAAACTACCCCTATGTATCAAATTTCGTCGAAATCCGTCAGTTTGACCCGATTTGACCTTGAATTGACTGTTTTAAAGGTCAAGGTCAGGTCGGGGTCACGATTTTACACGTCCAAAACACTCCCCGGACAAAAGTACCAGTAAGTATCAAATTTCGTCGAAATCCATCTTTGATTACCACACGATCGCATGCTTTCCAAACGGTGTGGTTATTATCAATATCAGCACATGTGCTAATCTGTGTCGGACTATTTTATTGAGCATTCGGGGTAAGACTACAGCTTTTAAAGCGACCCATTTTTACTTTTACATCGACCTAATCCCCCATAATCCCCCATAACACCAGTGGATTTTATATTTTCAAGCACAGTATACACGCTGGCGTGCTAATAATGACTGCAGCCGGTCCATTGGTTGGCTTGTACACATGCATGGGATAATAGTGTAATCTTTAAAAGCGTCTTAGAACAATGCTAATATAAGCGCTACATAAAACCGCCATTATTAATTGCTATATTTTTTCGAATATGGCCAAAAATAATGTTATTTTGGTAACACACAGATGTATGTTGCGAGAACGTGCATACTGTAGACAATGCGTGGTCGTACAATAGAACATTGTCCTTCCCAGGACGGGCTCCTTCTGGGATATTAAGGTCATGGATGGGCCTGTATCGAATCAAATGGAAGGGTGTGGGATACTGACAATGGCACAATAACGCATTCACGAAATTCCCAATTTTAAACACAGATATCCAAAAACAACGAATTCGAAATTTTGTTGCAATAAATATTCTGATGGCATCTGTATTCACACTAATTTGGTTGTATGCGCATACACAAGTGATTCGGTGTTAGTAGTGTAGCCATGGTTACAACAGTGTCTTTCATTTGTTCACGACACGCATGCCATATATTATCACATTTAAACGGGAAAGCGAGAAATGTTCGTGTGTGTATTCCAACATATGCACTAGGCACTAAACCCGCGTAGCGTACTACAAGACATGTTCTATTTGTTATATTACACAGTACAATTTGAACAAATGTTTTACTTTTACAATAATTAGAGAGAATGAATGCTTTATTGCGTAAGCAACCATTTAAGATAGAACAATGCAGAACATATATACATAATATTTACAATGAGTGTGTATGGCCGGTCTACAGTTTATGCTGTAATGACATACAACGCAAAACATGCCATAATTTAAAATGAGTATATACTTTCTAAACAAACGAAAATAGTACATGTGTATAAAGTCATCTCAGCTGCCCTCCGCGTTACATAATAAGTGTTAGTATGTATACTTATTTGTCTCTATAATACTGAGCAAATTAGTTACTGTATATACTGTTTATTTATATTTATTCGTGTCCTTGAAAGCTATCTTAAGATAAATGGCTACCTGCTTTAAGCGCGAAATATTCTCTATTGATAATAATCCATGTAGTTTCTCTCTGGTGGGGTTATCCCAATAGCATTTCGGAATATAACGTTCACGTATATCGTTGTATTTATCGCAAATAAGGAGAAAGTGGTATTCGTCCCCAACTTCCGAATTGCACGCAGGACAGTTTTTTGGGTCATTGTGATAACTGTGATAGCTCTGCTCATTTAAGTCTTAAAACGGATGGCCCAAAATCGCATGTTTTAGATTGGTCTAAATTTGTTTTACTGGTAATTGAAAAGCTCTCTTGAAAATAATGCTTAAAGATGGATTATCTCTTTAAATAACAAATTTTAAATAGTTGCGTGGGTATAAAATAATAAATATGAACTGAAGACCCCTGTCCGGAAAAGCCTCTATCAATTAATATTGATTTTATTTCGGGACCGTTTATGTGTCTATTTTTAGAACAGACCATTTGGATGATACCATATTGCGATATAGAGCACTGGGCTGTTCCTATGGCTACGCACCGAAAGTCAAATGTCTCAGATTGATTGTTTGTATTGTTTTGTTTCACATATATAAGCGATAATGAGTATAATTAACGTTTATTTGTGATAATATTACGGAATAAAATTTCTGATCTCTGTTAACAGTAACCACTATTGTTCGTTAGCTGAACAAACACACCTTTTTAGACCAGAAAATATTCGAAATAAAATTAATATTAACCCTTTGGAGAGTATATGTAACGTCATATACATGGCGTAATGAGTAAATTTAACATCTACGTCATAGCAATAATTATTAACAAGTTCGGGTCAAAAGGGTCCAATAATTCATTTTAATTTATGTGCAGTTTTTGTTAACGTGCGTTATCATAATCGATTGCACTTATACATTTGGGATATTATATTAATCAAAATAAGTCCTATACAAATCATTTATAAATCAGATGATTTATTGAAGTTATGTCTACATAAAATAACACTTCCTGAAACGACATATATGTCGTTCTACTCCTCAACCGATAAACGACATATAATTATGTCGTTCTACTCGCCAAAGGGTTAATCGATAGAAGCATTTCCGGACAGGAGTCTTCGATTCAAATCTAATATTTTATACCCTGGTAACTATATAATACATGTTTCCAAAGTGATAATCCACCTTTAAGAATATGGTTGCAGTTATTAGTTCTGTGGTCAATCAGTAATGCAATCGTGCATCAAAATTAGATCTTTGTTTTCATTTCCTATGTATAGCAACAAAATTCTTCATTTGGACAAAAAACTCTGGAAATGTTAGTGATTTTCCTAATTTCGTGGCTATGCTCAGTTGCAGCTAATGTTACAACTTGTGTAACCTTTTGTTTAGTCCTGCCAAGGGCTAATTACTCTGCTAATCCGATTCCCACCTTCGCAAATGTATTCACACCTTCATCGGACTTATACCTGTTAACTGCCAACATGATCAGCTACAGCTACACGCACAAACTACCACAAAAAATAGTTAGACTTCTAGTACAGGCGAATTAGGGTTTAACCCAAAACTAATTGCAACACAAATGGCAAAGGTGCCGTCATATAGAGTAAGTCAATAGGTGCAACATACTCAAATCTTAGAGAACAATATTTGGGACAAATAGCGAAATTCCTGTTTCCATAGCAACTAGGGCTGATTTTAACTGAGTTTGGAAACTAGGTGTTAAATTGCATGTATGGCGAAAATTATTTCCATTATCTCAAATATTATGTTGGTTTGTATGAACACTCATTGTTGTCTAACTTTTGAAATGGTGTTCTCCTCTTGGGAAGGGAAGGTCATATGTAAAGGTCAAGGTCATTGCAAAAAAAATGTGTGCTTTTTCCGATACTATCATATAACTTTGACCCACTTGATTGAAATTTAAGATATTGAGAAACGAAAATATATTTACAATAATTTTGAGGACCACCACTTCGTGCAGAATAATAGTTTTAGCAATAATGTCAACTCAATCCCGAGATATAGACCTTCAAAGTTGGTGGTACCCTTTCGTAATAAGCAAAATTCTGTACTATTTTGACCAGAGACATGGTTATACAAGAGAGCGGCCAGTGGAGGAAAAGGGCCATATTTAAAGAGTTTAATGCAAATTCGTATATAACTGATTATTATATACCGCTGGAAAGCTTGTGGATTGTCCATTATTATTAGCCCTGTTGTAGTGAGCAAAGGTGGAAAGAAAATGTAGATATTATTGTTGCCATGGCAACAGATACTATTGTTGTCAAAAAATGGAAAAAGGTCATATCTAAAAGTATAATTGGTCTGGGTAAGATTAGTTGATATACATTACATATGGGTGAAGGTCCTACACAATGTGCTGTCATCTGCTATGTCAAGGTCAAACATAAATGTCAAGGTCATTCGGGAAAAGTTGATAACATTGGTTTTGCTCACATCAAAGCGTCTATTGCGACCTTCGCCAAAATGCCCCTTATGTTCCTCTTAGTATTCTCAAGACAATGGCATACAAGAAAACTAAGATGCATGCATCAGGTCGGCCGTGAACTATCTACCATAGAATTGTTGTAGCTATCGATTATACATTTTGGAACACCTGTCTGTATGTATGTGTGTATGCATGAATGCATGTGTGTATGTGTTATAGACTCTAACACTGCTCGACTGATCCGACTCGGATTTGGTATTTAACGTGTCAACTTGACCTCGCTCATAGGCATGTTTCTGGACCTTGACCGATCCGACTAAAAATTTGTGTGTAGGACTACTTCGATCCCGGGAGCAATATGGACGGGTCCAATTTCACGTGGGACCATGTTCTCGAACGTGCTGATGTAGGCATGTTTCTGGACTATTTGGACGGGTCAAATCTTGATCCCGACCTGACTTTGACACTCAAAAAGATCAATTCAAGGTCAAATCTGGTAAAACGAAGTATTTCAACGAAATATAATACCTACTGTTACTTTTGTCCCATCAGTGTTTCGGGTGGGTCAAATTATGACCCTGACCTGATCTTGACATTCAAAATTGTCAATTCAAGGTCAAATCGGGTAAAGCCGGGCGGATTTCGACGGGTACTTTTGTCGTGACTTTTGTCCGGGGAGTGTTTTGGACGGGTCAAATCGTGACCCGACATGACGTTCACCTTTAAAATGGTCAATTCAAGGTTAGATCGCGCAATTCTCCGAAAATCAGAGGGGAACATCCCGGACGAAGTAGGGTCCACCATCTACTATTATATATTTCTAGATTTAGTTACAAACTAAATACCTGTATATTGTACAAAGAAATGTTTGACAAATATATCTGTATCAATATTACCATACGGGTCATTAAAATAGATACGACGAAACAAATTTTGAAGGGTGCATGGTATCAGGTAAATTTTTATATTTCAAATGATGACAGGAATGCGGAAAGTTGAAGTACCTAGGTAATACTGGCTATCCGAATGAAGAGATATACATGTATATAAAAACCAAAATAGAAGATGACTGCTGGCGACAATGTTTTCCAAAAAAATTCAAAGCATTCGATAGCTCCCATCTAGTTGTCAGCCCGAAGATCAATATAAAGTGTGGTGACTATCAGATGAGGGATATGACTGTACAGTTGCTAAACAATTCAGTCACGCAAAAGAGGATCAAACAGTAAATTGCTGCCTGTGGTAATGTTTTTTAACGAAATTCGGGAAAATTAGATTACTCTCACACTGGTTATCCAGAAGATCATTGTGGAATCTGGTGACGATCGGACAAGGGGTGTCGTCTGTAGGATCAACCAAATTATTTAGCCATAAAAATAGTAAAATTCAAGATCACCGCTGGCAGTGATGTCTTCACAAGGACAGCTTGAGAACAAAACATGGCTCACATCTAGCGGTGACCCAAACTATCCACATGAGAAAAAGTTCTCCAATAAAAGCTGGCTGCAGGGTGCGCCAATTGATTCAAATTTGAAATTTAACAGGGTGTACTGCTTGTGGCCATGTTTTCCCCGCAAATTTGATAGACTGATGGACAAAACCACTGAATCCGTTGAATCAATATACATGTATACATGGATTAATGTATATGCATTGTTATACACAGTACTGGTATATAAAGGTACTGAAAATAACAATATTACTAGTATACACAAAATAAACCATATATCATGGCTATGGGTTCTAATATCCGAATATGACAGCTGATAACTTGGTGTGAATTGAAGAGTGGTGGTGTCTCAAGCATATCTAACCCTCCACGTTAGAAACATGCCATTAAATGTCATAAGTATAATCTAGCTTGAGGACAGAAGTTATCCATAAAACCCCCCTTAATTCAACCAGGTCCTCGCGCGATGTATGGTCGATCACATGATGATCTAGGGGGGATTAGAATTGTTGTATAAAAACAGCACTGCATGTAAATATAAAATAAAATAGTGCTACATCTTATTACAGATTATTGCCATATATAATCAGTGACTATACAGACAGTCTGACAAAATAAAGTTTCAGTGACACTCTATCCGAAGAGGGGAATAATTCCATCTGTTACAGTCAATGGAGCAATTATGAATCTGGAAAGGTGAAATTTCTAAGTAATACTAGATATCGACATGACGCGATAACATATAACGTAAATGCAATATGGCCGCTGGCGACCATTTTTTCCTATAAAATTAAAAAAATATTTGATAGCACTCATCTGATAGATCAATATCAAGATAAATATGAAGTTTAGTGATGATCGGATGAGTGAAGTGGACTGTGCTAAACGGTTTAGTAATGCTTAAAAAGATGTTTACCTTAATATTTTTATGTTCACTTTATAAACTTCACTGAGTCATCTTTGTCATGTATTGAGTTTGATATATTTTGTTAACAGTTTATAAATCATGTATGTCTCATGTTTGTTATTTTAATTTATGTGTTTATTATCATTAAATAAAGTTGCATTCCTTAAAAAGATTCTTACCTCAATGTTTTTATGTTCACTTTATAAACTCCACTGAGTCATCTTTGTCATGTATTGAATTTGATATCTTTTGTTAACAGTTTATAAATTATGTATGTCTCGTGTTCGTTATTATATTATATACACTTTATAGTGTGTTTCAGAACGAAAACTAAATGAATAAAATCAACAAATTTGTAAATTTAAAAACAATTCAAACGTTGTTGTATTCCATGTCCCAGCCCGGACATATACACCAAATTTCAATAATATTCATTGAGAAACAATGGACCAAACGCCATATAACACCCCATATGCATCTTTTATTCCGAGTTGGCCTTTTATTCCGAGTTGGCACGCCCGATTGGGGCGAGTTAGCCATGGGGCGAGTACGCCGATTCCGACACCTTTTCTATTTGCAGCAGGTTAAGTTTACGCGTAATTTAATTTACAAAGTTCCCCAATTGGTATCGTAAATAGAGCGACCTTATTTGACAGAGAATGCCTCTGTTATTGATTATAAAGTTGCTATACATTAAAAACGACAATTCACATGCTCGTTCAAGCGCAGTAGTCTATTTCCCCCATGTTAAAGGACATCCACAAATACTAAATAACGCTAACTTACTGCCGAATGTTTTACACGACAACTGTTAACATATTTGGGCTGAATTCATCTGACGCGGTATTATTCCTCAAAATAAACAACAAAACCATCGTTACTTGGAAATGTAGTTTGGGCTAACATTTACATAAATCCTCCACATCATTATTCCGACACACACGTCAGATGAAAAACTCACATGAAGTAACCGGGCAAATTGGCCGAAATGAAGGAGCAACACAGATGCTTTCATTCTGAATGCGTTTCAACTTAACCAAGGTAATTAGTGATATAAGCTGTCTGGTGGGCCCAAATTTTGTTTCGACTTAAGCGGAGTTCGACTTACCACCTTCGACAACCATGTTTATTTAAATGACTTTTCACACAAGCTCAGCCGGGACCAGTCAATGACTTCGACTTATGTGGGGGTTTTCGAGTTACCGACGTTCGACTTAACGAAGTTTTACTGTATTATCATCTATATATACATAACAGAGTAGGATCTGTCTGTCCGTCTGTCTTGTCTGTTCGTATTTTTCTCCCAGACCACTAGACCGATTTCAACCAACTTTGGTTGGTTTGGTGTTAGTTTTTCAAAATTTTGATTTAAAAAAATTTGGTCCACCTAGAATGCATCACACTGATTTGTTTTCAGAAAATAAATACTCAAGCTTGTGTGCAAAATGTCCACACAATTTGGTAGAAAAGTTGATATTTTCATATATATCCCGGACATTATTGTCTGCTATTCCATAAAAGTAGCACAGTGTGATTCACTTGGTTATTCAACATGTTACTTAATCAATTGACAGCTAAATGTTCTATTCTAAACAAGCATGACGCACGGTATTATTTACATACTGTACTGGAAGCATTATTACCCAGAAGACACTAGGATGGGACGTAAAGTAACGCTCTATTGTCAAATTGAATGTTGTGTCGACCCATGTGTGCTTCCCGACTGCAATTCAACTGGTAGTACCCAAATGTTCGCATGCGTATTCAGTTCAAAAGAAAAGAAACGTAAACACTATAAGGGGGATTTGGTATAACGCTCTTATGTGTAATTAAATATTAAACAGTGTTACTTTACACCTGATAAACACGACGTTGCAAGCTGATCCATCTAATAGAAGAAAAAAAAACAGACGCTGTCAGTATCGATACAACATCTGACTAAGTGTTCCTGATATATTTGGTCATTGAAGCGGTCTTTGGTTTTCCTATCTATCCGAAGAAAATAAGTGTCTGCATGAAATATTCAGGAATGATTGTGTTATCTTTGTCACAAAGAACGCCCAAATGGTAACAAATTTTAAAATCTATATGTTATTGAGTTGTTGGTACATGAAAAAACTCTCCTTCGATTTGAAGCAAAGCATTGTTCCCATATCTCTTATCTACCAGAATCGTTACACGTGAATCTCGTCCCATCAAGAACCTGTGAGAAGTTTGCGACATTTGGGAAGCTTGACTGTCTGTTAAAGCAAACCCTACTCGTCAATGAGGATTACTGCCAGCAGTCCCCAAGCTGTACGCCCCAGTATAAATAATGATCGTCAGGTGGAACGTTGTTACACTTTTGTTGTGCCTCATTATATTCATATTTTTGTTACTTTAGTACGTATGTTGCCAGTATTTTTATTTATTTAAATAAAGGAAAATATAAATAAAATTGAGGTCCGTATGAGCCAGGGTCCGTATAAGCCGGGGGTCCGTAAGAACCAGGGTCCGTATCAGCCAGGGTCCGTATCAGCCAGGGTCCGTAAGAGCCAGGATCCGTAAGAGCCAGGGTCCGTATCAGCCGGCATTCATAGGATCACTCCCTGTATACATATTGGTCACACCCATGACATATAGCCAATAAATATATACAAATTACATACACACCCCACCAATGCCTATTATATAATCACTTCAGGTATACATCGACGCCTCATCATTGACCATACAGACCTTCTAGGTATAGCAATACAATGCGCAGGACATCACCATTGGTCATACAGTCACTCCCTGTATACATTTTCTTCACACCCATGACCATTTACCAAATCAAGATATACATATACACCCCTCGTGACCAAAGCGTCAATCCAGGTACATATATACCTCTCCAATTGATATACCAATACTCACAGGACCATTCGTACACTCCATGTTTGCATATACACCTCGCCCATGACAATTGAGCCATTCGATGTATACTCACACACCCCAGCCATGATCATACAGCTACTCTCAGTATATATATACATCCACCAATGTATACAGCTAAGGCAGAGATGCATATATATCACATATACAACCATGACCACAAGGACACTTATATACCTACACGCCGCCAATGACCATCCAGTTATACTCCATGTATGCATATACACAATCATGACCGTACAGTACTACAGTCATTCCGTATCCAGCTATATGCATTACACATAAGCAATTATGACCACTCCCAATTTATTCATGCACACACACATGATTACACAGCCAACATATGTATGCATATACACCCACCCATGACAATGGCTGCGGACACACGTACCACAGTAGCGATGGCATAGTAGGTGTGGCAATTAATTATGGTGGAGTTTGGTGACACTTGGTTGTCATAATTAATATGCCATAGAAAGCCATGTCGCCCTCTGCAAATTTGCACACTAAGTCTACCAAGCTCTACCAGCGACGGTCGATCTCTCAATGATGTATACACCTGAATGTCTTTACTCAACACGCAGTGTTATATTTTACTTTCAAGTCCACTTGATAACTTAATGAATAACCCATCTCAACAGCCATGATTGTTCTTATTAATGGCGTTAATATAAGTAGATAAACATGCATGCATTGAGATCATATAAAAAACGTACCACAATAATGCTATGTGAGTCAATGAGTGAATTGCCACCAGGCCACGGTCAAACACAATTCTGGACGATCTATCGCGCAATTATATATATTGTCGTGAATACAATTTAGCAAAACTTAATGAGTAGAGATCAACCTAGGTGAAAAGCAATGGTTAATTGGTCCAGTCGACTCATTGTGCGGAAAATCAGCGGGCGACATGGATAGCTATGGCACAGAATTATGACGGACCAATTGTCAACAAACTCCACCATAATAAATTGTCACACCTACTATGCCATCGCTACTGTGATACGTGTGTCCGCAGCCAATAGTCACCCAATGTACGCCCGTATATCCCAATCATGATAATACAGCCGCTCTATATATACATAAACAACACACACATATTGCCATGTAGCTACTATCATTATACCCATACACCAATTCAATAACCATACAAACAATCCTTGTGTAGCTATTCACATCACACATGCCCATACAATCACCCTTTGTATACCTATGCCTCTCACCATGGACACATCACCATGCATGATGATACAATAACTCCCTGTAGAACTATTAACCTCCATCTATGAACACACATTCACGCCCTATTTGCCACTTTGACATACACCATACATTAAGTTGATTTTGATGCTAATGGTCGAGAGTAGCCACATAGTATGGTTTCACTCAGTTCCGTTTAGGCCTTCTGCCCATTTCCGTTCAAAAATATGGCTAGAATCCCAAAAGACATTTTCGGCAAAATTCCATACTACAGTACATCATTTAATTGAATCTGTCGTGTCTCAGAAGGTACTGGGACAACGAGAAAGAAACATGTAGTTGCCAGTGGATTAAGTAACATGGTTAATAACCAAGTGAGTCACCATTTTCTACCTCTTAGGAACAGAGAATAATGTTCGGGCTATTTGTTAAAGAAAATTAACGTTTTTTTTTATACCAAATTTGGTTTCAATTTTGGAAGCCATCTTGAGTAATATTGTCTAAAACACATCAGTGTGAACGCATTTAAGACATCTCAAAACAATAAACATCTTTGATATCAAAGATGGTTTTATTTACTTGAATAAATTGTCCAAACCTGAAAAGTACATTTTTGCCTATTTTGATGTCAAGTTTGTGATAGAAAAATCCAATATTTCTGGTAATTTCACTGATTACATTAGTAATACTTAACAAATGTGCATCAGAAATGTTAGAATTTTATGTATTTAAGGCAGAATAGCCAATTTTATTCATCTACCACAACTTGTAAGCGATTACATGGCATGCTGGACCAATATTTACAATTTCCCAGGTTTGGTCACATTTTGGCAGCCATTTTCAGACCAAGTGACAATTTTGGTTCCAGTGAGTTTAAATATTCATAAGTAATGGTATGCCTAAATTAGTGTGCACAGTTCTGTCCATTTCTTGTTAAAATATGACTTGAATCATAATGTTGATTTTTTTGTGAAATTTCATACCGAGTTCTGTAAAATTCTAACTTTTGAGGGCACGCAAGGGGCTGGGACCTCATAAATTGCATATTTTATTGACCCAATCAGTTAATATGCATAATTCAAAAATAATAATAACTCGCGCATGGTCAGGTATATCTTAATTTCACATTAGGATATTGGTTGCATCGAAACTCAATTCGCTGATGTATAATTACAACGTTATAAGCTAGAATTCGTTTATCCTGCAAATGTCGGGTAGTTGCATAGTAACCGTTTCTAAGGCGATATCGGGTGGCAAAGTCTCCCGATCTTACAATGATCAGTGGTCCGTGCATGCATATATCATGCCTGCACAGTTCCAGGTAGGTGTCCCCTTTCAACATAACCAACACTATGCGACTAGACACTGTCTAAATTAAGGCAAAACATACCACTGAATGGTTAGTGCAATTATGTCATTCGATCAGTTGTGGTATTTGCTTAGCAACCGTTGCTACCCTTAAATGGGATATTTGGTTCACTATTCTGGTCGGGTATATCTCAAATTTCACGTTAGGGTAGTACCTGCATCAAAAACACAATCACTGAGGTTGAATTACGACGCTATAAGCTATATTTACATTTTCCAGTCAATTCCGGGTAGTTGCCTAGCAACCGTTACCAAGGAGTTGCCGCGAGGCAAAGTCTCGCGATCTTATAATGATCGATGATCCATGGGGGACAAACCTGTAAATTTTCAGACCGGTGTCGCAATTTGAACACAATCAACACCATGCTACTAGACACTGTCTAATTTAAGCGGACATACCACTGGGAGCCCCGGGTCAGGGTGTCGATCACTGTGGGGCGCCAGGGTTCAAAGGGTTACGAGACATATTCAATGGCACTAGACTAACTAATCTGCTTGTTCAAATCTCCTATATCTGACTTGTGAGATGTTTTGTTGGCCTTACCTAAAAAACATTTAACTCTATTGAGTAACTGAATACACTAACTGGTGAAGTCATTGAACGCTGAAGACCCAGCCTAGATAGACCAAGAGGGCTAAAATGTAGCACTTAATAACTTATACAAACAAGAGCTGTACCGGGTAGACCATCACCTAAACTAACAACAATTAACTTAACTTGGACCTTCCATGACTGGAGCTTCTTGAACTTTTGCGAAAGCCCTGTGCCAGTGCATTATATCGAGAAAATGCATTGGCATAACGATATTTATCTTGACCTCTACGCCGGTGCAATCTCTTATGTGTGCGGGGCTCCCTATATGGGGGACTCGCATGCAGTGGAGAGTGCATTATCATGATCAATAATGCTGCACCAGCACGGCTCCCGTCATGGATGGGTTAATTAAAGCTAACGTATAAATGATTATATTTAGAAGGGTACTAGCTCACTGATACTGATACACCTCTTTGCTGGACGAGTAAATGTATAATGCAGCCGCTTGAGCAGCTTTGATAAATCCAGAATCATATTTATAAGAACACTAACTTGTAGATCACAAACGCGAATACCTGTACCATCAATACTGTTGCAGAATTAGCGTATCCCCAAATCTTAAGTAATATTTACTTCATAAACCTATGGCCTGGCTATTTAGCTTATAGTGGGAGGTAAACTGGCAACATTTGAATGGGGAATTCAGTGTTAATTTTTTGAAACCTAACAAATTTAAGCGCAGGTGACCATATCATACCTTTTTGTGGAAATTCAGCGGGAAACATGGTTAGCTATGGCATAGAATTATGACGACCAATTGTCACCAAACTCCACCATAATAAATTGTCACACCTACTATGGCATCGCTACTGTGGTACGTGCAGGGACGTGGCTAGAGGGTCTCCAATGGGGGTGTCCACATTGGGAAATTCCAACTGCACACCCCCCCCCCCATTGAATCAAAATCAGACAAAACACAAGTTTTGCATAATTCCATTTGCACCCTCTTCAACCTCTGTGCTCAGGCCTAATATCCTATCCTATATATCCATAAACCATGGTTTTCCCGGTATGAGAACATTCACATATTTTAACCTGAACAATTTCATAAATCCTAACATCTAGTGGTCTAACTTCAGACAAATGCACACGGATACGGACAAGAGACCAAGACACACCGAGCTGACCATGGTTGTTGGCCCGGTGTGAGAAGTTTTGAAAACTATACAAGAAAATCGCAGATCCTAGCATCTAGACTGGCCACATACTCCCCCTCAGGTTGGACATTTCTCCAACTGATGACCATTTCAGTGCAAAAGTTCGACCAAATGCAGTAAAATATTGTTTTGTTAAACTAATTAGCAGTTTTGTATTGGCCACGGGGGAGGGACAATGACACACCGGGCCGACCATGGTTGGGTCCGGTGTGGGAAAATTTTGAAACCTGAACAAGAAATTCGAAAAATACTAGCATCTAGACTAGCCTCAAGCCTTCCTACAGTTGGAAATTTCAAACCTGACACCCCCACTTAGGTTGGAATATTTCCAACTGATGACAATTCCAATGACAATGTTGACCAAATGTATGACAATATTGTTTTCTTAAATTAACTAGCAGTTTTTGACTGGCCACGGGGGAGGGACCAGGACACAAGATTTCCAAGTGTTGGAAATTAGCTTGGGCAAACCCTAAGGTTGGAAAAATTCCACCCCACATCCGTCGCCACGTCTCTGGGTACGTGTGTCCGCAGCCAATGAGTGTTTGGTATAGAAAGGGTTAATGTAAACTTGTCTGACTATATTGATTTCTTCCTTTCTTTTAAATAGTTACTTATCATAATAACGCTTGTATGGACAAAACCTTGAATAGCTAGCATGATAATAATGTCTGTGTTGACTGAGATAGTTCGCGATGACCTTTAGCAAAATTCTAATTCGTCTTTAGATACTAAAATTTTATGATTCTCTAATGTAGTGGGCCACAATGCTACCATACCATCCTATTGTATGCATATTATCATTCCTAGATACGGAGACAACACAAGTTTGCCCAAGCTAATGGATGGCAATGCTTTGAGTTCTAATACACAGCGATATGACTGAAGTTCGCTTGCCGTCGTCCCTCATTGTTGTTTATTCGATTTCAGAACAGCTTGTTGGTCCTGTTGTCAGTCTTAATCGTCTGTTGTTGAATGGATGCCAGACAAAACAGAAATACAGTTGTCTCAGTTTCTGAAATACATACTTATAGCTCCCGTATGACCCAGATTTGATTACCGTAGTGTCTCGCAAAGAATCATGAGCCGTTTCAAAGTCAAATACTACGGAAGTTTATTCGGGACATGGTGAAAACAAAAGTAACAATTTCGAATTTTAAAGTCGACATTTCGACTATATAAATTCAAAATGTTTACTTTTAAACTCGAAATTATAAAGTCGAAATTTCGAGATTTAAAATCGAAATTTTGACTTTTTGTTCACCATGTCCCGAATAAGCTTTCGTAACATACGGTATAGTCTCAAGCGGATCTTAAAGTGAATGATATGTTCTTTCAACCTTGTTTTATGAAAGCCCAGTATAAAGTAATCGTATAACCATCTTAAAGGTACTGAATGACTTCGAAGTGGGTTCATTGCAATTTAACACTATTTTGTGTGAAACAACTGTCATTAAGCACATGTCAAATTATATCGACCTTGTGTTATTTTCATTATTAATAACTTTCCAGTAACGAGATTTCGCACATCGAAACTTGTGATATGTAAACATTACTGTTAAAGTGAATTACCAAACAAAGAGCAATTAGTCCAATAAGACACACTGTTAGAAAAAAAACCCGTCGCTTTAACGGTGTCATACCGCGCAACATCGCTGCCAACCTTGGATCGTTAAACATATGGTCAGACTGTAGCATGTTCAAGCAAGTTTGGAGTTTGGGGTGATACCCGTCGGCCCTCTCCTACAACCCACTTTTGAATGTCGTGATTCCGCTGAAGAGCGTTTGTAGAGTTTGTGAGATTGATATATGCCCATGCACAGTAGGTTTTTGCCTACTGTGCATGAGGTGGATGCCACCAAAGCAAGAGCAAAGCCTCACCCCCATTCCGAACCAGGACCGGCGGAGAAGACTTACCTTGATTTATCTGTGTGAGTTTTGTGCGTTGATATGTAAATATATTGTTTCGAGTTGTGAATAGTTGTACATAATGTCTTATTTAGTGCTTGCATGGGTTCCAGTTGCCTTAGTCTGTTGTATTCCGGTCTTGTACTACGGGCTCAACTATAGGAAGAGGGTGCAATGCCAGCCGGTTGACTTAAGGTCGGTTGGGGCTCCTCAACTCTCGATGGTGCAATGCCCGCCTTCCACTCATGTGCGAGTGTCAGAACCCGTTGACCCGGTTGTGTAGTGCGTGCGCAGACGGGGAAGCAGCTGAGGCCACACTGTGCTGGTAGGTGTGTCTCTGAAGGTTTTGAGTGCCAAGTAGTGTTTCTAATTATTATGTCCCACCCGTCCTCCCATAAGCACAGGCGTGGGTGAAAGCATGTATTTGCAGATTTGTATATGTAGTTGTTAGTGTTCAGGTTTGTGAATGTGCTGTAGCATGTTCCACGGTACAAAACCCTTTAAGTAAGTGGTAGACTGTAACCAGTATCTGTCAGACCGTTGTATTTTTACGGTTCAACACCGTTTAATTAATATCAAGACCGTAACTAATAAAGGTAAGACCAATTGTATTTTTCACGGGTCAACACAATTTTTTTTGCTTTTAATTTGCTAATTTACCGTATAATTAGCCAAGTTCCCATGGTGACAATATGATTTCCTCAAAAACTACATCTTAGTTCTTCTATTACGATCATAGTTTTGATGAAACGTAAATCCTCAATCCTAAAAGTGATAGACAACACTTGTGAAACAGTTTGCAGAGGATCAAACGTGTTATCTGCCTCGTGGAATTTAACCTGGCAAAAGGCTGCGCATGCACGCGTGATTTGTTCACCTTACACTGACTATACTGTATAAATATGGCTATAAATTAAAAAGAAGGATACTAGTAATAGCCGAAAAGCCAACGCATCAGTATGAAGTTACGAGTAAAACTAATTTCTACCATTCTAAAACATGAATCGGCATGCCATTTAAATACCTAAAAGAACAAAGCTACATGTATCACAGTTAAAACTCAAATGTATGTACATGCAAAAGTAAAACATCTCAATGGCATACTCTTTGGTAACATGTGAGGCCTGAAATTGTCCAGTCACTTGTAAATACAGTTTTTGTTTTAACAGGTGAATCCGTACATCACGACAATATATCAGTATATCAGCTAGTTGAGATTGAAACGTCGTTAGAAAGGGCAACAATCTTCTTTATTTCATAAACATGTGTTATCGCAATGTGTTTGTCATAAACAATAACAAACTTAATCAATCGGTACATGTGTATCTGATTAAACATACCACACCTATCGGCAGTTTCGTCAGCATTTTTGGGGAAACCCAGGGAAACCCCACAATAGTAATTGTGACGTCATACATCAACTGTATATATTTAGGTCGGGAACATCTCATTGTGGCCGTATTTGTCAGGTATACGTGTTCAACAGTAAATTAGTATTGATACAGAATATCACCCAAATGATATCTAAGTCGCCAGTCAAAAAATCATTAGTATATCCCTGCACACGCGATATTATTGCCTGTTATTCCCGAAAAGTGTTCTCTGCCCGCTGAAGCGGGCAGTGGTGTTGAACGTAAATTACTTCGTGCCCGCTTAATCGGGCTGCGGTGTTGAAAAAATATGAGGCCGGGTCTATAGGGGCTAACTATGTGAAAAAACACGATGTTATATCGGTGTGTGCAACGCGCAAAAATATGTATTAGTGGTGTTTTTCTAATTGTAGTCCTTATAAATTAACATACCTTGATCGCAGTCATCAGGGTTATCAACAGATGGTTGGTGGTATTGCTGACATGCGCAAAGGTGGGTTCCTTGGTCACATACGGTGTTGGCCGCCGAGCACTGTTGGTAACACGGAGCTCCAAAAGCAGAGCCAGCAACTGCAAATTAAAATGACACCAAGTCTAGTTATGTTCAGTGTGTGCATGGCTCTGTTTAATATGAGCGTTCTGTGTATGCACATAATGCGCGGGACCGGTTAATAGTTGTCGGATATTTCAGTCAAGCCACGGCACGTTACCTGCTTAGTTTCACATGTTGACATTTGTATCCGTCCTTGACCCTTAGTAATTTCTACCATACGGCGAAGTATGATAACGATTTCAATAATTAAACCGGTCTCACGCATCAGGTAGACCACGAAAGAACGCTCCCACTAAACGCATTCCCATTCGCAAATAACATTATAGCACACGGCAAAAGAACCGTACATTATGTTGTTCGCCCACTGGCGCTTTTATGAAGCAGATTAGTATGGGGTAGTAATCGGGTAACACATTTTTATTCAAGTTCCAAACAGATGTATCGCGGTTCATCGTTTCGTTGATTGGCCTGATTCATTTGTTTTCGTGGCAACTATATGTTGTTATGGAAGTTTTTCAAAAACTTTGGCAAATGAAAACGGACTGTACGTTGGAGCATTACAAAAACATGAACACAGCAAATATGCAATGATCGACGTATACTAAGATCGTCGCAAGAAACAGGAACACGCAACATAATCATCAGCTGTCAAATGTTTCTAACATTTAGCTTTTCTGTTTGTTTTTTTTTACATCGTTTCCACCGGAATTTTCCCGTGATATTGCGTCATCCGTGACGTCATAATGTTGGGTGACACCAGGTTTTCTTGAAGTATATCGTAACGCGAGGAGACACGTCTACTTATAATTTATACATTCATGTATAGTGCAAGTCGCCCACTCGCAGTGTCAAGAACACGCACTGAAAATAGAACTTGTAGTTGGAAATAAATTGTATGGAAGCAAGTTGGATTCTGGATCCGACGTCACGTGACGTATTTCAACAAACTAGTTGGTTTCCTGTATTTTTGTTCGATAGCGTGACTATATCCGTTACATTTATCGGCGTGTTCAACTAAGTGGGTCGACAACATATTGTATATACGGTGATATATATAAGCAATGCGTAACTAAGATGTTGCAAGGACTTTTCCAATCGGAATTGAGGAAAATGAGGGAACATATGGATGTAATTATAATTAGATTAATCATACATGTATATGCATACATGCAACTCAAATAACCATGCACTTCTCGTCATATGAGATTATTTTGAATAAAGTTTCGAAAGTTATCTCATTATATTGAGTTATTTATGACAATCAAGTATGGCCTGTCTTTCTATGCAACCAAAGGTTCATTCCGTGCCATTGGCTTCCGTTATATGGCTACACGACAATGGTAATGGGGGCTTTGAGTCCTACAGTAAATATGGAAACGGCGATCGTTACTGGTTTGTATTTGTAAGTGCGTATGGAACAGTTTTCAAATGTTGTGTAAGTGTGCGTAAATGGGCGTATAACACATTTAACTACCATGAACAAAGATACCACGAACAAGACTTAGAGGATTGAGTACCATGCAGATAGTAAAGCTGATGGTGTCATTGTGACAAGGCATCGATCACATTCGTAGCCAGCTTTTTAAATCAATCACAAATGTAGCCAGCTTTTCTATGGTGATCACATTTGTAGCCAGCTTTTCATATTCATGCGAGCCTCAATGAAAAAGATTAGCTTAATCTCATTTTTCTGAGTTGGTGGATGAAAAACAACTTGACTTTGCATTTGATATTAGTACGTACCGGTCGAAAGGCCCAACGGACTTGCGCGAATCGAAGCCGACACCCGCGACCTCTATCTGTGACCAGCCTCCGCCAAAAAAAAAAAGCTCACTGCGCAGCGGGGCGAAAGGGCAGCGAGCGGCAAACACATCTTATACCATGAGGTTTCCGATCAATGCCGTTAGAATGCTCGAATTATATTCCAATATAAGTTGATAAACGAAGTCAGTTTTGGAGCATGACGTCAATATTTTAGTCACGAACGTGATGACATCATTGTTTCGCGCCTTATAAAGCATGGAATTAGAAAAGCTGGCTACGAATGTGATCGCCGGTGAAAAGCTGGCTACATTTGTGATCGATTTAAAAAGCTGGCTACGAATGTGACCGAATCCTTGTGACAATGACCCCATCGGGGATAGTAAACGTATTGTACTGAATGCCTCTTTCTATACCAAATACGTATTGACGAGTAATTGCCTTAGGAAATGTTCAACAAACTACCATATTTTCCACCAATTATTATAAATATTTATGCTCTTGTGCAATCTGTTTGTCTGTATGTCGTCTGCTTATATTACATGAGAACCCCTCGAAATGAATAATAAACCATTCAAATGTATACTATTCTAACTGACGGGATAGTCCATTTAGTATAGGAAGGGTTAAAGAAACGGGCGGCCTTCCATGCGGATATAGGTTTTAAAATAGTCACATCCACTAAAACCGCCACAAACAGAAAGAATATTAAATAATATAAATAGCATGTTTCTGTATTATGCTCGTATATAGCATACATAGACTGAAACGATGATTTCTTGTGAAGATAGGCATGGAGTCTATTTGCATCTTGAGTATGTGAATATATCCGATTGTTGCACGGTGGGGAATCACGTGGTTTCTAGTTGATGAGTATCACGCATTCAAAATGGCCGAGGCGATCGCAAACGCGACCAGAAATGAGGAAAATGGTAATAAACTAGGATATCTATATATTGCATAGTATTTTGGTAGCTATACGAGCATATGCTATACTATTTTTCAAACAAGCCGATAGCTCATTTGAGTCCAAACACACAGAAACTGTTGTTTGCTCTAACATTCTGACCAAAGTTGTCAGTCGAAGGATTCTCCTAGATGTTTCGACTGGTGTATTACACGAACCTCCGACTGGAAGCTTTGGTCAGAATGTTTTAGAAAAGTACTGATCATTTCCGAACAAATATGGTATCAACTTGTTTTAAAAACCAACTAGCATAATATGCTCGTTACAGTCAACATGCTATGTTTTGTGTCAGTTTCTCATATATTATGTTTTTGTGGTTTAGTACATGTTGAGTGTGTGGTACTCACAAACATCGAAACCACGTGATTACCCACATTGAGTTGTTCCACTGGTTTTTGACCACAATAACTTCAATACTAGCTATAGTATTATTCATTAACCCCCCTTTCTATAATAAATACTCATTGGCGAGTATATTTCCTTTTGGGAAATATCCAGATAATAATTTCAACAAACGGTCATTTCTGGACAACTCCCACCAATTAATATGTGATACTTTTATGATATTTTTGTCTCTCATTTTTTGCTCGTTTTACTGGATAAGCCTCCAAATGAATAATAGATCATTCCAATGTATTCTTTTATAACTAATGGGATAATCCATTTAGTAAAGAAAGGGTTAAACCTGAAATTTTCCTTTGTGTTGTCAAGTCAATACATTTACATGTATGTAATATATATACATACAAGTATATACCTGGTGTATCTGGGAGACCCTTTCGATGTTAAAATACTTACATGCATCACATCTGCCCGATACATGTCCCGTATATTCATGGTATGGAACACAGTCACACTTGTTTGTCAGACTGTTGCAGAAGGTGTTGGCAGCTTGACATGTCAACCAACACCAATGTCCGTATTGCAAACCTGAAAATGACCCGCGAGTGATACATAAGCAGCTACACGACATTTGGTATGTGGAAAGCTAGCGATAAAAAAAATGATGTCACGATGTTTGTGGACAGATCTATATCTTTCGGAACTAATTGCTGTTCTTAGGCCTTAGTGTTAACGTTTCGCCAATTCTAAATACGAGAGACTCACAAGATCATGCGGACGTTGGCTATGCTAAAACATATATAACCTGAATGAATATATGACACATACAGTGTTGACATAATGGGACACGTCAGCGTCCTCTAACAGCATAATTAAGCTATCATAAGGTATGGTGAAGTGAATACCAACACTTCCGACAGCGTGTTCCACGAAGGTGTACTTTTTTAGCCATGCCTTTTTACACTTTGCAGCATACTAGTGCATTTCCACACTGCCCACTATTACACAAATGTAACTTGTGCCATCCACAGTGAGCTCGATAAAATATTTGAGATCATGGTGTAAGTAATGTTGTGTTCTGTATTTGTTCCACACCCTTGCGGTGGCTAAGTACAATACTTGGCGGTGACCTCCATCAATACCATAACACACATAATTGTGATTTAAGCGTTATACAAATTGATAATTTTTGGGTCATCAGCGGAAACGGGTTGTTGACATGTTGACGTCATCGCTCTTATTTTGTAGTTCCGAGATAGATCATATATAGAGGGTTTCAATTACGATATCGCGTAGGAACTGCTTGGTACCCTCGTTGTGGGTCTTCCCGTTTACCCGGCAGCTATTGTTTTGGGTCAAGGTGTCATAACCGGGTACATCATAGTGATAATGTTCAATTACACCATGGCGTGCACCGTCAGTTATTTTGGTGAAACATCCACCAATGTGTACTGATCATAAAGACAGAACTTAAGAACGAAATTCCACGTCGTTTATAAATAAGAAGGGGCGATTAAGTACCCACACATCCTATCCAATGTGTCACATAATTATAGTCCAGGCGATGTTGATGAAACCTTGCAGCAAATGACTTAATTTAAAAGAACCATGTATATATTTTGCTTGTTATATGCCTAACGTGTATCGGATATAAATAGGCACAAAAGACCCCAGCCACGATGGCGTCTAAAATGTATATCTTGATATAGTTCTTATTAACGCCCCTCGGTGTATACTGTCGTACATATTTTAGAAAGCTGTGGTTCGCTGGGCGTTTTATAAATAGTTAATGGGTTTTTCCGGTGACAATTTGCAGTATGTCCCTATTTGCGGAGGTCCCCTAAAATGGTCGATATATGTTGATTTTAATGAGGGAACGGGTGCGTATATGTCAATTGATATGTATTTTAAACAAATAGCGACACGATAATCATAATAGTGGTTTGTTCTATCAATCATATCATCATCATCATAATCATCACCATCATCATCATCATAATACGGAACAAGTCTAGCGACTTTTAGTCCCAATAACATTATTTGCAATGTTTGTTTACAAATATAATTATGTATCGTCATTCGATATTTACTTGTGAGTCACTTGAACATATTAATTGTCGTCGAACTCGTATTTTATATAATAGAAGAATGAGTCTATGTATATTTTGAATTGATCGAGTGTTGGAGCATCAACAGCGAAGTCTGGCAGAGAGTTCCAGCTATTTACCACCCTCTGCGTGAAGAAATATTTTCCTATGGCCTTGTTAACAATGGGAATCTGTAGCTCTTTATTATGTCCTCTTGTTCTTCCCGATGAATGTCTTTCTAATAGGTCACATGCATTGATATTGTAATGACCATTCAACAGTTTATATACCGCGATTAGATCTCCTCTAAATCTTCGATATTTTAAAGACATCAGATGATTGTGTCTTATCAATTTCGGTCTCGGTAGCAAACAGTTGTGCCGATGATTTGAGAAGCTTTATTGTTTTAGGATATTGTAGGAAGGCTAATCTGGCCGTGTAAAATTGAGCTATAGCGATGGTATATGTCGTTGATAATGACAACGCATTGTTTGTTTTTCTCCAACAAAAGAACACTTGGCACTATTAATTCAAGATGGCCGTCAAAGTGGCGTAAAAAAAACAAACTTCCCAGATATTGATAATAATTTTGTTCATGCTGGGTAGGCATGACTGGTGGTCGATCGTGATCGCCTTTTGTGTTGTTTCTCACAACGAAGTATCGCACAGACTATGAAATTGGCAAACAGTTGGATCCCATGCAGGCACGCGATGCTCTAAACACTTTCAGAAATTATGTATTGACATTGTGACAAAACATAATTATCATAGGTATATAAACACCGCATACACAATCCCTTGCCACTGATACAAAACATTGCCCATAAAATTCAAGATGGCCAGCAATATGGTGATCGGTATAGAGAAAATATTGAAACACTCCCTATTTTCCATGCGTCACCACCACTGTAAAGACTCAAGTGTGTTTCCTGACATGTACCCATTCTTTCTGCCAATATCAGTGAGCATGTAGGGTGTAGTGTATATATGCGGTAAGATATAACGTCCAATCAAGCTTCGGTTATCATTGATAATATTCACGGATCTATAGAGGTTTATCTTTGTTATTCGGGCGAATGTAGATTGTTAAGAGTAATTAACAATCCTCATCCAAAGAGTTATAAAGACGTTTCGGAAACAGTAGAATGGGCAATTCCCACACACTCATGCCTTATTTCCCAGTATATTTTATAAATATAAAGTAGAAGTCTCTGGTAACGTCTGGTCTGGTAGAGGTCTCTGGCAACTCATGACTCGTAACCTGCATGGTATGCTAAATGTCGCCTAATTAGCAAAATGAACAATACATCGTTTGGCTATAAGTTTGGTGTGTATACGACACAATCAATTGAACAGCGTCGGTATGAATGATTTAGAATGGCTCGCAGAAGGTAAGCTTTTAAAAAAGATTAGCAATCCTTTGTAAGAACGAATGAGTGGTAGCAATGTGTGGTAATTGTATCTGTATTGTTAGACAATGAGTGGAACTTCCAGGTTGCGAAGATGGCTTTCCAATACACATATCAGTCAATTCTACCATATTTAGCAGAATTATCCAGCATATGCACCAATTTATGAACCATGTTTGTAACAATACTAGTAGTCGATGTCACCACCAACCACCTTAATATGCACCAATGGATCATATTGATCACCTCACCACAGAGTAACGTATCCAAAACAATTTGGGTGTGCCCACTTGATATTTTCCTTGTCTTGTTCAAATGTCATGAATTCGCAACTGACTACATTTGTTAAACTGTCAGTTCATAAACTCTGTACATATGCCTACCAAAAGTGTAATTACCATGAACAAATGGACTATTCATAAGTTTAATTGCGTTTGATTCCAACAGATTATGAGCATATTCATACGTCACGTGATTGTATTGTCTTTGCTTTGATATTATTCGTCTAGACGATGATGTAAAGATGGGCTTTTTTTGGTTGGGATTGTTACTATCTGAGTCTAGTGTATTTACCAGGCTGCACGACGAGCATAAGGAAATACATTTTTGAGAAACTATACATTCCCCATACCTGAAAGTTTATAGTTTGTTTTGACGTAATTTAGAATTTGTAAGACTGAAATAAGCTTTATTAGAGGAGACGTGGTTAAAAAGAGGAGTTACTTGTTGTTTTTGCGCATTGTTTTTCGACGATATTTGCACCTACTAAGTGTGAAGTGAAGAGAATGCAAAGAAATGAGCGAGTCCTGGTTGTTATGCTGCGCACGATGGTGCGTGTATAACAGTTACATGACATAGAGAATCTCCAACGAGTAATGTTGGGATAAAATATTTGATGAAAGGAATTTGATGAATTTTAACGAGTTTCATAAATTATTATATCCCAACATAATGAGTTGAAGATCTCGTATACAACATGAATAGAGCATTATGCCTTTTTATCAAATCAAAATCCTTAAAAGAAGCTGCAAAATGCATACATTTACAGCGTTGGCTGAGACGCTTCACAACCGTATACGACAGTATTGCGCGCTCTGGGGCTGGCGACGGAAAAATATTGTCCCCCAATTTGCCTCTTTGTTTTTATGTCTATTTTCGTTAGTGCAACGAAGTTGGACAATAATTTAACTTTAATGAACAAAGCAATCATTTTTTTGCATTGTCTGACACTGGTGTCATGCGCGGCTTTTCGAAATAGTGTTAATCCGCCTGAATCAATGTAAAGACGCGCGGTCATTTTGTTGGCGCGATGCCAAGTGATATGTAACAAGTGAGAGATCAGGAAATATGTAATGGCTTTTTAAATAATAATATAGGGGGTTCTATATGCACTAAGACATGTGTAGCCCAGACTAGATCAGTTACAGCCTGCTAATATTAGAACATCATAGACTAGACACAGACTCGAAACGGATATTTCCACGTATGGTTATTCCACTGATATGGTGTTCATATGTGTTATTTACATTATACGAAAACTTCATACACCATTGGACAGTGGGTGGGCTTCATCATATAGATCAAACTGCCAATGCCTTGATATTGTATTGAATAGTACCGTTCTCAGTGTCGTGCTGTGGAACTCGACCAGTTTTCTACGGTGTTTCCACCAACTGATAGCAATGGGTAGACATAGGTTCACTTCAATAAAACAACACATCGCATCCGAGATAAATCTGAGTGTGTGTTATATGTGCCAGGAACAGTAGCATATCGCAAGGACATTTACCCCGCGTAAACTTGAATGCCTTGCATCCGGTTGAAAAGTTTTACACAGGGTGGCATGTGGATGCAAATTGAGCATTAAACTGACGTGAGAAAGCCAATATTGCCCATATTATAAATAATATATATATATATATATATATATAGCTATATATATATATATATATATATTACGCTAGCATGTCATGCATTGAACGCATGTCCGATATCTATCAAAGTGAAAGAGAAGGTTAAGTATATTTGCCCCGAGGAAAGTGACGTGTCGCCAAATTGATCGAATACGACGAGGGGGTTTATAAAGTAATAATGACACATAAACGTGTTACGTGTATGACATAAAGTAATAATGACACATAAACGTGTTACGTGTATGACATAAAGTGCTTTCTCTCGTACATGCAGAGACGCGTGGGTGGACAGAACAGGACTCACATAAAAGAAGCCATCGACCGCCACAGCTGCAACGTGTATATGTATGAACCACATTGCCCCTATAAAACATCGATAGTTTGGAAACTGAATCGTTGCACAAGTTGTGCTTGTAAATGTGCTTGAAACACACTCTATACTACACAATTCGATTTCTTGGACAAACCACCGATACGACACCTCTGGAGTTCCGAGTCAAGCACCATTTTGCTCCTTCATCCGGCCAACAAAAGCGCCAATAGCTCTAGTGTAACAGCTTTCGATACTTTATCGGACCCACAAGCTATTAGTTAAAGGCACGTGAGGCCTTAGTTGTCGAAAATATTCATATTTGTTCCAATCACCGTAAACAGAAAAACATTAAAACGCATACAGTTTCGTTCATATATACCATGACCATCGTGTAAACAGCATGTTATCATAAAGATTTTCTATATTTTACCTAAGCAAGAGACTAATTGTGTTACAGAAGACAGCACAATGCTGCTGGCTAATCACACACAAATGGCATAAACGCTCTTTATTCGTTCCATATCAGGAATTCACCAACAAAGAACGCTCTTTATGTTTACCATCATAATATAAACAAACACCAGAAAAGTAACTTTTTATGCTTTTGTTTACATAACAATGGTCAAAGATATGACAATACCATACTGTTTATGCGATATTTCTTATTTGTATACGGACAAAGTCAGTCTACATTTTGTTGTTCTTTCTGTTTGTGGCGGTTTTTGACCGGTGGATATATTTTCACAAGAGCTACGCTGGGCGTGCAATATACGCCCTCTCTTGGGTCGGCGGAAACTGGTAAAAAAGGGGCATAACTCTGGTAAAAATTGGCGGACGGAACTCAAATTAGAACTTGACCTGTGTTTTGGTGGGAGAAAGTAATATACCAAATTATCATTGAATCCGATAAGCTCTAGTAAAGTTATCATCCGGACAACAAATTTCAGGGATTTTCTAAGTCAAATTACGTCAAAAAAGGGGCCATAACTCTCGCAAAAATTATCGGATTAAAACGAATTTTGATATATGTAATCCACAAAAAAACGGGTTTTGCGTATAAACATTCCAAAATCGAGTTATCATCCGGAAACCAAAAAACATAAGAAAAACTGAATTTTCTGAGTCGAAAAAGGGGCATAACTCTGCCAAAAATGGTCGGACAGAACCCAAGTTCGAACTTGACCTGTGTTTTGGTGGGAGAAAGTAATGTACCAAATTTGGATTCATTCCGATAAACTATACTAAAGTTATCATCCGGACAACAAATTTCAAGGATTTTCTAAGTCAAAAAACATTAAATAAGGGGCATAACTCCGGTGAAAATTTGCCGGCGGAACCCAAATTCGAACTTGAACTTACTTTTCGGCTAATAAACCCACATACCAAATTTTACGGACAGACCAATACTATAATACGGCCTTTTTTTTCAAAAGGGCGTATAAAAATCCGAATAGCCCTTTACAGACATCCATAACAATTTTTTCGTTTTTGTAGTTCCATACAGTTGCTTATAAATGTGCTTGAACCACATTTGATACTACACACACAATGATGCGAACACCTATAACATTCTGAGCTAAATAACCATTTTGCTCCTTCGTCCGACCAACAAAAGCGGCAATACATGTGTTGCTCTAGAGTGTTTAATATTACAGGCTTCGGTACCTGACCGCACTCATACGCCATTAGTTATTAACAGACATGGCTCTTTCGAGCTTCCAAAATATGTCTACTTAATTTTAAGGCGGCATAACAAGGGTTTTTTCAAATACACGAAATATTAATATACCGGGTAGTCCGGGAGCTAATAGGGGTACCCTTGCACCCCCCCCCCCTGGGACTTAACTTCACCCCACTCATTTTGTTCCTTATTATGTCCATCAACTTTTAAGCAATGTTAACAAGAAAAAAAAGTGGCCGTGTAGACTCCAGACAAGATGGCGTCCATAATGGCCGCCGTTTTTCAGACCAGACCCTAAGTCAGTTTTATGCAAATTATAGCGGGGAAATCTTGTAAAATGTATATAAATGTATATATTTTCGTGAAGCTGAGACATAATGACACTTTTTTGGGCCAAAATTGAAACTCACCATCCAAGATGGCCGCCAAAATGGCCACCGGAAGTTGAAAATATAACATTTTTTCACAAATATCTTCTAGATCAATTCATGCTGTTTGGAACTGGTTGAGTAATGCAACTTTATTTTTGTATATTAACTGATCATTGGAGCAACGAAATATACAATTATTGGGGTCCTAACCCCTTCCGATCCCTCAAAAATTCGATTTTACAGAATGCGTTATAAAATTTCACAAAAAAATCACAATTGGGATTCTAGTCATATTTCAACAAGAAATGAACAGAACTTTGTAATGTAAGTGAGGCATATCATTAACTATTAATATTCCAAATCACTGGAACCAAAATTCTTACTTTGGCTCAAAATGGCTGCCAATATGGCCGCCAAAATATGGAAAATGGTTAATATTACACCAGCGTGTCCTGCAATCGCTTACAAGTTGTGGTTGGTGTATACAATTGGCTATTATGCATTCTATACATTGAATACTAACATGTCTGATGCACCATGGTTAATTCTTACTATTGTCACCCCTGACATCGTCAAACATGTTGGACTTTTCTCTCAAAAACTTGACATAAATATTGGCAAAAATTCACTTTTCAGGTTTGGACCATTTTTTCAGGTAAAATATAACTATCTTTGGATTAAAAGGTGTTTATTGTTTTGGTCTATCTTACATGTGTCTCACTATGGTGTTTATAGACTAAATTGCTCAAGATGGCTTCCAAAATGGCAACCAAATTTGTAGAATGTTAATTTTTTACATATATTCAGTACATTCTCTGCATTATCCGAAAAGGTAGCATATTGTGACTCACTTGGTTATTATACATGTTAGTTAATTAACTGACAACTACATGTTCTATTCTGGTTGTCTCAGTTCCGTATGGGGCATGACAAATTCATTTTAAAGTATGCAATTTTGCCGAGAACCTCTTTTGTGATTTTGGCCACATTTATTGAAAGGAAATGGGCAGAACTTTGATACAGAACTGAGATGGACCATAATCTTTGGCTATGCTGGTCCATTATTATAAAATGTCAACAGGATACAGTGTGGATGCAAAGATCATAGCCAGGGAGTTACTCTATGATCATATGTGAGGTGAATAGGTATACAGGGAGTTATTGTATGTCATGACTGGTGTGAGTAGGTATACAATGAGTGACTATATGGTTGTGAGTGGGTTGTCCATGGTAAGATGCATCTAGGTATACAGGGAGAGGTCATGGTCAGGTGTAAGGTCAATCGGTATGCATGGAGTGACTCTATGGTGTATGATTGTGTATATTCAGTACGGGTGCAACCGGTGTACCTGTATGGTCATTGGTGTGGTGTATGGATATAGCTACATGGTCATCTATGTGTTGATTATGTATATATTGAGTGACTGTAAGGTCATGGGTGGTATGTGCATGTGTTGTCTGTATGATCATGGATGGGGTGTGTGGATAAATAGGGAGTGATTTTATGGCTACGGGTAATGTGTACAGGTATACATGGAATGACTGTACGGTCATGATTGAATATGAATACCTGGATTAAGCTGGGTGGACATTATCGAGGGTGTGGGTATATAGGGAGTGTCCGTGTGGTAATGGTGGGATGTATATTTATATATCTCGTGGATGTATTATCATTTGTGGGTGTATAAGGCTTAGCTGTATTATCATGGATGGCGTGTATGAATATGCAGTGAATTGCTGAATTGTCATGTGTGAGGTGTATATGCAAGTATGGAGTGTTTGAGTGGTCGTGTGCGCGGTTTTTTGTATATCTGGAAGGGATGAATGGCCATTAGTGAGGTTCACATGTATACCTGGAGTGAATCTATAGTCTAGGGTGGGCTGATTATGTATATCGAGTGGTTATATGTGTGTCGAATAGGTATACATGTAGTGACTGTATTGTTAATGGTGAGATGAGTACATGTAGGTATACAAGTAGTGACTGTATGGTCACAAATGTAATGAACATCTATACAGGGGGTGACTAAATGGTCATGTATCAGGCGTATACCTGGTGTTCCTGTTTGGTGACTCGTGGTGGTATGATCATGTGTAGGTTATACCAGAATACACACGCGTTGCTTTATTGTTATGGGCGAGGGATATGAGTATATAGCGAGTGGCTATATTGCCATGGATGAGGTGCATATGTATACATGGAGTGACGACTATACTGACATGGATGGGGTGTATTAGTATATCTTGAGTGCCTATTCGGCTGTGGTGTGACAAATAGGGATACAGGGAGTGACATGGCCAATGTTGAGGTGAATAGGTATACAAGGATTGGCCATGATCATGTATGAATGTTTTGAATAGGTACACACGGGGTGACTATATGGCCATAGGTCAGGTGAAGGAGTATACCAGGTGACATGGGTGAGTGTATATGTATGAAGCGAGTGGCTATATGGCCATTGGTGAGGTGCATATGTATACCGGAATGACTTTATGGTGTTGATGTAGATATTGATTGTCTATTTGACCATGCGTTTGGAGAATAGGTATACAGGGGGTGACCTTATGGCCAATGGTGAGATGAATGGGTATACACGGAGTGACTATATGGTTATGGGTCATGTTTAGGAGTATACCCGGTGTGCCTGCATTGTGACGCATGGCTGTATGGTCACCCGCGGTCATGGGTCAGGTGTACACGTATACACGTATACAGCTTAACGTCCCCCATCTACATACACATCATCAAGATGGAGAACTCTCTGACATGACCTCTCTATTGATTAACATACCCTTGAGTTATTGTGGAAAGCGATAGCCATCCAAGATACACATGTACAACCCACCCATTACCCAAGTCACCCCATATGTACATAAACACCACACAATTGCCAACATAGTAACCCACTTTATACACGTACACCTGATCATGCAACCATACTTGGTTATACCCGTACATACCACAAATGACGATACAGCCACGAGTCACCATGCATGAACACCAGGTATACACCTACACCCGACACATGACCAAAAAGTTACTCTATGTATACATATTCACTACATTCACGATCATACAGTCACTCATTGTATACATATTCACCTAACCATGGACCATACAGCCACTACATGTATACATATTCGCCATACACATGACCATAGAGTCACAATACCAATGGTGAGCCCTTCCAGATATACCAATACCCGCACATACAACCACTCATAAGTTCCATACTTGCCACTCATAAGTTATATACACGCAATCCATGATCATACATCTACTCCCCATACACCACCAATGATAACACATCCACAACATATATAAATATATGTCCCACCGTCACCAACAGGGGACTCCCTATATACCCACACATCATTCATGACCATACAATAACTCCCTGTATACCTATTATCCTCATCTATGACCATAGAGTAACTCCGTGGCTACCATCTTGGCTTCCACCCTGTATCCAGTTGATAAATTGGTATCATAGTGGCCCTGAATACCCACATATCATGATGGTTCATCTCAGTTCCGTCTCAAAGATCTGCCCATTTCCTTTCAATAATATGGCCAGAATCACAAAAGAGGTTCTCCGCAAAATTCCATACTGCAACTTTAAAATGAATTTGTCATGCCCCATACGGAACTGGGACAAATATAATAGAACGTATTTGTCAGTTAATTAACTAATACGTAAAATATCCAAGTGAGTCACAATTTGCTATCTTTTTCGGATAACGCGGAGTATAATGTTCGGGATATGTTAATTTTTAACTTTTTACAAATTTGGTTGCCATTTTGGAAGCCATCTTGAGCATTTTAGTCTTTAAACACCACCGTGTGACACACTTAAGATAGACCAAAACAATAAACACCTTTGATACCAAATATAGTTGCATTTTACTTGAACAAATGGATCGAACCATGAAAAGTGAATTTTTGCCGATATTTATGTCAAGTTTGTGAGAGAAAAATCCCATATTTCTGGTGATGTCAGTGGTGACAATAGTAAATATTATCCATGGTGCATCAGAGATGTTAGTATGCAATGTATAGAATACAGATTAGCCAATTGTATACATCATCCACAACTTGTAAGCGATTGCAGGACACCCTGGGGCAATATTTACCATTTTCCATATTTTGGCGGTCATTTTCGCAGCCATTTTGAGCCAAGGTAAAATTTTTGGTTCCAGAGAGTTGGAATATTCATAGGTAATGATATGCCTCACTTACATTACAATGTTCTTTTCATTTCTTTTTGAAATATGACTAGAATCCCAATTGTGATTTTTTGTAAAATTTTGTACCGCGTTCTGTAAAATCGAATTTTTGAGGGATCAGAAGGGGCTAGGACCCCATTAGTTGCACATTTAATTGCTCCAATGATCAGTTAATATACACAACACTAAATAAAGTCATATTACTCAACCAGTTCCAAACAGCATGAATTGATCTAGAAGATATTTGTGAAAAAATGTCATATTTTCAACTTCCGGCGGCCATTTTGGCGGCCATCTTGGATGGTGAGTTTCAATTTTGGCCCAAAAAAGTGTCATTATGTCTTAGCTTCACGAAAATATATACATTTGTATACATTTTACAAGAATTTCCCGCTATAATTTGCATAAAACTGACCTAGGGTCTGGTCTGAAAAACGGCGGCCATGATGGACGCCATCTTGTCTGGAGTCTACGCGGCCACTTTTTTTTCTTGTTAACATTGCTTAAAAGTTGAAGGACATAATAAGGAACAAAATAAATGGGGTGAAGTTAAGTCCCAGGGGGGTGCAAGGGTACCCATATTAGCGCCCGGACTAGGGTCCATATGCTCTGAAAAATACTTTCCACGGTCATATCCATTTTCCAGCTGTTTACAATTGTTCGCACTCAGTGAAACAAACGCTCTTTATGCCTACCATACCAGGAATAGACACACGCGGAACGATCTTTTCTGATCTGTGCATGACGTGCATATATATATATAGCTGTTTTGTTTGGTGCCCACACATCGTGTTAAATATTGTATTTTGATGACATCAGTGTGTCTTTTCTTGGACATGTAATGCTCGAAGAAAGGTTGTTCAAGTGTTTATCGACCTATTTCGATATCGGGAACAAATCAAAAGCGAATATCATTATAGGTGTATTTTGAAGCGTAAAACGTCAAGTAGCTTTAAATATTCACCCAAGTCAAGTCTAAATGCTTGTAATTCTACAATTCTAAATGTTTTAATAGTTTCTTCATTTTGTATACGATAAGTATTTGACACAATTTTACGAATACTTAGTTGACATCGAAATTGGTCGTATCCAAATGTTTGTGTCCATTAAATAATCGGGCTGGCTAGGTCCATGATTACTCGACCAAGCACAGCCAGAAACCACTGTTTGTACAACTATTTGCATGACTCACCTTGCAACTGGAAGTAACCAATATTAAATCTTTTAGCATGAATTATCTGCCAATAAATTTGTCATACTGTCTTGTAAATACACTGGGCTAAAATTTTGACAAACTATGTAGACAAATATAAATAACATTGACGGTATGTTTGTTTAAACATTCACCTAGGAAACACACTCCCATACCATACACATACCATTGGTAACTGGATCGGGAGACGCGGGTTGGCCTCTCCTGAATATCTCAAAACTCAAGCTTCGTGTCGATGTGTTGTAAGAGAATTGTTTTGGTTTTTTTTGTGGTAAGGGACACGTTTGTAAATATGTTGGTAATTGGTCACCATCACGCATATGCGGCGCTGCTGCCGAAGACTGGCCACCTGCATGCCATCACATAATCTACTGAAATACTGTTGGTCCCATGTTGGCAGCCATATTGAATTGGCTGACATATTTATTGGCTCAAATTGCTATGTTAGTTGCCGACGATTGCCAGCATTCGCTGAATTACATCATGTTTCGACAAATATCTGTATCTATTTTGAATTGATCTTACATATTGATATTTTACTTCTCTCAATAGTATCTCATTCTAAATAAATTAAGCATCGAATCGAAATTATCACCGATTTCACCCAATAGCATAACTGCCCGACAACTGTCAACCACCCATCCGTGACAGTCATGATAATTTGGATTATGAGTGCTAGTATGTATTCTTTGCTTGGACAACACAATGTCGTGTAATTATAAATAAGAAAAGAAACGACACATCATCCACATGAGGGGCTGCAACATGCATATCAAACTGAACAGATACATATTAAAAACTACCGCCATATCGGACGACATCTTGTGTTGTGTATAGACAACAATCTGTGGTACTTTTTCGTGTTGTTGGAATCCGAAAAAAAAACTAGGAGACAACTTCCTCGATGAAATTAAGTCAATTGGTACAAGGTATAGTCGTTATCACATTGACTATAACTAAAAGTAAAAACATCGAGCGTGAGGGTGTGAGTACTGAACGCTCATTCTTTGGTTTCTTAAGTTATGTTATTATAGGTCAACATTGGTGGATGTTCAACACAAAACAACTGTGGATGTACGCGATAGTGTAAGTGAAAATATATGTTGGGGGGTTTTGGAAGGCCCCTAGCCCATAAACACCAGGACTGAGTAACTTTTAGAAATGGGTTTTCTACGATGATTCAGCGGTGATACCAAATCAAGTGCATCAAGCCGTTCGAACCCGATAGTTTCATTGAAACCGCCTGAGATGTCGGTCAATTGGCGATAACATCGACACGAAGTAGACATATAGTACCATGCACATTGTATTAAACTCGTGGTAAACAATTCAGCAGGACACACCAACATCATAGTAAATAAAAGGTCTGCCGACCACGGTGTCCCCCGAAAACGTGACAAGTCGATGCCGCTTTGTTAAAGAAAAAGGTTAATAACTCTGTAAAAAATAATTTGTCCGTCCTCTATATACATGCTGTACATCTCCAATATGGATAACAATACTCTGAAGTTTTAAATATCTAGTTGATTACATCATGAAGGTACACTTATACAGAAAATTATAAAAAATGTGGAAATTTTCTAAGTCGAAAAGGGTTAATAACTCCGTGAAAAAAAAATCTGTCATCTATATACATGTTGCACATCTCCAATGTGTGGGTAACAATACTCTGAGGTTTCAAATAGCTACGATCAAAACTGTAGGAGGAGTTGATTACACCATGAAGGTGCCCTCATACAGAAAATTAGTCGAAAGGCCCATAACTCTGGGAAATATCATTGGATCAAACTCAAATATAGAAATTAACCTGTATTTCGATATGAACGACCCACAAGAAATTAAAACAATCCAAACTTGAGTTATCATCCGGAACCCAAAGAAAAAACAAGAAAAAATTTAATTTTCTAAGTTGAAAAAAGTCCATAACTCTAGGAAAAATCATCGGATCAAACTCAAATTCGAACTTGACCTGTATCTTGATATGACTGATCCACATAAAAACGGTATTTGTAATTAAAGGATCCAAACTTGAGACCGAAAAAGTGAAAAAATTTCTAAAGTAAAAAAAGGAAAAAAGGGAAATAACTCCATACAAGAACATCGGATCAAACCCAGAATTGCAGAGCATCTGTGTTCTTGGTTGAGACACATACATACCAAGTTTATAACTCCGGACGGACGGACGCACGCACTTGGCTGATTACAGTAGTCCTCCGAAAATTTCGGGGGACAATTAGCAGTACCAATTAGCCAGGGGTGGTAATTTCATTTACGCATTTAGGGACACCAATAAAGTAGTCACGCTAAACCCGAGTAAGACTTCTCCGATCAGATGACTCGGTTTAACGATGATGATTCAATGAAAGTCACTGATGCAACAAGTAGTGATATAAAAATAGGTTAGTCGAGTAAAGTAAAAGTCTACTCAAGTGGAAACGAACGAGTAAAAACAATAGGATTATAAAATAGCGTCGGCGCGTATCGCATCATTTCGCCCTGTTGTGTCTAAATATAAGGGGTCCTACACTATACAATACAATTCTTGTAAAACGAGCGATCCTTTGCAATTTTCATGCAATTTGTAATTTGTGTTTTATTTTATACAACTGGATTTCTACCTGTGTAGTTTTTCATTGTTTATTGGGATTCAGCATTATATTGATAGCTCTTAATTTACAACATGTACATTGCATCGACGATAAATGATATATATGTTCTTTTCAGCAAGCCATCTATTTACTATATGATTCACTTGACTAGGAAATTATTTGGATTTGGGTGAGAATGGAGGGCCCAAATGTGCCCTCTTTTGAGTTCGATAGTACTCAATTTGCTGCTGGTTTACAAGAAGTCGTATATACTATAACAATATCGAGGCGTCTCAAATAATCGTATTTGTTGTGTTATAGTATCGGGCTCTGGTCCTCTATATATACAGTGCCAGCCAAAAGAAGTGGTACATTAATAGCGCTATTTTCGCAATAATGCTTATAAGTGCACCGCTGGCGATATTTTTGTAATACATGTATTCTGCGTTTAATATCGCAAGATTTCGCGCTTAATATTGCGACATCTTGCGCTCAAAATTGTGCATTTAAATCAAATTATTGCTTCTATAGTGTTTGTTGCATATAACTAGAGACAATGTTTTAGATTTGTATATAATTATAGTTGTAAATGCTATATGTACACTATATGTACACTATATGCACAGTATTTATCTCATATAAATATAACACTTTCGGGTTTGTATGAAATTTAGCGCGCTTAATATCGCAATATTTTGCGTTCAATGTCGCAAGAATAAGCACGACCGATTTTTGGTATTGCGCTATTATCGCGCATTTTTCGAAATTAAGCGCGCTCAATATCGCAATAAAGGCGCGCCTCAATATACCACTTCTTCTGAGTGGTACTGTATATACGCGTGCTACTCACCAGCAGGCGGTGTCTGACAACAAGCGCCCGCGAATCCAGGGCCACACAAGCAAGTGTCTGGTCCTTGTGGTTGGTTGTTCCAGCAATAGTCTCCAGTCTGATGAATAAAAATGTCACAATTTTACTATTGTTTCAGATAATGTTCATGTTGGTTGACAGTTTCGCTAGACATTTAATTGAAACTGACGAGAATGAGCTGTAGTTAACGAGTTTTGAAATGGGGCTGTCAAACTTCCAAGTCAGGAATTGAGGATTCGGGAAAGGGCCACCAAAATTTATTTGAAACTTAACTTCATGATACGACGTATTCATATGGTATATCTTTTTAATAGTCCTATGCCCCAATCAAGGTTGGGGTCGGGACATCACAAGTGTTAAGGAATACAAGCCAACCTTTTACTTTAATAACGAATGCTATTCAAGCAATTTGTTATGTATATTCGAAAGTAACCAAAATCAAAACATGTTTTCTATCTGTTAGATAGACACATACTTATTTGTTTGTTTTTATTACTTGCGATCTGGGCTACGTGGGGCAACCCTACTATTTGGGGTATATAGTAGGTTTCAATGACTGTTCAGTCCATGGGCATGTTCAAATGTAAATATTTGAAAGCCCATTGTATTCACCACACTAGTCATAGTGGTCGAATATCAATATGCCACTAATATACGATGTATGTATTTATTTGGGTTTTTATGTCAGATAAATCACCTCGGTTAGAGTCTGACCTCAGTGATTATTCTTTAATGAAATTTCCTAACAAATATTCGGTGTAAAGTGTATGTTTTAGCCACATGGTCGAATACAGTCTTTCAGTCAAATATGTAACAGAATTGGCCCCCGTAGTTGAAGCATATATAGTTAGTTAAATTAAGAGTTGGTTAAAATCTTTCAACAGTTCTAAATGTTTGGGCACCAAATGTGAAATTGTTTCATAAGAATTGGATCTAAGGAAAATTAAACATGGAAACAATACAGGATAGTCCATTCCGTATATGGTGTGAATAAATAGATTTTATTTCACTTCACTGCGAAACACCGAAAACAACTGAAAAATAGCTTAGACTATGGTAATATTTTTCAGAGTATAAGATCTATATACCATTAGTTCGTCTATTTATTGACGCATGTTGTCCCACTACCAATTCTCTTATATATATCATGCTTGGTGTTCAAATGCGCCATGTCAGTTAAAATGGTAAACAAAAGGTCACCTACCCCAAATCCCCAGAATCTATGGGGCTTTTTTGGGAAATTGACTCTAATTAGACGATGTCCTGTGTGATCGCGCGAGCCACACACCAAGTATCAAGAAGATTATTTTGAAGATTGCTCAATTTATCATTAAGACAAAACAATATAATTCTAAGTCGAATAGGTCGAAATTCGCCTCCGTCTTCTTAAATGAGAACCACGCATCAAATATCAAGAAATTCAGTTTTATATTGATCACGTTATCATGCGGACACCAGTGATTTCTTAGTCGAAAAGGGGGATAACTCCATCGAACCGTGACCAAATTCGCACTTGGCCTGCGTGTTATCAAATCTGAACCACGTACACAATATCAAGAAATTATGTTGATCATGTTAAAATCCGGACAACCCGAAGACAGCGATCTCTCTAAGTTGAATAGGGAGCATAGCTCTGCCAAACATCATCAGAACGTGACCAAAATCGAACATGGCCTGCGTCATCTCAAATGTAAAGCACGTACCAAATAGCAAGAACTTCTGTTCAATAGTGACCATGGGGAAAACTAGAAAAACAGCAATTTCTAAGTCGAAAAAGGGGCATTACTCCGTCCAAAATCATCGGACAGTGCCCAAATTCTAACTTGGCCTGCGTCTTCTCAAATGTAAAGCGCGTACCAAATATCAATATTCCTCAAGTTATCATGCGGACAACCTCAGATGGATGAATGGACGGAAGCCCACACGGACGCACGGACGCACAAGCTGATTATCCTAAATTTTTCGGAGGACAATCGGTGAGAAAACCAGGTTTATGCCAATTGTATTGCATGATTTACGGTCCTTCGTCAATTTTTTACGATTTTGTTCCGTCCGGCTTGATAACTCCAACAAATATGAACAGATTTCAACAATGTGAGATATACAATGTCATGTAGCTTAACCACACTATCTCGAATTATTGCGAATGTTTCGCGAATTTTGTCCGTCCATCTCTTCTGCTGATGTTTGTTGAACAATGTTTCCCAACTTTCCATGTTTGAATTTGCACTGAGCGGGTACGCAAGCACCGGCGGTGCAACTTCTTGTTAAGTTAGCAATTTTATTTCGCTTATATCATAGTCCGCACTTCTATAGTATAGGGAACACATATTTATTATATTGTCGGCATGTAAGTTTGGCGCATATTTTTGACATCAGTAATTCATAAAACCTGAAAGTAATTATGTGTTGGTAACTTGTGTATTATTTGTCTAGATTAATGTGTTTCGTAAATTGTTTTGGGGATTTTGGGCAACTGATGTTTCTTCAAGCCCATATTCTGAAGATATTTAAAACTTATTTTGACAAGTTTATTATCGCCCAGTAATGTTGCTAAAACAATGCGTTTCCATGGCAACATCATCCGATTCTACTACATATGTATTAGGTGGCCATGTAACTGTGTGGGCGCATAATAGAAAGTCAAAACGCGGCAATAATATCTCTTTTGAAAGCACATATATTATCACAAAAAACTCACACGAATAGGCTGATATGTTAAGTTTGGGTTATAGTACAAATAATTGTTTTATGGTGCCAAATTGGATCGGCCATGATGAAGATTTAATTTTTCTCACCTGAATCATATCGACGAAAGAGACGGTTGCACTTTCTTGCAGTGCGCTGCCATCTACGTTGGCCATGCTGCATGTGAGAAAGGCACACGGGAGTAGCACATTTTCAGATTTGTCGAAATTCACAGACATACATTCCTGGTCCAGCATGCACTTCGAAGCACATTCAAGTTTCGAACGAGCAGGAACTTTGCGAAGTTCGTCACAAGCAGTACATTTCTGAAAACGCTTCGACCGACCCGACCATGTCGTGATCTGACCCGACTTTGCAATGTGCAGAATGGAGAGAACTAAGAACCCAACAATGTAGAATAACATGATCACTACTCATATAGCTAATATGATGAAATGCGCGCCGTCAATTTAGCGCAGTGAATTTAACAGACACTGTTCCAATTACCTCTATGCGACCATCGATCAGACTTTAAGGTTATTGGTCTCGCGTGGCCTAATAAGAAAACCATGGATTTAGAAACCTAAACGACCTCATTATTTAATAATGGTGTAAACAGAAGTACGGAGATCCATTTTGTGGATCGAATATATCATCCCATAAGTTGTCAACTATTGTAACCGCTGCTTGTCTTATTGTACGTCCAGTTTGGTTCGCTCGGACAGCCTCAGAGAAGTGGTCTTGCCAGTTTAAATTTTGCAATTGTTTATTCTTATAAACTGCACATCACACGCTGTTGAGATATACATTATACGCTGAGCCGGTTTATTTCTCCCCAACACAGTATACACATAACATTAAAGCAACTTGGTGGTTGACGTTCCAAAATACCCTTAATAATATGCGCTTTTGAATTTGTCCTGGTATCGAAATAGGTCGATACATACTAGAACTACTATTCTGTGATCATTATATGGCACAGAAGAACGAATTGAAGTCATACAAAATACAAGTTTGAACACGATGTTCGGGTCACATATACAAACACAGCCATATACATATGCACGGCATGGAACAGAAAAGAGCGTTGCGTGTTTTTCTATTCCTGACACGGTAGTAAATAGCGTGTTTCACTGCTGTGCGAAAAATTAAAATCGCTGGGAAATGGCCATGAACATAGACAATATTTGTTCAAAGCATATGAAGCCGATATACCAATATTTCTCAACATATATTATACATCTCCCGTATTTTACGTAGATATAATTTGGAAGCTCGAATGAGCCATGCCCGTTTAAGCATGATGTAAGCACGTATTATAACTGTTTTAGTAGATGAGCCGCCAAGTTCTTCCACAAACTGGCTAATGTCGAAGTAACTTTATCCTTGAACGAATGAAACAGATGTATAGAGCCACTATTTTTTCTGATGAAAAATAAATTTATGCGCACTTGTAAAACCTTCTGTCACTAATGATTCGGAACTATTTTGCATCATAGTCATCATGCGCCATTTGATCAAGTTGAGACGGTTGGTGTATTTGTTTTTAAATTCATATTGAATTTTAGAAAACGTAGGTCAAGTGTTGTAATTCGAGAACAAAATGGTAACAAAGTTTTAACACTGAATATTCATATAAAAAATAAATATGGCAATTCTAACTGTGTTGTCAAAATTTAGACAACCCCATCTATATATATGTAAAGAGTAAATTAATTTAGTCGACTACACTCTGGGTTATAAAATGTAGTCCGATCATTCGATAGTACGGATGTTTGCCTCAGGCAGACTATATATCGAACCATCAGAACCATCGAACGCTCGGACCATAACGGACTGGCGGCAGTATCGTCGTAAAGACATTACATAAAGGCACATACGCCATACTAATGTGGTATACATATACCGTATACATTGTATATTTTCGAATTAGTATAGAAATACAATGCTGGTTCGTTTCCAATAGTATATATGCATGGCATTTAAAATTTGTTATCCCTTCCATCACATGTTGTGTAACCCCATAATTGGAACAAATGTGTGATACTAATACAACTTTAAGTCACGACAAATACGCATCTTGCTTGATAAAAACAGTCACGAGTCCTTCAAAATATCGGTTTTCATGTGTCGTTATCGTCATTAGTCAGTTGATTGACTGAACATATTTGTTCATACCCCAGACATCTACAAAACAGATATTAATGTCAATACAATATTTTAATTAACATTATGGATGTAACCAGAATGTAGATGAACAGGGGATTTAGATCACTAGTTAATCATTCTGGTGTCCTATGTTTTGGTGAAAAACTGTGTTTTCCTAATAAAACGAGTACACGGTCGGGGTATGATTGGAGCAACTATTTGTAACATATATTATGGAACTAATCAGAAATACTTCTATCTTGCAGAAATTGTACGTATTCCAAAATTCGAGGTCCTATTCTTCCTATATCGACAGCCATGTTTTTCATAAAAAAAAATTCAAATTCGATGGCTCCCATCCTAGAGGTAATTCTAAACATGCCTGCTAATTTTCAAAACAATTCTCAAATGAATGCGGGCTGCAGGTTGTGCCGATGGATTCAAATTTTAACTCCAAGATGGCTGCTGACTGCCATGCTTTTTGACGAATTTCGGAAACAAATCGATGGCTCCCATCTAGATGTCACCCCGAAGATCCATATGAAGTTTAGTGATGATCGGATGGCCAAATGATTTAGTCACACAAAGAGTAAAATCCAACATGGCTGCTGGCCGCCATGTTTTTCAACGAAATTCGGAAAAATTTCATGGCTCCCATCTAGTGGTCACACAAAAGATCCATATGAAGTTTTGTGAGGATCGGATGAGAGATTTGACCTGTATGGTGTGCCAAAGCATTTAGTCATACACAGAGTAAAATGCCAATATGGCTGCTGGCGGCTATGTTGCTTAACGAATTTCAGAAATTATCCATGGTTCCCATCTAGAGGTCACCCCGAGGCTCCGTGTGACTTTTGGTGGTGATTAGATGAGGGATGTGGTCTGTAGGGTGTGCCAAAGGATTTAGTCATGCAAAGAGTAAAACTCAAAATGGCTGCCGGCGGCCATGTTTTTCATCGAAAATCGTTAAACTTTGATAGATCCCATCCAGATGTGATCCTAAACATGCCTGTAAATTTTCAAAACATTTCTCAAATAAATACGGGGTGTGCCGATTGATTCAAATTTAAAATCCAAAATGGCTGCTGGCGGTTATGTTTTTTAACGAATTTCGGTAAAAAAAATCATTGGCTCACATCTAGAGGTCACTCCGAAGATCCATATGAAGTTTGGTGATGATCGGATGAGGGATGCCGCCTGTATGGTGAACCACATGAAATTGTTGACGGGCGGACGACGGACACCAACCCACGGTAATAGCTCAAACTTTACAAAGTAAAGTTGAGCTAAAAATACAACTTTGAACGCTGTGTTTGGGTTCCAAGCAAACAACATCCATGTACACGGCATGAACAGCTAAGAGCGTTCCGTGTTAGTCTATTCCTGACATGGTAGAAATAAAGATCAGTTGTTTCACTCATGTTCGAATAATTGACATCAGCTGGAAAATAGCTTTGACCATGGCAAGTATTTTTCAGAGCATATGCAGCCGGTGTATATCAAAGGTTCGTGTATTCGATCAACCAATAGTGTATACCTCCTTCCATGTTACGTAGACATAATTTGGAAGAGCCATGTCCGTTTAATACAAACATGATCCGTGCTTTAAAAATCTCTTTCCCCGAGACAAAACATGTACTTGGTGTACTCTATCATATGTAACATATGATACGTCCGGTCTGTCTTGATAAAATCTCTAATACACTCTACTGGTTCTGTGACATGCACGTCCATATTTGTGACCCGCCATATCAAATCCAGTCGTAAGTCGGGATTTGTTTTACCCTGTGCCAATGCATTCTCTTATATATGCGAGTCGACCATAGGTCGCCTCGCATATATAAGAGAATGCATTGGCCTAACAATTTTAATAATTTTTTCTTGTATTCTTTAACAATTTTATAATTTCGCCCATACAGAGCCCCAGACAAACATGAGCAGACGACACTCTTCTATATGCTTCTATATATGTGTGGGGCCCCCTGCAGGGTAATGGATGTTTTTTTATTTTATGTCCTAAAAATTGTAAGAAACATTTATTTTTAAAAAAATGATAAAAAATTGTTAGGCCAATGCATTCTCTTATATATGCGAGGCGACCTATGGTCGACTCGCATATATAAGAGAATGCATTGGCACAGGTTAAAAAAAATCCCGACTTACGACTGGATTTGATATGGCGGGACACATTTGTGTCTTTGTTGTCATAAATGTGTATACACAATACATTGTAAGGTTGAGAGTCCACAGTTGGCTGTATATGCAATATTATCCAATCTATATTATACGTAAGAATTGCGCATACATCGTGCTTGAAATGTTGCAACAAAAGACATGTCTTTATCAACCTCTCGAATACGTCACAGTCAATTAGTAACTAATTAAGGCATTTGCCATTATTCAGAAACTATTCCGGTTAATGTCATAAAGTCCAATCTCGATTATGCCAAATTAACCCTTTCTACACAAGATACTCATTGACGAGTAATTCCCATAGGAAATGTTCAGATACCAACAAACAGGTCCGTATTAGCTGAACATTTCCCTCCATCTTTATAATATCGTATACACATTGGATCAATTAGCTCTTTGACTAAGTATATGTCTTACATAGATTGCGGGACCCGTAACAGACGCGTGCATATTTATAGACATGTCACGATGAGTGAAAGAGCAGGTGAGTGAAATGATGTTTGCAATTTATTGATAGCCTGAGGAACGAAAGAGCATGCATGTGTGAGATCAGCTTGTTTGCTAATTTTGTTACAATATATATATATACCCATTTAATTTTGATCAATAAAAACTTTAAAAAAAAACATTTCCCTCCAATAAATATGAATCCTTCAGCACTACCATCTTTTCGTCTGACTTTCTGTTAAGTTATCATGTACCCCACCCCTCCAAACGAATAATAGACAATTTCAATGTCTACTTTTATAAATTAACCGGAGAATACATTTAGTATACAAAGGGTTTACATTACACAAATGGTGCACGCTGTCTCGTTTGAATAGTTTCTTTCTCAACATCGTAAATTCATGTCTGTCAATTAATTAACGCGTTGTTAATGGCATTGTCCGGCGAATATTGAGATTAACTGTATCAACGTTATCAATTATGAAAACAAAGGCTTGCAACTGCACGGTCAGATGACTGCGAACCAGACTGTAAGTAACGCAACAAACAATGGGTGGTCATTGCGGTATGCGCACTGTCCATACTTAGAATAGCTAATTACTCCAGATTACGATCTCCCTATTCAACCAATGGCAAAACCAATAACTTTATTACGCCATCGGCATTGCGATTTTCATAATTTGGTCGTTAAAAGCAGATTATCATATTGATAACGTAACAGTTTTTGACATCTTCAGTTTTTTTTCGAAAACCGTAACATGACATGGGTGAATAGTATTTCGCTGTTCTATACCAGGTGTCCATTTCGATGAACGTAGTCTGGTGGGCAAAGTGAAAAGTTTGTGAATTTAACACTAGGCTTATAATTTTCTTGGAGCTGTTCTTGTGTGGAGATATCTCATTGAACAATTGCACCAACGCTCGTCTTAGATTGGATATATAGCAGCACCACATATATTTCTACATACGTAAGCAATAAATTTAAATATTTGTGGACGTATTTTTATTTTATTTATTTACTTTGTTGTGTTGTTTGCTTTTAATCTTCTGGTCATAATTTTTTTTTTTGTGGATTATGTTTCGTACACTATACAGACCGTGACATCCATACACACAGGTCACAGGAGAAGCTTTTCGTCATCAGAGTGCCAAAAACGTAGAGTATAGCTATCGGGGCTTCTTCTGGTAACATTTGGATGGGGAATTCAGTGTGAATTTTTGGGGAAAGTTTACTAAAATTTTGCAAAGCGTAGATGACCATATCATATATTATTGGAAAGGATGAATGCTTATCTTGTAAGGAAGCCGAACAGAATTTTGATTTCGACCCAGTTTGGATATTATTAGGAAGTAGGTCAACAGTACCTGATAGTTTACAAAATTACATTTCCATTTTGTCACAAAATAAAATATAAAAAAACACTTCGCGTTGTCGCTAATCATATGTTTACACTTTTCAACAAGACATTTCAGATTCAGATTCATTCATTTACCATTCGCCATGCATTAGGCATAACAGGCAGTTAATTACATATATCAAGTATGATGTATAAAGGTATAGACATACAATACATATAATTATACATGTATATCTGAAAATAAGGTGTACATGTCTTAAAGAAAATGTCGGGGGGGGGGGGGGGGGGGTGGTGGTTACACATTTTAAAGAAAATATCAAGTGATCAAGGAAAATGTCGGTATAGTTAAATGTATTAAAGAACATTTCGGGGAGAGGTTGCGCAATTTTCGGATTGCTATAGATAAAGGGTATATTATGTTTGGTTTGTTATGTTGGGTGGTGGGCGGTAGTACAATTTTGTTATGGTAACGACTTAACAACACTCACAGTTGTGCATCAGGAGTGTTTCAATATATTTTGGGCTTTTTTTCATGAATATCGCAAGTTTATGCGTCGTCCGCTCATTAGTGAAGTTAAATAGTTGTATCAGCTTGAAATTGTTGGGTAGTCGGTAATAATAAGGTCTGAAAAAATTTCTCCCTGATAATATTCAGTTGTTGGCATTTCAGAACTAAATGGAATTCGTCTCCCAATTCAGAATTGCATAACGTGCATTTTCGTTCGGAATAATCTGGGTTGATTTCTTTAACATCAGGACGAATTTTAGAAACCATGTTCTCAAAGCAAGAGTGATTCTCGTATCCCCATACTTCCGCCCCATAAATAATGATGGGTACTACAGATTTTGCATATATGTCAAGGATGCTTGCGATTGTGAGTCGGTTTCTACGCGTCTGAGATTTTTCTCTATAGTGCAAAGTAATTGTTCCTATGAAATGCTGTGCCGAGGTATTTGTTGCTGTCTACTGTTTCTTGGGATTGTCCCCCAATAGTGAATCCTTTTCCGTGCTGTTACTGTGATCACGGCCAAAAATCAAGATTTCTGCGCTTTGTAAATGTTGAGTAATCTTTTCCCGAAAATTAACACGGAACTCTCCATTAAAATGTTACCACTGTACCTCACTCTGAATGTGGTACAGTTTGGCAGATTACTGTTCAGAAAAGTGATGAAAATAGATGGCATTGAAGTGGGAAATCTATGTCCTTAAAAGTCTTCAATCCCATATTTGTTAATTGGCATTCAGTATTCACCCCTTTGTTAAATCTTTCTAAACTAAATACTCAATGACCTTAGGAAATGTTCAGATAATAAGTTCAACATTAATTAAATAAGTCCTTCTGCAATTGTATTATATTTGGATGTCTGCCTGTCGTCTGCTTACATCTACTTGAAACCCCTCCAGATGACTAATAGATGATACACGACATATATAATGACCAATGCCATCGTTATAGCGATTTAATCAATATGCCTATACTATTCTATGTGCGTGATAGCAGTCGTCAGGCCAGCGTATAAGGGGACTGGAATGGGGTGTACCTAAAACGCTGAATCAGCAGCTTGTAGTTTGTAAGTTTCCGAGTAGGAGAATCGATTTAATATAGAAAGGGAGAACTTGTATTCAGGATTCAGTGGGTGAACCCCTCCTCGTATAATACAACTCGAGCTTCGCCCCTAGTCCTGGAGGTCATATTCCACCAGTACAAAACCTGGGAACTTTTTTATTTTGTGAAAAGGAAGTTTATAACATTGAAAAGGCAATATAGGTAATATATTTCTTACGTCCCTTAATCATGAATTTCACTGGATGCGAAATCCCAGCTCGTGATTCCACGATTTAAGTGACGTTGTGAGTAATTTTATTTTGGGTCGCTTACAATCATGGCTTCAACGTTTAATCACAGTTACTGGACATAAAGTCCCAAAAATAAGGACTTCGTTATATAAGGATACCGATTTCTAAACTCGATTAAAACCTTATTTTTGGGACTTTATGTCCAGTAACTGTGGTTTAATGCGATATCAACTCACAAGAAAGCTTGCAACCTCGAGCTGGGACCACCTCCTACTGAAGTAGATTATTGATGAACTATTATTCCCTGACTTGTTTGTTCGATGTTATAAAGTTCCCAGTCAGAACGTTGCAGAACATCAAACAGTTCCCAGGTTTTGTACTGATGGAAGATGATCTCTACGGACTTAGATGGAGTAGAGATTTCGTGAAACGATCTAGCAACACGTGCATTACTTTTATACTAATTTGGATTCCGCTGAAAGATTTATTCAAAGCAAGAAAAGATAAAGAGCGCTCAATGTTGACTTATTCCTAATACGGTACGAATAAAGAGCGTTTGTTTCCGGTCTACGCACAAATTTAAATAACCTAGAAAATTTCAATGGCTTCGCTAAATGTTTTCACAGTATGACGCTACTCACTGCATGTGTCGTGCAATCGTGCGAAAGTTACTTCCAACAACTGGCGCAGTCACAAATGAGCAACCGTTTTGCAACTGAGTTCTGCTTCTTTTTATTTTCGGAACGACGCGACGGTGTGTGTTTCTGATCGACAAATGACCATATCTATAAGAAATGAGAATTTGTTCACGCTCACTGAGTTAAAGTGATGTGAAACACTGCACTGAGGTGTTCGGAATGGAATAACAAAGTATCATGACAAAACAAGTTTATTTTAATAAATTTGATATAAAAATAGGCAGAAAACAGGGTCCTTGTTATAATAGTCTGGCTGTCGGAGCTGAACTGTAGGACCTACCCGGAAAAAATTCTTAACAAGCTAAATTTGGTATCGTTGGAAAGAGGAGACCTTCGAGTATAACATATACAAAATCCGCTAAATTCCGCTTTGGGGAAAATTTTCTACAGCGCCCTGAATAGGGGAGTGGTCTGACGTAATTTATGAAGGTAATTGTGACTACGCGACTCTATATATGCGCTAAGTGATCTAGATAACAGTTGTTTTCAGTACATATATGTATATATAATGAACGATTATATAATTGCAAGGTCATCAGATAATATATTTACATAAATATGGACAATGGAAAACGTATTTCTTATATCATGATGAAATTCCGTTTAATTAAACGCTCTTCAATAGCTTTCATTAAACTACAAAGAGTCAGTCTCGAATTTATCATTCTATATCGGGAAATGATTCATGTTGAACGCTCCGTAATGGTCCAAGACGATAAATTCAATGATTTATGTAATAATGTAATATAACTATCAAATAAAACGTAGCGATTATTTCTTCAAGCGTGTAGTGGCAAATAATTTCTTGATATAGTTATTTTGATAGGTTTTTGTGTGACATTGTGTTTATCTTTCGCCTTCTGTTGAAACCTATCGGTGCCCACATATACGCAGAAGGCTTATTGTACATTCAAACTGCATTTTTCTTGGTTGTGTTTTTTTAGTTCTCATACTAGTCTAATTGGTTTGGTTTGGTACGTGTTCGGCGATGGCAGAACCAACCCCGTATCTAGAGACCAGCAACTTTCAAGAGGACTTGTGCGTCTTATCCTTTCATATAGCATATGTCAATGTAATGTGGACACTTAACTAAGGAAAGTCCATTGGTAAAACTTATGGCAAAAGGATTGGAGACTTTGATTGACTTCTCTGATAAGCGAGGATATAACCATTTATCTGAATATTTAAAGGGGCAACAAATAACCACACCCATTGGTAAGGTCTAGTTGGTCCATAAAGACTGTAGGTGTGATTTACTGATAGGAAAAGAACCTTCAGTGTCAATCCTGTGTGTATGGATACGGTTCCGCTATCTAAGAAAATGAGGTCTAAACAAGACCCATTTAATTTCAAAGAAAATTATGTGGAAAGGGTGCCATACACCAGATCCCGTCATCCCGGTAGAAGGCAAGTGCGAACAGTAGCAACTCTCCCTATTGGAGATACAGTTTTAGAACATTGCCGAATAAGAGAGGATTCGTGGGCATTGAAGGTTCAGAAACGCATTCTAAGTTGCATTGATCTTGCTGCAGAAGCCGTATATCATGCATCTTGTTAGAAATAAATGAGGAACCATCTGAGAGAAAACCACAGGGCAGAACACCAGGTGTCAAAATACAACGCTCATTTGATTCGTTGCGTGTATGGCTGGAGTCTGGGGGAGGTAAGAACTGTATAATCTGTCCGAGTTACATACTCGAATGGTAGAGCTAGCAATTGGGTCAGAATCATATTCAATAAAACGCCTTAAACAGAAATCGGAAGAACGGTATGGGGAGTATATATGTTTTGCTGAAGTCGAAGGGCGTAGCAACGTCATTTGCTTCAAAGATATGGCCAAGTACCTGATAAATGACAAGTGGTATGCGGATAAGAAAGATGACATGGAGGAGGAGGCAGACAGAGTTCTTGTGACCGCCGCGAAGATGGTTAGGGCAAAGTTGTGGGGAAATGACATATGATAAGAAAACCTACCCCACCAGCGAAGAGATAGGGAATATTGACGACAGAAATAAATGGATTCCTCGCCATTTACAAATGTTTCTGGAGATACTTGTTCCATCTGAAATCAAACAGAATAGCATTGGTCACAGTATCGAGCAATATGCGAGGTCCCGGTCTGTTATCACAATACCCTTTTTGGTATTGGGGTTGAAATGGATCACGTGTTCGGGTCAAGGTGGCTTGTTGATGCACTGTCTAAATTGGGGGTTTCAACTACTTACGACGAAGTAAGCAGGTACAAGCAATCAGTGATGTAGGTGGAACGTCTTGAGAGTACACTAGTGGAGTATTTTCCAGGTACCTTTACTCAGTGGGTAGCAGATAACGTCGACCACAACGTCGCTACTATTGATGGTAAATGTTCATTTCATGGTATGGGGATAATCGCAGTATCAACTTCGAAGGACGAGACCCTGCTTACACCTACATCAAAAGTGATCACTCGTAAAAAACGTGTTATGGTTGAAGAACTAATCGAAGACAAAGGTGTGCCTATCATAAACTATTTGAAACCTAAAAAGTTGGAATTATCCACAATAAAGTACCGACCCATGCTTGAGTTACAAAACCCATACACACTGCCTCCAGGTTTGAACACTGATTTTTTATGGCATTGCTGTTGGCTTTCGAATCGAGCAATGAAGCATACACCGAACTGGTCTCGATTCATGGAACACATCTTTTCTTCAAATCGCTCAGAACCTTCAGCCAAGTCAGAAGTTCTTTTTCTACCGATAATAGACCTCAACCCATGAGATGAGTCTTGTTTGTTTTCCACTTTGATGTATATTCAGAATCATGCGTTGGGAATTGTGACTCCATGCTTGACGTTTGACCAGCCACTTTGGTTCAAAGCGGTTGAGATAAATGAAGCCAAGTCACTAGGAATAGACTGTAGACTCGGCGGCTTCCATCTGATGAGTTTCATGGGTAGCATTGGTACCATGATGAATGGGTCGGGGTTAGATGAAAACGCTTATGGCTCAAACGTAGTTGCCACAATGCTTTCCGGGAAGGCATTCTCGCGAACACTCAGAGGTCATTTCCTTGTGGGCGTAGCCCTTACTAACAAGCTGTTGGGTGAATTGATCTCTGAGGATTCAAATGAAATTCCCAAGTCGACAGCCGATGATGTGGGGTCAAACAGATACCGAATTATCTGCAAAATCAAATGTCGAAGTACCGCCCACGTTAAATATCGAAATACCTTCGACATCAAATGTCGAAGAATCGGCAATCGAAAGAATCACTTCAACTGGTACTGGCAGTTTCGAAGGGGAGAAGCTTAGTCAGGCTGAAGTGAAAGCGATAAATGATCTGTATGAAAAAGTGTTTGATGGGACCATCCCAGTTTCGGCTGTTTCCGATTCAATAGAACTGCTCAAATTGAACGAACTTATGTTATATTACAAGACGTACCTGGAGAGAAATCCAGAACATGCAAACTTTGGATACAGTATATGGAGTACATAGAAATGTTGAAAGATTTTATTCGAGCTGAGAGAACAGGAGATTGGAATCTCCATTTAGTAGGAAAAATGTTGAATTTGTTTGCCGCCACTGGGCATGTGCACTATGCGAAGAGGTGTCGCTTGTATTTGCAAATGATGCTTTACTTACCCAAGAAATATCCGTGGTTAAACAAATATTTTATAGAGGATGGTGTTCATACTATTCGAATGAGCAGTAGGTTTTGGGCAGGACTATCAAGTGACCTAGTTATTGAGCAAGTCTTGATGCGTTCCATCAAAAGTAGGGGTGGACTTACGCGAGGAAGGGGAATAACTGAATCTGTACGCTATCAATGGGTTTATTGCATGCACAGGTGTGCCCAAAATACACGGCACAATGACAGACTTAACAAACACAAAACACAAGACCAGTGAACAACAAGATACGCGAAGTTCATGACCATGATTTCCTCCGGCTGGTCTGCTATCGAACCTCAGAAATTGGCACCTACAGAGAGGGCAGCCTATTTCCATAGTCTTATGGTTCACTTACAGGTTTTAATCTGGGCATATCTCGGGAACATATATCTAGAACCAAGACATTGGGGATGGAAACTGCAGGGGTCAATACTTATCCCAATAATGACTGACCTAGAACCAGCACCAGAAATATTCTTAAATTCATTCAATGAAATTATAAAATGTCGCCAAGAAAGCCTTGTTGCACAAATCAATGTTCCTGTTGCAAAAATGGACTTAAGTGCGTCACTGCCTGTGAGGATTGTCGTGAGGAAATTTGCACGAATTTTTAGCAAACGGTTGTTGACCAGAAACTGGATTGAATGTGGCTGTATAGCCAGAAAGCAATCTCAACACTCAATAGATGTATCTTTCGTTCGGGTGGGAGATTCAAAGTCAATAGATTCATAATATGGAAAATTAGTGGGAAAATAAAGAAAAAACACATATTTTCCGGTTTTGGGTGACATTTTGGCAGCCATCTTTAGATCTTTTACCCGGAAACAACATAGTTTGCTCTGGAAATATATTGTATACACTACAAAAGGAATTTTGGTTATAAAACGGGTTGATAGTTTTATTGTGTGAGTCAAACAATAGACTTCTCGAAATTTTCAACTTTCAAGCGGCCATGTTGGACGCCATCTTGAATAAAAAAAATTCCCCAAAGCGGATTTTAGCGGATTTTGGATATGTTCACCAGGGGGTTATTCTGCTTCGAATGACACCAAATTCAGCTTGTTAAGAATTTTTTCCGGGTTCAACCCTTCAACAGCCAGACTATAAAGGAAGTGCATGCATTTACGTAATGACCAATAAATCGTCCCGGATAAAGTATAAATATTTACATTGAAGCAATAACACGATTTTCAAGGGCGTTATGGTTCAGTAACTGCCCGACAGGAATGATTAACAGCCCGATGGCCTATTAGCGGCCCGAGACGAAGTCGAGGGCCGCTAATAGCCCGAGGGCTGTTAATCATTCCGGGAGGGCCGGTACTGAACCATAACGCCCTTGAAAATCATGTTATTACTATTATTATCACAGGGCCGTTAATGACGTCATAACATTTCACTGGGCCGTTAATGACTTCATGGCATTGTTTATTTCAATTAAAGTCCAATATATCGGCCTTTTTGTGGGGTGGGGAAGAGGGGGGTAATAATAAAAACGTTTTTTCTTCAATTCAATAAATCTTTCAACTTTGATTTTCAAATCACAGCAGAATAATATTGTCACTACAACGTTCACTTTAACATGTATTTATTTCGATAAATACTGGATTGTGCAGTTATAGAATGTACCACCGGTTATCATGGTTGGTTCCTAATCACGTGACATTTGATTGCATCGAATATAGGTGATAAATCAACCAAGTATTGAGGACGATTTGCGAAAATTGAGACATTGGCATATCAAATTAGTGATAATCTGTTCCCATTTTTCGTTAGCGATTTGCCTAAAACGGAAGCGCAAATTGAGAAGGGATGAAATTCTGCTGCGCATATTTTCTGCGGGCCGCGGGCCGTTATTGAAAAGCACGATCCAATATCGGCCCGCAAAAATGCCGAGTGTTACGTCATTTCGAACGTCCGGTATAACAGTGCTAATGGCCTAGAGAACGCCCTATAAAGTGATAATAATTGTGCGTAGTTCAAACTGTGTGTTCTCTAAAATGCGAGGACGATGCTGATGGAGTTTTCGATAACCTTTGTCGATTGCTACATTCTTGGAGGTCTTGTTTGGTAACTAACTTATGGGTTTTAATCACTGAGGTTAGTCCATAATATGTCTTTAAGCAAATCTGAAGCAATGGACACTCATATTGAGTCCGTGCCTCCATATCTCTGATATAAATATAATATATTATAACTAGATATATTTGAAACTAGTTTATCTTTAAATCCAATTGGATAACAGTGACGTTATACATAACGGTGGATTATCCAAAAACCTTCAACGTGATATTTACCGATGTCAAATTGTATATGTGTATATACGTTGGTTCATGCTGTTTTTTCGTGTTATGCGTTTGTGTTATCCACAATTTGACACCAAATATTGGCGGGTGCATGTATGCGGTAATCAACTAGATGCACGAACCATCACGCATCGGGGTAAGAATACACTAACCCTAACTCTAACCCTTACTCTAGCCCTAACCATAACGCTAGCCCTTGCCCTAACTCTAACCATAACCCAAACACATATGGAGAATGGAGGGGGTTGCGTGGTTTCGTGTATTCTCACATGAAGGATAAACCCGCATCGGTCAGAGTATTTACTGTCCGCCATGTTCACCGCTCAGGTCTGTTGGACAAACTTTGCACCAATCAACCAGATTCGGGCCAAAGTTCAAATGCCAGGGATTAACTCGGGTCCCATGCGGAACACATGAGAACTGTGTCACCGCAGGGGAACACGACGGTAAACATGGCGAGTCAAGTGATGTGAATCCGTCGACAGGGTGAAAAGTTGGCATTTATTTTGCTGCTGAAATCGTGAGTATTTCACCGTCTTTCGCCGGCGTACAAGGGTAAATGGCAGTTTTGTATGACCTTGTGTTTGAAACACGCATGTGGATCACGTAATACTGTCGACATAGGAAGAATAGAACCTCGAATTTTGGAGTACGTACAATTTCTGCAAGATGGAAGTATTTCAGATTAGTTCCATAATATATGTTACCCGATTACAGCCATGACGAGACAAATAAAGTCAGGTTGAATTTCCACAGAGATAGGGCATGAATAAGATCTCATGGGGAGGTGGAGGTCTAGTGATAAATTTTGAATTGGGATTTCCAGAAAAAGTTATATATATCTGAGAACTAAAGCAACCATATTATTAAACAGACATAGCGTTTAACTGGCGGCTGGGCTTGGTAAATTGTCAATTTTTGCTATAAATTTATTTTTGAGAATTTTGTTCTGGAATTACAACACTTGACCTACTTTAGAAAAAAATTAATTTCAAATTAAAAAATAATTACACCAACCTTCTAATGGAACAATTTACAATTCGACCGCCAGATAAATATGCATTGTTTTCAATCCCGCACAAACTCGCACTCAGAAATATTTGCAACTAATCAACTTTTGCTGCGGATATTTGCATGGAAATGTCCATTCAAAATTGGGTCACTTGACTTCCTCCTTAAATTTCCTATTGTACCTCTTTGAAACAGATCAGAATTGCCTAAGTCCGGAACATCATGCTGCACCAGTGCACCCCTTTGGGTTGGAATGTTCCAACTGTACCACAACCTTTCCCAACAGTTGGCAATTTCAAACCTAACACCCCTATGAGTATAGTTCCAATTGGAAAACAAATATTTCCAACTAATGGCAATTTCCGTCCAAATTGTATACCAAACATAGGAAATTACTAGGCGTTGCAAAATATCGAAACACCTTAAACTGTTCAACATATTTTAGATTTCCAACCGTTGAAATTTGACCCACATCCATTGTTCCCACATCCCTGTCTAGAGATGAAAATCTATTTCGAAGTGGAGCCAGAGGAATATTAGCTGACAAGTTTGTGTCATTATATATATTGGCAGTTCTGTTTGTTAAGGGAGATGTCAAGTGAATGTGGATTTCCATGCAAATATGCGGAGCAAAAGTTATAGTTGGAAAGTGAGACTTGATGTGGTATTGAAAACAATAGGTATTTATCCAGTTGTGTATTTTATTTTTATTATTTTATATTGATTTTTCTAAAGTAGTTCAAGTGATGTGATTCCAGAGAAAATATATTCTCAAAAATAAATTTATTGAAAAAGTCATATTTTACACAGCGCACCCGCTCTTCAGTGATATGCATACTTTGGTTCCAGAACAACGTACTGCTTCATACATAACTGTTCCCCTGGTTATTTGCATGGAAATTACCAGGGGAAATTGGTCACTCCACCTCCCCCTTAATAGTCCGGGTCAAGTAGGACCACGCGATGCTTTAAGCGACACGTCGTCCGGGTCATGTCAGGGCACTACGCGGCTAGTATTTACTACATTTAGTGCTAAAGTGTCCAGGTTACCCACTAAGAAGTCCCTTTCATAAACATCCCAAACAACACAATCAAACTACATTACCGCCAGGCATACGTGTAAGAACAATTCATTTTGTCTAACTCATCTGGAAGGAGGGATATATATATATATATATATATATATATATATATATATATATATATATAGATATATTAATTCATGCATTGGCACTGTACTGATTTATAAATATTTATACGCAGAAGTAAGTTAAACAGTATTTATGTTTACCGTATCGTACATGTACCAACAAGAAACGCTCTTTATATTCACCGTATCATGCATGTACCAACAAGGAACGCTCTTTATATTCACCGTATCGTGCATGTACCAACAGGGAACGCTCTTTATATTTACCGTATCGTGCATGTACCAACAAGGAACGCTCTTTATATTTACCGTATCGTACATGTACCAACAAGAAACGCTCTTTATATTCACCATATCGTGCATGTACCAACAAGGAATGCTCTTTATATTCACCGTATCGTGCATGTACCAACAAGGAATGCTCTTTATATTCACCGTATCGTGCATGTACCAACAAGGAACGCTCTTTATATTCACCATATCGTGCATGTACCAACAAGGAACGCTCTTTATATTCACCGTAACGTGCATGTACCAACAAGGAACGCTCTTTATATTTACAGTATCGCGCACGTACCAACAAGAAATGCTCTTTATTGTTACATGCTGGAGAATATCTAAATCCTTTGATTTGATTAACCCTGTGTACGTATGATATACAGTCCGTATATGTCTTTAAATGGGGACTGTTCACTAAATTCGACAATTTTTGGACCATCTCCTTTTATGCTCAACAGAATATAATTATACAACAAATGAATTTGAGTCCTGGATTAGTGAAAAATGCTCTCATGTGCTCTATAATCGACGCAAACAACATTGTATTTATAGTGAAAATTACCATGTTTAAATCGTTCACAGAGCACAGCATGAGTGTATATTGCAAACTAGAATGCACTCACTTGAGCTGCCTATACTTGCGCCCATCACACATTTGGCATGTTTTGTGGTGTCTTGCCAACAACAGTTTGGACCACGGGTGCTGGCCCCTCATTTGAGAGAGATCGATAACAAAACTCTAGATATCAAATCTCAGTTCATCCATCGCTGAAATAGTTGTGTGTACGGACAGAATATCTCTGTTATCTCAAGTTGATATATTACACTAATGCTAGTCTTAGTAATAGGTACGAGTTGTTTGACATATTTGTAGAATCAATTTGTACAGTCTGAACAATATGGATTGTAATATATGTTAATATTCTACTTGAGTGCAAATATAAGGAATGAATGTTGATTTTGTTGGATGCAATGGAGTATGGGCGCAAGTTGGTCTGACCGTCGTGGCACGTTTAAGTGTGTAACGCGAAATAAAATGTTAGACCAACTTTGATCCACACTCAATGGCATGCAAGCAAATCGACATCCATTTCGTAAATGAAGATCACCGGACCTGACCGCGGGATAGACCAACAGCGGGTATAATTCCAACCGCAATACCACCAATGCGATCAAATGACTGGACCATAATAGTTGGAAATTTGTATATGGGGTAATTTGACTCGGTGAGCATTATTAGAATGGCCCCGTTCACCTCAGATGTCTTTAAAAGATTAACTGAGACTCCGCATGGAATTTAGTTAACAAGTTGCGAGCGGAGCGCTCTTTATTCATACCGTATCAGGACTAGATCAATAGTTGACGCTCTTTATCGTTAGTCTACACAGAGACCGCAATCAACATTACAAACCGCCTCGAATAGGATAAGCGATCAGAACGCCAATCACACATACATGTACCATATCAGGAATACATCAACAGTCAACCTATTCCATAAATAATGTTTTAAATAAACACAATCGACGTTGGCACCCCCACCACCTTACATAATCCTTTCCTAACGATCCGCAAAGATCATCCTGAATTCACCAGTCACCATTCTCTCACATTCCACACAGCTGTAAATAAGTTACTTATTGTGCCACTTTGTCAATTATATAATTTTGTAACAATGTATACCGGAGAGGGGCTCATTAAGTTATGTAACTTGTGCCCCAATCCACTTTGTATTATTACAAATAAAATATGTTTATTAAAGTAAAGTAGTCAACCTATTTATTAATGCAGCAACAGGGTAGACCATAATGTGGTGTACAGAGAAATTCTTTGAAATTGTGTAAATGTATGTCAAAACAACACCGGGTACCCAGCTAGTCTATTATATATAAATGTGAAAGGCACATTCTCTGATTGAGGCATCCATTGAACCACATGTACAACAACCGTGTTTTGTTCCCTACTGAAACTGCCAATTATTTTCTATACTCACTCTCAATACTTCGGACGGTTAACAAACCATGATTTTAAAGATACAAGCGGCGTTGGCGGGTGGGTATGCTGTTAAAATATTCACCTCGGTCAAAAAACGCCATAAACAGAAGGAATAGTAAGATATAGACAGACTTTGTTCTTATGCCAATCAGAAATATGGCATTAACAGTATGTTATTGTCAATTCCCCCCGTTGTTATGTAAATACAAGTAAAAAATGTTACGTTCCCTGGCTCTTTTTTTTGTATACGGATATGGTAAACATAAAGAGCGTTATTTGTTAGTTTTCCTGATATGGAAATAATAAAGAGCGTTTATATCAGTTTTGTGTGATTAACCAATATAATTGCGTTGTGTTATGTAAACAGGAGCACAACTTCTGTAACAGGAGCAGTATCTTGTTTACGTACACCATCGTACGTCTTGACGACAATATACTATCTATGCGCTGATTATGTTTGGCGTGTGAGCGGAACTGTATATATTTTGGTGTTCTTTCTGTTGATGCCGCCCGTGCCTTTAATGTTGGGAACTATACCCCCTGGCATATTATTTCTTGAAAATAAATCAGTTTGTTAAATCTTTGGTTAACCATGTAATGCAATTTCAATGACCATGTTATACGAATAATGTCCTATAAATAGCCAAACCCACACTGAACCCAAACAATATATGGTTTAATTACATGTTCGAGAAATTATTATCAAAAGACGTACAACTTCAAAAACTCCATAGTCTTCAATTAACTACCAATGTGTGATTGCTATCCCTATATGTGACCCGTGTGACCTGGGTATTATGTCACTATACCTATTGCATATAATGACTAACAATAGGCGATAACTTCGTAGCAGGGATTCCCCAATTGCTTTCTCACACATTGGATGTCATAAATGCATATTATTGCAAGGCACACGTGAACCATCTGAAAGGAACATATTTTGGTGGTAAAACGTATTTGTTACAATGGGATTGGGGCGTACTTGTTATCAAATAAAAAAAACCATCTCTGTGAAACGACAATGCATTGCACAAGATACTCATCAAGACGATAGACATTGCTCAATATTGGACATAACATACTTGGACTCGATACTTAGATACAATATGTTGTGTACCATGCTCCAACACTCTAACGACAGCATAAACTATAACTGTGACCCATGAATCAGTAGCCACTGAATGTGATTAACATATTCGATATTTTTGCTGTTGTAATGGTTTCTGTTCTAGTCAGTTGAAGCATTGGTGAACATCAGTTTTATTTCGGAAATATCTCGTACAACATTTTTGGTAAGTACATATCATGACACTGATCATTATGAACATTCAGGGACTCAGTCGGAAAGGCGCATAGTGTAGAATATTATACCGTCGTATGGCGTCCTGCGATGGCTGGTTTAAATCCCGATAACTACATTTGTTATTTGTTCACAAACTGTTTACGTCAAAATATAAATCATATCCCCACTCCCGGAAGAACGAACGTGTTATCCTACTCTCAGCGTCAATTTGTGCGTCATTCGGTATCCTTAAAGCTTGCGCGTTATTTTATAAATGGCTGGTGGTGTTGTATCTTTACAAGCGTAGTGGGCCTAACCGTGTGTTTCATAGTGGTCTTGATCGTAACAAACAGGTATAGAAAATATAATAAACACAACAGTCAACTGTTCTGAGTAGCGTACGGATTTTACTCCTCTCGTGAGATGCGAGGATTATTTTTAACTGGTCTATGGCCTCGTACACATAATTATCAGCTTCTCACTCGAGGAGAAAATACGCACGCTACTCATAATAGTTAACAATTGTCTATATAATTGTGATCCACGCGAAGATAAGATGGCCTGATTCGTGTATCTGGGCTAGTTTACAAGTCGCTGATTGTAATCGGTAATTTCGACGAGCAGTGGAAATGAATTGTTAGTGAAATTAACTTTGTGAGACCTTTCCTTAACCAATATCGCCCCTGGCCAAGTGGTCCTGCTAATGTGCTATGATGCGGTTGGGTCCGCTGAATTGCTATGATGATGTTAGAGCAAACTGATGCTGTTAAGAAAAAGTACCGTTATTTTTTTAATTTGTCTGTTTCGCGGTGTTCTGATAATCTGAACATATCCAGGAAAAGCCATTTTGCGTATCATACATTCAAAACCATATTTATTGCGAAATATTTTTAATACTGGTTGTATTAGTTGTTAAAAATCGACTATAATCAAGATGGTATTCACGTCGTTATAGAAATACCAGAACATGTCAGCATTAGTATATTTTTCAAAAATATCTATGTTCTTGAATGATTCATACACAGACTGTTTTTTCTCAAATCGTGCGGATTAGCCAAACACCGCGAAAATGACAACTTAAAAAAAAATAACGGTATATACTTTTTCGTAACTCTAATGCGCGATAACCCACGATCGAATTCATTAAAGCATTCATTCATCAGTTTGCCCTAACCGCATCATAACAATTCAGCAGGACCCACCAGCATTATAGCACTTTAGCAGGACCACTTGAACAGTGGTGAATATCGACGAGACTGACATCGTGATATGGCATAGTTGCTGAAACTTCATTTTTATCCCATGCCTAACTCAAATCTTCGAAATCTATTATTCCAACACGTCTGAACTATACCCCACCGTCACTGATTGGGGACTGTGCATGTTTCCAACGGAGAGAACATTCCATATAAGCAATCGGGCTTGTCTGATTCTCGTTTCCATATATTAACACTTTAATTTGCATATGTGTGTCATTTTTATATTATGTTATTTGTTTGGATTTGGAAATAAAAATATGTTTTCACTAAGCGATGATAAACCACTTGTGATAAACGTGTTTGCAAGGCCTTTTAAAAAAAAACTCGGTTAGCGCATTGCTTTGCCCTAAATAAAAATAAATAAAAGAAATATGCTTGTCGAAACACCAAAATGTTTTTAAATAGATTTATATCTGTAAATAAGGCTTCAGTTGTATTGGTTTTATAGCAAGCATATGTAACATGCAACTATCGCAAATTATAAATATGTCGGCATCCCATGCATGAAAGGCGCAAAATTCAGTACGGGCTATATTCCTCCAACAACCACACAGCATATTACACGCCTATAGGCCATGAACTAAACATTCGAACATTAATAAGCTTAATTATAACTGATTAAAGGCACGTGCAGACATATATATTAATAATATGACAGTTATAATGGCTTCATTGAATTAACACATTGTATATACCTTGGGGGAACTCTACGCACTGGTATACATGGGCCCCACATGGAAAGGTACTGCAGTGACAATATGGACTATGGCAGTGACTGGTATGGTCCATAGCGTTATTTTTGTGTTTTCCCCGGAGGCCCGAGCCGGTATTTATGGAATACTAATGATATTAAGACTAATACATATTTATAAAATTGTTGTATACTGGGAGTCATGCAGACTGCAGGAGACTGCTATATTTATACATAAATATTTTGTTTATTTAATGTATTATGTTGTCTTTTTTCAATTATTTGATGAAGACAAATGGATAAAGTGAAATTGAATCGATTTATAGCTTGTAACAAGGCTTCAGCTTCATATATAGCAAATTATAAGAAAGACACACTTTTGAAAAACAAATAAATAAAACGGTGAAACAGACTATATCTTGAATCAGGAACTAATTACCACATTCAACAAACAAGAGATACATGTTTTGCAGTTTTAGCCTGTATACTGAAGTCAATATATTTAGTATTTTAGTGTTGGTGTTAATATAAAAAGGAAACTGTTTACCTCGGCTCTAAATCCAAATATGTTGCAATATATTGTAGCTATCAATTTAGTTTAAACACATTTATTTAGTTAAACTCAGCTTAAGGCTTGGGGCACAAGTTACAGAACGTACAGTAACGGTTGCTCCTCTGAATGAATGCTTTATTTCTCAGCCATTTTTACATGGGACATGAGACAATTATTTACACTATTTACACATAGAACAAACATTGGCGGTTCACAGAAACATTACAAAACAAATATTATATATTCAATATTCAACTGTAACATCGCACAGCTACATGTAATCCAGTGGACTAAACATACATGTAACATTAAATAACATACACACCGAACATAATCAATATATGCAAACGAGTACAGCTAAAAATACAATACAGCCTTCAAAAGTGTGCCCTGATTATAGGAAATGTTTCAAACCTAGTTTAATAAAAATTCACATTGTTCAATATCACAGGGCTGGTCGAGCTAAGAATTTCGAATAAAATAATGACTTCGGAATATATTTCCGCGCAAGTCTTTGAGTTGCGGGCACATAAATATAACATGAAATTCATCACATATCAGTTTTTATATTAATGTTATTATACCCCCCGCAACGAAGTTAGGGGGGTATACTGGAGTCAGCTTGTCCGTCCGTTCGTCGTCCATCCGTCCGTCCGTCGTCCGTCCGTGGACACAAATTTGCCCGGAGTTTTTCTCAGTCGTTTTTTGATCAATTTCCGTGAAACTTGGCACAGACATCAACCACCATGGGAACCTGTGCACCTGCGATTATGACGTCTGTCGGACTTTTTTTGGTTGAGTTATCCCCCCTTTTTCGACATAGAATTTATTTGCAACATGTATACTTTTGTCCGAGCTTTTATTCCTACATTTTTCGGTCAATTTTTTTAATCTTGGCACTGATATTTAGTACCATGGGAACCTGTGCACCTGCGATTATGACGTCTGTCCGACATTTTTTTTGTGGAGTTATTCCCCTTTTTCGACTTAGAATTTTTTTCGCAACATACATAATTTTGTCCAAGCTTTTATTCCTACATTTTTTGGTCAATAGGTTTAAGATTAGTGTTATGGTTGTACACCTGCAATGGGAACTGTTATTTTATTATTTTAACTAAATGTTTACTGACGTGTGAAACATCTTAGTATTTTTAAAACAGGGGGTATCCGTAGTCCCATTGGGACAGTCACACCTCTAGTTAATAATAGAGATATAAGTACAGAAGATAACCTTGATAGCACACTACAAACACAAACTAAACAGATAAGATTGGAGAAAACCGTCATCCGGGTTCCACTTACTGTAACCGTCGCTGTAGTGTATAGTTATATATGTCCCATAAAAGTGTCGAATTTAATTACCCCAATGATAAGTGAGATAACTGAGTCGCGGCCGTATTGGATTCATCCAGCTCCGTTCCGTTGTTTCATAGATTCATCCAGCCCCGTTTCCGTGGTTTTAGTGCTACACGTCAAAGTTCTGGAGTAGCATTTCAAAATGTTCCATATATGGAATTCATGAATATTTCCAAACTCCATATATGGAAATGCTACTCCATAAATTGGACATGTAGCACTGAAACCACGGAACCGGAATTGGTGGATCCAATATGGCCGCGAGTTGATGACAGGTCGTATTCTAATATCAGTGGCATCCAACTTAAATAATTGTCAAAACAAAGACGTTTTTCATTGCTAAGAATTTATTGCTATGATCCTGTGACGACTTAAAATTATAAAATTATTTCTCCTTTTCTTTTGACAACAGAATATGGTGAAATTATACTGGGTTACTAAGTATATCACGTACTAGTTATCGACCTATTTTGATCCCCGTACTCCTGACATGAATACCACAAAGGCTCCAAACCCCTCCTTTAACTCATAATTACTTTTCACCGCCTGTAAGTCCAAAAGTGATTTGGTTGCCAAATCATGACATGTTTTACCCGTCTATCTTCACAGATTTACACATCGGCGCCAGGAATCTAGCGAGCAACAATGATCGGATTTACCATGGTGGCCGTAGCAGCAATGATGACGCTAGGTAAGTTGCATGGTGGGAGCAGATAGATGTATACGTGTGTAAAATATAGAGGATGTCCAACGAGTTATGTTTTGATGTAAGATTTTATGAAATGAGTTTGATAAATTTGATTCACAACGAGTCGTATAAAATCTTTTATTCCACACCCATTGACGTGAGTCACATATATTCAACGGAATCCCAGCCATTGAATACATTTAAGAAATCGCGGAGTCCTACAATCAGTTTTTTGTGGTACAACTTGACCATACACACCGATACACCGTGTATTTATTTATTTTGTAATACGACTGAAAGTTTATGGTCACAATTCGACTGAATAGTCAACGAAATACTGCGCTTTTTCGGTCTCAGGTGAGAAAACATTTCGTGGTGCAATTCGTAATGGGCGTACTCGATTTATTTGCATGGAGTACTCTGGTAATGTCTTGTCTTGTTATGAAATTCCCCCGTTGACTTTTCGAGGCACCTCTTCTAGAAATAATCGTTGTGATTGGCTAAAAAACGATGTGTTTTCAGCGGCGCCCGTGCGTTTCATTTAAATTCTACAGGAAATACGATTGCTGTCATTTCTGTTTTGAACTTTGTTGGGACAACATGAATATGATCATCGACTATGGACCAATTTCCTTACACAAAGCGATCTAAATGATCTAGTTTACTAACCTAATCTTATTCCACTTCTGTACTGGTGAACAAACGCTTTCATTTTCAACTTGATTCCGAAATATCGAATATGATCGAGATTCGAATCGACGAATGCACAGCCCGGCCCCATGGTTTATTTTGTCATTTAATATACTTATTAAGTAACTTTCTTTGGTCGTAACATATATCAATATACCATAACATCATTTGGATCATATTCATTGGCAACCAAACTGGTTTCAAGCGACAAATCGCTAGAAAATTCGCAAGATTGTCAAGATGTAGCAAAATTCAAAGGGTTACGGGTGCGGGTGTACTCCGTTGATGCCCCGTTTGCGCGGAGTTAGAAAAGACGGGAAAAGTCGCGTGCGGCGATCTGAATAAACCGATTTTTTTCGTGGTACAATTGGAAAAAGTAGAATTGTACCACAAAACTGGAAAGAGATAGCCATGGTAACTCGGGCCACTGGCCAATCAGGACATGGCTTTTAAGCATAGTTAGGCAGGGTCGTATTACAAATTAGTGTGTACCTCTAGCGGAATACAAGCCGGAACTATTCTTGTTGACGTTGTCGCCATGAAAGATGACGTACATTACGTCGATCATCCGCTTCCGGTGACCCCCCCCCCCCCATACCTACTGGATATTTGTCAGACTTAAATCATAATACAGGTAGCTATAGTAACAATGAAAGTGACATTCATGGATTTAACTTATCTTACTGAACAGTGTAGAATAAATACAGAACACAACTTGCATCATAATCTCGAATCTTTTATCGAACTCGTTGCGGACGGCGCAAAGTTATATTTCGCTCGAGCTACGAGCTAATTCTCGATTAAGATGCGCGTTGTGTTCTGTCTATATATCTCAATATAACGAGTTGAAGATCTTGTATATCACATGAAACAAACTAGAGCTTTATGCCTTTTTAACAAATCAAAATCTTTAAAAGAAGCTGAAAAATGCATGTAAAATCCATACATGCACGGCGTTCACAAGCGTATACGAGAGTATTGCGCGCTCTGTCTTGCGACGAATATATACCCCCCCCCCCCCCAATTTGCCTCTTTGTTATATACTGGCTATTTTCGTTAGTGCAACGAGGTTGGACAATAATTGAACTTCAATGAAGAAAGCAATCATTTTGCAATGTCCGGTATTGGTGTCAAGCGGCGTTTCTCAAAATAGTATTAATCCGCGCGGTAAATTTGTTGGCGCGATGCCAAGTATCCCGGGAAGCACGCGGCTATTCGTCACTAGTGAGATATACATATAAGGAAATATGTAATGGCTATTTTAATGATATAATAGGGGTTTCGTGTGATATATGCAGTTATTCGTTCTTCTCTTCTATACACAGATTAGTCCTGTACTTGAGTCATATTAGGCAAATTCGTAGCAGAATTATATGAGGGTTGTGTTGGCTCCCTCTATCCCCCTCTCTCTTTCTCTCTCTCTCTCTCCCCCTCTCCCCCCCCGCTCTCTCTCTCTCTCTCTTTGTGCTGTGTTACTCAATACTCATCGATGAGTAGTTTCATTAGGAAATGTAGATATAATACGTTAAACAAGGCCGTTTGTTCAACTAATTATCTCAACATTTTCCACCACTAAAGAATATGAATCCTTCTGCACTTGTATTATATTTTCGTTTGTCTGTCGTCTGCTCATTTTATCTTGATGGGATAATCCTATTAGTAAAGATAAGTGTTAAGGTGTCCAGAGGGGGAGAGGGAGAGAGAGAAAGAGAGAGGGAGAGGGAGGGAGAGAGAGGGAGCCAGCACAACCCTCGTATAATTCTGCTACGAATATGCCTAATATGACTCAAGTACAGGACTAATATGTGTATAGAAGAGAAGAACGAATAACTCCATATATCACATGAAACCCCTATTATATCATTAAAATAGCCATTACAGGAGGGGGGTCTGGAAAAAAATTGCACATATAGGGCCCAAAAAGTTTTTTCCGACCCCGAGGGACCCACCACCCCAATTTTTTTTGCCGTTCTTCAAAAACTGTTAACTGCCTTACTAATTGATAAACACAGATCAGAAAAACAAAAAAATAAACTATTTCCATGTGTTTCCTTGTGTTTTCAGTATCTAATAACAATAATAAAGCATTGTGTAGGTACATTATATGTCACAAATCGCCCCAGACCCCCATTATAGCGGCAATATAGCCTTAATATATCGAGTGTGTTTTGTCTGACAGAGAACACTGGCGTAAATAGTGGTAAACAGGTCAGGGGTTCCACAATTATTTGTGCATAACCAAAGAACTCTTTAGTCTTATCCACCAGGGTGCATGGGGTGTGGGGTGGGAATTGTTTTTGGTTAGGTATACACTATACACATAGATATATGGTTATTATACCGTTATACCGCCCGAAATTAGTCAGCGGTTATATAGTTGACATCTCGAGCCGTCTGTCCGTACAAACATTTTGCATTATAACTCAAGAGTCGGTTGTCATATTTTGATGCCCTATGACATGTGAAGGACCAGAAATGGGGAACGAATATGCATAATATCACGGGTTGTGACCATCAATGCCTACCAGAGTTATGGGCCCTGTTCGACTTTATGAAATTCAGTTCGTACAAAGCTTTTGCAATATAAGTTAAAGTATCGGTTGTCGAATTTTGATGTGGTTTGGTATGGTGATAGATCAGAATGAAGAATTGAATGTCATTTCTCAATGCATCTGAATGCATCACATTAATATTTCAGTTCATCTATTTGTAAGTGATAAAAGTATACAATTAGTATTTTAGTTTAGTCTTGTTGAGCAGTAAAGCTCCAAGGTGAAGTTCGGAAATTTAATGAGAATAGTGTCACCTTCAGTTGGGATTGTCTGAGCAGTAAACAGTAACAGTCATTCATCATAACCAATTCAGTTTTATTTGGATAATTGTTGCAAATTAACATTACTTGCAATCATTCAAGATGAGAAATAACCAGAAGTAATGAATTTGATTACATGCCAGAACAAGACAGTATTTCAGACATTTGAAATTTATGAGATACCCTTTTCATTTTCATGTTATGCAACAATCAGGTTAATGATATCTAGTCATCATTGAGTATCCACCATTTAGTATCCAATTTGTGATACAGTTTGTTAGTTTTATTACTTTTATTCAAGTAATACAACTGGGTAATATATTAATTTTGTTACTAAATATTTCTTCCGTTGATCATAAGTTTCCTGAACGCTATTTACGGTGGTCCACTGTGAAGTGGTCCGGGATCCTGTGAAATCCAGAATGTTGCTAAATCTGAGGCTAAAGAGTCACTATAGCTGCCTATATAGCCCCCATACCAACAAGCATGGTACTAACATGCTTACAAACAACATTACATGGTCAGTACTTGTAAATTGTTTGAAAAACAAACCATTTTGGAAAACAATTACAAGCACAACTTTTTCAGCCTCTGGACCACCCTCCCCGGCCCTATATACGGAATGTTTTTGCAGACCCCCCCCCCTGAGTTTCATGTGATATATGGAGTTATTCGTTCTTCTCTTCTATACACAGATTAGTCCTGTACTTGAGTCATATTAGGCATATTCGTAGCAGAATTATACGAGGGTTGTGCTGGCTCCCTTTCTCTCCCTCTCTCTCCCTTTCTCTCCCTCTCCCCCTCTTTCCCCCTCTCTCTCTCTCTCTCTCTCTCTTTGTGCTGTGTTACTCAATACTCATCGATGAGTAGTTTCATTAGGAAATGTAGATATAATACGTTAAACAAGGCCGTTTGTTCAACTAATTATCTCAACATTTTCCACCACCAAATAATATGAATCATTCTGCACTTGTATTATATTTTCGTTTGTCTGTCGTCTGCTCATTTTCACGAACACCCCTCCAAATTAATAATAGGTCATTCCGATATATACTTTTTATCTTGATGGGATAATCCTATTAGTAAAGATAAGGGTTAAGGTGTCCAGGCGAATGTTGAGAATCACTCTTGTCTGTAATCGAGTCAAGAAGTACACACACTGAATTATCATGAATAGTTAAAATGAACTGTTCAACCACGATATGCACCAAGATATATCCCATTAGTGCTGCAGACATTTTGGCCTATTCTGCCTATAGGCGGCCACATAGTTTTATATTTAGCAATGATCCAGTATAAGTAACGATATATTTGTGGAAAATCATGTTGCAGACCAGTGTGGCCTTTGTATAAAACGTTGTCCATATATGTTGTAATCAAATGCTTGGTGAAATAGTTTAATCTGCGTATTTTGTTTATCGCCACTATTGCATAATCTCTTAACGTTTTGTGCTATATTTTACAATCGATATTTCGATATAAATTATCTATTTTATCTCTAAAGGTATATCACAATCATAATATATACACGTATATAGTGTACAATTTGGAATAATCTATATATACCGTCTCTAACGGTATATCACAATCATATAGTATATACATGCACATGCATAGTGTTACACATTATAATATATCTATACTATATCTTTAACGGTATATCACAATCATAATATATTTAAGCACGTGTATAATGTAAACTTAGGAATTGTAGCATTAATTTGCATGTGTAGCCTTTATTTACGTTCTCTTTTGCAGATCATTCAACTGCAGCTACATTGACCGGTAAGTGATACACTACTACCACGTACTCGTGGCCTTACTTTGTATCTCATAGTGGCAATCAAATCAAAACACGAGAATCTTGCGAAACACAAAGCGCTAAGTTATGACCTGATGACATAATTAAGTTCAAAATAATCACGACAAACAGAACCCATACGTCGACCTTACTGGAAGTGGCAAGAAATTATGTTCAGATAATATGGGGATGAGTAGTTACATGTATAACATGCCTCAATGTACGAATTAGTGCCATCCGAAACACCACCGCACCCCAAATATACAAATAAACAACTCGCTGTAACGACTTGTAAGTTCTTATAACGACTTCCAACAACTCGTTAAAACTATAAGAACTTGCAATCGTCATAACGACTTGAAAGTCGTTATACATGTGACGACGTCCAACAACTCGTTATAACGACTTGCAGGTTGCAACTCGTTATAACGAGTTGTTGAAAGTTGTTATAACGAGTTGGAATTCGTTATAACGAGTTGTTGGAAGTCATTTTACATGTAACGACTTGTATGTCGTTATAACGAGTTGTGTATTTGTAATATTTGGGGGTGCCGTGGTGTTTCGGATGGCCCTAATTAATGCGCTTTCGTACTCAAGGATATTACATAGACGCAGAACTCGCACATGTTGCCGTCTGTATAAGCATTTAGGGTAGGTTCATGTGTTGGCAAGTCTGTTGGGTATTTGTTGCATGCAGGCATTTCCTCACATAAAACCATAAGCCAAAAATACCGGTTAAGTTCGAAAGTTTCGCCCGCCAATTTTCACCATAGTTATTGCCCTTTGTTGGAGTTACCAAGGGTGTATTGAGCCACGCAATAGCGATGCTCTTGTTTCAAAATCGTTTATGAAGAAAACTGTTTAATTGAATAAGAATGTGAGGACCAACACAGTAGGAACACAGGAAGTGTGTATCATTTCCCCACAGCTGGGATATGACCATACAATGTCATGTATAACATTATCATATATACAATTGAAGGAATATATTCGATGTCGAGTTTAATCGCCATCACATATTAATTTTGATACAAAGCTCTACCAAAACCATTTCTTCACCTTTAGTTTTTCTTTTATTCCCAGAGTCAACGTCGATGTCTACACCAGCTACGTCCCCAGCGTTCTCACCAACAAGCCCGTCCACGTCGACAACATTCAGCACGTCCGGTTACAATTCAACACCCGACGCCACTTCGTCAGCAGCTGTGCACACCTCGAATTTGTTGAGTACCCGCGCCAGTGTGCCACTTTCAAGTAAGAATCTTCTATGCGTGCGCTTCTATTTATTTGTTAACATAATGTGCATGAGTCCATTTCATGACACTGTTGGGAAGTATTCGGCTGTGCTAATAGATGGAAAAACCTTTCATTGTAATAATCTTGAAGAGTTGTTAACGTGGTGCATGGGAAATAAAATACACAATTAAACAAATCGAATAAATCAAGAATGAAAGTATTTCTACCTAGTCTATTAATCAAGTCTTTCAGATTATATGAACCACGTGTATGAAATTATTTATAGTTATGTGCCTTTTGACATCCTGTAGTAACACAAGAAATCCGAAGCAAATCTCTGTTTAGAGAAATCTTAAAGAGTATATGTATAACACACTTTAACAACCATTGTGCCTGAATAGGTTACATTGGAAAACTAAGAAACAAGACAGCAACGTCTATATACCATGCAACTAAAGATTATATGAGAAAGAACTAAATGTGTGTTTTCCGTATCGATATAGTTTGTCTTTAGTTATCATATCGCAAACGTGAAGATACATTAATTATGAATCCGCCGCCGATCTCAGCTACATGAATTTCATACCAAGTTCGCGAAGGTGCTTGTTTTCTGATTTCGGTACGGCAGCAAACAATGTCACGTGTACAAGACATGAGCTGAGCTATGTATTTGCGTTCAGGACTGGAATAAAAAAATTCGCTTACATCTTACATGTATATTAAAGTCATTCGTGATGGAAGAACTTACCTCGTCGCGCTTGTCTAGATCTATAACCAAAACATTTGGCGTCACAAAGCGTCGTATTTACGGTGTCATTTTCTTTTCTATTATGAAGCAATACATGGTCTGAATGTCACGGCTACTGTTCCCTTCGACGTATCATCGGTCTCCATCATCATCGACTACGTGACTCTGACGGTGGGGAAGGTTGTGAGCTTCTATGGTTCTTTCCTGCGAGATAATTGCTCAGTTAAGCTCCAAATATGGCGGCCGTTGACGACTAACGGGCCGTACAAGCTCGTTGGGGAGACTCTTCACCAGGAAAATTACACAGGCGACTTTACCGTAAGTCTGTAAATACAACAACAATTCAGGAATAGACAAAATGGTTCTGGAGATGCATATAACATCTCGCACATTCGACACTGGTGTATCGATTTCAATATTACTGGTACATATGACACATATTGTTTGCAGTATATTAAATGATAGGTTTAAATTGGATTAAAATGTAGTGTCATCATTATTTGACGCAATGGCATGGACTCATATTCAATTGACAACTTCCGCCTAATGAACTACTACTGATAAGAACTACGACGAGCTTATAGTAGTCGACAACGTTTCGTACGGTCCAAAAACCTTTTCGAAGAATTGACGACTACGAGTCCGTTTGTGAGAAAATAGTGCCGTTCGAACTGTTTGCCAATCGCATGTGATCAGTTGGTACTTAAAGGATAATATCGGTGTAGCTTTTCTCAGTCAGTATCGATGCCCGCTAATCCACCCAACACGCTGTCGAAAATATTTTTGTTATAGACCGCCCGTAACTGAAGTTATGCCGATTCATGCGATTGAATATTCCATTATGGATTATTCAGTCTGAATTGTTAATCATCCGTCATGTGACGTCATATGAGCCACTACTAGCGACACGCAGTGTCAAATTTGAAAGTCTTCCGCAATTGGCCTCTATCTACTGATTGTTTAAACAGAAATGGCTGGACCATCGGAGCTGAACATTTGTACATATGGGTAATTTGACCCGGGAATTTGATTAAATATGTCCCGTTGACCTCCGATGTCTTAAAATGGGACTAATGATTAATTCACTGCTTTATTCTCAGTCAGTATTCATGAATGTAGTCCCGACGTAGTCCCCTATTTGTAATTATCGGTAGTTGTTCATTATGCGAAATATGTCAATTATTGAATGTTTGATACATGGAAATAATTTTTAGACATAATTTCCTCAAGAGACCAGCAGTCAGCATTCACCCTTATATGGTTGGTATACACGTAAATTACACCACGCACCTAAAGTCTGCTATATAAGCTTCAAGCGTAATTCTGTTAGGCTAACAATCAGTATTTTATCGATAACAATGACACAACATATATCCTGCGGGAAGACACTATAAAATTAATAGCGCCAACAATAATACAAACAATAACTCTTACCGAATCCGTTATTTCGAAGTCGCCGGCATGTCTAGACTGGTTAAGTTTATGAGCTTCTGGTTACAAACAACTAATTAATTTTAATATGCGACAGTGTTAACTTAGTCCCGTCGTCGATGGGTTAAACATATTTAACCTTCATGTGGACAATTCCCCACTTGGCAATTGACAATTTATCATTAGAACGTCATCCCATACACCAGTCGATGACAACAAATGCGCCCTTTTCTGGTTAAAAGAACGATAATCTTGCATTTCGACAACTACCCCATTTACTGCTCACAAATCAATAGCATTAAAATACCCAGACCCCTTCCATAACTTCGAGACCCCGCCAGACTATTCCTGGCTATCTAAACAAAAAGTGATGGTCGTGATATTTACGTAAGCTATGATTTTACTTCAAAGATAATAAACCAATCAGCTGTCAGAATGTTCGTGTTTATGCTCAAACTCCAGGCAGAGTTATCTCTCATCGCTCTGTTGAGATACCACTGCCACAAGGACATTTGGTAAGGATTTCAGACATGACTTAGTTCTTATGTTTTAGGATTAAAATTGTCAACGTCTGGCTCAGTTCATACTGTTCTTACTAAAACCGAAATAATTACCATTATTGCAAGCTTTTGGTGGTCAAAATAAGAAAATACGTGACTAAAATAAAGTTCCGACGATATGTAAAAATAGAATTATCTGTCCGCAAAGTACCATCCTTCTGGCAGTGATCTATCACAGTGATAACCAGAGAGAGAGGGAGAGGGAGAGAAAGAGAGGGAGAGGGAGAGAGAGAGAGGGAGAGAGAGAGAGAGAGAGAGGGAGAGAGAGAGAGAGAGAGAGAGAGAGAGCGCTGCATGGAGTTTGGTTTAATAATATGCGGATTCGAGTTTCCCTACACCAATTCAAGAAGCATAACTCTATATACTTAGATTCGTGTAACCTTTTATGGCTCCGTAATGCGAGATAACTTCTCAATTCGCCGGGAGTTACAAACTCGGTGGGAGACACATCACCAGTAAAATCACACCAAGTCTATAAACACAACGTAGAATGAAAGATAGATTGAAAGTGGATAGTGTTTGGGATAGACATGGCTAGATAGGTCTACGTTGGGTATAGGTGCCACCCTTTCTGTCTGATTACCACTGCACCCACAACCTGAACACTGTACAGATATAAAATAAACTGCGGGAATTTCATTTATACCCTCGCACCCTCGCCATAGAGTTGAAACTTACGAGCCTTAGTTTAAAAAGTGTTTATTAAATGAATAATTTATATGTGAAATAGAGCTGAATAATACCATGATTTTTTCATGGAACGGATTCCGTATCAAGCATTGTGCTCATGTTAGTCGTTTTCTAAATATGATGTAATATCCCATCCCGCTAATTTACAATGCGATGTCCATGTGAACGTGTTGCAACCGATCCATGTTATTAGTAAGATTAAAACCTTCAGTAAAAGACACATTAACCATGGAATCATGATTTAGACACATGCCTGTAATGTTTATTACACTGACAATCATGTTGATAAGTAAACAGCGGATACTGACTTATCTGAATTTTGTATATCACCATATAGATCATTCCATAATAGTCACAACACACAAGTCAAGTCTGTTCTAGTTTATTGTCACACAACAAAAGGGAGTGGACAGCTATGACAGTATACCGAATATAATTTCTCATTTCAGGCAAATGCTTCGGTGGATATTTTCGTGTCTGCTGGGGATAGAATCGGCTTCACTCTTAGTGATGGTAACAACGGATGTGTAGGCTACCAAGATGAAGTGATATACCCAACGCTACAATATCGGTTCGCGGGAAATGCTGCCCCTGCTGTTGGCGAATCATTCGATTTCCAAAGTTTTGACATCAAGCACAAGATAGGAATGAAGGCGAAAATTGTAGAAGGTAAGGCAATTGTATGCAATAACTCCCAGAAGTACCATTTTTAGTATTTTTAAGCGACGATATATATTATGGATACCATCATATAGTTTTCTACATAATTATACATGAACCGACAGTTGAGTTGGCGCTGACTATTATAATTTTAGTCTGGTAGTTTTGCGTGTATTGTTCAGCGCCCTAGAGAGAGAGAGAAAGGATTTGCGTGCCCGCCCGCAGGGCGGCACGAGGACGGTGGTGGGCTCACCCGGAGGTCGCCCTTACGCCCTGTCTTGAGTTTTCTTGGTATTGGGAACCAGCCTAGGCTCAGGAGGGTCAGTTGAGGTTGGGTTCTTAGCTTTTGTTCTTTTTCTTTTTCTTTTGTTCCTTCTTTTTCTTCTTCTTCGGTGGTGGTGAAGAAGGAGATGCTGATGATGGTGATGGAAGTGGTGAGATTGGAGGAGAAGGTCCAGCACAATCTTCATACATTTTCTTCAAGAGGAGATCTACGTCGATGCTTTTTAGGTCGATTGTTCTCATGAGTGCGGCGGAGGTAGCTTCGGTTGAGGGTGAAGGCTCCGGCTCGGTATACTCCGGAGTCTTCGGGACGAAGTCAGAGGGGTCCTCGTCTTCGTCTTCAGTATCCACGTCTGGTCTTTGTGGTGTTGGTGGTGGTGGTGGTGATGGTGGTTCCATCTCCTGGACAGACTGGGCCGGGATATCAGCTGTATGGGCGGAGTCGACTGGTGAAGTTCCCGTCGATTTTTTCGCTTTCCATGCAGCGAGGCTCTCGGCATCTCTCTTTTTCATCGATGGTGTTTTCTTCTTCTTCTTATTCGTCTTTTGTCGAGGCTTCCGTGGTGATCTGGTATTATCCCATCCACTCCCGGTAGGGAGCCATGAGAAGGGCTTTGCCGGGCCGGACTGGAAATCCAGAATCAGCTGGTATCCGCCTTTATGAGCGTGGAGTGTCCAGCTCAGACAAGGAGTGACATGCATGGCGTCCAGCATATTGGTGACACTAATTGGTATTAGCGGTGGCGAGTTCATCTTGAGAGGTGGCGATCCAAGCTCTCTGGAGGTCCGATGATGTCAGCGCCCTAATAGTATTTGTGTACATGTTGTACTCAAATGAAAAACCTAACACATGTATACCCTCCCCGCTTTCCCATGCATGTATATGGATTAAGATGTATATGATTATATAGCGTTTTATGGAATATGAATGAAAGCTCATTTGAGATATTATGCCAAACTCAAGGCTCATAAATGGCCGACCAACTTGTAGCCATATGCTGTGGCATCTGGTGAACCGCAATAAAACTATTTTATTATCATTTACACTCTTCCGCAAATTAGGCAACGTGTTTAACAAATGATACTCTGTCCGTATAAAACACCGATAAATATATGAGAGTGTAATATACTTGTTAATGTTGTTATAAGACGCATCCTAATTAGTTCATGGTTTCTTTACAACAGTACCAACTACGACACCTCCATTGATTACTCAACCCACAGGAACACCTGCCGCCCATACTGGCGGCCAATTGACAACAGGAACAGTGACAACAAGCTCTGTGCTATTAACAGTGCGTGGGTCAGTTTCAAACACATCTCAGACGGCAAGTTCAACGCTGGAAACTACAACAGCAATAAGCATTTGGAACTCAGCCTCAACAAATACATGTATGTTTGCACGACTTTTCATAGTATTCATCCAGAGAGAACCATTAAACATACTTTCGATTAGTCAAGATAAATTGTTTAAGGGGTCGTTACCGGCTATTAGTAAATTGAAACCTAGAGTTATTGACATATTTAGAATGGAGCTACTAAAATCGTTTTGTGTGCATAATGAATCGTTTGTATTCGAAAAATTAGTAGATTCTGTTCAGAATCGTCGTATCAACCGAGTGAAGTACAGTTTGTTGGACATTTTCACGTTAACTTTGCCTATTGGAACACTAACGCAGACATTGGCATATGTATAGTGATATAGCTTTATATATTATATGTGGCCCCATATACAGCGATGAGTGTTAGAATTATAAATTTGGTATTTATTCATATACGTGTTCAAATCACTACAATAGTTTCTAAGACGTGTATGTGAATTATATACCTGTGCTCATCCGAGTCCGTAACATATGAATCATTCATATTTCACACCAGGATATCTCTAAAGAAAATATAACACGACCTGAACAGCAAAGCCCCTGTAGCGTGCATAATGCACACATCGTCTTCAAATATTTCATTCTGATAGCAAAGAAAAATAATATGTATACAATCTTTGTTTTCAGCGGTCGTTGGTCTTAATGGTGCCGGAGGAATCACATTGGAATACGGCAACGTTGTCATTCTCCTAGACAACGTAAATTTAACAGCAGGAACTATCGTACAATTTCAAAGTTCAGTAGCTGACAATAATTGCGTGGTTCATCTCCAAATATGGAGACCTGAGTTGAACTCCGTTTACACGTTGATTGGAGAAGTCATAGTGTCACGCTCTGTTGCTGGTACCTTTCTGGTAAGTCAGAATACAGTATTGGCCTAAATAATCGACTCCTTAACCACATCAGAATTATATATGACTTTATTTCCTCCGTAAACGAAGATATAGTGTACAAAATCACATACACATTATTACACAATTAACATAATTATACATTAAACAAACATATTCATTGGCACAATGTGCGTGTTGAAACAATATATCGAAAATGATTTGAGTATAATTCGCGACGAATACCAGCTATATACAATTGATTGTGGTTGCATAATACATGTATGCGTCAACATGTTCATTATACATAGCATGTACACATATGACGTACAGTCATAGAGATATAGATATGCACTCGTATGTTACGCGTACGTATATTTCATTATACTACAGAACTATGGAGGTACAAGCATAAATGATGATATGCTATCAACATATGCTTTCCAGAGAGAAGCTGATTTCCTAACGAAAAAATCGATCAGTTCATTATCTATTTCGCGTATACAACGATCAAGTTCAGCTATTCCGGATAATAGAACTCGCGTTTTGGATTCCGCATTCAAACTATCATATTGCATGTATACGTCTACACGAACTTCGTTTAATAAGTCAAATTCAAACATATTACGGTTATCACATATTGAGTCACACTCGATTAATGCATGTCTGACCAGATCTTTGTGTTTCTTGTCACACAATGGGCACGATTGTTCGTCCGTTTCAAGAATGGAAATAGGACGTGCAACAAGGAGATAAGAATCTTTATGCTTAGGATATATGTAACAGTTTTCCCATAGCCTAGACATGCATAATTTAGGCTGAAGTCCCGAGAAACGGTTTAATCGAATATCATCGCCTTTGCTACATACCCATTCATCTCTATTTATATTTAACCCCTCAGTGAATATGTATCGAATGGGTTGCGTGATGGCGCAATGATATATTTCACGAAAGCGGAGCTTGAGTGAAAAAGTGGCTCTGTCATCGGCAGTAAGTTCGGTGATGAAAGTTGTTTTCTGTATTTATTCCACACCTGTGCTTGTGGATAATAACGATCAATTGCATCGATAATATTACTACCTGTATACAACAATGTGTATTCCGTGTGCATGAGATGAAGGTACCTCACACACCAGATGAACTAAATTTCTGGACATTGTATTTGAATTATCTTGTCAACCGATGCGTTTTTGTAACCAGTACATGCATGATGTTCCACGATATTCAGATTTTGTTCCATTATCTAACTGTGTGCTCACATAATACAATTCACTTCAATGATTTATTTGGTTAAATCCAGCAACTGGATTATATACCCACACAAACAATAAAATTATAACATTAATAATAAATTGTCATTTGTGGAGGTAACACAAATTAATATAGAATAAAGTTGTGAACACGTGTAATGAATGAAATAAGGCCTATATAGTACGTGAAATTTGATAATCTTCTGAAGTTACAAGTAGCTGACTACTTTTCTTAGCCAGATCATTTATGGTTCATTGGCATATAACGTAATAAAATTGGGACACATAATTATAGAGCTCCAGAAATCTATTAGTTCATAATGTTTAGTAGGTTTTTATTAATTCGGTGGTTAAATTTGTTTTTCTTCTACCTTAATGTGTTAAGATGTTCAAATTGTTTCCACTGTTGGTTAATTACAGATCTCGCCGATGAGTTTGATCAATGTACTACCAACCGATAAAATTGGATTCGCGGTCACGGAACAACGGTGCATGGAATACGAATCGAGCTTCGTCAATCCAACATTGCAGTACATATTCTCGGGGGCATCGGTGCCTGTCGTTGGAAGTAGTCACGTGTTCAGCTTCTTGGATATCCAGCGGAAGTTCAACCTAATGGTTGAAATAAACCCGGGTGAGTATTGCTTACACGGAATATTTTAAAGATATTTTAAATATTGTAAAGATGTACAATTATTGTATTATTTCTCTATTGTGAAAAGGACCACCCAACCGATTTGTTTCCATTTTAACGTATAACATGATATGGACAATCATCGTAAAATTTGATTGACTGCTAAATGACCTGGGTATGTGGAAAATAAGACTTACCATACATGAAGCAATTATCAAATAAAAAAATATTTATTTCAAAACATGGGCCAACCTTGATAATCGTGACTAACCGGGTCTAACCGTGGTCACGCTTCCTCTATTTGAACCGAAACTATACCAATCAGCCAGTATGCACAAATGTAACAATAATATTGGGCCAGTTTGGATCCCAATTATAACGCAAAGATTTCTTGTTCGCTAGGTATCAATCTTTCTCTTGTACGCGGTGGCAGGGCGTGTTCCACCCCAACTTTGGCCACAATTTTCAGCAGTCGGACAATTCTATCAGATTTCAAAAGTAAACAATGGAATGGTCCATTACTTTCCAAGAATATAGTTCACAGTGAATGTCACTATGCTGGAAAACTATTATTCGTTAGAATATAAATGTATTTTCCCGAAGGATGTCCGAACACTGAAATATCAGAATATCACAATCGAAGTGCCAAGATTAGTCCAAGAACGTAACATTCAACATTTATTGCCGACAACATTACATGTAGTTCGCACACTGCCGAAAAATTCCAATATAAATCGCCCATCGTTTTTAATTTTCCAACTAATTTCAGTCTAAAGATTTGATCTAACCCTGGACTAAGACATCATAATTGAACCCTTCCTATACTGATTGAATCTCATATTCAGTTATAACTGTGTACATTAGAAGGGCTTATTATCCATCTGGAGGTATGTTCAGGATGACATATGAGCAGATAATTATAGAAACTTCAGAAGGATTCCTACTCATTAGTGGGAAATTGTCTGATGTTCAGACCTATGATCGTTTGTTGAATTTATTATCTGAACATATCCAAAAGGATAAGTTAACTATGAGTGTTTAGTAAAGACATGGTGAACGTAAATATTTTGATTTAAAGTTGGACCCCACCCCGCATACTGAATTACGACGCCCATCTTCGTACCATTTAGTCGATACTAATAAACCATTATCATAACACAGCACCAGCAGTAAGTTCGACAAGCTCTACAACAGCATCATATGTGAATACCACCAGTGAGAGTACAACTGTAACATCAACAACATCACCCACAAGCACTACCTTAACAACGACACTAGCCGCAACAACCACGTCAGATCCGATATTACAGGACAACTCGTCAGGTGAGATTTCCGGTCAGATGTATAACACCTGCAATTTACAGTATGTAACGCGTGCGTGTATTGAAACAACTGAGCTCTGGTTCTTCAAATTTATCTTAGGGCTAAAAAAGACAACACCAACCGCAATGGTGTATGGGGGAACTTGGAATTTTACCGGTTACAACTAAAATTAAACTGCGAATGCTTTATTTCTGGGAGCGCTTGATAAATGGTGAACAATGGAAGTTATCGAATATCATATATCATGCTATGCTAAATAAACATAAGGGTAAAAGGTCACTCAGGTGGATCTGCAATATTGAGAAAATCTTGAATGAAATTGGTATGTCATATATTTGGCACTATCAAAATACCTATGGGACACAATGGTTTAAAAATGCAGTCTATAGAAGACTGAGTGATGCATATGTCCAGACTTGGAGAGCCACATTGGACTCTTCCAACAAATACTCCTTTTATAGACTGATCAAAAGTGATTTTGGAATGGAACCATATTTAAAATTCTTACCGGAAAGAGATGCAATAATCTTGGCTAAATTCAGAACACGGAATCATAAATTGCCCATTGAAACTGGGGATTGGGGACATGTAGATGAATATGTTGATATCAATGACAGGATCTGCAATTTATGTAACACTGGAATTGGTGATGAATATCATGTAATTTTAGAATGCAAATCCTTAAGTTATCTTAGAAACAGATTGATTGACAAATATTTCATTTCGAAGCCCAGCATGTATAAGCTCTTTGAGCTTTTCACCCAAAACACTGACAAAATTAGACCAGTGGTAAAATTAATCCGAGAAATCTTTAAAATCTACAGGACCCAGTAAATAATGATATCCCAATTTATTACTGATACACTTAATAAACCATAAGTACCGGTATAATAACCGTATTCATAATTGTGGGGATCTAGAACCACTACTGTTGGTTTTAAGAATATTAAATATTCTTAAGAATACTATTCAACTTGAATGCGGAGTGAAATAGTTGGATAGATCAATGTTAGGTGTCAGAGTTCAGGGAATATTTAACATACCAGTACATGGCGAGAAATGACCAAATAATTAAATAAAATAATTTAAATTAATTACAGGTATCAGCATTCAGCACCACTCATAGAGCCTTGTAGGCTAGATGGCCATGTAATAATCAATGTGCATGCCATCCATCAGCTGTACCAAATATGGTACAGATAGTGAACTCGGCAAGGGTTCAAACCAACTAAGTACATGGACAATAACACACAGCCATAATTTATCAGATGCTATATCCTATATGTGATAATTGCCAGAAATGAATCAACTCTAATCTTGATATGCTTATATTTGGCTTTTCATTAAGTTCTGATTCTAAATATGAAAATTTATCGCACTAAAACTGTTTATTTATAGCGCAATATATGTTTTATGGCTGAGTGTATACAGTGTCCAGTAATATGTGCATAATATGGGAATCACTCCTCATGTGAATATGGACAACATCATGGTATTGTTTATATATGTAAACTAGAAAGTTTCATTTAGATCTGACAGTATCAGACCGAGCACAAAGTTATTTCTCAAACATTATCATATTAATATAAGAATTTTAAGTCGTATGCTCGAAGCTAATAAGCTGAAAATGGACATAAATAAAAGAAAACAATGATTTATAATAATAAATAATAAGGGATGGGGATCAATTGTATATGCATACATGTACTAGTAGAATTATAAAATAATAACTACTATAAAGGGTCTCACAGCCATGCACCCAGTCAAATTTACACCAGAATGAAATATATTTTGACATAGGAATAATAATGGTCCTTTAGTGTTATCGATAAGACATAAGGAGCATTCGGAGCCACAAATAAAATAATAAATAAATTAATTATAATTTATAATTAATAATAAATTCCATAATATTTATTAATTATAAATTCCATAATATTTATTTTTAAATTGAACGACTACATATGTTGAAATGTGAAATTAACCAGAAACTAAGACACATCTTGTTAATTATGTTCCCAACTTCCTATGGTATAAGTTATAACCTAAAACTTAATATACTGTGCTGGGCGGGTGACTGTGTGACCCAAATCTGAAACAGAATTATCAAAATAATTTTCTTTTTGTTTCTCCGGCTTTGAACCCAAATTAAAAATTAGTTTTCTTTGGCCTAAGCGATACATGGTTACAAGACAAGTGGGCATGGCATTGAGTCAACATGTTTAAAATCAGGTTACTATAATTTAAAACTTAATAAAAGGATATAATTTCCCCAAGATTCTAAGAAATGGAAAGGGCATTATAAATATTAAAATATTTAAAACACATCACATGTAGCAGTGTACGGTGCTTTAATGTCACTGTGCTACAATACAAATTATATTATAAGGCAAGGGGAACCAATCGTAACTCGGTGCCACCCCCACCCATCTATGCAAATCAAATCGACATCCCTGTTGCCGTGGGCCGTCTTTAGACCTGCACGCGTATACAATACAGAAGATAACTTACCTAGATGCATTCTATAGTTGCTGCCCATGAGAGACTGGTGTTGACGAAAGAACTGTCTCGTATTGTCATATTTAGAACAAATCTTTAAATCAAAAACCTTGCGAAAAGAAACAGCCAAACATTTTCGAACAGATGTGACCTAGTGACGTCAAAACTCGAACAAACCACGGTTCTCCTCTTTCAATTCAAGTCTCTAACTTAAAGTCTAAGCAGTCTCGGTAAATTAGACACCTCATGACAACTACACAGACACGAACAACAATATAATACCTACTCCGTGATTAGATCACTAATTCTCTTTTAATTTCTCTCTAATTCGAACAAACGGTGAATTAGAAGAGAGAACCAAACAGCGACATTAGTCCAGGAGATATTGGTCAACCTCTGCACCCCCCCCCCCCCCAGGACTTAACTTCACCCCACTAGTTTTCTTCCTTAAGGTCTCCTCTAATTTTTTTCAAGAAAAGAAAGTGGCCGCAGAGACTCCAGACAAGATGGCGTCCATCATGGCGGCCATTGTTTTTAAATGCACCAGGTCTCTTTGATCGCCATTATAGTAAAGATGATAGCACATGCGGTCTTGTTTTCCGCTCGATTCGTTATGCTAATATACAACCCTTACAAATTAGCCAAAAATCCGACACCAGAATCCAATATGGCGGCCAAGATGGCCGCCGAAATGTGAAAATATGCTATTTTTCTGACATGTTACCACCTTTCGTTTGTCTCTGTGGGAAAATGTTAGAATGTTTGCGTCATGTTATAGATTTATCATATAGAGGAGTCATTGGCGAACACATGGGGACCATAATATGCATTCATTGCGGGATATTTTTGTCCGATATCACGTTTTCCCAAATGCCGGTATCATAGGTCAAAGCCTAATCTCCGTTAATAACGCGATGTTATGTTTCGAATCAATGAATGTTATTGCTATTATAACAACACCCATGCATATATATTTGCAGGAGATACTCGAGCTAGGATTCCTCTTATACCTGAGTTGAGGAATATTTACCCAAATCCAATATGGCGGCCAAAATGGCCACCAGAAATAAAAAATCGCCGAAAATCGCTGATTTTAACATCAGTGAGCATTATTGTCATGACAACTCCACACCTGCTTACTATTGTAAGTTGGGAACACTTGGGCGAAGAACTTTCCTTGTACCATATCCAAATAAAAGTCCCCCAAATCCAAAATGGCGCCCACAATGGCGGACAGATTTTGAAAAATCACCGAAATTCCCTCATATTCACATCATTGGGCATTATTGTCGAGACAACTCCATCCATGCGTACAGTTGAGTTGGAAATACTGAGGTGAAGTAATTACCTTACATCTCCTGCATGAAATGGTTTTCCAAATCGAAGATGGCGGCCAAAATGGCGACCGAAATTTGAAAACACGCCTACATTCCTTTACTTTCTTAGGATGGGCGTTATTGTTTCGCGATTTCTACCCACCATTACATGTTGATATGTATGAATTATTCATTAGGGTTTGGTAAGTGATACTCAGTCAATATGGCGGCCAAACTGGCGGGCACAAATTGAAAAGAAGCCGATATTATCACATACTAATTTCAACTTTTTGTCATAATAATGATTTGTATAAACGAAACGGTACATAATATAAGCCATATATTAGTTCCAATGCAAGTCGTAGCCTTTTGGAAGGATGAAAACCCACAATCGCAATGTGGCATTTCAAAATCTATTCTCCACTAAGGGCTCATACTGGCCGTAACCGTATATAGGTGCGCCGAATTAGTCATATTATGACTTCCAAGAATCAAAACAACAGTACCTGAGCTTATTCTGAATTGCCACATTCAGCATTATCTAGAATCGTTTCCGTCTCTTCGTCAGATTAATCTATCTCACTCACAACAACAGTTTACTACTCTTCTTTGTAGGAGTGTGCAACTAATAGGAATGTTTCAAACAATACATATGCCGGTGTCCAGCTCACGTGTTGGTTTCGAAAGCTTGGAATTCTTAGCGAGCTTCATTCGTGGTATAGCTTATGGTATAATTCAGATGCTATATATGGGGTATATGCGTCATCTTGTGCGGTACACTATAAAGGTATTCGGTCGATGCGTATACTAGCTTTCAGAAGGACCTATCTATCTGCGTATTGTCAGCTTTGGTGACCTAATGGGGATAACAACGTGTACACCTGGTGATCTTCCCAAACAGCCACTTCTCAATATATGGTTCATCAATTCACATACTCATCTAATGCACTGACGTAACCGGACAACTTCTGTATATGGCTTCGAATGTTGAAAGCCCGACATTTGACGGTTGCATTTCTGCTAAGGCGTAGAAGACCATAATGCATAATATACCCAAACTCCTTGAACGTGATCATAAGAACAAGCTTGTTGGCGTCCAGCAATCGTCTCACCGAACTGATCCAAGCAGATGATAACAATACACACGGTGCTAGTTTGTGGGTATGTGTCATGATAGTGGAAATGAAATTGGACCATGACTGCACCGCCCCTTATTTTGTTATGTTTTAGATTCAGACAGGATCTCATATGTGGCTTTGCTTTCCTTGTATGCTAAGATTGTATGTTCCCATCCGTTTGGAAGCCGTTCTTAAACAACTGGACCAGGAGTATGCCATTGGCTACTGCTGTATACCAAGACTGGGGTGTAGTCTTAAAGGCGATACCTTTGATAGTTGGTTGATATGTCATACTCACGCTGGGTGGTATGGTTCAAGAAAATACAAATGCCATCAACAAAAGGGTGAAATGTTCAACGCGAAGAACATCCAGATGAATGTTACGTTGATGAGCTCTTGCATTCAGTTCAACAAACGTTGGTACACCAAGCAATTTCTTGGTAACATCACCAATGCGACCATTTTCCTGCATGAGACATTAACTCCTATATTCTAAAGTTATATATAAAGCTATATGAGCATAAAGGTCGCGTTCCCCAACGGCCACAGCCATTGCCATCGAGACTGTAAATTTGTTCTTTAAATACATAGTGAAATAAATGCACCACAGTTCCTGACATTTTCTTGAATAATACCGCCCACATACTGACACTAACCCCGAGAGAGGATAACAAACAACGCATACATTCATGCTATAAAGACATTATCCTTTAGTCCATCCGACTGTTTTGAGGGAGGCTAGCATATTATTATCCAGAAAAAGTGTACGTAGTTGAATCAGAAAGGCGTCGAACCGGATGTGGAAATACAATCTTACCACACCAAATAAAACCGACACGCATGAAATTCGATATCTTAAACGTGCACCAGGTGTAGGGGTGGTGTATACATTGGCCCATTTCATTCCCACTATCATGGCGCATGTCCACAAACTAGCACCGCGAGCATTGTTCTTCTCTGCTGGGAGATATTCGACGAGACAACTGCGGGGCGTCACACACTTTGCTTCGGATAATGGTCAAGAAGTGTGGGTAGTCTGTACACTAGGGTCTTCTCCTTATCAGATAGACATCTGTCCAAGGGAATGAGACAGCTAGCAACCTTCGAAACACTGTCGAAGTTGTCCACATATGCCAATGCGTTCGCTGAGTTTGTGAGTTGAAGAACCATCTATTGAGAAGTGACTAGCTAACTGGTTCGCCAGGTGTACATGTCGTTATCCCTGGGGTATGAGACACATACATAGAGATGACATTCTGTAAGCTAGACACCGGAAAATGAATTGTTTGAAACGTTATGATTAGAGGGACCATACTACCAGGAAGTGGTGAATACTTTGTCGGTGTGTGCGACCTAGATTTATCAGACAAAGAAATGGAAGCTGGTCCAGGTAATTATGGACGTGACGTGGCAAATCAGAATCTGTTATCAGGTAATTGTTCTGATATAACTATTCGGCGCAGCGCACCTACGCTTACGGCCATTATCGGTGCTAAGTGGAGACTGGATTTCGAAATGCCACATCGCGATATTAATTGTGGTGTTTCATCTTTCCAGAAGGATAAGAGCTATGTTATGCGTTTTGATACCTTTAAGTTGAACTAGTAGATGGTTTATGTTGGCTGTGAGTATCAATTGCCAAACCCTAATGAATACTTCATGTCACTATTCCATATCAACATGTAATGGTGGATAGAAATCGCGAAACAATAACGCCCATCGTAATAAAGTAAAGGAATGTAGACTTGTTTTCAAATTTCGGACGCCATTTTGGCCGCCATCTTCGATTTGGAAAACCATTTCTTGCATGAGATGTAAGGTAATTACTTCACCTCAGTATGTCCAACTCAATTGTAAGCATGGGTGGAGTTGTCTCGACAATAATGCCCAATGATGTGAATATGAGGGAATTTCGGTTATTATTCAAAATCTGTCCGCCATTGTGGGCGCCATTTTGGATTTGGGGGACTTTTATTTGGATATGGTACAAGGAAAGTTCTTCGCCTAAGTGTTCCCAACTTACAATAGTAAGCAGGTGTGGAGTTGTCATGACAATAATGCTCACTGATGTTAAAATCAGCGATTTTCGGCGATTTTTTATTTCTGGTGGCCATTTTGGCCGCCATCTTGGATTTGGGTAAATATTCCTCAACTCAGGTATAAGAGGAATCCTAGCTCGAGTATCTCCTGCAAATATATATGCATGGGTGTTGTTATAATAGCAATAACATGCATTGATTCGAAACATAACATCGCGTTATTAACGGAGATTAGGCTTTGACCTATGATACCGGCATTTGGGAAAACGTGATATCGGACAAAAATATCCCGCAATGAATGTATATTATGGTCCCCATGTGTTCGCCAATGACTCCTCTATATGATAAATCTATAACATGACGCAACCATTCAAACATTTTCCCACAGAGACAAACGAAATGTGGTAACATGTCAGAAAAATAGCATATTTTCACATTTCGGCGGCCATATTGGCCGCCATATTGGATTCTGGTGTCGGATTTTTGGCTAATTTGTAAGGGTTGCATATTAGCATAACGAATCGAGCGGAAAACAAGACCGCATGTGCTATAATCTTTACTATAATGGCGATCAAAGAGACCTGGTGCATTTAAAAAAAATGGCCGCCATGATGGGCGCCATCTTGTCTGGAGTCTCTGCGGCCACTTTTTTTTCTTGTTAACAAGTGAACAAAATTAGAGGAGACCTTAAGGAAGAAAATTAGTGGGTGAAGTTAAGTCCTGGGGGGGGGGGGGTGCAGAGGTTGACCAATATCTCCTGGACTACATTGCATGATAATAAAATCACATCTGTGATACTAGGTCAGTAAGCGAGCAAGTGGACCGAATCATGTTCACGTGCAGGTCAAAATGACGCGATGTTTTATTGCGACAGGGATGCACGGAGGGGGCGATCGAAGAAGTATCTTTTTGATGTGATGTTATGCCCGTAACCGACGCGTATTTTCAGAAATGTAGAACAGTGTATGCATATGCGGTGGATCCATCCCACTCACAGCCAACTCATTCGGAAGTAAATGGTATTATATCTACCATAGAGCGTAGGCTTTGGGTCCGTATACAACATATAACTTGACATGGGCCCGAGTTGGTCATGCTCGCCCAGCGTCGATCTCTACTCTTGGCGAGCCGGACCATCCCGGCCAAGTGTTCTGTTATATAAATAGTATAAAATACGCACCTAAAAATAACCACATATATGATATATATATATAAATCAAGTTAATTAAATGACTATAGATTAATACATCTTAGAAAGATCTTAAATGAACAGGGAAATTAATTCAATGTATTATGATTATATTATGAGTGATGATGCACACGTGACTGTATATATTATTTGTATATATTTATTTGTAATTTGTCTTGAATGTCTTATATATAGATGTTAGACAATAAATGATGATGATGATATGATGTAATAAAAAAAACTCAACACCATGGGGATCCCGCTAAGCAGACTAATAATCACCCGGATTCACGGTGATAGTTTTCCCGTTGATCAAATGTGAACTTGCGTGGTGTGGATTAATATGAATCAACAGGCCAGGGCTCACCAAGAATTACAGCACACTCCACTGAGAATCACCGCAAAACACCGACAGCTTCTTGATACGTTACGCCATTTCGATATATTTTAAGACAGTGTTAAATAAATATTGAATATTGTCTTATCTGGACTTGTTAAAACTTTCAACCCTTTTATAATTTTTTGCGTCAACTCTGTGGCAATGCATTATCTTATATATGCCAGTCTCACATAGGGGGTCTGGCATAATTATACATGTATAAGAGAATGCATTAGCTTAACAATATTTAAATTTACCTGACCAAACAATATTAGAATGCTTTATTCGGCGTCTCTGAATCGCAGGCAAACTTTCAATGTGGACCCATTTGAGATCAAGTTACATGCAAATCGATACGATACCTGTTCAATATGTCCAATATAGCCCTATATATTCTCGAGAGAATATGATCTGTAAGCTGCATCATGGGATGACTGTACTACACGCGTGTATATGTGTTCTCTTTCAGTTATCATCGGATACAGCATAAACGGAGTGCGTCAGCTTGAGATGTCATCAGTGTCGGTCATTCTTGAAGAAGTTCAACTCATAGATGGACAAGTTAACATGTTCTACGCCGAGACGGCCGACTATAACTGTTCGCTCAGAATGCAGATTTGGCGTCCATTGTTGGGTGGAAACGACGATTACAACCTTGTGGGCGAAGTCATAGTCACCAAACTAAACCCAGGACGATTTAGTGTAAGTGATTTGCATTCAGAAGTGTATTGATCTAACGGAAATATTCCACATGTAACCGTCTTCTGACCTATGGCGTTATATCGGAAAGTTTGATATGGGAATATAATGTGTTTACACTGATCAATTTTAATTCAACCGCGACCGTCGTTGGTAATACATCGGCTGACTTTGATCGTGGGATTAGATATATCGGAAAGATACGCTTCCAGTCATTCTATCGTTATGTTTATATTTTGATTGACCATATAGGCATGTACTATTACTATATGAAGTTTGTTCATGTATTAAAATAAATTATATCCGTGAAAATTTCGCAGATATTGTTGCTTATATGTAAACACAAGGGCTCCATTTTAACTTTTTAGACACAAATATTTTACAAACATAACAATATCCCCAAGCATTTAATCTAATTTTCACAAGACACACAAGTCTCCCTCTACAACTAATTCCTCAATATTGTAAAAATATTAAAACTTGTTTGTATATATTATTGGTGTATGTTCATGTTGACTAAAATATGAAGCATGTGGTCACAATGGTGAAGTAAATATCTGATGGAAGAGTCTTTATTTTGCTTTCACCTTCGTTTTCATTATGTCTACAGTTGTATGGGGAAAACTACCTTAATTATTTGTATTGTGTAAAGTTTATCATATTCAAAAATATTGCGAAATTCATGGACAATTCTATTTTTCAATTGTTGTGGTGGTGTTGCATATTGTTATTTGTAAGTTTTTGTACTCTTATTCAAGCCCAAATGGTCGGAAACCAGGCTATTATATTGTTGTGACCAAACTGATTGGTCTCTCATTGTCAAATCGCAGGTGCCGCCTACAGAGCAGATTATAACGACATCGACGGATAAGCTAGGCTTCACAACGACTGATACTGCAAAACACTGTATTCTATACGATCAAAAGTTTGGCCACTACACTTACCAGTATCGATTCAGCAGCCAGTCACCAACAGCTATTGGCCAGACATCTCACTTCACATTCTTTGACATCTCACGAAAGTTTGGAATCAGAGTCGCGATTGGAGATGGTGAGCGGTAGATATAGTTAATAAATAAAAGCATGGCTTGGAGTTGACTTGCATGCGCCTTTGGTATACTGGTCTGCTATATTTAGCAGAACATTTTATATAATGCAATTATATATAGTAGTGTGCGAACTTTAGCACAAGATTATCCCATCTAACACAGCTCTCGACCAGCCACGACTCGCCATCTCTGGGCGATGTGAAATATGTACGAATAGTTGTGAACCTGGGGAAAGTTTGGCACACGGCAATAGTAATCGACAACCCATTCCATCACGAAAACGTCACTATATTAATGATATTGCCGGAACAGGTATACATATAAAACATTCTTTAGACATTCAAGTCCAGTACATGTTTGTTAATTTGGTAAGCTACATGTATTGACACCATATTGTAAATGTTCACACGTTCAGTTAGATCGTACCAATCAAATCCGAATTACGTCAATAATGTAGCACAATTGTAAATATGAAAAGCCTGCATGGAGATTTTAGAATACGCCATCGGGTGTAAAAGTATATATCTATTTATGTTTTTCTTTATTTAGTTAAATCCGTTTTCCTTCTTGTGTATATGAAATTTTATGAATCGTTCACCACAAGTAATATTAACTTGCTGCTCAAATTATGTCGTAGCACTCTAAAGACCATCATACGAATATGTTGTTACAATTCTTGGGTACCATATTAATCTCAACAAAAAGGCACATTAATACATCCATTCATATCGGTGAATACCGTGAATCCTCAATGTGATTAGCAGTCATAGAGGCTATTCCATATCTTAATTTCCGTTACTTAAGATCGACTTTGCTCGTCGACAAAATGTTTTCGTCCGGATGTATATGTATACATTAGTTTGTTTCTCATCTAACAGTTGTCAACACCACAACCGTTGCTTAAGATCGACTTTTCTCGTCAACACAATGTTTTTGTCCTGATGTACATATATACACATTATTTCTGTTTCTCATTTAACAGTTGTCAGCACCACAACATCAACCATACGACCGACGATACCATCAACAATTACGTCTCCGGCGACGCCCCTAAATGTGACGAGCACTGTTACGTCTCCGGCGATGCCCCTAAATGTGACGAGCACTGTTACGTCTCCGGCGATGCCCCTAAATGTGACGAGCACTGTTACGTCTCCGGCAACGCCCGTCAATGCGACAAGCACTGCAACAGTCATCTCAACAACTGATATGACTACAGTTTCTGAAATGAGTAACCACACGACACCAGGGGTAGAGTCCTCTGGATTAATCCCAATGTCAACTGTTATCGAGGCGGGTATCGTTCAAATAGGATCAACGCCTTCATCGGAAACCGGGAATGGAACTACTGAAGCTTTGTCATTCTCAACGGCTACGTCACAAGAAACAACTGAAAATGTGGCTACCACCGTTGCTACGACACAGGGGACAACTGAAATGACACCAGTTGTAACGTTCCCTACAAATTTAACATCCGGTAAGTTGAGGGGTTTATTTTACCAAGACATTTTATCAATGATTTTCTCACCCAAATACATGGGTTCCATTGTTATGGAATGCGACATATATTCTTTACCTAAAAAAAAACAATTTAAACATGTGAATGATGATCGTTTGCAGGAGGGTTGCCCTTGAACATGTGTCAATTAAAGAGATAAATGACACTCTAAACTATCACGGTACGCATTGTGGAGAACACTAGCACAGAACGAACATTGGATAACAACATGCCGTTCCATTTTGCTGCAAATTTAACCTCGTTAGACCAGGCAAATGCTATACTTGTAATCTTAGGTGCACCCATTAAGCACTTTGCTGATTGCAACAACAGGAATTATTAAAAGTCTCCACAGTTATTATGTATTTTGATGCCCCCCCCCCTTAAATGTCGCTCGTTCAAGTATAGATCGATGTTAACCGTAAATCGGATAGATCATAAATGTTGTATATGCGTAATTTCAGGGATAAATCTGTACAATCAGTGTATGATTATTCAGAATCACATTTGTGACATAAGATTCAATAACAATTAATTCTTGCTTACAATTCACAATGCCTTCGGTGTGAACATGCAGGCGTCTGCATGGTTGGATTTCATATCAGACATAACTGTTATCAGGTACTATTATATATAGTAAGTCCGGGGGGGAGGGTCTGTCATATAGAGTGGGTGTTGATATCGCATATTCTTCACTGCGTCGTATATATTCCCAAAGTTGTCGGAGGGTTGATAAAGTATAAAACGTCGATGCCCACGATGGTATAAATATCATCATAAGGAAGTTAAAGCACATGTCCCTGGGGTAAAATATTCCAACATATACATGTACTATAGCAGTGCATGTATATTGCTACGTGTTCATCTGGCTTTCTTCCACAGGGGCCTATTATTTAAAAGGACCACATTCGATTAAGAAGTGAGTTTTGTCTCCTATTGTGCCATCATTACATAGATAACAAACCTTTGTGCTATGTCTATTTGTTTTTATGAGACCGTTTCAATAAGTAAATGGTGATTTGAACATCGGAAACCTATCAGTCCATGTCATTAAATTTCGATGTCCGAAAGAAATTTTTCTCTACAAAACTTAGTTTATAATAATCTATAAGTGCGGCACTTGCGCGTTGTGTTAAAATCTTATTTCTATTACTGATGTTATTGATGCTTTCGACTATTTTAATAATGCTATTTAACCCTCTCATGACGGCAGCTGCGCTGGTGCATCATTACATATCCGGTGCCAGTGCATTATCTTATATATGCGGGTCTCCCATATGGAGCCTCGCATATATGCACTGGGCTATAAGATCAAGGTAAATATTGTTAAGCTATTATATGGGAGGCTCCATATGTGAGACTCGCATATACAATAGAATGCATTGGCACAGGATTTTCGCAATATTTCAAGAAGCTCCAGTCATAAAAGGATTAACCAGACGTGGTCAATCCGGTTGATACAGTACATTGATTCAACCATTCACAGTTCACACAACTTGTAGTGAGAACATTATGCACATGTTCATCCGAGGGGTCGTTGTGGCATATTAAATGTTAACCATACGACCACAGCGTCGTATCCCACAATAACACTACATTCATTTCTTATATTGATATAACTTTTCGATGAATTTTCCCCTAAAAAGCTGAGTGTATTCTTATTTATTTTCACGAAATATGCCGATATTTTGAGACTAGCCCACGCAGCACATTAAGTGAGCCCAATATACGATTGCCAAGCCCTTAGTAAAGATTACATGATCGATATAAATAACTGAATTCAGATTCAATTCGCTGAACTTTGAAAAGCACCCCCAATTATTCTGCTGAACGCTTTTATTGATTACGTCAAAATATGTCATCAATTTGTGACGTCGTGTTCGTGTTACGGTCTGTATCGTTGGGGTGTGAAACGGGTGACACAATTGCAGTTGATCAAATTGCCAAACAGTATTTATATAAATACAATATAATTATTATTATTATTATTATTATTATTTATATAAATATTTACAGATTCATATGGATTTAGCGGTACTTCTGGTGATTTGTTTGACAGCAGCGAGGTATCTGTTATCATGCAGGGCGTCGAACTCAAAAATGGAACTCTAACGGGCTTCTACGTCGATACACAAGGTGCTTCTGGTGACATTCGATTACAGATATGGAGACCGTATAGCGGCTCCCAGTATAGATTAGTCGCTGAAGAGTTGGTTGTGTCCACACAAAATAACACATTCAAGGTTTGTTTCTATATGTACTTTAAAGAGATAACAGATAACATTTCATGATGCGATGTGTTTTGTTTAAACATTACTATTCGCCATATATGCATATACATGTAGATACATACATTCGGCAACGGGATTGAAGAACAAGTGCGAGCCACGTATATTTTACTTTTCTCCTAAAAACACTCAAGTGAAAAAATGAATGAATGAACGTGACATCAAACAATATTATATGATATACATGTATGTGTGTGTATAATGGTATACTTTGTTGTTGCTGCTGATAGTTCCTCCCAACTTGATTGCAATTATATGATTTAGAAAGCTTCTGGTCTCGCTAAGATACTGTGGTCATCCATAACAAAGATAAAATAAAGGGAAATTCAGTGTCAAGTCCCGAAGACGTTTGTTGACCGTTGTTACATATTCTAAGAATTATTTTATTTTGTCCCATTTATATTTTTTTGTACTTTGATCGAAATACAGCACGTTTGAGATTAGTGCTACTGAAGCTTTCTCATCATCAACGGCTGCGTCACAAGAAACTACAATTGAATATGTGGCTACCACCGTTGCTACGACACAGGGGACAACTGACACCAGTTGTAACGTTCCCTCCAAACGACAGCATATGACATATTTTGAGATAATAAATAAAAGGCCCATTCAGTGTTCGAGTCACCGATTAGTATTTGATAGTGCCTTGATATACGATTTTAATAACAATCTATGACATACAATATGATTAAAATACTACAAATCATCACCATTTGGAAATTTGTGTCTCAGAAGGTGGCCACACAATAATAAACAGCTAGCTGAAATCATAGAAACATTTCCCCCGATTCGCTCCCAGAATGTAACATAATTCAAACTAAGGTATATAGTTATTCCCCCTCCATTGAAAATAATAGACTTTGAAGAACAGTCCAGATTAAACATAAGCACATAGCACACGTTGGTATCTCAACAAAAACAACATGTTCACAGTTTATAACACCCAATAAGTTGATAATACAATGTTTTGAAGCTTCCTTTTTCAAATGGTATATCGTATGGGATATATTTTATATAATGTGATATGGGGGTCCGAAAAATTCAAAACAAAAACACTTAGTTGTTTGGCTGATGTGATTTAGTGCTCTGGTGTTAGGCTGCAGAGATGTTTGCTAAAACGTGTTTCCTAATTAATCTGATGTGCCCCTATTCAAGACATAATATAAAATGAACCAATATGCCGACGACACCACATGCGTTCTCATTCTTGGCGGGAGTCAAACTACAATTTAGTCTCCGGGAGTCATTGACTTAATATGACAACTCGACAACTTGTCAGGGTTGACAGTCAATAGAGACAAATGCCAAAAAATAATTGTATTCCCACGCCTATCTCATGATGCCAAAAATAAAGTCTCCAAAATGTTCACTGTACTAGGCATAAACTTCAGTTCTCACTTGCCTGACATTATAGATCTAAATCAAATTGCGGTTGCCAGATGGATAACTCTAAAACCAAGGGGTTATTATTAACAACAATAACCACTTGATTTTAGAGTTATCCATCTTACAACAGCAATTTGTCCGTTTGAGCACGTGGTCCTGGACAAGATCTGGTCCACAAACAATAGAAACAGCAAACTTCAAACATCGATGTCTAGTTACTCTGAGCTTTGATGGGTGGATTCCTCGACTCGAATCAAATATTTTTTACCCCCGAAACCAAATAAATAGTAATTTAGGAGCGTCTGATCGGATAACTTATTTATGTATACACTTTAATTTATGTCGTTGCAGGCAACGCATGAAAATCGTCCAATAAGTTAACTGTCGAAGAGCATTTATATCACATATGTAATACATCTGTCCAATTTCTGCCAGAGAAAACGATAGTTATTCTAAACCTCTGTATTCAGGTACCTGTCACACAACCGGTTGTCATCGGGGAGAGAGATAAACTTGGATTCACACTCATCAACGCAACTGAGCCATGCTTGCTGTATACCTTCACAGACGATGTCCGAAACCTATCAAAGACTGTCTTCAGCTCATTTGCGGGCACATCGTCACCATCTGTTGGGGAGATCCGTTCATTCCAGTATATGTCATTCACTAAACTGTTTCATATGAGTGCAGAGATTGGTACCGGTAAGTATAAATATTTACATAGCCTGTCTGTGTTACACTAAATCCTGTTTGGTGATTGGTCCAATGTTAATTGGGCCACCAGGTTTACATCCCAATGCATAGATCTCCCGAGTGTAACACGCATACATTGTTGACATAATCACCAAATGCGGTTAGCAGAATAAGTGTGCGTGCTTTTCGAAGTCCAGCCGAATTGCGTCTGAAGCCAGTTTATTTATATCGCTCCCGTTATCGTAGCTAATAGTTTGGAAACTCTATATCGGGCGGCTAGTCTCAAATTATCGGCCATTTTGTGAAAATAAATACTCAGCTTTTTTATCGGAATAAATAATCAAAAACCTATATAAATAGTACAAATGAATCAAACTACTGTGAACATGTTTTTTTTTTTAGATACCAACTAGTGCTATGTGCTAATGTTTAATCTGGACTGTTCTTCAAAGTCTATTATACCCCTACTCGATGGGTGTGTGTTATCGGGGGATACTGCGCTGTGGTAGTTGTGGGCACATTTAGTGTAAACCACTTTGCGGTTTACAGAATGTACCGCAACGACCACAGCGCCGTCCGCATCATCCAATAACACACACCCACTACGTTAATTTCTTAAATAATCAGTGATACAATCTTAATAGAGAGCAATCTTTACGGATCGTTGGAATTTTTGCTCCAGTGACATAAATTCGAAACTTGTTGAAACTTCCTGATTTGGTAGTCGACATCCGACCATGAACACCTCCAAGTAATGAGCTGCATATCAGGTAGGCTGTATCACATGTTTATAGACACACAAGAGATGGATGTATGTATACATAAGCCCATATATGACAAGTTTTATGTCAAAAAGTGCGACTAAACACACGACAATGCAGTATCCGTCACTACCACAGTCACAGCAAGACACAATTGGTTTCTAAAGGTCCATTCATTTCTAAATAATCAAAGTTCTATACTCTCTGGGTACGAATAGAGAGGTCTCGCAAAACTTACAGAAAGCAGTGACGATTCCGGTTAGGGTCTACGTCATACAATTCTGTGCACCTTCCAACTGTAACCTAACTGTCATGGATAAGGCTATGGTTTTTTAGGTGTATACAAAAATGTTTAATTTAAAATACAGATATTCAACTAACTTGGTGTGTTGTGTCATACAGCCATCACTGATCAACTATCCTCAATTGGAAATGGCCGATTTAACCCTTTACCCAACAGAAGGGCCCTATGCCAATGCATTCTCTTATATATGCGAGTCGACCATAGGTCGCCTCGCATATATAAGAGAATGCATTGGCTTAACACATTAAAAATTATAAAATTGTTAAAGAATGTAAGAAAAAATGGTAAAAAGTGTTAAAAAAAGATTTTTTAGGCCAATGCATTCTCTTATATATGCGAGGCGACCTATGGTCGACACGCATATATAAGAGAATGCATTGGCACAGGGCATAACTGTAACTATCACAATGTGGTCAAGGAGCCGGTTCCAATGATATCCATATTTGTATGGTTCTCGTGACCGACCGAAGATATTTTAGGCTGTTGAAGCTTTATTTGGCCGGTTTTGGCCGGTTTGTTGGGTAAAGGGTTAACCGTGCGTTGTCCCGTGCAAATGCGTCAGTTTTGCGAAACGAAATTGTCCCCTACATCATTTACGACGATAAATATTTTAACGTATGCGAAACTTATTTTCTTGAGTTTGTGAAACATCCCAGTGCTGAGGCAGGACAAAAATAAAGAACTACATACCACTGAAAAATTAAGACTACAAAACTTGTTCCTTATTGTCCGATTTACACAATTTTTTTAATATATTAAGGCGTATCCACGCATAGCATATCTCCGGTGTGGAAAGTTAGATAGAATTATACAAACAACTACTTAATTGTTAAGCTAGTACATCACCTGAAGGAATCTATTATATCTGAAGACCACATCATGCATATTATATAACAAAAAAACTGTCAAAAAGATGACTTTGATATATTGAGGGAAGTTTTGGGAGGAGCGTTCTCAGCAAGTATACAAATTGATTGTAAGTGTATAACTGCCATAAAAAGTACATGATATGAACTAGTGAAATGCTCGAATGACTATTTAATTGAGAGAAACATTGCTTCAAAATTGTTAACAGAATGTTAAGTGTGTGCTGCAAAATTGTGAGCTTCCATATTTGAAGAACTAAAATAAAGAACTGAGATCAGTTTTAGGTGACAGGTCCATAACAAAAATCCCCAGCTGACCAGCTATCTCTAATAATAAGGCCTATTTCCAGTTGATTGCTTCCTTCTTGGTGGACAAGTCTGCATACCAGCATTGTTATCCATGATTGCAATGATTCTTCATTGTAGCAATTATTATAAATGACTACTCACAATTTTCCAGCACACAACTAACATTATGTTAACATTATTGAAGTAGTGTTGCTCTCAATTAAATACTATTAGTCATTCGACCAATGGAAATGAATAATTATGTCCTATTATCTGTACGTATGTATTCAGAATTGAAAGGGTGAAGTGCCTTCGTAAATAAAACCTCAACCTCGCGTCGAACATTGCAAAATCAAATGCTAAAATGTTTGTTTTAATTTCAGAAATCATATCAACAACGGAATCATATACAGTGCCGACCACGCCAACGACATCGGTTACAGGTAAGATAATTTGGCATGTTCTAAGAAAACGACAATTCAATTAGATTCAATGAGTATGTGTTCCCTATATCACATAGATATACTACATGTATGTGCATAATCTGATCAGAACAGATATTGATAAGTACAGAGAGAAGTGGTATAGAATAGACTGATTATGTAATAGCGTATGTAAAATATAACTTTCTGCTGCATATATAGTAAAAACCGTCTTTTTGCAGTAATATTTTCATCACCATCAACAAAATAGCATCTTATTAATCATCATCGTCGCCGTTGTGGTCTTCGTCGCGTCGTCATCGTCGTCATCCTCGTCGGCGCCCTCCTCTTTTCCTAAATTTCGTCATCATCCTCATCGTCTTCGTTGTCTTCATCCTCCTCGTTTTAGTTGTCGTCGTCCTGCTCGTCTTCGTTATCGTCATCAACATTTTAGAAGTCATCATCGCCATCGTAACCTGAAACATCATCAACAACAATACTACAGAGTATTCGATAATGTACTGTTTAGCTCAATATTTAAAGAGCAGAGATCCAATCGTCATTAAAACGTCATCGTCATTATCCTCATCACTGTCGCCGTTGTTGTACCCACATCAACAATTACGTTAAGTGATAAACAATTGAAATTAACCACATAGCCCTTATCTGTGCCAAACACTTAAACTTGTATTGTCGCGATATATCTATATATAACCATCGACAGCGACACGAAATAACAAATAAATCGCAAAAAAACACCTGTCTGCTAGAAACTAACAGACTGCTCTACTTTCAGAGATCTTCGGGAAAAACGTAAGGATTACCGATGAATTTCCTGCTTCCAATACGACTGTTATCCTTGAATGGGTCGGATTAGAACATGGACGCCTGGACCGCTTTTATGTTTACCTTAACAATACTGGATGTCTAGTAAAACTCCAACTATGGCGGCCAATACATGCGGGTAATTACCGACTCGTCGCAGAAAAGGGAGTCATGGCGTCTTTCAATGGGTTGCATACGGTTAGTTTGTCTTTTAATCTTCAAACATACATGTATATATATATTCGTAAGTAACCCGAAGTGATCTGAAATATAGGAATTATAGCACTCTTTGCAAGATATGGTTGGCCTCATATTCTCACAAGTTTTGTGTATAACCAGTTCCAAACAGCAGAAACTGATCTGGAAGATATTACGTAGTGAAAAAGCGTCTTATTTTCCAATTCTAGCGGCCATTTTGGCGGCCATTTTGAATATATGAAATTTATTCATACCTGTAAATAAGGAGTACTCAATAATGAATAAAATTGCATATCGCACGACTTAACACCTCATAAAGTTCATGAGTATTTGCGAATTAGAATTGACCAGGTCAAGTATTCCATTTTGCCGCCATCTTGGATTCAATGAGCTATGACTCTAAAAAGCTGCAAAAGCCAGATGGCAAACAATCGGTAAATTGAAGGACAGATAAAGTTCTACAAATATAATAATAACCACAGAAAAATCCGCATAGGGGGGTTGGCTGCATTTCAGGAGAACGTCGTGTACATAGCTAGACAATTAACAACTGTCTGCAATATCTTGCCAAAAATTTAAATCCCCTCCTCTCAGGAATATATTTAATTTTGTTTCAGGCGACGTTGGATACGCCGGTATATGTACAGTCAACAGACAAACTTGGTTTCACCTTAACAGATCCGTATTGCATTGGGTATGCATTCACGGAGGAGATGGATTTGTTATCGAAAACCGTTCAGTCGATAGATTCAAATGGATTTCCGACGGTCGGCGGGGCATATGCCTTCTCTTTTATGGCATTCACAAAAATATTCCCAGTCATGGCAGAAATAGAGAGAGGTGAGAAACTTGAATATATATATATAATTATTATACCACATTTTATATTTGATGCTACATCTTAACATTTCTTTGGAATATTACATTATATATTGCAAGGTGTGCATATACACATTGATTTGACAGCTCTGTTGATAATTTCTGGGGGGTTTTTTGGTTCTTTTTTTTCCGGTAGGGATGGACATATATAAACTTGTGAATGACATTGGAACGATTCAGCAATTTACAGTATTCTCATTCCATCATCCTGTATAGACATGGCTAATCACTATCTTCGTTACAATTTTATCTATTTTATCCCAATAAATGTGTTTATATACATTGTATGATTTTATATGTATGTCATTTTACCATTATATTGCAGGCTTCTGTGATATTACTTTAATGGATATTTTTTGTTTACTATTACAATATGATCCGCGCTTCGGTTTAATATAATTTACATATATACGCTGGCTCTGTAACTGATGGTTTTATCCAACATAAATAGGCTATATTCTAGCATACACTTGTGTTTCGTATAATATGCCACCCAATGTACATGTATGTGGGTCACTAGGCTGAACAAAAATACGAAAAGTCAGTTTACTATTATATGTGCATTTTTCGGAATTTTATTTCAGTTGTTCCTGTGACATCAACGACACCACAGCCAACGATGACAATTATCACAAATCAAGGTAACACGTTATGGTCTCAGTCATAATTAATCCCAGCTAACAGAGTTCACGTTAGCCTCGCAATTATTTTGGCCAATTTTTTGGCTATGTTTTTGGCCATTTTTCAGAAACAATGGGTAAACTGAAAAACTAAAATACTTGATCATCGAGAAAACCGAAACTAAAACAATAATATAAAAAAACACACGAAACTACTGATAAATTTCAAATGGGTCAAAATCAATAACGGACGTTAACCGCAAAAACTCAAATAGGTCAAGCTGACGACGTGAATCAACTTAAAGTGATGTGAAACACTCCAGTAGGGTGATCAAATAGAAATGAGAATAATCTTGTTCAAATAAGTAATTTTCCAAATATTTTATCCACATTGACACCAATCCCCGTCATGCTGATATATTAATTAAACGCAGTGACTCCCGATGGCGAAGTCGTTTTCGTTAGTTTATCGCCGATAGATGCGTCCCGAATCGAGAAGTAAATATTTTCAATTGAGCGTTGTTCAGATGATGTTTATTATGGAGTGGTACGGTAGGTTTGCTTCGGATTTTCGGCGGTGTTAGTAGAATGTTATATTCCTCCAGCGTTTGAATACTAACTTATTCGGTTTCACACACCCACACCCGAACAAGTACATAACATGTTCCTACCTCGGCACAGATTGTCTTATTTCGAAATAACAAGGCAGTAAAGTATTGTCACTATATTAACGCTCTGGAAGCTAATCATCATTGTTTCGATCAGTAGGCATATATGACTTTTGATAAATTGGTATTCATAAACAGGTGATCAACCGATCATAACCTGTAATCGAATTGAGGGTTTTGTGAAGATTTGATGACTAATTGCGATGTGATCGCATACTTACTGTGGAAAAGTTTGGTCAAAAAGTTTGGCCAAATGAAAATATCATTGGCCATTTCCCTTGGCCATCGACGGCATGATTCCTGCTAGATAGTTGGACTGTAGTAGCCATGCAAACACGGTCCCATAATCGTTTTACAGACACAAATCGCTTACTTATTTCTTATTACTACGATCAAATCTGATTTTCTACGCGCAAATATGACTTCAACCATGCATTACATGACTGGAGCATCGGATATTTTGCGAAAACACTGTGCCAAGTTATATACCGTGCCAAGTTATAGGGCGCCTCACATATATACGAGAATGCATTGGCATAACAATATTTACCTTGACATTGAAGGCCAGTGAATTATATTATATATTCGAGGCTCCCTATGGGAGATTCGGATATATAAAATAATGCAATGCACAGGATATTTAATGATGCACCAGCGCAGCTATCATGGAAGGGTTAATGTTCTAAACTGTGAGAATATATTTTGATAGTGATTTACTGGATGTAAGGTCGTGACATCCTTCTCGCAAACGTTTGATGAATTTAGGATATCTTGTGTCATTGTCATTTCTTATGAATCGCTCATATGTAATGATATTCGAATCAAAAACAGTATCTAGATGATGGTGGGCAGTCCAGAATTTTAGTAATATTTTGAAATTTTTAAAGACTGTCGCGATTGCTGTAGCATTTCAACCAACTCCCAAAATGTCGTTGGTACGATTGTGTATAAGTGTGTATACTTAATTTGGTAGTTGGAAACACATAGGTCGATAAACACATAATTATGCCGAAATATAGAACAATAGCGAAACAAACGCTCATTCTTCAAACCACATCATAAATAGAATAACAGTGAAAATCGGTACCCGAAGTTTCTAAATTTTATGACACGGATAAGTGTCCATATAAAAGTATTCCACGTATTTATCGACCAATTGTTTTCTCCGGAACCGCCCTGGAATGTGAACCCATTCGTGACGGGAGCTGCGCTGGTGCAGCATTAAATCTCACATGCCATTGCATTCTTTATATATATGCGAGTCTTCCATATGGAGCCTTGCATATATAAGAGAAAGCACTGGCTTACAAGGTTAATGTAATTATTGTTAGGCCAAAGTAGTGTCTATATGCGAGGCTCCCTGTGGGTTTCTCAAAACGTAAGGAAGCTCCAATCAAAACCGCTGATTTAAAAATAATCCAATGAAATCCACGTTTTTTTTCTTCCAGTTTTCTATGGCTACAATACATCCGGACGAAACGTTCTTCCAACTGGTCTCGAGACAATCATTTTGAGTGATGTCCCGTTGCAAGATGGTGTCTTAACTCGATTTATCGTGACGACGGCAGATTATGGTTGCAGTTTACGTCTGCAGTTATGGCGTCCGGGTTTCGATGCTGGTAACTTCACGCTCGTGCATCAACAGTATTACTATGCATCATCAGCAGGACTGTCTGAGGTTAGTTATCTGTAGCTGCCGTGGTCTTTGTAACGACCGTTAGACACTTGAGTGGCATTGGGTATCGAAATGGGTTACGTTCGTCCGTCCGTCCGTGCTTGTAGTCATCACCGCGTTGAAGCTCTCTCGGTTACCATAATAATATAGGCTAATTTGAATTATGGGATCAAGTCTGAATTTAGTGTATCGGTCGCGATGTAAATATGGCGTATTGTTAGACATGCCCATGAAGTTTGGCCTAGCGAGAAGTAATCGTTTACGTTCGTCCGTACTCCTTGTTTGTAGCCATCGGTCCATCACAGCGTTTGAGCTCTCCCAGGTATCATAATGTTATATAGGGCGGATTTTTTTAATTAACTATCGTGCACAGTGGGCTAACATCACCAAATTCACCCTCTGGGGAACCTCATTCTGCTTAGGCATCAACTGCTACGGTAGACCTAGGATCATATTAAAGTTGAAGTTGGTTCACCCATTAGTCGCCTTTAGTTTGTCTTCTGCAAATTAGGGGATACTGAAACTCAACAGAAGGGAAAAGTAACTAAAACAATGTTAATTGGAGACTCTATATACTTCCCAGAAGATGAGGCATAGCAGAATGTTGTCTCAAGAGGGTGCATGCATGATAGCGTTACTAAATTCACCCTCTGTGAACCTCATTCTGCACATATCAGACATACTAAATTCAGGCTTGATGAGGATTCTCATGAAACTCATTCGCAGAAATATTTTAGCTACGTCCACTCCAAGTGCACCCAGCTCGGTGTTAGTGAGCTGTTCACGCTTGATCTGAGTTGAGGAGATAAGAATTTGTACACGCTCACTGAATCAAGAACATTTGATGCAATGGACACTGAGTCTGTGCCTCCATAAATCTGATATATTTGTATCAATATCTATCTAAGTTGTGTTGGTCCTGTTCCAGGTTATTTTGGATCCACCTGTACCCGTGCAGCAGACATATAGAATAGGCTTTACTGTCCTCTCCAACTACAGTGGATGTGTGTCATACCGAGAGGTGGTCTCACAAACTCAGCTTTCAAAAACAACGCGATACAGATTCAACACAAGTGAAGCACCAGACGTGGGGAATGTCTACGATTTCAGTCCGTTGTCCACAACAAAGTTGTTCAACATATTAGCTGAGATTGGTCAAGGTATGTACACCCCTCGGTTCTAAGATGGTATTGGCAAAGCTATTTATAAGGAGAACTCATTGATTTGTGGAGTATATCTGTAGTAAAGTTCGAAATGCGACTTCAAATAATTACTAATCCGTTGCTCTATGATTTGTACCCCGAACTGTGAGATACATGCGCAGTGGTGTGGGCGGTGATGTTTGAGTCGAGTTAATTCTTGTTCTGGACGACTAAACATAGGTGAATTTTGCATTTTGTGATAACTATATTGTGATAGTGTATGACAGACATACCTGGATATCATGCCAATATATTGGGGTCCATGGTTGCCATGGTAACATTTGATAAAACATGGCCGCCAAAATGCTGAAATCTTGTTTTGTATGGATATGAAGTGATGGTCTCCACACCGAGGGACAATTTTAGAAAGTGATAATGGCTAAACTTGTCTGTTTTGACAATTTTTCGATTCAAATGTTTTTCCAGAACGATCCGACATGTTATAAGGTATTGCAGTTTACACACGTGAAGAAAGAATGGTACATGATTAAAATATACACCTGCAATGCTAAGAGTTAATTGTTTCAGCCCATTAGTATATATGTACTATTCTCCCACCAGAACTTCAAGAGATGGTCCATATATCATAATGATAAAATTATATATCTGTGAAATGAATACGCAACTGGTAGGTAACACGGAAAACCCTAACGAATGTGAGTTTCATAAGCTGGTGTATACAGTATGCTCGAAACGTGTATGCAGGAATGTTCTCATAGAAACCACCCTCGTGGTTATGTATATATGTCGTTACTAACACCAAAAATTACTATACATTTTTGTTAAAATGTTCAATCCTACTTCTTTGCAGAGATCACGACAGAAGTTCCCCAACAAGAGACAGGTATGGCACCAATACATTCACCTCGGTACTAGTAAATATCACCTGGTGCAGGAAACAATCTTGCTTGCTTACCGAATGCATGAATATATAGAGCGGCAAACACTTACGCATGACCCACGTGTGTTCATACATGGTACACCATAAAGGGCAATATCAGATACATTGGCCCTTTATTCTTCATTCAACCGGCCTGAAAGAAGACCACTGTATATGTAGATAGATTGTGGTAACCATGTCCATACTAACTACTCCTTAGGAAATGTTCAGATAATATCATATATGTTCGTTGAAAATATTATTTGAACATTTCCCTACAATGAATATTAAAGATACGGGCGGCGGTGGGTATGCTGTTAAAATATTCACCTTCATCAAAAACCGCCATAAACAGAAAGAAGAGTAAAATATAGACATAACTTGTTCTTATACCAATCAGAAATATGCCATAAACAATATGTTGTCAATTTATTGCCCATTGTTATGTAAACAAAAGCAAAAAACGTTACGTTTCCTGGCTTTTGTTTAGATCCGGATATGGTAAACATAAAGAGCGTTATTTGTTACTGTTTTCCTGATATGGAAATAATAAAGAGCGTTTATATACTTTTTGTGTGATTAACCAATAGAATTGCGCTGTGTTATGTAAACAGAAGCACAACTTGTGTAACACAAGCAAGCTCTTGTTTACGTACACCATCGTACGTCTTGGTGACAATATACTATTTACGTGCTGATTATGTTTGGCATATGAACAAAACTATATATTATATAGATAATGAATGGCTTGGAGTTGACTATGCCAAAATAGTGGTCCTCGAGGAGGAATAGTCAACGAGCCGCAGGCGAGTGGACTATTCCTCCTCGAGGACCACTATTTTGGCATAGTCAACGACAAGACATTCATTATTTATTATATTATATCGAACATTTGTGCCAATTCTCACACAATTTCTGAGTCTGATTTTGTCACATTTTTATTTACCTTGAATTTTGGAAATCGGTCTCAGATTTTACAATTTACGGCAATATTTTGACGGTGACAGGGGAGCATAACTATGTTATTAGTTACATCTAACAGCATCTCTTCATGATTCATACATTAATTTATATAAATACGTCATTAGCAAAGACATTTTGGCGAAATTTTAGAATTAAACTTGTTTAACTTCGATTAACCGGAAAAGGAAATTATAAATAACGTCCACTGGCTTTGCAAAAATTAGGACTGGCCGCTTGCCAACTAAACGGACAAACTATTAAATACATTGGCTTGATATCATCGGAAATTTGTAAGATCATTGCAATTCATCAATAAATCTAATGCTATACCGATATTGCAACAAATATCGCACAAGGTATAGTTTATAATTGGCCGTATCTTCAGGCGGCAGCCCGATTTCGCGAAATGAGTTTGTTACTATAAATAGAAAAATAATAGTAGGCATGTAGGAATCCTACTGGGGTACTATCGTAAATAGTATAGCAGTGGCCAGCCAATCAGAATGCGAGAAAGTCACGTGAGATATCATATATTTTAATATTCCTTCTGTTGATGGCGATTTGAACAAATATGAATATTTCTGCAACGAACGCCGCCCGTGCCTTTAATCCTTTTGCACTTGTATTAGCTTTTCGTCGTACTGGAGACCTTTCGCAAATTCATGAATACGATATTACGGATATGCAAATATCCTGCCAGTATACGGCCAAAATTCGATCTTTACAGGGGTTCTCATGTAAGACGAAATATACCCCACGCAGTTTAATTATGTGCAGATGTGTCTAGAATGTGCCACCGGTCCTGCTTGGGGACGCTCCAACAGTGGTGTATTACACACGTATAAGAACATGGGATCTGAAAGAGACACACATTACTTTTTCCATCAAATATATGTGTAACTGAATAAATTGGGGCATATGCCGTCTCACCAATTAGCCATCCTAGGTAAATTGTGATGGTCTCAACCTTACTACAGGACAATATGTCCTATCCGTAATCGTAATAGTGTTTTTTGCGAAAGTTCTCTATTGTCGTCCGTTGTTATTACCTGGAACTTCATCCTAATGCTTAATAGATCAACCCAATGCATACTTTTATAACTTGGCGGGAGAATTAATTTAGGGACGAAATGTCAACTGACATCACAGATAAGCATTAGGGTACATTCACATACTTGCCCGTTTGCCCAGGAGTGTAATTCGTTGTAGTGTTCTGGAATATGAACGACAAACTATAAAATGTCAGACATTATGCAATTCCTTAAGTTGTTATGCAACTGGCATTTGACGGAAAGTACACGTACCTTCAAATATATGGCAAGATTCCATTTGTGCGATAACGTTTGGTATTTCACCGATCAAATGAGCTATTTAAGACACAAATTGTGAAATTCCAATAAAAAAATCATCAACAATTGACAGTCAATTTCCAACTGTATTACACTGGTCTCATGTCGCGTACACTCAATCACAAATTTGCCTGGCTGTTGCGGGCACTTCCTTACATAAAGTTACAATGTGCCAGAAAACTAACGCAAACATGCATATAAAATGCGTTTGTTCCATGCACGGCTAACTACGTGAGCAGTATTATTGTAGTTACACCTGCAGGGATGCATCTACTGGAATTTGCATGTAAATAGCATCTCAAATCGGTCATACATGTATTTGAAGGCAAATGTTAGTAGCACGACTACATGTGAAACTACAGACGTTTTACTTTTCATGTCGTTAGCTTTGGTAAAAGTTCATTTTATACGGATGTTGCCGTTCATATTCTGGCTCCAAATAATTTCTGTGGTGAATGGAGGTTATGCGATTAGCTCGAAATTCCTGTTTCCACGGTAACGGAAGAAGATTCAACAGGAAATGTGTAAAAAATAGCTTACAGACACACTTGTTTGAGTCAAAATTAGTTCACAAATAGGTACACTAATATCAATGCCCCACGAAAACGGTTAATGTGGAATTCAAGCAAATGTCAAGGTCATCCGAAAGTTCGGGTCATCTAGAAAATATCCAAGGCTGTCCCTATTTTCATTTGCAATTATATTATTTATGCCTCTGTAATGTGATATTTTCTCAGGTATGATCAACTGTTATCCAACAGAAATTAACCCACAGGAATATTCTTGTCAAAATAACATATCGCACCACAGTGATTGTTGTAGCTAATGCATGTTCCGGATATTTGAATCCGTCGGAGGCATATATAAAATAATTTTACAATTGATTTCAGGAACAACATCTGAGACGTCGACGAATGGTCAGTCACAGCGGTTCATGTGTATTCCTGTTGGCTCACAAACTGACATCATCTACAAAGACTTACTAATCAACTGAAATCCAACAAACTCACATTCACCTGTTATATGTATATACACCATTGTTCACCATCACGACCACTTGTTTAAATCCATCGTGCATGTGCCACTGTTTACCTACTCGAGACACATTGCACACATTCAAAGCGCAAGCTTAACAGTTTTATAATATTTTCATTCATGCATGTATATATACAAATGTCTCAGGTCTTTTGCATGAGGCCAAATTCGCATGTATTAATAACTAATCGAAGCCTAAGTTGATTGTGCTGGAGTACAAATGGATGTAAATACGACCAATCGATATCAATTATAATTCAGCGTAATTGAATTGCGATGAACCCCAACTGAGCAGTGCTCAATCATATTCCAAATTGGCTTCAACGCACTTCAATGTGTAATTCGTTTGCTCTTCATATCCACTTAATTGATACTGGAGAAATTATTCACAACAGAGCTAACTCTCTCGAATTGTATTGCAAGAACCCAAACTAGTTAAGATTAGTGAATAGGACATCCAAAATGGCTGCTATTGATTGTTCGGTAATCAAACAAAGGTATTGCTTATGAACATTTTTGGAAAATGTTTTCACAAACAAGATCAAATCATGCATAACAGTTTTCGATAAAATAATCAAAATGTTTCTAGGTAGAGTAAACCAAACATATGTTTAGCTTTAACATGGGTTGCAATTTCATATGACTGCTTTTGGTACAGAAAAACATTTCATGCGTCAGAATATATATAGGCTAATATAAAGTTCCACTGAATGATGTTGTCATCGACTTTTGTAGTCAAAATATATATTTTAACTATAACCTATGTTAATCTGTTTTGTTCATGAATTGCACATGTGCTTGATATTGTATTATGCTGTACAGTATTTATTAATACGTTGTTTCGTTTTTTTATTTGATTAAAATATATACTTAAACTCAAAATAACAATTGTTCTCAGAATATTTCAATTTCAAGAGTTTAAGGTCCGTGTGAAACTACATGTACATGACTCCTTTGGGGAATTATGTCTTTATTTTAGAGAGTATATTAGTCGAAGACAAGTGTTATATAATAAAACCATTGTGTGATGTAATATGTTTTTGTTAATCTATATCTAAAAGTTAGTTCGATTCACAATTTATTGGTGAGAAGAAATGTAGAACCAAGTTCAGTTTGGAATGCAGAGTTTATTAGTTTGCACATGTATGGCATATCGTTAGTATCTCATTTAATTTAGAGTATAGAGTTATAAGTGTCAGTTGTGAGAAATTATGCTGTCAAACTAGGTATGCATGGTCTCAAGGGCTTTCTGAAAAATTTGCTAAATTTTCTAACTATATTCTGTGGGTTTAGTAATCAGAGATTACTATTTCAGATTTGACGTCAATATGTTTTTTTTTTATTAAAATGGGAGTGAGACCATTTCTCTCCATTATAGTATTGTAGGCTATGGAATATCATTCTACATCGGTCTGTTCATTGTTTATTGTAAATCTTTTTACTTGGTTTGGGTGAGTTTGTATATCTTCTCGAGATTTCATGTGAATGGGCACAAATTCTTACTAGATTAATAATTAAGTACTATTAAGTGCACAGCAATAAACAAGTAATGAACACCGTATATCACAAATTGACGGTTTATGCAGCTTGGGTATGGATCGGATAAGACAACTCGTTGCGAACAAAAGTCGTATTATGGTAATAGCCAGGATCAGACACCTATACGTGTAGCTTGTAACGTATGTTGTCACCTGAATCGCGTGCCCGTGACGCCTATACACATACACGGTCAAACCGTTCAGAAGTTTTTGTTAACGTTAAAATTAACGAAACGTGTAGCGAAGAGGAATAATCCAATATTTTGCTTATTGAATGACCAGCCAGTATAATGCAGTCAGAGATTTGCCGGCGCGGAATGATTTTAATTTGGTCGCCTCGCATATATAAGAGAATGCATTGGCCTAACAATTTGTTATCAATTTAAAAAAAATAAATGTTCTTACAATTTTTAGGACATAAAATAGAAAACATACATTACCCTGCAGGGAGCCCCACACATATATAGAAGCATATAGCAGAGTGTCGTCTGCTCATGTTTGTCTGGGGCTCTGTATGGGTGAAATTATAAAATTGTTAAAGAATACAAGAAAAAATTATTAAAATTGTAAAAAATTGTTAGGCCAGTGCATTCTCTTATATATGCGAGGCGACCTATGGTCGACTCGCATATATAAGATAATGCATTGGCACAGGGTAAAACAAATCCTGACTTACGACTGGATTTGATATGGCGGGTCACAATTGTGGCTTCTTGTACTCGCATGTCGTGGTTGGAACAGAACGGAAATCAACATTCATGTAACATTTCATCATTGTTCTGCTGTCAGCTGTGTATGACCAACAAGACAATAGAGTTGTCTCGCTTTCTCTATATTTTCTTCCTTTATGTCTTAAAGGGCATGCCCGATTCATATGTTAGAATGGTCGCAATTAGTATTACTCGTAACTGAAGGATGGACTTTTCAGCTACATGTTGTATTATCGTTTTTTATAGCCATATTTAAACAGTAGTCAGTGAAAGGTGAACACATCACAGTCTTTTTCTGGATTAAATTTCACGAGGCAGATAACACGTTTGATCCTCATCAAACTTTCATAAGTATTATCTGTCACATTATGCAATTGAGGATTTAAATTTTATCAAAACGATGATCGTAATAGAAGAACTAAGATGTATGTTTCAGTTACGAACAATACTAATTTCGACCATTCTAAATCATGAATCGTAATGCCTATTGGGAAATCATATTGTCACCACGGGCTAATTCTACGGTAAAGTAGCAAATTAAGCTGAATTAAGAGGAACAAATTGGTGGTGACCCGTGAAAAATACCATTAATCTGAGTCCTCTGATCGTTATTAGTTACGGTCTTGATTTTAAACGGTGTTGGACCGTAAAAAAAAATAGTCTGCCAGTTACTTAAACAGTTATGTACTGTGAAACATGCTACAGCCTGACCGTATGTTTAAAGGCACGGGCGGCGTTCGTTGCAGAAATATTTATATTTGTTCAAATCGCCATCAACAGAAGGAACACCAAAATATATACAGTTCCGCTCAAGCATAATCAGCGCGTAAATAGTTGTCAAGACGTACGATGGTATACGTAAACAAGAGACTGCTCGTGTTACAGAAATTGTGCTTCTGTTTACATAACACAGCGCAATTATATGGTTAATTACACAAAAGGATATAAACGCTCTTTATTATTTCCATATCAGGAAAACAGTAACAAAAAACGCTCTTTATGTTTACCATATCCGGATCTAAACAAAAGCCAGGAAACGTAACGTTTTTTGCTTTTGTTTACATAACAAAGGGGGGGAATTTACAATAACATACTGTTTATGCCATATTTCTGATTGGCATAAGAACAAAGTCTGTCTATATCTCACTATTCCTTCTGTTTATGGCCGTTTTTGACGGAGGTGATTATTTTAACAGCATACCCACCGCCAACGCCGCCCGTATCTTTAACGGTCCAATGTTGGCAGCGATGTTGCGCAGTATGACACCGTTAAAGGAACGGGCATATTTCTAACAGTGACGGTTGAATGGGTATTTGTTGCAAAATTCTTTACACCGAGCTTTTGGAAGATGCGATTTCGTGATGAAGCTAAAACGGTGAGGTTTTTAAATATTAAGTAGCGTATCCGATCGCATGAATTCCGAATTTACAGTCCTTGGTAAGATAGCTGACACCCGACAAAGCATAAAGTCACGTTGTGCACATGTAGCCTAACACCAATTACACACCTGTGTACCAAAGATTATGTCAGCAATGAAATTTCCAGTTCCGCTAACATTGTCGATTGCATGGCGAAGGTTCGTGATTCAGTTGTTTCTAGACAAAATGCAGTAATATCATCGCCATTGTTAAGCTTGTGCTATTCCATAGGAATATTGTCCAGTTTGTCGAAATGACTACAGAGTGAGAGTAAATTCGTGGTGTATATGATTTATTGTAGTTCTAATGTGCTCGAAATCGCTGGTAATGCTCCGTCTAATTACGGTACCAATGCCAATACATGTGACTGTTGTCTTTTTGCATTGCATATAATTTGTTCCATGTAGTACTCTTTAAAAAAAATTAATTTCGTCTTCAGCATTGCTCCATGCATATATGGAATAAATTTTGGATTATATCATAAATAAATGTTCAGTACCCATTTACAGTAACTTGTTTCGGTCAGAATTAATCATGATTTAAATATGATTATTATTGATAGGGCGATTTTAAGTCGTAGCCAGGTTCAGCCACACGTGTAATTTGTAATTTCTGTTGCCATTGCCAACGAGTCACCTGACTCACGCGACCATTTTGGCCTACACGTACACGGTAATTCCGTTCAGACGCTTCGCGTCCAACTTGTAACATGCGGAATTTGAAGCAAATTTCTAATAACCAAACCAAGCCTTGAAATAGTGTGTCTGTCATTTGCATAATGAGGTCCCCAGAGGGTGAATTTAGTGATGCTACCCCGCACAGCGGGCTAGCATCCCCAAATTCACACTCTGAGAACCTCATTCTGCTGAGGTGTAAGCAGAATGAGGTCCCCAGAGTGTGAATTTGGTGATGCTAGCCCGCTATGCGGGGTAGCATCACTAAATTCACCTCTGTGGGGACCTCATTCTGCAAATGACAGACACACTATTTCAAGGCTTGAACCAAACGAGCAACCATTGTTTGTGCTGACAGTGGGATATTGGGATTTGCCTGCTCAAAATATCTTGTTTTTGGTTGAAGCTAATTGAGTGTGTCGGTGGTAGCAGTGTTAACATATTTTTGCCACACCCGAGAGCCGGTTGTCGATTGCTCATATTGTCCGATATCTATAAATGTGTCGGTTTTGCGCCGTAAAATAATGGGACTTTACTCGTCACTTGCATTCCCATAACAATACCACAATAACACACCTTAAAATGTTGCACTTGCGTGTGGCTAAACATGGGTACTACTGAAATATGGTAAACGGTAATCGGCCATTAACTGCATGATGCGAGATATGACTTCATTTCCAGACAGGCTGGCTATGGGGACAGCGTGGAGAGAAAGGACCTACAGGGGAAATGGGACCTCGTGGACCTTCAGGGCCGATGGTAAGTGAAACTGTCAAATATTCTGAGCTAAAATAACTTAAAGGCACGTGAGGCCTTAGTTGTCGAAAATATCCATATTTGTTTCAATCACTGTAAAGAGAAAAACATTAAAACGCATACAGTTTCGTTCATATATACCATGACCATCGCGTAAACAGCATGTTATCATAAAGATTTACTATATTTTACCTAAGCAAGAGCCTGATTGTGTTACAGAAGACAGCACAATGCTGCTGGCTAATCACACACAAATGGCATAAACGCTCTTTATTCGTTCCATATCAGGAATTCACCAACAAAGAACGCTCTTTATGTTTACCATCATAATATAAACAAACACCAGAAAAGTAACTTTTTATGCTTTTGTTTACATAACAATGGTCAAATATATGACAATAACATACTGTTTATGCGATATTTCTTATTTGTATACGGACAAAGTCTGTCTACATTTCGTTGTTCTTTCTGTTTGTGGCGGTTTTGACGGGTGGAAATATTTTCACAGGATACCCACCGCCAAGGCCAACCGTACCTTTAAATGGACATAAGGCACTCGTGGTGGGTAAATTTTAAAAATCGAAAGGTTTGAAAATTAATCGGCACTAACAGGAAGATGGAAAATAGATAGAGGCTGTGTTCTTATTTAATAATAACTCTCCAATGACGAGATTTCGCATGTTGAAACAATTGTTATGTTAACATTACTGTGACAATGTCAGTCATGCCATAGGATGTTTAAAGATTGAATTAATCAAGCAGCATTCAACAAATATCAAATACCTATTATTACCAACCTACATAATACCTATTATTACCAACCTGCATAATACCTATTATTACCAACCTGCATAATACCTATTATTACCAACCTGCATAATACCTATTATTACCAACCTGCATAATACCTATTATTACCAACCTGCATAATACCTATTATTACCAACCTGCATAATACCTATTATTACCAACCTACATAATACCTATTATTACCAACCTACATAATACCTATTATTACCAACCTGCATAATACCTATTATTACCAACCTGCATAATACCTATTATTACCAACCTACATAATACCTATTATTACCAACATGCATAATACCTATTATTACCAACCTGCATAATACCTATTATTACCAACCTGCATAATACCTATTATTACCAACCTACATAATACCTATTATTACCAACATGCATAATACCTATTATTACCAACATGCATAATACCTATTATTACTAACCTGCATAATACCTATTATTACCAACCTGCATAATACCTATTATTACCAACCTACATAATACCTATTATTACCAACATGCATAATACCTATTATTACCAACCTGCATAATACCTATTATTACCAACCTGCATAATACCTATTATTACCAACCTGCATAATACCTATTATTACCAACCTGCATAATACCTATTATTACCAACCTGCATAATACCTATTATTACCAACCTGCATAGTACCTATTATTACCAACCTGCATAATACCTATTATTACCAACCTGCATAATACCTGTTATTACCAACCTGCATACTACCTATTATTACCAACCTGCATAATACCTATTATTACCAACCTGCATAATACCTATTATTACCAACCTGCATAATACCTATTATTACCAACCTGCATAATACCTATTATTACCAACCTTCATAATTGTCACATTTTAGTGAGCGTTTTAATGATGTGTAACCTCAAGTTGACCAACGTACAATTATTGCGTAATTTTATTGTCCACCAATTTGGAATTTGTATCAATCTCTATTAATCTGTTTATGTCCGACCAGGGGATTTGGCATCGGTAGATGGTCAAATCCCCATCACGACACAAACAGTTTAATATATTTTATGAGATAATTAACCTCAACCCAATTATGGGGAATTGTGATATTTACAGAAATATTACATTTTTAACAGAAATACCGGGATATTATGTATACGGGATATTATGCAGAACTAGATTTACTCGGAAATACACAATTTACTGCAGGAATGTAAGGAATTCAATTATATAAAAGGATTTACCCTAAATGTTACGACTGGTTCCAACTGAATCATATATAGCTGTCGGCACTTTATGGCCTAAAGTTTTACGGGATTATTTACTGTGAAATTTCGGAATTTACTGTTTAATTATATAAACGGAAATACTGTACAGGTTGGCTGGCTCCAACGGGATCATATTTTGCTACACGCACTTTCTGTTGTGACGTATTACGGGATTTTGTTTTCACAGTGTAGCTCATTCAGAAATTTGTATCGCTGACATTATACCTTAACTTTCTTGTTGATCTACGATGAAAAATAGCGAGATAATTATTATGTCCTTTCGATACTTAAACGTCTTATCTTATTATGTTATATATTGTTTATATTGTGATAATGTTTTTAATAATTCATTGATTATTGGTATTCGGGATACCCTTAATTGGCTCGGCATGAGTATTGTTTGGACCAACCACCAAGTACTAAGCACGGACAGCTTTAACCGCACAATTTCTGGCAAACTACGCGACATATACATACAAGAATGGTGGGCCACTATATCGAAGTCAAGCAAGTACGCATTTTACCGGATTATAAAGGCTAACTTTGAAACAGAATTATCTATCCCGAGATGATAACAGAGCAGTTAAACCACAAACTCCCTATAGAACATGGTACTTGGATAAATACGGATTACTCAGACCGAAATTGCACACTATGTAATCTCGAAATCGGCGACGAATATCACATGGTACTGAAATGTAGGGAACTTAATGAACTTAGAACAAAATACCTGAAACCCTACTCTACCAGAAACCTAACACTTACAAACTAGCCGCTCTTTTCAACTCTCGAAATCAAAAGACAGTTAAAAATCTATCAATGTTTATTAATAATGTCCTAGAAATATTCAGGTCCGCCTGAGGCGTATTACTAGCCCGGCTGGCACACTGAAACGATCGAATACCGTCCAACCTTTCTGACGTCTATTATTATGCCACATATAATATATACATGTACACCTGTACTGAAATATATTGTATATTATATCCATAAATCTCTGTAATGTCTCAACTTGACGATCAGAATAAACAATTTAATTGACCAACAAATTAAACGAAATTGCTGTGGCAAAAAGTAGTGACAATGTTTTGTGTGATTACTCACAGCATATCAGGTCGGCTATATGGATCAAGTTAAATATTATTATATATGGTCAGGGTAAGTTTTGCCTCGCTTCAGACATCCTTTACACTTTATTAACAACTGAATAGTTAAAATAAATAAGATGTTTGTCTCTCATGAAAAATGAACTAAGTCAACTTACATCGTTTTGACTGTTAGGCGATTTATTGATTTGGAAGTATAATATTAATCATTATTTGACACTTATTGAATTCGACTTATACGAATTGATATGATATTTATTTTTGCATTGGTAAATCAGTGGGTTTGAAATATTCGTTATACAATTGACACACACATGTATTTATTTTGAAACGTCGTCTATCAATTTGGGATTTACATTTTGGTTGATATTTGACTCCTATTGATTTCCGTATGACTTATTTTGGTTACCAAAATGGCCGCCCATACTACTTAGCATAATACTTAAATTATTTGTATAACATGAATAACGTTCATGTTCTTGAGTATATACAGATATTCAAGTTTATTTTAGTGTAAACTTTAGTGCATGTACGTTTTTTGCAGGGTCCCAGTGGCGTTCCGGGTCAGACTGGACCTGTTGGCAGTACAGGGGACTCTGGCGTTCGTGGACCGAAGGGTAGTCCCGGTAGCAGTGGACCACTGGGACAGACCGGACCTCGAGGTGAGACTGGCGTCATGGGTCCAAAAGGAGAAACAGGGGTTAATGGTAGCCGTGGACCAGCATGGAGACGTCCATGTGCGCTAAATCTGTTCTTATGCGTACATTATACATGTACACTCGGATATAACAGCAGATTTTGTACACGTACATTCCCGTGTGACTCTTAATTGTTGCTACTATACAGGTTTAGATCGAGAACTTATAACTTCAAACGTCAGTCAGCGTTAGCTACCTATTACAGTCGTCTCATTAACTATGTTGCCGGTCAATTTCGTTATACGAATAATTCTTATCAATCTGTATCGATATGCGGGAACTGGCAACCACATACATCATCTGACAGTTTGGCAACCACATGCATCATCTGACAGTTTGACAACCACATGCATCATTTGACAGTTTGGCAACCACATGCATCATTTGACAGTTTGGCAACCACATGCATCATTTGACAGTTTGGCAACCACATGCATCATTTGACAGTTTGGAAACCACATGCATCAGCTGACAGTTTGGCAACCACATGCATCATCTGACAGACAGTCTGGCAACCACATGCATCATTTGACAGTTTGGCAACCACATGCATCATTTGACAGTTTGGCAACCACATGCATCATCTGACAGTTTGGCAACCACATGCATCATTTGACAGTTTGGCAACCACATGCATCATTTGACAGTTTGGCAACCACATGCATCATCTGACAGTTTAGCAATCACATACACCATATGACAGTTAGTAGCTGACATCGTCAAAAGTTTGATGCTAAAAGTGCTATATCTAAACCGCGCTGCGGAGCTATCCACAAATATTCACTAGTGGGAGGAACTTCTGGTTTCTAGGAGATACGAATATTATAATTAGTTTAACAGCGCTTGTCATTATGATATGATACAATACATTTCTTGTCTAACAACCGTCTGTGAGCAACGTTAATTCTGATTGGTTAAGATAAACGCGATCATCCAATCGCTACATAGGTGGCTTGGAAAGACGATACCAAGAGTTCAATAAGGCATGTCAAAAGGTCATCTATTTAAAAAAAAATAATTCAGTTGAACGATATTGCAGTCAGCTCTTCCAGCGTCGAGTGTGTGTCTGTGCTATTCATATAGCCAACTGGCCTTTAATTTTGAGAATTATGAAAAGACTTAGTGTCACACAAAATGAATGGTTATAATAGCGGACATTTCCTCGCGAAATCAATGCAAATTATCGGTTGTTTCAAATAGACAAACTCTTCGGGATATACCACTGTCAAGCAGTTGAAACTGCGTTAAGAGCGCACAAATCGATCGCATTGTGGGTATTGCTCCATCGGCCAGGAATGATATGAATAATTTGATAGATATTATTATCGCTTCCATTTTTCGATTTAATTTGTTTATTCTCAAAGTTCCCTTTACCATCTTTGTAAATCCGTTATCGCACTACGTTATTAAGTGCATCAAGCCATGTGATCTTGCGCAATTGATGTATGTCTGTAGGACTTCCACATGGCGAAGGTTATACATACTTGTAACTGAACCTGGCTATTAATGAATACGGTTTTGGACTTGTCGCTCTAATTCGCACATTATAGTACTGTATATAGTACTAAATTTACTGGTCAGTGCATTATCTAATGCATAGTTTATATACGTGTACACTGCTGCAAATGCAGCAAATACAGTGTATATACATAGGATATTGCTCAGTTGCAACAGTACCAGTAAATATTTCGGGTGCGTATCCTTTGATTAAATGTATTTAAAAGAAATTCATAGGCTATGTTAATTCCTCGGCCATTTGTGTGGGATTGTTCGTCAAGCGTCTACGTTGGTCGCCAAATTGGTTGGGTGGTATGTTTCGATACTAAAATTTTGTGCACAGCAGGGGGTAGTAGTGGAAAAGCCAAATTCTTTCAGGGAAAACGTATGGTTAGGCACCATTTCTTTCTTCTTCTTTTTTGGCAACTTGTGTCCGACGTGGAGCTCTAAACGCCAAAATATCTTCAGTTTGGCTCAGTACCGTAATGAATCGTGGGCATGGCTTGACCCTAACATTGCATCCTATGGGAAGTAATTCGCTGATTACAAGCTCACTGCAATTGCCATGTGCTCAATGTTTCAGATTCATGTGCTGTCGACAACGGGGGTTGCTCTGATGTATGCGTAAATGGATATCTTGGACCCGTTTGCTCATGTTACCCAGGTTACTCACTCAAGCTGGATGGGAGTAACTGCACAGGTAAAACGCCAGAAATAATTAAAGTTGGATACCACGTGTTCAGAATAGAGATGTCCATATACATGTCGACATAAAGTTAACCTTTAGCATTCAGAGAGCCCCAGAGCGCCTTACCGCATAACGTCCAGTAAGCCCTAGAGAGCCATGTCGCATAGCATCCACAGAGCCTAGAGTTTTGTGGTTTCCCCCCTCATAGTTTACAACAAAAATATTGCATTATAACACAACAAATTGCTTTTATTTTTAATGTAAATTTTAATGTAAAAAAAAAGAAAGTACCCTTTGTTTATTACATTCATTGTTATAAGATACAAATATAAAACCTAATAAATATTCACCATACTATCATACCAGGGGAGGGTGATTCACACCTCTGAAAAACAATTACTCCCATCCATGCAGATAAACATAATTTCATAAAACAAAAGCCACCATAAAATTTAGTAATAATACAATTTCGTTCCAATAACATTGACGTCACCAAAAAGTTCTGTTGGCTGGGGTGGCGACGTTCTCTCCTATCAATATTGGGTGGAATGGTGGAATGACGATAGTCATATTACTGTTGGGTAAAGGGTTAATGTACCGTTTAAAATTGTAAGCATTTTACCTGGTTTTGTTCTGTATATATGAAAAACTAGTGATTGTTAATTTGTACAATATCTAACAATGAGTTATTCAAAAATATACATTCTTATATTGTACAAGAGCGGAATGGCCAAATGGGCCGTTTTCATGCCGCCCTATATGAAAACGAAATTCAAATAAAAAGCTACAATAATTAGTGAAACTCAGGTTATTGCATTTGACAGAGATACAAGCTACCTAAGTGAAACATATGCATGTACATCATAGCTGTGTTTTCTGTGTTTTTGGTTTACAGATTCAAACGAGTGCTTAAAAGATAACGGACGATGCCAGTTCTTCTGCGTCAACACCATTGGTAGCTACTTCTGTCAATGTCCACACGGATGGAACCTCTCTGCGGACTCTCACAGATGTGAGGGTGAGTAGCCTGCATTGTCCATTATTTAATTTTACCAAATACAATTATTTTTTGCCATATTTTTCAAGACGTTGTTAAATGATATCGGATTGAAATATTAATTTGTGTGAATTGACAGTGCTTATGGTACTTCGTTGCACTCCCGTTGGCAATAAAGTACTAAGATAACCGAGATGTCGTCTGGTCGATAAACTAAAATTTTAGGGTCAACTAAGAACACATTTGGTCTTAGATGGTTTCTATACCATTTTGAAGAGGAATATATCCTGTGGAACATAACCACGATTTAAAAAAAATTCAAGATGGCGTCCAAGATGGCTGCTATTTTCCGTCAAGTCAGTTTGATGAAATTATAGTAGGAAAGTATTATCATATGTATACACATGCATACACTTTTGTGAAGCTAAGACGACATGGACAAGCTAAGACAAGATGGCCGCCAAAATGACGACTGGAAGTGGAAAATGTCACGTTTGTTTTACTGATATCTTTAAGATAAGTTTCTGCTATTCGGAACTGGTTGAGAATTGTTATATTATTTTGTATTTATTTAGCATGTTAACCGACCATCGGAGCAATGACATATGCCATCCATGTGGTCCCCACCCCTTCCGATCACTCAAAAATTTTATTTCACAGAATGCCGTACAACATTTCACAAAAAAATCACCATTGGCATTCTAGTCATATTTCTTAAAGAAATGGGAAGAACTGTGCAATGTAAGTGATGCATTCTATTTCGTATGGATATTCCAATTAAATGGTACCAAACGTGTCACTTTTGGCTCACAATGACTGCCAAAATGGCTCCAATGGTCAGTTAACATGCTAAATACAAAATAAAGTCACAATTATCAACCAACCAAACAGCCGATACTTAACTTAAATAGATCAGTAAAAAAACGTGACATTTTCAACTTCCGGTCGACATTTTGGCGGCCACCTTGGGCAGGGAGTTCCAATTTTAGCATAAAAAGGTGACGATATGATTTTAGCTTCACAAAAAATGTACATCTGTGTATACATATGTATACATATGACAAGATTTACTCACCATCTTGGACGCCATCTTGAAGTACAAAAAATAAAAATTCAAAGCGGATTTTAGCGCAGTTTGGATATGTTATAAAGGATACCTTCCGCTTCAAAAAGGTATAAAAACCAACTTAGTCCAAACTTAGTTTATCGACCAGACTAATAGGTGACATAGGTGGGGATTGTGTGCGCCTAAAAATCATTGACCTGATACAACTGGCTATTTTTACCATTTTTTCATGACGGGAGCTGCACTGGTGCAGCATTAAAAATCCTGTGTCAGTGCAATCTTTTTTTGTTTGCCAGTCTGCCATAAGGAGCCTCGCATATATAAGATTGCACTGGCCAACAAGATCAAGGTAAATATTGTTAGGCCAATGCATTCCCTTGTATGTGCGAGGTTCCATATGGGAGACTGGCATATATGAGAATACATTGCACGGGGTGTTCTAAAAACATAAAGCATGCATCTCCAGTTCTTGAAGTGTTAAAGTAAACATGTGACAAAAAAACTCCAATTAATGGACTAAAAGATTCGAATTCATTATATTTTTATACAGAAACGTACAAATAGTACTTCTCTAGTACTTTGGTTGGCGTATCCTTAATTGTCTGGTTAACGCCTGTTCCAGATATCGATGAGTGTGACCTCAGGATGGATAACTGTAGCTCAGCATCAGTCTGTGTAAACACGATCAATGGGTACAGATGCCTGGAGGGGTACAGTGGCGCCGGCACAGGTAAAGTTTCAACCCCATGCTTGCGCTCATGTCGTCATGAACTCTATATCTCATGATAAATAATTATGTGTGTAGAAATTATAAACCAATCGATATAGTGCACCATTCATGGAGGAACAATAAATCTAGAAAATACAAATAGTAGCTACTTCAGAATGAAAGTAAACACAGCTCGAAACAATATGGCCTGTCAAATGATTTACGTCAATCTGGGTTCACGATTATATAGTGATTTGTATTCAATCTGAGCAACGTGTGCCACGCGATGTTAGGATTGTATTTCAAAATGAATATCCTGACTTAATCGAGGGGGTGGGGTTTGTGATATTGACTAAATAAGGGTGATATTCAGAAATTAGTAAAACACAAAAGCGTATTTTTGTAGAGAGTTTTTTTTAATCGGAGAAGTTATTTTTAAGAGCGTTCCCAAACCTCAACACAAACCCACCACATGCAATAGGTGATTTCGATTTATGTACGGCCAAAGTTGATCACTTCTTGTGTTGTAAAATGTTTCAGATACATCTCCCATATTTAGTCGGAAGTACGTTTTATATTGGGTTATCCCCCTTTCGATTAACTCATTTCGAAATAAATCCTAATATCACGATTACTCAGATTGACCCACATAACGATATAACATGACATGCCGTTGCGCATTTAGAAAGATGATTTTTTAAGTATGCACAAAAATATCCACCATTCAAGTATATTTGGATCAATAGAATAGAATAGTTTATTCTTCCACCATTAGAAATGGACAAAGAATGGATCAAGCAATACATGATACGATACATGCATACAAGACAATATACCACAATGTGTGTGCATCCGAGTAGGGACAAGACAACCCACCCGTTGTTCGCCCCCAGCGCACAACCACCGCCACTGAGTTCGGCTCTTAGAGTCGAACTCAGTAACCCTGGTTATACGATGGTAGCGCCCAACGACATGAGCCATAGTTCAGAAGCAGCTATGTTCAGATGCTAAATTATGGAAAATATAGTGTATAACATATGGTGCATCTCAACCGTTTACTAGGGAGAACTACCGGTTTTTTTTCATTAAAAAAATTAATAAATTTACTCAGTTTCTTCAACACTGATGTCTTTTTCGAGGAGAGCAAGATACGGAAATTTGCGCTATTAGGATATTTGTGGTATGCCTTCGGGATATACTGCTCTCTTTCGTGGGTCATTTCTGTGCAATGAAATATATAGTGCATTTCATTTCCCAACAAGTTCTTATTACTAAGTTTACAGCGTCCCATTCCAACGGCCTGTTTCGATCGGCAACTGGTGATTACTAGTTCTAAACCTGGCTATGGTGAAAATAAAGTTATCTGTCAAATTGAGGTAGTGTTCAGGTTTAAACTCACTTTTAATAAGCTTATACGTATTTCCACGACTCGAGTTATCTATTGATCCATGCCATTCTTGGATAAACTGGTCAATTACTCTGTTTTATGGATTAAATTTCTTTGAGATGGCCATTTTTTCCTTGATTCTGAACCACCAATGGGACATGCCTGTGTCATTCAGGATACATGATACTGCCTCGATCCAAGCAAAGTGTGAGGGTGATTCATCTCGGAGTCGATACGCCAATTTGTATAATAAGCATGCAAGTTTGCTGCCAACATTCCCCACCAACTGACCCCAATATTGTATAATCCGAATCTTAATATTTATTGTTACAGGGTATCTGCCAAGCTCTCCATATACAATATAGTTCGGTGTTGGCGGTTTTAATTTGAGAAGCATTTTACAAAATTTTAGGTGGACACGTTCGATGATAGAATTGTCTCCAATACCCCACACCTCACATCCTTACAAGAGTACTGGCAAGACAACAGTGTCAAACAATCGTAAATGGTTAACCTCTTCGCTGCTATGACGTCCGTAACTATTACGGACGTAAAAGTGCACGCCATGTGCTATATGATCCGTAGGTACTACGGACCTACTTCAGCACACTAGCAATATGCCATTTATGCATAACTGGAACTCAGAGATGGGTGCATCGGAATAACTGTATCTCGAAGTTTCAAACAGTGTATGATGTTCCACGATTGTAAACAATAATAGCCTTCAACTGAATCAGTTTTATGGTTCTGTTGACATTGCCGTTATGTTTTCCCATTGGTATAATGGCAATAACGTCAACAGCCCAGCACACGTCATAACGTCACTTAGCAGCGATCAGGTCATTACTGTTACTATAGTACGCGTATTTTGACAGTAGTTACTATCATTCAAATATCTCCCTTTGTTTTTGTTTTTTTTATTGTGACCTATTTGGTGCATCATACACTTTCTGTTAAATGTTAACGGCATTTCCAGTATAATATCTTTGCTAAACCTGAAATGTCATTACTGTTGCTGTCCATGATATTACCAACAAAAAGGAACATCGGTGAATACACTAGTAACGGGAGAGACATGAACCATTAATGTGTAGTCGTCAACGTGATAATAAAGTTGCCACCTCCATGATCTAGTTATAAGTTCGTTACACCAAGTGTTCGTCATATTTGCCAGTCATTTCGTTCTTACTCAAATTGGATGCAGGCAGTAACAGGAAGGACATTCGTATGACAAAAGTGATAGTACACCATACGTCTGTTGTTTGCCAAGTTCAACGGGAATTCAAAACATGCGTTTGGTGTGCGGGATACGTTGGTTCTACCATGCAGACATCGGTTGAATTGAAGGTTCGTTAGTAAAATGTCACGTAAACCATTGCGATGTTTGGAGAGTGGTATTGTATTGTATTGTGCAGCCATAGACTCATGAACGTTGACAATATTATAGCTTACGGAATAAACGCTCTTTATTGTCATCATATCTGGAAACAACTAGCATGGAACGCTTTTTAATGTTCCACACCAAAGACAACAATTGATCCTTATTTTTGAGACGACAGAATGATGCTATGGCTTCAGTGGGTTTTTGTACTTATATACAGTGTAAAGTTAGCGTGTATTGTTATTTATGTATCAGTCGATCTAATTATCACTGAAGACTAATATATACCGACTAATGTAAATAGAGTTGGTAATTGTTTACTGTTATCTTTTGCGTGATAAATGCAATAAATACACATCGACCATATATCATTATGCATCGCAAAACGCATCGAGGCGATTGGTTATGGCATAAGAAAGGAAAAAGAGTTCATTTTGTGTCCAGCGTGTAAAAATATAGAGTATTCGTTGTTTTATTCGCAATATATACTAATATTAAAGAGCGTTTTCTTTGTACATGTACTAAATCACAATACTATCTAGTTGAACATGTTCAGCAAAAATGTCACATGGTGTCATTCGATTCATTATAACGCGCTCACGTCGTTTTAATTTGTTTTTCCAGCGCTCGGAAAAGAGCAGGCGGATACCCCAGATTCCGCCACGTGGGTGTCCAGGAACATGATGATCGGGATAACTGTGTGGCTGGGTGTGTTGACGCTACTGATAGCCTTCGCCATATTGCTAGCACTTCTCGCTCCAAGCAGAGTGGCCTGCTGCAGAGAAAACCAGCCCCAAACCGAGGTACAAGACAAGGATTTCTTCTACCCCTCATTCTTTCCACGTGTTAGTTTAGGTGTACCAGGAATGGAGAACGTTAATGTACACGACATGATTGATGTTGACACTGATATATACAGAATAAAGCAATAGTTGCTGAACAGTGTCGATGTTTCAAAAGACCCAAGGCCTTTGGAGTGGGTAAATTAATGTGCAAACATTATAAAAGTCTGTACAAATATCGATACATGTATATGCACCAAGAGGAACACGAAGTAATAGATGAACTCCGTTCTTATATGGATTATTGAATGTTCTCCAATACCGAAAGTTCGCGTGTTGAAACCATTATAATTACAACTACTTTCGCTTTCACTTAAATGCGTGCACATTTAAGTGAAAGATACGCTTGGTAGCGACAATGTCTATCAGGTAGCTTGATAGCGACAATTATATCTATCAGCCGAGGGAAGTGTCGTTTCACTTTAAAAGGTTCGCAAACAAAGTCGAATATCCATGGGCCGAATTTACCCGGAATTTTATTTAGTCCACCAATTAAATCGCAAGAAATAACTTCCGTTTCTAGTGGTAACCCTAGACGCAACTCTCAGCGAAAAATTATCTCCGATTAAACAGCAAAAATAGTACATTAATTTAGTTGGGGATAAAGGAATGTATTACATAACTATACCACCAGTAGTATTAGTATTTATACAGCTTCGTGCCAATACTAATATGACATGGCAGTGGACATGAGAGCATAGAATGCACCTTTGTAGCGATTGTTTACTTTTCGAGTTTGTCACCGGAGACCGCAAATTCGGTGGGGAATTTGGGAACACCGCTTCGGAATTGTTATCGGTCAAAAGAGCAACTGAGTCCAGGCACAAATATCACTTGGGTAGTCTTATTATTTTAGTGTTTTTAATATAGTTTCTTTAAAAAAAAAACTTGTTTAATCACCAACTAATATGCGGATTGTCGTAATTATAAGCTATCAACGTCGTTTTCGATGCATCTGTCGGCGTATATATAGAAGTGTCGGATGCCGAACTACATAGTATGTAATTCGGCATCCGACACTTCTATACGTCGACAGATGCATCGAAAACGATGTTGATTGCATATATGTAAACAATGCGGTTACAGTCATTTGTCACCAAACATCGCTGATCGCACGTAGTTTCAGAATAGTTTTCACTGTATGCGTTGACGTTTCAATGTTTAATGTCAAGTTTGTATGGAACGTTGGAATCTTATTGAACTAATTGGACATGGATCTGTAATGCCATGTAATAGTACTGTTTACATAACATTGGTTTCGATATACGAAGTGTCATTATAGTAATTTTCAATGAAAATTAGAAACGAATTCGGTATATATTTAGATGCATGTGTCGATACATGTAAATAGTTAACCCACATTAAAGCCTCGGTCACTTTAACCTCTTCGCTGACATCAATGATGTTAGTTGATTTTCAGATGGTGGTAAATGGGTGCGTGTAGGATGTAGCGAAATAATAAACATATGATTTGTCTTGGGACGTATATTTAGTTTTTCTAAACCCGTCGAAGTTAAATTCATACTGTAATGCCCTAAATAATCGACTCCTTAACCACAACATAATTATGGGTAATTCTTCTGTGGTTAAGGAGTCGATTATTTAGAGCATTACTGTACATCGTGCTCAAAAGTATCATCAAATACTGCAATGTAAACAATTCGGTTCCTCTTTTGATGTCCAGTTCGGGGAGGAGTCTGCACATGTTTCCGAACACTAGGCTGGGGTGGGTGGGTGTTTCGGGAGCTTACACATTTTTTCCTGGCGCTGTAAAACTTTTTCCTAGAGTCATTTTTCTTCAAAATAATGGGACAAAAGGTTTTAAGAATGCTTCTATTATGTAAACGGTATGCACTTAACTCTTGGTAGGGGGTTTGAGTTCACCATCAGTAAATAATGAGGGATGACACCAAGGGGTAATAAAAATGTCAGCTTGCTATATGTTTTCATCAAAGATCTATCAATGCACATTGACATGGAAAGGCTCAGATTTATATAGTTCTATTAAAAATCATTTATTCAACCTGATATAAATGAAAACATAACACAATAATAGATGCTTCAAATAAATGTAATTCTTCACTGAACTCTTCAAATACAAAGACTATTCAAAAAACCATAATAAAATAAAACAAAGGTGCTAAAACAAACTGAACGATTTCAACGATATTCGGTATATATGACTAGGATCACCTCTAGATGGGAGCTGTCAAATTTGAATGATTTTTTATGAAAAATATGGCCGCTGGCAGCCATCTTGGATTTTACTCTTTGCACCACTAAACCCTTTAACACACCTGCAGAGCTTATCCCTCATCCGATCATCACCAACATGCATATGTATCTTCGGTGTGGTGCCTACCATCTTTTCCCAAATTTTGTTTTAAAAAATGGCTGCCAGCGGCCATTTTGGATTTTACTCTTTGTATGACCAAATCCTTTAGCACACCATACAGGTCACATTTCTCATCCAATCATCACCAAACTTCATACGGATCTTCGAAGTCACCTCCACCCCCCCCCAAATTTGTTTAAAACAAACATGGCTACCAGCAGCCATCTTGGATTTCAAATGTCAATCCACCCAACAGCCCACTTTTATTGGAGAATTGTTTTGAAACTTTACAGTCTTGTTGGTAAATAAAAGTAGGATTGCTTCTATAATCACGATATGGAACATTGATTGGATAAGATCAGGAAAACTGAGTAAAACAGTGATTTGAAGCAGTTTGGACGGGGTGGGTCCCTATCCCAGAATCGGAACAAATACAAATAGAGGGTGGTGGGTACCCAGAGGGCGAAAAAGATATTAAAAAAAAGCGCCTAGTGTTAGGATTTTTTTTTCCTGACCCCCCCCCCCCCTGTCCAGTTCGGCGTTTTATCGTCCGGTTCGAATGCACAAACTACGCTGTTTTCGAATGTATTAACAAGTAACTGAATCCGATTTTTTGGCGCATCAGTTAGAATGTTTTTGTCACAAGAACACACCAACAATGATCGGATTACCAGACAATTTAGCAATGATGCCAAGCTTAACACAATTAGGATATGTTTATGAAAAACATGTAAAATGAAAAACTCATACTGTACACAACATTGTATAATGACATTTTCATTATCCATCTGTATGTTTATCCAAATTTTGGGAATAAAACTTTAGTGGTTACTTTTGGTATTTGTCGCACTTAATTCTCTATAAAAGCCTGTATTTGATCATCAGAAAAAACGTACGGAAATAAAAAAAAAACTCAATGGGGAAATGAAACGTCTGCTAAATCCATCAGTGTTGCGGGTGCATCACAATTTCACCGATTCATTTCGCAATAGTGAATTCGTGACGCCACAGAGTCCCAATAAAAAAGTCATATTGCACACTTTGGAGTCCAATATGACATTCGGGAGTCCAATATGATCTTTTCTCGGATTATCACGTGGCGGCTTTTGCCCTTTAGTATTTGTCGGCACTTGATTCTCGATAAAAGCCTGTATTTGATCGTCAGAAAGCATGATTTGGATCAGTAAACACGGAACTGAAAACAATCTCAATGCGGAAGCGAAACGTCTGCTAAATCCACCGAAGTATATTTCGCGCGCTTCACATTTGCACCGTTTCATTTGCCGATTGAGTTACTTCGTGACGTCACGGAGCCCCGATAGTTTTTTTTAAAGTCACATTGGACTCTAGTCTAATATGACTTTCGGGAGTCCAAAATGACTTTTTCCATGATTATCATGTGACGGCTTCAGAAATAGTGTTAGTTAAGGGATGGATAATAATATTTCATAATGAGTTGTTATATTTGGAGTCCCTCGTGGATTTGAGTTATCGTGTATAGACAGTGTAATTGGTCAGTCCTGAGCCCATGTATTGGAGTCTGGGGATGAGAGGGTCTGCATGACTGTGGCATATGACCATTTACTAAGTGTCAGATGATTTGCAACATCTTTTAGACCGGACTGTACTTTCTACGACTGACTGATGATTAATCGGCTTCTTCTAAAACTAATCATTTAAATCGTTGTGATGTAGTTGACCATACCATATGCATGTTCTGTATAATCGACAAACATGTTGCAGCATATGCTATATGGTACACGCGGACATAGTTTGCATACAATTATAACCAGCCCATATATGGAGGTCAATGACCACTCACTTTTACGGGACATATTTCTGGGAAAAACTTCAGCCTTGTTCTGATTTATTAACAACGAAATGGAGATAACATATTATGTGCTATGACCTGATCCCATCGAACATGACAGTTGCTATCACCCGTTCCCAGATTGAGAAAAGTAATGTCGTTTTTTGGTATAATGAAATTCAGATGAGAGGATATTATATACTTCTAGACGCCACTGGAATGCGTCAGCCATGCTCGAGTATAATGCGCGCTGTTTATTCTGGACTACAGAATCACACAAAATGAGTAAAAACTGGCGGTTCGGTGTTGCACAGATAATGTATTTTGATTAGTATGGGTACCAACCTTGCACTGAAGCTGGAAATATCACAATGGGGGAACCGTTAACCGAGGAAAACAAGTTATTGGATATCTGGGCTATTCCTTTCTCCATTATTTATGTAATTTATCAATTTGGGTGTGAAAACACATATATTTTTCCTCCTCTGCTACAACCCGTTCCTCTGCTACCACACTATCCGGTTATCGGGGTTGTTTACCGAACGAGTGTGGCAATGGGATTAATATAGATAGGGTCGTGATAGCCTGTCGTTCACGAATATAGCAGAACACGGATTCGAATACACCCGATAACTATCACTTCATTATTCTGTCCGGATTTAATCTAACGCGTGACGTACAGAACAGTCATCTTCGTCTCACTTGGTGAAGATTACTTCCGTTCCAGACCCTTTGATTAATTGTAACGAAACCCTTTGATGTATAATACCATTGTGGCTTGTGATTTTTGATGGTACATTTATTGTACGTGAAAAGGGTGCCTTTCGTGTCTTTTTTTTATTAATTAGAAGTCTCTTCAGTCAGAGGAAATGTTGACACAAACCTCTGGTCTCTGCGATTTCCGGAACAGTGCTTTAGTATAGGTGGAGGGTATTCGGTCAATGTTTAATCTTATTTTTCTAATCGGTTATGGCCAAGACACCACATAGCACGCGTCCACTGTGTATATTATATAGGCTGAGTGCTTACAGGTGAATTTGAATATTTTTGTTTTCACAAAAATCGAATTTCCAACTGAATAAGTGGTGTACACCAAGTACTTTAAACGTCTAGTAAATTATATAGATCCTATAGAATTGACTGCAAACATAATATGATTCTCAACTGCGATGTATAGCTGCATAATGTAAGAAACGGTATTTTAAATACTCAGACAACGTGGATCTTCTCACGTATTTTCTGTGTGTCGAATTTTGAAAAAGACCGAGTACTAAAAGCAAAATCAGAAAACTTTACACTTGATACATAGCCAAAATGTGTGGATTGTTTGGTTATCGAAATATCACATTGAAGTGATAACTAAGTGACGCGTTGTAAATTAAAGATGTCAGCCATTCATGCAACCACGGTCGAGTGGTATCACCGCGATTGACATTTTTCTAATTAACGCCCTCGGGTGTATACTGTCCTAGAGATTCTATATAGCTATGGTTCGCTGGGAGTTTTATTTATAAATTATGGGTTTTTCCGGTTGTGACCATTCGCAGTAAGTCCCTATTTGCGGAGATCTATTTGCGGAAGTCCCCGAATTCGCGGAGGTCCCCTAAAATGGGTGAAATATGTTGATTTTAATGAGGGAACGGGTTCGTATATGTCAATTGGTACGTATTTTAAACAAATAACGACACGATCATCATAATAGTGGTTTGTTCTATCAATCATATCATAATCATCATCATCATCATCATCATCATACGGAACAAGTCTTGCGACTTTTCGTCCCAATAACATTATTTGCAATGCTTGTTTACAAATATATGTATCGTCATTCGATATTTATTTGTGAGTCACTTGAACATATTACTTGTCGTCGAACTCGTATCTTCTATACTATATATTTTGAGACTTCGTATATGTGTGTGTGTGTGTACTTCATAGAATCCAAAACGACTGGTCCGATCGAGCTCAAACTTCGTATATAAGGGTAAAATCCCCGGGGGTCGTCCGCGTAGCATTTTGGAGACGCTCAGAGCACTATTTCTCCACTCCCAATCATTTTATTGATCCGTAAACACGGAAGGGGTTAATCCAAGAAGAGTAACTCTACATCTGTATATGTATATTTTTATAGCACAAATATGCCTTAAAGCGCCAAATAATTCACCACCTGCGTGTATTCAAGAATATGAATCACACCAAAATTAAGCGAATTGTATATGGAATGTGTATGTATAAGCTGCCATGTGTATATCATTCCCAGAATCCTACCATATCATGACATTCTATTAGTTAATATAAAACACCGTCAACTGTTCGGGGAATCGCGATATAGGCAAGCGAGCAAAGAGAGTTTAATTTTATCATACTATTAAACGACATATTTAATTATGTTTGTGTGTGAATAACGATGGTGAAGACTTCCAATAACATATTAAATGGTCAAATACGTGCTTTCATACGGATACTCAAAATAATATATATTTTACAAGCTCGACATGCCATGTTTGTGTATATGGTACACTACCGTTCCAACACATCTTGCTGATACTTCCGTTCCAACACATCTTGCTATTTATCATTTTGCTGGTGAGAAAGTTTATGTTCACTTTGGTGCTATTTATATGCACAGAAAAAGGTACCATTACTCGGGAAAGCAACCTACTGAAATGCATATAGATGTACGCGAATCATGTTGCGTTCTCACACAATGCAGTTATCCAAAATCCGCGCTCTTTAAAATAGAATTGGCTGCATGGCTGGCCTACTTCTGATGGCACAGTATGTTACGCACCTGTCCGACTAAGTCACTTTGAACCCAAAATGTATACAAAATTCGCACAAGCTCTTCACATTGAAACGGGTACCCACAAGTGATATATATGTGTGTGTTATTTATAGACTCGGACCGATTGAGCTCAAACTTGGTGTCTACGGGAAGTGTCATGGACGGGTTAAAAACTTGGTATCTACGGGAAGTGTCATGGACGGGTTAAATTGTGACCCCGACCTGACCTTGACCTTGAAAATGATCAATCCAAGGTCAAATCGGGTAAAATTGAAAAAAAAAAATTTAAATTAAAAAATTAAAAAGGCACAATTAACTCATTGAAAAACAAAAAATTTAAATTAAAAAATTAATTAACAAATTGAAAAATTGTCATAAATTAATTTTAAAAATTAATTTAAAAATTTAAAATTGTCATGTTTCTGACGATTGCAAATGCAGCACAAGTGTCTCGGAACCTGTTGCAATTGCTTTTTCGAACAAAGCCATGGGACGAATGCCGCCAGTGGCGGGCTAACCTGCTAGTCTATCTATCTATACTATATATATATGTGTGTGTGTGTGTGTACTTCATAGAATCCAAAACGCGTGTACAGATTGAGATCAAATTTCGTATGTAAGTGTAAAATCACACCGACACCGCCGTAATCGTGTTTTCGAGAAGCTCTGAGCACCCTTTATCCACTCCCAGTCATCGAAATCAGCTCAAACGGCACGGCCGGGGTTAATAACGTCATTATATATATATACTAGCAGGTTAGCCCGCCACTGGCGGCATTCGTCTCATGGCTTTGTTTCAGAAACATGACATTTTTTTAATTTAACCAAATTTCAAGTCGATAGCTCCACCCGTTTCCGAGATCTGGTCTGCGCATGCGCGAAGCTTGTGTCGCACGGGCTCGGCGACCCGATAAAATTCGTACCCGGGGCAAGATACATTCACATACCAAATTTCAAGTCGATAGCTCCACCGGTTTCAGGGGTCTCGTCTGCGCATGCGCGAAGCTGGCGTCGCACGGACTCGGTCTGCGCATGCGCGAAGCTTGTGTCGCACGGGCTCGGCGACCCGATAAAATTTGTATCCGGGGCAAGATACATTCACTTAGAAAATTTCAAGTCGATAGCTCCACCCGTTTGCGAGATAACGCATTCTTTGTTTTTCAATGAGTTAATTCATGGTACCCGTCCTCCCCGTCCTAAACTTCAGAGCGGACAGTCAATTAATCCCGTCGTGAAATCCCTCTGCATAATATTTCGAGCTCTTAGATCAATTTTGCCTTTTTAGTTGCATTTCGTCCGCATCCGTATTTCGGACGCATGGGGTCAGTCGTTTAGCCACGTCCATTGGAATCCGCATCGGACGCATGGGGTATCGTTTAGCCACGTCCATTGCAATAAAGAGCGTTAATTGTTAAAACATCCGTATAAGATATAGATAAAGAGCGTTATTGCCTTAACCCCCCGAAGTGCCTTTGCTGTGATTTGGGAGTGGATAAAGGGTGCTCAGAGCTTCTCGAAACCACGACTACGGCGGTGTCGGTGGGATTTTACACTTACATACGAAATTTGATCTCAATCTGTACACGCGTTTTGGATTCTATGAAGTACACACACACACACACACACACATATATACGAAGTCTCAAAATATATAGTATAGATAGATGAAGTCAGAGTCTCCAAAGTTATACCGGAACAAACACGTGTTTACGTCGTCTTGGGGGTCCACGATGGGAGTCTGACTTCAATGCAATGTTATCGCTCGAAACACGTGTTTACTTCGTGTTGAGGTTCACGATGGGAGTCTGACAATTGTTATCGCTCGAAATAGTACATTAGGACGGGAACGGCTGGACAGATTGAGCTCAAACTTCCTATCTAAAGGTAAAATACCACGTACGATGTCGTCCACGCGTTTTCCAGAAGCTCCGAGCACCCGTACTCCACTCCCAGTCATAACAATCGGCTCAAACGGCACGGCCGGGGTTAATAACGTCATTATATATATATATACGAAGTCAACGTTATTAGCATCTGCATTGAGTGCATTTCCTAGAACGCAACACGTGTTTTACGTCGTCTTGAGGTTCACGATGGGAGTCATTTCAATGCAATGTTATCGCTCGAAACACGTGTTTACTTCGTGTTGAGGTTCACGATGGGAGTCTGACATTTCAATGCAATGTTATCGCTCGAAATATTATGCAGAAAGGCAGATCTCGGAAACGGGTGGAGCTATCGACCTGAAATTTGCTATGTGAATGTATCTTGCACCGGGTACAAATTTTATCGGGTCGCCGAGCCCATGCGACGCCCGTGCAGCGCATGCGCAGACGAGATCTCGGAAACGGGTGGAGCTATCGACTTGAAATTTGATATGTGAATGTATCTTGGGCCGGGTACAAATTTGATCGGGTCACCGAGCCCGTGCGACGCCAGCTTCGCGCATGCGCAGACCAGATCTCGGAAACGGGTGGAGCTACCGGGTACAATTTTTTCTTATTGAAACGCGTGGAGCTAAAAATAAAAAAAAAATATAAACAAATGTCACAATTAACTCATTGAAAAACAAAAAATGTCATGTTTCGGACAAGTTGCCGGTGGCGGGCTACCCTGCTAGTCTATACTATATATTTTGAGACTTCGTATATATGTGTGTGTGTGTGTGTGTGTGTACTTCATAGAATCCAAAACGCGTGTACAGATTGAGATCAAATTTCGTATGTATGTGTAAAATCCCACCGACACCGCCGTAGTCGCGGTTTAGAGAAGCTCAGAGCACCCGTTCTCCAATCTCAAATCACCGCAAAGGCACGGCGGGGGTTAATCAAGTGATTATTTAATGAGCGTTTGTTTTTGACGCATCTCTATAAAGAGCGTCTGTTTCCCATTCAACGTTATTCGCATCTGCAGAGTTATACGGGAACGCAAACGTTATCGCTCGAAATTTATTCCATGCGAGCACGGATGGCGCGCTCTGTTTTTACAGTATATACCTTCGGTATATACCGAAATCATCCCAGATAATCACGAATATAGCATCAGATTTCTCCCCAGATATACCGTTATAAAGCTACTGGAATCTGCCAATCTACGGGAAATTCCAGGGAATGCCGATTGAGCTCAAACTTGCTACCTACGGGAAGTGTCATATATATGAGTGTGTCCTTTATAGACTCTAACCGATTGAGCTCAAACTTGCTAAATAAGAAAATAGCCCCCAAGCCGTAAATATCAACAACAACGATATTACTAAATACACGTTTTCGGCAATGTGAGAGTTTTCGGGGAGCCGTGATGCCAACAACAACGACCCGAAGACAGATTTCCCAACGGGAAGCGTTTGTTTTAAATTCAATGCAATGTTATCGTAGAGAGATTTCGCGAAACAAAGAATGCGTTGTCTGTCGTTCCTAGGAAGGGGGGGATTTCTACGGGTAATTTTTTCCGCCAGAAACAAACAAATTAAATAAAACAATTTACAATTTAATTAAAACAATTTAAAATTAAAAAAAATTAACAATAAAAAAACAATTCAGAAACAAAATATATTAAATTTAAAAAACATTAAATTCATATTCAAAAATGTCATGTTTCTGAAACAAAGCCATGGGACGAATGCCGCCAGTGGCGGGCTAACCTGCTAGTACTATATATTTTGAGACTTCGTATATGTGTGTGTGTGTGTGTACTTCATAGAATCCAAAACGCGTGTACAGATTGAGCTCAAACTTCCTATGTAAGTGTCAAATCCCACCGACACGACCGTAGTCGCAGTTTAGAAAAGCTCAGAGCACCCGTTCTCCAATCTCAAATCACCGCAAAGGCACGGCGTGGGTTAATCAAGTGATTATTTAATGAGCGTTTGTTTTTGACGCATCTCTATAAAGAGCGTCTGTTTGCCATTCAACGCTATTTGCATCTGCAGAGAGATATACGGAACATACATTAAATTTAAAAAACATTTGTTTCTGACCAACCCTGCGAGCACGGATGGCGCGCTTTGTTTTTACAGTATATAGTTATATACCGAAATCATCCCAGATAATCACGAATATAGCATCAGATTTCTCCCCAGATATACCGTTATAAAAAGCTACTGGAATCTGCCAATCTACGGGAAATTCCAGGGAATGCCGATTGAGCTCAAACTTGCTACCCACGGGAAGTGTCATATATATGAGTGTGTCCTTTATAGACTCGAACCGATTGAGCTCAAACTTGCTAAATAAGAAAATAGCCCCCCAAGCCGTAAATATCAACAACAACGATATTGCTACCTACGGGGAGCAACGTTATTAGCATCTGCAGAATTATGCAGAGAGAAAATGCTTTCCTATTTTTAGAACGCAACACATGTTTACGTCGCGTTGGTGATTGAGGTTCACAACGGGGTTAATTGACTGTCCGCTCTTTGAGACGATGAGGTTCACGGCGGGGACTATTGACCAACACTCACAATTTCGTCTTTTGCATCAGATACCAACACCTCGACCGATCGGGACGAAACTTGGTACGTGAGTGTAGTTTGACCAGGTGGTCGTCGCTGTCGTATTGGCGAGCCCGTGCGACGCCCGTGCAGCGCATGCTCAGACGAGATATCGGAAACGGGTGGAGCTATCGACTTGAAATTTGGTATGTGAATGTATCTTGCGCCGGGTACAAATTTTATCGGGTCGCTGAGCCCGTGCGACGCCCGTGCGGCGCATGCGCAGACGAGATCTCGGAAACGGGTGGAGCTATCGACTTGAAATTTATATATATAAAAAAATGTCATGTTTCGGACAAGCCGCCGGTGGCGGGCTAACCTGCTAGTCTCTTATATATTTTGAAGACCTCTGTCTGTCTGTCTGTTTGTCTGTCATTAATACAAATCTACGATTCTCGACCGATCGGGACGAAACTTGGTACGTGTGTGTAGTTTGACCAGGCGGTCGTCGTTGTCGTACTGGCGAGCCCGTGCGACGCCCGTGCAGCGCATGCGCAGACGAGATCTCGGAAACGGGTGGAGCTATCGACTTGAAATTTGCTATGTGAATGTATCTTGCCCCGGATACGAATTTTATCGGGTCGCCGAGCCCGTGCGACGCCAGCTTCGCGCATGCGCAGACAGCTTCGCGCATGCGCAGACGAGATCTCGGAAACGGGTGGAGCTATCGACTTGAAATTTGCTATGTGAATGTATCTTGCCCCGGATACGAATTTTATCGGGTCGCCGAGCCCGTGCGACGCCAGCTTCGCGCATGCGCAGACCAGATCTCGGAAACGGGTAGAGCTATCGACTTGAAATTTGGGTTTTGAATAGCCCGGACAACGTCGGGCTCATCGGCTAGTACTATATATTTTGAGACTTCGTATATGTGTGTGTGTGTGTGTACTTCATAGAATCCAAAACGACTGGTCCGATCGAGCTCAAACTTCGTATATAAGGGTAAAATCCCCGGGGGTCGTCCGCGTAGCATTTTGGAGACGCTCAGAGCACTATTTCTCTACTCCCAATCATTTTATTGATCCGTAAACACGGAAGGGGTTAATCCAAGAAGAGTAACTCTACATCTGTATATGTATATTTTTATAGCACAAATATGCCTTAAAGCGCCAAATAATTCACCACCTGCGTGTATTCAAGAATATGAATCACACCAAAATTAAGCGAATTGTATATGGAATGTGTATGTATAAGCTGCCATGTGTATATCATTCCCAGAATCCTACCATATCATGACATTCTATTAGTTAATATAAAACACCGTCAACTGTTCGGGGAATCGCGATATAGGCAAGCGAGCAAAGAGAGTTTAATTTTATCATACTATTAAACGACATATTTAATTATGTTTGTGTGTGAATAACGATGGTGAAGACTTCCAATAACATATTAAATGGTCAAATACGTGCTTTCATACGGATACTCAAAATAATATATATTTTACAAGCTCGACATGCCATGTTTGTGTATATGGTACACTACCGTTCCAACACATCTTGCTGATACTTCCGTTCCAACACATCTTGCTATTTATCATTTTGCTGGTGAGAAAGTTTATGTTCACTTTGGTGCTATTTATATGCACAGAAAAAGGTACCATTACTCGGGAAAGCAACCTACTGAAATGCATATAGATGTACGCGAATCATGTTGCGTTCTCACACAATGCAGTTATCCCAAATCCGCGCTCTTTAAAATAGAATTGGCTGCATGGCTGGCCTACTTCTGATGGCACAGTATGTTACGCACCTGTCCGACTAAGTCACTTTGAACCCAAAATGTATACAAAATTCGCACAAGCTCTTCACATTGAAACGGGTACCCACAAGTGATATATATGTGTGTGTTATTTATAGACTCGGACCGATTGAGCTCAAACTTGGTGTCTACGGGAAGTGTCATGGACGGGTTAAAAACTTGGTATCTACGGGAAGTGTCATGGACGGGTTAAATTGTGACCCCGACCTGACCTTGACCTTGAAAATGATCAATTCAAGGTCAAATCGGGTAAAATTGAAAAAAAAAAAATTAAATTAAAAAATTAAAAAGGCACAATTAACTCATTGAAAAACAAAAAATTTAAATTAAAAAATTAATTAACAAATTGAAAAATTGTCATAAATTAATTTTAAAAATTAATTTAAAAATTTAAAATTGTCATGTTTCTGACGATTGCAAATGCAGCACAAGTGTCTCGGAACCTGTTGCAATTGCTTTTTCGAACAAAGCCATGGGACGAATGCCGCCAGTGGCGGGCTAACCTGCTAGTCTATCTATCTATACTATATATATATGTGTGTGTGTGTGTGTACTTCATAGAATCCAAAACGCGTGTACAGATTGAGATCAAATTTCGTATGTAAGTGTAAAATCACACCGACACCGCCGTAATCGTGTTTTCGAGAAGCTCTGAGCACCCTTTATCCACTCCCAGTCATCGAAATCAGCTCAAACGGCACGGCCGGGGTTAATAACGTCATTATATATATATATGAAGTCAGAGTCTCCAAAGTTATACCGGAACAAACACGTGTTTACGTCGTCTTGGGGGTCCACGATGGGAGTCTGACTTCAATGCAATGTTATCGCTCGAAACACGTGTTTACTTCGTGTTGAGGTTCACGATGGGAGTCTGACAATTGTTATCGCTCGAAATAGTACATTAGGACGGGAACGGCTGGACAGATTGAGCTCAAACTTCCTATCTAAAGGTAAAATACCACGTACGATGTCGTCCACGCGTTTTCCAGAAGCTCCGAGCACCCGTACTCCACTCCCAGTCATAACAATCAGCTCAAACGGCACGGCCGGGGTTAATAACGTCATTATATATATATATACGAAGTCAACGTTATTAGCATCTGCATTGAGTGCATTTCCTAGAACGCAACACGTGTTTTACGTCGTCTTGAGGTTCACGATGGGAGTCATTTCAATGCAATGTTATCGCTCGAAACACGTGTTTACTTCGTGTTGAGGTTCACGATGGGAGTCTGACATTTCAATGCAATGTTATCGCTCGAAATATTATGCAGAAAGGCAGATCTCGGAAACGGGTGGAGCTATCGACCTGAAATTTGCTATGTGAATGTATCTTGCACCGGGTACAAATTTTATCGGGTCGCCGAGCCCATGCGACGCCCGTGCAGCGCATGCGCAGACGAGATCTCGGAAACGGGTGGAGCTATCGACTTGAAATTTGATATGTGAATGTATCTTGGGCCGGGTACAAATTTGATCGGGTCGCCGAGCCCGTGCGACGCCAGCTTCGCGCATGCGCAGACCAGATCTCGGAAACGGGTGGAGCTACCGGGTACAATTTTTTCTTATTGAAACGCGTGGAGCTAAAAATAAAAAAAAAATATAAACAAATGTCACAATTAACTCATTGAAAAACAAAAAATGTCATGTTTCGGACAAGTTGCCGGTGGCGGGCTACCCTGCTAGTACTATATATTTTGAGACTTCGTATATGTGTGTGTGTGTGTGTACTTCATAGAATCCAAAACGCGTGTACAGATTGAGCTCAAACTTCCTATGTAAGTGTCAAATCCCACCGACACGACCGTAGTCGCAGTTTAGAAAAGCTCAGAGCACCCGTTCTCCAATCTCAAATCACCGCAAAGGCACGGCGTGGGTTAATCAAGTGATTATTTAATGAGCGTTTGTTTTTGACGCATCTCTATAAAGAGCGTCTGTTTGCCATTCAACGCTATTTGCATCTGCAGAGAGATATACGGAACATACATTAAATTTAAAAAACATTTGTTTCTGACCAACCCTGCGAGCACGGATGGCGCGCTTTGTTTTTACAGTATATAGTTATATACCGAAATCATCCCAGATAATCACGAATATAGTATCAGATTTCTCCCCAGATATACCGTTATAAAAAGCTACTGGAATCTGCCAATCTACGGGAAATTCCAGGGAATGCCGATTGAGCTCAAACTTGCTACCCACGGGAAGTGTCATATATATGAGTGTGTCCTTTATAGACTCGAACCGATTGAGCTCAAACTTGCTAAATAAGAAAATAGCCCCCCAAGCCGTAAATATCAACAACAACGATATTGCTACCTACGGGGAGCAACGTTATTAGCATCTGCAGAATTATGCAGAGAGAAAATGCTTTCCTATTTTTAGAACGCAACACATGTTTACGTCGCGTTGGTGATTGAGGTTCACAACGGGGTTAATTGACTGTCCGCTCTTTGAGACGATGAGGTTCACGGCGGGGACTATTGACCAACACTCACAATTTCGTCTTTTGCATCAGATACCAACACCTCGACCGATCGGGACGAAACTTGGTACGTGAGTGTAGTTTGACCAGGTGGTCGTCGCTGTCGTATTGGCGAGCCCGTGCGACGCCCGTGCAGCGCATGCTCAGACGAGATATCGGAAACGGGTGGAGCTATCGACTTGAAATTTGGTATGTGAATGTATCTTGCGCCGGGTACAAATTTTATCGGGTCGCTGAGCCCGTGCGACGCCCGTGCGGCGCATGCGCAGACGAGATCTCGGAAACGGGTGGAGCTATCGACTTGAAATTTATATATATAAAAAAATGTCATGTTTCGGACAAGCCGCCGGTGGCGGGCTAACCTGCTAGTCTCTTATATATTTTGAAGACCTCTGTCTGTCTGTCTGTTTGTCTGTCATTAATACAAATCTACGATTCTCGACCGATCGGGACGAAACTTGGTACGTGTGTGTAGTTTGACCAGGCGGTCGTCGTTGTCGTACTGGCGAGCCCGTGCGACGCCCGTGCAGCGCATGCGCAGACGAGATCTCGGAAACGGGTGGAGCTATCGACTTGGAATTTGCTATGTGAATGTATCTTGCCCCGGATACGAATTTTATCGGGTCGCCGAGCCCGTGCGACGCCAGCTTCGCGCATGCGCAGACAGCTTCGCGCATGCGCAGACGAGATCTCGGAAACGGGTGGAGCTATCGACTTGAAATTTGGTATGTGAATGTATCTTGCCCCGGATACGAATTTTATCGGCTCGCCGAGCCCGTGCGGCGCCAGCTTCGCGCATGCGCAGACCAGATCTCGGAAACGGGTGGAGCTATCGACTTGAAATTTGGTTTTTGAATAGCCCGGACATCGTCGTGCTCATCGGCTGGAGCTATCGACTTGAAATTTGGTTTTTGAATAGCCCGGACAACGTCGGGCTGGGTAGAGCTATCGACTTGAAATTTGGTTTTTGAATAGCCCGGACAATCTATAATATATTTTGAAGACCTCTGTTTGTCTGTATGTCTGTCTGTCTGTCTGTATGTCATTAATACAAATCTACGATTCTCGACCGATCGGGACGAAACTTGGTACGTGTGTGTAGTTTGACCAGGCGGTCGCCGTCGTCGTATTGGCGAGCCCGTGCGGCGCCCGCTTCGCGCCCGCTTCGCGCCCGCTTCGCGCATGCGCAGACGAGATCTCGGAAACGGGTGGAGCTATCGACTTGAAATTTGCTATGTGAATGTATCTTGCCCCGGATACGAATTTTATCGGGTCGCCGAGCCCGTGCGACGCCAGCTTCGCGCATGCGCAGACCAGATCTCGGAAACGGGTAGAGCTATCGACTTGAAATTTGGGTTTTGAATAGCCCGGACAACGTCGGGCTCATCGGCTAGTACTATATATTTTGAGACTTCGTATATGTGTGTGTGTGTGTGTACTTCATAGAATCCAAAACGACTGGTCCGAACGAGCTCAAACTTCGTATATAAGGGTAAAATCCCCGGGGGTCGTCCGCGTAGCATTTTGGAGACGCTCAGAGCACTATTTCTCCACTCCCAATCATTTTATTGATCCGTAAACACGGAAGGGGTTAATCCAAGAAGAGTAACTCTACATCTGTATATGTATATTTTTATAGCACAAATATGCCTTAAAGCGCCAAATAATTCACCACCTGCGTGTATTCAAGAATATGAATCACACCAAAATTAAGCGAATTGTATATGGAATGTGTATGTATAAGCTGCCATGTGTATATCATTCCCAGAATCCTACCATATCATGACATTCTATTAGTTAATATAAAACACCGTCAACTGTTGGGGGAATCGCGATATAGGCAAGCGAGCAAAGAGAGTTTAATTTTATCATACTATTAAACGACATATTTAATTATGTTTGTGTGTGAATAACGATGGTGAAGACTTCCAATAACATATTAAATGGTCAAATACGTGCTTTCATACGGATACTCAAAATAATATATATTTTACAAGCTCGACATGCCATGTTTGTGTATATGGTACACTACCGTTCCAACACATCTTGCTGATACTTCCGTTCCAACACATCTTGCTATTTATCATTTTGCTGGTGAGAAAGTTTATGTTCACTTTGGTGCTATTTATATGCACAGAAAAAGGTACCATTACTCGGGAAAGCAACCTACTGAAATGCATATAGATGTACGCGAATCATGTTGCGTTCTCACACAATGCAGTTATCCCAAATCCGCGCTCTTTAAAATAGAATTGGCTGCATGGCTGGCCTACTTCTGATGGCACAGTATGTTACGCACCTGTCCGACTAAGTCACTTTGAACCCAAAATGTATACAAAATTCGCACAAGCTCTTCACATTGAAACGGGTACCCACAAGTGATATATATGTGTGTGTTATTTATAGACTCGGACCGATTGAGCTCAAACTTGGTGTCTACGGGAAGTGTCATGGACGGGTTAAAAACTTGGTATCTACGGGAAGTGTCATGGACGGGTTAAATTGTGACCCCGACCTGACCTTGACCTTGCAAATGATCAATTCAAGGTCAAATCGGGTAAAATTGAAAAACAAAAAATTAAATTAAAAAATTAAAAAGGCACAATTAACTCATTGAAAAACAAAAAATTTAAATTAAAAAATTAATTAACAAATTGAAAAATTGTCATAAATTAATTTTAAAAATTAATTTAAAAATTTAAAATTGTCATGTTTCTGACGATTGCAAATGCAGCACAAGTGTCTCGGAACCTGTTGCAATTGCTTTTTCGAACAAAGCCATGGGACGAATGCCGCCAGTGGCGGGCTAACCTGCTAGTCTACTATATATTTTGAGACTTCCGTATATGTGTATATCCTTTATAGACTCGAAAACGGCTCGACCGATTGAGCCCAAACTTGCTATCTAAGGGCAAAAAGCCACGGGAAGTGTCATCGCACCGCTTCTGAGAACGTCCGAGCACTCCTTCACCCTTCGCCCTGCCACCGTCGTTGGAATTGATGGGTTAAATGGTCTCTTTGATATGTATGACCCGATGCAGGAAGGACAACTCTAAATTCTCACAACGTATTGAATACGTATTGAATACGTGAAATTTATTATGTATTGTCAACTCGGGACGGGGAATATTTTTGTCGGGTTATTTTGTCGTGCATGTATGGGGTTACCTTGAAAAACAAAAATAAATGGATTGACCAAAGCCATGGGCCCAATCCCGCCTGTGGCGGGCTAATCTGCAAGTTTTATATAATAGAAGAATGACTCTATGTATATTTTGAATTGATCGAGTGTTGGCGCCTCAACAGCGAAATCTGGCAGAGAGTTCCAGCTATTTACCACCCTCTGCGTGAAGAAATATTTTCCTATGGCCTTGTTAACAATGGGCATCTGTAGCTTTTTATTATGTCCCCTTGTTCTTCCGGGTGAATGTCTTTCTAATCATCGGTCACATGCAGGCATTGATATTGTAATGACCATTCAACATTTGATATACCTCGATTAGATCTCCTTTAATATTCCATATTTTAAAGACATCAGATTGAGTCTTATCATTCGGTCTCGGTAGCATAGAGGTTTGATTTGACGAACTTCTAGTTTAGTTGCTTTTCTTTGTATTTCTCTAACACAATGCTTTGATATTTGTGATGTGGGCTCCATGCAGAGTTACATTATTCGATGATAGGTCTGATCATGCTTACGTGGAGCGATTAGAAAGTGTCGATGTCCAAGTTCGTGAAAGTTCTGTTGACTATGCCGATGATTTGAGAAGCTTTATTGTTTAAGGATATTGTAGGAAGGCTAATCTGGGCGACATTACTTGCACGCCAAAATTTAGCAACAAAATGTCACGTTAAGGTGTTCGCCAAAATGTGACAAAAGCGACAAAACATGCGCTATTACTCAGACCAAAACAAGTATGCCAATTCAAGTGTTTACTTTTACATAAAATTTTAGTGATGCCGGTAACTATGTTCCTTTGTTCCTTGCTGTCTTAAAATGAGAGGATCGATTCGTATGATACATATTGGTCGAAATTACTATTACTCGTACTTGAAAAGCTCACATGAAATAACAGTATAGTACCGGTATAATGAGAATGTGAGTGCGATATTATCCACAAAACTCTTTTTGTGTGTGAGCTCAGCGTTTGGTTATATACCGATACAGCATGTAGATCGTGTACGATAAGCAAAACACTCAACACCGTGGCGATTGTTTTGGGAGAGTTATTTACGGTGACCCATTCAACACCGACATTTTGTGGCGAGGATAAGTGAGCGCTACAACGGTATGTTGCAAACAACATGGTGTCAGTTTTAATTAATCAAAATTCATTATTTGGGTCTTCCCATTGTTAAGTATTTTGGTTATCGCACACTATTTACGTACTGTACAACAGGTTATGTGACATAATTTGGCTTTGTTTACTTAACACAGCGTACGAACTTGACAATTACATAATATTTACGCGATATTTATTCGATTCAATTCAATTAGTTTATTCTGATCGTCAAGTTGAGACATTACAGAGATGTATGGATATAATATACAATATATTTCAGTACATGTATATATTATATATGGCATAATAATAGTAGATAGAAAGGTTGGACCGTATTGTTTCAGTGTGCCATGCAGGCGGGGTGGTATAAGCCTCAGGCGGACCTGATATTTCTAAGACCTTCTTAATAAACACTGATAGATTTTTAACTGTCTTTTGATTTCGGGAGTTGAAAAGAGCGGCTAGTTTGTAAGTGTTCGGTCTGTGGTAGTAGTAGGGTATCAGGTATTTTATTCTAAGTTCATTAAGTTCCCTACACTTCAATACCATGTGGTATTCATCGCCGATTTCGAGATTACAGAGAGTGCATATTCTGTCGGAATAATCGGTATTCGTCCAAGTACCGAGTTCTATAGGGAGTTTGTGGTTTCTTGTGCGGAAAGCAAAAATATTGTTAACTGCTCTGTTATCATCAAGTGATAGGTAATTCTCTCGATCAAAATTTGACTTTATAATCCGGTAAAATGCGAATTTGCTTGATTTCGATATTGTTGACCACCACTCTTGAATGTATATGTCACGTAGTTTACCGGTAGTTGTGCGATTGAAACTTTTCAAGCTTGCTACGTGTTGGTTGGTCCAGACACTACTCATACCTAGGCAGTTAAGGGTGTCCCGTATACCAATAATCAGTGGATTGTTAAAAACATGATCACAATATAAATAATACATAACATAATACAAAATAAGAGGCAATCTATTGGTTGGCATGCAGATAAGCTTAGCCCAATACGAGAGGGAACGGGTGTTGATTCTCACCGTTATGGGGCATATTCCTAGTTCCCCATAAACGAAAACATTGGGTGTGGATTTTTTCATTTTAAAGGCGAATTTCAAAAACCATAATTCTAGTTTTTCAAAGCATGTTAGGTTTTCAAAACACCACACCTCAGCTCCGTATGTCATACTTGGTATGATCGATGTTTCATAGATCTCCAAGATGCTTGTACAGTGAGTTTATGACAACGCGCTTTGTTGAGTAATGCGTACATAGCCATTTTTTCGGATTGGCATCTCAGATTCCTTTCCATTGCAAAAGTCCCTCGTTTGTGAAACGTAGTTCCGAGGTACTTAAAGTGATCTACCTGTTCAATAATTTGGTTATTGATTGCGAAATCTTTTAGTTGGTTCTTTGTTTTCGGTTTACGACCAAAGATGACAACTTTGGTTTTAGCAATGTTCACATTCAGTTTCCAGCGTATGTAATATGCAGAGAAATTATCTAAGGCGCTTTGTAGCCCTTCGTGTGCGTTGGCCAGTAATACAGTATCATCGGATATATGAGTAAATATAGCTTTAACATGATACCCGTTTCCACTCCACTAAGCTTATCTAATGCTCTCCCACTGCAGCCATTAGAACACAAATAATTTTCTAAATTATTAACGTACACGGCGTACAGCTGAGGGGAAATATTGTCTCCCTGTTTTAAGCCAATATGGCTGGAGAAGAAACCTGAGTCTTCATCGTTCACGCGAACGCACAGTTTGACGTGTTTATACAGTGACTGTTATATACGATGGGTATAAAAAAAAAGGTCTGAGTGAACCACAAATTGACCTATAATAGCCCGATCGGCTAACAGCCTAAAATAGACGGATCAGTATTCCTGGTACAGTGCTCTCTGTTATAAGAGAGGGAACTCTAAATTTCTTGACTCTTGAAATTATGTTTATTTGAATATCTGTATATGTTTATTTTGAATATCCTCAGTTTGCGATTTATCGTAAAGATGTTTGAGATTTATCACAAACGTTTGCTCCCCTTATCACACATGCATGCTAGATGCGAAAGACCGATATGCCTGGTCTTCAAACCCCACATTATGCTTACTTCTATCTGCAGGTCAACATATTGTTTAACATTCTCGGTTTCCTTCTGTACAACATTGTAATCACTGGAGATTGCTATATCTAACAGCAGACACATTCCATCGTCTCGGTTTTTAACGATGATGTCTGGTCTGTTACAATATATAGTGCGGTCTGTTTTGGACCTGCGTATCCCACGCGATCGTGATGTTGCCCTTAGTTGTTACAGGTGGTGGACGATGTTCATACCACTCCTTATCTGTGGTGATGTTATAATGTTCACAAAGGCGCCAATGGAATACCGATGAACGTTGTTATGTCGCTTGAGGTAGTCAGTCTGGGCGAGCAGCGGACATGCTGATATGATGTGCTCAACCACCTCAAGATGTTTGTGACACACCCGACAAGTAGGGTTGACCTTCTGTTTCATGGTTTTGCATTCGTAATACCTGGTCGTGTTTGCTTGGTCTTGTGCAGCTATTTTATGAGGTTCTGTTTCAGCTTTAAGGTCAGCGCAGCACAACCATTGATATAATGCTGCCTTGTCGATGTTTTCGCCCTCCATATACAAAGCGTGCTGGCCATGCTGAGGTTTACTTTCTAGTCTTGTTTTCCGTTTTCTTTTAACCCTTTACCCAACAAACCGGCCAAAACCGGCCAAATAAAGCTTCAACAGCCTAAAATATCTTGGGTCGGTCTCAATAAAACCATACAAATATGGATATCATTGGAACCGGCTCATTGACCACATTGTGATGGTTACAGTTATGCCCTGTGCCAATGCATTCTCTTATATATGCGAGTCGACCATAGGTCGCCTAGCATATATAAGAGAATGCATTGGCCTAAAAAAACAATTTTATAATTTTTAATGTGTTAAGCCAATGCATTCTCTTATATATGCGAGGCGACCTATGGTCGACTCGCATATATACGAGAATGCATTGGCACAGGGCCCTTCTGTTGGGTAAAGGGTTAATTTATCTCCTAGACGGTTTGTTAATGTTCTAGCTTGATCAGTTGCCGTTTCGTCAGTTTGATAAACAATGTCATGATCTTCTCTTATTTTTGCTGCTTGTTTGGTTAATGAGTGTGTGTTCATAATCTCGACTGTTCTGATGTTAAAGTCCCTTGATGACTTTATGTAGTTGTCAAGTCCAACGATCGATGTTTTGAACGTTGCTTCTATTTCAATAAATGCTCTACCGCCTTCTTTTCTGGGCGTGTAGAGCCTTTCTACATCTGCTTTCCTGTCATGAACCCCATATGCGGCTAACAGCTTTTTGGCTATGCGGTCTATCTGTCGCAAATCGCTGGATAACCAGTTCAGAACACCAAAGCTATATGATAACACCGGAACGGCGATGGAATTTATAGCTGTCATTTTATTTTTGGCATTCAGTTCTGTCTTAAGTACCTGGCGTATTCTTCTTTTGTTCTCCTTTATCACTTTGGTTTTCATTTTTCCTTGATCAACTTCTGCATTTTCGTCGACACCTCGATATTTGTACGCACCGCCTTGTTCTAATTCTTTTATTTCACCGTCATCTTGCAATTTTATATCTCCTCTTCTCTCGATGTTACCACCTATACATGATATTTTTGCGCACTTGTCTAGACCAAGTTGCATTCTAATATCTCTACTGAATTAATCAACTTTATTTATCTGCGTTTGTAGATCTTCATCGGTCTCTGCATATAACTTATTATCCCCTCTGTAGAATTGTAAGCCTTCTTAGGCACCATTGTTCTTCTAGGGCCACACCACGCCGTATCCCGGTGTTCTTGTTCGATATACATGTATGTTAACTAAACAGGAAACACTTATTTCGTATTACCCCGCAAAAATTGTCGTCGCTATATAGAGAAGACAGATTTTACACGGGTCATAACAATCTCGTATGCCCCGTGTAAAAGTGATATTACCCCGCAAAAATTGTCGTCGCTATATAGAGAAGACAGATTTTACACGGGTCATAACAATCTCGTATGCCCCGTGTAAAAGTGATATTACCCCGCAAAAATTGTCGTCGCTATATGGGAATTTTTCAAAAAATGTGGCCGATTTGGGTATTCAAGAATCAAAAAAATATTTCAACGAGAGAACATATTTTAGCCGCTTTTCGTGGTTGAGGGTATTCAGTAGATCAGAGGATAGTAAAATGCAACCTTAATAACCCCTAGATCCTGTCCGAATTAGGTCCAATGACGATGCACACACACCTAGTGTCCCTACTGTTGCCATTATGTTTTTCAATGTAAATATGATTTTGAGTGATATAGAGGTGGAAAATAACATATGCGCAACATGTGCATTGTGTGGTAATCAGAATTTGCAAAAATAAACACCAAAATATGATGAGTATAACGAGTTATGATAATGTATATGTGATATGCATAAATTTCCGATATCCAGGTATCGAGTTTTCTCGACCTGGAATGGTGTGCATTTCTGTTTGATTATGGCCATATATTTTTCCGAAGATTAAGGTATATACTCCACAATTCTATCGGGATGAGGGAATCCAATTCAAATCAATCACGATACGACAGAAAAACTCGACGGTAACAGATGGGACAAGCCAGTAACATGAGAGACACTTGACGTAACAGAAGGGACAGTTTTATTATGAACATACTTGTGGAAACATTATTTCCATAAGTGAACGAGACCCAACTGGACCAAATGCGTACAAGACCTGGAAACAAAATGTATTAAACGATAGTCTGATGCATATTAGCCTATTATTTGGTAACAGGCAGGACTGGTAGTAACAGGAAGGACACCCATATAACAAATGTGACCAACAACACAATATAGTATGCGTCCCGGCATAGTATACCTAAAAGCTAACGTTCTGATCGTCAAATATAGGTGCAATTGATGAAATTTATGACATACACACCGCAAGTGGTCTCAGGTAACAGGAAGGACATTAGCGTAACTATAGCATATTGGCAATTCATATTTGTTGTCAGACTATAACCGTGGATTTATTTTTCGTATGATGTATTATTGCAGAACTGTGTGATAATTTTAACTATAAACAGAGATCACATACTGGTAATGGCATATTGATACAATACAGAGTGACAATAAGCAAGACACACATGAACAACATTGTGTTTAAATATAGTATTGAAATGATAATACAATAATACATTTTGCACGATGTTCATTGACACCCTGCGCAAATTTTGATAAAATTACCTTCGTCCGACGCATACATGCGTACATCTGTTTATCATGAACAAAATACGTTTTGTTTGAAATTCCACTGTAATCAGGGGGAGGGGTCAGGAAAAAAATTCCGGACACTAGGCGCTTTTTTATTTTTCTGCCCTGTTGGTACTCACCACCCCCTAATTTTGTTCCCATTCTGTGATAGGGTTCCACCCCTCCAAACTGCTTCAAATGACTATTTACTCAGTTCTCATGATCTTATCTGATCAATGTTCCATATAATGATTATAGAAGCATTCCTTCTTTTATTTACCAACAAGACTGTAATGTTTCAAAACAAGTCTCCAATAAATGTGGGCTGTATGGTATGCTGATGGATTGACATTAAAGTCCAAGATGGTAATTTTTGTTTGAAACAAATTTTGGGGAAAACATGGAGGCTCCCATCTAGAGGTCACTTCGAAGATCCATATGAAGTTTGGTGACGATTGGATGAGAAATGTAACCTGCAAAGTGCGCTAAAGGATTTGGTCGTACAAAGAGTAAAATCCAAGATGGCTACCAGCGGCCATATTTTTCATTAAAAAGTCATTCAAATTTGGCAACTCCCATCTAGAGGTGACCCTAGATCTATATACCGAATCTCGTTGAAATCGGTCAAAGTTTGTTCTAACACCTTTGTTTTATTTTATTATGGTTTTTAGAATATTCTATTTTTATTTGAAGAGTTCTGTGAAGAGTTTACATTTTTTTTATGAATCTATTTTTGTGTTGTTTTCATTTATATCAGGTTGAATAATTCATTTTTATTAGAACTATTTAAATCTGAGCCTTTCTGTGTCAATATGCATTGATAGATATTTGATGAAAACAATTAGCAAGCTGACCGTTTTATTGCCACTTGGTGTCATCCCTCATTATTAACTGATTGGGAACTCAAACCCCTTACCAAGAGTTAAGTACATACCTATTGTATACATGTAATAGAAGCATTCTTAAAACCTTATGTCCCATCATTTTGAAGACAATTGACTCGAGGGAAAAAATTACAGGGCCAGGAAAAAATGTGTCAGTCGGGCTGCTGAAAGATTCACCCACCCACCCGCATAGTGTTCGGAAAAATAATTACCCCCCCCCCCCTTACCTGCTGTCACTGGCTTTAAAATCAATTTTGATTTGGTTACTAGACAGGTTTAGATTGAACAACCTCTGACTTCTGTAGCATGACAGGTGGTCATGTACAATGGTAGTGCACCTTTTACTACCCCTATGTTGATAGCTAATATCCAGTTAACACCGTTTGCTCATTGCTATTTGTTTACACACGAGTAGCAGTCTAATTAAATACTGATTATAGTAAACTCTGTATATTTCTTGTATGTCGTAGATGAATAATGGAATCGCTGCGGAATGATGGAGATACTTTGTTTGGAATTAGAATATAGTACCTCACAGTGAAATGACTTTTCACATACATGTACCTTGTGCATGACCGCAGTAATTCAATTTCGTGAGTTTTTGAAATCATAGCATATCAGCAGGTCTACCAGCATCATAGCATATTAGCAGGACCACTTGATCAGGTGTGTGTTTATATCTGACAGTTCACACGGGTTTGTGTTGGGCATGGGAATTGGCCCTAAGTGAATTTATGTGAAAACTGTTTGCTCATTGCAAATGAGCACGTATACTTTCATTTACTGGATCTCAATCAAGTATAATAGAAAACATTCTATATCAAAATGAGTATGTGGAAGACAGAAATGAATGGCGTTCTGCAAGGAAATACAAATATATGTCAATTCACTGCCAAAAATAACAACTGTGTAATCTATTGTCACTGCTGTTACCGCAATGTCCCTCCTGTTACCACATCCAGCATTATCTGACTGAGACAGGAATGACGAGTAAAATCTGTGAAAATATTGATGTTATAAGCCAGGAACCAGAGCATGGATATGTCAAAATCATTACGACATGCAAACTAATACTTACTCATGCCATTTTTTTTAAATTTTGTCCATGCTGTTACCAAAGTGTTCCCCACTGTTACAATTTAAAAGGTAACAGTAGGGACGGTAACAGTAGGGACGTTTCGGGTTTATAAATGGGATTCCCACCGGTCGTCCATTGTTATGTAACAAAATGTATGTGTTGCCTCACGGGGATCACATTGGACAAAACTAAGAAGAGAAACATTTGTGTAATAATAAACTCACATACCTGTATCTATCGGTAACAGTAGTGACACACTCCCAAATATACTCACCTGTCTGATGAATGATACTGTCAATTACGGGCAAATTAATTCCACCGACCACCGGATAACAGTTGTTTAACCATGTGTATTGATGAGTAGCACTGGAAACCAATTTGCACTTCCTCATTCGCCAATGCCAGGACTATTGTATTATGTGTTTCTCTCTTGGTAACAGTAGGGACCACCAATCGTGGGACAGTTTTGTGACCTAAATTATGTTACTTGACTTGGTAAAAATTGTGCATATTTTGTGATTTTATGATCAGGCGTGTTACATATGAGGCAAATTGTCAAATAAAGTGGTATTTAATGGTCATATATTATACAAAAATGTCTGTTTTTGGGGAGATTTCGGAAAATGGGACAGGCATAATTGGCCATTTTTGCCATATTACGAGCCTCTGGGTTGTAGAGATATCAAGGAGCGGATGATATAGGGTCTGCAACAAGTCGACCCCATCCCATATTATATCTCAAAATAAAAAAATGTGATCATTAATAAACTTTTCTAAAAATAAATGGTGATGGACAGAAATAGGCCACTTTTTTTGAAAAATGCCCATATAGAGAAGACAGATTTTACAAGGTCATAACAATCTCGTATGCCCCGTGTAAAACTTATATTACCCCGCAAAAATTGTCGTCGCTATATAGAGAAGACAGATTTTACAAGGTCATAACAATCTCGTATGCCCCGTGTAAAACTTATATTACCCCGCAAAAATTGTCGTCGCTATATAGAGAAGACAGATTTTACAAGGTCATAACAATCTCGTATGCCCCATGTAAAACTGATATTACCCCGCAAAAAATGTCGTCGCTATATAGAGAAGACAGATTTTACACGGGTCATAACAATCTCGTATGCCTCGTGTAAAACTGATATTACCCCGCAAAAATTGTCGTCGCTATATAGAGAAGACAGATTTTACACGGGTCATAACAATCTCGTATGCCCCGTGTAAAAGTGATATTACCCCGCAAAAATTGTCGTCGCTATATAGAGAAGAGAGAATTTACACGGGTCATAACAATCTCGTATGCCCCGTGTAAAACTGATATTACCCCGCAAAAATTGTCGTCGCTATATAGAGAAGACAGATTTTACACGGGTCATAACAATCTCGTACGCCCGTGTAAAACTGATATTACCCCGCAAAAATTGTCGTCGCTATATAGAGAAGACAGATTTTACACGGGTCATAACAATCTCGTATGCCCCGTGTAAAACTGATATTACCCCGCAAAAAGTGTCGTCGCTATATATATAGAGAAGACATATTTTACAAGGTCATAACAATCTCGTATTCCCCGTGTAAAACTGATATTACCCCGCAAAAATTGTCGTCGCTATATAGAGAAGACATATTTTACAAGGTCATAACAATCTCGTATGCTCCGTGTAAAACTTATATTACCCCGCAAAAATTGTCGTCGCTATATAGAGAAGACAGATTTTACACGGGTCATAACAATCTCGTATGCCCGTGTAAAACTGATATTACCCCGCAAAAATTGTCGTCGCTATATAGAGAAGACAGATTTTACACGGGTCATAACAATCTCGTATGCCCCGTGTAAAACTTATATTACCCCGCAAAAATTGTCGTCGCTATATAGAGAAGACATATTTTACAAGGTCATAACAATCTCGTATGCCCCATGTAAAACTGATATTACCCCGCAAAAATTGTCGTCGCTATATAGAGAAGACAGATTTTACACGGGTCATAACAATCTCGTATGCCCCGTGTAAAACTGATATTACCCCGCAAAAATTGTCGTCGCTATATAGAGAAGACAGATTTTACAAGGTCATAACAATCTCGTATGCCCCATGTAAAACTGATATTACCCCGCAAAAAATGTCGTCGCTATATAGAGAAGACAGATTTTACACGGGTCATAACAATCTCGTATGCCCCGTGTAAAACTGATATTACCCCGCAAAAATTGTCGTCGCTATATAGAGAAGACAGATTTTACACGGGTCATAACAATCTCGTATGCCCCGTGTAAAAGTGATATTACCCCGCAAAAATTGTCGTCGCTATATAGAGAAGAGAGAATTTACACGGGTCATAACAATCTCGTATGCCCCGTGTAAAACTGATATTACCCCGCAAAAATTGTCGTCGCTATATAGAGAAGACAGATTTTACACGGGTCATAACAATCTCGTACGCTCGTGTAAAACTGATATTACCCCGCAAAAATTGTCGTCGCTATATAGAGAAGACAGATTTTACACGGGTCATAACAATCTCGTATGCCCCGTGTAAAAGTGATATTACCCCGCAAAAATTGTCGTCGCTATATAGAGAAGACAGATTTTACACGGGTCATAACAATCTCGTATGCCCGTGTAAAACTGATATTACCCCGCAAAAATTGTCGTCGCTATATAGAGAAGACAGATTTTACACGGGTCATAACAATCTCGTATGCCCCGTGTAAAACTTATATTACCCCGCAAAAATTGTCGTCGCTATATAGAGAAGACATATTTTACAAGGTCATAACAATCTCGTATGCCCCATGTAAAACTGATATTACCCCGCAAAAATTGTCGTCGCTATATAGAGAAGACATATTTTACAAGGTCATAACAATCTCGTATGCCCCGTGTAAAACTGATATTACCCCGCAAAAATTGTCGTCGCTATATAGAGAAGACATATTTTACAAGGTCATAACAATCTCGTATGCCCCGTGTAAAACTGATATTACCCCGCAAAAATTGTCGTCGCTATATAGAGAAGACAGATTTTACACGGGTCATAACAATCTCGTATGCTCCGTGTAAAACTGATATTACCCCGCAAAAATTGTCGTCGCTATATAGAGAAGACAGATTTTACACGGGTCATAACAATCTCGTATGCCCCATGTAAAATTGATATTACCCCCGCAAAAATTGTCGTCGCTATATAAAGAAGACAGATTTTACACGGGTCATAACAATCTCGTATGCCCCGTGTAAAACTGATATTACCCCGCAAAAATTGTCGTCGCTTTATAGAGAAGACAGATTTTACACGGGTCATAACAATCTCGTATGCCCCGTGTAAAACTTATATTACCCCGCAAAAATTGTCGTCGCTATATATATAGAGAAGACATATTTTACAAGGTCATAACAATCTCGTATACCCCGTGTAAAACTGATATTACCCCGCAAAAATTGTCGTCTCTATATAGAGAAGACATATTTTACAAGGTCATAACAATCTCGTATGCCCCGTGTAAAACTTATATTACCCCGCAAAAATTGTCGTCGCTATATAGAGAAGACAGATTTTACACGGGTCATAACAATCTCGTATGCCCCGTGTAAAACAGATATTACCCCGCAAAAATTGTCGTCGCTATATAGAGAAGACAGATTTTACACGGGTCATAACAATCTCGTATGCCCCGTGTAAAACTGATATTACCCCGCAAAAATTGTCGTCGCTATATAGAGAAGACATATTTTACAAGGTCATAACAATCTCGTATGCCCCGTGTAAAACTGATATTACCCCGCAAAAATTGTCGTCGCTATATAGAGAAGACAGATTTTACACGGGTCATAACAATCTCGTATGCCCCGTGTAAAACTTATATTACCCCGCAAAAATTGTCGTCGCTATATAGAGAAGACAGATTTTACAAGGTCATAACAATCTCGTATGCCCCGTGTAAAACTTATATTACCCCGCAAAAATTGTCGTCGCTATATAGAGAAGACAGATTTTACAAGGTCATAACAATCTCGTATACCCCATGTAAAACTGATATTACCCCGCAAAAAATGTCGTCGCTATATAGAGAAGACAGATTTTACACGGGTCATAACAATCTCGTATGCCTCGTGTAAAACTGATATTACCCCGCAAAAATTGTCGTCGCTATATAGAGAAGACAGATTTTACACGGGTCATAACAATCTCGTATGCCCCGTGTAAAAGTGATATTACCCCGCAAAAATTGTCGTCGCTATATAGAGAAGAGAGAATTTACACGGGTCATAACAATCTCGTATGCCCCGTGTAAAACTGATATTACCCCGCAAAAATTGTCGTCGCTATATAGAGAAGACAGATTTTACACGGGTCATAACAATCTCGTACGCCCGTGTAAAACTGATATTACCCCGCAAAAATTGTCGTCGCTATATAGAGAAGACAGATTTTACACGGGTCATAACAATCTCGTATGCCCCGTGTAAAACTGATATTACCCCGCAAAAAGTGTCGTCGCTATATATATAGAGAAGACATATTTTACAAGGTCATAACAATCTCGTATACCCCGTGTAAAACTGATATTACCCCGCAAAAATTGTCGTCTCTATATAGAGAAGACATATTTTACAAGGTCATAACAATCTCGTATGCTCCGTGTAAAACTTATATTACCCCGCAAAAATTGTCGTCGCTATATAGAGAAGACAGATTTTACACGGGTCATAACAATCTCGTATGCCCCGTGTAAAAGTGATATTACCCCGCAAAAATTGTCGTCGCTATATAGAGAAGACAGATTTTACACGGGTCATAACAATCTCGTATGCCCCGTGTAAAAGTGATATTACCCCGCAAAAATTGTCGTCGCTATATAGAGAAGACAGATTTTACACGGGTCATAACAATCTCGTATGCCCCGTGTAAAAGTGATATTACCCCGCAAAAATTGTCGTCGCTATATAGAGAAGACAGATTTTACACGGGTCATAACAATCTCGTACGCCCGTGTAAAACTGATATTACCCCGCAAAAATTGTCGTCGCTATATAGAGAAGACAGATTTTACACGGGTCATAACAATCTCGTATGCCCCGTGTAAAACTTATATTACCCCGCAAAAATTGTCGTCGCTATATAGAGAAGACATATTTTACAAGGTCATAACAATCTCGTATGCCCCATGTAAAACTGATATTACCCCGCAAAAATTGTCGTCGCTATATATAGAGAAGACATATTTTACAAGATCATAACAATCTCGTATGCTCCGTGTAAAACTTATATTACCCCGCAAAAATTGTCGTCGCTATATAGAGAAGACAGATTTTACACGGGTCATAACAATCTCGTATGCCCGTGTAAAAGTGATATTACCCCGCAAAAATTGTCGTCGCTATATAGAGAAGACAGATTTTACACGGGTCATAACAATCTCGTATGCCCCGTGTAAAACTTATATTACCCCGCAAAAATTGTCGTCGCTATATAGAGAAGACATATTTTACAAGGTCATAACAATCTCGTATGCCCCATGTAAAACTGATATTACCCCGCAAAAATTGTCGTCGCTATATAGAGAAGACAGATTTTACACGGGTCATAACAATCTCGTATGCCCCGTGTAAAACTGATATTACCCCGCAAAAATTGTCGTCGCTATATAGAGAAGACAGATTTTACAAGGTCATAACAATCTCGTATGCCCCATGTAAAACTGATATTACCCCGCAAAAAATGTCGTCGCTATATAGAGAAGACAGATTTTACACGGGTCATAACAATCTCGTATGCCCCGTGTAAAACTGATATTACCCCGCAAAAATTGTCGTCGCTATATAGAGAAGACAGATTTTACACGGGTCATAACAATCTCGTATGCCCCGTGTAAAAGTGATATTACCCCGCAAAAATTGTCGTCGCTATATAGAGAAGAGAGAATTTACACGGGTCATAACAATCTCGTATGCCCCGTGTAAAACTGATATTACCCCGCAAAAATTGTCGTCGCTATATAGAGAAGACAGATTTTACACGGGTCATAACAATCTCGTACGCCCGTGTAAAACTGATATTACCCCGCAAAAATTGTCGTCGCTATATAGAGAAGACAGATTTTACACGGGTCATAACAATCTCGTATGCCCCGTGTAAAAGTGATATTACCCCGCAAAAATTGTCGTCGCTATATAGAGAAGACAGATTTTACACGGGTCATAACAATCTCGTATGCCCGTGTAAAACTGATATTACCCCGCAAAAATTGTCGTCACTATATAGAGAAGACAGATTTTACACAAGTCATAACAATCTCGTATGCCCCGTGTAAAACTTATATTACCCCGCAAAAATTGTCGTCGCTATATAGAGAAGACATATTTTACAAGGTCATAACAATCTCGTATGCCCCATGTAAAACTGATATTACCCCGCAAAAATTGTCGTCGCTATATAGAGAAGACATATTTTACAAGGTCATAACAATCTCGTATGCCCCGTGTAAAACTAATATTACCCCGCAAAAATTGTCGTCGCTATATAGAGAAGACATATTTTACAAGGTCATAACAATCTCGTATGCCCCGTGTAAAACTGATATTACCCCGCAAAAATTGTCGTCGCTATATAGAGAAGACAGATTTTACACGGGTCATAACAATCTCGTATGCCCCGTGTAAAACTGATATTACCCCGCAAAAATTGTCGTCGCTATATAGAGAAGACAGATTTTACGCGGGTCATAACAATCTCGTATGCCCCATGTAAAATTGATATTACCCCCGCAAAAATTGTCGTCGCTATATAAAGAAGACAGATTTTACACGGGTCATAACAATCTCGTATGCCCCGTGTAAAACTGATATTACCCCGCAAAAATTGTCGTCGCTTTATAGAGAAGACAGATTTTACACGGGTCATAACAATCTCGTATGCCCCGTGTAAAACTTATATTACCCCGCAAAAATTGTCGTCGCTATATATATAGAGAAGACATATTTTACAAGGTCATAACAATCTCGTATACCCCGTGTAAAACTGATATTACCCCGCAAAAATTGTCGTCTCTATATAGAGAAGACATATTTTACAAGGTCATAACAATCTCGTATGCCCCGTGTAAAACTTATATTACCCCGCAAAAATTGTCGTCGCTATATAGAGAAGACAGATTTTACACGGGTCATAACAATCTCGTATGCCCCGTGTAAAACAGATATTACCCCGCAAAAATTGTCGTCGCTATATAGAGAAGACAGATTTTACACGGGTCATAACAATCTCGTATGCCCCGTGTAAAACTGATATTACCCCGCAAAAATTGTCGTCGCTATATAGAGAAGACATATTTTACAAGGTCATAACAATCTCGTATGCCCCGTGTAAAACTGATATTACCCCGCAAAAATTGTCGTCGCTATATAGAGAAGACAGATTTTACACGGGTCATAACAATCTCGTATGCCCCGTGTAAAACTTATATTACCCCGCAAAAATTGTCGTCGCTATATAGAGAAGACAGATTTTACACGGGTCATAACAATCTCGTATGCCCCGTGTAAAACTGATATTACCCCGCAAAAATTGTCGTCGCTATATAGAGAAGACATATTTTACAAGGTCATAACAATCTCGTATGCCCCGTGTAAAACTTATATTACCCCGCAAAAATTGTCGTCGCTATATAGAGAAGACAGATTTTACACGGGTCATAACAATCTCGTATGCCCGGTGTAAAAGTGATACTACCCCGCAAAAATTGTCGTTTGAAGGTATAATGTACATCTTTCAAAGCCACGTTGATTCCTGGTGTGATGTTATCTTGCTACTTTTGCTTCATTTATTTAGGTTGTCTGACTCATTTACCATTACTATTTTTGAAGTGTATTGCTCTCTTTTATATCTTCTAACATATATATTCCAAAAGTTAGCGAGGCCAGCAAGTATTTATGGACAAATTGTGGAAACAGCTATATAAATATATTCATCGTATGAGCAGTCTAATCAAATAGAGTTACTGTTCGTGGCTCGTTTCCGCGCTTTATGTCTGTGGGAATATCTTGTTACTTTTGACCGGGGATAAATACATTACACGGCTTGTTGATGGGGGATACGGTGTGGTATGCCCCGGTCGACTCTCGTATCCCCCTCGGCTATCGCCTCGGGGGGATACGAGCATCTACCGGGGCATACCACACCGTATCCCCCATCAACAAGCCGTGTAACTTATAATATCATCCTTATATAGTAAATCAGATATCTTAGTTACACCAGTTTGTGTCTTCATCCGATATATCGCCTACATTGCATTCAGTTCTGAGCTCAAATGAAAGAGACTGATGCAGAATAAGAGCGGAGAAAGCGAGTCACCTTGGAATATGCCGCTTTCCCCGTACACGTCCTGTGTTTCAAGTGTGCCTTCTTGGTATTTGAGGAATAATCTTGTTTTCCATTGTCGCATTGAGCTTCTGATGAAATTGACTACGATTGGATTGATTTTATACGTCTCAATAGCTTTGATGATCCAGCTATGTGGCACGCTGTCAAACGCCTTTTTGTAGTCAATCCAGGCCATGCTGATGTCACTCTTAGATTTCTTAGAGCTCTCCATCAACATTCGGTTTACTAACAGTTGGTCTTTGCACCCATATGAACCCCTGATGCACCCCTTTTGTTCTTTTGGGATGCTCTTGGTAACCAGCAAGTGCTTGTAAATTCTCTCAGCCAAAACAGATGTAAGCTTTTTGTACAATGCAGGGAGACACGTAATAGGCCTGTAAGTTTTGGGGTTCTCAGTGTCAGTTGACTTTGGAAGCAAACTTGTTTTCCCTGTCACTAGCCATTAGACTGGGAGTTGCAATTAGGGAAGTACAAATTCTTGCTAAATGTTGGTGACTAGATGTGAAAGTATTCATCCAAAAGTTTTGTAAGTCATCAACCCCAGGTGCCTTCCAGTTATGAATTTTCTTAATTGCAATTTGTACTTCTTCTAATGTAATCTCGTGCCAGTATTGCTCAGTTTTATTTGCGTTTAGTTCTGTCTGATGATTTATCCATTTTGGAACTCTCATTATGTTTTTCTTCTCTCTCCCAAATACCTCTCCAGAATTCCACAAGTTTCTCTTGTTCGGGTGGTTTGGTTACATATTACATCTTTTCTCTTATTAATACTGTCTCGGTAGAACGAGTTAGCATGTTGGTTAAATGTGCTGTTCTGTTCGTATTGTTTTGTTCGTTTGTCATACCGTCTTATACGTTGTGATTTTGCTTGATTTGTTTGCTTCAGAGTTTCGACGACTTCTTGAAGCTTCTCGGAATTATTGATGACATACTTCTTAAGTATTCTTCTCTTTTTGTTTTGATTTTTTATGTTTTTCTCAACTTCCGTGAGGATTGACACATCTGCACGCATATTTTGAATCTTTCTCTGTATTCGACCTTTCCATTTTGGTTCCTTTTTCTTTCTGAATTTACTGTTTCTATCTCTTATTTTAATATCAAGTCGTTATACGACTGCTCGTGCAGATGCAAATAGAAATGTATTTAACTCTGTTATGTTGATGTTACCATCGAGTAAAATTATTTCGATTACATAATTAGCCAGTTTGAGTTCTTTCTTTGCCTTATTATTTTTAACAATCTTGGGTATGTTGTCTCCGTTCTTCGTGTCCTTTTGAATTTCTTGTTCGTATATTCTCTTGATGTTATTAATATATACATATAGTTCTCCGTCTATCGCAGGTGGTGTTTCGTCTTGTCTGCTTGTATTAAACATGTATCGAGGCTGGTCCTCAATATTCGTGATACCGTCAGACTGACTCGTATCTAATTTTTTGGAATTACATTGTGTACCCTCAGGCAGGTCATGTTACTAGTATGAAGAGTCGACTGATAACCGAGAGGTTAACTCTCGGTTATCCATATACATGTCAACAAAGGAATACACCATAGTAAAACGCTGATTATTCTGTCATCAAACATATAATTTCTCACATGCTATGAAATAAAATAGGTGCATGCGTATCGCGGTGAAGAGAAAAGTAGTTGCAAGACATATTCAATGAATGATGATGTTTTTTATGGTTCTGATGCCCAAATTGTATCCATACCAAAGTGAAGTCAAATAGCCAAAAAACGATAGTTTTTTTTACAATTGAGCTACCCATGGACTACCCATATTAAGAGAAAAGGTAGAAATTACTCATGACAGGGTCATCGTTTGCTATCGCTTTATATACGACTCCCTAAGAGGTTGCTACAATGATCCTTTTCGGCACTTTTCTGCAGCACGCATCCGATTGGTTATTAGATCGAAGTCTTTGTGGTGTCTCTGTTTTCTCTGTTGATAAATCTGACCAAAAAACGAGTTGGTGTGTACAGTAATCCTTCCTTCCTGCCTATCGACCACAATGATTCGTCATCGGCCATTTTAATGTCGTATCTCTGCACAATGGCGGCGAATATCAGGAATAATTCAGCCCGGGCGAGCGATTCTCCTGGACAGGACCTCTTACCTGCAGAGAAATAATTTACAGGTGTGTCATACATGTATATATCCAATGGAAGCAAGTCAGGAACAATTACACCCGAGCGAGCGATGCTCCGGGACAATAGCTCTTACGTGTAGGGAAATGAACTGCATGTGTATAGTATAGCTTCACAATGTACATGTTCATGTACCTTAAACGTATGCGAGTGATGGTGCGTTTACATATATGCGCACATGCATTGTATATCTACATACAACTAAGATTGCTCCCGATTGTTTGTTCAGTGAGTCAATGTATTGGTTGTTTTCACAATGTAATAACAAATCAGGGTGTGGAAGCTTCACCGTCATATACCAATGATAATTACTTATGAGATCGCCCAACATTAATGACACTTATAAATTAATATCAATCTTCTCTGCCATCATAAGTAATGGTTTCAATGAGAATCTGTCATCGTTGAGCGAATTTTAAATTTATTGCCATTGCGTCGCCTCGGTACTAAAATGTTCAATATCCATTTTGGCGGGAAAATGAGATAACGATACCGTTCGATTCGACGCGGTATTTTCTGTCCGAAAAACACAAGATTTTGAGCATAAACCAGATATGAATGAGAGGCTATGAAAATATCTTGCATCTACCGAATTAGTTGTTATGTCAGTGATGTAATGGTCTATATTCACTTTGGACCAATATTGGAGTAGATTAGTAAAAGAATTGTTCACTTTGTGACTAAAGCATGACATTTTGCACATATGTACATATACCAATTGATGTTAGATATGGAGCCACGCTGAAAATCCACTTTAACCCCTCTTTTAAGGGGTTTTCCAAATTTAAAGAGTGTTTCGTAATTATATAATTTATTAAATGTCACAATTAATCTTACCATGGAATCTGCGATTTAAAATTAGGCATATACAGTAAGTAAGACTCTGCGGGATATAATGGAATATGTTTAGGGCGAAATTGGATCTCCCCGTTCAAGATGACCGTCAAAATGGCAATCATAAGTGGAAAATGTGACGTGTTTCACTAATTACTTCTAGACCAGTTTCTTCTGCATGGAACTGGTTCGGAAATGTGACATTTTTGTCTATTGTTTATGTTAAAAGATCCATGTCGCAATGCAATATGCCATTATTGGGATCACAGCCCCTTCCGATCCCTCAACAATTCGATTTTACAGAACGGGGTATGAAATTTCACCAAAAATCATCAATGGGGTTCTAGTCATATTTCAACAAAAAATTGACAGACCTGTGCACATTAAGTGAGGTATGCAATTAATTATGAATATTTCAACTCAATGGAACCAAAATTGTCATTTCGGCTAAAAATGACTGTCAAAATAGCGGCCAAAATATGGGAAATGGTAAATATTGTCCCGTCGTGCCACTTAAAAGTTGTGGATAATGATTAAAAGTGGCCGTTCTGTCATATATACATTGAATACTAACATTTATGATGCATCTTGGATAAGTGTACTATTAGATTACCAAATTGGAATTTTCTCTCAAAATCGGCAAAAAAATCACTGATGTGTTTTTAGAAAAATTTACTCAAGCTGGCTTGCAAAATGTCTACAACATTTGATAGAAAATTTGATATTTTCAAATATACATTATTCTCTGCTCTTCTGTAAAGGTATCACATTGTGACTCACTTGGTTATTAAGCATGTCACTTCATCAACTGACAACTGTGTGTTCTATTCTGGATGTCCCAGTACCTTATGTAAATCATGCAGTATGTAATTTTGCCGAAAACTTCTTACGGGATTTTGGCCATGATTTTGAACGAAATGAACAGAACGCTGAATTTGATGGGCATAATCATGTGCCTACTCGCATAATAACATGTGCAACCATCAAATGGCCACACCCATGGTCATATAGCCAATGAATATATACAATCACTACAGGCAAACATCGACACATCACCATTGACCAAACAGACCTTCTCGATATAGCAATACAACGCGCAGCACCTCAGTATTGGCCATACAGTCACTCCCTGTATACCTTTTGTTCACACACACACACATACATATGACCATATACCCACTCAAGATATACACATACACCCTACTCACGACCATATCTCCAATGGATATACCAATAACCCGCACGGCCATTCATACGCTGTATAGATTGGCACACACACGTCGCCCATTACAATGCAGCCACCCGATGTATACTCACACACCCCATCCATGAGCATACATCCACCTATACTTCCACCAATGATAATACAGCCACGGCAGAGATGCATATATATCACATATACAGCCATGACCACAAGGGCACTTCATGTATACCCACACGCCGCCAATGGCCAACCATCTATGATCAAGGTATTCATATAAAGTTCAACAATCATGACAGTGCAGTCATTCCATGTACACCTATATGCATTGCTCATTAGCATACAACCACTCCCTAATTATTCATACACCCAGAGTCCCACACATGATCATACAGCCAACATATGTATACATCTACCCCCATCCATGGCAATAGTCACACAAGGTACACATGTTTATCCCACGCATGACCATACAGTCACACTATATATAGACAAACAACATACACAGATGGACGTACAGCTACTATCAGTATACCCACACACCACCATATAGGCTACTCCTTCGCACCATTCATGACCATGCAATAACTCCCTGTAGAACTATTCACCTTATTTATGACCACACATTCACCCCCTGGCTGCTATTTTGACATACACCATATATAAAGTTTATATTTATGCCTATGGTCGAGAGTAGCCACATATGGTTTCACTCAGTTCCGTTTAGACGTTCTGCCCATTTCCTTTCAAAAATATGGACAGAGTCACAAAACACAATTTTTGGCACATTCCATACTACAGTACATCATTTAAAATGAATGTGTCTTGCCTCAGAGGGTACAGGGACAACGAGAATGAAACATGTAGTAGTCAGTGGATTAAGTAACAATATTAATAACCAAGTGAGTTACAATATGCTAACTCTTGGGAACAGAAAATACTGCTCGGGATATATGTTAAAAAAAATTACCAAATGTGGTTGCCATTTTGGAAGCCATCTTGAGTAATTTTGTCTAAAACACATTCGTTTTAAGCATTTAAGACAGATGAAAAGAAACAATAAACATCTTTGATACCATTTACTTGAATAATTGGTCCAAACCTGAAAGGTAAATAAATTTGACCGATTTGTATGTCAAGTTTGTGATATAAAAATCCAATAATTCGGGTAATATCAGTGGTTACATTAGTAACACTTAACCAATGTGCATCAGAAATGTTAGAATCCAATGTAAATAAGCCAATTGTATTCGTCAATCACAACTTCTAATGGATTACATGGCATGAAGGGGCAATATTTACCATTTTCCAAGTTTTGGCCGCCATTTTCAGAAAAAGTAAAAAGTTTTGTTCCATTGAGTTCAAATATTCATAAGTAATTGTATGCCTCACTTAATGTGCACAGTTCTGTCAATTTCTTGTTAAAATATGACTAGAATCCTAACGGTGATTTTTTGTGAACTTTCATACCGAGTTCTGTATAATCAAATTATTGAGGGATCGGAAGGGACTGTGATCACATGAATGACATATTTCATTGCTCCAATGATCACTTAGCACGAATAATACAAAACAAAGTCACATTTCCGAACAAGTTCCATCCAGCAGAACCTGATCTAGATGATATTAGTGAAAAAAGCGTCAAATTTCCTCTTTCATCTGCCATTTTGACGGCCATCTTAGACGGGGAGTTCAAATTTCACCCCTAAAAATGTGGCATTATATCTCTCAGTCATACTTACTGTATATGCCTAATTTTAAATCGCAGTAAGATTAATTGGGATATTTAATAAATTATATAATCACGAAACGCTCTCTAAATTCGGAAAACCCCTTAAAAGAGGGGTTAAAGTGAAATTTCAGCGTAGCTCACTTCTAATATCAATAAGTATGTGTATATGTACATTTGAACAATTGTCTTGAAAAATTTACTTAATCTACTCCACTACAATGAATTGATTTATTTTGTACCACGATATCGCATTCAATTCAGTGCCAATGTTCTATTAGTCTGGTCGCTGAAGCATTTGACCTAGAACAAATTATTAACAAGCTGTTTTTTGTGTAATTTTGTCGGGCAGAATCTGAGGAATGACATATCTAAAATCCGCTAAAATCATCTTTGGGGAAAATTCTCTATTCCAGATGGCCTCAATACGGTTGTTAATATCTTAAATTGTTGCAATTCTGCGGTAGATGCAACAAGTAATGCCAAATTCGCAATAAATTTTAATATTGACAAACAATGTTAGCCGTAAACCATATTTGTAGAATGTCTTTCCCAAAACGGCCGCCAAAATGGAGAAAACTGAATGAAATTTACACTTTGTGATAAGGTAGAACAAGCGCTCGAATTATTTTAGGATATTCATTCCAGAGGATAAGAGAAACGTTTTATCAGAGATGTAAGAATTCTCCCTAATGAATCTCACGAGAGAGCAATCGAAAGCAGGGTCGCATGCAACGGTTAAATCTGGACTTTTGGGCGCACAGAAACGGAACAAACACGCAGTTTTATATGTACTTTTTATGTTGAATCGTGTGATTATATGTGTAATTAAACAGTTAAATGCGATTTGATATGGATGTATTGATTCTGTGATATTTTCTAGAAGCAGAAATATATGTAGTCAGAGCAGTCTCGTGAATGTGACCGATCATCATTTATTTTGATATCTACAACATTAACCATTTTAAAATGCACTGATATATAACAATATAAGATATATGCATAGAGTTTTGGGTAAAATGTGAAGATCCTATTTTCTATATCTCAAAAGAGTAATCATAGTTGCCTCCAATTAGGTGACAAAACACGAACATTTTCGCTTTTATCAAAATAATGCATGGTGGTATATTGTGAACACAATTTATCAAAACACAATGGAGTACAAAGACTATCTTCAATAAATTCTAAACTTGACCAATGTGGTTTACATATTCTGTGGCTGAGACTGTGTTTATATCTGAAAATTATATTTAGTTATATTTACCGAAGCCACAAATAGCAACATTTAGTGAATGTTCTACGCTGAAATAACAGCTTTAAACGATGATCCCCTGCTATTTAGCACAATTACGTGGGTGGTATTGGTAAGATATTTTAAAACAAAACGACAATGAAAATTAATTTTGTGCAATGTGTGGTAATATATTCCAGTTGTAAAGTGGGGATTGAAGTAATTTGAACACAATGTTCCAATAATAAACTGATTTGATAGCCGCGTGAAAATTAGTCTTAAATAATATGTAAGATGTACCATCTCTTTGATCTCGTGATATATGGCGCTAATCTATTGAAGAGATTGGCGTTTCTTTGCAGTGTGATAAGCATTGGGACATATGTGTATGGTATATTATCACGGAGAGTGTAGCAAATTCCATAAATCTAACTAGTCTTTATACCACAAGGGTGTACATTTCAGTGTATATGTTACATTCAATAATTAAACATAATATCCAATGAAACTACCATGCACTGCGCGGCGAAACATTACTTTGTGTGCTGCAAGACCAAAATTATTATATTTTATCCGGACAGTTGGATAAGCCAAAAACAAGAACTTTAACCATTGGGTTTGACTTGCGTTGAAATGACCAATACACCCTTCAGATGGATGTTTTAATAATTTGTGTACCTTTAAAGATATTAAACAACATGAATTTACATTAATAATACGTATGTTCACACCTATATATGGTTATCCAATATGTTGCGTTCGTCGTGGTATGTCTTGGAGTTGCGGCCATTTTGACAGCCAATTTATGACCGCGATTAAATTATTTTCTGTCTGTGTCACTCTATTCGCTACGGTGCTCCAATTTCACACATACTTGTATAACTACGTAATCCCTATGCCATAACATATCGTTAACTTAAATTCATAATTTACGTCAGACCCCACCCCTATTCAGGGCGCTGTAGAACATTTTCCCCAAAGCGGATTTTAGCGGATTTTGGATATGTTATACACGAAGATATCCTCTTTCCAACGATACCAAAATTAGCTTGTTAATTAGCTTGTTTCCTGGTAGACCTTATATTTTCAGCCCGACAGCCAGACTACATAAACTCCTTGAGTGAATTAGAATTAAATTTTACCAGGTGAGATTACCAATTTGGGCGACCATCTTGGATTCAATAGCCTCGAACCATGTGAACAATTACTACCAATATCCATCCACGTGATCGTGGAAATGGTATATAAAACTTCCCTGGCCTATGTTCTCGTGAAAAATTATGAAAACATCGGTATTTACGATATGCATCCCTAAGATCGCACACTTAACTTTTTCAGATATATCTTCAAAATAAATAAAAAGTCATATCATCGGTGTCACTTTAAGAAAAATATCGAGTCAGGTGCCCGCGTAACGCTATCGACGCAGACACTTCCTATATACAGTTCGCCTGAAACTGAGATTGAAAAGATACATATAGTTTTAGCATTGATTTTGACAGAAATATTTCCTCTACCCCTAATATGGATTTTATCGCAAACAATCACAGTTGTTTGTTGAAAATCGCTATCAAATGAAAAAGCCCCCACGCCCGAGTGGCAAACAAGCAGAAAAATATGTGAAATACATCCGTCTATCTTAAAAAACATAGTCGGCAAATAATCACATTGGGGGATGATGGACATATGGTAGCTCACTGTTGTGCTAGCAAATTGCACCACGGTTAGGCATAGTATTTACTATAGCAAAGGCAACTGTGGTACTTGTGGCACCGGTCAATGTCTCATGTTTCTATAATAACTGTTTGAACAACTATAGTTGTTCTTTATCGAAAGGGCACACCAAAGAGTTTTAGCTAAAGTATAATCACCAATGCATGGCATAATGCATCTATCGCGTAAATAGTAACCATCAGATTAATTACATTTGGGCAGACGGATGGGTTACAACTTAAAAAATATATATATATGGCATCATTACGTGTGAGGCCAATCAGAACTGAATAGTATTGCACGACAAATAGTATCAACTTCTTGAGGAAAAAAAGTTGCTTGCTAAAAATCGTTGTCAAATGAAATATTGAACTATGCCATATATGTAATAAATGCCAGAAAACTGCACCAGTGTAAGGCAACCCATCTATTATCACATCGCTACTGTGATACGTGTGACGAGGGCCAATGTCTTATTTTTCAACAGTAACTTCCAAAATATTCTTGGCAAAAATTCTCGCCAAATTTTCACTGTAATAATGCAGGTAACTTACCGAGAGAAAAGGGAATATGCTGCTGGGTTTTTTTTAGTTTTCCGTTCTCATCCAAAAATCTTTTCGGGTCGAATTCTAATGGGTTAGGGTAGATATCTGGGTCATGATGAATTGAGTTCAAATTTGGGAAGATGTACGCATCTTCTGGAATATCGAACCCACGAAACTTGAACATTGGTTGTGATTTGTGTGGTATGGAGAATGGCATTATATCACCAATTCGTTGTGTTTCCATAATGACGGCGTTGATGTATGGCAAATTCGAACGGTCTCCCATTTCCGGCATGCGATCGCTGGGTACCATCTCATCAATTTCTTTCTGCGCAGTTATCATGGCGTCGGGATGACGTAACATGTTGATAAGAAACCAGCGAATAGTTGCTGACGTCGTGTCAGTCCCTCCGAGTATCAAGTGTATCACAGATCGTCTGATCTCAGTGTCTGGAGATACAGAAAGTACAGTAATGAGAGAGCTTTCCGCTGAATGGCAACAAGCCATATTTCCGACTAAATCCTGAAATGTTACCTATATTTCTGCTGTCGATTATTTAGAGCATTACTGTATGCAATTATGGTGTACTTTAGTGCAAACATTCCCTGTCCAATTTGACACAAAATTAGTGACAACTTCCCAAACCAATTCTCTGCGTATCAGGCAAAAGAAGAATGAAATATAATTTGCTATCACCATCATTTGTATAGCATGCATCGAGAAAATCCACAAAATTATCCATGAGTAATACGTTAAAAACTAAACAACAGATCATAATTGTGGACGCTCGTTATAAGCTAGAGTTTGTGTGAAAAGGAAGTGTGTGTTGTACATGTGCTCTAGGCTGTCCTTGTTGAATGGTAATACTTTTATTTTAACAAACTCCGAAATTCCAGCCGGATGAGAGATGTACATCAATTTTGTGACAGTCAATATAAACAAAAAAGTGTAATCGTCTAAATTCTGGAACATTTACATCGAGCTTCTCAAATATAATTCAAATAGCATTAACTGCATAAAACACATCGGATTCGCGGTTGCATAATATAAGAAACTGTTTTTATACTGAATCAACTTGGATCTTCTATCGTTGGAATTTTTCCTCGTCTGACAAAAATAATTCAAAACGTGTTGCCTTCCCTTTTTGAACGTCGAAGTCGGACGATCAAAACCTGATATGTTTGGACGCATGTACTTACGGATTAACTGTTTTTTATGGAGATGTAACCGTGAGGTAAGTGGTCATAACTTGTGTAAAATCCTTATATTTATATACATTTAGCGAAAAAGCCACTTTTGTAAATGTATTTAAATCGAAAAGTGTATCGCGACAAAACAAGCCCAAAATATCCCATAGCACCCGACCAGACACCAGCTGAGAACAATTTCAAAACGAGGCAAATAAGCCCAAAACATTACGCGTTCTTCTTCTCCACAATCAATGACGCGTCGATGTAATTATGGTTGCAATTATGACCCTCTTGCGCGTTCGCCGATAAATAATTGCAACTAGTCACGTGGGCGCCGACCAATCGGAATGCTGGATTTAGTGATAATCACACTCAGTATGTAAATATATAAGGATTAACTGTCATGTGGACTGTTTTTATGGAGATGTAACCGTGAGGTAAGTGGTCATAACTTGTGTAAAACCCGAAGGGTTTAACATACAAGTTATGACTACTTACCTCACGGTTACATCTCCATAAAAACAGTCCGCATGAGAGTTAATCCTTATATTTATATACATTTAGCGAAAAAAGCCACTTTTGTAAATGTATTTAAATCGAAAAGTGTATCGTGACAAAACCAGCCCAAAATATCCCATAGCACCCTTGGCAAAAGTTAACAGGAACAATTGAAACCCGATGATTTATTAAGTCAATCCTGCGCGAATCCAAATGCGCCCAAAACATTACGCGTTCGTCTTTCCAAACCCAAATGACGTATCGATGTTGTTATGAGCTTGCAGTTATGAGCTGTTGCGTATTCACCGAGAAATAAAATTGCAACTAGCCACGTGAGCGCCGACCAATCGGAATGCTGGATTTAGTGATGATCAAACTTAGTATGTAAATATATATCTTTATTGCGTCCTCTTTTGGGAAAGATGGTGTATATGTGTTCATACATATTGAAACACATGAATACACACTATGCAGCATACTGCTGTGTGGGCAGCGCGACAATTATTGAGGAATAATGAATCCGTACATGTACTGATCAGATGTAATTCTGCATCGATCGCAGACGACAGCAACGTTCCATATATTTATATATATATATATATATATATATATATATATATATATCTATTATATATTTTGAAAGATCTGTGTATGTGTTTGTTTGTGTGTGTGTGTGTGTGTGTGTGTGTGTGTGTGTTTGAAATCGATGGACTCCAAAACGACTAAGCCAATTTCGATGAAATTTGGTATTTGGATGTGTTTTCGGCCGGAGACGAACATAGGCATATTTATTTGTCCGTGCGAGGTCAACTTTTCACGTGCGGAGGTCAAATCTGTTTTTACGCCGTTTTTGCGCTAATATATTTCAGTTCGGTGCTCACAAATCGATTCGATATAGCGCGAATAATAAATTGCCAGTCATATAATTTGCACGGTTAGAATCTGTGGCGTGTCCTCTTTCCAACGATATATAATATGTATGTATCCGTTTTAGTTATCTGCCTCAATTATTAGGTACAAGTGGTCCGATGCTTTTATCGGGATAAAATCAATGCGTAATTTCTATGACGTCGTCAGAGGTCATAAAGTTAGATTACGTTAACTCTCACCCTGCCGATGCATTTGACTGTGTCGCGTTAATTAACTCATCACCGGCCGAGGTATCCGCAAATGACATTGGGCTATATATCTCGGAAACGGGTGTAGCTATCGACTTGAAATTTGGTATGTGAATGTATCTTGCCCCGGATACGAATTTTATCGGGTCGCCGAGCACGTGCGACGCCAGCTTCGCGCATGCGCAGACGAGATCTCGTAAACGGGTTGAGATATTGACTTTAAATTTGGTATGTGAATGTATCTTGCCCCGGATACGAATTTTATCGGGTCGCCGAGCACGTGCGACACCAGCTTCGCGCATGCGCAGACCAGATCTAGGAAACGGGTGGAGCAATCGACTTGAAATTTGGTTTTTTAATAGCCCGGACGAAGTCGGGTCACCTTCTAGTATATATATATATGTATATATAGCTATATATATATATATATATATATATATATATATATGTTACATCCATGGTGTTCAAGAGACAGTAGACAATTTAGGTTACTAAGTTGTACACTCAAATGCAGATGTGCGGAATTACACATCGCATCATTCACACCGGGAATCGTGATTTAAACTACACCTTTCTGCATGAGTCGGCACGAATTTAGTAGGAATGTTGATGTATCAATGATAACTGCGTCCAACAAGTCAACAATATCCAGTGTACCATTAAATTGTTTTATGGAGTTGATACCGTGCAGTTTTGTGGCATAAAATCTGATATATAATGGCGTATTTAACGTCGTCTCACCCGCCAGTTTCAGTGTCAAGTTTACATAAATTATATGTATAGTAGCAACTACCTATAAAGCAAGCAGCGAATCCGTGTGCGGATTGTATACACCACTGAAATACGGAATCTAATCATGTGGTTTAAATACACCAAAATTGGGTACCATTTGTTGAGGTTGTGAAATTTGAACGCCAAACACTCCTTAGAGCGAATTATGGAGATGACTATATATAACTTTGGTAGATAACGGCGAATAAAACATTCTCACCAATGTTATTGTGTGTATATGTTTGGTTGAAATCACCGACATAATTATTTCATCATTTTTGCTTCCCTTCCCCTTTTCTGTCCCTGACACCAACAACGTCACTTTAGAACAATTTAACCCACACCATTATCTTCCTCGTAAACAATTACTAATTTTAGACCCATTTGGTGCCATATATGGTCTCCAGTGGAGCTATATACAACACAGACAGACACATATACATTCGCACATGTATGCACCAAATGTGGCATTTTACAAGAATATGTCTCAATTTGGTGTAAATCGGCGCTAAAATATTTGTATCAATTTTGGTGTCCCTATCGCTCCATGCACCCATGACTAGAACTTTTGACTTTTGACATCTTTAAACAACACAATTATAATTAGACATCTGATATCAAGGAGATTATTATGACAAAGTTTGGTGGTAATCGGCGACTGAACAAATTCTTATCAAATTTAGACCCCCATCTTTAACCCAAACGGCATCAATGTGTCTGCAAACCATACGATTAGATTCCACGTATCATGGAGAATAATGTGTATCAATTGGGTGGAAATCGGCGCTAATTATATGTTTTATATATTTTGGTACCCTGCCTCGTTCGGTGCACCCCTGACTTGAATGACGCCACTTTTGACAACTATAAGCCACAAACTTAGACTCCCGGTATTACGGAGAAGATTATGTATACGTTGGGTGGTAATCGGCGACTGAACAAATTATTATCAAATTTAGTTCACCCCCCCCCCCCCCCCCGCTCATCTCTCACCCAAACGGCACCAATTTGGCCTCTTTAAATCACACGATTATATTCCGCGTATCACAGAGAATCAATGGACCTTTCCAAAGATGTCAATCAAATAATTATTAGCAGATATTTTCGACCAATCAGCGCCTGAGTCGGCCAATGGCTGCATTGAAAATTATGTCCAATTGTTCTGTTCAGCGTTACATTGACTATATTCAAACAACTTGTTTGTTGTCAAATCATAACATACTGAGATTTATATTTGCGCCATGATTTTATAAATGTATCCGTGATTATAACAACTGTTTTCATTTAGCATGACACTTGTCATAATTTTCACATTTAATGGCAAAACGAATGTGTGTTCTCTGGTTTAGATATATATATATTTCAGTCTGTTTTGTCTGTTTACGATTTTTCTTCCAGAGCCCTTGACCGATTTCAATCAAATTTGGCGTAATGCAGATAACAATTCATTCTAAAAAAACTGTTTAGAAGGTCAAAATTTTCACGAAGCATGTACACGAGTCTGTTTCAGCTAGTTAAGATAAGGACAAGTGCTGATGTGTTCACTTCGGATGTCGATCTCGAGTAACAGACAATATTTATATGAATACAGTCTTTTTACCAGTGGGCGGTACTACCGCTATGGGTGTGGCCTCTGGAAAGCTCCATTAGGTGGAAACCGGCGCTAAAAATAATTGTTGCGTACATTTTTCATCATTTTTGCTTCCCCTCCTCCGTTTCTTTCCCTCGCACCTACATCGTCACTTTAGAAAATTTAACCCACACCATTATCTTCATCGTAAACAGTTACCAATGTAAGACCAATTTTTGCCATCTAGATGATTCCCCCTGAAGTTATATAAAACACAGTCAGACAAACATACATTCCGCACATGTGGGCACCTCCACACACCCCTAACTCAAACTTTTGACTTTTAACATCCTTAAACCACCAACTAGACTCCTGATATCACGGAGATATTGCAACTGCAGTAACGATACAGATGTTTTATCGCCAATTTTATCGGGGAATTTTATGGCAAATGATAGACAACGCATATATATCTACCATTTACTACAAGAAAACTAAGATGCATGCATCAGATCACCCATGAACTATTTAGCATAGAATAATTGAGCTCTGTCACATCTGTCCTGCAATTTCGGTTGACGTTTGACACATGGATTCATTAGCGACGTTACGACTGAGATAAGATTACACACGACTAACCTTGAATGTGGGAGTATGTAAGAGTGAATATTAATGTTCTAAATCATATGTTCCACCTTTATAATTGAAGTGGTAATGGGATGGTACCTTGTTCACACGCAAGTAGTGTAATTAAGTAATTAAAAGTAACGAATCGTTATTTAGTTTCTAGCGTATGACTGAAAGGATTAGGAGCAGATCGGTGGCCATGGATGTTCTCGTTAGCTGCTAATACAATTAGCCAATTTGTCCGGTTATGTTTATACACGTGTAGCATGTGCCGACCAGAGCGTGTGTTGACATGTGAATTGTAGTTCATCAATAACCGATCAGCAGGCGTTTGTCGTGATCACTTACGACGTGAACATGGGTTACTTAAACGGTTCATCGATGCACCGATTACACCATGGTTTATAATCGGTTTAACGAAGATGTACATTAGATACGGACGTGTGGTCAATGTATGTGTGGACCGATGATAGAAAAGTAAATACCAGAGATGACTGTCGGGGGGGGGGGGGGGGGGCGGGGCTATTTTTCTATAATTTTTAAAGAAAATTCAGTAGTTGCAAAATGGCAGCAGCACAGAAGGGAGTATAATTGGCAAATGGTGGGAGCGGAGTGGCGTGTAACTGCGATTGAAACTAGATATACAGTTTGGAGATTATTGAATGAGGAGTGTGATATTAAGGGATACTGAACCTTGTTTTCTTTTGGTATGCAGATTGAATAGCAGTTAAAGATGCACAATCCTATTAAGCGGCCGTCAATTTTTATTTATATGCATTCGGCGGTCAGAAATATTGGATTCGAGCCGAGGAACCGATCAATCAAAGGCCAGATTTATTAGAAATGGATGTTTTAAATCTATTATTTTTTACAATCGAGTATTACTGGTCTAGTAAAGAGTAGACGAGCTGTCGGTATCGGACCAAATTGCGGATGAAGATGGATAACTCTAAAATGAATCGGCTTTCTGTGTATAACAAGGCCAAATTTGGTCGAACACGTTGATAAATATACTAGTGAACACTTTAGGGCAATTTTATACCATAGTTGACAGTGGTTAGCATCCATTTTCGGCTATTAATCGATTCAGATAACTGAAGGGGATTCTAAAAATGTTGTTGTTGGAATCGGTACCTTTAAATAGAAAATTTAATGGAATTCAGGACCTATGTGGATAGATACGAAGAGGCATTTGGGCCGAGTTACATTTTGTGGATCGTTCGAATATCGGAAGAAAGTGGAATGTTGATTTTCAAATGTGTCAACAATGAATAAAAAAGGTTTGCCCAGTCAGAGGGCCATGGACACAAGTGTATATGATATTGTTGTTAAGAGATAACTTGTAGTGGACATGCATGCTTTCTCAGTCACTAATACAATCAGAGGGGTGGCCACCTGGGTGAGTTAGACAGACTGGTGTAATCGAGATAATCCGTGTTATCTGCCTGCCATCTGGTCTGGTTGTTATATATCCATGAAATGTTTCATTGGAGAAATGTCAAATATTTATCTTGAATGCATGGGAGGTTCTCATATGAACATATCATCCGCCGGCCATAGGCGGGGGGAGGTTCTCATATGAACATATTATCCGCCGGTCATACGCGGGGGAGGTTCTCATATTATCCGCCGGTCATACGCGTGGGAGGTTCTCATATTATCGACCGCTCATACGCGGGGAGGTTCTCATATGAGAACCTCACCCGCGTTTGACCGGCGGATAATATGAGAACCTCCCTCGCGTATGACCGGCTGATAATATGAACCCCCACCGCGTATAACCGGCGGATAATATCTTCTTATGAGAACCTCCCCCGCGTATGACCGGCGAATAATATGAAAACCTCCATCGCGTTTGACCGGCGGATAATATGAGAACATCACTGCGTATGACCGGAGGATAATATGAGAACCTCCCCCGCGTATGACCGGTGGATAATATGAGAACATCCATGCACCGCGTATTACTCGCGGATAATATGTTCATGACGTGCGGATTATGTTCATATGAGAACATCCCACGCGTATGACCGGCGGATAATGTGAGAACCCCCCCCCCCACCCCGCGTATGAACGGCGGATAATATGAGAACCTCCCCGGGTATAACCGGCGGATAATATGAGAACCTTCCCCATGTATAACAGGCGGATAATATGAGAACCTCCACCGGGTATGACCGGCAGATAAAATATGAGAACCTCCCCCGCGTATGACCGGCGGATAATGTTTTATCTATCCTGTATGACCGGCGGATAATATGTGAACCTGCCCCGAGTATAATTGACCGGCGGATAATATGAGATCCTCTCCCGCATATGACCGGAGGATAATATGAGAACACCCCCCCCCCCCCCCCCCCCGCGTATGACCGCCGCATAATATGTTCATATGAGAACCTCCCACGCGTATGACCGGCACATAATATGATAAACTCCCCCGTGTATGATCGGCGGATTATATGAGAACATCCACCGCATATGACCGGCGGACACGTAAGTTTTTAAGTATATAAGCACTATTTGATTTGAATATTATTTCGAACAGTCTGACCATTGACATATTCATGCGTTCAAACGAGTTAATCTATTTTGTAACTTGGCTTGTAATCGCCGGACACCGGCATTTGGGTTTTTAGTCACAACTAAAATAAAAAATAAGTGCGAATTATAACAAATGAAAAGCGCAAATCCCTTAAAAAATCACATTTGGTACGTATTCTGGAATGATACATGGTGTATATTCGTATTTTGTGGATGAAGTGCTGCTAAGAACGGCTTAGTTGGAACGATAAAACTGGTTCAGTCGGCCATTCTATTTTTTACGAGAAAAAGTAGCACTCTTTCTTGGAGCGAATTTCTACAACAATTTCACTACGTTGTGGACCCATTTGGAAAAAATTACGTTCCCTGTGCCTAATCCTACATTTTGATATACTATACGCCCCGTTATATGGAATATATCAGCTGAAATCGATCCTGTTTATTGTAAACATCGAGTCTAGTTTTAGCTGTTTTCATCAGCGCGTGTTTGCGTATTCGCCATTACAGTATTCGGACTAAAGCAGCCATATATGGCTGCTTTAGTCCGAATACTGTAATGTAGTGTAGCTAAAACCGATTGCGCAGTATTCCACTGCGTCATTTCATACATAATACTTGTTGTTTGCTAGCGTATTCATCGAGAAATCTAATTTCTAAACATTGATGTCGAACGCAGTTTTCCGTGTTTCGTAGCACCTGCGCATGGGTGTTTTAATCGGTCTCTAGGTGTGCATAAATCACAGCTTCGCTCGAATTAAAGACACGGTTGGCCTTGGCGGTGGTTATCCTGTGAAAATATCTCCACCCGTCAAAAACCGCCACAAACAGAAAGAACATAAAAATGTACATGTAGATATACTTTGTCCGTATACAAATAAGAAATATCGCATGAACAGTATATTATGGTCATTTGTTTGACCATTGTTATGTAAACAAATGCATTCAAAGTTACTTTTCTGGTTTTTGTTTATATTATGATGGTAAACATAAAGAGCGTTCTTTGTTGGTGAATACCTGATATGGAACTAATAAAGAGCGTTTATGCCATTTGTGTGGGATTATCCAGTAGCATGTGCTGTCTTCTGTAACACAATCAGGCTCTTGCGTAGGTAAAATATAGTAGGTCTTTATGATAACATGCTGTTTACGCGATGGTCATGGTATATATGAACGGAACTGTATGCGTTTTAATGTTTTTCTGTTTACGGTCCCATATAAAAATGTACCTGGGTAAATCTTGGTGTTTACCTAGGTATACCCCGGTACATATAGGTTTTACCCTGGTTCCACCCAGGTCACACCCAGGTTACACCCAGGTAAATCAGGGATTTATATAGATTTACCCAGGTGTTTTCTATATATGTTAGGTATAAACCCCAGTTTACCCGGGTTTTTACGGATTTACACCCAGGTATTTACACCAGGTATTTACACCCAGGTATTTACACCAGGGTTTCGCCCAGGTATTTACTACAGTGTTCACCCGGATATATACACCTGTGGTATTTTGTTAAACTGTATAATCTGCATTGAAGTCACCTTATTAACCCTTTCTATATTACAGCACCATTGGCGTGTAGTTACCTTATTAACCATTCTATATTAAATCATTAATTGACAGGTAGTTACCTTATTAACCCTTTCTATACTAAGTAACATTGGTGAGTAGTTACATTATTAACACTTTCTATATTAAAGCACCATTGATGTGAAGTTACCTTATTAACCCTTTCTTTATTAAAGCATCATTGACGCGTAGTTACCTTATTAACCCTTTCTATATTAAAATATCATTGATGTGTAGTTACAATGTTAACCCTTTCTATAGTATAGCATCATTGGCGGGTAGTTGGCTCCTTAACTCTGTATATACCAAAGTATCATTGTCGTATATAGTTACCTTATTAACCCTTTCTATACTAAGTACCGTTGGCGTGTAGTTGCCTTATTAACCCTTTCTATATTAAAGCATTAATTGACAGGTAGTTACCTTATTAACCCTTTCTACACTAAGTATCATTGGTGAGTAGTTGCATTATTAACCCTTTCTATATTAAAGCGCCATTGGCGGGTAGTTACCTTATTAACCATTTATGTATTAAAGCATCATTGACGTGTAGTTACCTTATTATAACCCTCTCTATATTAAAGCATCATTATTGCTGGGTAGTTATCTTATTAACCCGTTCTATACTAAGTATCATTGGTGAGTAGTTACAGTATTAACCCTTTCTATATTAAAGCTTCATTGACGTGAAGTTACCTTATTAACCATTTCTGTATTAAACTTAAAGCAGCATTGACATGTAGTTGTTAACCCTTTCTATATTAAAGCATCGTTGACGGGTAGTTGCCCAATTAACCCTCTATATACTAAAGTATCATTGTCGTGTAGTTACCTTACCAACCCTTTCTATACTAAGTATCATTGGCGTGTAGTTATCTTATTAACCTTTTCTATATTAAAGCATTAATTGACAGGTAGTTACATTAAACAACCCTTTCTATACTAAGTATCATTGGTGAGTAGTTACATTATAAACCATTTCTATATTAAAGCGCCATTGACGGGTAATTACCTTATTAACCATTTTTGTATCAAAGCATCATTGACGTGCAGTTACCATATTATAACACTTTCTATATTAAAGCATCATTGACTGATAGTTACCATATTAACCCTTTCTATATTAAAGCACCATTGGCGTGTAATTACCTTATTAACCCTTTCTACGTTGAAGCAATAATTGACAGGCAGTTACCTTATTAACCCTTTTTATAATGAGTATCATTGGTGATTAGTTACATTATTAACCCTTTCTACAATAAAGCATCATTGACATGTAGTTATCATAGTAGCCAGTTATATATTAAAGCATCATGGACGGTAGTTACCATATTAACCCTTTCTATATTAAAGCACCATTGGCGTGTAATTACCATATTAACCCTTTCTATATTAAAACATCATTGACGTGTAGTTACCCTATTAGCCCTTTCTATATTTAAGCATCATTGACGTGTAGAACTTTATCTTATTAACCCTTTCTTTATTAAAGCATCATTGACATGTAGTTACCTTAGTAACCATTTCTACACTAAAGCATTATTGACGGGTAGTTACCTTATTAACCCTTTCTATATTAAAGCATCATTGACAAGAAGTTAAATTATTAACCTTCTATAATAAGTATCATTGCCGTGTAGTTAGTTACCTTATAAAACCTTTCTATATTAAGACGTCGATCATTGACGGGTAGTTGTTACCTTATTAATCATTTATGTATTCAAGCATCATTGACGAGTAGTTACCTTATTACTTGAAGTTTATTATGACAGTATGACAATACACTACCCCGGACAAATGAAGCAATATCATACTTTATCTAACAGCCTAGCTATAATTAGTGAACATTAAACTGACAAACAGACAATTTTCAGGGCCATTATTTAATATTAAAGGGATACAAAATAAAGAGATTTCTAATTATCAGTAAGAATTATTCTCTAAGTGATACTTATTATTTCAAATAAATGATTGCATATACTATAGTAGACCATATACCAACAGGAAAATATTAGTGAATACAATTATTGTGTTTCAAAATTCGTTTCGTTTCGTTTCTGCAGCCAAATTACAATCTTAACTTTTAGTTATCGTTCTTCAAAATTAAGCGCGGATAATTCCTTGTGGTATTTTGAGTTAATTTTGTCGCGAATCAACGCGGATTGACAGAAGGAAATGGTGTATTGGCTACAAACGGATAAACTGTGGACTTATATATAAGATTCGCCGATTTCTCCCCATGGATGTGCGCAAATATCGAAAAAAGACTGAATTTCATGTGACAAAAAATATTTCAATTCCCGGAACAGTAAGAATTAAGCTGCGATAACGAAACGGATCAACTATAGTATTGAACAGTACCTCAGCTACCTGGCCATAACCAGAATATTTTCTCAAAATTGAATTTGTGGTACCGGTACAATCATGATGTAGTGCCAGTGGCCTGCTCATAATGCACCTGTCCAGAAGAAGAAGAATTGAGAAGTTTGAAGATCATGGACTACGCAGACACCATCTGGGACCCCTACCAACAAAATCACATCGACAAGCTGGAAAGAATCCAGCGTAGAGCAGCCCGTTTCATTAAAAGAGACTATAAGAGCAAAGAAGATGGATATATGACCAAGATCCTCTACGAGCTAGATTTACCAACATTGCAGAAACGGCGGAAAATAAATCGGCTGGGATTCATACACCCGAAACAAGGCGTCTTAGATCGCAGAGCAAAGTTCTGACAGGCTACGTCACCAGCCAAATTCCTCGGCACCTAATTTAAAGGAACAACAGTCAGTGCTACGAGGCTATACCATACGTGTCAGCTCAGTTCGCTAATTCCACATTTGTTCGAACTATATGCGACTGGAATCAGCTGGAGGAATCCTTAATCCTACAACAACAGCCTGTGGATTCCTTCAAGAGTGCGCTGAAGGAAAAGATCTGAGACTCTCTCGCCCGCTGCGAAATTACCATAATTGGGATCTGCAGCGTAACCATTCAGATTCAGATTGATCCACGATAGTAAGGGGTCAGTACATGTAGTAAGTACCGTACTGATAGTGATATGCCTGCTGTACAATAATACTACTTTTGCTGTTTTACTGGTCTTAACTGAGTACTGTGTCAATGTGACATTGTTAATTCAGTTCCACTCTAATGTACATTAACTGGCAATGATGCATCTGACGCTATTAAAGGCACCGGTAATCCCTAAATACCAGGAGGACGCGGCGTAGAAACTTGGTACAACAGTTGTTACACGACAAAGAAAATTATCAACAAGCTTAGTGAGCGTCATCATTAAAATTGCAAATTAAAACACGGCAATGGTAAATTGGTAATCCCTACATACCAGGAGGACAAGGCATTGAAACTTGGGACAACAGTTGTTACACGGCAAAGAAATTTAAAACACACTGTGCACAGATGAATGTTTATACATGTACTGTGCAGTCGAGATCACCTGGACTACAAATATTTGAGGATTATACTATTTGATGAGTAGATGCGTGACTGATAAAAGAATTAGAGACTCCATATTTACTCGGAAGATAACAGTATACGATGCCATACAGTTGTTCCATAACACCTCAACCTTTGGTGGATATTAACAGTAAAACTAATGAAAATGATGAAAGCCAGACTCAACATCTAGACAACATGTGCATGCATAAGTGACGGTTCAATGATTTTGACTCCATCAGATGATATTTAAGCGACACCAATTTTTAAGTCTGGTTTACGATGTGGGGAGAAAAAAAGTAGATGCAGGAGGGAAAAAAATAAAAATAAAAAAGATTGTCCCCCCAATTTATATCAAGTAAATCGTGGAATTTTACATAAATTTTACAAAAATTGTGAAAAAATGTTTTTGAATGAAATTCTGTTCAAACCAAACAAGACATATCTTGTCATGAAATACATGAAAATATGGATCTGTAAATGATCATAAGCAGAACCGGATGCGACAGCACATGAAAATCAGTACGCGTGTAAAATATTTTGGGACAAAAAAAATTTAAAAAAAATTCATGAAATGGAAACAAAGTTGTAGGAGGTGTTCGTAAACCAGACTTTAAAATTGGTATCGCCTTAGGCTCATGTTAACACAGGATCACATATTCTCCAAATAATTGTCTCCCTCAAGTTGGCCTCAACCATACTAGTATTTATATTTGATAGAACCTCAGTGAGACCATGTTGAAAATTACCATCAATGCAGTTCCAGTGTTGACGCAACACGGTCATGTTACTTCAAACCAGTTGCAATGTTCCTTAGGCCAAAGAAAAAAGATACTATGTTTCCGTACATCGACCGACCCTAAAAATAACCCGCCGACCCTAAACTTTTTATTGATATTTTGAGAAAAAGTCAAAATTTTCGCAATTTTAATTTCCTGAGAGTGGATCTCCTGCCTGCTTTATGTCTTGTTTGGGACTTATGGAACACTATCAACAGACATGGTGGGTGTGTATCTGTATATATACATGTAAAGAGGTTATCACTGCATATATGAGGGGTATACATGTACTAGTAGCTACTGTTTCCAAAAACCAGGCATGCTCGGTGGGTGTACTGGCTACCCCCAGACAATGGGATGTAATCGTCACAATACATGTACGGTATAATGGCGGTATTATTGGTAAAATTCTTATAAAAAGTTAGTGACATCAATTTTGTACCAAGTTTATAGCCAAATTTATGAAAATGTGGTATTAGATATAATAAAAAACATACGTAAGCATGAAGTAAGTTTGATTTTTTATCAATCTTAATGTATATTTCCACTGTGTTGATCAAGTAATACTTTCCCCATGGCACGGGTTGGCATTTTATGTCACTTTGGTCGAGGTAGTTCAATATTTCTGCAGCTGGATAAAAAATATCAAAATAAAATAAAATAAAAAAAATTCCCTACCTACCTACCCTAAAAAATTTTACCGGAAACATACAATCTTTTTTCTTTGGCCTTTAGCATGGTAATTCGTGAAAATAAATGTCAATGCAACTTACTCTCAGGCTCCAAATAAAAGTGCAGGCCCAAATAATAGTGCGGGGGGGGGGGAAATTCCATTGAAAGTTAATAAAAGTACAGACCCAAATAATAGTGCAGGGGGAACTCTGAGCAAAACATCAACTGTGGTTAACCAAGTAATTTTTATAGCAGGTTCAGGTATACGAGTCAACATGTAGTACAGGTACATGTATGTATCATGTGGTGTTTTTTTGGTTTGCCACATACTTGAATATGTACTACTCTTGAGTGCCTAATGTACGATTATTAAAATCGAGGTAAAATTCCCACCTGTACGATCGTTATTTGGTCCTGTACGTTTATTAAATTAACCAAAAGAAATAATTCACCAATCTTAAATTGTGTTATTCATATAAGAAATGAACGGCGGTTTCAATGCGGTCATGGGGTTTTGACCGCGAGAAAAAATCAGCAAACTTCGGGGTTCATGCAGAGTTTGCTGGTTTTTTTAACGCGGTCAAAACCCATGACCACGTTGAATCCGCCGTTTATTATTTATATTTATATACTTAAATTCATTATGAACTAGGATTGTATGTCTTTCCCATTATTTATTCATCTATTTAAACAAACGCATGGAGTTCAGTTCAGACAGTTCGAATCCTTGTTTTTTGGAAAACCAAACATTTTGAGAATCCGTTCATGGAGAACGGAAGAAACGCAATTTCACAGTAAAGTATAAACATATGACAAAATGTCTTGTTTAGCTAGTAACTAATGTAGACGTGTTGATCATTTTTACATCTGAATCATATAGAAATCTTGAATTTGTGCTGATTTAAATTTTCATAGCTTCAAAATATTAATAAACGTGCAGACCCAAATAAGCACTGTGCAGGGGGGGGGGATTTCCCAAGAAAAATAATAAACGTGGATGCAGCTGGTGCATGCATATTTATTTGGAGCCCAAGAGTAAAGAGGTGGAGGTGAATGTTACATGTAAGTTGTTATTAACGAAATGGAACGATGCCTTTAATAGGTTCCACCAGCAATAAGTCGCGACTTCTTTATATTGGCCTGACAGATTGGTTTTTGTTGGCGTCATGCCTGTCGACCATTATGATGGCCACATATATTGTCATATAACAGCGATTTACGATCTGTCTTGTTGGCTCATAATATAAATTAAGAAAGTGGCCTTGTGTTCGTTCCTTGCGTAAAAAAATATTTTTTAGTACAAACGTCCTCATTGATTGTGTCCCTCGACTCCTTGTGTAATTGGTCAAGTAACTTACATGTATGTACATGTACAGACCACTCACAAATTTCTTAGAAAAGCGACCACATGTTCGAATCTACTTTGCGATTTTGGAGCAACGCATTTGTAAATGCGTTCATATTTTAACACATTTACCTTGATTTATTCACAAACAAATGTCTTGATGCAGGCCTTAAAATCAATTTTTGGCAATAATCAAAATGTTAGTGTTTCACTTTCTACAGGGAATCAAGACTTTTTACTAGAATCAAAATGAGAATCATGATTCTCAGATTCTGATTATAAAACAATTAATGTCAACAGTGTTTATGTTTATTCCATTTTGAACCAGGAGTGGGAAAATAACACAGAATTATTCAGATGTGAATTTAAATTAAACAAAATTATAACTAAAATTGCAAAATACACTATCGTATCGTTATTTGGGTGTTCATACTAGTATACTTTTTCGGCGCAATGATCGGTAATTTCAATGCGACTGCGATTATTCCCAATGCAGTGCATTTAATTTAAATGCTGTCATTAAGGCATTTACAAAGTGGCGTGACACAATGCACCCTCAATGCATTTTAAATGCAACAACCGCATTTCATTGATCCACGTTGTAAAGGACATTTATTTTTAGAATACATGTATGTACGTGTATATAACCACAAGAATAAAGAACAAATCAACTGTTTTTATTACTTTGTAAACCTCTGATGTTTCCCATACAGTATACATTTGTATATTATAAACCATGTTACAGTAATTCTAGAGCTAATTAATCGACTCCTTAACTACAGCAGAATTATGGGTAACTTTTCGGATTTAGTCCGAAATATGGCTTGTTGCCATTCATCGGAAAGCTCTCATTACTGTATATCCTCTATAACTGTTTAATCAACATCACGTGCTGCAATCCATAAATGCGGTTCAGATTTCGATGTCCGGTTCAACATTATTATCATATGGTTTGATAGCAGAAATACTCAGTTTGGAATGTTATACCATACAAGTTTTACGAGTTGCTCTTGCTCAAGAATGGATAAATTTATAAACCTGATTTTTGGCGCATTAGTTAGAATTATATTTTTGCACAAGAACACACCACAAATATCGAACTGGACATCAAAAGCAGAACCGGATTGTATCGATTGCATAAACATAAGAAGTTGGTCACTGACCGACAATTGCTATTCTCTGGTGTGGTTTATAGGACTACCGTATGCAATGCCGACTTAAAAATAAAAATTCACATAAACATCGCATGAAGCGGTCTATCCACAAACTCAGGTATTCGGTAATTCCAAATGTATGAACTATCACCATGATATCCCGGTATATCATTGTCAGGACTGTTTGTACAAAAGGTTGTTATTCTACTATGCATAATTTTGCTATATCATTGTACTCGGACTGTATTGCAATGTAATATATCAGTACATGTACCGGTATACTGGGTGCACATTATATACATGTAGGCCTACTTTCACTTTAGTACATGTATGTGTCATAAAAGACTCATGTTGTTAAATTGAAAAAAAACATGTGTGAAAACAGAGAGAATACATGTACATGTGCCGGTACTATATACCTCTTTGTGTGCTGTACTACCGGTACTATTCATGTACATGTACTACACTACAATAAGAGAAATTTTAATTGATTCTGCTGCCCTTGTGCCACAGGCCTCAAACACGCCAAACAAGTATCTGTAGCCAGGCCCACCAGTACCAGGCTACTAGTAAATGAAGTACTGAAAGTGTCACATCATTAATCGAGCCCAATCTTAGTTATATTAGTCTCTTGTGTAGTTTGGGTTACTATTAATAAGATATTTAATGAATGTTTGGAATGTATGGTAGCATTCTTACCTGGATCAACATATGCCATGCACAACGCTGGTCATCATATCATCACCGCTGTTGGCAGTAAACCGCTCATCGGGCTATAACAGTTAGAGTTTTCCATACCAGGGCTAATCTAATCAGTTAAAATTAGTCATTTTAGAGGGAATACCAACCAGTGGAAGACGTACAAAAAGTCATGTATATTCAGATATCAGTTTTCGAGAAAAAACCCATCTTAGTCGAGCGGACTTAGAATATCGGGGTAAACTTAAATTTCATTCAGCAACACTTTCACAGCAGAATATAAAAATAGTACATTATAATCACTTACAGTACATGTACATGTAGCCCAAGTGCAGTGCTAGCCTATATTATATACTACCAAAACTTTTGGTCAGTTTCTCGATGACTGACACTTGTAAACGCTTGAACGGGTACTATATAGTACATGTACATGTACATGTGTACCGTATGTGAATTAAAGATCTTATTAGTGACACAACAGGAGGCTAGACATACATTTGTAACTACAGTAATGCTCTAATTAATCGACTCCTTAACCACAGCAGAATTACGGGTATTAAACTCGGGGAGAGCTTTCCGATGAATGGCAACAAGCCATATATCCGACTAAATCCTGAAAGTTACACATAATTCTGCTGTGGTTAAGGGGTCGATTTCTTAGGGCACTACTGTATCTGTTTTAGTGCACATCAAATGTATTTGTTGTCTTTCCTCTTGTAATTTGTCTTTGGTTGTGTTCGCCATTTCGATGGACAACTACATGTACTGACATCAAATGACTGAAATGAGTCAAAATTTAGCAGTGCAGCCAATTATATAGATAAACAGAATTAAATAGCATCCAAATTCCAAATGAGCATAAATGATAAAACAAACTTTATTGAGCACTCTTTTAATACTAGTAATTACAGCTACAATGAAAGCACCTAATAAAAATTCTAAGTTTGGTAAAACTGTCTGTATACAAAGTTTATCTGGCCGTGATGAATAAAACCTATAAATGGATCATATACATGTATGTTAGATATCATTACATGATTATTTGAAAACACATATCCGTATGGAAAACAAACTATTTTACCACTGGCCAAGTGGTCCTGCTAATATGCTATGATGCTGGTGGTCCTGCTGAATTGCTATGATGCGGGTAGTGCAATTCATAGCAATTAAGCAGGACCCAACCGCATCATAGCACATTAGCAGGAACACTTGAACAGGGTATATTTACAGTGTCAAATCGAATGGGCATCTTTTAACAATATTTTTGAACAATTTCCTAGAAGTGTTCGAAAATTGAGAACTGAATTTAATTTTTTTTTTATGAGGTTTCGATTGAAAAATTTATAACTTAGCTCATCAGGATTAACATTGTCGCACAGCTATATTCTCTTTCCCAACAAAGTCTATAGAACATACATGTAAAATTACAGCTATGCTTTAATTAATCAACTCGCCTTATATTACTCGGGTATTACTGCAGTATTCAGGCGTGTTCATGCGATCAACCGCAGTCAGTTATACCGCCGCAGAATGTGGTCCACCTCACATTTGCAGTTAGGCTGTATTTTTCATGCGATGTTTAAATGAATTTTGTTTTAAAGTTGACATTGTAATCACACCAGAATTTTTTTTTATTGTTTCAAAATGTCTAGATAGAATTCAGAATTTTTGTGGTAAAAACAATTAACTTGGTTATCACAGTTAACACATATTACTGTGGTAAGATAACCAGCGGATACCGCATGTCAACAGGGACTGCATGCTCTAAATTAATTATCAGGTTTAACATGTTTATACTGGATACAGTTCATTTTAAAGGTACTCAATCCGGTTCGATGATACCCATATAATCAGATTCCAACATCATACATTTGTATTTAGAAAGGCTGCTTCAGTTACGTTATCAGAATTGATTAATTGCCCTAAAATAATGCTAACCACTGTCAACTAAAGTATACAATTGCCTGACATATGTTATTTATCAACATGTTGTTCTACAAAATTTGGCCTTATTATCAACAGAAAGCCTCTTGATTTTAGAGTTATCCATCTTCATCTGAAATTTGGTCCGAGACCGTGGGCCACTATTAATTCTTGATCGTGAAAAATAGTATATTTCAAAAATTGATATCTAATAACTCTGAGCTTTGATAGGTGGTGGGTTCCTCGACTCGTACCAAATATCTTTTACCCCCCAAGTCCAAATAAAGAGTAATGTGCGAGCATTAATTCAGGGGGCCCTTAATCAGATTATGCATCTTTAAATTCAAATACAGTTTAAAGATGCATAATCCGATTAAGTGCCCCTCATTTGCTATTTACATATACATGTATATGGAATCGGGGGGGGGGTAAAAATATTTTAATCAAGTCGAGGGACCCACCTACATGTATCAAAGCTCAGAGTTATTAGATATCAATTTTTGAAATTTTAATATTTATCACCATCGATACTTAATAGTGGCCCAGAAAAATTTGACGAGCCGACGGTCTCAGACCAAATTGCGGATGAAGATGGATAACTCTAAAATGAAGAGGCTTTGTGTTGATAATAAGGTCAAACTTCGTCGAACAGCATGTTGATAAATATAACGTATCAGGCGATTTTATACTATACATGTAGTTGACAGTGGTTAGCATTATTTTGGGGCAATTAATCGATTCTGATATTACTGAAGCAGCATTTCTAAAAAAAATGTTGTTGTTGGAATCTAATTATATGGGGACCATCGAATCTGATTGAGCACCTTTAATAGTTAGCTATATGAGTTATATACACATAAGGCGACACCAATTTTTAAGTCCGGTTTACGAACACCTCCTACAACTTTTTTTCCATTTCATGAATTTTTTTTTAATTTTTTGTCCCAAATTTTTTTACACGCGTACTGATTTTCATGTGCTGTCGCATCCGGTTCTGCTTATGATCATTTGCAGATCCATATTTTCATGTATTTCATGACAAGAAATGTCTTGTTTGGTTCAGAATTTCATTCGAAAAGTTTTTTTTCACAATTTTTGTAAAATTTATGTAAAATTTCAAGATTTACTTGATATAAATTGGGGGGGACAATTTTTTTTATTTTTATTTTTTTCCCCTCCTGCATCTACTTTTTTTCTCCCCACATCAGCCCACATGTTCGTAAACCAGACATAAAAATTGGTGTCGCCTAATAGACATTTAAACTTTGAAAATTGTAGGTTTCCGGATGATAACTTCAGTTTGTGTGATCATATCTGAACCAAATGTGGTATGTAAGTTTATCAGACCAAAATACAGGTCAAGTTCGAATATAGGTGTGCTCCGCTCATTTTTGCGAGAGTTATGGCCCTTTTTCGACTTAGAATCGTGTTAATTTCTGGTTTCCGCATCATAATTTTAGTTTGTGTGATCAAATCTGAATCAAATTTGGTATGATAGTTTATTATCCACCATTTCATGGGACACTGGTAGGATTGTTCTGAAATGTAGTATCGGATTTAGGGGACCTTGATATATTTTTCAGACAAGCTGATGCCCCAAAGAAGCCACTTTTTCTCACATTTGCTGAAATAGTATCCAAAACATCAACATATCAAGAGCCATTAGACTGAATTAGATAAAAATATATCACTTGGGTCTGTTTAAGCTGGAAAATACTCAAAAATTTTATAATTTTCTGCTATTATATCTGCATACTAGCCTTTTTGCTGAATCGTGAATGCCGGTTATATTGCCGTGTGAAATCCTAGTACCAGATAACATTGGGTATGTACATGTATATAGCATACCACCTGAAAATGGCTTGAATATCACATACCAAAGCGGGGTGGGGGTGTGTGTGAGACCCTCCTTGATCATAGTCTGTATTCTACAGGGTATGTTAACTGTTTCGAGTTTGTGCAATTAATGTGATTGTTTAATCTCTACCATCTGAAATCTATTTATAGCATATTTTGCTATCTGATCAATATTGCTACTTAGTACTGATATAAAACAGGATAAAGATGGTGTGTCTCTTTCCCGAATGTTCTGTTTACATGTACATTTGGGGGTTTATGAGTCAAATAATATCAGACAACATGTCCTTCTAACACTAAGAAATAATATGTTCTTATGAACCAGGACAAAATATGACTATTTCTGGAGCATTACAGCACATTATTACAAATCTATATTTGTAAGCAGTAAGATAATGACAGGAAACATGTCCTCAGACTAAGAAATAATTTTTTGGTGTGTATTTCACACCACAGCTCATGTGTATACTCACATTAGTTTATGTCATTCAAAGGGAGAAACCCATTTAGAAAGTTTAAATGAGACAAAACTACCTCACTGTAGATGTAGTTGCAAGGTACAACATGTACATGTATTCTGGTAAATGACATTGGAACTAAAATAATGATTTTTGTGTCCACCGGTATGTCATGTACCGGTACTAGTATACATTGCAACTACATGTACATGTAACTTGCCTAACATACCATATACATGTATGAAGAGGGACTTTGCAAGAGTTTTTTAATCAAAATTTTAACCCAACTCTTGTTGTCAGTAAGTTTTAACCCATGCAGTTTAATGAGTTTATATATTTATATATTACATGTGTTTCTATACATGTATTTTATCTTTAGTTAGTTTGTTGTCCTTGAATAAACTTGTATTGCTGCACAATCAGTTTCCTTAATGTTCTATTATACTAAAACAACTCCATTGATAACAATACCCCTGCATCCCATCAAAATCTACTTCATTGCCATCCTCATCATTTCACTTTGGTATCCCCACCCAGGTGTACCTTGGTGTTATTCACCCAGGTGTTCCTTGGTGTTTCCTACCCATGTGTACCTTGGTGTTTTCTTACCCAGGTGTACCTTGGTGTTTTCTTACCCAGGTGTACCTTGGTGTTTTCTTACCCAGGTGTACCTTGGTGTTTTCCTGCCCAGGTGTACCTTGGTGTTTCCTTACCTGGGTGTACCTTGGGGTTTTCTAACCCAGGTGCATCTCAATGGGAAATCCACCTGGGTAAGAAAACACCAAGGTACACCGGCGTAAAAAAAACACCAAGGTATACCTGGGTTGGAAACATCAAGGTACACCTGGGTGGGGAACACCCAGGTAGGAAACACCAGGGTACACCTGGGTGAATAACACCAAGGTACACCTGGGTGGGAAACACCCAGGTAGGAAACACCAGGGTACACCTGGGTGAATAACACCAAGGTACACCTGGGTGGGAAACACCCAGGTAGGAAACACCAGGGTACACCTGGGTGAATAACACCAAGGTAACCTGGATGGGAAACACCCAGGTAGGAAACACCAGGGTACACCTGGGTAAATAACACCATGGTACACCTGGGTGGGGAAACACCAGGGTAGACCTGGGTGGGAAACACCCAGGTAGGGTACACCTGGGTGTGGTCACCTGGGTAATTACACCCAGGTTTACCCATACCAGGGTTTTTATCCAGTTTCAGGTGGGTAAATCATGGTAAAACCCAGGTTTCGCGGGGTCTTGATGGTTGGTGGATGTCTTGGTAGATAGATTTTTACCTGGGTTTCGGCCCAAAAAACCTGGGTGGATTTACCCAGGTACATTTTTATATGGGGTGTTTGGAACAAATATGAATATTCTCTACAATTAAGGCGCACGTGCCTTTAATAGTATTTTGTGTGCAATAGATGGTAAACTTCATTTTAATACTAAGTTTGCTTATGGGCATAGCGTTATCGCTGTAAAAATGCATTTCTACAGCTGTTCCACGGCCTTGATTTCGAAATTATGTTCGGTTGTTTTCGGCTTTTATGAGGACCGCTTTTTATTGATCGGTATATAGTTCGACCCTTTGCACCTGTCAATATATTTGGGCTGAATTCATCTGATGCGGTATGATTGCTCGAAATAAACAACAAAACCATCGTTACTTCGAAATGTAGTTTGGGCTAACATTTACACAAATCCTCCACAGCTTTTTGGACGGCACACAATGCAGTCCCATTTACGTAGTTATATCACCCCGTTAGGTGAAATGACATTCCCTGATAAATTTGTCGATAAAAACGTCTGTATCTTTACTGACGTTGTGGTACAAGGCGCACATGACGTCACTCACTGCATCAAAATCACGAATGAACAGACATTGGATCAATCGCATGAAAAATTAAAACAATATACAAAATAGTGCCCAGGTTTTGACATTATTTCATTGCCGCCCGCCATCTGTATTATGGTATAACATATAGCAAAGTAACTAATATGCATTTGTTGAGTATTTATTGTACAATTATATAACAAACGCAGGTTTTTAAGATACTGTGTCAATTTAATTCAATTTCGTTAGGCATATATATATATATTCGCTTGAACTTGCTAATCGAGATAATCGTTTGACGCATACATTTGTATAGGTTGGGAAATTTTACTCACGAAAGCTAATCGTCGGACACAAATCCAACGATTTTGGCATTTAAAAAACTCCTGAAATATAATATGTGTGGTGGATTATGTCACACCAATTGTAGATAAACGTGTTATATACACAATGTGTTTGTACCGATTCATGTATCACGACTCGGCTAGTTTTCGTGGCCACGTAGCGACTCTGTGACCAAGGTCGCCTCGTCACTGTATGGCCAGGAAAACTAGCCTCGTCGCGATACATGAATCGATACACATTTTTTGTATAACACATATTTACCATCGTAGTACCATCGTAGTACCATGTTAGTACCACACTACCATGGTAGTAGCATGGAAGATTACCCCAATGGAGTTCCATGTACAATGGCAGTACAATGTACAATGGCAGTACGATGACATTACCATGATAATAACATGGTGTTTTTATATGGGTATGTATATATACTCACCTTCGTTGGTCAACCCGAACTTATCGAAATAGGCATCAATGACATCTCTAATTTCACCAGGTTTGTAATCTTGTTTATGACGATCCATTTCCCGCTGGACATATAGTTCATTAAAATTCATATATTCCAGCATTTTCCTCACACCGAACGGGTCCCCAGGCAGATGTCGTACCCACGGGAATTTAAAAGGCACATTGGTATTCGACAGAGTAGCTACCTCCTCCCCCCTTCTCAAGAACTCGCAAAATATCGGGTCATCGTGTTCATATCTTCTTCCAAATGTGAAGAAATTAGCTATGTTGGATCCGGTGCAGTCTAGCAGATGTTTTGGGTCGAAAGCCACTCCGCCGTACTTATCGAATGCTTCAAAGAGGTGTGATATCTCCCCATTTATAATGGTTTCAGACTGCCTCTTACCCATACCCAAATTCCGTAAAGCGTTGATTGCAACTCCGCGGTTCCTTTTCCATTTTTCTCCGTTTGTCATCATAATACCTGGAAATACACATTAATGATACCCTGATCACATCATATTACACAAATGTGTACACCAGGGCCAAATCATTGGAATCGCTATTAGTGTTGCCACGCTGGGTTATCTTGAGATAATAGATAGTAGAATTGGCGAACTAGATTTATAAGTTACAAGCAACTAATTATATAGAGTTACGCTTCTTGAATTTGTGCAGGGAAACTCGAGTCAGCATAACAAAAAATCTGGCTGCTGATTGGTTGATTGTCCTTGAGGGAAATATCCCTAATCGGGAACAGAAAATCATAGCCTACGTAAATATGGCGATCGTGTAAGTTTAGACGCCCAGGAAGAGTCTGGTGGTGTCTTACGGAAGGGGTCTGGGTAGTTTTATGCTGCTGATTTTTGTGCAGTAAATGGGGTAGTTGTGGAAATGCAAGATTATTGTTTGGAAAAAATACCGAAAAGGGCGCGTTTGTTGTCACATACTGATGCAGCGGATGACGTTCTAGGGGAACATTGTCCACTTGAAGTTCAAATGGGCTTAACCCATGGCCGGCGGGACGTTTAGTTAACACTGTCGCCTATGGCAAATAATTAGGTGTTTGTAACCTATATTGTCCCGTTGCTGTAATTACAACTGCATGTGTCCATATTATCTGTCCGCAGCAGACATTAAGGTGGATATGTCTAAAGAACATCAAAGCCGTATAATATGGGTAGCTATAAACGCGTTACAGTTTGAAATTTATGAAAAACATTTTGACGCCGATTTCCACCAAACACTACATACATGTACATGTTATATATATATATATATATATATATATATATATATATATATATATATATATATATATATACATATATATATATATACTAGAAGGTGACCCGACTTCGTCCGGGCTTGGACCTTGAATTGACTATTTTGAAGGCTACGGTCATGTGGGGTAACGATTTGACCCTCCCAAAACACTGCCCGGACAAAAGTACCCGACAAAATTACCTGTCGAAATCCATCCGTTTTACCCGATTTGACCATGAATTTATCATTTTGAAGGTCAAGGTCAGTTCGGGGTCACGATTTGATTCGTCCAAAACACTCAGTGGACAAAAGTGACCCTATGTATAAAATTGCGTCGAAATCCCATCAAAATTGGCAATTTGACCTTGAATTGACCCGATTTCAAGGTCAAGGTCACGTCGCACGGGTAAATAAATATGCTTATGAGACTCTCCATACGAAAGTACCCCAACATACCAAGTTTCATCGAAATTCCGTGATGTTCGGGCGTTTGACCTTGAAATGACCCTATTTCAAGGTCAAGGTCACGTTGCACGGGCAAATCAATAGGCATATACCACTCCCCGACCAAAGATACCCTCACATACCAAGTTTCATCGAAATCCCATGATATTCGGGCGTTTGACCTTGAAATGACCCGATTTCAAGGTCAAGGTCACATCGCACGGACAAATTAATAGGCCCATGCCAACCCCCGGCCGAAAATACCTCCACATACCAAGTTTCATCGAAATCGGCTGGGCCGTTTTCGAGTTCATCGGGAACACACAGACACACATACACACAGACAGATCTTCCAAAATATATAATAGACTAGCCGATGAGCCCGACGTTGTCCGGGCTATTCAAAAACCAAATTTCAAGTCGATAGCTCTACCCGTTTCCGAGATATGGTCTGCGCATGCGCGAAGCTGGCGTCGCACGGGCCCGGCGACCCGATAAAATTCGTATCCGGGGCAAGACACATTCACATAGCAAATTTAAAGTCGATAGCTCCACCCGTTTCCGATATCTCGTCTGCGCATGCGCGAAGCTGGCGTCGCACGGGCTCGGCGACCCGATAAAATTCGTATCCGGGGCAAGATACATTCACATACCAAATTTCAAGTCGATAGCTCCACCCGTTTCCGAGATCTCGTCTGCGCATGCGCGAAGCTGGGGTCGCACGGGCTCGGCGATCCGATAAAATTCGCATCCGGGGCAAGATACATTCACATAGCAAATTTCAAGTCGATAGCTCCACCCGTTTCCGATATCTCGTCTGCGCATGCGCGAAGCGGGCGCCGCACGGGCTCGCCAATACGACAACGTTTACCGCCTGGTCAAACTACACTCACGTACCAAGTTTTGTCCCGATCGGTCGAGAATCGTAGATTTGTATTAATGACAAACAAACAAACAAACATACATACATACAGACAGAGGTCTTCAAAATATATATGAGATATATATATATATATATATATATCACATATGCCATCGAGATGTCCTGATATACCTCTCGAAGTGAATGGGGTTATACTGAATTGACAGCGTCCCTCGTTTCAGTCGTTTGTCGGTTTATGAGAATGCACATTGATCACATGTTCACTAGTGTCTTTTGGTGCATGGGGCTGGCCGTCCGAATGCAACTCGATAAGATATTAACCGATTAAGACAATTTTTGACACAATCGGAAGAAATACAACCCTGACTATTACTGTTTGAACCCTTCACTAGAAAAGTTATATGGCCTCCTTTCTATCGAAATATATCAAAATTGAAGAACGTTAGCATTTATTTGAAACATGTTTTTAAAGAATACAACGAAGAGAGTAAACTATTATTCTATAGAGATGCCCATATGAAATTTATATGCTCATAATATTTCTATAAGTATTACATACAATTTATTACGTAAACGTAATTTGCGCCCGTTTGTTACTGGTCATTGGATTATCGGATGAATTTGTATCTTTAGAAGGATTTCATGATAAACCCTAACGGGACACAAGAAAATAATATATACAATGGCTGCGGACACACGTACCACAGTAGCGATGGCATAGTAGGTGTGACAATTTATTATGGTGGAGTTTGGTGACAATTGGTTGTCATAATTAATATGCCATAGCAAGCCATGTCGCCCTTTGCAAATTCGCACAATGAGTCTACCAAGCTCTACCAGCGACGGTCGATATCTCAAGGATGTATCTACCTGAATGTATTGTCGATGTTGATCTGTACTCAACACGCAGTGTTATATTTTGCATGCTAATACACAAGTCCACTTGATAAATAATGAATAACCCATCTCAACAGCCATGATTGTTCTTACTAATGAAATTAATACAAGTAGATAAACATGCATGCATTGAGATCATATAAAAAAACGTACCACAATAATGATATGCGAGTCAACGAATAACTGACACCAGGCCACGGTCAAACACAATTCTGGACGATCTATCGTGCAATTATATAGATCGTCGTGAATATAATTTAGCAAAACGTAATGAGTAGAGATCAACCTTGGCGAAAAGCAATTGTTAATTGGTCCAGTCGACTCATAGTGCGGAAAATCAGCGGGCGACATGGATAGCTATGGCACAGAATTATGACGGACCAATAGTCTCCAAATCCACCATAATAAATTGTCACACCTAATATGACATCGCTACCGTGGTACGTGTGTCCGCGTTAATAATCACATATATATAACGTAAATGTGGATGTTTAGCCTGGCCGTGAAACATGAGTCTCAGCTGTCTGGCCATCGACGCAGTCCTGTCTGGAATTTTGCGCGCCGAAGTAGGGTTGTGACGTCATAATGTGCGTCTTGATGTCATGACGCCTTTACTGGTTTCCCAAGAAGCAATCTTAAAAGGACACTGCGATCTTTCAATCGGAACTTATAGTTTCCGTTTGTCGGCCTTGAACTTTGAGAATATTTCTTCAATCTTTTAGGCGGAAATACCGTTAGAAAATGGAAGATCAAATCTAAACGGCCAGTATAAGGCCCCTAGAATCCTCTTTCGGGGCAAATATTTTTTAATAATTTTATAAAATATGTAAACAAAACTTGTTCATGCCATTTCAGTTTTTGTTAACCAGGGCTTTGGTTTAATTTACATTCAATTTTTTTTAAATATATTTGGATTTAGGAGCATGATGTTCCTACGTATGATGACATATTTACTGGAACAAAGTTTTTTTAAGGACGACCAGCTGGGCGCAGCCCAGCCGCGCATGTGTTGCGCAGCAACACATGCGCTGGTCGTCCTTATACTAAGTTCGCTTTCGAACATGGGCGCCGCCCTCTTGAATTAGGGGCGCCGCCATCTTGAATTTGAGTGGCCGCCATCTTGAAACGTTATTGCAATTAAATTAAAACTACAAAATGTTACTTTTCACATAGCTAACATAACAGTATTCATTGCGTGAAGACATTGCATGGGCTATACTTTAAACAATAATCATTACTTAAATCATAAATTATATATGTTGCCGATCTGACTCGGGTTGCTATGCCATTCGGAAAATGACGGAAATTACGTAAAGCTGCACATTTTCGTTAGCCACATCGCGAAAACAATATGACCCATCTCGTAAATGTCTAAACTGTTTATCATATCAGTAAATAAACTTTTCTTTAGTTTATTAAATTAGTAAAAGCACGTAAACTGTTAGGTTACGTCATATGTTGTATCCAAAGCGACGTCATATTGACACGCGCATTTCCCCGCGAAAGTTATTGACGTTTTGACAGCGACATAGCACACACAGCAAGCATAATGTTGGCACGGTTGGCATTAGGTTTGGTTGGGTTGACGTTGTTTCATAGTGCATGGCTCCGATCAAACTGATCAAATCCCAACCTACAATCGCTATAGAATTTGTACAGGTACAAACAAAAACATGTTCTTGGAAATTGAATGTTCTTCCTTACTTATATTCTAATGATTTGGGTTGTGATTTGAAACAAACAAACAACCCAAATTATGAGGGGGCAAACCCAAGTTCTCACTCATAAGAACCCACCACCCTACCACAAGCAACCAACTTCGTGTACGTAATTGGTTATAAGAAATATTTATAGTTAATTAATTAAATCTTGACGTTCATAAGTCAACACATAGTAGTGTGAGTAGTGCAGGTCGTGACTGCACGGTCGTCCTGTTTTACATGGATTTCAATGCCATCATTTCTTGTTATTTTGCCCTCGAGCATTTTGCCTAATTATTCATTTCGAGGTGGTATTAATCAATACAAAATGGCGGCCGTCGCCAACAATAGTTTTTTGGACTCGGCTGACCCTTATGAATAAATTATACTATTTTAGGTAAGTTCAATCTATTTTTAGATTTAGTATATCTCATATCCGCATACGTATACCGTGGGTTGCTTCGCTTACGCGCGCGGCTTCGCCGCGGGAGAGCGGGCGCTATAAAATATATTAAAGATGCGTTGTCCTATTTTACCCCATCAAACCGCAATCTGCTCGTTTTCTATATAATAAAGTAATTAGTTCGGACCTATATGAGTCCATTAATAAGGAGGCTTTGATTGCCAATTATTTACTGTCAGCCTGGCAACAATTCAAATTGTAAAGAGCGCCCATGCTTACGCGCCGCCCACAAGCTAGCGATAAAACATAAAGAGCGCTATCTGGAATGAGCTTGTGTGGTCGCTTTCGACGTTTTACTTATGGATGATTTATGGATTTTAGAAATGCATGTGGCACACGAATGATAATAATTTCAACTATTTTTATTTTTATTTTAATCTGAAAATTGGCTCAGGAAATTTTGTCAAATTTGTTGTCAGACCAGAGCGGGCATGTTTAGTATAATGTACAAGAATCCAACCTGTATCGTCTTGTCCCTTCGCCAGATGAATCAACTTATTTCTGTGTCTGTCGGACGACATCTTAGAGTTTTTGACGAAAAACTCTTGTAGACAGTCATAACCATTGACCCATACCATCAGTTGACCCATGAATTTGATGGAAAAGATATCGCCATACATTTTCCTCATCTCACTCACCACTACCCGGTAGTCTCGATATATGAACAAATGAGCAGCACCGGTGAATGGTAGACCAGTTGGTCCTGGTGGCAGATTTCTGCTTCGACGTCGAGCAATCGCATACATAACGGCCAACAACAATCCACAGAGAATACTCAAAACAACACATGGCTGTGTTATCTCAAACTTTACAACATCCCCGACATCCGCCTCCATGCTCTTCCTTTCGTGCCAGTTTTATTAATACAATTTTAATCAACAATCGGTGCAACGTAATAGATGTCATCGATATAGACTGTTTTCAAGTGCTTATTTGATCCTCTTAGCGGACAATTATTTCAGACTGGATAAAATATGTGCAGGGACGTGGCGGCAAATACTAATTAGAATTTTCAACCGTTGAAAAATTCATGCCCGAAACAATAACAGTTTCAAATTCCACACTGCATGGCATGTTACATTAACTGAGGCATGCATATATACGTTTTTTTCTGATATTGGGAGTTGAATGTTCTCATTTGGCGGTTTACTACCACTTTGGTGGCGAAAAGTAAATCAATATTAATTTGTTTTAACCCAGCCGTTGCGAGATAGTTTTTCCTGCTAAAATGTGATTATGTCATAAAATGAATCTCAAATTCGTCGCAATTACATACGATATTTATTAATCTCGTTCGATTCGGTGTGGTTGTAAGAGAGTTGAACCCGGAAGAAATTGGATACAAGCTTATTTTGGTGTAATTCGACGCGGAAAGACACCAGGAACAACATATCCCATATCCACAAAAAGCTGCTCTTGGGAAATATCCAAGATGGTGTCCAAAATGGCTGTTGGTATCGGAAAATGCTGAATTTTGTAGGTAGGTGTCAAATTAATGCCAAATTTGTAAAATTGAAATATACACAAACGCTGCTTAGTCGTAAACCATAAGGGTGAACAAACGCTCGAATTATGCGAGGAAAAGTGATTGCAGATTATAAGAGAACTTTTAATCAGAGATGTACAAATTATATCTAATGTATCTCACGAGAGACTCGGAGAAAGCGAAAGCAGGGTATCATGCAACGGTTAACTCTGTGGGCGCCCGGAAACGGGAAAATAACGCAGTTGTATATATACTGTTATGTGAAAGTTAAATGAGATCTTGTGGAGTGAGAAGCGCTGGCATCGGAATATAAAGTGGTAGTTATATCTTATATTTGTCCGCATAGACATCGGTCAATAGTAGAATTATAAACAGTTGCTTTATGGCGTAAAATCGGACACGGCATCTTTACTTTTGCGCGATACTATTTATCACGCACCCATCTGTGTACTGCCCCGGTTCCATATTCCCGATTTTCCACCCCGAATGTTCCCGAATGACTCCCGAATCATAATTTTGCAAAAATCGTGGAGTAAGTTCGGGACGAGTATGGACTGTGAATTTTTACCCCCGAACATGATCGGGGATATCGGTACTATCGGGGTCGATTCGGGACGATTCTGGACTCGCTCCCGACAGTTTTGAAATGTTCCAAACTATCGGGAACCAAGCCAAATCGCTCCCGATTTGTCAATCATCGGGATAAATTCGGGAGCAATTCGGCAATATTCGGGTGGATATTCTGGAGTAGTCGGCAGTATTCGGTAGGTTATTCCCGAATTCGCCATCGAATTGCGTCCTGAATAATGTCATGACTCCCGAATACCTTCCCGACTATTCCAGATGACATTCAGAAGTATAAATTCTTCTGCGTATTGCAGGAATAATCAGTACAGTACAGTTGTTGACAGACATGGTGAGGATTAAAACCACAAAACGTAAGAATCCTCCTCCGCCGGAGTCTGGCGATGAGGATACGCAAGAGGTGCGCACGGAGGAGGAAGAGGAAGACGAAATCCAAGATGGCTGCTGATGTTCATGTTTGTTTTAAACAAATTTTGGAGAAAAACATGAGGCTCCCGTCTAGAGGTCACCTCGAAGATTCATATGAAGGTTGGTGACGATTTGATGAGAAATGTGACCTGTAAGGTGTGCTAAAGAATTTGGTCATACAAAGAGTAAAATCCAAGATGGCTACCAGCGGCCATATTTTTTCATAAAAAATCATTCAAATTTGACGGCTCTCATCTAGACTTGATCCAAGACCCACATACCAAATATCGTTGAAATCGGTCAGAGTTTGTTTTATTTTATTATAGTTTTTTGAATAGTCTATTTTTATTTAAAGAGTTCAGTGAAGAGTTTACATTTATTTGAAGAATCTATTATTGTGTTATGTTTTCATTTATATCAGGTTGAATAAATTATTTTTCATAGAACTATTTAAATCTGAGCCTTTCCATATCAATGTGCATTGATAGATCCTTGATGAAAACATTTAGCAAGCTGACCTTTTTATTACCCATTGGTGTAATACCTCTTTACTAACTGATGGTGAACTCAACCCCCTACCAAGAGTTAAGGTGCATACATATTACATAACAGAAGCATTCTTAAGAACTTTTGTCCCATTATTTTGAAGAAAAATGACTCTGGGAAAAAATTTACCGGGCCAGGAAAAAATGACCCCCTCCCCCTGGCGGGCTGGCAAATATTCGACTAATGCCGACCAACATACTCTCGATGTGAAAAAAATGTTATATAGCACGTTTTGAGCCATTTATGCCGTGGTTAATGGTTAGCATTTTTATTTGGCAATTAATCGATTCTGATAACTGAAGCGGCATTTCAAGAAATGTTGTCGTTGGAATCTGGTGTCATGGGGACCATCAAATCGGATTGTGTACCTTTAAATTCCGTTAAATTTGTATACATAGACTACAGTACCAGGAACTTAAGTCACCAGTCAATTATCTAACCCAAATTGGGTTGATTTTAAATGTGTTTAAATGATATATGAACGTTTGTCTTGCGGGATACAATAGTATTCTTGCGGGATACAATAGTAGGCTGTGGAATGTCACAATTCACATTAAAAACTCAGTATTCGTTGGAACTCATATTTATAACTGAAATTTACAATTAAAGGTGAATAGGTATCGGTTGTGCCAGATGTTGAACACCAAACACACCTGAACCATTTACTAGATGTTCGTAAAATGCACATAATCCCAACAAATATCTAGTTCATCCACGACACTAATGCCCGATAACAGCTATCCCAACGTCTGGGTCGATAATATAGAGATTACAGCAGTGACGTATGTTCCTGAACGTCTGAATCGACAATTTAGAGATTACAGAAGTGACGTATCACCAAATTCACCCTCTGGTGACCTCATTCTGCTTACACCTCAGCAGAATGAGGTCGTCAGAGGGTGAATATGGTGATGTTAGCCCATCATGCGGGGTAGCATCACTAAGTTCACCCTCTGGGGACCTCATTCTGCAAATGACAGACACACTATTTCAAGGCTTGGTTCCTGGCCCTGAAAAATGTTAACACAACGTGCGACTACTTTCACTACGTTTGAATGTTGTCGCTAAATTCTTTACACCGAGCTTTTGGAAGATGTGATTTCGTGATCAGGCTAAAACGGTGACATTTTCAAATTAAGTAGCGTATTCGATCGCATTAATTCCGATGGAACATGTTCTTTACACCTGTAGCTGAAGTGTACATTCCTTGGTAAGATAGCTGACACCTGATAAAGTGGACGTCAAGCTGTGCACATGTAGCCTAACAACAATTACAGAACTGGGTACCAAAGTCATCACCAAATTAATCTCCAGTTCCGCTTACATTGTCGATTGCATGGCGAAGGTTCTCGATTCAGCTGTTTCTAAACAAAATTCAGCATCGTCATTATTAAGCTTGTGCTATTCCGTAGAGAATTTGTCCAGTTTGTCGAAATGATGTCACAGTGGGAGTAAATTCGTTGTGCATATGATATCTTGTAGTTCTAATGTGCTCAATCTATTTACGCTACCAATGCTACTACATGTATATACATGTCCCTGTTGTGTTATAAGGAAAACTAGTCGCATTGCCTATTATTTGTTCCATACACTCTTTAAAAAGATACATTTAGGCTTCATCATTGCTCCATATATGGAATCAATTTAAGATTTTATCAAATATAAATGTTCAGACCCGTTTACAATAACTGCATGCTAAACTGCGAAACAATTGTAGTAATCTTAATTTTGATAAACATATTGCCGATTCGCCGAAATGTTGTTGTGGTGCACCCAAGGAAACAGCATAGGGTCTACCACTTTTTTCCGAATGACCTTACTTTATTTACGAAAGACTAAAACTCCTCGATAGTATATCTAGACTGGGCATACTACATCTGACCATTGGAAATATACTATTCGGCTCCACACATGAGACTGAGCAAATAAATTACAAGTTATTCATTGCTGCTCAAAAGTATATTATAGAAACACGCCGATTTAATGATTAATAATATATCAAACCGAGCGAATAATAGTTTATAAATTTGGAAAACAAATATCACATCATCGATCGACGGTTCACATCTCACACCCTCACCCATATTAGCGAGTTTGCGATTTCAAACCGGTACGGGTATACGGGTACGATTATGGGTAGCTACCCGTACCGGTACACGTTTTATAATCGCAAACTGTTTTACGGGTAGAATTCATCACATCGACTGGTAATGTATGGCGAGCCAACTGCAACAAACAAACAAAATATTATGATATTGATAGATTGTTATTCGCATTCGCTTTATTGGCCGATGTTATACGTTATGATTGTTGGAAATTTTTATTTAGATTAGATGGGCCTCAGGATCATCAGTTGCTTTCATCAAGGACGAGACGGCAGTTGGAAGGGGTTGGTGCTTTTCTTTTACTCACCTTGGTAACATTTTCAACATGAGGATTCTACAAGTCATAGACCAATCGAGTGTTGACAATTGGTCGGAATTTTCAGACTTAGAAAATAGATTATGTATACGATAGCTCGAATATATACCATTACGTTATAGCTAAATTTTCCATCCAATTATCGGTGTAACGTGAATTGCTGTAGACGTGGGTCTAATACTGTCCTACGTGTACTTTCAGTCAGATATAAGACCGAATATTTGCCCCTTATTTTAGTTGGGGAATATTTAGTCATATTAAGTAAACATTAATTGGTTTGGAATCATTCAACAGATCGAAGGGTCTGCATGGGCAAGGGAATATTTATCCGAATAATTGGGATTTTTGTCGGGATATAAACCCGGAGATAGGTTGAAAAATTAAACTTGGTAACGATTAAAGGTGTTAAAATGTAGTCTGTTTATTATACGGATTGAATAAAGAGCGTAAATTTGCTTCACTTCTGTGCGAAACACAGAAAACAGCTGAAACTCGCTCTGATTATGCTTAGATTTTGTAGAGTATGTATAGATATTCCGTTTCTTTAGCGACCTATATTATCCCCACTACAATATACACTATAGTATTGTGGTTCAATGCGCCATGTCCGTTCAGATGGTAAATATATATTAAAATGAGAAATCAGTCCCCAGCTACATACGATAAAGTAACTAAACGGTTGTATTCAAATGTACAATACATTAGATAAATCCACGATATAATGATGACCTTGTACAAACGGTTGAGACAGGGACGTGACGACAGGGGTGCTTCACCTCCCAACTTTGGTCAAATGTTCAACAGTAAACTGTTGGAAATGTGATATACATTACACAATATATGTTGGTAATTTCACATCAACAATAGGTTGAAATTGTTCTCGTGATTTTCCAACAATCTTTTAGTGGAGAATTTGTAGTTTTAGACCAACATTTGCATATTTTCCTATTATTAGTAAAAAAAATTAGACTGAAATGGCTATCATAAACTGTTGGAAATTTCCCAACCTTTGGGGGTGTCAGGTCTCAATATTCCCAACAATTGGGAAGCTTGATTCCAGTCTGGATGCTATGATTTAGCAAATTTCATGTTCAGATTTCAAAAGTTTCTCACATGCATGGTCGATCCGGTGTGTCCCGGTCCCTCCCAGTGGTCTGTCAGAAACTGATAATTAATTTAAGAAAAAACAAATCGGGGTGAATTTGCACGGCGTTAGACGACTAGATATTAATATATTAGGATTGTTCAGGCTCAGATCTGCATATTTTCTTGTACTGCATGGTCGGCCCAGTGGATTATACCACCCCCGACTAGTGAAAAAAAGACTATTGATTCATTTAGAATATGCGCCCATCCAGGCGGTTGTGAGGGACCAGTAGGGAAAAACCAACGGGGGGGGGGGGTGCAAATGAAAATACGCTCAAAATTTGATGTGGTTCAAGGAGTGTATTGGAAATTCGAAGGTGGACACCCCTTCTAACGTCCCTGCAAAGGGTAGAGACGGCGTCTGTAACACCATTTACTCACTCTATTAACCACAACCCGTCATTAATGCCGTGAATAAAGTTGTTAGTGAAAAGATCGGCCTTCCGTATTTATCTAAGTGCCAGAAGCCGCCTCGAGAATTTTAACATAAAACCTTGCTTAAATTGACAACTTTATCAATGATATTTGCCCATGACATCTTGCAATAAATAGGTTAACGCATAGCTGATTATGATTTCGTGGAATTCACGAACTTTTGAGTGAGAAAATCGTAGTGAAAGGTTACCGGTCAATGGGACAAATCTACCCGTTCCAAATCGCTATCGCTTTATGTACTGCATTGAAAGTACCCAAGTGACCGTGACGATGTTCACCGATTTACCCGTACCCGTTCCCGTCGGACGGGTATCGCAAACTGGCTATTGACGCAAGAAATACACATATCCTTTGACATATTAATGTGTATCCCAAATTTATCTTAATGTATATATCATACAAGTGTTCTTGGTATACCTTTATATTATATGTATTGCAGGCAGGAAGCCTAACTCTTTTGTTAATTGTCAATTGTTTGTTGGAAAGGAGCGTCATTAAGTTAGCAATAACTTGTGCCCCAATCCAATTAGCTATTTTTGCTAATAAAATGTGTTTAAACTAATAACTTGTTTCGTCAGAATAAACCATTATTTAAATATGATCAGTATTGATATAGGACGATTTTAACATCTTAGCCAGGTTCAGCCGCACGTGTAATTTGTAATTTGTGTTGTCATTGCCAACGAGTCACCTGACTCACGTGACTATATAGTTTATTCATTCTTTTAGCCACCAAATCAGGTGGTATAAAGAGAAGATGTAATGAATACATGTATACATAAAACAAATTCCGACCATTATACCGTGAGCGGAGGCTGTTAAGCTACTGAGTATTCATGTTTTTTCAATGCAACTTATTCTTTATATAGCTAACTTAACTTAACAGCATCGGCACACGGTATACAGTTTGACAAATATTTTTAAAAACACAAGTATGGTGGATGTTGAAAACATAAATATTATACTTAATATCAGAACGAATTGGGTTTTTTTTTTGGGCGTAAACGATGAAGATACACGACGTTAATGTGTATCTTCGTTTACTGCCCTGGAGAACAGACGGTTGACGTTATAATTTTGATACACTTACAGGTTTTCCTCATAGTGGACGGTCGGGATGTGCTCAATAGTAATTTCAGTTTATGAAGGCTGTAATCGCTTCTACTGTAAATAGGGAATAAGTTATCTCGTTCTGATTTAAAATATGGAGAGTCTATCAAATAGTGGAGTTCATCAGCAATAGTGTCACTACGGCATAATGAGCAAATGCGGTCATTTCTGGGGATATTATTCCATATTCCAGCCTCCACCGGTAATGCATGATTTCGAGTTCTAAATCGGACGAGATCAGTTACAGATTTGTAATTTTGGCCACTCATGTAACTTTCAAATTTTGGTTTGGTTTTTATAATGGCATATAATGAGTTTTTTCTAGATAATTGCAGTTCACCATGCCATGTCTGTATAAATTGGTCATTCAGCAACCTTTTAATTTCAGTTTGGAGCATATTTAAATCACATGTTTTCTGATTATTCCATGAGTAGCTTATGCCACAATGATCAAAAATTTTCCTGACACCGAGGATCCATGGTATTTTTATTTCACTGTATGTCTAGTAATCGTAAGATAGCCAGTATATAGTATTACATAACTTGGACTTTCTTCCTATGATCATGGAACTCCAAAATTTAAGGATTTTCGTTTTAATAATGATATCAATTGGTTTGCGATCGGTCTCACCGTAGACCATATAATTTGGAGTTGATGATTTCATGCATAAAATTAGCTTACAAAATTTAAGATGAACCCGCTCAATGCTAATATTATTGTATATGCCCCATATCTCACAACCATATGTAAGAATGGGAACTATTTTTCTATCAAACAATTCGAACATGGTTTTAATCGATATGTCATTTTTTCTGCCAACTTTAATGAGTTGATACATGGCTGATATTGCTTTTTCGCAGATCTTTTCCTTGGCATAGTTAAAAGAACCAGTTGCACTAAAATATACTCCCAGATAACAGAAATGTTCTACGAATTCTATTCTCGAGTTTTGATAATATATAGCTGGGTAATTTTCCGGTTTTCTCCTTGAAAAATACATAAGTTTAGTTTTCCTTACATTCACCTTTAATTTCCATATATCACAATAATCGGAGAATAAATGTAATTGCAGTTGTATAGGTCTTCTGATGAGTGGGCAAACAGGACTGTATCATCAGCATATAATAACGTTAATAATTTCAAATAAACACCAAGTCTTTCCTCTATCTCGCGTGTGAGAAGTTCTAAACCGTTCACATTGGCTTCCATCATGAAACTTTCCAGATCATTGACATATAAAGCAAAAAGAAAAGGTGATAAGTTTTCACCCTGCCTTAAGCCAATGTTTGAATAAAATTGTTCCGATTCTTTACCATTCATGACCACTTTGGATTTTATACCCTTATACATGTTAGTCAAAACTCTCAGAATTTTTCCGTCAATATTATAGCGTGCTGTTTTGTACCAAAGACCTTGCCTCCATATAGTATCAAAAGCCTTTTCAAAGTCTATAAATGCGCATATGAGGGTCTTAGAATTTGTATTACTCAATTGTATCAGAGAATTCAGAACATACAAGTTATCCGCTGTCGAGTAACCTTCACGGAATCCACTCTGATTGTGTGCTATCAAGTTATTAGTGTCAGAAAATGTTTTAAGTCGGTTATTCAGTATGGCTGTAAACAATTTACTAAAGCAGCTGACAATGGTAATACCCCTATAATTGTTTGGGTCAGATTTCGCACCTTTTTTCTTATAAATGGGTAAAATATTGCCAATCAACCACGAATTGGGTATAACCCCAGAGTCGAGGATTAGATTGAAAATACGAATATAAACAGGCATCATGACACCTCTACTATGTTTTAGATATTCATTTCTAATTTTATCACCAGCGACAGATTTGTTGTTTTTTAACCGATTTATGCATATGTCTATTTCATTTTCCGTAATTGGGCCGTTCAAAGGCGTATCATTATGTTCGTTTGGATTTAGTGCTAATATGCATTCGCTCGTGTGTTAATCTCCCTGGTTTAAATTATAGAAATGTTGTGTTATACTATCAAAATCTATGTTCGCGTTGTCGCGGGGCTTACTACCTCCATTTACCGTCTTCCAAAACTTTTCGGGTCAGATTTCATAAGAGCATCCATTTTTAATTTGTTATTTTCGCGAAATTTCTTCATAGCAAAATTCATACATGTTTTGTACTTTATTTCGCATTCTTTCAAGTATGATTTATTCACCACCGTTGGATTGTTTTTACGACTTCGTCTGGCTTTTCTGTATTTTCTGCGACTCCCCTTGCATTGGGCATCGAACCATGGGTTATTTCTACTACCCCCACCTAATTTATTTCCTTTTCCATTATGTTTATCGTTACCGTTAGAATCATTCGCTGCATTAAAGGCACGGTTGGCCTTAATTGTCGAAAATATTCATATTTGTTCCAAACACCGTAAACAGAAAAACATTAAAACGCATACAGTTTCTTCCATATATACGATGACCATCGCGTAAACAGCATGTTATCATAAAGACCTACTATATTTTACCTAAGCAAGAGCCTGATCGTGTTACAGAAAACAGCACAATGCTACTGGCTAATCACACACATATGGCATAAACGCTCTTTATTAGCTCCCTATCAGGAATTCACCAACAAAGAACGCTCTTTATGTTTACCATCATAATATAAACAAACGCCAGAAAAGTAACTTTTTATGCTTTTGTTTACATAACAATGGTCAAACATATGACAATAACATACTGTTTATGCGATAATTCTTATTTGTATACGGACAAAGTCTATCTACATTTTGATGTTCTTTCTGTTCGTAGCGGTTTTTGACGGGTGGATATATTTTCACAGGATACCCACCGCAAAGGCCAACCGTGTCTTTAATGAGGACATTACTAATATCATTAACTAACTCGTCAATGCTGTCTTGATTGCTATCGGTTGGCCAAGTGTTATCTAATTTATTGATTATGTGTTCAATAGATTGTCGATCCAAACATTTTATATAGTCATCTTTTTTCTCCGGATCCCATCTTTTTGGAATATTTTTGGATGTGTGTGTATCACGAAGACTTAAATTGTCATTTATTTCATCGTAATTTGATTCAAAGTTCAGGTGCATCGTTATCGGGCAGTGAATATCAGACAATAGTGAAGAGTATTCATGTACATGAATATCTTTGACAAAACTAATTGTGCGCAGACTACAAATAAAGTAATCTATGACAGTCGACTTCTTCGTTGTGTATTTACCTACACCCTTATCATGACCAACCCTGCCATTTAATATAATTGCTTCATTGCTATGACAAAATAGTAATAGCAACCCCCCATATGAATTTCTACCAGCATCCTGATTAGCGCGTTCGCTTGACATGTTATTTTCGCTAAGAATGTATGCTATATCAAGGGTGGGGCTCAGTTCATCGACTGTGACGAAAGTATCTAACGTTTCATCTGGTTTTAAAAAGTCTGCTTCAACTCCGACTCGAGCATTAAAATCACCAGTTAAAATTACATAACTATTTTCAAGTGCCATATTCAAGTGACCATTTTTGGCCTACACGTACACTGTAATTCCGTTCAGACGATGCGTGTCCAACTTGTAACATGCGGAATTTGAAGGAAATGTGCATAATCCATCTTCTAATAACCAAACGAGCGAACATTGTTTGTGCTGACAGTGGGGTATTGGGATTTGGCTGCTCAAAATTATCTTGTTTTGGTTGAAGCTAATTGAGTGTATATATAAGGATTAACTGTCATGTGGACTGTTTTTATGGAGATGTAACGGTGAGGTAAGTGGACATAACTTGTGTAAAACCCGAAGGGTTTTACATACAAGTTATGTCCACTTACCTCACCGTTACATCTCCATAAAAATAGTCCACATGACAGTTAATCCTTATATTTATATACATTTAGCGAAAAAGCCACTTTTGTAAATATATTTAAATCGAAAAGTGTATCGTGACAAGACCAGCCCAAAATACCCAATAGCACCCTTGGCAAAAGTTAATAAGAACAATTTCTCTTCATGTTGAAACCCGATGATGTATTAAGTCAATCCTGCGCGAGTCAAAATGCGCCCAAAGCATTACGCGTTCGTCTTTCCAAACCTAATGACGTATCGATGGTGTTATTAGCTTGGTGTCATGAGGCGATGCGCATTCACCGAGAAATAACTGCAACTAGCCACGTGGGCGCCGACCAATCAGAATGCTGGATTTAGTGATGACAACACTTAGTGTGTAAATATAGGTGTTTGAAGTGTTAACAGTTGTTCGCCACAACCGGACCGATCGTTTTCAGTGCTACATATTGGGCCGATATCTATACATGTTTCGGTTTCGCGCCGTAAATTAATGAGACTTTTTTCGTCACTTGCATCCCCATAACTTTACCATAATAACACACGTTACAAGTTACATTTGCGTGTGGCTAAACTTGGGTACTACTGCAATATGGTAAACGCAATCGGCATTTGACGGCAAGATGCGAGATATGCGTTAATTTCCAGACAGACTGCTATGAGGACATCGTCGAGAGAAAGGACCAACGGGGGAAATGGGACCCCGTGGACCAACTGGACCTACATGGCCGTGGTAAGTGAAACTATCAATTATGCGGAGTTAAACATAAATTGACATAAGGCACTCGATGGAGGATACATGAGAAAACTCAAAAGGTTCGAACATTCATGGGCACAAACAGGAAGATGGAAAATAAATAGCCTGTGTTCTTATTTTTATAATAACTCCCCAGTGACAAGATTTCGCATGTTGAAACAATTGTTATGTTAACATTACTGTGACAATGTCAGTCATGTCATATGATGTTTAAAAATTGAGTCAGTCAAGCAGCATTCAACAAAGATCAAATACCTATTATTACCAACCTGCATAATTGTCACATTTTAGTAAGCGTTTTAATGATGTGTAACCTCAATTTGACCAACCTACAATTTGTTTATCCACCAATTTGGAATTTGTATCAATGTCTATTAATCTGTTTATGTCCGACCAGAGGATTTGGCACCATTTAAATCACTCACATGTTCTTGTACATACGTTGTTTATATAATCAGGCCTTGATCACAAAATCTGCGCCAGGGGATGTCAGGAAGACAGTTCTCGAGATTATGACATCTCCTGGTGATATAATGTTATACTCTGTATTGTAATTGTTATAAACATAAGTATTGCATTATATCACCAATACACAATCAATCAATCGAGAGATTGTCAAAACACCCTCACGGACATAAATAGTTTAATAGATTTTATGAGATAACTAACCCCAACCACTATTATGGGGAATTGTGATATTTACAGAAAAATTACATTTTTAACAGAAACACCGCTATTGTATTCGGGAGACTGTGCAGAAATAGATTTACTGGGAAATTACATTTTACTGTTGGAATTTATGGAATTAATCGTTCAGTTATTTAACAGGATTTGCCCTAAAGGTTGCGGCTGGTTCCAACTGAATCGCATCTGTCGGCACTTTATGCCGTAAAGTTTTACGGCATTATTTGCTGTGTATTTACGGAATTTACCGTTTAATTATATCAACTGGTTTACCGGCTGTTCCAGCGGTATCATATATAGCTACCGGCACTTTATTTCGTGAAGTACAGCAATGCCCTAATTAATCGACTCCATAACCACAGCAGAATTATGGGTAACTCGGGGAGGGCTTTCCGATTAATGGCAACAAGCCATATTTCCGACTAAATCCTGAAAAGTTACCCATAATTCTGCTGTGGTTATGGAGTCGATTAATTAGGGCATTACTGTATTACGTGATTTTTCCACAGTACAGAAATTTGTATTTTATCCCTGCTGCGACAAAATGTAATAACAGTGTTGTGTGGGATTACTCGCAGCATATTATGTTGTCTGGGGATCAAGTTATGTATTCTCTCGTCAGACATTCGTTACACTTTATAAACAACTGATTAATTAAAATAATTAAGTTATTTGTCTCTCATGAAAAATTAACAAAATCATCGTTGTGACTGGAAGACGATGATATGTCTATTAATTTGGAAATAGCATATTAATCGTTATTTGACACTTACTGAATTCGACGTATATGAACTGATATATGCCATTTATTTTTGCATTGATAAATCATTGGGTTTGACATATTCGTTATACAATCGAAACACACATGTATTTATTTTGAAATGTCTGCTATTAATCTGGGATTGACATTTTGGTTGATATTTGACTCCTATTGATTTCCATATGACATATTTTGTTTACCAAAATGGCTGCCCATATATACTAATTAGCATAAAATCTGTACTTAACCATTTGCTTTATTATAAAACAACATCGGGGCTTTGTCTGGTGACATATAGAACATTCTAGGAGGTATACATATATAATTAAATAATTTGTATGACACGAATAACGTTCATGTTCTTGAATATATATAGATATTCAAGTTTATTTTCATGAACGCATGTAACTTTAGTATGCGTTTTTGCAGGGTCCCAGTGGCGTTCGGGGACAGACTGGACCTGTTGGCAGTACAGGGGACACTGGCGTTCGTGGACCGAAGTGTAGTCCCGGTAACAATGGACCACTGGGACAGACCGGACCTCGTTGTGAGACGGTGAAACTGGCGCCATGAGTCCAAAAGGAGAAACAGGGGTTAATTGTAGCCGTGGATCAGCATGGAGACCTCCAGGTGCGCTAAATCTGTTATTATGCGTACATTATACATGTACACTCGGAGATAACAGCAGATTTGGTACACGTACATTCCCGTGTGACTCTTAATTGTTGCTACTATACAGGTTTAGATCGATGACTTCTAACTTCAAACGTCAGTCAGCGTTAGCTACCTATTACAGTCGTCTCATTAACTATGTCGCCGGTCATTTTAGTTATACGAATCATTCTTATCAATCTGTATCGACTGGCAACTACCTGCATCATCTGACAGTTGGGCAATCACATACACCATGCATCTGACAGTTAGTAGCTGACATCGTCAAAAGTTTGATTCCAAAAGTGCTATATCTAAACCGCGCTGTGGAGCTATCCACAAATATTCACTAGTGGGAGGAACGTATGGTTTCTATGAGATACGAATATTATAATTAGTTTAACAGCGCTTGTCCTTATGATATGATACAATACATTTCTTGCCTAACAACCGTCTGTTAATTATGATTGGTTAAGATAAACGCGATCATCCAATCGCTACATATATGTGGCTCGGAAAGACGATACCAAGAGTTCAATAGGGCATGTCAAAGGTCATCAATTTTTAAAAACTATTTTTTAAGTTGAACGATATTGCAGTCAGCTCTCCCAGCGTCGAGTGTGTGTCTGTGCTATTCATATAGCCCACTGGCCTTTAATTGTGAGAATTATGACAAGACTTAGTGTCACACAAAATGAATAACCATTTTTATAATCATAAATGAATTACCAACATCATGCATGGCCCAAATAGCAAGTTCAGTACATTATGATTATAATAGCGGACATTTCCTCGCGAAATCGATGCAAATTCTCGGTTGCTTCAATTAGACAAACTCGTCGGGATATATCACTGTCAAGCAGTTGAAACTGCGTTAAGAGCGCACAAATCGATCGCATTGTGGGTATTGCTCCATCGGCCAGGAATGATATGAATAATTTCATAGATATTATTATCGCTTCCATTTTTCGATTTAATTTGTTTATTCTTAAAGTTCCCTTTACCATCCTTGGAAATCCGTTATCGCACTACGTTATTAAGTGCATCAAGTCATGTGATATTTCGCATTTGATGGATGTCTGTATAGACTTGCACATGGCGAAGGTTATACATACTCGTAACTGAACCTGGCTATTAATGAATACGGTTTTGAACTTGTCGCACTAATTCGCACATTATAGTAGTATATATAGTATAGTACTAAATTTACTGGTCAGTGCATGAACAAATGCATAGTTTATATACGTGTACACTGCTGCAAATGCAGCAAATACAGTGTATATACATAGGATATTGTTCACTCTCTGCTCAGTTGCAACAGTACCAGTAAATATTTCGGGTGCGTATCCTCTGATTAAATGTATTTAAAAGAAATTCATAGGCTATGTTAATTCCTCGGCCATTTGTGTGGGATTGTTCGTCAAGCGTCTACGTTGGTCGCCAAATTGGTTGGGTGATATGTTTCGATACTAAAATGTTGTGCACAGCAGCGGGTAGTTGTGGAAAAGCCAAATTCTTTCAGGAAATAAGTATATGGTAAGGCACCATTTCTTTCTTCTTCTTTTTCTGTCAACTTGTGTCCGACGTGCAGTTAAGACGACATGGACAAGCTAAGACAAGATGGCCGCCAAAATGACGACCGGAAGTGGAAAATGTCACGTTTGTTTTACTGATATCTTTAAGATAAGTTTCTGCTATTCGGAACTGGTTGAGAATTGTTATATTATTTTGAATTTATTTAGCATGTTAACCGATCATTGGAGCAATGACATATGCCGTCCGTGTGGTCCCCACCCCTTCCGATCACTCAAAAATTCGATTTTACAGAATGCCGTACAATATTTCACAAAAAATCACCATTGGCATTCTAGTCATATTTCTTCAAGAAATGGGAAGAACTGTGCAATGTAAGTGATGCATTCTATTTCGTATGGATATTCCAACTAAATGGTACCAAACGTGTCACTTTGGCTCATAATGACTGCCAAAATGGCTCCAATGGTCAGTTAACATGCTAAATACAAAATAAAGTCACAATTATCAACCAACCAAACAGCCGATACTTAACTTAAATAGATCATTAAAAAAAACGTGACATTTTCAACTTCGGGTCGCCATTTTGGCGGCCACCTTGGGCAGGGAGTTCCAATTTTGGCATAAAAAGGTGACGATATGTTTTTAGCTTCACAAAAAATGTATTTCTGTGTATACATATGTATACATATGACAAGATTTACTCACCATCTTGGACGCCATCTTGAATTAAAAAAAAAAATTCAAAGCGGATTTTAGCGGAGTTTGGATATGTTATAAAGGATACCTTCCTCTTCAAACTGGTATAAAAACCAACTTATAATTAGTCAAAGCAAAACTTAGTTTATCGACCAGACTAATAGGTGATATATGCGGGGATTTTGTGCGCCTACCACTACTGTACATGCATTCCATTAAAATGCCATGAAAATCCCATTAAAATACCATTAAATTGGCCAAAACCATTAGTTTATACCATTAATTCTTGTAACAACAATTTTAATGGGGCTCCACTGAACCCATTAAAACACCATTAATTTTAAAGATTTAATGGCCAGTTCACCATTATAAACATTGAATTGGCCATTAAACACACATTCTATTTTTCTAATGCCCATTAAACCCCATTAAAATTTGTATTGACTGAATTTAATGGCAATGATTTGGTATACTTTTAATGCCAAGTACAATTGTCACGAAATTAATGCCCATGATCTTGATGGCCTCATAGGTAATGGCCATCAACTAACCACATTTAATGCCCATTACATTATTATTGCAAATTAATGCCCATCACTCACAACTGTTGTAATATTAATGGCCATGATTTCAATGGCTGCACAGGTAGTGGCCATCAAATGACCACATTTAATGCCCATTAAATTATTATTGCGAATTAATGCCCATCACTCGGAAATTATTTCAATGGCTGCATAGGTGATGGCCATGAATTGACCATATCCAAGGTTTCAACCAAGAAAAGTACTTATATAGCAGCTACATGTAGTTAACGTCACTTTAAGTGGAAGCTCATAACATGACCTACACAATCAGGCAATGTCAATCATTTATGTCTATGCTCCACTGAATCAGCCATTTGAATTTCTCGAATGGTGGTTTGTTTTCTTAATTGGTGTTTCACGTCACTTTAAGCAGAAGCTCACATCATGACGCAACAGAGGCACAAACTCAGACAATGATGATCATTTATGTATTTCTCTGCTCCACTTTAAGAGAGACTTTTATCTCAAGCAGTGGTTACTGAAGCCCTATTCTTTCTCATTATGCTAGTCCATGCCTAACCAACTATACAAGTACTACCATGCAGGGCTCTTGCATGGTGGGGAAAATATAAACAAGAAGGTAAATCAAGGAGGTAAATAAATGAAAAAGCCATGTATGCAATTGAGAAGCAAGACAAACCGGAAACATGGATGTTTTTTATTTTTATTTTGGCCTCATGTATCTTCTTCTGATTGTGTATTTTACTGAAGTGAGCCCATTGGTAATTATTTTGGTTGTCAGTTTGACCCCACCATTCAAAATTTTGAATCCATAAGAATCGGAAGCTTCACTACGATATAGAATACTCGAAGTTTCCCTGGGCCCTAGTGAGAAGAGACCTTCTATTTTTTATTTGTTTATTAACAATACAAGTAGTATTATATTATATTATTTTTTAATTAATATATTGCATAATCTTTTAAAGTTAGGCCATTAAAAACAAGAGATGGACTGTCGTCCGGTGCATACTCCCTTGTTACATACCGCCTAGTGTGGGTATCATATAAAATATGACTGCTGTACTCAGACAGATGGACCCAAAAATCAGCATTTTCATATAAACAAAGATGAATAACTATAAAACAAAACAAAACAAAACAAGACAAATAGTTGAATGTGCCATTACATGTCCTCATAATGGTGAACATCCATACCAAATTTCATTGAGATCCGAGCATTACTGTTCAATTTATGACACGAACAGACACCAGACGGACCAAAAATCCAACATTTCCAGATAATCGAAGATGTATAACTCTAGAATTGAAAATCCGAACAAAACGATGGAAGATTCTTTTTAATGTCTTCATAGTAGTGAACATCCACACCAAATTCCATTGAGATCCCGGTGCAACTGTTGAAGTTATGACATGAACAGACACCATGCATACATACCAAAAAGCCAACATTTCCTGATAAACAAAGATGAATAACTCTAGAATGGAAAATCAGAAAAAAAATGATGGACCCCTCTATTGCATGTGCCCTCACAGTAGTGAACATCCATACAAAATTTCATTGAGATCCGAGCACTACTGTTCAAGTTATGACAAGCACAGACACCAGACGGACCAAAAATCCAACATTTCCAGATAATCAAAAAATGAATAACTCTAGAATGGAAAATCCGAACAAAACGATGAAACCCTCTATTTAATGTCCTCATAGTTGTGAACATCCATACCAAATTTCATTGAGATCCCATCAAAACTGTTGAATTTACAACATGAACTGACACCAGGCATACCACGCAAAAGCCAACATTTCCAGATAAACAAAGATGAATAATTCTAGAATGGAAAATCCGAACAAAACGATGGAACCCTCCATTTAATGTCCTCATTGTAGTGAACATCCATACCAAATTTCATTGACATCCCATCAAAACTGTTGAAGTTACAACATGAACTGACACCAGGTATACCATGCAAAAGCCAACATTTCCAGATAAACAAAGATGAATAACTCTAGAATGGAAAATCGAAACAAAACGATGGAACCCTCTATTTAATGTCCTCATTGTAGTGAAAATCCATACCTAATTACATTGAGATCGGAGCACTACTGTTCAAGTTATGACACGAACAGACATCGGACGGTCGTACGTACGGTCGCACACACAGACGCATGTACGGACGGATAGGTGCAAAACAGTATAACCCACTTTATAAAGGGGGTATAATTAACGCCCGCATCACTAACAGTCCGCTTCATGGCTGCATCAAAACTATTTATCGCAATCTCAAAACAAACAAAAATCCCCTGAATACGCTAGTGATAGGGACTTATTTTTGGTTCACCGGTCACATTTTTAAGAGCACCGGTTATATTTACTTCCGGTAAAAAGCACGTGGTCTGATATTTTATCGTCTGTCCATTTTTTCAATTTTGGACAAATAAAGTTTGTTTTCTGTGTGCATTACGTCAGGGATCACAGTTATACCGTTGAGTGTATATGGAGGATTAACCGAAGGAACATCTGTTGGTTGGGAACTATTTGCGACAATGCAATGCAAAAAATTTGATGATTTTGGCGAAATCCGGAAAATTCCAAACGATTTGACATACATTAAACCGAATGCTATATCGGAAACTCGAGTAGTTTCAACGGGCAAAAAGTGTTTCCTGGTGCCAATATAGGTGATCTAATAGAAAAATAAAAATTAAGTTATTCACAAATACTTTCTTCTTCTTGTCAATCTTTGAAGTACGTTCCTCCCAATCATTGAAATTGAATTCAACCAATCTATCAGAACTGTCACTTTGACAGCACATGCACAGACCTTCTCAAAATAAGTGTCGCTTTTAACGCGGTTCTCAGGAGTTAACAACGCGGTTGTACCTTCAACACAACGCGGTCGTTGCGTTGATAACGCATTGTTGGTACGTTACGACCGCGTTGAAGTTTAACACAGACCATGTTTATGTTAAATGCGTTGCGTCAAGGATCAACGCAACACGCGAAGATTACAATCACCGCGCCGAAAAATATACAGACGATGAGTCATGTAAAGTAGTTTTTTAACCATTAATTTTTTTGTTTTAAATATAATTTACGATCACATATGACTAATTTAGTGTCATTTTCCCACTCTCTGAAAACAGAAAATCACATATCTACGCATTCGATCGTTCCAAATCGGGCAATTTATTTGCAGCTTTTGACGGGTGTTAGGCTTTTTTTTATAATATATATAGGTACAATGAACAGGTGTATCGCACAAAGCGGTCGTGCGGTTGTGTTTCCCAATGTATGGAGTAAAACACCACGCACGAATATATTGCTATAAATGCCCGCTACAAAACTGTTGGGATATATGTACTTGTCGATCATTGCAAACAGAACGATGAATACATTTAATAGGCTTAGTAGCAGTAAATAAACCACAATTGACTAAAATTCTGGTTTCGTGGTTGACGAAACCAGAATAACTTCGTCTAGTATTATATTCATTTCCCGGGCTGGTTTTTTGGCCCAGTCCGCCTCTGTTCTTATATATGCCGAGTTCTCAAATACTAATAAATATTTTCTGATAAAAATTTTATTGAACATGTGGGACAGATAATAGAATAAAAAAAAATGGGAGGTGGTGTGTTTAGTTCTTTATACCGGATTTTATTATTACGTTGGAGTTGTATGTAGTTTGTGTCATATTTTGAATTGAATTTGAAGATTCTCTGTCTCATTGGCTTACCTGTTGTCTCGTTTATTCTGCAAAATTATGATGAAAAATCGCTTTCCAAATATTTTAGCTTGTTTAATATGTACGTACATTCATTGCGTTTGGAAGCTTCGGGTTCACCGAAGACATGTCCCTATTTGAGTTCATTGACACCGCTGTGAATCATTCGCGGTAGGCTTTTGATCCGCGGCCTGTCAGTAAAAATGGCATATCATTGGTTATCACGTCAGAGCGCTGCATGTTTTGCAGGTGTTGAAGAACACATGGATAATTAAAGGTACTCAAGCCGATTAAGCACCCCTAAATTACTATTTCTTTGGCTTCAGTGGTAAAAAATATTTGATTCGAGTCGAGGAACACATCCATCAAAGCTCAGAGTTGTTAAATATTGATTTTTAAAGTTTGTAACTTTTTCGAGATGTGTACTAATAATTGCCCCTAAATTTTTAATTTTCTCGAGACGTGTACTGATAATTTCAACAGGAACACTTATTCAAACAGACGAGGATGGATAACTCTAAAATCAAGTGTATTAATAACGCAATTTTGACTGAGAACATCTTTTTGATGGCGTGTTTCTGGGCCAGAAACAATAGAAATAACAAAACTTAAAAAATTAATATATGATAACTCTGAGCGTTGATAAGTAGGTTCCTTGACTCGAATCAATTATTTTTTATCCCCGAAGCCAAAGACATAGTAATTTATGAGGGCCTGATCGGATTGAGTACCTTAAATATTTTAAAATTATTTACATCACTGTAGATCTGTCATCGAGTTATATCCTTACAAGGATTTCAAATGACATCGGATCCTTGGCGTACAGATAATCAACCTTTAATCGAATGTGACGCTGAATATTAAATATTCAAAAATGTATGCACATGTATATTGCGACGTGAACTCAAAAGTGTTTTGGTTGTTAGAAATCTCAATTGCATCTCTATTAATTCGTGCAGCACGATCAATGCGATCTACAATTATTTATTAGCTTTTTCCAGAAAAATTATAATGAAAATGTAAAACATTTAACACCAATCAATCATTTTATCCATACCTCCCACCATGCCAAAATAACATTGTATTATGTTGGCAACATTCCGTTTCGTTGACGATTATCTCAACCGCGTTTGTTGCGTTGACAGTCATGCCGACCGCGCTATGTTGCATTGACGGTTACCTCGACCGCATTGAGGAAAATCACAACTGCATTGGAGTAACGTTACGACCGCGTTCCGTTAACACGAGAATCGCGTTGATGGTCAATTATCAACGCGGTTCCAACGTTTGAGAGGGACACTTATTTTGAGAAGGTATGTACCCACCTCAGCAGCCATCAGTATAAAAGTATAATGATATAAACCGGTATATATGATTCTTGTGGAACACTAGAAAAATTACATCAGTGTCACTGGGAATTGTTCCTGATAGTGGATATCCATGGGCATTGCAGTAAATAAATACATGTAGAGCAATTTATGGCACTTCTACATTTGAATCAGATTTCTCAGAATTCCTAATATAATTGTCAGAAGTTTTTTGTAATTTGAGTGGTGTGTGTTTCTCTATACATGTATGTGTGGTTACATTGTACAGTTCTGATATTTGATGGGAGACATTGAGCGCTTCGGACTTTATAAACCATATCCCTCACACTATCATGAATAGAACCAGACAAAACTCATGCTATGCCTTTCCTCAATATCCATTTAGAGCCATGCTTTTGGAATTGGGCAACAGAGGTGTCAGAATATTCCCATGTATTGAGCTATACATGTGATTACACAGATACAAGTTGTATTACCTGGAATCATGAAAACAGATTTAATATTCGATTTTGAGTATGTTTTGAAAAATTTAAAATAAATAATAAATATAAAAAGACTCCCTGCCTTATCAAAACATTTAGACATAATTGCTTGTGAACCCAGACTTGAATTTGTAATGGCCTTATATGTGTTTTATTATTATTTCTATCCAATTGTAATTAATTTCAACACAGTTGATGCCCCATTTAAAAATAGATCATCTTGAGCTATATTGTAGAGAAATGAGGAATCGGGGAGTCCATAAATATACACACAGTACCACTTTAAAGGGACATTCAAGGCCCCGGGCCATATTCTGGCTATAAACACCTAATTCCGGGCATCATACCCAAGTTTGGAGATAAAGTGTCTAGTCATTTCATGAGGTCCCCAGAGGGCAAATTTAGTGAAGCTGTCCCACAAAGCGGACCAGCGTCGCCAAACTCACCGTCTGGAGACCTCATTCTGCTTATGACCATGCCCATCATATTTAATGGGCCTTATTATGCCCCATGAACCAACCATTAAATATAGGCTTTATTTAATGGCCATCAATTTTGTGGGCACCCTGCCCCCAGAAATTTAATGGGCATCAAAATTGACCTCCCAAAATTAATGCCCATTATAATGACCCATTTTTAATGCCCATTATATTTAATGGGCCTTAATATGTAACCTTTCATTGGATTTTAAAGGGTTTTTAATGGCAATTAAACACATAATGTTGCCATTAATTTTTTAATGGCCTTTAGTTCCCGCCTTCATTTAATGCCCATTACCCCAGTTAATTTAATGGCCATACACATACCCATTAAAATAATTTAGCTTTAATGGCCGTTAACTTTCATATAATAATGGCAATTTAATGGCTGTGAAAGGTTACATATTAAGGGGGTATTTTAATGGGTTTTTAATGGGAAAATCATGGGTTTTTTAATGGATTTGTAATGGTATATCATTAATGGGCCTTTAATGGGCATTTAATTGGTGTGCGCGCAGTAGTGTACAAATCAATGACCTGATACAACTGGCTGTTTTTACCCTTTTTTCATGGCGGGAGCTGCACTGGTGCAGCATTAAAGATCCTGTGTTGGTGCATTATTTTTTTGTTTGCCAGTCTGCCATAGGGAGCCTCGCATATATAAGATTGCCCTGGCCAACAAGGTCAAGGTAAATAATGTTATTGTTATTGAGACTGGCATATATAAGATAATACATTGCACTGGATTTTCTACAAACAAAAAGCATGCATCTCCAGTTCTTGAAGTGTTAAAGTAAACATGTGACCAGAAAAAACTCCAATTAATGGGCTTATAGATTATAATTCATTATATTTTTATATAGAAAAGTACAAATAGTACTTCTCTAGTACTTTGGGTGGCGTGTCCTTAATTGTCTGGTTAACGCCTGTTCCAGATATCGATGAGTGTGACCTCAGGATGGATAATTGTAGCTCAGCATCAGTCTGTGTAAACACGGCCAATGGGTACAGATGCCTCGAGGGGTACAGTGGCGCCGGCACAGGTAAAGTGTCAACCCCATGCTTGCGCTCATGTCGTCATGAACTCTATATCTCATGATAAATAATTATGTATGTATAAATATATACCAATCGATATAGTGCACCATTCATGGAGGAACAATAAATCTAGAAAGTACAAATAGTAGCTACTTCAGAATGAAAGTAAACACAGCTCGAAAGAATATGGCCTGTCAAATGATTTACGTCAATCTGGGTTCACGATTAGATAGTGATTTTTATTCAATATGAGCAACGTGTGCCACGCGTTGTTAGTATTGTAGTTCAAAATGAATATCCTGACTTAAAGTGATGTGAAACACTCCGGTAGGGTGATCAAATAGAAATGGAGAATAATCTGGCGCAAAGTAGTATTTTTTACAAATATTATATCCAAATTGACAACAAACACCGTCGTTCTTATATATTAATTAAATACAGTGACTCTCGATGGCAAAATCATTTTCGTTAGCTTATCGCAGATAGTAGCGTCCCGAATATTTACAATTGCGCGTAGTTCAGACGATGTTTTCTATGGTGTGGTAAGGTCGATTTGTTTGAAATTTTCGGCGATGTTACTATAATGATATATTCCTCAAGTTGGCATAGCGTCTGATTACTAACTTATTAGTTTCAGGCACCCGAATAAGTACATAATATGTCTTTAATCGAGGGGTGGGGTTTGTGATATTGACTAAATAAGGGTGATATTCAGAAGTTAGTAAAACACAAGAGCGTAATTTTGTAGAGCGTTTTTATTTTATCGGAGAAGTTATTTTTAAGAGCGTTCCCAAACCTACCTCAACCCAAACCCACCACCTGCAATAGGTGATTTCGATTTATGTACGGCCAAAGTTGATAACTTCTTGTGTTGTAAAATGTTTCAGATACATCTCCCTTATTTAATCGAAAGTACGTTTTATATTGGGTTATCCCCCTTTCGATTAACTCATTTCGAAATAAATCCTAACATCACGTCACAGTCACACATATTACTCAGATTGAACAACCCCGATTATGTTTGCCTTAGCCTAATACGAGGCGTAAATGGGCTTCTAGTTCCACATAACGATATAACATGACAGTCCACATAACGATATAACATGACAGTCCGCATGACATAACGATATAACATGACAGTCCGCATAACGATATAACATGACAGTCCGCATAACGATATAACATGACAGTCCGCATGCATGCCGTTGTGCATTTAGAAAGATGATTTTTTAGGTATGCACATAAATATCCACCAAGCAACAAAGTATATCTGGGAAAATATGGTCATTACTGTTACTATAGTACACGTATTTTCGACATTAATTACTACCATTCAAATATCTCCCTTTGTTTTTGTTTTGTTTTGTTGTGACCTCTTTGGTGCAACATATACTTTCTGTTAATTTTAACGGCATTTCCAGTATAATATCCTTGCTAACCCCGATATGTCATTACTATTGCTGTGCATGATGTTACCAAGAACAAGGAACATCAGTGAATATATATACTAGTAACGGGGAGACATGAACCATTAATGTGTAGTTGTCAACGTAATAATAATAGTCCAGGAGATCGACCCCAAGAAATAACAAATGTTGCTCATTTTGACGGATAAGTGCTATCCGGTCTAATTTTGTAGTAAAATATATGTAGATTACGAAAATCCATGATAGCAGTGGTGAATTTGTAGCTTAATTGGCGAAAAACGTGTTTTCATTGACCTACCCGACGACCGAAAATGAAAGAATTTTCCGGCGACGTCATAGTACTACTAGTAGTCCGGGAGCTAATATGGGTACCCTTGCACCACCTGGGACTTAACAACTCCCCACTCATTTTGTTCCTTATTGTGTCCTTCAACTTTTAAGCAATGTTAACAAGAACAAAAAGTGGCCGTGTAGACTCCAGACAAAATGGCGTCCATCATGGCCGCCGTTTTTCAGACCAGACCCTAAGTCAGTTTTATGCAAATTATAGCGGTGAAAATCTTGTAAAATGTATACAAATGTATATATTTTCGTGAAGCTAAGACATAATGTCACTTTTTTGGGGCAAAATTGAAACTCACCATCCAAGATGGCCACCAAAATGGCCGCCGGAAGTTGAAAATATGACTCTTTTTTTTTACAAATATCTTCTAGATCGATTCATGCTGTTTGGAACTGGTTGAGTAATGCGACTTTATTTTTTATTTTGTATATTAACTGATCATTGGGGCAATTAAATGTGCACTTTTTGGCGTCCTAGCCCCTTCCGTTCCCTCAAAAATTCGAATTTACAGAACGCGGTATAAAATTTCACAAAAAAATCACAATTGGGATTATAGTCATATTTTAACAAGAAATTAACAGAACTTTGTAATGTAAGTGATGCATATGATTATACCTATGAATATTCCAACTCACTGGAACCAAAATTCTTACTTTGGCTCAAAATGGCTGCCAAAATGGCTGCCAAAATATGGAAAATGGTAAATATTGCCCCAGCGTGTCCTGCAATCGATTACAAGTTGTGGATGATGTACAAAATTGGCTATTCCGCCTTCTATAAATTGAATACTAACATGTCTGATGTACCATGGTTAATTGTTACTATTATCACCACTGACATCACCAAAACTTGACTTAAATATCGGCAAAAATTAACTTGTCATGTTTGGACCATTTTTTCAATTAAAATGTAACTATCTTTGGGTTGAAAGGTGTTTATTGTTTTGGTCTATATTAAATGTGTCACACTACGGGATTTATAGACCAAATTGTTCGCCCGACAGAACTGTATACTCTCCTTAAGTAGACATGGATAAACTTGTTATATGCAGCCTGTGTCAGGGAGGACGCAGTTATATAGGGTTGGGTGTAATATAGTGTGTCATTTTGACATATTTCTCGATGGGTTAATATACAATGCTAATTATGGTCTGAAATGACTAATATCGAGATTTCTGCTGACCATTCAACGTTTGATGTCCCGATGGGGTATATTTTAGAAGTTCTGACAAGCTTCGGTGCATGTCACGAAGCTTCGGTACATAGGGTGAAAAACCGCCACAGATTTGGGGTTAATGATGCAAGGTCACATTTTTCGCCAGATTTCGATAGAACTATATGCTCTCATTAAGAAGACATGGATAAACTTCTTGTATGTAGCACTGTGTCAGGGAGGAAGCAGTTATATAGGGTGGATGTAATATAGTGTGTCATTTTGACATAATTACACCATGGGTTAATATATAATTCCATGATAGTTACGATCTGAAATGACTGAAATCGATGTTTATGGTGACCGTTCAACGTTTGATGCCATTTGACGGTACGTGTCACGAAGCTTCGGTAAATTGGATGAAAAATCGCCACAGATTTGGGATTAACGATGCGAGGTCACATTTTTCGCCAGATTTTGACGGAACTATATACTCTCATTAAGTAGACATCGATACACTTCTTATATGTAGCCCTGTGGCAGGGAGGGAGCAGTTATATAGTAGGTGTAATATAGTGTGTCATTGTGACATATTCCTCGATGGGTTAATATATAACGCGATGCTAATTATGATCTGAAATTATTAATATCCGGGTTTCTGGTGACCATTCAACGTTTGTTACTGGTACCATATGATGTCCTATGGTGGTATATTCCTGGAGCTCTGACACGTCACGAAGCATCGGTACATGGCACGAAGCTTCGGTGCATTGGATGAAAACCCGCCACAGGTTTGGGTTTAAGAATGGATTGTCAATTTTTGTTTTGCCACAGCGCTGGGAGATAAGTACCCAGGGCCACATGTTTCTTCTGATTTTGATAGCACTGTATACTGTTATTAATAAAGATACACCTTGATTAACTTCATGTTGAATGAACCAATCACAGTATAATTTTCTATTATTGAACATTTAACTTGAATGTCACGAATAATCAGTACATTCGTGTTTTTGTTTCGACGCCGACTGTATGCATAAATAAGATTTAAATATAGTAATATATGAATAATAATTAATGTACCGAAGCTTCGTATCTATAGGTTACAAGCACCTAATTATTTTCCATAGGCGACAGTGTTAACTAAAAGTCCCGCCGGCTATGGGTTAAGCCTATTTGAACTTCAAGTGGTCAATTTTCCCTTAGAACGTCATCCGCTGCAGAAGTGTGTTACAACAAACGCGCCATTTTCGGTATTTTTTTCAAACGATAATCTTGCATTTCCACAACTACCCCATTTACTGCACAAAAATCAGCAGCATAAACATATCCAGGCCCCTTCCGTAACTTCTGGACACCACCAGACTCTTCCTGGACATCTAAACATAAAGCAGCCAGATTTTTTTGTTATGCTGACTCGAGCTTCAAGAAGCGTAACTCTATATAATTAGTTGCTTGTAACATATAATTGTAAAGAAAATCGAACTTTGATCTTGTAAACCGCGGCAATTTTACAAAAAAAAGCTTTACTGTGATACATAGAAATATAGGAGTCATTGGACATCCTATTATCTCCCAGTGGTCCTTTGACCCACATACCCCGTTTTAAAATTGACCATTTTTGGGGGGTAAGAAATAACACCAATACTCGATTCCTGATAACTCTGGATGCACAGTTTAGTAGAAAGATACTAATGTCTCATGTCATGCTTGTTATATACATATATACTGCACAGTGTCGCATGCCCCATGTCCATCCACTCTCTAATCGGAATATTATGACCACAAATGTGACCACACCCGAAATTCAGGGTTTTTCATCATAATTTAAATTGTAAAATCCGACTCGCGTGCATAACGCACAGGATAGAGAGGCATATGTATACGTTTTGAAAACTAGTTACGTATATCTACCATACGCCTTAAGGAATTTATCTAATTTTGAACAGTACAATGTTTAATTGGATTTGAATTAGACCCCCCCCTCAACTTAGAAACCAAGTAGAAACCTTCTTAAATCCATTTACAAACATTGTAGAAGCCAAGTTGTAAATATTATTTAACAATATTAAAATAATTATGGTGTATTTAACCTTAAAATCATACTAAGATGAAATGGTTGCAATTTGGACGATTTTGCGTTAAAAAGTTTTTAAAAATGTTAAAAAATGTTAAAAAAAAACATTGAAATTCTTCAATTTGTTTAGCACAATTAGTTATTTAACATTATTAACACAATTACTATTCAACTTAATCACCAAAATCATACTAAAATGAAATCTTTACACATTGAAAAAAAAGAGGGAAAATTTTGGGCTTAAAATGTAGAAAAATGCCCAAAAAATCGAAAAAAAACAAAGAAGGCTACAAATTTGTTCTTGCTATCATGTTTTTTCTTCATTACCATACCTAAAATATTAAAAATAACATGGTCGCAGCTTGTCCGTCAATATGAGCAACACTACCTCCCTACGCTCCATGATCTATAGTTATAAGTTCGTTACACCAAGTGTTCATCAAATTTGCCAGTCATTTATTTCTTACTCAAATTGGATGCAGGCAGTAACATGAAGGACATTCGTATGACAAAAGTGATACACAACACGTCTCTATAGTTTGCCAAGTTCAACGGGAATTAAAAACATGCGTTTGGTGTGCGGGATACGTTGCTTCTACCATGCAGACATCGGTTGAATTGAAGGTTCGTTGGTAAAATTCCATGTAAAGCATCGCGATGTTTGGATAGTGGTAATGTATTGTGCAGCCATAGACTCATGACTCCATTTGCGCATGGCTACATTGATTATGACCAATATGAGTTGCATGATCCGTTTGTGTTATAAGATTTGTGGTTTTAAATTGTTACTAAGCTCGTCAACGGAGCCTCATCGGAACAAGGCACATGCAATTTATCCTATCTTAGTCCGACAAAACAAGTTCTTCGTGTAACTCTAATATGTCCCTTTCTGTTACCATAGAGCAGTGCAGGTGTCTGAAAGCTGGTTTGATCGATATCCATCACCTACATCGATCTTTGGCAAACAAAAGGTTAATTTCATAATATTTTGTTTCAAAGAATGCACGGAATATCACACACATACATTAGCATGATATATTTCAAGGGCAGGATGGGACAACTATCTCACAGCCACAAGCGCACAGTCTCACACTCTTCATTCGCACCTGCATGGTGTCATCATCTAAGGTAACATGGACATTGTGGAAGATTGTGCATGCACGATCCACGACACAACGCTGCGAACAGTCAAGATATGTCAAATCGATGCCGGGTGGGGTGTGGTTATATTAATAGAGTTGTTACCCTTTGTTCTTGTGTGCAAGTAATTCAATGCCGATAAATTATTTCGTTGTTTACGAACAATCGGTCAATGACTGGCGATATTTCGACTTTCTATTCTACCAATATAATATTGCGATATATTTTCGACCGGCGTTTAAAGTGTTGTATCTTATCTGGTTTCGTTTTCAAGTGCTCGCTTCATTAGAAGCCATTTGGTATCGAACACATTACATTCAATTGTAATTTTCGCAATTATACCTAAAGTTGAGTTCTGCAACTAAAGTTTCTGTTAAAGGAATGACGAAATTGTTTGATATTGTCCATTTGGAAAGCTTGTCTAGGAATGATTGGACATGCGGACATGTTAATTTCATAATTACTTATTGTTGTATTTCCTAGGTCGAGAAAACCTTATACCATATATAGAAGTTAGTGGTTTCACCATATATCTTGACTGCACTAGCATAACTCCCTATATCATTACGTATTTGTGTCTATTGCAATTTCTGTCAAATTGAATGCCAATACAACTGATACATTTTACAATTAACTACTAAAATATATATATCGGAACGCCACACACAAACAACATTTGTCAAACAAATTAACGGTAACCGTGGGGACAATATGTCTGGGGAGTGGGGACATCAACAATGGACCAGTTAAGGGGACGATCTCGGTGAGATCAAGTTGGCACCTGACATTGTTTTCTCGTCTACATCATGCCCATAACCATGGGAAACGGGCAAACATGACATTGTACTCTTGTGGAATGTTTTTATTTTTGAATACCGAAAATAGTCACTTGTTTTTAAAACTGCCGACGAACATGGTGACAGGGGTGGTCTTTCAGTCTCACGTGTAACAATGTTCATGCGCTAGACACATTAGTCGGAAATTTCAGACCAAATATATCTTTAAATTATTTTGATAGTTTGATTTTTATCCAGTATATATAGTGTGAATTGTATGGATTTTACATCAAAAGTTGAATAACTTCCTACTCTAATTCAAATGTTTGGACGGCATTGTACAACAGATGGAATATTTTCATCCTTATGGGGGGGGGGGGTGTTTTGTTGAACCAACTTTAAGGCTTGATTTACAAATTGCAATACAAGGATGCGCAAATGAAATTTATCGGACTTGGAATATTCCGTCTGGTTCCAGGGGTGCTGTTGGAAATTCCAAGCTGGACACCCCAAGGTTTCATATACTTGGAACAGATTTACTAGCGTCTTTTTTTATCAATTCCGTAAGCTATAATATTGTCAACGTTCCAAACATAAGTGACAAAAACGCTCTTTATTGTCATCATATCTGGAAAAAAACTAGCGTGGAACGCTTTTTAATGTTCCACATCAAAGACAACAATTGATCCTTATTTTTTGAGACGACAGATGCTAGGGCTTCAGTGGGATTTTGTAAACTTATATACAGTGTAAATTAGCGTGTATAGTTATTTATGTATCTGTCGATCTAATTATCACTGAAGACGAATACTGACTAAAGTAAATAGAGTTGGTAATTGTTTACTGTTATCTTTTGCGTGATAAATGCAATAAATACACATCGACCATATATCATTATGCATCGCAAAACGCATCGAGGCGATTGGTTATGGTATAAGAACGCAAAAAGAGTTCCTTTTGTGTCCAGCGTGTAAAACTATAGAGTATTCGTTGTTTTATTCGCAATATATACTAATATTAAAGAGCGTTTTCTTTGTACATGTACTAAATCACAATACTATCTAGTTGAACTTGCTCAGCAAAACAATCACATGATGTCATTCGATTCATTATAACGCGCTCATGTCGTTTAAATGTATTTTTCCAGCGCTCGGAAAAGAGCAGGGGGATACCCCAGATTCCGCCACGTGGGTGTCCAGGAACATGATGATCGGGATAACTGTGTGGCTGGGTGTGTTGACGCTACTGATAGCCTTCGCCATATTGCTAGCACTTCTCGCTCCAAGCAGAGTGGCCTGCTGCAGAGAAATCCAGCCCCAAACCGAGGTACAAGACAAGGACTTCTTCTACCCCTCATTCTTTCCACGTGTTAGTCTAGGTGTACCAGGAATGGAGAACGTTAAATTAATGTACACGACATGATTGATGTTGACACTGATATATACAGAATAAAGCAATAGTTGCTGAACAGTGTCGACGTTTCAAAAGACCCAAGGCCTTTGGAGTGGGTAAATTAATGTGCAAACATTATAAAAGTCTGTAAAAATATCGCTACATGTAAATGCACCAAGAGGAACACGAAGCAATCGATGAACTCCGTTCGTATGTGGATTATTGAATGTTCTCCAATACCGAAAGTTAAAACCATTATAATAACAACTACTTTCGCTTTCACTTAAATGCGTGCATTTGATTAGTCATGCAATGCCCTTTGATAGGATTGGTAGCGACAATAGCTGCCGAGGGAAGTGTCGTTTCCCGCATCACTGGGGGTTGTGATACTTTAAAAAGTTCGCGAACAAAGTCGAATATCCATGGGCCGAATTTACCCGGAATTTTATTTAGTCCACCAATTAAATCGCAAGAAATAACTTCCGTTTCTATAGTGGAAACCCAAGACGCAACTCTCAGCGAAAAAATTTCGCCGATTAAACAGCAAAATAGTACATTAATTTAGTTGGGGATAAAGGAATGTATTACATAACTATTCCACCATTAGTATTAGCATTTAACCAGCTTCGCGCCAATACTAATATGACATGGCAGTGGTCATGAGAATTCACCTTTGTAGCGATTGTTTACTTTTCGAGTTTGTCACCGGAGACCGCAAATTCGGCGGGGAAGTTTGGGAACACCGCTTCGGAATTGTTATCGAATCGGATTGTCTTTATGACAATAGATGTTCTATAATCGTTGTAAATAAGTGAAATTTACACCAGCAAGTACAGTTTAATAGTTTACGGGTGTGGTGTCTTCCTTTTGTGTTGTTGGAATGTCGGGAACAGAGATCGAATTATGTGTGTTCATCTCGAACTTCCGGTCGGTCGCCAAATTTATTCTCGACCCAATTTCCCATTTCGGTTAAAAGAGCAGCTGAGTCCAGACACAAATATCACTTACTACTTACTATTTTAGTGTTTTTAATATAGTTTCTTTTATAAAAAAAACTTGTTTAATCACCAACTAATATGCGGATTGTCGTAATTATAAGTAATCAACGTCGCTTACAGTATGTAATTCGGCATCCGACACTTCTATACGCCGACAGATGCATCGAAAACGACGTTGATTGCATATATGTAAACAATGCGGTTACAGTCATTTGTCACCAAACATCGCTGATCGCACGTAGTTTCAGAATTGTTTCCACTGTATGCTTTGACGTTTCCAATGTTTAATGTCAAGTTTGTATGAAACGTTGGAATCTTATTGAACTAATTGGACATGGATCTGTAATGCCATGTAACAGTATTGTTTACATAACATTGGTTTCGATATACGAAGTGTCATTATAAGAGAGTAATTTCAATGAACATTAGAAACGAATTCGGTATATATTTAAATGCATGTGTCGATACATGTAATAGTTTACCCACATTAAAGCCTCGGTCACTTTAACCTCTTCGCTGACATCAATGATGTTAGTGGATTTTCAGATGGTGGTAAATGGGTGCGTGTAGGATGTAGCGAAATAATAAACATATGGTTTGTCTTAGTGACGTATATTTCGTTTTTCTAAACCCGTCGGGGTTAAATTCATACTGTAATGCCCTAAATAATCGACTCCTTAACCACAACATAATTATGGATAATTATGCTGTGGTTAAGGAGTCGATTATTTAGAGCATTACTGTACATCGTGCTCAAACGTATCATCACATGCTGCAATGTAAACAATTCGGTTCCTCGTTTGATGTCCAGTTCAGGGGGGTGGGGTATGCACATATTTCCGAACACAAGGCCGGGGTTGGTGGGTGGTTCAGGAGCTTACACATTTTTTCCTGGCCCTGTAAAATTTTTCCTAGAGTCATTTTTCTTAAAAATAATGGGACAAAAGGTTTTAAAAATGTGTAAAGGGTATGCACTTAACTCTTGGTAGGGGGGTTTGAGTTCACCATCAGTAAATAATGAGGGATGACACCAAGAGGTAATAAAAATGTCAGCTTGCTATATGTTTTCATCAAAGATCTATCAATGCACATTGACATGGAAAGGCTCAGATTTAAATAGTTCTATTAAAAATCATTCATTCAACCTGATATAAATGAAAACATAACACAATAATAGATTCTTCAAATAAATGTAACTCTTCACTGAACTCTTCAAATACAAATAGACTATTCAAAAAACTATAATAAAGTAAAACAAAGGTGTTAAAACAAACTGAACGATTTCAACGATATTCGGTATATATGACTAGGATCACCTCTAGATGGGAGCTGTCAAATTTGAATTATTTTTTATGAAAAATATGGCCGCTGGTAGCCATCTTGGATTTTACTCTTTGCATCACTAAACCCTTTAACACATCTGCAGAGCTTATCCCTCATCCGATCATCACCAACATGTATATGTATCTTCGGTGTGACCTCTCGGTTGGTGCCTACCATCTTTTCCCAAATTTTGTTTCACAGACTTGTTGGTAAATTTTATTTGTTTCCTGTATTGTTTCTGCAATATCATAGGAACGTAACAGTGTGGGAATTACAGAAGAAAACTGAATATGTGCATGTGGAAATTTGGATCGAAGAACAATCACCAGGTTTTTCACGTCCTCTTTTTTTGTGGTGACCCCCTTCCTGCATGTGTTAATTCCTACATGCACAGAAACTCGCGTGATGTCAGGTTGCACCTTCGCATCCTCCACCATCTCCGTAATCCATTAATCTGTTGTCCTGGGGTGACAACTTTTCCTGCCATCTCATCCCCACGACGCATCTTGCCCTCAATGAGGGGACGAATTACGGAATCACCGAGCACGAGGTGTGTACGCACCTGCCTATTACTACTTGTGGTTTCCATTGAACTTTCACGAACTATGTGTCCCAAAGCTGTTTTTATGGAATCATCTTGTTCAATAAATTTCTCATCAGTTGCACATATGTCCGTCGAATTGTTGAATATAGCAAAACGGTTTCTCGTGTCTATCGTTGGAATAATTTCCGGCTCGTCTATAACATGTGTGTTATCAGCGTCTGGTAACGCCACGTCTGAATCGTTTATACCACTTTGAATATTTACAGTTTCGGTATTTGTTGCCCGTGTTTCGTATGCTACGGGTGTTCTGATACTTTTCTCTTCGCGGCGTTTCATCTCATTGAATTCCAGAACAATTTGGCGATTCTGATTTTCAAGTTTATCCATTTTTTTTCTGATATTAATGTTCTCCCTCCTAAATTGCTCCATTTCTGAATTGAATTGTTCTAGCCGCGTTCTTAAGTCACAGTTATTTTGTCGCAAATGTTCAATTTCTCGTCGACATTCTTGTTCGTGGTCGTTTTCGGAAAGTTTTATCACTTCAATGTCTGATTGTATATCTTCTATGGATTTTTTAACAACCATACCAGAAATCAGTTCTCCGCCCGACAAGCTGTGCCTTTTACTAGAGCCAAGTGATGGTGTGAACAGTGTTTTTAATCTAGTTCCAACAGATAGATGGTTCGGAGTCGAATGTTTCCGTGTCGGTTTTCCTTCTGATGTGCCGGTTTTTCCTAAATTGTCAAGGGTGTTTATAATGGCCTTTGTGCTGCCTGTCCAAGAACATCCGAATGCCAGTTCGTATACTTTCGGTAGATCAGTATTGATCCACCGCTTAAATATATGTCAGGCTATGTCTCTCCGAACATAAAAAGCATGGACACAGTGCATAAGCAATCACTGCCATGTCAAACTGAGGTAATCACTTACATGCACCAACATGTAATTGGTACCAGTTGATATAGGAAACGGGCAATAAATTATAAGTGGTGAAAATGCTAATGTTCTTCTGACAAAATATTATTTCGTGGTTTGGGGGAAGGGGTGGGAATAAAATATTGTCGGGGAAAACATGCTAAAAGTTAAAACGGAAAACAAATTGAATCGAGGTGTGCGTGGGTTCCAAAATTGCCAATGGTAATAAAGTATCAAATGTGTCTCAAAATTTTCTGACTGCCACCTGTTGTTAAGGGTGGATACACACATGCATGTAATCTCTGTAAATATCGTGTATTTGGCGTTTTACATGGATCATACAGACCATGTAATATGTGTCTGCTGATAACCCAATCATTGCGGCTATGTTTGACCACAGTGAGTAACGCTCTGAACGTGTAGAGTGTCGTTGACTGGACGAAGTCGTCAGGCCGCTTAAAATAATTGTTGGCGCGATAACCCAAATGTTGGACGTTCTGTTTAAATCATTGTCAGTCTTCTCTTGGTTGTATACCAGTGATGGTCCCAGGATTTCCACAACGCAGGGGCTATATTATACCGGAAGCTACCGGACTGACCATTACATATTTCATCGACCGGAGGTGGGGGCATGCAGCAACATGAGGCCTACCCCCCTGAAGCCACGAAGCCACTCCTGATTTGTAAATATTGTAGTTGACAGTCATATCTGCCGTGCCTGTTTGCTACGAGTGATTAATCTCATATGCAGCAATTGATGCTATTCATATAATTATGAACATATTATTACAGCTTTAAATTTGAAGGTATACAGAAGGTGGTGTTGCTGCATGTGTGTCTTCATTCGGGAAAAGGGTTGTCCAGCTACGAGTCCACAACTACGTCACCTTTCCTCTCTTGTGTTATATACACACAATTTACAACTATGGAATGTTTAAGTAAAACATTATGTTGTACATTCTTGCCCAGATAATCCCGGCCGATACATTCAACTAAATCCCTTAATTATTCGAAACTTTCGAGAACCAGCCCCCTCCCCCAATCATGGATTATAGTCCAAAATGTGATAATTCAAGCCTGTACAGGCTAAAATGGTGACAGTTAGGAACTTGTTCATCCTTTGGCCTGAGATTCTGGGTTAAAATGGGGGGGGGTGACTCTTTTTTCTTTCAACGTTGTACCTGCATTAATGTTTTGGCGCTGTAATGGATATATGCAAAGAAATCCCAATTGAAAGTTATCACATGAGCTCGCCCTCAAATTATCCGAGCAATCTCAACAAACTGGTATTGTCTGTCTTAATGTTCCAATGCATGTATTCAAGGCATGAGAGCACCATATCGGGTTGTTAAAATTTGAACTGAGGCCATGCATAGTCGAGGAACAAATATCCTTATCCTGACTCGATTCGGCGTTGTCCGATTAGGCTAAATCACTTTATAACATGGAATTCACCATGTATATGAGTTAGTTGATTGCCATGTGTATTAATATAGCACTTCCAAAATGTGGAGCCAGAAAGCCGTTCGGGTTCTGCTGGACGAGATCAAATTGGGAGTCAGTGTGTGGGGCATTAAACACCCATGTATCACAATCGTCCTAAAATAGCTTCAAAAGTCTACACATTTATTTTTATTTTGGATGACCCTGTTTCCAAGAAATGACGAGAAACAAATCAAGTATAAAATCGACAGACTCAAATCCACTTTTCGAAATGAACAAAAACTCGTGAAAAACAGCAACATATATCAGACAGGATTTATTCACTTCGGCACCCATGAAAAAAGACATGTTTATGACTGGCCTGAAATCTCTTGATAACAGTTAGTTTGATTTTGGCTTATAACTACTCACCGGTCTCGCCTGTTGAAATGGAACGATCGCGCGCAGGCGATTAATGCTATCAATGATTGGTGTGACCATGTAAAATACATGTATTTTACATACAGACATTACATGCATGTGTGTATCCACCCTAAGTATTTGTTGATAAAGAACTAATTTGGATGACTAAAACTGCTTTTTGTGTAAATGTTCGTTGTTGTTCAAGTTGTAACTGGATGATCCGGGGACAATCAAATCGGATTGTGCATCTTTAACAAACAGCATTATGTTGTATGTTTGTTGAAATTATACGTACATTCCCTACCTATGAAAACAGTCCAAACAAATAATAAATAATTCCAATGTATAATCTCTAGCAGAGTGGGCGTTTCTAAGTTTCAAGGTAGGGAATAAGACTAAATAAAATAATACCTGTGAATGGTAACTGGAGATAAAAAAAAACAGGGGCGAGGGGGAGGGTGAATAATCACCGCATTTCACACTTTAATTCACAGAATGCTGATGACGCTATATAAACTTAACAAGAGGTGTGCACTCGGTGTGCTAGCATAGCCCACCGTGGCAAATTCAACCCGCATTATCCATAAACCCAACAAAAAAGATTTTTAACTTTAATGACAAATTTGGATTAATAATATCGATATGGTGTCGCAAGAAGCTTGTTCAGAAAAAAATATTCCCTAACTTGATAGCATCCACACACAAAAAATCCCAAAAGTCAAAATAAGTCGAAAATGAAGTGTAATGTTAGGAAAAACAGGTCAGAGCCAACCGTGAGCCGCATCGTGTAGAGAGGGTGTTGTGAGAAGCATGTATAGCAAAAATCATTGAAATCGGTTCATATTTGTTAAAGTTATTAAGTCGGACATAATTTTCTAAGTCAAAATAAGTCGAAAAGTAAGGCGTAACTTAAAAAAAGAATGTCGGACCGCACCGCAATTAGCATCATGCGGAGAGGCGGTCCTATGGAGATTGGATACAAAAAATTATTGAAATCGGTTCATAGTTGTTCCGAGTTATGAGATCGGACGGATGGACGGACGGGCGGACACATGGAGGGAGAAAGTGTGACGGACAGACGCAGTCAATCCAGTATACCCCCATTGTCTTCGAAAGTGGGGGTATAATTAAGCATAGCCAGGATGCCTTATAATTGGCCTTATAAATATCCAATAACCTGATGTGCTTTTAAAGTGATGTGAAACACTCCACTGAGGTGTTCCCGGACCTGCAGACGGAATAATAAATAATCAGGTCAAAATAGCTAATCCAAATAGTCGGAAAACTGCATCATTGTTATAAACAAATTAAACGCTGTGACTAGTATTGGGACAATCATTTCCGTAATGTTTATAGTCAATAAGGTGCCCTGAATAAAGTAGTAAATATTCACATTTGTGCGTAGTTCAACCGTTGTGTTCTCTGAAATGGTACAGTGGATATGGTTGGATTTTTATATCTTAGTCTCAGGTTTTGGCTACATAATTCCAGTGGGCATAGTGTTTGTATACTGACCGATTGTTTATATACACCCATTTATGCCTGTTTAAAAAATGGGATGTATTATGTTATTATGTATTATGCCGTGTGTCTGTCCATTAGTTCACTTTTGGATTCCAGATGATAACTTTAGATAGTCTCAACTGAGTGGAATGAAATTTGGAATGTGTGTGTTTACTTGTACAAAATACAGGTCAAGTTTAAATTTTGGTTCAGCCCGGCAATTTCACCAGAGTTAAAGGCCTTTTGTTTGAATTACCATGAGTGTATTTTTCCACGCCCTAACAATCCTCTTAATATTATCCAATTTAAAACACTTCTCCGTTATTTCGTCAAAGACACCTTTTCAAATATCTCCGTTATTTCGTTTATAAAAATAATTTCATATTTATATATTTCGTTCTATATTTCTCCCTATTTCGCTATTTCGCTGTATGTTCCTATTTCGAGTTTTCGTTCTATTTCGCTATTTCGCTATTTCGCTGTATTTTCCTATTTCGATTTCGATGTATTTTCCTATTTCGCTTTTTCGTTTTATTTTATATTTCGATATTTCGCTATATTTGACATATTATGGGATATGGTATTATATGATACCCAACATTCTGATATTCAATCGAACATCACGTGCCTCCCGTGGTCGCGATTGTATACCAAGAGCCATCATATCGTGGACCCCGATAAGATATCTCTTGGTAGTCAAGCTTGTGCGTATTGCCTGGTTTTATTATATGAACTAGCGGCATTCTGTACCTGGTAGCCAATTAGAGTACTACTGTAGGAGTTGAACAGACAAATATATGTTCAACAAACAGCAGATTTACTGAAACTCTCTTCCGAAAATCAACGACAAATGAGTTATGTTTAATCAATTTTGATTGGCTGGTTGCAAAGCTATGCGAAACGTAATTGGACAGTCACCTGTTACCTGTGACGTAACAATTATTTTGTTATTAACCCCTCGCCGGGTTAATATCGTGATCTTTCAACCGGCCACGCCAATCAATTACTGTAGGGTTCGCGGGATAAACTCGAAACGGAGGGTTTTGTTCACGTCCGGAAATGAAGAATACACAAGACATGACCAAACCGCGATCTTTTTCCCGACAACACCAGTGACAACACATATAATAATGTCACCTTGACATACCATTCACCTTCCTTTTCCAAAAAAAAGAGAAATTTAACGAGACTTTTTTTCGATCAGGCGAACGACTCGAGAAGTATTGCGGCCATATATCGGGTCTGTTCGATCGAGCATCGGGCATATTTTCCCCTCGATAATGCGCGGTTTGACAGGAATTGAACAGAACCGAAAATGGCCGACCTGCTTCGCGGGTCGTTCGCCTGATCGAGAAAAATGATCGTTAAATGTATCTTTGTTTGGAAAAGGAAGGTAAATGGTACATGTATGTCAAGGTGACGCATTGGTATTTGTATGTATTGTCGCGGTAACATCGCGGTTTGGTCGTGTCTTGTGTCATATTCTTCCTTTCCGGACTTCAAGCGACCTCTCCCATTACAGGCAATGCGGAAATTTCGACGTAAGTTTATCCCGTAGAGTTTCGACGATAGGTAATACCTGGCGTTAAGTCCGTCTGGGTGCATGGTGTTTAATCTCCGGATCCGTATCCAATTATCTTCCTTTATCTGTCGTAGGTGGAGTCCCGCCCTCAAAGTCTCTATAGTACAGATACTGTAATGCCACGTATAAATACATACTGGCTTGTCATGACAACGTATAATCTAACGTAAATGTTCGGTTATTCTGTCCTGCAATTCCCGACCCGCTTCTCCCACATATCAATCAGCATCCCAATAAGAGTACAGAGAAATATATTCGGCGCCAGCAAGGTTCCAAACTGTGATATCACAATATAGGGCAATGTTTCATGTTTTACGCCAACATAGAAAAGTTGATGTCAGATCTAATAACTTTAAACATGCATGGTGTACGTACGTACATCCATACACACACACATGTACCGACTATCCAGGCGAGCAGTTACATACTAGTATGAAGAGTCGATTAGTAACAGAGAGGCTAACTCTCGGTTATCTACATGTATATGTGGGATAATCCAGTATTACCCCACATATATACCGATATATTATAAATACGAATATATAGAGGATATCTAGTGTTTTTGAGTGGATGACGAAAATATGTTATGAGTGAGCGAGACAAATGTTTATTTTCGCGAGCGGCTTGACGCGAGCGAAAATAAAACATTTGTCTCGGTCACGAATGACATATTGCTCGGTATCCACTCAAAAAACACTAGATATTCTTTGTATATTATATGGATTCCAAAGAAATTCACCATTTACGACGTTAAATGATAACAATATGGTTCCCGTATTCTTCCCTTTATCCCCCCCCCCCATAAATATGTCGAATTTCAACATAAAATAGATTTTAGTTAGAACTGTAATATCACTGAATATAATATAAATTAGAATATCACAATGGATTCTTTCATTTTGTACAACCCGGAAACAGTATTTGTACACGCACGTGAATCGGTCGCACGTGCGAGCTATAGTCTGAAAGTATATTCTGCTATATCCCCTTCTGGGTGATATTGATGTTTATCTAAACGCGTTTTTTTTTCTATAATTCACTGTTGAGTGTATAATAAATCACTATTCTAGATTCATTCTGATTCTCATTCTCATTCCTTCCTAATTCCGATTCGAGTTAGCTGCGGGGAGTCCATCCGAGAGGCGTCGTCAGACGGTTTGTAATTTATCAACCGTGGACATAACACATCTCAATATTTCCGGTCACCAACCGCACATCTCTTCATTTGATATGGCAATTAAATGTTATCTCCAACAAGACTGTGCCGACTTCATAACCCCACATATATACAAGTCAACAAAGGAATTCAGCATAGTAAACCGGCTAATTATTCGGTCATCAACCATATAATGTCTCACATGCTATGAAATAAAATAGGTGCATGCATATCGCGTTGAAGAGAAAAGTAGTTGCAAGACATATTCAAGGAATGGTGACGTTTTTTGTATGGTTCTGGTGCCCAATTTGTATCCATACCAAAGTAAAGTTAAATAGCCAAAAAGCGATAATTTGGTATAATTGAAAAAGCTACACATATTAAGAGAAAGGGTCGAAATGACACATGCCAGCGTCATCGGTTGCTAGCGATTTATATATGACTCCCTAAGCGGCTGCCACATTGATCCTTTTCGGCACGTTTCCGCAGCACGCACCCGATTGGTTCTTAGATCGAAGTCTTTGTGGTGTCTCTGTTTTCTCTGTTGATAAATCTGACAACAAAACCATTTGGTCCGAACAGTACTCCTTGGCTCCAGCCTATCGAACACACTGATTCGCCATCGGCCATTTTAATGTCGTATCTCTGCACAATGGCGGCGAATATCAGGAACAATTCAGCCCGGGCGAGCGATTCTCCTGGACAGGCCCTCTTACCTGTAAAGAATTGAATTACAGTTGTGTCATATATATCCAATGGAAACAAATGTCAGGAACAATTACAGACGGGCCAGCGATGCTCCGGGACAATACCCCTTACATGTAGGGAAATGAACTGCATGTGTATAGTTTATAGCTTCACCATATACATGTTCATGTATCTTAAACGTATGCGAGTGACGGTGCGTTTACATATACATACGTGCACTGTACATCTACATACACTTAAGATTGCTTCGGCTTGTTTGTTCATTGAGTCAATGTATCGGTTGTATTCACAAGGTAATAACAACTATGGCGGTGGAAGCTTCATCGTCATATACCAATAATAATTACTGTTGAGATCGCCGAACATTATATTAATGACGCTTATAAATAAATATAACTCGCCACTGACATCCTACGTAATGGTTTCAATGAGAATCTGTCATTATTGAGCAAATTTTAATTTTATTGCCATTGCGTCGCCTCGGTGCTAAAATGTTTTATATCCATTTTGGCTGGAAAAACGGTACCGTTTGATTCGGCGCGGTGTTTTCTGTCCGACAAACACAAGATTTTGAGTATATCATATATGAATGAGAGGCTATGAAAATATCTTCCATCTCCCGAATTAGTTGTTATGTCAGTGATGTAATGTTCTATATCTCCACTCTGGACCAATGAATTTATTTATTTTGTACCACGATATCGCATAAAATTCAGTGTCAATGTTCTATCTCGAACCGACTATGGTAAAGAATGAGAACTAATGGCCGCCAATATGCATGCCTGACTGGAAACTTTTTTTCACTATTATCTTCTATATCAGTTTCTGTTGTTTGGAACTGGTTGAGATTTGTGACTTTATTTTGTATTTTTAATATTAAATTATCATTGGGGCAAAGAAATAAGATTTTTTTGGGTCGTAGTCGCTTACGATCCCTCAAAAATTAGATTTTACAGAACACGGAATAACATTTTCACAAGAAAAAAATCACAATTGGGATTCAAGTCAACAAGGAATGAGCAGAACTGTATTATGCAAGTGGGGCATACCATTACCCTTGAATATTCCAAGTCATTGGAACCAAAATTGTTACGTTGGCTCAAAATGGCCACCAAAATATGGAAAATTGTAAATATTGCCCCAGCGTGCACTGCGATCGCGTACAGGTTGTGGTTGGTAATACACTTGGCTATTCTGCCTTATATCCATTGAAAACTAACATGTCTGATTCACCTTGGTTAAATTTTAGTATTGTAACCACTGATATTATTAGATTGTGCTCTTACAATCTTGACATAAATATCGGCATAATTAACTTTTCATGTTTGGACCATTTTTTTAAAGTAAACTGTAACTAACTTTGGAATGTTTATTGTTTTGATATATTTTTAATGTGTTACACCAAGGTGTTTATATACCAAATTTCTCAAGATGGCAACCAACTTTGGTAAAAAGTTTATTTTTCACATATATCCGGAACATTATTCTCTGCTGTTCCGAAAAGTTAGCAAAGTGTTACTCACTTGGTTGTTGTACATGATAGATAATCAATTGACAACAAATATTATATTTGGTTGTCCCAGTTCCTTGTGGGGCATGACAAATTCATTTTAAAGTTGCAGTATGGAATTTTGCCGAAAACCTCTTTTGGGATTCTGATCACATTTTTAAATATTTTAAAGATAACCATAATGTGTGGTGGATATTCTGGCTCAACAGGATCAAACTTGACCAACTTGATACAAGCGGGAGGCCAAGATGGCACCAGAGAGTTACTGCATGGTCATATGTGAGGCAAATAGGTATGCATGGAGTTATTTTATGGTCACGAATAATGTGACTGGATTTACAAGGTATGACTATATGATCATAAGTGGGGTGTCCATTGTGTGGTGTATATGTATACAAGTAGTGGCTGTATGGTCATGTGTGAGGTGAATGTGTTTACATGGGGTGACTGTGTGGTTTTATGGTTATGTGTGGTGTGTGGATATAACGAGAGTAGCTACATGGTCGCTGTGTTTATATATATGTATACATGTACACCCACCTGTGACAATACAGCCACCCAAGGTACACCTATACATCCCACCCATGACCATACAGTCACTCCATCACTCCATATACAGGTGGGTGTACATGTATACATGTGTTGTCTGTGTCATCATGTGTGGGGTACATATAGCAATAGGGAATGGTTGAATGACTAAGTGTAATGTGCATAGGTGTACATGGAATGACAGTACGGTCACGTATACGCATGCCTGGGGTATAACGTGTGGGTATATAGGGATTGCCCTTGTGGTAATGGGTGTGATTTATATTTATATATGTCGTGGATGTATATTGTCATTGGTGACGTATATATATATATATATATATATATATATATATATATATATATATATATGGAGTAGCTGTATGGTCAAGGATGGTGTGGATGAGTATACAGTGGCTGAATTGTCATGTGTGAGGTGTACAGGGAGTGACCATATGGTCGTGGACCAGGTGTAGAAGTTTAGCTGGTGTACGTGTATGTTGACTCGGATGTGTGCGCATGGTGTGTGTGTATACACAAGTGTGTTTCTATGGTCATGGGTGAGGGGTATCTTTATATAGCGAGTGGTTATATGACCTTTAGTAAGGTGGAAATGTATACATATAGTAACCCTATGGTCGTGGGTGGGGTGTATATGTATATATTGAGTGGGTATTTGGCCATGGGTGTGGGAAGTATATACACATGGAGTGACACTAAGGCCCATTGTGAGGTGCATAGGTATACAGCGATTGGCTGTATGATCATGAATGTGGTGAATATGTATACATATAGTGACTATGAGCATGGTTCAAGAGTAGGAGGAATATCTGGTATGCCTGCATTGTTACTGATAGATGTATGATCATATGTGGTGTTCATGGGCATACACAAGTATGGTTATGCGGTGATGGGTGAGGTATATGTGTATAAAGCGTATAATTCAAAACGTATGCAAACTACAAGGCCTCGAAACGTATATTCAGAAAAGAAATGCGTAAATGTAACTCGCAGTTCATGTCCGCTCAGAACGAGGAAATAGACCGCGCCGCCGAAGTTGATCAAGAGTTATTTTTCAAAATATTTAACGCAGTGCGAGCAAGTAGGAAAGGTGCGTGTAATAGTATATTTGAAGTAAACGGTTCCATGCTTCGAACTCCGATTGAAATCTCAGATGCATAGGCCGATTATTATGAGAACTTATACTCACCTTTGAAATCAGTTAACTTTGACGAATCACACTTTTTAGAAGTCAATAGCAAGGTGTCCGATCTCCTCAGTAATTCAAACACCGGGACATATGACAAAATCTTAACCTACCCCGTGACTGATGTAGAACTTATGAACGTTATGAAAACTGTCAATATGGGGAAAGCTGCGGGTCATGATTCCATCTGCTATGAACACATTTTGTATGGCGGTACGCACTTACATAAGCACATTGCCAAGCTTCTATCATCCATGCTCAACTTGTCACATATACCAACCCATGCAAAAATTGGAGTGATAACTTCCCTATATAAAGGAGGTGACAAACAAAAGACAAAGTTCGACAGTTATAGGGCATGCAATAACGCTACTGCCAGTATTATACAAGCTCATGGAGAAAGTTTTTCTTGCTCGCATTGAACGAAATTGTCCACATTTGATCGTAACTCATCCACTGCAACATGGGTTTCAAAAGAACATTAGTTGCCTGGTGTCATCTTACATAGTCCAAGAAGGTTTATCATATGCTTTAGAACAAAACTCTTGATTATTCGCATGTTTCCTGGACGTTCACAAAGCGTTCGACACTGTTTGGACTAATGGTTTACTATTCAAACTTTTCGAGCGCGGTTTCACTGGGAAAACCTGGAAACTTTGTCACAACTTTCTTACAGGGGTAACATGCTCTGTTCGACACGAGGGCCGGAACTCTAGAGATATCACCATTAAGCAAGGAGCAAGGCAGGGGAGTACCTTATCGCCGATATTTTACGCAATTTACATCGACGAGTTCATTTATTTCCCAACACAAGCCGACGACATGACACTGTTATCTTTTACTGCATACGGTCTTCAACGCCTATGTGACATATGCAGGGCATACAGTAGCAGGTGGAGATTCCTATATAATGAACAAAAATGTAAGGTTATTGTCTTTGATGAGAAAACAGCAAAGACATCAACCAACCGCTCTTGGCTCATTAATAGTGGTTTGATCACAGAGACTGATACCATTACCCATCTTGGTATTACATTACATAAAACAAATTTCCAAAACGAACTTACCGAGCCGATATGCACGAAAATTCGCTCAACGTACCTCATGCTTAGCAATGCTGGTCTGTACGCCGGTGGGATAACCCCACACAGTTGCATGACTATGTATCAATCGATTGTTCTTTCTCGGGGCCTGTATGGATCAGAATTGTTATGTAACACCACATGTCCAAATGCGACCAAACTAATACATCGCTTTTGTCTTAAGCGCATACAAGGTCTTTCCATGAGATGCAGAACTGACATTGTACTTGGTCTAGTAGGGAGTTTCCCCTTGGAATCGACAATCGCTATGAGGAAACTCTCCTTATTCGGTGGACTATGTCGCGCCCCTCAATCGAAAGCATGTAAGGAGATTTTTGTTTGACGACTCCACGAATTTAGAGCCAATCAGTCCCAGGATTACTCCTTTATAAGTGAACTGTGCTCTTTATTTGAAAAATATAACATGAATGATGTTTTCGTGGACTATGTCAAATCCGGGATCTCTATTCCAAAATTGGCATGGAAGAAACGCACTAGGGCAGAGGTACACGCCGTAAATGAAACTTCATGGAAATCAAATGTTATGACTGATCCTTCTTTCAGTCGCTTCTGCAGAATTCAGGAATCCCTTCACATGTCTAACTTGTGGCGTTTATGTCGGAAATTTCCCGAAAACAAAACCGCATATTTCACAGTAGCTCGGGTTATTGAATCATCGGCGTCCCTCGAAGCAGGACATTGCCCGTTATGTGGAAAGTCATACACCGACAAAATTATGCACATCCTTATTGAGTGCAACGCCCTGGTTAACATACGCAATGACATGTTCTATGCAATAATTGACCAATACGGATTGCAATTATTTATCTCTGTCGAAGAACTGTCTCCTGACGATATGATATCATTACACTTATCCCACGTCCACGATAGCTTGGTAGAAGCAATTGACTGTACTGACTCGTTTATAAACTTTATTGTCACTGTCACTGAACAGTTGTGGCAAACATACAGTTTTATAGCTCAACGAAAACACATTCACAGTTAGAAATCGGCATTAATCCTGCTAACACACCACTAGACGAACCTTTAACTAACTTTGAACCGCCGTGATTGTTTTCGCGACTAACGCAGATATATCACCAATATGACCAGGGCATGTATCAAATAATAAATAATGAATCGAATGAGCATTGGCACGGCGATATATATGACAGTGCGAGCAAAGAGTGCCATCTACTGAATATCATTTGAAATGATTATGTGAATACGCTGCCCGCTTCATTATTATTAATATCATCATCATCATCATCATCATCATAATCGTCTTCATCACCGTCATCATCATTTATATCGTCATCATCATTTATATCGTCATTATCAGCATCATAATCAACGAAATGGAAACCACCTTCGGTGTCAGCATTGTCACACCATCGCTATCATCATAATAATAATCCTCATCGCCATCATCACTACCATTAACAACATCGCCATCGTTGATAACACACACATCATCAGCATCATTTATCATCAAACTCATCTCCATCGCAATCACCATCAACCTCATCATATTCACCATGTGTACATATATGTAGATATATCCAGTGTGGGATATTGACATCAATTACTATGATTCAGCATTATTGATTCATATTTCTGTACATATCAATTATTTGTTACATGCTTTATAAATCTTCATATACTGGAGGAAATAAAGATATAATAATAATAATAATTGTTACTGATAGATGTATGATCATATGTGGTGTGCATGGGCATACACAAGTATGGTTATGCGGTGATGGGTGAGGTATATGTGTATAAAGCGAGCTACTATATTGTCATATGCGTGGTGCTTGTTTATATACGGAGTGACTCTATGACACTGGAGGGTTGTACATATTGTACGCGCACATATTGAAAAGGTAATTCCATGTCAAATTTTCCTCATTGTGAACAAACTTACGAGCGAATTACATAATAACCAACATAAAAGAAATCGTCTCGAAGCACGATGAACGTACTGACCCAGTGACCGTGAAACCGATTAACAGTATCATTTCTATTTTAAGAAACACGCGCGACACAATTTAGTGCTAACTTCTACGCGAACTGACCTGAATATCTGAATGCAGTGACGTACCTCAAAATGGGAGATGGAGCTAGATCACATTTATTTACTCAGTTTCCACATGCGTACATGTACATATGTATGTATGTGTATGTATGTATGTGACATCTGTGTTATATATCCCCATAAAAGTGCCACACGTTGTACTACATATTAATTAATAATTTGATTTTGATCTTTGTGTTATATATTGTGGGGGGGGGTGATTCTGTGCAGTGATTGCACCATGGAATCACAGTTCATGGAAGGCGGCGGAGGGCAGGGACCCGGCCCTCTGATGGTGATAGTTCCTGAACATTACCGTTGGCGGACCGGGTTTGTGCCCTCGGTGGCCTTCTTGGAATGTTTTTCCAAATTATGACAGATTTGTCCTGTATATCACGTGACTCATTTATTATTGTAAATATGTTATGAATATATACAGTCTATACAATGTAAAATGTTATAAGACTGAATAAAAAGTTGAAGTTGAAGTTGAAGTGGCTATCGCTTTCCACAATAACTCAATGATATGTTAATCGATAGATAGGCCACGCCAGAGAGCCCTTCTTCTTGGTGGCTTTTATACACAATGGAGGAAATGATTTTCCTGACAAAAGTTGATAAATTGTTATGCTAATGTACTACAGTAGCCACATATTATGGTCCATCTCAGTTCCGTTTCAAAGTTCTGCCCATTTCTTTTCAAAACATGGCGGGAATCCCAAAAGACGTTTTCGGCACAATTCCACACTGCATAGTTTAAAACTAAATGCGCATGCCTCATAATGTACTGTGACAATCAGAATATAACATTTAACATATAACTAACATGTCTAACAACCAAGTGAGTCACACTTTGCTACCTTTTTGGAACAACAGTCAATTATGTTCCGGATATATGTGAAAATCGACTCTTTGCAAATTTAGTTGTCACTTTGGAAGCCACCTTGAGTAATTTGTGCCATTAAATAACATAGTGTGAAACATTTAAGATAGATCAAAACAATAAACACCTTTCGTACCAAAGATAGTTACAATTTACTTGGAAAAAAAATGGTTCAAACCCGAGAAGAGATTTTTTGCCGATATTTATGTCAAGTTTGTGTGAGTAAAATCCAATATTTCTGGTAGTGTTCTTGTTACAATAGTTGTGAGTATTCAATGTATAGAAGGCAGAATAGCCAATTGTATCCAATCACAACTTATAAGCGATTACAGAGCACACTGGGGCTATATCTGCCCTTTTCCATATTATGGCGGCTATTTTGTGGCCATATGAGTTGGAATATTCATGGGTAATGAAATGCCTCACTTACATCCGCGGTTCTGCTCATTCATTTTTTAAATAACTGTGACTAGAAACCCAATTGTGATCATTTTGTGAAATTCTATACTGCGTTCTATAAAATCAATATTTTGAGGGATCAGAAGGAGCTAATACCCCAATAGTTGCTTTCTTCAATACGCCAATGATCGGCCAATGATCGGTTAATATAAAATACAAAAATAAGGTCACAATCCTCAACCAGTTCAAAACAGCAGAAACTGAAAATTAAAAAGCGTCATATTTTCCACTTCCGGTGGCCAATTTGAATGTTTGAAATTTGTTCATACCTATAAATGAGGAGTACTCAATTATCAATATAATGACATATAGCACGACTCAATACCTTATAAACTACCTGAGTGATTTGGAATTAAATTTTACCAGGTCAGATAGTCAATTAGATTCAATGGCCTAGAAGCATGTGAACAATGACTACCAACATCCATCCATGTACTCGTGGAAATGGTATAGAAAACTGCTCTGGCCTATGTTCTCGTGGAAAATTATGAAAACACATTGTTCTTAGTTTATTTACGATATACATCCGTAAGTTCACACACTGCACTTTTTCAGATATATCTTTAATATAAATAAAAAGTCATATCATCGGTGTCACTTTAAGAACAATAGCAAGTCAGGTGCCCGCGTAACTCTATCGACGCAGACACTTAATATATACAGTTCGCATGAAACTGCTATTGAAAAGATACATTATAGTTTTAGTATTGATTTTGACAGAAATATTTCGCCTACCCCTAATAAGGATGTTCTCGCAAACAATCACAGTGGTTTGTTGCCATAACCCGAAAAAGCCCCCACGCCCGAGTGGCAAACAAGCAGAGAAATATGTAAAATACATCCGTCTATCGGAAAAACATAGTCGGCAAACAAACACATAAGGGGGTGGTGGCCATATGGTAGCTCACTGTTGTGATAGCAAACAGCACCACAGTTCGGTAGTTTATTTACTATAGCATCGCTACTGTGGTACGTGTGTCACCGGTCAATGTCTTGTGTTTCTATAATAAGATTATGGAATGAAACTGACAACAAATAAAAATCAATTGAAAGCCGACAAAGCTTTAAATATCAAATTAAGGTCAAGGTTATCAACGCTTACGATGCAAACTTTAAATGTAAAAACAAAACTTGCAGAGAATGTTTTCCTCCCAAAAACTCATAATTAAACTACATATACTTAACTCATGGGTAACAAGCCAGCCCCCTCCCATATCATGAATGCTGACTACCTTGAAAACTCGCCCTTATTGGACCCTGCTAACACGATTTACATATCATATACGCATTATCATTGTTACTTAAGCATGGTCCACCTTACTATTGGAAAGTGTTCTTTAATTGCCGTGCGCACGCCTACATAACCATAACTATACATGTAATATGTACATGTACATACTACAATATTTTTATATTATAAATTCCAGTATTTCGCTATTAGCACCTTGAGGTTATGCCATTGATAAATTATTTATTATATTGACAATGGGGTGACAGGAAGACAGCAAATCCTGGTTATGCCACTCTCTCACAATAATTACACATGATTTTTGATTTGCTTTGCTGTAACCTAATTATTGTGTGAATAAAACATTATCATTATAACTGTTTGAACGACTTTTGTGACGTTCTTCGACTCACGTGTTGATAACTGCAGTGATATGCAGTTAATTTTTAAAAATAATCACGTTTCTCGTTTTTTATGAAACAACAAACCGATCACAGAATAATACAACTATAGTTGGGCTTTATCGAAAGGCCACACCAAATAGTTTTAGCTAATATATAATCACCAACGCATGACATAATCCATCGATCGCGTTAATGGTAACCATCAGATTAATTACATTTGGGCAGACGGATGGGTTACAACTTTAAAAACAAATATATATGGCACCATTACGTGTGAGGCCAATCAGAAATGAATCGTATTGCACGACAAATAGTATCAACTTCTTGAGGAAAAAAAGTTGCTTGCTAAAAACCGTAGCCAAGTGAAATATTTAACTATGCCATATAGTAACTATGGTGCACATGTCAGCAAACTGCACCAGTGTAAGGCAACCCATCTATTATCACATCGCTACTGTGATACGTGTGAAAAAGGCCAATGTCTTATTTTTCTACAGTAACTTCCAAAATATTCTTGGCAACAATTCTCGCCAAATGTTCACTGTAATTATGCAGGTAACTTACCGAGAGAAAAGGGAATATGCTGCTGGTTTTTTTTTAATTTTCCATCCTTGTCCAAAAATCTGTTCGGGTCGAATTCTAATTGGTTAGGGTAGATGTCTGGGTCATGATGAATTGAGTTCAAATTTGGGAAGATTAACGCATCTTCTGGAATATCGAACCCACGAAACTTGAACATTGGTTGTGTTTTGTGTGGTAAGGAGAATGGCAGTACATCACCAATTCGTAGTGTTTCCATAATCATGGCGTTGACGTATGGCAAATTCGAACGGTCTCCCATTTCCGGCATGCGATCGCTGGGTATCATCTCATCAATTTCTTTCTGGGCAGTTGTCATGACGTCGGGATGACGTAACATGTTGATAAGAAACCAGCGAATAGTTGCTGACGTCGTGTCAGTCCCTCCGAGTATCAAGTGTATCACAGAGTGTCTTATCTCATCCTCTGTAGATAAAGAAAGTATGCAATTATGGTGTACTTTTGTACAAACATATCCTGTTCAATTAACCAATTATCTGACAAAAGAAGAATGAAACATAATTTGCAATCACCATCATTTGTATAGCACATGTATCGAGAAAATCCACAAAATTATCCATGAGTAATACGTTAAAAACTAAACAACAGATCATAATTGAGGACGCTCGTTATTAGCTAGAGTTTGAGTGAATAGGAAGTCTGTGTTGTACATGTGCTCGAGGCTGTCCTTGTTAAATTTTAATACTTTTATTTTAACAAACTTCGAAATTCCCGCTGGATGAGAGATGCACATCAATTGTGTGACAGCCAATATAAACAAAACAGTTTAATCGTCTAAATTCTGGAACATTTACATCGAGCTTCTCAAATATAATTCAAATAGAATTAACTGCATAAAACACATCGGATTCGCGGCTGCATAATATAAGAAACTGTTTTTATACTGAAATAACTTGGATCTTCTATTGTTGGAATTTGTCCTCGCCTGACAAAAATAATTCAAAACGTGTTAACTTCACTTTTTGAACGTCGATGTCGGACGATCAAAACCTGATATGTTTGGACGCATGTACATGTCTTTATCGCGTCCTCTTTAGGGAAAGATGGTGTATATGTGTACATACATATTAAAAAACATGAACACACACACGATGCAACGTACTGCTGTATGGGTAGCGCGACAATTATTGAGGAATAATGAATTCGTACATGTACTGATCAGATGTAATTCTGCATCGATCGCAGACGACAGAAACGTTTCCATATTTGGTAGCGTCGTCCTTTGAAAAGTAGGCCGCGTTATGGTTTGCACAATCGACTGAATTTGGCGTGCTTTTTCTAATTTTACAGTTCAGATAGTGTATAAGGAAGGCGATATATCTATATGTTACATTCATGGTGTTCAGTAGAACATTTAGGTTACCAATTGTACACTCAAATGCAGATGTGCGGAATTAAGCATCGCGTCATTCATACCGGGAATCGTGATTTAAACTACACATTTCTGCATGAGTCGGCACGAATTCAGTAGGAATGTTGATGTATCAATGATAACTGCGTCCAACAAGTCAACAATATCCGGTGTACCATTTAATTGTTTTCTGGAGTTGATACCGTACATATATAGTAGAGTCGCTTATGTCCGATTTTGGGCTCCCATGGGAAAATCATGAACAAATATAGAGACCATGCTCATGAGCCAGTATATGGTCTCTATTTCCGAAAAAAAATTGTTAGACCCCCTGGGGTCGCGACTGGGTGGTCTGATGACCTCCACAAATATGGCCGCCATGTTCATTTTCTTAAGTTCGCTATTGTTGGATATTGTCATGATAACGAATAACTTAGGCTTCAAAATAATTGATTTTTTTTATCATAACCTTGATTTTCTTCTCCAAATGCGATAGTTTAAAGGAAGTATTATGAATTTTCACCAAAATATACTTTTTTATTTTCTAATTATTTCCTCGAAGAAAATTGGAATTATTCGGTATTGGAAATGAGTGGGGTCATTACATAAGGCATCTACATCTAACTGCATCCAGATACTGTCAACTTAATCCAAGATGGCTTCCAAAATGGCGGCCAAAATTCGATAACACGCAAATTTTAGCCTCTTTCACCCAATTACGTTTCTGTCATGTAGAAGTAGAATGAAGTAGACTAATCCCCATATTATGACACATTCCTATTAGTTGTCTTATCGCAATGACTCAAAATGCGAGTTCATATAACAATTATTTCTAAAATAAGCATCGTGACAATTCGCCCAACGTTATATTTGTTTATACATCAAATATAACAGGAGACCGATATTTCGGTTTGAGATATATGAATGAATGTACACCTATTTAGGTAATCCGAAGTTATTAATATCTAATTGTTATCGAGATGGCCGCCAATGTGGCAACAATATATCCCACCGTATAAGTTATCGAACATGGGCTTTCGGTGAGAACGTACCATTCACTATATAAAACCGAAATATATGTACAAGCAAGATAAGAGTATGGACTTGTGCCAAATTCGATTATGATATTATATAAATATTTTAATTGAGACCAATATGGTATGTGGAGAGAATAATGAAGCTGCCAACTTCAGGCGCTGGTAGCTACAATTGATGCATTTGGTCGCCATACGTTCATGCATATCGATAACGACTGAGTATATCTACTCATATACTAAAAGGTCTAGCGACGGACTCAATCAGATTACTGTGTATAGCTAACAGTGACTGGCTTAAACCAAGAGATTGCCCGGAGCTTTATTCGGATACACACTTAGAAATAATAAGCCATATGGGTACTAAGGTAGTACCAATATGTCTGATAGTACCAGACCAACAGGTATTGAGAAGAATATGGTTCTAAAAATTGATATAGTACCACACCATGTTGGTACTATCCACTCTCAGAACCTGAATGTTAGCCACGTGATGGCATCACGTGATAATTCATTTGGCACTAGCGCGATCTCGGTACCCTAGTGTTACCCACGTGATGGCATCACGTGATAATTCATTTGGTACTAGCCGATCTCGATAAAATGGCGGCGTCCAGCCACTTCAAGTTGATACGATTGAGATTTTTTACAGTATATAAACATGGACGAAGAGACAAACAAACATCAGACTTAGACATTTTATGTTGTGATCGGACTGAGCTTACATGTTGTAGTATATGCCAGTTTAGGTACGTTGTTCGCTCGCTGGGTGGATTTAAGATTAGGGAAGTAACTTCTCTGAAATTCATCAACATATTTTTGTGTGTGTGAAATTGGACCTAACTGGCTTCTCAATAACCTGGAATATTGTCAGCACTGTGTGGATTATGGTTGTACATGGACGGGACAAGATGATATATAACCTCCGAAAAAATAACGGGCGTTTACATTATTGAAAGCAGCTACATGTATTTTCGGTGAACTGAGCTAGACCAAATTGAAAAGTCATTGAGTGCAGTGTGGTTTAATACATGCACAACACAACAGTATTGTGAATTACAAACGACAGATATTTAAGTTTCACAACATTATAAACCGCCCAATTAACTCACAAGAGTCAACCACTGGTGACTATGGTTACGAGACATCCAATTCTGTAGAAATTAGTCAGAGTTATGACGTCAAAGATCAGTCATGACTCCTGACTCCTGAGTCAGTAACAAGTTTGATGGCTACAACGTACGAAACGACCATGGTACGAAACGTCCTGTACCCCGTACAAGTACCTGTGCAAAGGACGACGGATAATATTCTTCAATTTTCATCGAAACGTGATTTGAGAACCATGTCGCCATGACTTGTCGCCCAGTTACGGATTCTGATTTTCTTTTGATCGAAACGCCTGTGATGCTGTGATATTGTTCTGATATATTTATGGAATAGTGGATAATCTCGGAGATATGGATCCAATTCTGGGACACACGTTATAACTGAATCAATCGCAAGCTTTTAGTAACGTACTACAGCTATGCTCTAATTAATCACCCCTTTAACAAGGTTGTAGGGCGTTAATGACAGTCAGACACCGGTTATACCATACCGCCGTTCAACCATGGTCAAGTGGTTGATATGTGGCAACCGCAGATAATCTTTATACAGTCTTATTAATAATATTTTGTGACCACTGTACGCCGCACTAATTTTTTACATGGACACCTTGTAAACACCCAGTCCAGCTTTTCATCAGTGCCATGCACCATATTAACTATACACTAAACAATATTTCAATTAATAATTTGTTTACGGTTTTATTAACATTCAAAGTTGGTCACTGACCGACATTCGCAACTACTCGTAATATCGGTGGCCAATGTCGTTAAGGGGGAGGGGTCAATTAGAGCTTAGCTGTATACATACATGAACATGTAGACCATTCCAATGTCCAGATGCTTCATGTTCTTATCAAAACATGTCTGGCTACATGTGTGGTTATCATTCTGAGCGGTTCGGCCATTTCCGCTAGGAAATAACCTCATCCATAACTGGAAACCATATTAGCGAAATTCTACATTATATGGCTCTGGTGATCAGGCAATGCCACTGACTTGATGACGCTGCGCATATATGCGAATGGAGAATAATTTATTAACTATGGCTTTACCAAACTTTATCATATATTAAATACATTAAACTCTCTTTATGTTACATGTATCTTAGTATTTGTTCATTTACTGATACAGCGCATTGTAAGTGTACGATAAGCAAAACACTGAACATCGTGGCAATTTTTTTGGGAGTGTGATAATAATTCTGGTAACCCATTCAACACCTCCTTGTAGCGAGGACTAGTGAGCGCTATAGCGGTATTTTTCAAACAACAGTTTTAATTAACCAAAGTTAATGGTCTCCCCATTTTTGAGTATTTTGCTTATCGCACACTATTTACAAAGGTTTGGGAGTTATCGCAAAGATTTGCTCCCTTGGCTGTGAATGACCGATCGGTCTATTTTAGCATGTCCGGGCAATTATAGATTGATAGGTTGGTCACTCAGACTCAGTTTAAGATGTCTGATTTATAATGTTCACAGAAGCCCATTATCGGCAAAAAGCCTTTGCGACAAATCTCAAACATCTTTGCGATAAATCGCAAAAATATAATCGCCCAGTACGTAGTCTGAGAGTTATCATAAAGATGTTTGAGATTTATCGTAAAGGTTTGTGTGTTATCCCAAAGGTTTGCTCCCTCATCACTCATGCATATGGCTGTGAATGACTGATCGGTCTATATTAGTCCGACCGGGCATAGATTGATAGGTTGTTCAATCAGACCTGTTTAAGATGTCTGATTTATAATATTCACAGAAGCCCATTAGTGCAAAAAAAACCTTTGCGACAAATCTCAAACATCTTTGCAATAGATAAAAAAAATTATTCACACAGTACGTAGTCTGAGATTTATCGTAAAGATGTTTGAGATTTATCGTAATGGTTTGCGTGTTATCGCGAAAGTGTTTGTGATTTTTCGCAAAGTTGTTTTGTGATTTATCGCGAAGGTTTGCTCGCCTTATCCCACATGCATCCCACAAGTTTTGCTCCTCTCAACATTCTTGCATCTGGCCGTGAATGACTGATCGGTCTATTTTAGCCCGACCGTTCAATTATAAATTGATAGGTTGTTCACTGAGACCTGTTCAAGATGGCTGATTTATAATGTTTACACACAAATTAAGAAAAAAATTTAGCACCAAAAAAGTTTGCCACAAATCTCAAACATGTTTGCGATAATTCGCAAAATTTAATCACCCACTACGCAGTCTGAGAGTCCTCGTAAAGATGTTTGAGATTTATCGTAAAGGTTTGCGAGTTATCGCAAAGGTGTTTGTAATTTTTCGCAAAGTTGTTTTGTGATTTATCGCGAAGGTTTGCTCGCCTTATCCCACATGCATGCTTGCTGCCAAAGAACGATCGGTCTATTTTAGCACAACCATGCTATTGTAGATTGATTGGTGGTTTACCCAGACCTGTTGTAGATGTCGGATTATATTTATATGGTTCAAGTCCATTAATGCCAATGCATGAAAATATATCTGCGATAAATCACAATCCATTAATCGCAAACCTTTTGTAATCAATCGAAAACCTTTACACTAAATCGCATATACTGGTACTTATTGCAAAGTTGTTTGCGATTCGCAAAGGTTTGCGATTTATCGCAAGGTAGTTTTTTTTATTTATCGGGCTATTCTAGATCGATCGGTGTTTCATCCAGACCAGTTCCAAGATGTTTGATTTATGTTTACTTAATATTATTGCACATATAATTCAGATTATTTCATTATCACTATGCAATGGAGTGGTTTTGTACTTTATTCAATGTTTAAACGCCATAGCTTCATTTGGAATCTAAATTGCCACATTGTTAAATTTGCCGTCGACCATGTTTCGTAATTTCGAGTGCTTGGTATCTGGGCAGGTTCTCCGCTTAGTACCTATATGTTTGGTTCTGTGGAGTACCAAATTGCTAGGTACTATGCATAGTACCTAAATACTTCAGAGTACCTGTCTTTATATTCGGTACTTCATATAATATAATGGGTGTGTATTTCTTGGCACTTCATGTCGTGTGCGTCATGACTTCGGTGACATAAAGGCAGAGTGGGTATTATATGCACAATGCCCGGATAGAACCTAAATATTTAGTAAATCCAGAGTACCAATCATATTGGTACTCTAGAGTACCTAAACTTTTGGTACTCCAGAGTACCACTTTTGGTACTCCAGAGTACCTAAACTTTTGGTACTCCAGAGTACCACTTTTGGTACTCCAGAGTACCAAACAGTTGGTACTCCCCCTGGGACAAAGCTTAGTACCTACGTAGGCACTCTGAAGTACCTATTTTTTTAAGAGTGTAGTATAGCTATACTTTAATCTTGTCCATTTCACAATGGTACATGTGTACCGCCGGTTTTCGGACATAATAGCCATACAAGCACAGTCTTCGTAAAATGAATCCGTGTATCCGTACTCTTGGTAATTGGAATGGAAATTCGACACAAAATGATTGCTTCTACCATTCTGGCAAAGATATATCTGGAGGAAGAAATGTTGATGATTGCCTTATGCTTAAACTGCTTCTTGTCACCAGTTCACACTAAGTACCGGTACATTTCCACGTGTGCATTAATATGACGACAAAGATTGTATCGTGATAAATTTGAACCAGAACTCAAGCAATATATTCACTTGTATTACAGCGATATTAGCAGATTTTTTTATTACTACATGTATGCATAGAATTAGTTTGTCTCATATACAAGTAGCGCTGATGTCTTTCTGGACCATCACACTCTCGTCAGATGGGGTGAATGTAAAATGATTCCCGGAAATGACTCAGATAAGCCTGCACAGTTGATGAGGAATCCAGTCCATGGTGAAACGTATTGTTGTTGTATTATTCATGGAATAAATTTTGTTTAAAGTATTGTCTATCTGATCAAAGTGGATTGCTTATCAAGTGAATATGTATGGAGCTCTTCGTACAATAGCCGCCCCATGACCGTTTAGATTTCTGCCGCAGTTGATCTATATATTCCCTTGGTTGGGGTTGATTACCATGATGCATGAATGTAGCATGATATATACAATTTATGGGATATAGCCAGACTAATCTGATAACTCCAAGTCGAACAGAATTACAACAGTTTGAGGAATTATGATATAGATTGAGCGGCATATATAATATGATATGAAAGATGCAATTATTATAGTGAACCATGGATACCTTTAAAGTTACGCGTGCTAATTCAACTTCCTTCATTCCCTGGGTGCGTGCTAGCGTTCTGCATCAGAATCAACATGGCCCGACACGAGCTGTTATTAACTCCAACTATTACTCCACATTGTGTTGTAAGATGTTAGTGGACTACTTTGCCCCATTATGTCATTCAGAACCTGGATTCCAGAGTATATTGGACATGATAAATCAAACTGATGACATGACACCAGAAGACCCATTACTACCAATGGATTTGAGACCCGGTTCCCATCGTGTGGCTGTACAGTTCGTCCAAAACACATGAATTAGTAATATAAAAAGTATCGCCTGTCTATTTTTGGCTCATATCTATTACGTTTACTATTAACATTCCTCGTAATCTAACTGCAGGGTTGGATCTGCAGAGCAGTTGCGCAGTCCGTGTTGATTTCGATAAACGTCGAAATAATCATTAATCAATTGGGCCCGGCAGCAAAATCATAAGCATTGCCAATAGCCACTTTCCTATTGAAGTGTACAAACGCAATGCATTGTCCCACTAAACCTCTATGCATAAATCATAGAGTTCAATTTGCTGTATACTATCAATGGTCCATAACATTCATACTGTCTTAATACCAAGACATCTTTCGTATTCAATTAACTGAACAAGAGGAAAGACAAGAACCAGACATACACTTCGACTGGTGTCGGTGATCTAGCCTGGTGCATGATAATGTTAATTTCAACTAAATAAACAGGTCCTGTGATGTCAATAACCTATAGTAACGTGATATAAGGACTTCACGCATGGCATTAAAGTGGTTGGACTACTTTGTTGAATATCATCATCCACAATATTCACAATATATCACTTTAATCTTGATACGGGACGCTACCCCTTATACGAATATATTATCCACATAATTATGGGGGGTCTATTCTATTTTTGATATGTCGTGGTTATCAATATGATTGGAACCTGTCAAGTTCTACAAAACGAGGTTCAAATGGGGTTACCGTGCAATTTTAATTCTAGGTTACATGGCATCTATCAGTGAGACAAGCAGGCCAAATGTCAGCCATATAATTAATTCTACTATTGATGTGTTTTATAAACAAGGTTGTTTCTTACTTACCAAGATTAATGGTATAGCTGAGAAGTACAGTCCCCAATTCATAGATATCACAATAGATAGCTATGTATTGCTATCATATTATGTGCTACACTATAGACATTTTCTACTGAGGACATGTCATGAAAAGAACTAACACCAAAGCTTATCTGCATCATCAACTGCATGTGATATGTTACCACCATTATTTCTCAATTAGTACTCTGACCTAGAATATAGCACAGAAGGCTAGACATTGAGATGGTAATATTTGTCCTTCAAGCTAAGATGGAGGTCTACACATACTTTCTAATTTCACATAGAGAGTTGGATTTCTCTTCAACTCCCACCTCACTTAATATCAGAAAATTTGAAGAGATGACACGTATTCAGTATAGGACGTCCGTTAATTTGTATAAGAAATTAAAGCTATGCGCATTTGCTGAAAAGTAGCCGACTAACCCATGATGGAATTCCAGGGCGACATTTGGTGGTGTAACGAACACTGACCTTTGTATTTTGACTGCCATTTTGGTAGCCATCTTGGATGAAATTGAACAGTTCTGTTGAACTTTGATAATAATTCCGTATGTGGCACGAATATTTCCCTCTAACTGAATTCCGCTCGCTTCTTGAAATCTATTGCCAGAATATCGGAATTGATTTTTGACAAAATGCAATAATTCGGTTGTCTAAAGTGGATTTTTTACATTTCGAACATGTTTTGTACAATACAATTGACACACTGCACTGCTGGAGTAATAAGAAAACACGGAATTGTCACAATTCGCAGTCGCTACCAAACGGAAGATCATTTACATGAGATTCTTGAAAATCGCAACTTTTTTGATTTTCTGGTGCCATTTTGGCAGCCATATTTGACTAGAATAACATTTTACCGTGAATTTGGGTACTCTACTTTGAGAACTACTCTTGATGAATTGCCCTTACTGGAAAAATGTATAACAATTAGGAATATGCGCATTATACATCAGTTCTTAGGACAACCCTACATCTGAACTGAACTGACAATGACGCCATCTGTGTGACGTCATAATTCCCTCCAGTCGCGGACACATGGAGTCTAACAAACTTTTTCGGACAAAGTAAGCGATACCCTATCATAGTATCATAGTCTCTACGTTCGTTTAAAAAATGCCCACGGAAGTACATAACCGACTCTCCTAATAGCAGTTTTGTGGTATAAAATCTTATATATAATGCCGTATTTAACGTCGTTTCACCCGCCAATTTCAGTGTCAAGTTTACATAAATTATATGTATAGTAGCAACTACGTATACAGCAAACAGCGACCCGTGTGCGGATTGTATACACCACTGAAATACTGAATCTAATCATGTAGTTTAAATACACCAAATTGGTGCATTTTAGGAGAGAGACGAGGGGCACTAAATTTGATTCGAGTTTGTTTAGTCGCCTATTTCCATCAATTGTATTTATAGTCATCTTCATAATGAGTCCTACTTATGTGTGTTTACCATACTACCGTGGTAGTATCCCAGTAGAGTTTCATGGTATCATGGCAGTACCATGGTAAATACCACCGTGGTAAATATGTATTACTAGCAGGGTTAACCGGCGTTGCCCAGGTTCAAATGATGTGAAACCCTCTGCTGTGGACATTTGGTGGGAATAGAGAATGTTCTTTCTCAGAGTTTTACACGTATTCTCATAAATTGTATATCCAAATGGCACCACATAATGTCAATCGTATACATAAATTATAAGTAGTGGCTCACTTTGTCAAAGTGATTGTCATTTTGTTTATCACTATTAATTCATCCGACCAATATAGAATTACAACTGAGGGTACTTCAGACGTTGTCATTTTTAAAATCATACAGTCGACGTTGTTGGAATTGACATCTGTTTTGTCTTTTTGTTTTAATATTTGTTTTTGGGATAAAAACATTAACATCATTTCAAAAAGACGATATTGAGGTTTTCTTAGAGATGTATAAATCAATATAGTGTGTTAGACATGGATTTTGAGGACACCTGGTTAGCAACATGAACATACAGATGTTTTGAAGAAATGCCCAGATGATCCTCTGTGCATGGTGCTATACTGGCTAATAATTCTCAGTTTAAAACATGTTGTTATATATCAGCTACATGTGCCCGACACGGCGAGATTTTAAGTTGTGTATGTTAAGCTATGTGTCTGTTCTAAAAAGGAAAGATATCCTCTGCATCGGGTAGATGTACCCTTGTCAGATATCGGTATTGGAGATTTCCTGAAAAGTCATGTGCTACTGACTGTTTTCTTTTATCTCAGAAGAAACTATATTTGACTGCGCACTGTGATAACTATTTTTGAACAAGCCTTTATACATTTCCATCTCTCTTCACAAATTGTATATTGTTTTGTGGAAAATATATTGAATGCGAAAGAGTCAATTCTGTTATAATACATGACCATTCTAATATGTCATCGTCTGATGGGTCAAGGTCCATCAGTTTCAAGAATATATGTATCTTTTAAATAGAATGATAAATACACGTGTAGTGCTTTCTTCTATGTATCTGTTTGCTAGCTCTCTATATGAATGCCCTGATTCCCGTCCCCATATAAATATGACGGTTGAGATAATTGTGCAAGCGACTTAATTGGATACCATTTGTTGAGGTTGTGAAATTTGAACCTCAAATACTCCTTAGTGCGAATTATGGAGATGACTATACATAACTTTCGTGGATAACGGCGAATAAAACATTTTTATCAATGTTAGTGTGTGTATACCTTTGGTTTCAATCACCTACATAATTATTTCATCATTTTTGCTTCCCTTCCCCTTTTTTGTCCCCGACACCAACAACGTCATTTTAGAACATTTTAACCCACATAATTATCTTCATCGTAATCAGTTACTAATTTTAGACCCATTTGGTGCCATCTATATGGTCTCCCGTGGAGTTATATAAAACACAGACAGACACAAATACATTCGCACATGTATGCACCAAATGTGGCGTCTTTAAAAGAATTATTTTGTCAAAAAAAATAATATATTACTCATGTAAGTCACGTGACAGATTAGTGCGATCACATTACTACAACGCGGTCACATGACGATCAGCTGCATGATCGACGCGGTAAGTTAAAATAATTCCGCCAATCACGTAACGATTGATAAATTACATATATATGAAACTAGCAGGTGGACCCGACTTCGTCCGGGCTGTTTCCCCTCTGCTTTTCGGCGAATTGCGCGATTTGACCTTGAATTGTCCATTTTGAAGGTCAAGTTGAGGTGGGGTCACGATTTGACCCGTCCAAAACACTGCCCGGACAAAAGTACCCGACAAAAGTTTTCGGCGAATTGCGCGATTTGACCTTGAATTGTCCATTTTGAAGATCAAGGTGAGGTGGGGTCACGATTTGACCCGTCCAAAACACTGCCCGGACAAAAGTACCGGACAAAAGTACCGGACAAAAGTACCCGTCGAAATCCATCAGGTTTTACCCGATTTGACCTCGAATTGATCATTTTGAAGGTCAAGATCAGGTCGGGGTCACGATTTGACCCGTCGAAAACACTCAGTGGACAAAAGTAACCCCATGTATAAAATTTCTTCGAAATCCCATCAAAATTCGCGATTTGACCTTGAATTGACCAGATGTTAAGGTCAAGGTCACGTCGCACGGGCAAGCAAATAGGCAAACACTCCCCATACGAAAGTATCCCTACTAATTTTCATCGAAATCCCGTGATACTCGGGCGTTTTACCTTGAAATGACCCGATTTCAAGGTCAATGTCACGTCGCACGGGCAAATTAATAGGCCCATGCCACTCCCCGGCCGAAAGTACCCCCACATACCAAGTTTCATCGAAATCGGCTTGGCCGTTTTCGAGTCCATCGCGAACAGACAGACACACACACACACACAGATTTCCCAAAATATATAATAGACTAGCAGGTGGACCCGACTTCGTCCGGGCTGTTTCCCCTCTGCTTTTCGGCGAATTGCGCGATTTGACCTTGAATTGTCCATTTTGAAGGTCAATGTCATGTTAAAAGTACCCGACAACAGTACCCGTCGAAATCCATCCGGTTTTACCCGATTTGACCTCGAATTGATCATTTTGACTTTTCGGCGAATTGCGCGATTTTACCTTGAATTGTCCATTTTGAAGGTCAAGGTGAGGTGGGGTCACGATTTGACCCGTCCAAAACACTGCAAGGACAAAAGTACCCGACAAAAGTACCCGTCGAAATCCATCCGGTTTTACCCGATTTGACCTCGAATTGATCATTTTGAAGGTCAATGTCAGGTCGGGGTCACGACTCGACCCGTCCAAAACACTCTGTGGACAAACGTAACCACACGTATCAAATTTCGTCGAAATCCCATCAAAATTCGCGATTTGACCTTGAATTGACCCGATTTCAAGGTCAATGTCACGTCGCAAGGGCAAACGAATAGGCTTACGACACTCCCCATTTGAAAGTATCCCCATACACTAATTTTCATCGAAACCCCGTGATACTCGGGCGTTCGACCTTGAAATGACCCGATTTCAAGGTCAAGGTCACGTCGCACGGGCAAATTAACAGGCCCCTGCCACTCCACGGCCGAAAGTACCCCACTTACCAAGTTTCATCGAAATCGGTTCGGTCGTTTTCGAGTCCATCGCGAACACACAGACAGACAGACACACACACAGACAGACAGATAGATCTTCCAAAATATATAATAGAATAGATATCGCAGTATCCGATTAAATACCTTTGTATACAATAAATACAAGTGATCGCCAATACAATGCTAGCCGTTAAATAAAAGTGTGCTTAGTATGAACCGGATTTGCTAAATTGTTAGATTATATAAGAAATAATGATGGTTAAAGTGTAATTTGAAGTGATAAAAGTGGAGTGAAATGAGATTAATTTATGCCTAAATGCAATGAGCGGAATGTAGTGCGAAACGAAATTGAACTGTTTCTGAAAGAATACAAGTTGGACCTTCTAGCTTCTTCGTCGTATGGTACAAATTTATAGCACTGTTATACCGGTGTGTGCTATGGGAGTCAAATTAAACACAAATGGGGTGTGATTAAAACGTTGTTGGTTAATATACCAGTACATGTATCGCGATGGCTTATATTCGTCATAATAACGTGCCTCTCTGTTTCTTCACACAAAGTCTTCTGTGTGGGAAAAGTGCACGACTGCGGACCGCTTCCTTAAATCATTCCAGTCAAGATACGATCAGATAGTGGGTAAACAGAATAATTAACTCGAATACACAACAGAGTGTCGAAACTACAATAATTATTAATTAGGAACTTTGGCATAACGGCATTTTTTATCTAAATTGAAGGCTAGCCGGGCATTGTTCTGTTTGTTGTTCGTTTTCTTTTTTTCGTTTTTTTTTCGTTTTATTTTACGTTTTGATTGCAGATATTGACATTCAAGAGAGGAAGTGTTTAATTGTTGAATAGTCTAGAAAAATTCCAATGAATGCCTTAGCTAATAAAGAGCGTCCATGCTTTCGTCGCCAAACGCGGTAGACAATAAAGAGCGTTCTCAATTATTAACGTGATCGTTTTCGATGTATCATGGGTGATTTGGTATGTGGTATTTTGACATTCAATTATAAAGAGCGTCCATACTTCCAAAAGTGGCAGACAATAAAGAGCGTTCTAAATTACAAACTGTGTTGTCTTTTTGGAGGTACTATATAATGGTGATATGTATGTGGCATGGTGGCATTCGAATATATGATTGAGAATTTGTAATTAACTTACAAAGAACAACAAACGAAACACCTGATATGTAGTTGACATTATTCCGCCAAGTGTTTTTATATCGGGTGGGAGCTTCTGGACCGAATAAATCCTTTAACCCACATTTTACAAGAATATGTCTCAATTTGGTGTAAATCTGCGCTAAAATATTTGCATCAATTTTGGTGTCCCTATCCCCCTTCATGTACCCATGACTAGAACTTTTGACTTTTGACATCTTTTAGGAGGCATTTTCTGTGAAAAATTAAGGTATATGCTGTGAAATTAGTGTCAAAGTGAAGAGCACAGCAAATATATAATATATCTGTTAACGGAATTGACAATTTCCAACTCAGCACTGAGTTGTGACCGTTTGAATACTTAAAAACTGTAAGCCTTAACTCATTGAGTGCCAGGTCTCCTGAGGGGAACCGATATCTGTGCGCCAGGTCTCCTGGGGAAAAAAACATTATTCACACTAACTATATATTTAGTTTGACTATTCAATATAGGAAAAAACGAATTGACAACAGGCATTGCTAGTATAGGCCCTATTCATGAACTGCTTTTAAACTCTATGTCCAGTACTCGGGGGTCATCATAGGTTAAAAATGTCATGTTGCCATGGTAACGAGGACTTAAAATTGACACCGGTTCACTGAAATTACAAATTTGTTGTTTTGTGTAGCCATCTAAATAATTTTATTCAGTGTAGTTTTTTTTTAGACATTAATTTTGCTTGTGGAATAACATAGCATTTTAGTATGGCAATTAGGATCGGGGGGGGGGGGGGGGGGTAATCGGTGTGACTAAACGAATTTTCTGAATGGGATCACGTTTAAAATGAACAATCTCCGAGAAAAGAAGATTATTAAATTGAAAACTATTTGGAAATGTATTGTTTCGTTCTTTTTGGCCTATAATAGTCGCACTTTCCGCAGTGGGGCGTACTTCCAGTTCGTACTGTATCTAGGTGTCAATGCCACATATTGGTACATCGGATTAACCCGGTGACGATTATATCCGATTCAGCACATCGACCCCCCCCCCCCTCCCCATACCAAATTTCAGTTCGATGTCGTATACAACGTAAGAGCAATATACTGACAAATTCTCGTTGTAATTTGGCGAACCTCTTAAGGCACAGAGTTTGATTGACATAATGTGTACGTTGTCGACATCAGCGTTCCTGTGTCGTTTGGTGTCAAACCAAGTTTACGATGGATCAGGGCATGTCCCACTTGATAGGAATCGACCTTTACGCAATTAAAATCGGTTTCCAATTAACATATATGTATACGCTGTAATGCTGTATGCGTTGACCTCTCAGAGAGTTTGAACTCTGCCAGTCTTCATTTGAATGGAGACATGCTGGGTTATACCATGATGTACAAGTTGAATATGCGCATGTGCGTATGTACGGCCCCCTTCCCCGTTGAAAATTAAACAAACACTTCTCCATAATGTGACTTGTAGTATGCAGGGTTCTAATCATGTGCAAACAGATTGAAATTGTGATATTAGCCCAGAAGGCAGAATGTTATAAACGGGGTGTGTTGGGCGACGAGTTATCTCGTCGCCGGCGCTCAGATGGCGTCTTTTGTGTGACTAGATATCTCGTCGCCGGCACCCAATGAGTTAATGATCATTTTTAAGCGTTTAGTGCAAAGCACATTAGACTAAAAATATTGTATTCGCTGTTCGTGATAATGAGTGAGCGATCTATTATCGCTGCATGCGTGCATGAACAATGGAAAGAGGTCACGCTATCTAGGTTATTTGTTGATATGGGCTTATGTCATTGATATTATTTAAAAATCCACGGGAATGGTCGTCGCGGAGTTTTGGAGAAGCTCAGATCAGAGCACCCGTTCTCCACTCTCAGTCACAAAAAACGGCACTTCGGGGTTAATAGCGTTGATAGTTAAAGAGCGTTCCTATCCGCAGTGTCGTTGATAAACATCTTCCATATTTGGGTTCGTTAACCGGTTAACGCTCTTTATTCCCTTCGGCTTTCGCATACTGAACGGGGGACGACGTTTGTTTACGTTATCTGGAACTCGCTTCCTAGGAACGGGGACATTTTCATCGGATTAGACCCCCACGGCATCCCCACGGCAATTTTAATTCACACTCCCAACACCTAGCAGGGACAAATATATATTAGCCAGCATCAAGGCGAGTCTTGTGACGTATTAATTCAAATGCTTTCGATCAAACAAATGTGTGTGTCCTTTATAGACTCGAACCGATTTAGCTCAAACTTGCTAAATACGTGAAGTGTCATGGACGGGTTCATTAAAAAAAAAATCGGGTAAAATTGAAAAACAAAAAATTCAATTAAAAAATTAAAAAGGCACAATTAACTCATTGAAAAACCAAAAAAAAATCGGGTAAAATTTAAAAACAAAAAATTAAATTAAAAAATTAAAAAGGCACAATTAACTCATTGAACAAAATTAACTCATTGAAAAACAAAAATTAAATTAAATAATTAATTAAAACAATTAATTAAAAATATTAAAAATTGTCAAAGTTTCTGACGATTGCCGCCAGTGGCGGGCTAACCTGATAGTCTCCTATATATTTTGAGAACTACGTATATAAATATATATATATGTGTGTGTATATCCTTTTTAGCATCGAAAACGGCTGCACCGATCGAAACCAAACTTCCCATCTAAGGGTAAAATCCCACGGGAATGGTCGTCGCGGCGTTTTGGAGAAGCTCACGTACCCCACGGCAATTTTAATTCACATTCCCAACACCTAGCAGGGACAAATATATATTGGCCAGCAACAAGGCGAGTCTTGTGACGTATTAATTCAAATGCTTTCGATCAAACAATATTCTCTGTCGCACTCATATTTCGTCATCACTACGAATCCACTGCAATCGACCTATTTTTATAACGCAACACATGGTACCAAAATTACGTCGCGTTGGTCATTGGGGGTGCACGGCGGGATTAATTTAAATATGTCATGTTGGTAACAATATCTAGCCGAGAATTTCTCAGATCTACAGACGAATGCGACCAGCAAATTTCAAAATTGATCACTTGACCTCCCCATTAATATCTTCTGGGAAATTCCAGGGAATGCGTGCCCATTATCGGGCCATTGTGTGTGTCGCGGTCGCGCAATTTTAACACTTTCGAGGTAAATACACGTGGTGGTGAATTACGTCACGCCACGTGGATCCAGGCGGAAGTTAACCTGACCCTTCCGATGCCGCGTACGTTAGTGATACCGGAGTTATAGCGTGCGCGTTATGTTTTTTGACTGACCGCAGTGCCCGATCCGCCGAATGTGAACATGTTATCAACTGTTACGGCAGTCCGTGGCCCACGGCAGTCAATTGCCGTGGCGAATATTGAAGCCTACGGCGATTGCCACGGCAATGCCGATTGCCGTGGTGAATGTGTGTCCTTTATAGACTCGAATCGATTGAGCTCAAACTTGCTACCCACGGGAAGTGTCATGGACGGGTTAAATTGTGACCCCGACCTGACCTTGACCTTGAAAATGATAAATTCAAGGTCAAATCGGGTAAAACTGGCGGATTTCGACGAAATGTTACACCTAGGTGCAGCATACGTATCTCGGAAACTGTTGCAATTGCTTTTTCGAACAAAGCCATGAGACGAACCACGCCAGTGGCGGGCTAACCTGCTAGTATCTAATAAAATAACTGGGCTTTCCCCCCCTGCATTCCATTCATTCCATCCGCACAACGGGTTATCCTTCTCTTGAGTGAGTGTGTTGTCATTTCTAGCCAAATCTGTCGGGTCAGCTCCAACATTTTGTTTCAAACATTTAAGTAATGTTATGGATTGACGATTCAATCACAGTCCTGGGATTAAATAGATTAAATAGATATATTACCTCTACTACATAGAGAGAACTACCAGTTGGGCAACTTCAGATGTTGTTATTATGCATACCATCATATGATTGGCTGAAGACCACCCACTGTGATCTATCACTAAAACGAACAATTCGATTTTTCGTTCGAAAAAATGCAATCACCTCTCCACATTTCACATGTGGCAATTAAGTTAATCGCTCTTAATGCGCTCGTTATGTCAAATTCAGTGACGTATTTTTTACAAAACAGGAAGTTATGATTGTATGTCATGTGTTTTAACAATTACCGGTTGGCTATTAGTGAACGAACTATTTATAGATTGGGTGTTTTTCTCCAAAATGCTGAAGAATCCCAGATCTTTCACCTGAAAGAATATTCGAGTAACCAACAGCTATTTTCTCGTAAGTGGGGAAAGATACTAAAAATCTGAATACACCAGCGTTTCAAGAAACAAATACCGAATATGATGATATAAACTCAGAATGGGCGAATGTTTGTGTGGCATAAAAATTTGTACTCTGTAATTTCGTTCAAATCATCTGCCAATGAAAATCCAGATCACAAAATTTTTACTTGCCCAACTGGTCTTTATATAGTATAATAATAAAATATAGTATATTGATTTAATATTATTAAATATTATTATATTTAACTAACAGTGATTGCTAGGGACTGTGGTTCAGTAACGTAAGGAGATGCGTATGTTGAAACTAGATCTCAGAAATCATGCATATTATAGAAAATTTACGTTGAATTTTGTTGAATAATCATTAATAAAAGTTAATTGCAACTTTGAAATGTGCGTATCGCACCTTTTTATGAAGTAATAGTTTTATAGTCATTTATATTAAACGCATATAATGTGTCATTCGATCACGATCGTAGTGTATATATTTGAATATGTTACACATGTTAATTTATATTTATTCTCCTATATATTTTGAAGACCTCTGTCTGTCTGTATGTCATTTATACAACTCTACGATTCTCGACCGATCGGGACGAAACTTGGTACGTGTGTGTAGTTTGACCAGGCGGTCGTCATTGTCGTATTGGCGAGCACGTGCGGCGCCCGCTTCGCGCATGCGCAGACGAGATCTCGCAAAAGGGTGGAGCTATCGACTTGAAATTTGCTATGTGAATGTATCTTGCCCCGGATACGAATTTTATCGGGTCACCGAGCCCGTGCGACGTCAGCTTCGCGCATGCGCAGACGAGATCTCGGAAACGGGTGGAGCTATCGACTTGAAATTTGGTATGTGAATAGCCCGGACAACGTCGGGCTCATCGGCTAGTCTCCTATATATTTTGAAGACCTCTGTCTGTCTGTATGTATGTATGTAATTTATACAAATCTACGATTCTCGACCGATCGGGACGAAACTTGGTACGTGTGTGTAGTTTGACCAGGCGGTCGTCGTTGTCGTATTGGCGAGCCCGTGCGGCGCCCGCTTCGCGCATGCGTAGACGAGATCTCGGTAACGGGTGGAGCTATCGACTTGAAATTTGTTTTTTGAATAGTCCGGACAACGTCGGGCTCATCGGCTAGTCTCCTATATATTTTTAGACTTCCGTATATGTGTGTGTATATGTGTATATTTGTCCTCTATATATTCGAAAACGGCTGCACCGATTGGGCTCAAACTTCCCATCTAAGAGTAAAAATCCACGGGAATGGTCGTCGCGGTGTTTTAGAGAAGCTCAGAGCACCCGTTCTCCACTCGCAGTCACAAAAAACGGCACTGCGGTGTTAATAGCGTTGATAATTAAAGAGCGTTCGTATCCGCAGTGGCGTTGATAAAGATCTTCCATATTTGGGTTCGTTAACCGGTTAACGCTCTTTATTCCCTTCGGCTTTCGCATACGGTTTTGTTTACGTTATCTGAAACTCGCTTCTGTTCGATTCTTACGTACTTGGGGCTTCCTAGGAACGCTGGCATTTTCATCGGATCAGTTTTTCCGCCCGAGGTGATCTTCACCTTGAAACGGGTACCCACAATATATGTGTGTGTCCTTTATAGACTCGAACCGATTGAGCTCAAACTTGCTACCTACGGGAATTGTCATATATATGTGTTTGTTCTTTATAGACTCTGACCTGACCTTGACCTTGAAAATGATCAATTCAAGGTCAAAACGGGTCAAATTGAAAAACAAAAATTAAATTAAAAAATTAAAAACGCACAATTAACTCATTGAAAAACATAAAATTAAATTAAAAATTGTCATGTTTCTGACGATTGCCGCCAGTGGCGGGCTAACCTGCTAGTCTACTATATATGTTGAGAACTACGTAAATATATGTGTATATATATATATATATATATATATATTTGTCCTCTATAGACTCGAAAACGGCTGCACCAATTGGGCTCAAACTTCCCATCTAAGGTTAAAATCCCACGTGAATGGTCGTCGCGGCGTTTTGGAGAAGCTCAGAGCACCCGTTCTCCACTCTCAGTCACAAAAAACTGGGTTAATAGCGTTAATAGTTAAAGAGCGTTCCTATCTGCAGTGTCTTTGCTTATATCTTCCATATTTGGGTTCGTTAACCGGTTAACGCTCTCTATTCCCTTCGGCTTTCGCATACGGCGTTTGTTTACGTTATCTGGAACTCGCTTCTGTTTTCTAGGAACGGGGAGATTTTCATCGGATTAGACCCCCACGGCATCCCCACGGCAATTTTAATTCACATTCCCAAAACCTAGCAATTTTTATTCACATTCCCAACACCTAGCAGCATCAAGGCGAGTCTTGTGACGTATTAATTCAAATGCTTTCGATCAAACAATATTCTCTGTCGCACTCATATTTCGTCATCTACGAATCCACTGCAATCGACCTATTTTTAGAACGCAACACATGCTACCAAAATTACGTCGCGGCGGGATTAATTTTAATATGTCATGTTGGTAACAAAATCCAGCCGAGAATACCTCACACCTACAGACGAATGCGACCAGCAAAGGGAAATTCCAGGGAATGCCGATTGAGCTCAAACTTGCTACCTACGGGAAGTGTCATATATATGTGTGTGCCCTTTATAGACTCGAACCGATTGAGCTCAAACTTGCTACCTACGGGAAGTGTCATGGACGGGTTAAATTGTGACCCCGACCTGACCTGAAAAACCAAAACAAAATCGGGTAAAATTTAAAAACAAAAAATTCAATTAAAAAATTAAAAATGCACAATTAACTCATTGAAAAACATAACAAAAAGCCAGTAAATTCAAAAGGCACAATTAACTCATTGAAAAACCCAAAAAATCGGGTAAAATTGAAAAACAAAAAATTCAATTACAAAATTAAAAAGGCACAAATAAATCATTAAAAAAATTAATTTAAAAAATTAATTAAAAAAATAAAAAATTGTCATGTTTCTGACGATTGCCGCCAGTGGCGGGCTAACCTGCTAGTCTCATATATATTTTGAAGACCTCTGTCTGTCTGTATGTTTGTCTGTCTGTTTGTTTGTCATTAATACAAATCTACGATTCTCGACCGATCGGGACCAAACTTGGTACGTGTGTGTAGTTTGACCAGGCGGTGGACGTTGTCGTATTGGCGAGCCCGTGCGGCGCCCGCTTCGCGCATGCGCAGACGAGATCTCGGAAACTGGTGGAGCTATCGACTTTAAATTTGCTATGTGAATGTATCTTGCCCCGGATACGAATTTTATCGGGTCGCCGAGCCCGTGCGACGCCAGCTTCGCGCATGCGCAGACGAGATCTCGGAAAAGGGTGGAGTTATCTACTTGAAATTTGGTATGTGAATGTATCTTGTCCCGGATACGAATTTTATCGGGTCGCCGAGCCCGTGCGGCGCCAGCTTCGCGCATGCGCAGACTAGATCTCGGAAACGGGTAGAGCTATCGACTTGAAATTTGGTTTTTTAATAGCCCGGACAACGTCGGGCTCATCGGCTAGTCTCATATATGTTTTTGAAGACCTCTGTCTGTTTGCATTGTCTGTCTGTTTGTCTGTTTGTCATTTATACAAATCTACGATTCTCGACCGATCGGGACGAAACTTGGTACGTGTGTGTAGTTTGACCAGGCGGTCGACGTTGTCGTATTGGCGAGCCCGTGCGGCGCCCGCTTCGCGCATGCGCAGACGAGATCTCGGTAACGGGTGGAGCTATCGACTTGAAATTTGCTATGTGAATGTATCTTGCCCCGGATACGAATTTTATCTGGTCGCCGAGTCCGTGCGACGCCAGCTTCGCGCATGCGCAGACGAGATCTCGGAAACGGGTGGAGCTATCGACTTGAAATTTGGTATGTGTATGTATCTTGCCCCGGATACGAATTTTATCGGGTCGCCGAGCCCGTGCGACGCCAGCTTCGCGCATGCGCAGACCAGATCTCGGAAACGGGTGGAGCTATCGACTTGAAATTTGGTTTTTGAATAGCCCGGACAACGTCGGGCTCATCGGCTAGTCTACTATATATATTTGAGACTTCCGTATATGTGTCCTCTATAGACTCGAAAACGGCTGGCTCGATTGAGCTCAAACTTCCCATCTAAGGGTAAAAACCCACGGGAATCGTCGTCGAGGCGTTTTGGAGAAGCTCTGAGGACTCATTCTCCACTCCCAATCATCAAAATCACCGTCCTCGGCACTGCGGGGGTTAAGGCAGTCACGCTCTTTATATTGACCAAATTTGGCGTTGTTAACCGAGTAACGCTCTTTATTGCCATCGGCGTTGCTAAACGGTCACCTATGCGTACGAAACTACAGATGCAAAACGCACCGGAACGGCGGAATGCATTTATCTTGATTAAAAAGGCAGAATTAACTCATTGGAAAACTCATTGGAAAACAACAAATGCGTGTCGTGTGATTCTTATGTCTGTCGTTCCTAGGAACGGGGGAGATTTTCATCGAATCATATCTCTTTTAGGGACGGGGGAGAATTTCATCGGGTCAGTTTTTCCGCCCTAGGGGCGGGTACCGTCACTCTCTTGATTAAAAAGGCAGAATTCTTATGTCTGTCGTTCCTAGGAAGGGGGGGGGGGATTTTCATCGGGTCAGTTTTTCCGCCCGATGTACCGTAAATCATACCTCTTTTATGGACGGGTACCATCAATGCGTCTTGTGTGATTCTTATGTCTGTCGTTCTTAGGAAGGGGGGGGGGGTATTTTCATCGCCCTAGGGACGGGTACCATCATTTCTCTTGATTAAAAAGGCAGAATTAACTCATTGAAAAACAAAAAATTTAATTAAAAATTAAAAAGGCAGAATTAACTCATTGAATAACAACAAATAAAATAAAATAATTAATTATTAAAAAAAACTATTAAATTAAAAAATAAATAATTTTCAAAATGTCATGTTTCTGACCAACCACGCCAGTGGCGGGCTAACCTGCTAGTCTATCATATATTTTGAGACTTCCGTAAATATATGTGTACATCTGTTCTCTATAGAATCGAAAACGGCTGGACCGATTGGGCTCAAACTTCCCATCACGGGAATGGTCGTCGCTGCGTTTTGGAGATGCTCAGAGCACCCGTTCTCCACTCTCGGCACTGCGGGGTTAATCGCGTTGATAGTTAAAGAGTGTTCGTATCCGCAGTGTCTTTGCTTATATCTTCCATATTTGGGTTCGTTAACCGGCTAACGCTCTGTATTCCCTTCGACTTTCGCATACGGTGATTCTTACGTACTTAGGGCTTCCTAGGAACGAGGACGGCTTTTGTTTACGTTATCTATCGCTCGAAATGGAACTCACTTCTGTGTGATTCTTACGTACTTAGGGCTTCCTAGGAATGGGGGACATTTTCATCGGGTAAGTTTTTCCGCCCGAGGTGATCTTCACCTTGAAACGGGTACCCACAAATGATATATATGTGTGCGTCCTTTATAGACTCGAACCGATTGAGCTCAAACTTGCTACCAACGGGAGTTGTCATGGACGGGTTAAATTGTGACCCCGACCTGACCTTGACCTTGAAAATGCAATTCAAGGTCAAATCGGGTCAAAGTAAATTAAAAAGGCACAATTAACTCATTGAAAAACAAAAAATTAAATTAAAAATTGTCATGTTTCTGACGATTGCCGCCAGTGGCGGGCTAACCTGCTATTATATTATATAGTTTGTGTACAGGTTTGTGTTGCACAATTGATCAATTAGAATGAATTTCCGAACAATCGAGCTGCGTTAGAGATGTTGGTTTCGGAAAGCAGGTTTCCATCGTTTCCCCCCAGAGGTTTTCGTTGGTTTTTCCTGACCGCCAACGCAGACACAGTAGGATGTAATTAACCTGTATGTGAAGACGTGCCCGTCCCTTAACATTTCAGCATGTATACCAATAAACGCTGACGTCGACCCATGGTGGACTCCGGCGCGGCTTGATGGCAATGATAGTGTTATCATTATTGAAGAATTGAGAATACACAATACAATTGTAATTAGACATCTTATATCAAAAAGATTATTATTTATAAGTTTGGTGGTAATCGGCGACTGAACAAATTCTTATCAAATTTAGTCCCCCCCCCCCCATCTTTAACCCAAACGGCATCAATTTGTCTGCAAACCATACAATTAGATTCCCCGTATCACGGAGAATAATAACGGCGCTAAATTTTTGTTTTACAAATGTTGGTACCCTGCCTCGTTCGGTGCACCCCTGACATGAATGGCGCCACTTTTGACAACTATAAGCCACAAAATTAGACTCCCGGTATCATGGAGAAGATTATGTATAAGTTGGGTGCTAATCGGCGACTGAACAAATTATTATCAAATTTAGTGCCCCCGCCCGCACATCTCTCACCCAAACGGCACCAATTTGGCCTCTTTAAATCACACGATTATATTCCGCGTATCACAGAGAATCAATGGACCTTTCCAAAGATGTCAATCATATAATTATTAGCGGATATTTTCGACCAATCAGCGACTGAGCCGGCCAATGGCTGCATTGAAAAGTGTGTCCAATTGTTCTGTTCAGCATTACATTGACTATATTCAAACAACTTGTTTGTTCTCAAATCATAATATACTGAGATTTATATTTGCGCCATGATTTTATAAATGTATCCGTGATTAACATTTATTTTTTCATTTAGCATGACACATTTTCACATTTATTGGCAAAACGAATGTGTGTTCTCTGGTTTAGATATATAGAGTTCAGTCTGTTTTGTCTGTTTACGAGTTTTCTTCCAGAGCCCTCGACCGATTTCAACCAAATAAGGTGTGATGCTGATCAGAGTTCACTCTAAAAAAAAATCAAACTGTTTAAAAGATCAAAATTTGCAGGAATCATGTACACGAGTCTGTTTCAGTTAGTTAACATAAGGACAAGTGCTGGTGTGTTCACTTCGGAAGTCGATCTCGGGTAGCAGACAATATTTATATGAATACAGTCTTTTTACCAGTGGGCGGTACTAGCGCTATGGGTGTGGCCTCTGGAAAGCTCCATTAGGTTGAAACCGGCGCTAACAATAATTTTTGCGTGCATCTATTTCATCATTTTTGCTTCCCTTCCTCCGTTTCTTTCCCTCACACCAACATCGTCACTTTAGAAAATTTAACCCACACCATTATCTTCCTCGTAAACAGTTACCAATGTAAGACCCATTTGTGCCATATAGATGATCCCCCGTGAAGTTATATAAAACACAGTCAGACACACATACATTCCGCACATATGGGCACCTACATGCACCCCTAACTCGAACTTTTGACTTTTAACATCCTTAATCCACCAACTAGACTCCTGATATCACGGAGATATTTCAACTGCAGTAACGATACAGATGTTGTATCGCCAATTTGTTATCGCCAAATTTTAATGGGGAATATTATGGAAAATGATAGACAACGTATATCTATATACCATTTACTATACAATTCCCTGATAGATTTGGCGATAAAATAATCTGTACGGCAGTTGCGGTACAAGGCGCACATGACGTCATTCACTGCTTCGAGATTGGGAATGAATGGACATCGCATCAATCGCGTTAAAAATTAAAACAACATTCAAACGTATATTTTTGTGTACTATACAAAAGAGTGCCCAGGTTTTGACATTATTTCATTGCCGTCATCTGTATTATGGACTAACATATCGCAAATTAACTAATATGCATTTGTTGAGTATTGATTGTACAATTATATAAAAAACGCAGGTTTTTAAGATATTGTGTCAATTGAATTCAATTTCGTTAGGCACATTCGCTTGAACTTGCAGGTTGGGAGAATTTAGCTAATCGAGATAAACGTTTGGCACATACATTTGCAGGTTGTGAGAATTTACTCACGAAAGCTAATCGTCGGACACAAATCCAACGATTTTGGCATTTAAAAAACTCCTAAAATATAATATGTGTGGTGGATTCTGTCACCCAATTGTAGATAAACGTGTTATATACACAATGTGTTTGTACCGATTTATGTATCGCGACTCGGCTAGTTTTCGCGGCCACATAGCGACTCGGTGGCCAAGGTCGCCTCGTCACTATATATGGCCAGGAAAACTAGTCCCGTCGCGATACATGAATCGATACATATTGGTTGTATAACACATATCTACCATCGTAGTGCCATGGTAGTACCAATTTCAATTTGTTTATTCTCTTAAACTCATTATACATTTTCATGAGTATTGAGACATAATATATACAACATTTACAATAGAAGAACATTGTTATATGCAATAGCTATTATGTACACAGATCCGAATCAGCTGATCAATCGAAGCCGGTGTCACTTTATGGCATTTAAGCGGAATCGGAAGAGTTTCTAAAATTCGTCGTGTATGTTTTATGGAAAACATGATAGCAAAATAATATTTGACATTAATCTTACATATCTCCGGTATACGATCTTTGTTATACTGTAAGTTTGATCAATACGAGCCATGCAAATTGGGTTATACTCATACTCAACAGGTTTATTTGTAAAATTTTGATTCCAGATTTGGTAATCAGTAAACACCACGACTCACATGGCCGACTCACATGCTGGCCGTTGAATCAAGTAAAGAAAACCACTGTCGCAATATACGTGTGCTGTGTACATGATGCTATCACGAAATATATAATATAATTTAACAATTTGACATAACAAAAGAGGTTGTGTATATAGTAGCAAAAATACTGATATCAGTGATAAGCAAATGTAAAGTCGTGACCTAGTGAAACGGTATTGATTTTAGTTTACTTACTATGTTGGTCATTACAATGGTGTACCTTTGAATCGTAGCTGAGTTCATGTATACCTGGCTTCCATGCAATGACATAATTATGCGTGTTGTCGGTATCATTCAGTTGTAGGTACTCGACAATTATTTCCGACATGGTCATGGTCAATTTATTTATACCACATGTGTATATATGTACATGTGATTATTTAGGCTTAGCTGCCCTTGTTAGTTCTCGGTTGACAAGTTTGATGAAATCACACAATCGACGTATGTCCGTGGAATTTTTCTGATTTAATAGTTCACTCATAGTAATGGAGTTGGGCCTTTTGTAAATAAATTTTGATAGCAGTCGCTGTCTGTCATTTAATAGTTTGCCACAGACAAGTAGGTAGTGGAATTCATATCCAATTTCTCCGGAATCGCAAAGCGGACATAAACGACTTGTGTTGCCTGGTGTTTTCCACCGTCCGGTTTCGATAGGTAGATGGTGATTACCAGTTCTAAATTTACATAAGGTTATTCGGTTTGCCATGTTCAGAGTTTCCAGATATCTCTCAAAGGATAAATCATGCTTAAATATCCTATAAATTCGACCGCGACTTGAGTTGTTTATATCAGTTTCCCCATGAATCCCTGAACTGTGTAATTAGGCTACACTTTATATATGATACAAATTGATCAATGTCTGGAATTTGTTCCATATGCCACAGTATATGCCAAGCATGCAATTGATTACAATTTTCTAATATGTTATAGATGGTATGCAACCAAGGAAAATTATTTGCATTAATGTCAAACATGGTTTGTGATAGTTTCAGGAGTATTCTAGGGTACCTGTCTTCATGGCTATTCATAACCTTACACCAAAATTTTATCATTCGTGTGTTCACATGTATGTCAATAGGCAGTCTTCCGCATTCGCCATATAACATAAAATTAGGGGTTGATGGTCTGAGGTTGAGAATGTGCTTAATGAATTTACAATGAACCTTTTCGAGAACATCATTGTTCCCAAATCCCCAGGTTTCACATCCATACAGCAGTATTGGCATAACATGCAAGTCAAACAAATCCAGTTGGTTTTTTATCGACAGGCAGTGCTTCCTTGATTTCCCAATAATGTTGTACATATATCTGGTTGCTTTGTCTGCAAGATCTTTTTTCGCCATTGAGAAGGAACCTGATTTACAAAATAGGATACCAAGATAGCTGAATTTGTTTACTACATCAATTTTTCTCCCCTTGAACATACATATTACTAGTCTTAGAGAGATTGAGGATTTTTGTTTTGTCCACATTTACTGTCAGTTTCCAACTGTTACAATATTTTTCGAAAAAATATAGTTGGGACTGCAGACCTTGGGTGGTTTCAGCCATAATTGTGGTATCGTCAGCATAAAGGATCATAAATATTTTGACGTAACAGCTTAGTCGGTTCTCTATTTCTGAGTCAATTGTTTTCAGGCCAGTTACGCCGTTTCCAAGTAAAAAAAATTCGAGATCGTTTAAGTATAGCGTAAATAGTAGAGGAGACATGTTCACACCTTGACGAACGCATGCGAAACAACGGAAGTAGATCGATTTGATGCCGTCTAGTTGAACACATGATTTTATGTGATTATACATATTGGTAATGACTCTGAATATTTTTCCATTGATTCCATTTTTTTATATTTTGTACCACAGTCCTTGTCTCCATACCATATCAAATGCCTTTTGGAAGTCAATGAAAGCGCAGAAGAATTTTTTATTCAGTTTTCTACTGATTTCAAATAGTAAGTGTAAGCTATAAAATGTTGTCGACAGTTTAATAGTGCTTTCTGAACCCCGCCTGATTTTCAGATATAATGTCGTACTCTTCAGCAAATTGGCCCAGACGATTTGATAATATCTTTGTGAATAGTTTTCCAAAAACAGCTTAGCAGCGTGATAGGTCTATAATTACTGGGGTCATTTGAGTTTCCTTTATTTTTATACAGAGGGACAATTGTTCCTATCACCCAGTCCTAGGGTACAAGTCGATGTTAAACGATGTTAAACAGTTTGCAGTATATACCAATTAAAACATCACAAGAAGCTTTAATGTATTCATTAAAGATGAGGTCTTGGCCACAGGATTTATTTCCTTTCAGACTATTGATTGCTTGTCTTATCTCATCTTCACTAATCGGTTTATTCAGATTAGGGTTTGCATCGGTTTTAAAATGTTCTTCAATATACGATTCCAAGTCTGGGTCATCCTCGTGTCTAATCGCGTTGATATTCTGGAAGTATTGAGATAAATCATCTAGAGTGACATCAAGGTGTCGCGAATTTCTATCACGGATTCTTTTCCAGAAATTCCGCGGATTATTACGTTGCATTGTTGTCATTTCGTGCGTTATTGTTTCTCTGTGCGAGTTAATTGCTCTATTCATTTCGGCTTTATAGGCGCGAGAAGCTTCTTTCGTTGCTTGGTCAGAGTCAGAGTCACGGCGTAATTTATAAATGCGAGAGGCCCTTTTGTAAGACTTGCGTGTGGTACGACACGCTTCAGTGAACCAGGGTTTACTAGTACTCTTCGCAGAACTGATTGTTTTATGCTTTTCAAATGTTTGCATGCCTAATGTACGCTCCGCGGTTTCAATCATGACCTTGGATATCGATGTAACAATCATGTTTACTGCACTGGGACATGTCTCACTCGGTGTTAGCGAATCTAACAAGTTGTTTAAACTAAAAAGAGTGTTTTAGTTAATATTTTCTATGAACTCTATACGCTTGCTAGGGTCCCATTTTCTAATGCGCGTCCCGTTATTTATCGGTGATTTGTTATCATAAGACTGTACATATTCATATTCATATTCTAGATCTATTTCTGTTACCAGACTGATATGTATGTCTGACGTCAACGGGTTAAAGGGGAGCACTTGGAAGTTCAATATCAACGGTAGAGCGGCGGATGTGCATACTGTATAGTCGATTACTGATTTATTACGACTTGTGAATGATCCGACATTTCTGTCTCTGCCTGCCCTCCCGTTCAAAATAAGGAGTCCATGAATTTTGCACAAATTAAGGAGTAAACCACCATATTGGTTTCTAGAAAGATCCTCACTTTGTCTAACCGTAGGCATATCAGTTGCGTTTAAGTAGTATATCTGCTCTGAAAACAACAAATCTTCAAATATATCTGAATCGAAAAGGTTGATATCGTTATCACACATTTTGATATCCAGATCACTTGACGTGCGGGCATTAAAGTCGCCGGTAAAAAATATTTTATCTGTGCGATTTGCCAGAAAAAGGAGTTCAATGGTTATTTCAGTGAAAGCTTCTTTCGATGTGTATTTACTACCTTCTGGTGGTATGTATACAGCTCCTATGATAACGTGTGATTTATGATAATCTTCGGACTTTTTAAATTCAACCCAGTGTACAAATTTGGACTCTGTTTCAATTACTTTTGAAAATCGACAAATTTCGTTTTTTATTCCGATAGTTATTCCACCTGAACGTATGCTATAAAGTTTCTGTCTGTTTTTCATATAGAATGTATAACCGTCCACCATGGTAGTAGCATGGTAGATTATCCCAATGGAGTTCCATGTTACTTTGTTGTACAATGGTAGTACGATGACAGTGCCATGGTAATAACATGGTGTTTTTATATGGGTATGTATACTCACCATCGTCGGTCAACCCGTACTCATCGAAATAGGCATCAATGACATCTCTAATCTCACCAGGTTTGTAATCTTGTTTATGACGATCGATTTCCCGCTGGACATATTGGTGATTAAAATGCAGAGTTTCCAACATTTTTCTCACACCGAACGGGTCTCCAGGCAGATGTCGTACCCACGGGAATTTATGAGGCACATTGGTAGTCGACAGGGCAGCTAGCTCTTCTCCCCTTCTCAAGAACTCGAAAAATATCGGGTCATCGTGTTCATATCTTCTTCCAAATAGGAGGACATTAATTATGTTGGATCCGGTGCAGTCTAACAGATATCTTGGATCGAAAGCCACTCCGCCGTACTTATCGATTGCGTCAAAGAGGTGTGATATCTCCCCCTTTATAATGGTTTCAGACTGCCTCTTACCCATACCCAAATTCCGTAAAGCATTGATTGCAACTCCGCGGTTCCTTTTCCACTTTTTTCCGCTTGCCATCACAATACCTGGAAATACACAGTAATTTCATATGATACTCTGATCACATCACATTACACAAATGTGTACATCAGGGCAGATCAGGGCCAAATCATTTGAATCGCTATACTTGTTGCCACGCTGGATTACCTTGAGATAAATACGTCCCAAATGGCGGATAGTAGAATTACCGAACTAGATTTATATTGTCCCGTTGTTGTAATTACAACTGCATGTGTCCATATTGTCTGTCCGCAACATAAATTAAGGTGGATATGTCTAAAGAACATCGAAGCCGTATAATATGTGGAGCTATAAACGCGTTGCAGTTTGAAAATTTATGAAAGACATTTTGACGCCGAATTCCACCAAAATCTACATACCCATCTATACCACATATGCCATTGAAATGTCCTGCTATACCTCTCGGAGTGAATGGGGTTATACTGAATTGACAGCGTCCCTCGTCTGTAGGTTTATGAGAATTCACATCACATGCTCACTTGTGTCTTTTGGTGGGGCTGGCCATCCGAATGCAACTCCAGCAGATACTAACCAATTAAGATCATTTTGGACACAATCAGCAGTGGGGGATTTTTTCCGGACACGTATGCCGGGGTGGGTGGATGGTCGATGGGACCAATTAACAGTTTTTTCCGCAACTCAAAATTGTTTTTCCTGCAAGTCTTTTTGACTGTTTTTGCAATGAGTTTGGCTTAAAACACCTTAGAATGTCAATATTAACATAAATGACAAATTTTCATGATGATCAGACAAACAGTATAGCTTGTAGCCCATGCTGGTGGATTGAATTTTGAAATCCAATATGGCCGATGGCAGCAATGTTTTTTTGGACGAATGACCCCAAAAATGACTCGTTCCTATTTATAAGTCAATGTTAACATCCATGACAAATAGTATGCACAGAAATTCATATACAGCTGTTTACAGTAAATTGCACCCCCCGCAAATTTATGTTTTAGTGTTAAAATGGGATGGGTGTCCAAAAGTGGTCGGGGAAAAACTGCCGAAAGCGGAAAAAAAATTTGGACGCGGGGGTGGGTTGGTCCGAACAAGGGTCGAACGAATCAGCATACGTGCCTGAAAAAAAATTCCGACACCCCCCCCCCCCCCCCGCTGCAATCAGAAGAAAATACAATCCTGACTATTACTGGTTGAACCCTTCACTAGAAAACTTATATGGCCTCCTTTCTATCGAAAATATATCAGTATTGAAGAACGTTAGCATTTATTTGAAACATGTTTTAAGGAGTACAACGAAGACAGTAAACTATTCATCTATAGAGATGCCCATATGAATTCATATGCTCATAGTTCTATAGTATTACATACAATTTGTTATGTATGAAGATGAAATTATAATGAAAATAGTATTCATACCAATGTACATAGTTTATATGTTATCATGCATGTTCCACACTGATATGTGGCTTTTCGGATTAAACTTATTCAATCAAATTGATCAGTGATCAAACCAGGTTTACTCTTCTTTCTTTTCATTTCTTTTCTTTTTGCCTGAGTTACGGTTCTTCATTTCGTAAATGTTCACCGAGTTTGTATTGTCCGGACTGATATCAAATATGAACCGATTTTAATACTTCTTGGTATTCAAGTTGCATGCCGTATATACTGTCTAGAATTAGTGCGATAATCAGGTTTGTATAGCTTTCTTCGATTTGTAACAGCATCGGTATTGCTGATTTTAGGTCGTCCGGTTGGCACTTCATTATGGAGATAACACCAGCTCATGTTTTAGATTGCACCGTGTGGGTATATTTGCCAGCACCGACACATGATTTTTACATCTTCTCCTGATCATTCTTCCGAATAAATGTCAAAGTGCTATGAATGACCAGGACTGTCGGCAGAAAATATACGTTATTGTGGTAGATTGACGGCTTAGAGCCATTGAACATAAACCCCAAGCCGTCAATGTCACAACATGTTGCCGTCAATCCACCACAATAATGGATAATGGTATGCATAGAATCATCATGTGTCATACTTTATTTAACATGTATGTAATATAAAGTAGTAATCAATATCAAGCCTTGAAATAGTGTGCCTGTCATTTGTAGAATGAGGTCCACAGAGGGTTAATTTAGTGATGCTACCCCGCATAGCGGGCTAGCATCACCAAATTCACCCTCTGGAGACCTCATTCTGCTTACACCTTAGAAGAATGATGTTCCCAGAGGGTGAATTTGGTGATGCTAGCCCGCTATGCGGGGTAGTATCACTAAATTCACCCTCTGGGAACCTCATTCTGCAAATGACAGGCACACTATTTCAAGGCTTGATCAATATAGATTTACATACTAAGTGTTGTCATCACTAAATCCAGCATTCTGATTGGTCGGCGCCCACGTGGCTAGTTGCAGTTATTTCTCGGTGAATGCGCACCGGCTAATAACTCCAAGCTCATAACAACATCGATACGTCATTTGGGTTTGGAAAGACCAACGCGTAATGGTTTGGGCGCATTTGGATTCGCACAGGATTGACTTAATTAATCATCGGGTTTCAATTGTTCCTGTTAACTTTTGCCAAGGGTGCTATGGGTTATTTTGGGCTGGTTTTGTCACGATACACTTTTCGATTTAAATACATTTACAAAAGTGGCTTTTTCGCTAAATGTATATAAATATAAGGATTAACTGTCATGTGGACTGTTTTTATGGATATGTAACCGTGAGGTAAGTGGTCATAACTTGTATGTAAAACCCTTCGGGTTTTACATAAGTTATGACCACTTACCTCACGGTTACATCTCCATAAAAACAGTCCACATGACAGTTAATCCTTATATATTCCTGAGAAATCATGCCAGCAGGACAAATGTTTCCCGATGAATGGTTGAGTGGAAGTATGGATCGATCGTTGAAGTGAGCCCCTTGCTGTTACAATGTCTCTCTATATAGATTCAAGGGATTCTTCAAATATTTGAATGACAGAAGATATTATGACTGCGAGAGATAATATAAAATTTGAAATTTCCTCGCAAAGTGTATATATAATTAACTGTCTATCAGAGATTACTCAATCCGCGGATATAAGTACCGTGATCTATTCAGTACATCCATATTAAATCCCATTTAACTGTTTAAAGGTACGGTTGCCCTTGGTGGTGGGTATCCTGTGAAAATATATCCACCGGTCAAAAACCGCCACAAACAGAAAGAACAACAAAATGTAGACTGACTTTGTCCGTATACAAATAAGAAATATCGCATAAACAGTATGGTATTGTCATATCTTTGACCATTGTTATGTAAACAAAAGCATAAAAAGTTACTTTTCTGGTGTTTGTTTATATTATGATGGTAAACATAAAGAGCGTTCTTTGTTGGTGAATTCCCGATATGGAACGAATAAAGAGCGTTTATGCCATTTGTGTGTGATTAGCCAGCAGCATTGTGCTGTCTTCTGTAACACAATCAGTCTCTTGCTTAGGTAAAATATAGAAAATCTTTATGATAACATGCTGTTTACGCGATGGTCATGGTATATATAAACGAAACTGTATGCGTTTTAATGTTTTTCTGTATACGGTGATTGGAACAAATATGAATATTTTCGACAACTAAGGCCTCACGTGCCTTTAATTACAAATATATTACACGATTCAAGATAAACAGTACAGATAAATCTGCGTTATTTTTCTAATTCTTTTCGAAGTCACTTTAAGTCCATGCAATATTTACATTAAATTACATTGCGTGGTGTCGAAACTATGGATTGTCTCCTCTCGAATGCTTTATGTACACATTTAGATGTCTCACGTGGAACATTAGTCACTAGATAACCAGCCATGAAACAAAGAGTATTTACACCATTTATCCAGAAATTTATCTTTGCGAGGAAGTTAATTCTGATGTCATCGTACGCTACACACGAACAAAAATGGGAGTTCATCATCAACAATGTTCCTATCTCAAAACACAGATAACCGTTCATCCAAATCCTCGTTCTTTCACCTGCCGGTTTCAACACGTAATGGTAATATTCCACATCTTAACTGCGCCATTACAGAACGTTCATGTTTCGAATTGTTAGAAATATTTACATACAATTCGGTGTTATAAATACATTTAATATCTGTATACAGTCTTAACTTCCTGAGTCATTCTACATCACTCAACCATTTATTCTGGTTTTTCTCACAAATGATTATATCTACAGTCAGTTGATTATTATACACGTGGATTTGTTGACAAAGAGTGAATAACCTGAGACCATGCATGCTTTCGCTTGCTCTCTCGCGCGTTAGAAATCATAGAGAGAATTCGTACGTCTCTTATCAACAGTCCCCGTATACACTGCAGTCATTCTTCCTCGCATAAATCAAGCATCTGCTCACTCTTATACAATAAAACTAAGATGCATGCATCAGGTCGGCCGTGAACTATCTACCATAGAATTGTTGTAGCTATCGATTATACATTTTGGAACACCTGTCTGTATGTATGTGTGTATGCATGAATGCATGTGTGTATGTGTTATAGACTCTAACACTGCTCGACTGATCCGACTCGGATTTGGTATTTAACGTGTCAACTTGACATCGCTCATAGGCATGTTTCTGGACCTTGACCGATCCAACTAAAAATTTGTGTGTATGACTACTTCGATGCCGGGAGCAATATGGACGGGTCCAATTTCACGTGGGACCATGTTCTCGAACGTGCTGATATAGGCATGTTTCTGGACCAATTGAACAATAGTTTGGCCAGACGCTGTATATACTGGGTACTGTCCAGATGGAGGCGATCACAAAAAAATCCCTATATAGCCCGAACGAAGTCGAGTACATCAGCTAGTTTAATATATATTTTGGACATTTGTCTGTCTGTTTGTCTGTTAGCTATGGCCGGGAAAACTGCCGGACAGATTTGACGAAATTTGATACCTAGGGGAAATTATTTCCAGGGAGTATTTTGGACGGGTCAAATCTTGATCCCGACCTGACTTTGACATTCAAAAAGATCAATTCAAGGTCAAATCTGGTAAAACGGAAGTATTTCAACGAAATTTAATACCTACTGTTACTTTTGTCCCAGGAGTGTTTCGGGTGGGTCAAATCATGACCCTGACCTGATCTTGACATTCTAAATTGTCAATTCAAGGTCAAATCGGGTAAAGCCGGGCGGATTTCGACGGGTACTTTTGTCGTGACTTTTGTCCGGGGAGTGTTTTGGACGGGTCAAATCGTGACCCGACATGACGTTCACCTTTAAAATGGTCAATTCAAGGTTAAATCGCGAAATTCTCCGAAAATCAGAGGGGAACATCCCGGACGAAGTCGGGTCCACCAGCTACTATTATATATTTCTAGATTTAGTTACAAACTAAATACCTGTATATTGTACAAAGAAATGTTTGACAAATATATCTGTATCAATATTACCATACGGGTCATTAAAATAGATACGACGAAACAAATTTTGAATGGTGCATGTATCAGGTAAATTTTTATATTTCAAATGATGACAGGAATGCGGAAAGTTGAAGTACCTACGTAATACTGGCTATCCGAATGCAGAGATATACATGTATATAAAAACCAAAATAGAAGATGACTGCTGGCGACAATGTTTTCCAAAAAAATTCAAAGCATTCGATATCTCCCATCTAGTTGTCAGCCCGAAGATCAATATGAAGTTTGGTGACTATCAGATGAGGGATCTGTCTGTACAGTTGCTAAACAATTCAGTCATGCAAAAGAGGATCAAACAGTAAGATACCAAATTGCTGCCTGTGGTAATGTTTTTTAACGAAATTCGGGAAAATTAGATTACTCTCACCCTGGTTATCCAGAATATCATTGTGGAATCTGGTGACGATCGGACAAGGTGTGTCGTCTGTAGGATCAACCAAATTATTTAGCCATAAAAATAGTAAAATTCAAGATCACCGCTGGCAGTGATGTCTTCACAATGACAGTTTGAGAACAAAATATGGCTCACATCTAGCGGTGACCCAAAATATCCACATGTGAAAAAGTTCTCCAATAAAAGCTGGCTGCAGGGTGCGCCAATTGATTCAAATTCGAAATTTAGCAGGGTGTACTGCTTGTGGCCATGTTTTCCCCGCAAATTTGATAGACTGATGGACAAAACCACTGAATCCGTTGAATCAATATACATGTATACATGGATTAATTTATATGCATTGTTATACACAGTACTGTACTGGTATATAAAGGTACTGAAAATAACAATATTACTAGTATACACAAAATAAACCATATATCATGGCTATGGGTTCTAATATCCGAATATGACAGCTGAGAACTTGGTGTGAATTGAAGAGTGGTGGTGTCTCAAGCATATCTAACCCTCCACGTTAGAAAAAAATGCCATTAAATGTCATAAGTATAATCTAGCTTGAGGACAGAAGTTATCCATAAACCCCCCTTAATTCAACCAGGTCCTCGCGCGATGTATGATCGATCACATGATGATCTAGGGGGATTATAATTGTTGTATAAAAACAGCACTGCATGTAAATATAAAATAAAATAGTGCTACATCTTATTACAGATTATTGCCATATATAATCAGTGACTATACAGACAGTCTGACAAAATAAAGTTTCAGTGACACTCTATCCGAAGTGGGGAATAATTCTATCTGTTACAGTCAATGGAGCAATTATGAATCTGGAAAGGTGAAATTTCTAAGTAATACTAGATATCGACATGACGCGATAACATATAACGTAAATGCAATATGGCCGCTGGCGACCATTTTTTCCTATAAAATTAAAAAAATATTTGATAGCTCTCATCTGATAGATCAATATCAAGATAAATATGAAGTTTGGTGATGATCGGATGAGTGAAGTGGACTGTGCTAAACGGTTTAGTAATGCTTAAAAAGATTCTTACCTTAATATTGTTATGTTCACTTTATAAACTTCACTGAGTCATCTTTGTCATGTATTGAGTTTGATATCTTTTGTTAACAGTTTATAAATAACTCATGTATGTCTCATGTTTGTTATTTTAATTTATGTGTTTATTATCATTAAATAAAGTTGCATTCCTTAAAAAGATTCTTACCTCAATGTTTTTATGTTCACTTTATAAACTCCACTGAGTCATCTTTGTCATGTATTGAATTTGATATCTTTTGTTAACAGTTTATAAATTATGTATGTCTCGTGTTCGTTATTATATTATATACACTTTATAGTGTGTTTCAGAACGAAACAAAAAATGAATAAAATCAACAAATTTGTAAATTTAAAAACAATTCAAAAGTTGTTGTATTCCATGTCCCAGCCCGGACATATACACCAAATTTCAATAATATTCATTGAGAAACAACGGACCAAACGCCATTTAACACGCCGTATACATCTTTTATTCCGAGCTGGCCTTTTATTCCGAGTTGGCACACGCCGATTTGGGCGAGTTAGCCCTGGGGCGAGTACGCCGATTCCGGCACTTTCTCTATTTGCAGCAGGTATACGTTTACGCTGGTTTACGCGTAATTTAATTTACAAAGTTCCCCAATTGGTATCGTAAATAGAGCGACCTTATTTGACAGAGAATGCCTCTGTTATTGATTATCAAGTTGCTATACATTAAAAACGACAAATTCACATGCTCGTTCAAGCGCAGTAGTCTATTTTCCCCATGTTAAAGGACATCCACAAATACTAAATAACGCTAACCTACTGCCGAATGTTTGACACGACAACTGTTAACATATTTGGGCTGAATTCATCTGACGCGGTATTATTCCTCAAAATAAACAACAAAACCATCGTTACTTGGAAATGTAGTTTGGGCTAACATTTACATAAATCCTCCACATCAATTATCCCGACACACACGTCAGATGAAAAGCAGCCATGAAGTAACCGGCCAAATTGGCCGAAATGACTAGCTATTCAATTTTCAAAAAAATTGAAAATTTCATTCAGTTGTGTTGATATTGGCGATCATTTTTGGACAGACATTGTACGGATATGGTTTACAACAAAGCACTGTTTGTGCATATTTAACTGTATTTCTGATTTTGGGATTAGTTGATGCATGCACATACCACAGAAATTCAGCATTTTTCGATACCAACTGCCATCATTTGAATAGAAAATTTTGATCAAAGCGGATTTAACGGATTTTGGATATGTGATTCAAGACACTTTCCCGCACAAAATGTGACCAAGAAACCCACTGGCGACCAGCCTAAAGATAGTTAGTTGTTTGCAACCTACAGACGTTCGGACAGCTGTGATCTGAAACACATCCATGCAGCGTGTGAGTTATCTATTTGTAGCAGGAGTTATGGTACTTGCGAGTGAAAGAGATGATGTGCATTTTACCAACATATATTAACCCTTTCAGTGCCAGGTCCGATTTTTGTATCAACCCATATACCCTGTGCCAATGCATTCTCTTATATATGCGAGTCGACCATAGGTCGCCTCGCATATATAAGAGAATGCATAGGCCTAACAATTTTCATCATTTGTTATTATTTTTTACAATTATTTACAATTTTAATATTTTTTTCTTATATTCTTTAACAGACTTATTTTGTAGGTTTAGTGCCAGGGAATCTTACGTTTTTCATGGGCATCAAAATTATTACTATGAATACTTGGTGATAGTTTTCAGTTATAACATGCCCCTAAGGATTTATCCAGTTTGTTTTTAAATTCGCTAGTGCATGCTTAAGCATACTCAAACAAATTTCAACCACAAAAAATCTATAAAAAACAAAAATTTAAATTTTGTTTTGTTTTTTTTTTTAGGGCCGATTTTACAGACCGTAAATTAGGGCCGATGAGATCGGCCCCTGGCACTGAAAGGGTTAAATGGTTGACGTGTGTTTGATGTTCAAAATGAGGGCACAATCGATACATATTTCCTTTGTAAATTTCAGCTATAGATGTGGGGTTTTAACGATTACTGATCAGCTATAGATGTGGGGTTTTAACGATTACTGATTTTTGAAGGCGCATTGTGATTTCCACAGCCATGTCAGAAAACGTTTATATATGTTTTAAACAAATTTAAAATCAAATTTGGGTTAGAGACTTAATTGATGACGTGGGATCCTGACCATGTACTCATCCTCAGTGGCGATGCATCTTCGAAAATAACATCAATGTCATCTCTAATCTCATAACGTTTGTAATAGTTTTTATGAGGATCAATATTAAATACTAGCTGATGTACCCGACTTTGTTCGCGCTATTTATGGATTTCTTAGGAGAAAGAAAAAACAACGTTGAAAAGTATTAGGAAAAAGAAAAAACTATTGAGAACTAGTGACAATGAGAGATTAATTTACTAATTCAAAGTGTCAACGTTGAACAATACTGAGCGAACAACGTTGAAAAGTATTAGGAGAAAGAAAAAACTATTGACAATGAGAGATTAATTTACTAATTCAAAGTGACAACGTTGAAAATACTGAGCGAACAACGTTGACAAATATTAGGAGAAAGAAAAAAACTATTGTTCGATCGGTCCAGAAACATTCTTGTATATGAGCGTATATGAGCGAGGTCAATGTCAAGGTCGAGGACACGGTGGCACGTGAAATTGAACTCGTCCTTATTGTTCCCGGGATCAAAGTTGGCCTACAGACCAAATTTTAGTCGAATCGGTCGAGCAGTTTTCGAGTCTATTACTCACATATACACACAGACAGAAGTTCCAAAAATATATAATAGAATATATTACGATTACGAGTCGCTTTTTAAAATGTGTTCTATATATGATCATGTTGATAATGGAATATAAAATATATTAAATATGCGTTGTCCTATTTTACCCCATCAAACCACCATCTGCTCGTTTTCTATATAAGAAAGTAATTAGATCGGACCTATATGAGTCCATTAATAAGGAGGCTTTGATTGCCAATTATTACCTTGTCAGCCTGGCAACAATTCAAATTGTAAAGAGCGCCCATGCTTACGCGCCCCCACAAGCGATAAAAAAAATAAAGAGCGCTATCTGGAATGAGCTTGAGTGATCGCTTTCGACGTATTACTTATGGATGAGTTGTCGATTTTAGAGAAGCCTGTAGCACACGAATGATAATAATTTCAACTATTTTTTATTTTGGTTTTAATCTGAAAATTGGCTCAGGAAATTTTGTCAAATTTGTTGTCAAATAGGAGCGGGCATGTTTAGTATAATGTACAATAATCAAACCTGTATCGTCATATCCCTTCGCCACTAAAAGCAACCCATTTCCATGTCTGTCGGACGACATCTTAGAGTTTTTGACGAAAAACTCTTGTAGGCAGTCATAACCACTGACCCATACCATCAGTTGACCGAAGAATCTAAAGCAAAAGATATCGCCATACATTTTCCTTATCTCACTCACCACTACCCGGTAGTCTCGATATATGAACAAATGACCGACGCCGATGAATGGTAGACCATATGGTCCTGGTGGTAGATTTCTGCTTTGACGTCGAACAATCGAATGCATAACGGCCAACAACAATCCACAGAGAATACTCAAAACAACACATGACTGTGTTATCTCAAACTTTACAACATCTCCTACATCCGCCTCCATGCTCTTCCTTTCGTGCCAGTTTTATTAATACAATTGTATTCAACAATCGGTGAAACGTAATATTAATCAGCAGTATAGACTGTTTGCGTGCGAAGTTTGTGGCAACAACATGCGGGCACTTCATTCAAGTGATTATTTTATCATGTTAGCGGACACCTACTTCAGACTGGATATATTATGCACAGGGACGTGGCGGCAAATACTAATTAGAATTTTTAACCATTAAAAAATTCATACCCGAAACAATATCAATTCCAAATTTCACACTGCATTGGCATGATGCATTCGCTGAGGCATACATATATACGTTTTAGTCTGATATTAGGAGTGAATGTTCTCATTTGGCGGTTTACTACCACTTTGGTTGCGAAAATTTGTTTTAGCCCAGCCGTTGCGAGATAATTTTTCCTTGCTAAAATGTGATTATGTCATAAAATTTATCTCAAATTCGTCGCATTCATATACGATATTTATTAACCTCGTCCACTAATTTGGATTCGAATTGAACCCGGAAGAAATTGGATACAAGCTGAATTTGGTGTAATTCGACCCGAAAAAACGCCAGGAACACCATATCCATTTCCACAAAAAGCTGCTCTTGGAAAAGATCCAAGATGGTGTCCAAAATGGCTGTTGGTATCGGAAAATGCTGAATGTTTTAGGTAGGTGTCATATTAATGCCAAATTTGTAAAAATTGAAATACACACAAACGCTGCTTAGTCGTTAACCATAAGAGTGAACAAACGCTCGAATTATGCGAGGAAAAGTGATTGCAGATTATAAGAGAACTTTTAATCAGAGATGTACAAATTATCTCTAATGTATCTCACGAGAGAGCAAGCGAAAGCAGGGTATCATGTAACGGTTAACTCTGGACTTTTGGGCGCCCGGAAACTGGAAACTAGCGCAGTTGTATGTGTACTGTTTATGTGTAAGTAAGCCGTTAAATGAGAGATCGTGACATCGGAATATAAAGTGGTAGTTATCTTCTATTTGTCCGCATAGACATAGGTCGTGCAGTAGTAGAATTATAAACAGTTGCTTTACGGCGTAAAATCTGCATGACACGGCATCTTTGCGTTTGCGCGATACTATTTAGCATGCACCCCTCTGTGTACAATGCATATTGATATGCGAAAATTACCATGACGCGGAAGCTGTTTAGTGTTTTATATGTTAGGGATGCATAATCCGATTTAGCGACCGTAAATAACTATTTCTTCAGCTTCGGGGTATAAATTATTAGACTTGAGTCGAGAAACCCACGCATTAAACCCAGAGTGATCAGATTTCGAGTTTTGAAATCTTTTATTTTCACCACTTCGAATATTTGGCGGGCTCAGGGGGGGGGGGGGGTCAAGGAAAATTTTCCGGACACTAGGCGCAAAAAAAAAAATTCCGCCCTCTGGGTACCCACCACCACCTAATTTTTTTTTTCCGATTCTGGGATAGGGAAGCATTCCTACTTTTTATTTACCAACAAGACTGTACAGTTTCAAAACAATTCTCCAATAAATGTGGCCTGTAGGGTGTGCGGATGGATTGACATTTTAAATCCAAGATGGCTGCTGATGGCCATGTTTGTTTTAAACAATTTTTGGGGGGGAAATTGAGGCTCCCGTCTAGAGGTCACCTCGAAGATTCATATGAAGTTTGGTGATGATTGGATGAGAAATGTGACGGGTAAGGTGTGCTAAAGGATTTGGTCATACAAATATATATAGATGACATATCTGAAATGTTTGATCAGTCATGCTCTCCTGTGAATATTGGGAACACCGCCATCAATCATCTTTTTTTTGCCGATGACCTTATCTTATTAGCTGACTCACATGACGGCTTACAAAATTGCCTGAATAAGTTACAAGTATATGTAGATAACAACAACCTTGCAATTAATACTGAAAAAAGTAAATGCATGGTATTTCGAAAAAGAAAAACTCTAAAATTGCCATCGTTTAAGATTGGCAATCTTCACATTGCACTTGTTGGTGAATACACATATTTAGGCGGTAGATTCTGTGCTAATGGGTCATTGAGAAAAGCACAAAATGAAGTAAGCAGCAAGGGTATGAAGGCACTCTATTCGCTTGTTAGGTCACTACAACAACACGATATATTCTCAATTAATTTGTGGATCAAACTGTATGATAAACTCATTAAACCCATTACACTATATGGTTGCGAAATATGGGCATCTGATATCAACCTCAACAATATAGATACTGCGCCATGTGAATCGTCTCGTCTCAATTTTTGTAAACGAGCACTTGGAGTAAACAGGAAAGAATCAAATCACGCGGCACGTGCTGAGCTTGGTAGATACCCCGTTGTTTATGAAGCATTATCTCGTGCTACTAAATATGCGTTAAAAATTTCGACTTTAGACAAACATTCCCTCGGGAATAAATCAGCCACAATGTCCGATGGCCGCATAATCCCAAATAAGTGGTCATTTAGCTTTTACATTCCAAAACTATTGATAAAACTGACCGGTATTTGAAGAAAATTCAACACACATTTGTGATAGTTTCAAGATTGACCATGTGTCTTGTTTCAGAAGAGACATATATAACGATGAAAAACCATCAGGTAAGAACAAATTGAGGGTGTATAGAGAAATAATAAGTGATTACCGATTGGAGCCATATTTGGACATAGTAAAAAATATCGAAGTAAGAAAGTTCTTCAGCAAATTGCGGATTAGCAATCATACTCTAGATATTGAAAAAGGGCGCCATAAACAACCGAAGATTCCTGTAGACAAGAGAATATGCAGAAAGTGTGGATTGGAAACGGAAACCGAGGAACATTTTATTGTAAAGTGTCCTATTTACAAAAGCATTCGTCTCCGTTTTTTTGTTATGAAATAAATAAAGTAAATCACAAGTTTACTAATACGACTGATGCACAAAAATTCATATTCAAACTGTGAAATGATAAAACAGAAACGTGCAATATCATCTGTAACATGGTTCGTCTCTTTTTCCACAAAAGGTGTGAAACACCAGATTTTCAACAAGCATGATACTTTTTCATTTTAATTATGATTACATTTGTGTATAATTATTGTATCATATATATATATATTTATTGTTATTTATGTTGTGACATCGGCCCCGTGTGGGTGTAATTGTCAATAAACTTATCTTATCTTATCTTATCTTATCTTACAAAGAGTAAAATCCAAGATGGCCGCTTGCAGCCATGTTTTTTACAAAATTCGGGAAAACATGGTAGGCACCCATCGATAGGGCACACCGAAGATCCATATGAAGTTTGGTGATGATCGGGTGAGGGGTCAGCTCTTCAGTGTGTTTTAAATGATTTAGTGATACAAAGAGTAAACTCCAAGATGGCGGCAGCGGCCATATTTGTTCATCAAAAATCATTCAGATTTGACAGGTAAAAAATTATCACCTACTACAGAGCAGACGACAGCCTTTGAATATAAAAAAAAGATCTTAATACGGGCCAAGTTTGACAGTGGTGAGAATCGTGAACAAGAGATCACCAAATGTGACGACTCCGAATGCAAAGCACGTCGCTACCTGTACACCGGGACACACTTTGCCCCCAAGAATGGGCATGCTGTCCGCCCTAATGAGAGCATGGACTGCAAAACCAGAAATTTAGTTTATATCGTAGTATGTTCTGGATGTGAGGAATTCCATGTTGGACAAACGGGAAATTCCCTTGTCGAAAGAACAAGGATCCACCGCCAACAAATCAGACAACCGGAATTTCGGATGATTCCATTAAGTAAACATCTTGATGAATGTGGGGATGGATCCTTCCGAATTTTCCCCATACACAAAATGATGGAAGTCAATACATTCAGACGGTTACAGATGGAACAAAAGTTTCGGAACAAATTACATCCGAAACTAAACTCTATCATATAATCGCGACGTCACACACCCACCTCCCGGAAGTGACGTCACAATAGAAATAATTAGAATAATAAAATGGCGTTAACCTGAAGATCGGCCAAAAGCCGTGAAGGGCCTCGTTATACAGCCAAAAAATGTGTTTATGTTTATTAACATCTTACCAGTGTCCGCGCTGGACCAAAATTAACTTTTGCCAATTAATTTGCCAAATGAAAATATTTTTTGCCAAATTATTTTAGCATTTGCCAAATTCTATCCTTGATAGTATCATTGTCTGCAACCTTAAGTCTTACATGTATGTTTCGACACTCGCGATTTGAACGACTTTTGATATCGATAGACAAGCAGTTAGTTAATAATTATACTCGCATCTCTATTGTGATGTATCATATAACAACAAGCCAATCACCGAACAATACAATGGTAGAAGGATTGCTTCATCAGAAGGACACATCACAGGAGGATTAGCTATGTAAACACCACCACCACACTAAATAGGGTAATCCATTCAACCATCGGTACTAATGCTATGGGATAAACTGCATCTTAATAGAGGAGTTAACTTTTTCTAAACCTTATAAACACAACTAATATAATTATGTCGTAAGAATTTCCTGTAATGAATGATATTGATTGATCAATATGTTTTCAACTTTCTTGAGGAATTAAAAAGTGACTTGCCAAAACTTTTGCCAAATGAAAATATTTTTTGCCAAATGTGAATTATTTTTGCCATTGGAAAATTTGGCAAGTGGCAGCGCGAACCATGCATCTTACCTATATATATAAATGTACGTTTGAACATTCAACCATTCAATATAAACATGTATATACGAAAGCGTTTTGCTTGGTTCACTGTTATGTGACTTTTGCAATAAATCAATCATAAAACAATCAATATTATTACAGGGTAAGTTTTGCCTCTCTTCAGACATTCGTTACACTTTATAAACAACTGAATCAGGGGGTAGTAAAAAAAATTGCAGGAAGGTATGCCGTTTTTTTTTTTGCATCTGGCATTTTCGGGGACCCAACACCCCCAAACCTGCAAAAAAAAACATTTTTTAGTCCCAATTGTTTTACACCCCCCCCCCAAATTTCACTAAAATTGGTCTAAAATCTCATAAAACTCTACTGATATCACTCTTATGATTAGGAATGATCTCAATTGGTTCAAATAACAGTTTAACCTGTTTCTGAATCTGTTTTAATTGAAAAACAATAGTTTTATAAATTGCTGATCATCTGTGAACCTTGGTCATTGTGCAGAATACACAAAATGTCATTATTTCTAACTATTTCACTGACTATTTACTGATTAGTCTGTCAACCAGCCCATTATTTAACATATTCCATACCACTTGTGTTAGTCTACTGGAGCAACTTAATTATATTATACTAAACTAGCTGAAATAGGCTCCTTTTTGTTGGACTTCGCACACATTTTGATCTTAAACAGACCCTTCACTTAGCGGCGGCCCCTTTTGCGCTTCAAACACATTTGGTCATTGAAACATTTTGATTTATATACATGTATATTGTTTTCATATACTTTTTTTTAAAGATTGAATTCCTTGCTCAATTTAACAAAACCAATTTTATTTTATTTTTTTAATTACAAATTTTGAAAAACTAATACCATTATAACATCCGCCAGGGTAACCCGATTCACCACACCAAATTTGGTTGAACTCGGTTCAGGGGTCTGAGAGAAAACTCCGGACATATCCTACTTGTTTATATACACACACACATATATATATATATATACCCGACCTTTCCCTGAGCGCTGGTGAGAAATCAATACTTAGGTATGGTCTAACCTTTGTTCCTACCCCACCCGATCTCAAAGAAACACCACATGTGGTTGAGACGGAGGATGGAACATTAGTTTTACCAGACTCTATGTATGCCATGGAAATGAACGGCGGTCCAGCAAGCATGCAATTTAGGGAAGTAACAGCTATGGCTGATTTCTTTCGCAATTCGACAGGTTTAAAAGATCAATTTAAAGAACCTTCGATGTGGAAAATTGAAGTTCCATCTTTTGCTTACCTAATTAGTCTCGACGTGGAATCTATGTATACAAATATTGGAATCGATGCCGGATTAAAGTCAATTAAGAATGCATTTGATTTCCACCATGATCCTCATAGACCTGGAGATGAACTACTTCAATTATTAGAACTTTCTCTTAAAGGGAATGACTTTGAATTTAATGGACGATATTATTTACAGGTCTCCGGCTGCAGTATGGGCAAGAAGTTTAGTCCTAATTTTGCCTCAATTTTTGTTGCAGAGTGGGAGAAAGGCGCCCTAGCCAAATCTGACAAACAGCATTAGCCTATTATAGATTCTTGGACGACATATTTATCATTTGGACTCATGGTCTGGATGAGCTTAGGGTGTTCTTGAACATCTTGAACAGTCATGATGAATCAATCAAACTCAAAGAATCAATATCGCAAACCAGCATTGATTTCCTTGATTTAACAATATTTAAGGGCCCACAATTTACATCATGCAACATTTTAGATACAAAACTTTTTACGAAACCAACGGACTCTCACCAGCTTCTTCATCGTAAATCTTTCCATCCGCCAAAACTTTTCAATGGATTGATTAAATCTCAAATCATTCGATACCACCGGAACTGCAATAACAGAAGCGACATAAATCAAGCTTGTTCAGTGCTGTTCCAGGCTTTACGACCGCGCGGCTACTCTAGTAGATTACTGCGCCAAGTAAAGTCCGAAACTCTCAGAGAATTGGAATCGTTACGCCATGACCCAACATCGACTGAGCCAACAAGGATACGGCACAACCGGCCGGTGTTGGGTAATGGTTCAGCCTCATTTTGTCACAAAAAAACGATGTTACATCAATACAATAGGATATATCAATACTAGTAACACTTTCACCAGCGAACGAACACGCATATCGTATCAAATGCATAGCGAACTTAATTGTGATTCTAAAAATGTAATTTACTTAATCACATGCAAAAGATGCCGTATACAATATGTTGGACAAACAAAAACCTCTATCAAAGTTAGAATGTCTAATCATCTTTCCAGTGTTCGCAACAAAACTCGACATGCAAATTTCCGATCATTTCAACTCATCTAATCATGACATTAAATCCCATTTCAGCTTTCAGCCAATAGAACAGACACCAATTCTAGCCGACGAAGACCAAACCGATTCAATATGCCTAGAACGCGAAAATCATTGGATGGGCGTACTTAAAACATATCTTCCGTTCGGACTTAACATTGACTACAAAGGTGTTTCTCGAAATTTCTTGTGCTTTCCTCTGATCTACAATCGTAGAAATGTTGAAATCGCAAACATTTTCAGAAAAAACTTTGCATTATTAAACACTAAATTGACCGAGCCTCTCGACAAACGGGTTATTATTGCCTACAAGAAAAATCCCAGTTTGAGAGATATGCTCGTTCGATCTAGACTCAGACCTTGATTAACACGCAGTTCAATTAGCTTTTTTAGCAATTTCAACATCATTATCCTTTGTTTGTGCTCAACACAATATTTTATGTCAATTTCCGACACAACCTAACAACATTTAGCTAGTTCCATAGAAATAATTACATAAGAAATCGGATAACCGACCTGTGCCAGCGCTCTCCACACTTTCCAAATATATATATATATATATATATATATATATATATATATATATATATATACACGTAGTTCTCAAAATATATAGTACTAGAAGGTGACCCGACTTCGTCCGGGCTATTAAAAAACCAAATTTCAAGTCGATTGCTCCACCCGTTTCATAGATCTGGTCTGCGCATGCGCGAAGCTGGTGTCGCACGTGCTCGGCGACCCGATAAAATTCGTATCCGGGGCAAGATACATTCACATACCAAATTTCAAGTCGATAGCTACACCCGTTTGCGAGATATATAGCCCAATGTCATTTGCGGATACCTCGGCCGGTGATGAGTTAACGCGACACAGTCAAATGCATCGGCAGGGTGAGAGTTAACGTAATCTAACTTTATGACCTCTGACGACGTCATAGAAATTACGCATTGATTTTATCCCGATAAAAGCATCGGACCACTTGTACCTAATAATTGAGGCAGATAACTAAAACGGATACATACATATTATATATCGTTGGAAAGAGGACACGCCACAGATTCTAACCGTGCAAATTATATGACTGGCAATTTATTATTCGCGCTATATCGAATCGATTTGTGAGCACCGAACTGAAATATATTAGCGCAAAAACGGCGTAAAAACAGATTTGACCTCCGCACGTGAAAAGTTGACCTCGCACGGACAAATAAATATGCCTATGTTCGTCTCCGGCCGAAAACACATCCAAATACCAAATTTCATCGAAATTGGCTTAGTCGTTTTTGAGTCCATCGATTTCAAACACACACACACACACACACACACACACACACACAAACAAACACATACACAGATCTTTCAAAATATATAATAGATAGATTGGCAGATTCCAGTAGCTTTATAATGGTATATCTGGGGAGAAATCTTATACTATATTCGTGATTATCTGGGATGATTTCGGTATATACCGAAATACTGTAAAAACAAAGCGCGCCATCCGTGCTCGCAGGGAATAAATTTCGAGCGATAACGTTTGCGTAAATACGAAATTGTGAGTGTTGGTTTGTAACCGGGATTTCTGAGAAGCATTATGCCTATAACTACCCCCCCCCCCCCTCCTAAGCCCTGACCTAAGTGTCATACATACTATAACAATGATGTTGTAAGAGCTCCAATAAATCTCCCCGCATAGGCAAGCACTCAATGTTCCCGTATAACTCTGCAGATGCCAATAACGTTGAATGGGAAACAGACGCTCTTTATAGAGATGCGTCAAAAACAAACGCTCATTAAATAATCACTTGATTAACCCACGCCGTGCCTTTGCGGTGATTTGAGATTGGAGAACGGGTGCTCTGAGCTTCTCTAAACCGCCACCACGGTCGTGTCGGTGGGATTTGACACTTACATAGGAAGTTTGAGCTCAATCTGTACACGCGTTTTGGATTCTATGAAGTACACACACACGGAAGTCTCAAAATATATAGTACTAGCAGGTTAGCCCGCCACCGGCGGCTTGTCCGAAACATGACATTTTTATATATATTTTTTTAATTTTTAGCTCCACGCGTTTCAATAAGAAAAATTTGTACCCGGTAGCTCCACCAGTTTCCGAGATCTGGTCTGCGCATGAAAATTTGTACCCGGCGCAAGATACATTCACATGCCAAATTTCAAGTCGATAGCTCCACCCGTTTCCGAGATCTCGTCTGCGCATGCGCTGCACGGGCGTCGCACGGGCTCGGCGACCCGATAAAATTTGTACCCGGCGCAAGATACATTCACATAGCAAATTTCAAGTCGATAGCTCCACCCGTTTCCGAGATCTCGTCTGCGCATGCGCTGCACGGGCGTCGCACGGGCTCGCCAATACGACAACGACCACCGCCTGGTCAAACTACACACACGTACCAAGTTTCGTCCCGATCGGTCGAGAATCGTAGATTTGTATGAAGTACAACACACACACAAACATAAATATATAAGAGAGATATGTAAATTAGATAGATTGTATCAAAATATATAGGAGAGATATGTAAATGATCTACACACCATTACTGGTGTTTGTCAAAGTTTAGTGGGGTATATCAATACTCATTCACGATCATATCATTGAGGTCCGGAGGGTGTGGGCTATCTCTCGAATACAAGGAGTTCTCAAAATATATAGAAGAGACTAGAGGGTGACCCGACTTCGTCCGGGGTTTGACCTTGAATTGTCTATTTTGAAGGCCAAGGTCAAGTGGGGTCACGATTTGACCCGTCCAAAACACTGCCCGAACAAAAGTACCCCACAAAAGTACCCGTCGAAATCCATCCGGTTTTACCCGATTTGACCTTTTAACCCGATTTGATTTCCACTCAAGTATATAAACGCGCCACATTTACACACGTAAAGATAAATTACCATCGGTGCCCGAGATATCGCCAAGACGTCTGAAACAGTCAAATGCATCGGCCGGTTGAGCGTTAACGTGATCTAACGTTAAGAACTCTAACGACGTCATAGAAGTTACGCATTGTTTTTACTCTGATAGAAGATCGTACCACTTCTTCTTAATAATTGAGGCAGATAACTAAAACGGATACATACATATTATATATCGTTGGAAAGATGAAACGCCACAGATTCTATCGTGCAAATTATATGACTGGCAATTTATTATTCGCGCTATATCCAATCGATTTGTGAGCACCGAACTGAAATATATTAGCGCAAAACGGCGTAAAAACAGATTTGACCTCGGCACGTGAAAAGTTGACCTCGGATCTGAAAATCAATAGGCCTATGTTCGTCTCCGGCCGAAAATACCCCCATATACCAAATTTCATCGAAATTGGCTTAGCCGTTTTTGAGTCCATCGATTTCAAACACACACACACACACACACACATACACAGATCTTTCAAAATATATAATAGACTAGAAGGTGACCCGACTTCGTCCGGGCTATTCAAAAACCAAATTTCAAGTCGATAGCTCCACCCGTTTCCTAGATCTGGTCTGCGCATGCGCGAAGCTGGTGTCGCACGTGCTCGGCGACCCGATAAAATTCGTATCCGGGGCAAGATACATTCACATACCAAATTTAAAGTCGATAGCTACACCCGTTTCCGAGATATATAGCCCAATGTCATTTGCGGATACCTCGGCCGGTGATGAGTTAACGCGACACAGTCAAATGCATCGGCAGGGTGAGAGTTAACGTAATCTAACTTTATGACCTCTGACGACGTCATAGAAATTACGCATTGATTTTATCCCGATAAAAGCATCGGACCACTTGTACCTAATAATTGAGGCAGATAACTAAAACGGATACATACATATTATATATCGTTGGAAAGAGGACACGCCACAGATTCTAACCGTGCAAATTATATGACTGGCAATTTATTATTCGCGCTATATCGAATCGATTTGTGAGCACCGAACTGAAATATATTAGCGCAAAAACGGCGTAAAAACAGATTTGACCTCCGCACGTGAAAAGTTGACCTCGCACGGACAAATAAATATGCCTATGTTCGTCTCCGGCCGAAAACACATCCAAATACCAAATTTCATCGAAATTGGCTTAGTCGTTTTTGAGTCCATCGATTTCAAACACACACACACACACACACACACACACACACAAACAAACACACAGATCTTTCAAAATATATAATAGATAGACTAGCAGGTTAGCCCGCCACTGGCGGCATTCGTCCCATGGCTTTGTTCGAAAAAGCAATTGCAACAGGTTCCGAGACACTTGTGCTGCATTTGCAGCAAATTTCGACAATAGTCAGAAACATGACAATTTTAATTTAATTTTTTGTTTTTCAATGAGTTAATTATTTTGTTTTTCAATGAGTTAATTGTGCTTTTTTAATTTTTTAATTAAATTTTTTTTTTTTTAATTTGACCCGATTTTGTTTTGTTTTTCAAGGAGTTAATTGTGCCTTTTTAATTTTGTTTTTCAATTTTACCCGATTTTGTTTTGTTTTTCAATGAACCCGTCCATGACACTTCCCGTATTTAGCAAGTTTGAGCTCAATCGGTTCGAGTCTATAAAGGACACAAACATATATATGACACTTCCCGTAGGTAGAAAGTTTGAGCTCAATCGGCATTCCCTGGAATTTCCCAGTAAATATTTAGCTAGTTTGAGCTCAATCGGTTCGAGTCTATAACGGACACACTCATATATATGACACTTCCCATAGGTAGCAAGTTTGAGCTCAATCGGCATTCCCTGGAATTTCCCAGTCACCAACGCGGCGTAATTTTGGTACATATATAGAGACCAATTGTCCATCGGCTGTCATGTGTAGTAAAGATGTGTTATAAGCCGACATTGCCGTGGGGATGCCCGTTCCTACACGCGTTTTCGATTCTATGAAGTACCCACATATATACACACATACATATCTATATATATATATATATATATATATATATATATATATATATATATATATATATATATATATATATATATATATATATATATATATATATATATATACGGAGTTCTCGTAGCTTTATCCAGATTTTATCCAGATTTATGCATGCTTTTGTTTACATAACAAACGAAAAACATTTGACAATAACATACTGTTTATGCCATATTTCTGATTGGTATAAGAACAAGGTCTGACTATATTTTACTATTCTTTCTGTTTATGGCGGCTTTTGACGGAGCTGAATATTTTAACAGCATACCCACCGCCAACGCCGCCCGTATCTTTAAAATAGAGATTTTATCGATCGAGTTGTGAGTGCCACGAATCATATTTCATGGGTGTCTTGGCCCTATTAGCGATTGGGAAAATAAGATTAAACAATACCCTACACGTAATCGACTTAGTGTTTTCAGCCGGTCGTACGTACTTCAGATTTGCATGTTATCGGAATATAAACAGTCTTATTGTGATATAGTACGTACAGCTTATACTTCAGAAAAGCTTGTTGTGTCCAATATTACCATACTCATTCGAACTGTGTATATGGGACAATGCATGTTTGTTATAGCGAATATAAGGTTCGTGCGAAGTCTTGTGCACAGTGTTCGCGCTGCCACTTGCCAAATTTGCCAGTGGCAAAAATAATTCACATTTGGCAAAAAATATTTTCATTTGGCAAATATTTTGGCAAGTAGCTTTTTAATTCTTCAATAAAGTTGAAACATATCGATCAATCAATACCATTCATTTTAGGAAACTTTTACAAAAGATTTATATTAGTAGTGTTTTATGTGGCTTTGGAAAAGTTAACACCTCCATTCACATGCAGTTAAAGGCACGGTTGGCCTTAATTGTCGAAAATATTCATATTTGTTCCAAACACCGTAAACAGAAAAACATTAAAACGCATACAGTTTCTTCCATATATACGATGACCATCGCGTAAACAGCATGTTATCATAAAGACCTACTATATTTTACCTAAGCAAGAGCCTGATCGTGTTACAGAAAACAGCACAATGCTACTGGCTAATCACACACATATGGCATAAACGCTCTTTATTAGCTCCCTATCAGGAATTCACCAACAAAGAACGCTCTTTATGTTTACCATCATAATATAAACAAACGCCAGAAAAGTAACTTTTTATGCTTTTGTTTACATAACAATGGTCAAACATATGACAATAACATACTGTTTATGCGATAATTCTTATTTGTATACGGACAAAGTCTATCTACATTTTGATGTTCTTTCTGTTTGTAGCGGTTTTTGACGGGTGGATATATTTTCACAGGATACCCACCGCAAAGGCCAACCGTGTCTTTAATCTGGTAACATTATTATCGATGGTTCGGGGTTTGACCGTATTTAGTGATGTTCCCTTCTGATGAAGCAACTCTGCTACCATTTTATTGTTTGGTGATTGGTGTATTGCTGTATGCTAAACCGCAATAGAGATGCGAGTATAATTGTTAACTAACTGCATTCCTATTGATATCAAACACCGTTCAAACAGCCAGTGTCGAAACATAAAACTCAATCAAGGTTGAGGAAATGATATTATCAGGGATAACATTTGGCAAATTCTAATAGAATTTGGCAAAAAATATTTTCATTTGGCAAATTATTTGGCAAAAGTAAATTTCGGTCCAGCGCGGACCCTGAAGTTGTGCACCACTGAAATATGATTCGTGGACCTCACAACTCGACAAAATCTTTATTTTCTATCCGCGTTGGCGGTGGGTATGATGTTAAAATATTCACCTGCGTCAAAAACCGCCATAAACAGAAATAATAGTAGAATATAGACAGACATTGTTCTTATACCAATCAGAAATATGGCATAAACAGTATGTTATTGTCAAATGTTTTTTTCCTTTGTTATGTAAACAAAAGCAAAATACGTTACAGAACCTGAGATCTGGATATGGTAAACATAAAGAGCGTTATTTGTTACTGTTTTCCTGGTATGTAAATAATAAAGAGCGTTTATATCATTTGTGTGTGATTAACCAATATAATAGAATTGCGCTGAGTTATGTAAACAGAAGCAAATCTTCTGTAACACGAGCAGGCTCTTGTTTACGTACACCATCGTCCGCCTTGGCGACAATATACTATTTACGCGCTGATTATGTTTGGCATATGAACAAAACTATATATATTTTAATATGCATTCTGTTTATGGCGATTTGAACAAATATGAACTATTTATGCAACGAACGCCGCTCGTGCCTTTAAGTAAAACGAAAAGATTTGTTGTTCGCAGAACATTAATCGAACTGTCAATTAACCCTTTACCCAACAAAACGGCCAAAAACGCCCAAATAAAGCTTCAACAGCCTAAAATATCTTCGGTCTGTCTCAATAACACCATACAAATATGGAAATCATTGGAACCGGTTCATTGACCACATTGTGATGGTTACAGTTATGCCCTGTGCCAATGCATTCTCTTATATATGCGAGTCGACCATAGGTCGCCTCGCATATATAAGAGAATGCATTGGCCTTAAAAAATCTTTTTTTAACACTTTTTACCATGTTTTCTTACATTCTATATCAATTTTATAATTTTTTCTTACATTTTTTAACAATTTTTATAATATTATTCTACATTCTTTGACAATTTTATCATTTTTAATATGTTAAGCCAATGCATTCTCTTATATATGCGAGGCGACCTATGGTCGACTCGCATATATAAGAGAATGCATTGGCACAGGGCCGTTCTGTTGGGTAAAGGGTTAAACATATTTCTTCGAAGGGATACAAACCCCGAACAAAGAGGTTTCGTTCAATCACATGCAAAACATACAACTCGTCACTCCACAAATCGCGACAAATCCTTCGATTGGAAACTTTGGTAATAGTAGATAAGCAGCAGAGAGCTCAATTCAGAAGCTTTCGGTATCTTGGCCTTCTTCAGCATTTAATATAATCAGGGAGACAGCTACAGTATTGCACTAATTAATCGACTGCTTACCCATATAAAAATGTACCTGGGTAAATCTTGGTGTTTACCTAGGTATACCCCTGATGAACCCCGGTACATGTAGGTTTTACCCTGGTTCCACCCAGGTCACACCCAGGTTACACCCAGGTAAATCAGGGCTTTATAAAGATTTACCCTGGTGTTTTCTATATATGTTAGGTTAAACCCCAGTTTACCCGGGTTTTTACGGATATAATTTAGAAAAACGCTGTCACACCCGGGTGGTATTTAGACCCAGGTTATCCGGAGTATTTACACCCAGGTATTTACACCAGGTTTTCGCCCAGGTATTTACTACAGTGTTCACCCGGATATATACACCTGTTGTATTTTGTTAAACTGTATAATCTGCACTTGAAGTTACCGTATTTACCCGTTCTATATTACAGCATCATTGGCGTGTAGTTAACCATTATTAACCATTCTATATTAAAGCATTAATTGACAGGTAGTTACCTTATTAACCCTTTCTATTGTAAGTAACATTGGTGAGTAGTTACAGTATTAACCCATTCTATATTAAAGCATCATTGACGTGAAGTTACCTTATTAACCCTTTCTGTATTAAAGCATCATTGACGTGTAGTTACCTTATTAACCCTTTCTATATTAAAACATAATTGATGTGTAGTTACCATGTTAACCCTTTCTATATTATAGCATCATTGACGGGTAGTTGCCTTATTAACTCTGTATATACCAAATTATCATTGTCGTGTATAATTACCTTATCCATTTCTATACTAAGTACCATTGGCGTGTAGTTACCTTATTAACCCTTTCTATATTAAAGCATTAATTGACAGGTAGTTACCTTATTAACCCTTTCTATACTTAATATTATTGGTGAGTAGTTGCATTATTAACCCTTTCTATATTAAATCGCCATTGACGGGTAGTTACCTTATTAACAATTTTTGTATTAAAGCATCATTGACGTGTAGTTACCTTATTATAACCCTTTCTATATTAAAGCATCATTGACGTGTAATTACCATATTAACCATTTCTATATTAAAGAATTATTGCCGGGTAGTTACCTTATTAACCCGTTCTTTAAAATTATCATTGGTGAGTAGTTACCATATTAACCCTTTCTATATTAAAGCATCATTGACGTGAAGTTACCTTATTAACCCTTTCTATATTAAATCACCATTGATGTGTAGTTACCTTATTAACCCTTTCTATATTAAAACATCATTGACGTGTGGTTACCATGTTAACCCTTTCAATATTAAAGCACCATTGATGGATAGTTGCCTTATTAACCCTGTATATACTAAAGTACCATTGTCGTGTAGTTACCTTATTAACCCTTCATATACATTGACGTGTAGTTACCTTATTAACCCTTTCTATATTAAAGCATTAATTGACAGGCAGTTACCTTATTAACCCTTTCTATACTAAGTATCATTGGCATGTAGTTACCTTATTAACCCGTTCTATATTAAAGCATTAATTGACAGGTAGTTACCTTAAACAACCCGTTCTATACTAAGTATCATAGGTGAGTAGTTACATTATTAACCATTTCTATACTAAGTATCATAGGTGAGTAATTACCTTATTAACATTTTTGTATCAAAGCATCGTTGACGTGCAGTACCATATTATAACCCTTTCTATATTAAAGCATCATTGGCGGATAGTTACCATATTAACCCTTTCTATATTAAAGTACCATTGGCGTGTAATTACCTTATTAACCCTTTCTATATTGAAGCAATAATTGACAGGTAGGCCCTAGTTACCTTATTAACCCTTTCTATAATAAGTGTCATTGGTGATTAGTTACATTATTAACCCTTTCTACAATAAAGCATCATTGACATGAAGTTACCTTATTAACCATTTCTGTATTAAAGAATTATTGACGTGTAGTTACCTTATTAACCCTTTCTATATTAAAGTATCATTGACGGGTAGTGTCCTTATTAACCATGTATATACCTAAGTATCAGTCTCGTGTAGTTACCTTATTAACCCTTTCTATACTAAGTATCATTGACGTGTAGTTACCTTATTAACCCTTTCTATATAAAAGCACCATTGATGGGTAGTTACCTTATTAACCATTTTTGTATTGAAGCATCATTGGCGTGTAATTACCTTATTAACCCTTTCTATATTGAAGCAATAATTGACAGGAAGGCCCTAGTTACCTTATTAACCCTTTATATAATAAGTGTCATTGGAGATTAGTTACATTATTAACCCTTTCTACAATAAAGCATCATTGACATGAAGTTACCCTTAACCATTTCTGTATTAAAAAATTATTGACGTGTAGTTACCTTATTAACCCTTTCTATATTGAGACATCATTTACGTGTAGTTACCATGTTAACCCTTTCTATATTAAAGTATCATTGACGGGTAGTTGCCTTGTTAACCCTGTATATACCTACTAGTAAGTATCAGTGTCGTGTAGTTACCTTATTAACCCTTTCTATACTAAGTATCATTGGCGGTTAGTTACCTTATTAACCCGTTATATACTAAGTATCATTGACGTGTAGTTACCTTATTAACCCTTTCTATATAAATGCACCATTGATGGGCAGTTACATTATTAACCATTTTTGTATTGAAGCATCATTGGCGTGTAGTTACCTTATTAACCCTTTCTATATTAAAGCATCATTGACATGTAGTTATCATATTAGCCAGTTCTATATTAAAGCATCATTGACGGTAGTTACCATAGTAACCCTTTCTATATTAAAGCACCGTTGGCGTGTAATTACCATATTAACCCTTTCTATATTAAAACATCATTGTTGTGTAGTTACCCTATTAGCTCTTTCTGTATTAAAGCATCATTGACGTGTAGAACTTTATCTTATTAACCCTTTCTTTATTAAAGCATTATTGACATGTAGTTACCTTATTAACCCTTTCTATATTGAAGCATCATTGACAAGAAGTTAAATTATTAACCTTTCTATACTAAGTATCATTGCCGTGTAGTTAGTTACCTTATTAGCCCTTTCTATATTAAGACGTCGGTCATTGACAGGTAGTTACCTTATTAACCATTTCTGTATTCAAGCATCATTGGCGAGTAGTTACCTTATTACTTGAAGTTTATTATGACAGTATGACAATACACTACCCCGGACAAATGAAGCAATATCACACTTTATCTAACAGCCTAGCTATAACTAGTGAACATTAAGCTGACAAACAGACAATTTTCAGGGCCATTACCGGTATTTAATATTAAAGGGATACAAAATAAAGATATTTCTAATTATCAGTAAGAATTATTCTCTAAGTGATACTTATTATTTCAAATAAATGATTGCGTATACTATAGTAGACCATATATCAACAGGAAAATATTAGTGAATACAATTATTGTGTTTCAAAATTCGTTTCGTTTCGTTTCTGCAGCCAAATTACAATCTTAACTTTTAGTTACCGTTACTTCGAAAAGAAGCGCCGATAATTCCTTGTGGTGTTTTGAGTTAATTTTGTCGCGAATCAACGCGGAATGACAGAAGGAAATGGTGTATTCGCTACAAACGGATAAACTGTGGAATTATAAATAAGATTCGCCGATTTTGTCTGCATGGATGTGCGCAAATATCGAAAAAGACTGAATTTCATGTGACAACAAATATTTCAATTCCCGGAACAGTAAGAATTAAGCTACGATAACGAAACGGATCAACTATAGTATTGAACGGCCATCTGCCCATAACCAGAATATTCCCGCTGACACATCAGTATGACCTGGAATATTTGTATCACATGAAAACCACTGACAGTGGACATAGTGCATTGGGATTTAATTGAAAAGTAATACATGTACAGTACATTGTAATTATTTGTAATTGTCACGCTACGACAATACGCAAAATTGAATTTGTGGTACCGGTACAAGCATGATGCAGTGGCAGTGGCCTGATCATGCACCTGTCCAGAAGAAAATTGAGAAGTTTGATCTGCGATAGTGAGGGGTCTGTACTACTGTACATGTACATGTGGCCATAGACTCATACGGTACTGATAGTGTTAAGCCTGCTGTTACAATAATACTACTTTTGCTGTTTTACTGGTCCTACTGTGTCAATGTGACATTGTTAATTCAGTTCCACTCTAATGTACATTAACTGGCAATGATGCATCACTATTAAAGGCACCAGTAATCCCTACATACCAGGAGGACGCGGCATTGAAACTTGGTACAACAGTTGTTACACGACAAAGAAAATTATCAACAAGTTCATGGTGACAATTGTTACAATTTACAAATATTTAAGGATTATACTAATGTCAATTTGATGAGTAGATGCGTGACTGATAAAATAATTAGAGACTCCATATTTACTCAACAGATAACAGTATACGATGCCATACAGTTGTTCCATAACACCTCAACCTTTGGTGGATAACAGGCTACAGCAAACTAATGAAAATGATGAAACCCAGACTCAACATCAAGAGTTCAAGACTACATGTGCATGCATAACTGCCATAAGTGACGGTTCAATGATTTTGACTCCATCAGATGATATTTAGGCGACACCAATTTTTAAGTCTGGTTTACTATAATGTGGGGATAAAATAAGTAGATGCAGGACAGTGCAGGAGGAAAAAAAATAAAAAAGATTGTCCCCCCAATTTATATCAAGTAAATCATGGAATTTCACATAAATTGTGAAAAAATGTTTTTGAATAAAATTCTGAACCAAACAAGACATATCTTGTCATGAAATACATGAAAATATGGATACGTAAATGATCATAAGCAGAACCGGATGCGACAACACATGAAAATCAGTACGCATGTAAAATATTTTGGGAGAAAACAGTTTTATTTTTTTTCATGAAATGGACAAAAAGTTGTAGGAGGTGTTCGTAAACCAGACTTAAAAATTGGTGTCGCCTTAGGCTCATTTTAACACAGGTTCACATATTCTCAAAATAATTGTCTCCCTCAATCGTACTAGTATTTATATCTGATAGAACCTCAGTGAGACCATGTTGAAAATTACCATCAATACTGTTCCAGTGTTGATCCAAGTTACATGCAACGTGGTCATGCTCTGAGCAAAACATCAACTGTGGTTTTAAAAAACCAAATAATTTTTATAGATGGTATGTAGTACATGTACATGTATGTATCATGTGGTGTTTTGGTATGCCACATACTTGAATATGTACTCTTGAGTGCCTAATAAACATACATGTACGATTATTAAAATCGAGGTAAAATTCCCACCTGTACGATCGTTATTTGGTCCTGTACGTTTATTAAATTAACCAAAAGAAATAATTCACCAATCTTAAATTGTGTTATTCATAGATAAATGAACTCTGATTGTTGACAGTGATCAGCACACTGTAGATTCACAGACCTGGCTATCAATCAAAACTATTTCTGTCATATGGCATCAGTATATAAACCAGTCACTTGCAGTCAGATGGTGCGTTTTGTTGGGATGTATGGTACTAATAGTTCCAGTCTGTACGTTTATTCCGCCCTGTACTATTATTCAGTTACGCGACATTTTCCAACCTGTACTACATGTAGTCTATTATTCCACCCTGTACTTTTATTAGGCACTCAAGAGTAATGTTTGCAACAGCGATGTTGTCGATTAATCAAAATACCGTAAATACTATGAGGCATTCCAGCGGTCAGCGGCATTGTAATTGAATGTGGTTGAACAGTCAAATACCGGTGGTCAATCTTGTTGTGGGGTGGGGTCATTTAATTAGAACATAGCTATATTTATGTTAAACTAGTCTCTTGTGTAGTTTGGGTTACTATTAATAAGATATTTAATGAATGTTTGGAATGTATGGTAGCATTCTTACTAGTACCTGGATAAACATATGCCATGCACAACGCTGGTCATCATATCATCACCACTGTGGGCAATAAACCCCGGCGGGCATCAGTAAACCGCTCATCGGGCTATAAAAATTAGAGTTTTCCATACCAGGGTTAGTTTAATCAATTAAAATTGGTCAATTTAGAGGTTATACCAACCAGTGGAAGACGTACATGTATATTCAGATATCTATCAGTTTTCGAGAAAAACCCCATCTTAGTCGAGCAGACTTAGAATATCGGGGTAAACTTAAATTTCATTCAGCAAAACTTTCACAGCAGAATAAAAAAATAGTACATTATAATCACTTACAGTACATGTACATGTAGCCCATGTGCAGTGCTAGCCTATATACTACCAAAACTTTTGGTCGGTTTCTCGATGTCTGACACTTGTAAACGCTTGAACGGGTATATAGTACATGTATGTGAATTAAAGATCTTATTAGTGACACAACACTTCACAAGAGGCTAGACATACATTTGTAACAACAGTAATGCTCTAATTAATCGACTCCTTAACCACAGCAGAATTATGGGTAACTCGGGGAGAGCTTTCCGATGAATGACAACAAGCCATATTTCCGACTAAATCCTGAAAAGTTACACATAATTCTGCTGTGGTTAAGGGGTCGATTACTTAGGACATTACTGTATCTGTTTTAGTGCACATCAAATTGATTTGTTGTATTTCCTCTTGTAATTTGTCTTTGATTGTGTTCGCCATTTCGATGGACTACATGTACTGACATCAATGACTGAAATGAGTCAAAATTTAGCAGTGCAGCCAATTATATAGATAAACAGAATTAAATAGCATCCAAATTCCAAATGACCATAAATGATAAAACAAACTTTATTGAGCACATTTTTAATACTAGTAATTACAGCTACAATGAAAGCATACAGTTTGAGCTTCTTTATAATACCACTGAGTTAGGTGATGTTTTGATATTTTGGTTTGGTAAAACTGTCTGTATACAAAGTTTATCTGACCGTGATGAATGAAACCTATAAATGGGATCATATACATGTATGTTAGATATCATTACATGATTATTTGAAAACACATATCCGTATGGAAAACAAACTATTTTACCACTGGCCAAGTGGTCCTGCTAATATGCTATGATGCTGGTGGTCCTGCTGAATTGCTATGATGCGGGTAGCGCAATTCATAGCAATTCAGCAGGACCCAACCGCATATCATAGCACATTAGCAGGAACACTTGAACAGGGGTATATTTACAGTGTCAAATCGAATGGGCATCTTTTAACAATATTTTTTAACAATTTCCTAGAAGTGTTTGAAAATTGAGAACTGAATTTATATTTTTTTTTATGAGGTTTCGATTGAAAAATTTCTAACTTAGCACATCAGGATTAACAGACTACTGGTATGTTTGGTATATTTTTCTGTAATCGACACCTGCTGAGGTGGGGAAATATCATCCATTTTCGCACAGCTATATTCTCTTTCCCAACAAAGTCAATAGAACATACATGTAAAATTACAGCTATGCTTTAATTAATCAACTCGCCTTATAAAGGTTGACCATCGGGTATTACTGCAGTATTCAGGCGTGTTCATGTGATCAACCGCAGTCAGTTATACCGCTGCAGAATGTGGTCCACCTCACATTTGCAGTTAGGTTGTATTTTTCATGCGATGTTTAAATGAATTGTTTTTTTAAGTTGACATTGTAACCACACCAGAATTTGTGTTTATTGTTTCAAAATGTCTAGATAGAATTCAGAATTTTTGTGGTAAAACAATTAACTTGGTTATCACAGACATATTACTGTGGTAAGATTACTAGCGGATACCGCATGTCAACAGGGACTGCATGCTCTAATTATTATCAGGTTTAACATGTTTATACTGGATACAGTTCATCGAGACTTAATAGTGGCCCAGAAAAATTTGACGAGCCGACGGTCTCAGACCAAATTGCAGATGAAGATGGATAACTCTAAAATCAAGAGGCTTTGTGTTGATAATAAGGCCAAACTTCTTCGAACAGCATGTTGATAAATATAATGTATCGGGCAATTTTATACTATACATGCAGTTGACAGTGGTTAGCATTATTTTTGGGCAATTGATCGATTCTGATAACTGAAGCAGCATTTCTAAAAAAAATGTTGTTGGAATCTGATTGATTATATGGGGACCATCGAATCTGATTGAGCACCTTTAATAGTTAACTATATGAGCTAAATACACATAAGGCGACACCAATTTTTAAGTCCGGTTTACGAACACCTCCTACAACTTTTTTTCCATTTCATGAACCCAAAGAATTTACACGCATAATAGACATTTAAACTTTGAAAATTGCAGGTTTTGCTCTAAATTTACACATTCCCATCTTAAAAAATTATTTGATTTCCTGTATCGCAATACACATTATATCATGATATGCGTATCATTGATAGTGTATCCCAATACAATGCATGAATTCGCTATGAATCATTACAGTCCCACAACAAATTGGAACTGCAGTTATCTCTCATTGATTTTAACTCAATAACCACATAGTAAATTGGAAGTTTTCCATGGAAATTTGTGTTGTCGATTAGTCTACTTCGACTTGATTTTTTTACTGTCGATTAGTCAACTATGAAAAACCCAAGCCATTTCAATACTAGTGCAGTATCTGCTGGTATTAAATCTTACTGCAGTAATATTTTTGTTGTAACCAAGTGAATTACTGCAGTGTTTCAACCACGGTAAACCGCATTAATTTTTCTCATGACCGCCTTTCAGCCAGATCATTCTTTACAGTACTTACCATGTACATGTACCATATGTTCTATTTGGGGATAGACCATGATACTAGTATGTCACTTTGTGGGTTAAGTTTATAGAATTGGTGCAGTTGCACACTGCATCACTGCCTAACTCATTGCAAATGGAGGTCTCTTAATACATTTACATGTGTATAGTTTCTCAGTGCAATTTGGCTTTTTGGATGAAAACCAAAACTCGATAAGTCCAAACAATAGGGACAATTTGATTGAAATTTAAAGCAGAAATATAGCTTGGAGCAATTCATAGGGTCACATAACCATTACCGCAATTATGTACATTATTACATGTACCTCAATCATATTTATGATGATTCAATGACAGTGCGTTAGACCGAGTGGTCATTACTAGTAGTCCGATGGGTTCGATTGTCAAGAAGTTCAATAGTTTGAGGGTTCAATAGTCCAAATGTTCAATGGTAACCGCGTTGAGAGTATCAATTACTGTACCGTAGTACAAAGTTATTTACTTGAGACATAACATGTATTGTCGATATACATGTACACAATGATATGGGAGGCCAAATTCACATTTAATAATGAATTGCGCTTAAGCGCAATTGATTGCGCTTAAGTGCAATCAATTGCGCTTAAGCGCAAATACCACATATTGTGCTTAAGCACAATAAGGGCATTTACGCTTAAGCGCAATTAATCCACCTACCCATAAACTATTAGCATGACCTGGTGTATCACCTAGCAACACAAGATGAGCATTGGGCTAATTTTGACCTGTACTCAACAGTCAAACTGTGAGTATGTGTTCAACAAGGAGAATCCCCTAATTACATATTATCAGCATCCCTCTATCCAAAGAATTGATGTCGCCTTCCCGGAACTCTAGTAATGTTTTGTATGATATTTTTAATGTATTTTTGCAGATTTTAGCCTTTACTATGTTAATATCCTATACATGCATGCGGTGTCACTGCATGAGGGCTTTCTTACCTCATACAGTAATGCTCTATTTAATCGACTTCTTAACCACAGCAGAATTATGGGTAACTTTTCAGGATTTAGTCGGAAATATGCCTTGTTGCCATTCATCGAAAAGCTCTCGAGAGCTTTCCGATGAATGGCAACAAGCCATATTTCCAACTAAATCCTGAAAAGTTATCATAATTCTGCTGTGGTTAAGGAGTCGATTAATTAGAGCATTACTGTATGGTTTACTTATTGACTTAAATCAGGGGGAAAAAACCCTATTTTCATATTATCAGCATCCCTGTCCAAAAAACGGTGTGTAATTACTGGAGCTTTGGTGTCTCAGTCCTGAAGCTCTAGTTGTTCTTATTAAATCAGCAGCTCTTGCACAAATCTATAGTATTTCCATGATCATATAGTGTGAATGTGGTGTCACCGAGGGCTTGCTTCCCTCATATGGTGTGCCTGTATACTCGAAAATTGAAGAAAATCAATGTCGCCCCGACTAATACAGAAAGTAATGCTATTGCAAGTAGCCCCAACTAATATATACCGAAGATAATATAATGCTATCACGAATCGCTCCAACTAAAACAGAAGGTGATACTATTGCGAGTCAGCCATTTTGATAAAGAAGTTGGGCTAGCTCCCTACCCATCCAAACCAATGAAACCAAGAAGTGACATGTCAATAGGAGTTAATGCTAAGTTATGGAGAAACCTATTTATTCACCAGGGGTGTTTTGTTACATATGAAGCCACTTTTTCGGGGGACACTGCGGCCGGACGTCCTTTTATTCAATCTATTATCTATAGGTATGTAGAAGTTATGGATACAACTTCAGCAAATACTAGTACATGTATATGAAAACTATATTATTAGTGTAATATTAGTTTTCATTCAATATTTCCTTACTTGTAACTGGTACGCATGATTCAACCTTTTACATTAACTGGTATTGGGGCCAGGGAGGTGGGGGTGGTGACACCTTCCATACTGGTGTATTCAATTGTGAGTGGCCTTTATGAGGGTGTTACCCCTCCTATCACCCATGAATACTGAATACCATTTGCTGAAATAGTATCCAAAACATCAACATATCAAGAGGTATTAGACTGAATTAGATAAAAATATGTCACTTGGGTCTGTTTAGGCTGGAAAATACTCAAAATTTGTATAATTTTCTGCTACCGGTATTATATCTGCATACTAGCCTTTTTGCTGAATCATGAATGCCGGTTATATTACTGTGTGAAATCCTGGTACCATATAACATTGGGTATGTATATAGCATACCACCTGAAAATGGCCTGAATATCACATGCCAAAGCGGGGTGGGGGTGTGTGTGACACCCTCCTTGATCATAGTCTGTATTCTACAGGGTATGTTAACTGTTTCGAGTTGGTGCAATTAATGTGATTGTTTAATCTCTACCATCTGAAATCTATTTTTTATAGCATATTTTGCTATCTGATCAATTGCTACTGATATAAAAAAGGATAAAGATGGTGTGTCTCTTTCCCAAATGTTCTGCTTATATGTACATTTGGGGGTTTATGAGTCAAATAATAATAGACAACATGTCCTTCTAACACTAAGAAATAATGTGTTCTTATGAACCAGGACAAAATATGACTATTTCTGGAGCATTACAGCACACTATTACAAATATATATTTGTAAGCAGTGAGATAATGACAGGAAACATGTCCTTAGACTAAAACATATTTTGTTGGTGTGTATTTCACATCACCGCTCATGTGTGTACTCACATTAGTTTATGTCATTCAAAGGGAGAAACCCATTTAGAAAGTTTAAATGAGACAAAACTACCTCACTGTAGATGTAGTTGCAAGGTAAAACATGTACATGTATACTGGTAAATGACATTGGAACTAAAATAATGATTTTTGTGTCCACCGGTATGTCATGTACCGGTATACATTGCAACTACATGTACATGTAACTTGCCTAACATACCATATACATGTATGCAGAGGGAATTTGCAAGTGTTTTTTAATCAAAAATTTAACCCAACTCTTGTTGTCAGTAAGTTTTAACCCATGCAGTTTAATGAGTTTATATATTTATGTATTACATGTGTTTCTATACATGTATTTTATCTTTAGTTAGTTTGTTGTCCTTGAATAAACTTGTATTGCTGCACAATCAGTTTCCTTAATGTTCTATTATACTAAAACAACTCCATTGATAACAATACCCCTGCATCCCATCCAAATCTACTTCATTGCCATCCTCATCATTTCACTTTGGATCCCCACCAGGTGTACCTTGGTGTTATTCACCCAGTTGTTCCTTGGTGTTTCCTACCCATGTGTACCTTGGTGTTTCCCACCCAGTTGTACCTTGGTGTTTTCTTACCCAGGTGTACCTTGGTGGTTTCTTACCCAGGTGTACCTTGGTGTTTTCCTGCCCAGGTGTACCTTGGTGTTTCCTTACCTGTGTGTACCTTGGTGTTTTCTAACCAGGTGCATCTCAGTGGGAAATCCACCTGGGTAAGAAAACACCAAGGTACACCGGCGTAAGAAAACACCAAGGTACATCTGGGTTGGAAACATCAAGGTACACCTGGGTGGGGAACACCCAGGTAGGAAACATCAGGGTTCACCTGGGTGAATAACACCAAGGTACACCTGGGTGGGAAACACCCAGGTAGGAAACATCAGGGTACAACTGGGTGAATAACACCATGGTACACCTGGGTGGGGGAAACACCTGGGTGAATAACACCATGGTACACCTGGGTGGGGGAAACACCCAGGTAGGAAACACCAGGGTACACCTGGGTGGGAAACACCCAGGTAGGGTACACCTGGGTGTGGTCACCTGGGTAAATACACCCAGGTTTATCCATACCAGGGTTTTTTGTCCAGTTTCATGTGGGTAAATCATGGTAAAACCCAGGTTTCAGGGGGTCTTGATGGTTGGTGGATATCTTGATAGATAGATTTACCTGGGTTTCGGCCCAAAAAACCTGGATGGATTTACCCAGGTACATTATTATATGGGTAACCACAGCAGAATTATGGGTAACTTTTCAGGATTTAGTCGGAAATATGGCTTGTTGCCATTCATCGGAAAGCTCTCATTTAGTCGGAAATATGGCTTTTGCCATTCATCGGAAAGCTCTCATCGAGAGCTTTCCGATGAATGGCAACAAACCATATTTCCGACTAAATCCTGAAAAGTTACCCATAATTCTGCTGTGGTTAAGCAGTCGATTAATTAGGGCATTACTGTACATCTTCGAAGTAAAACATATTACATAATGACAATACATCAGTTCAGTTGGACCAATAACTTTCATTATAGCGACATGGTGACCGGCTACGTTGCTTTGATTTCCCGCGCTGTTCTGGCATAATGCAAAGGTATGGTTATACCTGGCGTTAAGTCCGTTTGGGTGTACATGGCGTGTAATCATGGTGTTTAATTATCTGATTCACCTCATTAAAATAAATACCTACTGGTTTGTCATGACAAAGTCTAATCTCACGTAAATGTTCGGTGAATTTGTCCTGCAATTCCCGATCCGTTTCTCTCACCCGGCATCCCAATAAGAATGTTAAAGAAATATATTCGGCGCCAGCAAGGTACCAAGCTGTGACATCACAATATGCAGCAAGGTTTTATGTTGTATGCCAATATGGACAAGAAAAGAAGATTCATGCATCAGATCCCCCATGAACTAGTTTACAAGATTTAATCACGTATACATATATTTGGAAAGTATTATAAATTTAATATATATATTTATCACACAATTAGCCCCTAAATTTGGCCTCATGATTTAGCAAGAAACACGCGTATTGCCGGCACGCGCAGTGACGTAAGAGCTTAGAGCAAATATATCGATGGCAACACCGGAACTTTAGTATTATGTTAAAAGTCCATACATTTGTGGTTTCCCCGCAAACTAATTGCAACAAACGTTTCTCATTGGGAATAAGTACATTAACCCATCACAAGCAACATACTAAAAATAAAAAAGAACAAAGGAAGGCGAAATTGATGAATTTGTGAATTTTGTGAAATAAATTAGTAAACATTTGATAAAATACTCAATTTATGACTTTTATCACAATGTTTATAAAAAATAATATTTCACAAGGCCTTCCATTTGTATATCCATTTTGTAAAGTGCGTAGACAATCCTGAATACAGAACAGAAAACTTTTCCCAGATACGTTCAGTATTTTTCGAGTTATTTGCAGGGAAAAATCATGATCCCTTTTAACCAATGTATGCTATGGTATTATAACGGCCAGATTCGTCATCTCATGTTTAAACCTAGTGTACGCAAATATCTTGGTTTAAACCTCCGTAAGTCAGTTAAATCCGTGGTTTAAACCGGAGACCGCACGTCTATATATAAGTGACGCATTCGACTTCTCTTGTTTAAAGGTACGGTTGGCCTTAATTGTCGAAAATATTCATATTTGTTCCAAACACCGTAAACAGAAAAACATTAAAACGCATACAGTTTCTTCCATATATACGATGACCATCGCGTAAACAGCATGTTATCATAAAGACCTACTATATTTTACCTAAGCAAGAGCCTGATCGTGTTACAGAAAACAGCACAATGCTACTGGCTAATCACACACATATGGCATAAACGCTCTTTATTAGCTCCCTATCAGGAATTCACCAACAAAGAACGCTCTTTATGTTTACCATCATAATATAAACAAACGCCAGAAAAGTAACTTTTTATGCTTTTGTTTACATAACAATGGTCAAACATATGACAATAACATACTGTTTATGCGATAATTCTTATTTGTATACGGACAAAGTCTATCTACATTTTGATGTTCTTTCTGTTTGTAGCGGTTTTTGACGGGTGGATATATTTTCACAGGATACCCACCGCAAAGGCCAACCGTGTCTTTAAAGGCATGGTTGGGTTGGCCTTAATTGTCGAAAATATTCATATTTGTTCCAAACACCGTAAACAGAAAAACATTAAAACGCATACAGTTTCTTCCATATATACGATGACCATCGCGTAAACAGCATGTTATCATAAAGACCTACTATATTTTACCTAAGCAAGAGCCTGATCGTGTTACAGAAAACAGCACAATGCTACTGGCTAATCACACACATATGGCATAAACGCTCTTTATTAGCTCCCTATCAGGAATTCACCAACAAAGAACGCTCTTTATGTTTACCATCATAATATAAACAAACGCCAGAAAAGTAACTTTTTATGCTTTTGTTTACATAACAATGGTCAAACATATGACAATAACATACTGTTTATGCGATAATTCTTATTTGTATACGGACAAAGTCTATCTACATTTTGATGTTCTTTCTGTTTGTAGCGGTTTTTGACGGGTGGATATATTTTCACAGGATACCCACCGCAAAGGCCAACCGTGTCTTTAAAGGCATGGTTGGGTTGGCCTTAATTGTCGAAAATATTCATATTTGTTCCAAACACCGTAAACAGAAATACATTAAAACGCATACAGTTTCTTCCATATATACGATGACCATCGCGTAAACAGCATGTTATCATAAAGACCTACTATATTTTACCTAAGCAAGAGCCTGATCGTGTTACAGAAAACAGCACAATGCTACTGGCTAATCACACACATATGGCATAAACGCTCTTTATTAGCTCCCTATCAGGAATTCACCAACAAAGAACGCTCTTTATGTTTACCATCATAATATAAACAAACGCCAGAAAAGTAACTTTTTATGCTTTTGTTTACATAACAATGGTCAAACATATGATAATAACATACTGTTTATGCGATATTTCTTATTTGTATACGGACAAAGTCTGTCTACATTTTGATGTTTGTGGTGGTTTTTGACTGGTGGAAATATTTTCACAGGATACCCACCGCCAAGGCCAACCGTATCTTTAAACATGGTCCAGTCAGACCAATGGTTAAGGGTGGATACACACATACATGTAATCTCTGTATGTAAAATACATGTATTTTACATGGCCACACCAATAATTGACAACATTAATCACCTGCGTGCGAGAGGTTCATTGTTAACAGGCCAGACAAGTGAGTAGTCATAAGCGAAGTCAAATTCTCTGCCATCAGGACATTTAAGGCCAGTCCAAAACATGTCTTCTCTTACGGATGTGGAAATTAGTTAAGTCTGTGTGATATCTGACATTTTATTAATGCACATCACCAGAAGCGACACATCTGGTATATACAGGCTTGATATAGAACATTTTCGACCATGATGCTTTCTTGGCGTGGGGTTTCGAAAGCTTCACATCGCTAAGTGACTTAGTTGAATGTATCGGTCGGAATAATCTGGGCAAGAAGGTACAATATATGTTTCACTTAAATAGCTCAGAGTTAGCCACCCCGTCTGGTAGCTTTCGGGATCATATATAGCCCCAAGTTGGGGGTAATATTTCGCCCCTGCGTCAGGAAATCCTGATAATATTGCCCCCATGTTGGGGATCATAGCCCCTGGGTTGGGGAACCCCTGGGGCCATCATCGGTATAAAAATCAAGAGAAGACTGACAATGATTTGAACAGAAAGTCCATCATTTGGGTTATCGCGCGAACAATTATTCTAAGCGGCCTGACGACTTCGTTCAGTCAACGGTTCTCTGCACGCTCAGAGCTTCGCTCACTGTGGTCAAACATAGCCGCAATGATTGGGTTGTCAACGGACACATATTACATGGTCTGTATGATCCATGTAAAACGCCAAATACACGATAAATACAGAGATTACATGCATGTGTGTATCCACCCTTAGCAGTACTGTAGTGTCTGTATCGTCGAGATAATTAATCGTACTTTCCTATGTGGACCGCCTCGTCTTTTCTTCATTGTGTTTTAGAATTGTCAAACAATCAGTCAAAGGATAAACATCTGAATCTGAAGGATGGAGCTGTAAATAATCTCGAGTGAGGGCGTGTCTATGTGGCGACTGCCGTTATCGTGTCACAATTGATTCATTTGCACGCGAACTTTGCTCAGATATGGACATATACTTCACTATGATTTTTACACATCTCTTGTCGTTTTTGTTTTTGGCGTGTGGCAATCACATGTACAAATACTGGTATTTTCTACGAAATCATTTCAAGGTTTCAACGTTTTAATTTTGACACCAAAACGATGATACTGCATGATCAGATATGCTATACACACAGGGATGTGGCTAGAGGGTCTCCGCTGGGGGGGTGTCCACCTTGGGAATTTCCAACTGCACCCCCCCCCCCTTGAGTCGCAATCACACCAACACAACTTTTTGCATAATTCCATTTGCACACCCCCCCACCCCTTGAGTCGGAATCACACCGACACAACTTTTTGCATAATTCCATTTGCACCCCCCCCCCCTTGACTCGTCGGAATCGTACCAACACAACTTTTTGCATATTTCCATTTGCACCCCCCCCCCCCTTGTACCTCATGCTCAGGCCTAATTTCCTATATATTCATAAGCCATGCTTCTATTTTCCCAGTATGAGAACATTAAGATATTTTAACCTGAAAATTGACCCCAAAAAAAAAACAACTAGTGATCTAATTCCAGACAAATGCACACAGCTACCGACAACAGACCAGGAAACACCGGGCCGACCATGGTTGTTCGGCCCGGTGTGAGAAAATTTTGAAAACTATACAAGAAAATCGCAAATCCTAGCATCAAGACTGGCCTCAACTGAAGCTTTCCTAGTGTTGGAAATTTCAAACCTCATACTCCCCCTCAGGTTGGAAAATTCTTCAACTGATGACCATTTATGTCTACAAGTTTGACCAAATGTAGTAAAATATTGTTTTGCTAAACTAATTAATAGCAGTTTTGTATTGGCCATGTGAATGGGGCAATGACACACCGGGCCGACCATGGTTCGGCCCGGTGTGCGAAAATTTTGAAATCTGAACAAGAAAATTGCAAAATCCTAACATCTAGACTAGCCTCAAGCCTTCCTACTGTTCGAAATTTCAAACCCTACACCCCCACTTAGGTTGGAAATTTTCCAACTGATGACAATTCCAACTAGAATGCACTCAGAGAGATGCCAACGTGCGCAAAAATGTAATAAACAATAATTAAAAAAATAGTTTCACTGTATTTTACTTAATTTATTTAATTTAATTTAATGTTAGCAAAAAAAAGAGAATTACCATTTCTCATTGCATCACAGATAAAAGGCAATTTACTATATTAATCATTTAAGTAATTAAAACCAATTCCATGTTGCCGAAAGGATGAGACTTTAATATCGATTACATTTTTTTCAGCGGCATATTTTGATTTTGATTTTCCGATAGTCAAAGTTGACCAAAGGAGCAATTATCAGGGGGGGGGGGGGGGGGGGGTCGTATGGCATTTTTTCCCTTTCGATCATTTTTTGTACCCACCCACCCCCACCGCCAAATTTTTTTCCGTTTTCGGCAGTTTTTTTCCGACCATTTTTTGACACCCACCCCCCCTTTTAACACTAAAACAGAGATTTGCGGGGGAAAATTCACTGTAAACAGCTGTATATGAACTTCTGTGCATACTATTTATCATGGATGTTAACATGGACATGTAAATAGGAATGAGTCATTTTGAAGTCATTCGGCCAAAAAAACATGGCCGCCAGCGGCCATCTTGGATTTCAAAATTTGCAACAAAATACAACACGATAACTGCCTGCAGTTTACCAGTTAGAATTACATTATTTCTCTCATTCAAAGTGGTTTTGAAGCCCAACTCATTGCCAAAACACTAAAAAACAAGCAGGAATTTTTTTTTTTAGTTCCGGAAAAAATTGCTTGTTGGTGGCTTTGACCACCCACCCACCCCGGCATACGTGCCGGAATTTTTTTTTCACTCCCCCCCCCCCCCTGCAATTATAAGAAATAATTAGTACTATTTTTGTAAATATTGATAGCAGCCAATATGCAACAATAAATATCAATAATTAATCAATAATTAATCAATAACGATCATTTTATGTAATAATAAACTCTTCAAACGGTGTTTGTGTTAACAAATGCGTTTTGTTTTGTGTTACGTCATTCGTCGTATTTGACCCGGAACTCTGCTGAAGGTTAGGCTATTCAGCCTATTGCGTCGAATTACGAAATCGCGTTTTGAATGTCTCTCTTTTCTCGCACGATAAAAAGAGGTCTTCGCACGAACCAAAAATGATAAAACTTCCCAATTATAAGTGAAAATACCCAAATGAAGGAGTCTATGTAGGTCCCGAAGGAGTCTATAGACTCTTTGATGTAGATCGATGGAGAAAATGTAGGTCGATCTATTTTTGTCATAACTCTGACGAATTTTGACCTGGGAGAAAAAATCGAAATCGAGGCCAACTACGAGCATGCCAGTTTTAAATATAGAAACAGGGAATCCTGACAAATGGCGATATCGGCGACAAACAAATAATCGAAAACAACACATAAAATAAACATAGCAAAAACGCGGCACAGTAAAAATGTCAGAACGCCACGAGGTTTTACGTCGTTTTTGGTGACGTCATGGAGTGTGACACCAAGCTACCAAGCTACGAATCTGTCTGATCGCCATACTGTTGCGCGAGCGCACGTAATGACAATGTTGACCAATTGTATGACAATATTGTTTTCTTAAATTAACTAGAATTTATTGACTGGCCACGGGGGAGAGACCAGGACACAAGCTTTCCAAGTGTTGTAAATTTCCAACCTGTCACCCCCCTAAGGTTGGAAAATTTCCAACTGATGACCATTTCTGTCAAAAGTTTTGACCAAAAATAGGAACATATGCAAATATTGGTTGAAAAACAATAAATTCCCCCAATAAATTGTTTTATAATCAAACTACAAGAACATTTTCAACCTATTGTTGGTGTGAAATTTCGTTGTGGCAGGTATGAAATTTCCAACTATTGAAAATATAGCTCTCTGCTGGGGGGGGGGGGGGGGGTGAGACACCCCCACACCCCCCTCTAGCCACATCCCTGTATACACATAGTTTGCTATCCTAAACTTATATTGCTATATGAGTCAAATTTGATAACTTATTTTGATGTAGATCATGCCACAAATCCCTACTCTGGCTACGCCCATAAATTCCATAATATTCCACCAGTTCAAACCTGGGAACTTTTAGATTTTCTGCATGACGGGAAATTGATGACATTGAAAAAGAGCAACACATGTAATATATTTCTTTATTAAAAGCGGTCCCTCTGCATGGTTGAACATTTTAATTGAAAACAAAAACAAATTAATTAAATTTAAAACAAACAAATATTAATTTAAGTTTAAAATTTTGTTTCTTGTTAGATTCAACTCCTTACTCATTTTAACAACACAATTGTTTTGTTTTTTTTATTTTTATTTAAATTTTTCTTATATTTTAATTGAATTTTTTTTAAACTGAACGCCGTTATCCGTTATACCATCCGAGTCACCACACCTCACTGGGGGCCCACCGCTCCTGCTAAATCCGTCCGAAATAGCATAATCGTCCAGTGCGCATCGATAAATGCTAAGTTGCCTTATCTGCAATTTTATACAAAAAAAATAGCGTGACGGCACTTAAAATGGTAAGTATTTTCTTTAAAAATTGTGATTTTTCATATCACCTTCTGTATCCGTGTGTGTTGAATTTGATTCGTAGCACGGAAGATTGAACAATCAGGAATTTATCAAATCGTTTTCTACATTTTACCGACAGGGTGGACATTAAATCTTTTTCACATGATTTATGTCAAATTTTGCGAGATCGCCACCTCTTTGATTTCCTGGAATCGTACATATATACTTCACTTTTTCCAAGTAAATTAGTATGGAGAAAACTCTGTAAGGAATCACTAAGTGTTCAAATACTTCTGAATGGACAAATCGGGTAACATTTAACTCTGAGTTTTCCAGATTCATTTCTGTGCATAATAAGTTCACTATGTCCGAATTATGGCAAACATGTTCAAATTCGCAATCATTCAAGTTGCACAACTCCTTTGTCTGATACCTGCAGGCTCTTCTTGCCTTTGCATCCTCTGTAACACTTTATATGTTGATTTGTTATTGCATGTTATATTAGATTGCCAGGAAATATGTGGCGCCAGAAATTCCGTTTGTTCACCTAGATAACTTAAAGGTACGGTTGGTCTTGGCGGTGGGTATCCTGTGAAAATATTTCCACCCGTCAAAAACCGCCACAAACAGAAAGAACAACAAAATGTAGACAGACTTTGTCCGTATACAAATAAGAAATATCACATAAACAGTATGTTATTGTCATATCTTTGACCATTGTTATGTAAACAAAAGCATAAAAAGTTACTTTTCTGGTGTTTGTTTATATTATGATGGTAAACATAAAGAGCGTTCTTTGTTGGTGAATACCTGATATGGAACGAATAAAGAGCGTTTATGCCATTTGTGTGTGATTAGCCAGCAGCATTGTGCTGTCTTCTGTAACACAGTCAGGCTCTTGCTTAGGTAAAATATAGTAAATCTTTATGATAACATGCTGTTTACGCGATGGTCATGGTATATATGAACGAAACTGTATGCGTTTTAATGTTTTTCTGTTTACGGTGATTGGAACAAATATGAATATTTTCGACAACTAAGGCCTCACGTGCCTTTAACACAAAATCAAAGACTTCAATTATTTCTTGGTAAATTTCCTACTTTTATCTGTACAGATGCGGATGCTCGCGATTGGATAAGATTCTTCGTCAAGTCAACTCGGTACTTGTGGACTTATGGACAAGTCGATCGTCCCAACCAGCTATTGGTGAAAACCATACAATAGACGTTCATATATAGACACGACGTATATATTCACTATTCAAAAACAACGTCGACCACTCGACAATAACAACAATCATAATTAATTTGTGGCTAGTAGATAACACTTTATGACATACATATGAATTACAGTGTATATATGATAGATACAGTAGTTAAGCTCCAGTTCCAGGAGCTTACTGTTGCGCTCCAAAATACACAGGCATTAATTCAATCTGGCGTCATTTATTTTCATCTCGCAAGTTCGCAACTTGATGACGACCTTGTGTTGTCTTTAGATTTGTATCTTGCCTCACCATGTAGTGTTTCTCCTTTTTGTTTTGTTTTTTTAACTTTTTTTTTAACTAATTAAAATTATTTTTGGTATTTTTTTCTTTACTTAATTTTGATTTTTTTTATGTCAATTTTTGTATTATACATTTATACCACTTTATTATTTATTACTCCATTGGGGTTTTTTTTTCTTTTTTCTTCTTTCGATTTTATATTATATTTTTTTCGCTCCTTCATGTTTGATTAGAGTTAGATTATGTTGTATATTTCCATGTAATTATATTAGTTTCTTGTGTTCGATTCTGAAACTCTTCATGTATGGAGGAAAGAAATCAATATATATATGACCAGCCTTTGTCGGGGACATATGGCTTCTCTCTCATTTGTTCGGCTTCTCGTTATGGCTGGTGCAATGAGATGAAGCACCTGGTCAAATTGTTTTTTTTCTTCTCTGCTCAATCTGAAGCACTCTACAAAGCGTTCTTCATCATCAAATTTATACAGATTCCTGATTATCAGGTTCTGAAAGGCCCCTTACTCTTTCCGTTTCTTAACAATAGTATACGCCCACATTATTATGTTCTCTTTCTTGCGAAGGTGCTGGTAAACCAAGAGGAGGAAAAACTCTTCATCACTTGATGAAGCATCACCATTCGAAGAAGACATCTTGGATAAATGATTTGTCACGCATCTGGCAGGTACACATGCCTGCGTTATTTTCGTATCGTTTACATGCGTAAATTCGCAAACGATAATACGCAGGTATGTGTGCCTAGCTTTAGAATTAAACACACCGATTGAGATTACTCGGAACACCAAATAAGTTAGCGCTAATAATGTGAACTGCAGATGAAGACAGGGTCAGTACAACCGTACTCGAATATCGATTTCAAGTGGTCATGTGAAACTGCGTATATGGATTCAACTTAATCAGGTTGATATAAATCAAATCATGCGTAATAGCCACTCTGGATTTGAACTTTGAGTGCTGCCCACAAGTAGTGTCCAGTTATAAAGAAGAGAAAATGATCATATCGACAGTGCAACATGGACGTCATGATAGCGATGTATTTGTTCACATTGATCGTGGTGATATGCAGTCTGGGGGTATGGAATCCCGTGGAAGCCACTCCTCGGTTGAGACAAGAGGAATCCAAAGAATGCACGACGTGCCGCACGGTTTTTGGTATTGTAAGCAAACGAGCTAAACCCGAGGCGACGGAGGCCGCTCTGTCTGAAGCCATAATCGCCATGTGTGATGGGCGCTCGGGCACTAGAGAAAAGAGGCTCTGTCACGAAGGAGTCGATGACGTCATCTCCGAACTCGTGACAGAAATTGAGAACACATTTGCTGCAGATATTGCCTGTGTGGACATCGGAAAATGTCAATTGGGACAGAGTAGCGCGGTTCTGCGCATGTTTGACAGTCGGAATCAAGAGACAGGCTGCGAAAAATGTAAGGCGGACATATACAGCTCATGGTGGACGAAATCGGGACACCGTTTATCACAGAGAGGATGAGACAGAACCTGGATGACTTATGCAGGGGACTGGGATCACACCATGGAGCTTGCGTCAGAGCTATATCTAAGATAATTCCTCGGATCGTGGCATACCTTGGAGAAGGAATAAATCCGGAAACAACCTGCTTAGAAATAGGTTTATGCTCTGCTTTGCGGTCAGGTCGAGGGATGTACAACATCAAGCCGGTGCAGAAAAGCAGAGATGTGGGATCTTCTAATGACATATATATAGTGTGTGACGCATGCCTACACTGTTAGAACCAGAAATCCTTCAGAGAACCCAAAAAGGTTCTTCACCTTGTCACAATAGGAGCACCGTATTTGGTGCTTCAAAGGACCCCATCATAAGGTTCTACTGAAGAACCATATCATAAGGTTCAACAAGGGAACCATAATATGAACATGGTTCTTCAGGGAACCTTTATAAGAACCCCAGATGGTACTTCGGAGGACACAATCATAAGGGTCACACGAGGGTTCTTCAGAGAACCTTTCATATATCAGAACAGGGTTCTTAAGGGAACCATAATCTACCCCAACAGAGAACTTCAGAGAACCTGTAAGATGGAATAGCGTACGATGATAATATAGCATGTTTGCGCTCTTGCGTACATCGCGACGTTCCGTACACTTTGAGGTGTTTTATAATAACTAATATATAACTAAGCATTTGGGGAATGATATATACAAGGCAGCTTATACCTACACATTCCATATACAATTCGCTTAAGGTGGTGAATTAGTCTGCACTTTAACATATATGTGTGTGTTTTTGCGATTATCACACGAGGTTTCTTCAGAGAACCTTTCATTTATCAGAACAGGGTTCCTAAGGGAACCATAATCTATCCCAACATGGTTCTTTACCTTTTACCGGACTCGGCCTCCGGTCGCAGTTCGACTTTTAATCCTCCCAAAAATTCCCATTCTATAAATAAAACACCCATGCGACCAGGCGAAACAAGAATCTCTACACCAGTATACACGCGGAGCGCGTAACAAAAGTGCGTATATGCTTGCTGATACATGTAGATAGTCTGCCCCATTCTCTGTACTTCTGATGTTTGTGTCATTACAATGTTGTATTTTATATTTGTCAACATATTTCATGTTATAATTCACTTCGCCAAGATAGTTGTTTTCCATCAAAATATGAAGTTCACGACATGGCTTCCGTCAACAACATGACGTTAGCAAGCTGAACGTTAACTATTTGTGGAGTTGTCCGTCAATATTCTGACATTAGCATAATTAGAACTGGGCGAAATATCATCTTCCGGTAAACGTTTTACCTTCATACTAGAAGTACAACTTCGTACTTAAAACGATGATAAGTTGAGTATTATAAGGAGGCACCATCAAAATCAACGTTGCTAACGTCAAGAAACGTCCGTCAAATTACTGACGTTAGCAACGTTTCAGAAAAGCAAAATAAAAACATTAAATATCTAAAAAATATTGAGGTCCTAGGTCTGTTCTTTATTTCAAAGTCTTCGTAATTGGTGTTACCCAACAAGAGGCAACAACAGAGAATGTAACTGAACGTATTTCTGAAAAAAAAAACTTTTTGTTTTCGGTAGTTCACTGGTACACAATTCATGTTCGTGGAATCTGCCGTATGTATCCGAACGTCAACTACCACGCGTTACCTTATTTTTTGTTGCTGCAATACTTTTCGTCGTGTTATATTCCGTAATTAATTTGCGACAGCACTGTGAAATTGCGTGACCTTTCGAACTCTCACGACGGGATCCGCGCATGTCCATATATTTCTTGAAGAAGATCATTCGAAATTTTCCTATGACACCAAAAATTCGATGTGGTGAAATATAACAGATTTAAAAAATCGAAATCTGATAAATTATGGCTGGGTTCCTAGTTACATTTGGAAGTCGTTTCAAAAATGCGACGTGTTTTTGTCACATAGTTACACATGCTTTTCTGCGAATAAATACAACTAGAAAAATGAAAGTATTTCACGTATCCTTGTTAAAAAAAAAGGGTTACAAAGTAACATTTGCAAGTCGTTTAAAAAAAATGCGACGTGTTTTTTTGTCACAAGTTACCAATGTTTATTTATCATTATTATAACTCCAGATAGAAAAATTTAAATATTTCACCTATCCTTGTTCAAAAGGGTTACCAAGATACATTTGGAAGTCGTTTAAAAAATCCGACGTGTTTTTGGTCACAAAGTTGAAAATGAATATCAGAGAATAACTCCAAATAGAAAAATGAAAATAATTCACCTATCCTATTAAAAAAATAAGTGTTACAGAGTTACATTTGGAAGTCGTTTCAAAAATCCGACGTGTTTTTTGTCGCATAGTTACACATGCTTATTTGCGAATAACTGCAACTATAAAAATGAAAATATTTCCACTATGCTTGTTAAAAAGGGTTACAAAGTTACATTTGGAAGTCGTTTCAAAAATGCGACGTGATTTTCGTCACATTCATCATGCTCTCCTGTTGTATTATATATAACCGCACACGTTAACCCTTTACCCAACAAACCGGCCAAAAACGCCCAAATAAAGCTTCAACAGCCTAAAATATCTTCGGTCTGTCTCAATAACACCATACAAATATGGATATCATTGGAACCGGTTCATTGACCACATTGTGATGGTTACAGTTATGCCCTGTGCCAATGCATTCTCTTATATATGCGAGTCGACCATAGGTCACCTCGCATATATAAGAGAATGCATTGGCCTTACATTTTTTAACAATTTTTATAATATTTTTCTACATTCTTTGACATTTTTATCATTTTCAATATGTGTTAAGCCAATGCATTCTCTTATATATGCGAGGCGACCTATGGTCGACTCGCATATATAAGAGAATGCATTGGCACAGGGCCGTTCTGTTGGGTAAAGGGTTGAGACGCCCCCATGGGTTGTTGAATTAATTAAAATAAAATAGTTGCACTATATTGTATTATCCTGTTCATTGTATTAGCAGAATGGCAAATTGTTATTTCTTAAAATTGCGTCATAGCAACGCCAGAACAAACAGATGTGTCTCAAATATAACATATCTCATCTACTTACTAAAATATACTCACATATTCACTCATATTCACTATTTCGAGAAAATTCCAGCAACACGACATGACATGTGTCATATATATATATGTATGTGTGTATGTGTATGTATATGTATGTATATGTATATATATGTATATATATAGCTATATATATGTATATGTATAGCTATATATGTATGTATATATATGTATATATATCACTATTTGTGTGAGTCGATCGACAGATAGACTCGTGATTTTAATAATGAATTTATTACTTATATAATCCATATGTAGTATGATGCCAAAATGCTTATTGAAATATCTTATGTATATAGTGTATATATGTTCGTGTATGTTCCACCTTAGATGGTGGCTTTGTGCATTAAACAATTCAATTCAATTCATTTCTACACAATTTTGTATAAGGACTATAGATACTCAATTTTTGGGAAATACTGGATAATCTCCAAAGTAAAGAACACATTTGAATACACATCACTATTATGTGCCTTTTAGCTAATTAAAGGCACGTGAGGCCTTAGTTGTCGAAAATATTCATATTTGTTCCAATCACCGTAAACAGATAAAAATATTAAAACGCATTCAGTTTCGTTCATATATACCATGACCATCGCGTAAACAGCATGTTATCATAAAGACCTACAATATTTTACCTAAGCAAGAGCCTGATTGTTTTACAGAAGACAGCACAATGCTACTGGCTAATCACACACAAATGGCATAAACGCTCTTTATTAGTTCCATATCAGGAATTCACCCACAAAGAACGCTCTTTATGTTTACCATCATAATATAAACAAACACCAGAAAAGTAACTTTTTATGCTTTTGTTTACATAACAATGGTCAAACATATGACAATAGCATACTGTTTATGCGATATTTCTTATTTGTATACGGACAAAGTCTGTCTACATTTTGATGTTCTTTCTGTTTGTGGCAGTTTTTGACGGGTGGAAATATTTTCACAGGATACCCACCGCCAAGGCCAACCGTACCTTTAAAGGTACGGTTGGCCTTGGCGGTGTGTATCCTGTGAAAATATATCAACCCGTCAAAAACCGCTACAAACAGAAAGAACATCAAAATGTAGATAGACTTTGTCCGTATACAAATAAGAATTATCGCATAAACAGTATGTTATTGTCATATGTTTGACCATTGTTATGTAAACAAAAGCATCAAAAGTTACTTTTCTGGTGTTTGTTTATATTATGATGGCAAACATAAAGAGCGTTCTTTGTTGGTGAATTCCTGATATGGAACTAATAAAGAGCGTTTATGCCATTTGTGTGTGATTAGCCAGTAGCATTGTGCTGTCTTCTGTAACACAATCAGACTATTGCTTAAAGACACGGTTGGCTTTGGCGGTGGGTATCCTGTGAAAATATATCCACCCGTCAAAAACCGCTACAAACAGAAAGAACATCAAAATGTAGATAGACTTTGTCCGTATACAAATAAGAATTATCGCATAAACAGTATGTTATTGTCATATGTTTGACCATTGTTATGTAAACAAAAGCATAAAAGTTACTTTTCTGGCGTTTGTTTATATTATGATGGTAAACATAACGAGCGTTCTTTGTTGGTGAATTCCTGATATGGAACTATTAAAGAGCGTTTATGCCATTTGTGTGTGATTAGCCAGTAGCATTGTGCTGTCTTCTGTAACACAATCAGGCTATTGCTTAAGTAAAATATAGTAGGTCTTTATGATAACATGCTGTTTACGCGATGGTGCGTTTTAATGTTTTTCTGTTTACAGTGTTTGGAAAAAATATGAATATTTTCGACAATTAAGGCCTCACGTGCCTTTAATACCAATTTAGATAATTTTTCTGAAGAAAACTGAAACTGTATGCCCAAATTAGCAGTGTCCAATTTCAAGTTGCTTATCTCTTAGGTAAACATGTGCTCACTTGAAAATGTTATATACCAACAAAATTTGATTTTCTACCGAGGATTTTTTTGGTCAATACTACCAATAAGTAATCAATTATTATGAACTCATTATGTTAAAATTAAATATTTTACTGTTCATTGTTTTAAATAATTATTGTGTTTTCAAGGCAGGTATTCTACTACTTGCTGCTCTATAATTTGAATATCTATAGTTCTCAAGATCAAATGTTACACACATTGTGTATAATTTATACCCATTTGTTCTAAGAGTGAATATTGTATTATCATGTATATATGAATATAAATACTATCCGGGGTCAATACTATGAACAATTTTATACCTGTAATAATCTGGCATTTGCTCATTATGCATACCTCATTAGGAACAATTACAATTGAAATAAGTACCCACATTGTTTCTAATCGCGTACAGTTCCCAGCATACTGCCGTACACTAAAACGCAACTAAAACCAAGATTTTTAATAACAAATGTCGCAATAGTGGCAACATGTTCTATACGTATAGAACCGTTGGAACGGCAGTAAATGCACCATAGAAAAACGTACATAAATATATGTTATTATCTCGGAAAATACACATTGAAATGGAGGACCGCATTATTTTTTTAAGCTTCGTTTTATTGTTCAAGACAACAGCAAATGAGGCGATATATCTCGACTGCTGTATAATTGGAAATATGTCGCACTTACCGTGGTGTTGATTCTGAGGCGTATATTCAACTTTTTTCCGATTCCACTTCCGGTTATCTAATGTACACAGTGAACATTCATTCTTCGTGAGAACGACCAGGGACTGGAACAGCATAGAAGAATACGCATGCTCAGGGGCACTAGCAGTAGCAGCAACGACACGACAACAGCTGATGCGCGGAAAAATTTCAGATGAAGTAACACATTCCATTTGCGATAGAGCATAGTGGATTGAGCGCTATTTGCGATACATGTACCTATTTTACTAGCATAACAACGATCTCCCTTCTCGTGGTAAACAGTCAAATAATAGTTCCGCGCACACCAGATAGTCCATCGGCCAATTCTCATAAAGCCTCTAGTTTAGAAGTTTGCTCCCCCCCTCCAACAAAGGTTTTTATATATCAAACTAAAGGTTGCCCGCCTCAGAATATGTCCCAAAGTACATTTTTCATGGAAGACAACTCCTACCACTAAAATAAAATAAAAATTTCTTCGAGTACAAGTGTCAGCATATAGAAAAATGACTGCGGTTATAAAGTGAACAAGAAATCGTTTATATTAATTATAGATCACATAACACAACATGTGATACAACACTGGACCAATGTATACATTAGTTCGAAAAAAATGCGATAAATATTTTGAAATTGCGAAAAATTGCTTGGATTTTTAAAAATAGTGTCACATATAATTGGCTATAACTTGTGAAACACATGGGCTATTGACGGGCAACATATCTGAAAAATTGCCACATGTACCTAGCAAAACAATTTGTATGATAGAATGCCAATTATATTTCTGTGAAAATGCAATGTGGGGCATAAACTTAACCCCACCCCCTAAAACATAATTTTCTTAGAAATATGAATTGTATAGTTTACACTTAAAATACTCCATGCAAAGAAGGCTGTAGGGGCTTAAAATGAAACAACATAGATACTGATGAAGGGGAATTATAAACAATCTTATCCGAACGTGTTCGAAGATGAAAATTTGGGGGGAAATGGTGAAAAATTGTAATTTTTACTAATTTCTCAAAATTTTACAACATTGTGATTAAATTTTGATATGAGTATGGAAAAATAACACGAGAATAGTGGTTAGAATTTGTGAATTCATAAAACCTCACATGCTCACTTTTTTGTCAACTATTTCATATTTTTTCAATTTTTATTTTAATTTTTGTGCAAAGCCGATTATATATATATATATATATATATATATATATATATATTTCAACTGGTCACATATTGTTACCAAAGACTGATGAGTGAGAATCACGTTTACAGGGAGTTATTTTGTTATTTTGTGGCGCCTTTCTTGACACGAGACACAAATGACTATATATACAGCTTCGGACACTTCATATTTGATAATTGTTTTAATATGGCGTCCAAAACGCCCACCAACATCGCAGATTTTCAAACTTACCGACACAAATTTAACTGGGTTCGTCATATGGGGATAAGGAATTGTTCCTTAAGAAATGCATTCACTGGTGCTCCTCAACAAACTAAAGAACTCTAACATCTTGGACCAACTCATGCATTGTAATGAAAATGACGAAAATGCCCAATAATTGTGCTCGTCCTCAGGGTAGCCGTTTGTCAAACTTGGCACTACTTCGGCTATACCATGCAGATATCCTCACATTTCATACACCAGTACATCCTGACATGTCGGCGGCCAAATAACAATTCGCATGAATCATTGTAGCCAATTGCAAATCGCAGTAGTTCCATAACTGCATTTGGATAGGGATGTAGTGCCATCGATGCGTTGTTGATGTGTAGGACGTTCGGGCCCCTCACGCAGCGACCACCGATGGCCGTCATGGAAAACCAATCCCATATAATCCCATGCACCCATATATCTCACGCACGGTAAAAATGCTTTCTATGCGGGTACTTCTGTTGCGGGGTCATTTTAACCAGACATTAAGGAATACAAGCAGAACTCCAGTGTCTTGATTATATATTAGCGCTGGGGGGCGGACCGGGCCACCCGGGGCGATCCGATACACTGCATGTCAAAAGGTTCTGTACTTTATAGGATTTTTAGGAACATTTTTGACTCTATTTAGCAGTTATGGTTCTGCCCAGCTTGTGGGTATATATTCTGGGTCAACTGAAATCATTTGGATTTGTTCAATACGAAGATTATAATAGTAGCATGGCGTTGATCTATGCTACGAACCCGATGGGCATGAAAGCGACAATGAGAGTAGACTGGCCGATCATGATTACGCCTGAATCTTGCTACATCATTGGTTATAGATTCGTTCTTATGCACGTGCATCTTGGTGCTGACCATTCCCATTCTGCGTCCAGGGGATAACATTATTTAGAGCACAATCCCATTGTTGCAATCGTTCCCTGATTTGTGGTAAAGCACACCAATTCCCAAGGCTGGCGAAGGAATGGTTCAATGATTATCCCATTGTTAGGCACCCGCAACTCATAACAGACAAATCGCACGGGCGCTTCAAACTGGGGCCAGTACGTGTTGTTTCGGACATACCTATTCACATTCAACGGGATCAGTTCATGTTAATCACGCTTTTGGGCGTGGCTAACCGACTATTGTGCCCAATCGCGGCAAGCGCACGGCACATGCCCAGTTGATTGCATTATGTGATCAATTGTGCTCTAAGTCGGTCAGAGCACGCGAATTGTTCTTTACCAGAATAAATCTCGTCTTTGACTCGATTGATTCTGGTAAAGAACAATTCTCGTGCTCTAACCATTACTTACATGACACTCAAACTGACAATAGGTAAAGAGACATACTTTAGGGACAACTCGTATCGCTATGCCTAGAGTTGTTATCATATAACCATAAACATGTATTTCGTGTATTATAGACGAGCTATGGTTATATATGCCACACAACGTAGGGCTAAACATGGAGCACAAGTTGCATAGGGTTATAAGGACATGGCATTCTAGAATGGGTATGAGTTATTGTGCCAAGTAGTTACCTGATAGTTTGCACGAATACGTGTTGCTTCCGAAGTCTGCAATTGATCTTATTGTTCTCGTTTTACAACAGGAGAAAAATGATCGTAATTCATCGACTTGAATACATGTCGGCTTGCCACATAAAGCACATACAAATTATTGGCAGGATGTAAGTGGGTCATTGTTGATATTAGTAGATTGTTGAAGTTGTTGCATATTATGATACATTGCACTTCTTTTTCAGAATAAGTCATTATGCTACCTTTTTGCTGTAACCCGAGAATACAATCCTAGTATTCAGGCAAGGCTTCACATATTCTGTGTCCATGACACAGTTCCAGAAAATGCCAAATATTTATCAGGTGGTGATAACAAAGACTTCTTTACATGCTTCTATTTTTTCGTGAATGATCGAGTGCAGAATCTACACGCTGTTTCAAAAACACTGAATTATATTTGCCATTGGGTCGAATGTCACGTGATACGGTCCGTGGTTGTCGACGCTCGCTTAGAGTTAGTTCCTGATCTCTTGCTAGTATGTTACCACGAGGAAGCGGATACAGGTGTGCTGTTACATACAGACAATTCAGCACGCTTCGGTCGGAAGCAAGTTATTGTTTTTATTCCCCTGACGTACATGTCGAAATACTAGAATGTTATGTTTCTCGTTGAATAGGAGCTAGGATAATTCTTCATACTGAAAACAAAAATAGGTCATGTGTCATTTCCGTGAACGACACATCGGACAGTGTTGTCCAAGAGGTGTGTGAAACCTTGCCTCTAATTCACGAGTTGACGGGCTACGACATTCACAAACACCTATAAAATGAAGCCGTTTGACTTAAAGGCACGGTTGGCCTTGGCGGTGGGTATCCTGTGAAAATATTTCCACCCGTCAAAAACTGCCACAAACAGAAAGAACATCAAAATGTAGACAGACTTTGTCCGTATACAAATAAGAAATATCGCATAAACAGTATGCTATTGTCATATGTTTGACCATTGTTATGTAAACAAACGCATAAAAAGTTACTTTTCTGGTGTTTGTTTATATTATGATGGTAAACATAAAGAGCGTTCTTTGCGGGTGAATTCCTGATATGGAACTAATAAAGAGCGTTTATGCCATTTGTGTGTGATTAGCCAGTAGCATTGTGCTGTCTTCTGTAACACAATCAGGCTCTTGCTTAGGTAAAATATAGTAGGTCTTTATGATAACATGCTGTTTACGCGATGGTCATGGTATATATGAACGAAACTGTATGCGTTTTAATATTTTTTTCTGTTTACGGTGATTGGAACAAATATGAATATTTTCGACAACTAAAGGCCTCACGTGCCTTTAATAGTCAAAAGCAGTAAAATGTGATGCGAATTTTGTACCAAGTTGTGCAATCTATTAATGTTGACGATGACACTATATATCCTACCAAGTTTGCATGTGGGCTATATTATAGTGAGCCATAATTCGACAGATTAACACACACGTTCTTATGTTTTATAACCGAACAGTGGAACACATCTTCTACCGCCAGCAGCCACATACTCCTTAAGAAATCACATTAACACATCTTCGTGTGAACTATATCAGTGATTAGCAAGTCATACTAACTCTCCAACCGGGAGTACCATGTCCTGACAGCCATGACTGTTCGCTCTTTGATTGAATCCTACAAACATGGTCAGATTATATTTCTTCCCGATCTACTGAGCCTTGGCTGTAAAGATTCATATGAATCTAACAAATGATCTTGTTTCACCGCAGACTAGCCATGTAACGATGTATGTGGGAATGTCTACAATAACCGAAATTTTGACGACTCATAATATGAGCAGAGTGAGAGAATTCAATTATAGAATAGGAAGTAGTAGCATGCCTTGAAAACTGTTTGGCAACACACTATTATAGACTGCAAAAGTCTTTTTTTTTTACTGACAAAAAATTATCTGTATAACAACTAATTTCGTTATTATCTAAACTGACCCAAAAGGCATAAGTTAGTGATGATTATTTTAATATTTCTATACATTGACTTTTATCAAGTATCCCCCCAACAAATGAGTATCTATACTCCCTAAGACAATCAATTACTCATTAGGTTAAATTAAATGAAACAATAGTAGGGTTCTTCGGTTTGTGTATGGTTACCCGTGAACTCATGATTAACAATTCCCTTGTCCCCAGATAACGAACTCAGTCACGTCTGTGGCGGAAAGTGTGCGAAACTTCGATTTTGTTGGCCGTTTTTGGATGCCATCTTTAACTTATTGTCAAATATGGCTCATTGCATTTCATTATTAAAAGCGTTTTGGTATGTCATTGGGGCAATCTTTAACCATGTTGCGGATCAATAGCATATGCTGTTCACAAGTTATAGCCATTTATAAGTGACAATGTTTTTTTTAAATCCAAGTAATTTTTCGCGATTTCAAAATATTTATGGCATTTGTTTTCTAACTAGCTCAGAAATTGGTCTAGTTTTGTATCTTGTATCATTTTATGATCATTACTTATTAATATAAACTATGTTTGTAAAATCTCCTCCTTACCTGATGAAGATAAGTTAGAGTTACCCATCTTTGATTGGTTAACGGATAAGCGCCTGAGCGACATTGAAATATCTGATGAACGTGTACTCGAAAGTTTAAACTCAATCAAGACATCGAAAGCGGCCGGATACGATGGTATTAGTCCCAAAGTATTAAAAAATTGTTCGATATCACTAGCTAAACCACTAGCATCCGCTTTCAGGGTTTTCATTGAAAGGTCGTATTTTCCTTCAGAATGGAAAAAGGCAAACGTATCCCCAATTTTCAAAAATGGAGATCCCAGCGATCCATCCAATTATCGACCAGTATCCTTACTCAGTTGTCTGTCTAAGGTCTTCGAGAAATGTCTATTCTATCATATATCAAAATACCTACGAACGAATAAGCTTTTAACCGACCTACAGTCGGGATTTACACCGAACGATAGCACAGTATTCCAATTGATCGATATTTACCATTATATTATCTCAGCCCTTGACGATGGGAGGGAAATAAGGGGTGTATTCTGCGATATAAGCAAGGCGTTCGATAAGGTTTGGCACAGGGGTCTCCTCTTTAAACTTAAAAGAATGGGGATAACTGGGAAGCTTTTAAAACTACTTGAAAACTATCTTGATTGTAGACAACAAAGAGTAACAATTTCTAACTTTAATTCGCCATGGAAAGACGTTACAACAGGAGCCTAGTGACTCAAGGATCAATAATCGGCCCTCTCCTATTTCTCGTGTATATAAACGACATTGTCGAGGGAATTACATGTAATATAAGATTATTTGCGGATGATACATCACTTTATATTGCTATAGAAGATCCCACAATTGCTGCAGATTTGATCAATTCAGACCTACACAAAATATACAACTGGTCAAAGACCTGGGCAGTTAAATTCAACCCATTGAAAACAGAATCCGTGCTTGTTTCGTGGAAACAAATACCTATTGACCAACCAGTACTAAACATGTCAAACGAGAGAATAAATGAGGTAGACACACATAAACATTTGGGTCTGACATTCAACCGACAGGGTAAATGGAAAGACCATATAGAAGATATTGAAAACCGAGCGTCCAAAAGATTGTACATACTGAGGAAGTATAAATTTATCCTTGATAGAAGAACTCTAGAAAGAATTTACTTGTCCTATATTCGTCCCGTCTTGGAATATGCTTCCTCGGTATGGGACAATTGTACAGGCGAAGAATCCGATTCACTAGAAGATATTCAGTACGAAGCCGCTAGAATAGTAACCGGTGGAACAAGAAGTTGTAATAAATGCACAGTTCTTCAAGAAGTCGGGTGGGAAAAATTATCAAAACGGAGAGTAAAGACTAAACTCATGCTCTTTTTTAAAATGACGAAAACACTCACTCCCCCTTATCTATACAATGCTGTTCCGAATAAAATATCGAGTACTAGTGGATATGACACGAGATCAGATGATCTTAGAGTACCTTTCTGCAACTTTGTTACTTATCAGAAATCATTTCTTCCACACACAATCAATCTTTGGAACGAGTTAAAACCAGAAGTGAGGAAATGTGAAACACTCTCAGACTTCAAAACATTTTTGAATAGTGACATCAAAGAGCGTCCTAGATACTTGGAATATGCATATACGAGAGCAAGTCAAATATACCATTGCCGATTAAGACTGGAATGCAGTAATTTAAACTATGATCTTTTCAGCAACCATCTGAGAGATAGTCCGTTGTGTATTTGTGGTGCCAAAGAAACATCAGAACATTTTCTTTTTTATTGTCGCAGATATTTGGTTGAAAGAGATAGGTGTTTTGGGGGATTAATAACAAGACCAGGAGTAAAAACCTTGCTACATGGAAGCCACAAACTATCATTGGAAGAGAATATAGATTTATTTATGAGGGTCCAAAAAATCATAATTTTATCTAAACGATTTCCAAATTGAACTTTTCCTAAGTCGCTAACTTTATAAATAAACTTTATAAATAAATAAAACATTCTGCCTCTATGAAACAACGTGAACGTGTGAAAACTAGACATCGAAGTTACCAATTATATAGTATAACTTAGAAAAGTGGAAAAATATCATATATTTCAGTATACATGTATTATATTTTGCTCGTAATACTATAAGATACAACTCTCTTGTCGTTTTGATTTCGAAACTTGAACTTTGAGCTACGATTATTAGAAAATGATGGGGTGAGGTCTGGGGTCAGGTCACATATATGTAACAATTCCGGTCATCTGATACATGGACTGCCCAGCAGTGACTCATGATGAGTTACTGTTTGACAGTCTATGCCCCAGATGGCTGACAAAGCCAATAAGATAGAAACATTGAACATGAAAGCAAAATCTAACTGGGAAAAGAACATTATGAATAATCAATAAAGACACCACCTGTGAATGCTAAAGATGGGGACATGGCTGATATAAGCATCATGATTTCTGCCAAATCCCATTCTCTAATAAAATTGTCTTTATGTTATATTTGTACCATTAGCTTGTTAATTCATGTGCATGATTTAGAGAATAAAATATGTTTACACTAATATAAACGATATATTGTGCAGTTTATAACTGCAATATTTTGTTTATGCTCTGACACTTGTACTCGAGAAAATTTTCATTTTATTTTAGGGGTAAGAGTTGTATTCCCTGAAAAAATATATTTTGGGACACTTTCTGAAACGGGCAACAAGCAAAATCTAATGCGGCATATGATTACCTTTAATATGATATATAGAAACCTTTGTTGGATGGGGGGTGCAGCCAATTTGAAAAATATCTTGCTTGGCCCACGGACTAAGATAATAGTGCCTTGGTTCTTTGTCGTTCCTAGCCACATGTGATACAACGGGATAATCACCAACACATGTACGAATACATGACACAAACTCATGTTTGCAGTGCGATATCAGTCGAGCCAAACTGTGTTAGCCGACACCATAATGTATCAAACAGCTGAGTATATTCGTAGATGTGAAAATGTTCATAACATGATTACAGTCAAGCTCCGTGTAGTTTTCAGTCCCCTATATATAGCTGCTACGCTGGTCTTATTGCTGCCAGCACCTATACACATAATGTGAAGATATCGCACATTTGTTTCTTTGAGACTTGTGTAGATTACAATTCATTCTGCATTATTTTGAGAAACCGAATTGTCTATATTGATTGAAAATTGTTCAGATCAAGCAATGAATTGTAACTGACAAAACACTTCAATAAAAACTGTTAGATTTAATTCAGAAAATACACATGCCGGCAGCGGTTCAACATATACTGTAGCGAGGGGACTGAAATCTGTTTTCAAGCTTGGATTACATTGTCTGCAGTGAGATTGTGTGAATTGAATCTACTGGAGTTAAAGCCACATAGTGGTTTGCGCTCCAAAATACACCTAATATTATTCGCTTTTTAATTCCCTCGGTATCGAAATAGATCGATTTGAATTATTGCCAAAGTGGTTGTTATCTATCCTAAGCACTGATATAACTTTGGTTGTTGTTTAAGTAAAATATTGTGTATAATCATCTGTAACGAAAGCTTATTTGGGATTAGGTGAACATGGCTACCAAACATATTGTTTTGCCGATGAGAATTCTGACAGCATCTTTGTAAATTGAGCTCTCATTTATTAAATTTAACATTTATACAGATCAAATCCAAATCCAAATGATTGTCTCGACTCTGCGTGGGAAAGTACTTCCAGTACAGACGGAATTTTAAGTCGTCCGTTGTGTACCAACACCTTCTGTGTTGGTTTGATTGGTTTATCATCATTTCAGCGGCTAGGCCATATCAAGTTCTCCTTAATATTTTCATTTTACGAACAAGAAAGACATATCCTTCTTCGAAGTCGGCGGTTCAAAGAAAAATAGAAGAATGGATTTAGAAATGTGTTGAGCAGAACTGAATTCTGCATGAATATCACAATTTCATATGGTATCGGAGAATCAGCGAAGTACGCTAAAAGAACTACCCACATGGGAACAAAACTGAACAAAAATAGTAAGGATATCGACAATAGAACACACGTGGATTTCACTATGGTGTTCTCGCCGTAGAAGCCATTTCTATACAAAGAGTTAAGATTATTTCCGGTAGAATCATCTGATGGCTGAACAGTCCTTTGAATGTGATGAATTCTTTTTAATACGATAGAATACGCGAAAATGACGACGAAAAACAGCACGATATACAGGACCGCGACACCCAGGTAAACGATCGTAGCTAAAGTCAAGTTTTCGACGGTTGGTACGCATATTCCAATCTGATTTGCCTCGTAACCACGTAGAATGGGGAGTGTTAATACAAACGCCACGGACTGCGCTACGAACGCCTGATATCGGGCGCGTCTTGCTGAACAATGCGTTGTCACATTTTTGGTCACCTTGGTGTAGCGTTCAACTGCTATCAGTGCGATGAGAAAAATCTCAGCATAAACGGCGCCCTGGACGGTATATGATATAACAATACATACAACGTTCTTATGCGCAATGTCTTCGCCCACTAAAACTTTGATTGGCTGAATTAAGCATATCAAGAAGTCGTTTATCGACAGCATCAAAATGTACCAATCGATGGCAGATTTGTGGTTAAACTTGAACAGAACCCAGATCACGAATCCATTGCTTGGTACGCCGATAACTGATACTGTTGCGAACACAACCCTCAAAGCATAGATGTATTTGTATTCCACGAGGTCTGCTTCCCGAACAGCACTCCCCGTTGTGTTCCTCGCTGACGTCACATTCATTTTGTATCGTTATTCCGCGTGGCATGGACATGCGACGCTATCCGATACAGCTCCACTTGGATGTACGGGATATCATGTCTCAATGTGTGGATCTTGTTTACAGCTGTGAATAAAATGCGGAAATTATAACAATATTACGGCAGCGTAGAACCGCCAACTCATATTCTGTTACTAACTTGTTTAAACAGGTTAAAGGTACGGTTGGCCTTGGCGGTGGGTATCCTGTGAAAATATTTCCACCCGTCAAAAACTGCCACAAACAGAAAGAACATCAAAATGTAGACAGACTTTGTCCGTATACAAATAAGAAATATCGCATAAACAGTATGCTATTGTCATATGTTTGACCATTGTTATGTAAACAAAAGCATAAAAAGTTACTTTTCTGGTGTTTGTTTATATTATGATGGTAAGCATAAAGAGCGTTCTTTGTGGGTGAATTCCTGATATGGAACTAATAAAGAGCGTTTATGCCATTTGTGTGTGATTAGCCAGTAGCATTGTGCTGTCTTCTGTAAAACAATCAGGCTCTTGCTTAGGTAAAATATAGTAGGTCTTTATGATAACATGCTGTTTACGCGATGGTCATGGTATATATGAACGAAACTGAATGCGTTTTAATGTTTTTTTCTGTTTACGGTGATTGGAACAAATATGAATATTTTCGACAACTAAGGCCTCACGTGCCTTTAATAACTTGTTTAATCAAGTGTCGGCTCGTGTGTGAGGGCTGGCAATATGTTCTATCGAAAGACCCAGCTCGAGCCTGATGATTTGTGGTTTAGACGTTCGGCTGGTCGCGCTGTCAGAACACAGCAATAATTGTACATCCCCCACCGTCGGACAGTTGAGTGTCATAGCTGCCATATGTTTGAAAGATATTAGCATATACCCAAGTTCCATAAATTGTTTAAACAAGTTACTGACAAGTTAGTAAATTGTTTAAACAAGTTATGGTGATTGGGTACATGTTAGTATCTGTCAAACATATGGCAGCTATGAAACTCAACAGTCCAACGGTGGGGTGTACTAGTATTGCTGTGTATTGACAGCGCGACCAGCCGAATGTCAATACCATGAATCATCAGGCTCCAAATACGGGACTGGGTGTTTCGATATAATATATTGCCAGCCCCCAGACACGTGCCGACAATTTACAAGGCCAAAATCAATCTGGAAGCTGAGACTTTGATGCCTTGTTTGACCCGCAAGGGTTGGTGGCCATCTTTGGGTTACTGATTAGGCTTTCGGGTATAGTCTCCACTGGCCGAAATAGCCCAAGGGATAGATAGATAGATAGATTTTATTTGTACAATAAACATAGCATATTACAGTTAAACTAAAGATACATAATTAGTGATATTGTACAGGGACTGCATGGCCAATACTGACTGTTTCCTGCAGTCCCTTAAATAAATAACAAATTATCAACTACCTGGCGGTAATTGTCAAATAATAAGTATATATATATTATATATATATAGAGGATCTCACATGAGTTTCTATTTTATACGGAATTTATCAACCGAGTTCACTAAATTCGATTTGAGCCGAGGTTTACCGAGGCTCAAATAGAATTTAGAGGACGAGGTTGATAACTTACTTATAAAATAGGACGAGTGTGAGATACCTTTTATCACATGATCAAATAAACCCGAAGCAACGCGAAATATTCATCGAAAACAACAATCATAAACTATAGCGATCGCAAGTTATTTGAAGAACGCCGTGACGTCATCGCACGCGCTGATATTAAACGTGTCTATTACCGATAATTATGAAACTGCTTTTATGGCCAAATTATGTGATAAAATGTAATACGATATAATATAATATAATAACCGCAGACCAGATTCAAATGTACATGTAGGCATCGAATGTCGACTATATATATTGTATGTAAATATCATTAATGTATAGTATAGAGAGTGAGGGACCTAGTATATATCCTTGAGGAACACCACATTTGATTTCCAATGAATCTGAATCAGTTCATTGACGGATACGTATTGGTGTTCTTCAGATAGCTTGAGAGCCAGTCATGCCGTATTCCTCTTATTCCATAATGTTCGAGTTTTGACAGTAAAATTTTATGATCGATTGTATCAAATGCCTTCTTTTGGTCAATAAAGATTCCGAGAAGGAATTGTGATTCATCTATTGCATCTGCAATTTCTTCGACAAGTTCCAAGATAGCTTGTGAGGTAGATCGATTATTTCTAAAGCCATATTGGCTATCTGAGAGAATATTTCGTTTATTGAATAATGACATTAGGCGTGTGTTGTAAAGTTTTTCCAATATCTTTGATATTTGGGGTAGTAGTGAAACTGGTCTATAGTTTGAGAAATTTTGTTTGTCGCCTGATTTGAACAGTGGAATGACACGTGCCGTTTTCATTGCATCTGGGAAACATCCTGTTTGAAAAGATGCATTGAATATATGTACCAGTGGGGTGGTTATATATGGCAAGACTCTTTTAATAAGGGTCATGTTAAGATCATGTTAAGATCATTAAGACCCTTTGAGATTTTCCAATCAAATTTATTGACAACATTGGTTATTCAGTTTCAGTCACTGGAGTGAGAAATAATGTATCATTTACTGGATTGTTCATGAAATCTTCAAATTTCTTTTGTTTACTTGTCGGTATTCCATCTGCAAGTTTGGGACCCACATTTACACATAAATTATTGAAGTTATTCGCAATGTTTTTCCACCAGTTATTGTTTGTTGTCCTATTTTGAATTCACTTGGGTATTATAATTTCTTTATATTACTTAAGATGGCGTTTAGTATTTTCCAAGTTTCTCTTGCACTCTTGTTATAACTGTCTAGTCACTTGGTGTAGTATTGCTTTTCGCAATATCTCATAATAGATGTTAGTTTCTTTTTGTATCATTTATATCTCATTTCTGTTGGTTGATCTCTTGTTTTCAGGAATTTCTTATAAAGGTTGTTTTTCTTCTTACATGCATTGATGAGAGATTTTTCATCCAGGGTTTGCTCTCTTTTTTTCGCTTATTTGTATTTCCATTATTGTATACTACTGGTCATGTGTTATTGTACAATGATGTGCATAGATCTATAAAGTGATTATAAGCCTCATTAGCATTTTCAGTGTCAGTGATCTTATCCCATGATTGGTCGATAAGATTGGTTAAGAAATGTGATAAAGTGCTATCAGTTACAATCCTCCTTTTGGAATGAATTGAAGTTGATTTACGTTTTGGAGTCAAGTTGACAATTGTGAAGATGGGTAAGTGATCGCTAATATCATCAATAATTATTCCGCTCCCTAATTGGGCTTGCAGTTCAGGATTGAAGATATTGACAATGAGTGTTGCACTGTGTCCCGTGATCCTAGTAGGCCGTAATATTAATGGGTACAGTCGAGATGAAAATATTCGATTTATAAATGAGTTTATTTCAAGTCTATATTCGTGTCGCCGCAAAAGAATACTGGTTAATAAAGCTTCAATGTGATTAGTATACAGACTGATGTATAGCTACAAAATACAAAATTTTTATTTTTATTTATTAGTTCGAGTTCCACACATAGAGTTTCACACATGTCGTCAACTGAGCAAGTCATGTCTTGCAGTACATTATGAATGAGAGTATTATGTATGTATAATGCGACTCCGCCACCTTGTTTCTGGTTTCTGGAGCAAACATATGAAGTATACTCATCTAACATAAAATCATTGCTGGAATCTCTACTTGTCCAAGTTTCCGACAAAGCAATTATATCAAATTTGTAACAAGCATTTGATAGTAGAGTTTTCAACTTTCGAAGTTAGCTGAAATACTACGGCAGTTGATGTAAATTATAGATAAATTCAAGTTATTTGCAGAGTATCGAGAGTATTTGCTTTTGAATTGATCCTCAGTATAATATGGACATTTGTTATGTACCTCTATATAAAAGTTGTTATCAGGGTAGATTTCATCGCCCGAATAATAACCTTTGTTATTGGACAATGCAAATGGCTCAAAATTTAGATTGGTGCAATTTGTATATAATTCCACAAGATCAGCTTCTATTCCGAGCAAGTATTGCATAAATTCTTCGTCATTAAGGTTGGAAAATGGCAAGTTATTGCTAATACAATTTTTACAAAACCATGTCAAGGTTTGTTTTTATAGGTTGTAAAGATCTAATTTGGTTAGGTTTGCACATTTTCCGTGAACCAACATTCACAGACATCACAGTAGATAGACTTAGAAGTTTAGAACCTACATTGTTCTGACATATGCTGCATTTGTAAGTCATTGTGTGTGTGTAACAAAAACAAAGGAATTATCAGTTATAGCTGTTTAAGTCCTCCATATTTCTGATCTGAATTGCACGAGAGTCTTCATTCACTTTAACAATGATTTTGCAGTTTCTTGTCCAAGTTCTGACTATTTTCTTATTGTACCTCAATCTTCGGGCTTCTTTGAATACCAGTGCATTCATTGACGTTAAGTGTTCATTTGTGTAGACCTGTGTGTTCTTCAGTTTTCTTCCTGATGCCATTATATCACTTTTAGTGTCGGATGTTGTGAACTGCACAAGAAGAGGTGTTTTCCCGTCTCGCCTCTTCTGAAGATCGTGGATAGCAGATATTTCGTTCTCTGGTAAGTTGATCTCCATCTTGTTCTTGATAAAGTCAACAAACTTAGCTTTCATGGTCCCTTTTTCACTTACAGAGTGTTCTGGCTCTGTGTCACTTGGCGAATCTGACTTTGTACATGTAGATCTGGTGCTTTTGCGTTGAGGATTGCTTGCAGTAGTGTGTGCATTTCGAGTCCAGTTACAATGATGTTACGCTTTCTGGTGTTCTGTTCCAGCTCACCAATGCGGCTTTCAAGTGATTCAATTTTGCGATCACGTTTTTCGATTTCCTTCTCAATGTGGTCAACTTTAACTAATATTGCCTTAATGTTACAGCATTCTTCTGAGTTGTATCATTAAGGAGTTTCACAGTTTCTTTTAGCTCCGAGATTTCGAGTTTACGACTACGTTTTCTGAAGTTTCCTCGCTGTCTTGATTTCACATTTCTTCATTTTTTGTTCAGCATCTTCCGTGGTACTGGTTAGGCTCTTACGATATGTTTGGGATATTAAGTTGATCTAATTTAATTCATTTTGTACAATTTTTTCCTTGGATGATCGACCATGCTTGTTTGTCAGGGAAAACCGGAAGTCCTATTTATCTGCGCCTATGTCAACTAAATCCACATTAAACATTTAATTTGAATAAGGGTGCTTGTGTTTTTCAAATTTAATAGTGTTGCTATTTGGGAGGCTGATCAAAGAAGAAAATAAATTCGTTTTGTTAATTTGTCAATTAATTGTACAGGCTGGTTCGAGGTTATTCCAACATGGCGGCCACCATAGGGGCCCATAGGTCCGAATATTTTTGAGGTTGATGGAGTATAGAAATTAGTGACGTCACAACTATACTTGCGTCGCTTACGAACCGTAAAACAACCTTTGGGTTGTGATAATTGTGATATAGAATATATGACAATTCTTGTGTACAGTGTATGGTGTGACGCCTTGATATTTTTATATAACAAATGTCCTCTCGATCAAAGATGTGGGAAAATTAATGATTTTCCATACATGTCACCTATATCATTTCCGATTGTATCGACATTGTGACGATTAGGGAATATATTTCCCCTCAATCTTGATAAAAATCACTTAAGCATCACATTAGATAATTTCTTGGACCATAACCTTGATTATTTTTCTCCAAATACGATGTTTTAAAGTAAATGGTATGAATTTTCGCCAAAACTACTGTTTAATTTCTAACTATTTCCTAGAGAAAATTAGAACTGATCGCTCATATAAACGAGTAGCATCATTACATAAGGTATTCATATCTAACTGGATCCAGAAACTGTCAACTTAAGATGGCGGCCAAAATACGATAATATGCAAATGTTACCCTCTTTCACACAATTACGTTGCTGTCATGTAGAAGGTGAATGTAGTAGACTAATATGCTTCTTCCAAATAAATAATCGCTATTGTATGACACATTCCAATTAGTTGTCTTACCGCAATGACTCAAATTGCGAGTTCATTTGGCATTTATTTTCCAAATAAGCGTCGTGAAAATTCGCCGAACATTATATTTTGTATACGTCAAATAACATGTCCACCACAGGAGAACGATATCTCGGAGTTAGATATATTAATGAATGTACTCCGATTGAGATAATCCGAAGCAATAAATATTGTAATCGAGATGGCCGCCAATATGGCGTAAATGTCGAAATTTTACATTAAAATACATATATTTCCGCAATATATCCCATGTGTAAGAATGACACATATGCATATCATTATCATACATGGGCTTTATGTGCGAACATACCATTCACTATATAAAACAGAAAGATGTGACCATGCACGTTAAGTATATGGACATGTGCCAAACTCGATTCTGATATTATATAAATATTTTAATAGAGACATGGTAAGTGGAGAGAATAGTAAAGTTGCCAACTTCAGGCGCTGTCAGCTACCAGCGCTCAAATGATGCATGTAATCGCCATATGTTCTTGCATATATGAGTATATCTACTCGTATACTAAACGGTCTTGCGACGGACTCAATCAGATTGCTGTATATAGCTAACATTGACTGGCTTTTGAAGCCTGAAATGGAAAATATAAACCAGGAGATCGGCCGAGGCCTTGTTCAGATATTATAACTATACTTTAATCTTGTCTATTTCGCCATTGTACACGCATACCGCTGGTATAGGCTTGGTTGATGAACGAGGTTAATTGGGATAGTCTGTCGATGTTACACGGAAGTTTTCTGACATAATATCCATAACAGTCTTCGTAAAATTAATCCTTGTATGGGTACTCTTGGCAATTTGTAATAGAAAATCGATACCAAATTATCAGACACCCACTTCTACTATTCTGGCAAATATATGTAATATTACGTATATGAAGAAATGTTGATGATTGCCTCATACTTAAACTGCTTCTGTTCACCAGTTCATATGTTACCCTCTTTCACACAATTACGTTTCTGTCATGTAGAAGGTGAATGTAGTAGACTAATATGATTCTTCCAAATAAATAATCGCCATTTTATGACACATTCCAATTAGTTGTCTTACCGCAATGACTCAAATTGCGAGTTCATAAGGCATTTATTTTCCAAATAAGCGTCGTGAAAATTCGCCGAACATTTAATTTTGTTATACGTAAAATAACATGTCCACCACAGGAGAACGATATATCGGAGTTAGATATATTTAATGAATGTACTCAGATTTAGATAATCCGAAGCAATAAATATCTTATTGTAATCGAGATGGCCGCCAATGTGCTTAAACTGCTTCTGTCCACCAGTTCATACTTAGTACCGGTACATTTCCATGTGTGCATATATATGACGATCAAGATCGGATCTTGAAAAAATTTGAACTAGAACTCAAGCAATATATTACTTGTATGACAGCAAGATTAGCATGTTTGTATTATTTTTCACAACCTCGAATATTTGGCGGCCTGGCAAATATTCGACGAATGCCGACCGACATACTCTATTTACCAAATTATGTTGAACAAAATGTTGATATATAACACTTTTGGGGCAATTTTCTGGTATTTTTGGCAACTAATCGATTCTGATAACTGAAGCGGCACTTCAAGAAATGTTGTTGTTGTGTCTATGTTGTAGCATCTGATGATATGGGGAGCATCGAATCGTATTGTGTGCCTTTAAGAGTCAATGATCCAGTAGCATCACATGCTTTGAATTTGAAACTACCCTGTTTCTGAATAGTTTTTAAAGTTTGCCAATTTATTTCAACTTGGACCAATATTTATCCATTCCCGAGCGTGATATTATACATGTAGTCGCTCTGGGCTTATAAGTATTTCATCTATAATCTGTCGACCTATCGGGTTGATATTGTTCTCCTATGTTCTACTTTAATTAAAATGTTTATACCGAAATTGCTAATAATCAAAATGTTCAACCATAGGGGCTTTATGGTTTGGAATTATCAGACAAATGGACAATCTGAGGTACTATATGCAATTGAGAAAATTTGCAAGTTTTGGCCTGCATAAGTTTGTGCGGGCGCGGTTGAATTAAATTCCAACGTTGGACGCCCACAACAAATGCCCTCTATCAGTCTCCGTCACCACGGGGGTGTAACCCTTTCTTTACTAAATAGATTCCCCCAACAGTTATGAAATTATACGATGAATAGTCTAGTATTCATTTGGAGCGGTGTTATAAGGATAAATTAGCAGACGAAAGATAATCCAAGTGCAGATTCATATGCGTTGGTGGAAAATGTTCAGATGATATTTAATTTCAATATGGTCGTTTGTTGAACTTATTTATCTCAACATTTCCTAAGGGGGCTACTCGCAAATGATTATTTAGTATAGACAGGCCCAGTTAATATCGTCGTGTGAGTTTATTTCTGGAATATATTGTGTCTGGATGAACTTACCTTTATAACATTGAATCCATGTATAAAACCAATAACGTCCACTGGGGGCTGCTGTGTCTCGCTATGTGACAATCAGAAGACACGGTGCGTATTATAAACATCGGCACGACACAGGAAGTACGAAATATTATGTTGTCATATCGAGTTCGACGTGATGGCGAAGTCATTCTTCTTAACAAGATATTCTTATCAGATATTGGTCGTCGTAGAATATTATCAGGTTAATCGTCTTTGTGGAACAAACCATTTCCCCGAAGAAATGCATTAATATTATTACTTTCTGGGACCACCCATCCTTTGACATAATGGTATGCATACTTTTAACACCCGATACAGACCAATATTAGTCTATTGTAAAACATATTTGTTCAGAAATATTAGCTTTCTTATGGGAAGCCAAATTCACATTTAATAATGAAATGTGCTTAAGCGTAATTATCTGTACTTGAGCGCAATTGATTGTGATTAAGCACAAATTAAGCGCTATTGATTGGGCTTAAGCCCAAATAATTAAATTTAATCGCATTTAAGCGCAATCAATTATGTTTAAAGGCACGTGAGGCCTTAGTTGTCGAAAATATTCATATTTGTTCCAATCACCGTAAACAGAAAAAAAACATTAAAACGCATTCAGTTTCGTTCATATATACCATGACCATCGCGTAAACATCATGTTATCATATAGTCCAAGTCTTCTTGTACTAAAACCAGCTAAGATATTGGGATGGCGATGCTGGTGTTTAGTCCAAGACCGCCCTATATGCTCGCTTATGACACGGCTTAAGCGTTAGTGACCCGCTCAAATAAAACCACAATTATATGAAATAAAATATCACAATTGCGACAATAAACGGATATTTTCCGCAGAAGACATGCTATTTTATCTGAAACCCACATCAGTTGTGAATTTAAAACGGTAATTTAATGCGAAAAGAGACATTTACCTCAATGTTTACAATTTTTTTAAAGTATGCGAACTCGGTTGACCTCGCGAACTGTGTTCGGCATTTTCCGTTGAAAATATTCCGTAGATTTTGGACAACAACGCAAATTACGATGAATTCTCCATTGTAATCGTAATTATGTGTGTCAATAAATAAAATAATAAATAGATTAATTAAACATTGGAGATATAAATGTAATACACTAAATAAATGAACCTTAAGTTTGAAAAGTCCCACTAAAACGGAAGAACTATATTTCGAAACTGTGTGATTCGGTTCTCCGAGTATTTTATCAACACAGATGTCAAAATGCACATCACACGCATGGCAAGTCAGACACAAGAGTTCTAATTTGCTCCAATTTTGACAAGTTGCTTGCGAAAATTGTCAACAAAACTACCGTTCTGATCCTCCATTATGTCATCAAGTTTTTAGTGCGGGAATTGTTCTGAAAGCACATAGAAAACTGGACTTTCGGGCGATCGGTTTTCGCCACTTTTGTTCGGAAAACCCGCGCTATATATAGAAACGGAAAGTAGAATTCCCAGAACAAACAGCGGATTATGCCGAACTTATTCGGACCACTTCGGCTTTCGGTTAAAACGTAAACAAACAGAGAAACAAATCGATGTATGTGGCAATCAACCGGAATATTCTATGTGTAATTTAACATTAAAGTTAGATTATTATACACCATTATGACCATAAGATGTAAGCCTTTCCGATGTATATAGCATCATGTAGTGATTTGCTAGGTAAATCGAGTAAAATACACCACAAATTCCCGCCACAGATCGTGGGCGTAACTCGTGTGATAGGATTGGTATACAAGCGGGCTTGGACTAAACACCAGCATCGCCATCCCAATATCTTAGCTGGTTTTAGTACAAGAAGACTTGGACTAGTTATCATAAAGACCTACTATATTTTACCTAAGCAAGAGCCTGATTGTGTTACAGAAGACAGCACAATGCTACTGGCTAATCACACACAAATGGCATAAACGCTCTTTATTAGTTCCATATCAGGAATTCACCCACAAAGAACGCTCTTTATGTTTACCATCATAATATAAACAAACACCAGAAAAGTAACTTTTTATGCTTTTGTTTACATAACAATGGTCAAACATATGACAATGGCATACTGTTTATGCGATATTTCTTATTTGTATACGGACAAAGTCTGTCTACATTTTGATGTTCTTTCTGTTTGTGGCAGTTTTTGACGGGTGGAAATATTTTCACAGGATACCCACCGCCAAGGCCAACCGTACCTTTAAGCATAATTATTTTCTCTTCAGCGTAATTATTTACTCTTTCCGCTTTGTAATTCTTTTCTCAATAAAAAAACAAAAACAAAAACAAAATATTAGCCTTCAGTACAGGCAAATATTGCATGTCAACCTGACGCTCTGGCATTCGCTGCAACCAGACAAGTTTATTAGAACAGGCTAATGTTGCATGCCATTGGCATGCTAAAATTGGTTCACTACAACCAAACACGTAACAATAATATAGACGAAATATAAACGGGGATAGTTAAACAATTCGAAATTAGCAATATTCATTATTTATGTTGACAAGATCTTCCCAAACGCGAGACCTCCTATCGCCTTTCCCGGGTAACATTTGTAGAAGTTTTTTTTAATCGTCGTTATTTCGTCAAAGTACATTGCAAATAGTATTATCACTCTATACCGATACTGTTACTAGTCTTGTTTGGTTGTATGAAGCAAGTTTGGCATGCCGGAGCGTCAGATTGTCATACATTATTAGCCTGTGTGTTGAAGGCTATATTTCTTAACAATGTTCCTTTCTACGGTATCATGTAGGTCATTATTAAGACTTTTCTCGTTTACAATCAGTATTCGCGCTGGAAGGAAAACATTTCTGGCCAAAAAAGTGGCCAAATTAAATTTTTAGTTAGTGGCCAAATGTTATTTGTCCAAATTAAAAAAATATTGGCCAAATTAAATCCTCATTTTCTGGGCTCACAATAGATCATGACATGAATCTCTACTCTGGGTAACGCCCGTAGAGATCATATTCCACCAGTAATATGGGAACCTTTTGAAGGTTTGACAGGGAACCTTATAGAGTCAAAAAAGTCCAGTGTCATCATCTCACGACTTCATCTGTCCCCTTTTGTCTTCTAGTTCACTCTCTCTTTCTCTCTCTCTCTCTCTCTCTCTCTCTCTCTCTCTCTCTCTCTCTCTCTCTCTCTCTCTCTCTCTCTCTCTGCCTCCTGCTATCCCTAACACTATCTTCTTCCTGTTTTCCATCCATATATCTCCATTTGTCCTAAAACCATTATTCCAATCTCTTCCCGTCTGATCGATACCACTCCCTCACTTATTGGGAAAGGCCGAAAGGGGGCATTTCGCCAAAGAGGAGAAGACTTCATATAAGCCCTCATGCTTGTTGTCTGATCCTCGTTTCCACACATTAACTCTTCTATTTTGTATATATGTGCCATCTGTATATTATGTCATTTGTTGGATTTGGAAATAAAAATATGTTTACACTAAAATTATCGATGAAATATGACCATCACTGTAATGCAAATCACTTAAATCCCCCCCCCCCCCCCCACACACACACACACGCACCCTCACACGCACACACAGCTTTTGCCATACACAAACTTCAATAATCTGAATTTGTTCTTAGTCTGTAATCTCTATCACATTAATATGTTTTACGAGCCATAATTTATATTCAGTTTATATGTATGCCAATGCATTTATCAACCTATTTCTATTATTGGACAATTATGAAGTTTAACTTGAGGGCTTAACATTGTGTATAGATTTAAATGTGTTGCCATGCACCTAATCGTGCATAATATAGACCTTTTGATAGAGAGCATGTTTTATATTTACAACATTAGTGTAAACATATTTTTATTTCCAAATCCAAACATAATACACATAATACACAAATGACATAAATATACAACATATAAGAGATAATGTATAGGCCATGGGCATTTCGCCGGGTAGTTCACCTTCAGTTATCTAATCGGGGTTTAATGTAATTTTCAGCAGCTAATGTCATATCGCGACATATAAGTGGAGACCTAAATTCAGACAACGGCGTTCATCTATTACTCCTCTCAGTGTTATAAGACATCTACTCCCTTTTTGCGAATGTGATTTGGGGGGGGGGGGCTAGCTCCGGGATGTTCTACTCCCGACAGTAACAGCCACAATTTTGTTTTACTGATCCACCAGTAATCAGGTCATCAACTCCGTCTTATGCGCGCGATAACCATCATTCAAGCAACGAATGAATCAATCTTACGAAATGTCAAGGTATGAAAAGAAGTAGGTTTGAACACTGAGCTGAATTAAGAGATCGAAAACGTCTTTAAATAATCTATTGTGCGACCAAAACCATCGAGCTATTTCCGGGACCTTCAATAAGTGATATCTTTGCAGAGCGTCTGTAACCGAGGTATGACCCGGTCCCTTCGGGCGGAATCATCAGGTCGAGAATACACGAGAATACACGAGATTTGACACGGCCCCGTCCCCCAGTTCTATTAATTTTCTCCCCGACTAATCGAGAGCGGAAAAGCGAGTTTTCTGCTCGGATTATTCGGTATAATGTCGCGGGGGATTCGATTGTGACCTCATTAAGGGGCTCCCCTTTGAAGTTCAGAGATGAATATGAATGTCCATTTGCGAACGGCCGAGTCTAATTCGTGTCGGTCCTTTATAGAGTGAACGGATTCTTTCTAAAGTTCCGAACTTCCAATGGCTATTGTATATTTGTTTTATTGGTCCCGCACTCCCCACTCCCAGTTGAGCATGGTGGCGCACTTTTATAGTCTATAAGACTTCATGGTGACATGTCCCCGTTTGGAGTAAAGACTATCACTATAGATTATCTCAAACTAAACTTCCAGACCGAAGCACTAATCGTTTGGAATATCTGTATAAATTAATATAATATAGGGCTAGGGGAGGGAGTCCTGTCAACCCCGACCCAGAAATCAACCCGAAGGGTCAGGGGTCAGGTCAAAGCTCGATTAAAACAGGTTCTCAATGAAACCATTCAAATATTCGCTCGTTCGATTGGTAGAATATTCGAATGATAAAATTGACCGAACACTATTTTTCACCACCTGCAATATTTGGCGGCCTGGCAAATATTCGACGAGACGATCGACATACTCTCGATACCAAATTGCGTTGAATACAATGTTGATATATAACACGTTTTGGAAAAGTTTGTATCAGAGATGACAATAATTAGCAGTGTTATTGTGTAATTAATCTATTCTGATAACTAAAGCATCTTTGAGGAAATGTTGGTGTTGTTGGAATATGATGATACGAGGACCATCGATTCGGATTGTGTACCTTTAAAAAATATCGTTGTTGAGTCTAGCGCAAAGTTTCCGAAACATTTCTCGCGATTATCGTTTGCACAAATCAGTTCAGATTAATCCAGGACATCGAACGTATGTTAATTGTCAGAAGCAGGTTAGATATTAATTGTTTACACATGTAGATAGTTATCGCATGTGTAATTGTATTATGATATGAACCTGCCAACTACTGAATTTATTATCGACTTTTATTGCCGTCATATAAACAAGTGGATTAATTAGATCGACATATACAAGCTGGATGACAAGCAGTCAATGGACGATAATGTTACGAGAACAACATGTGTTAATTGCCATCCAGACTTTTATCGGCTCAGTTTTAGTAACTTTATTGGTTAACAAGGTGGGAATCTGGGTGATGGCATAATTTGAAGCAAAATTTCTTCTGGTTGACAACAGTTACTGATCGGGGGAAGAAAATAAAATTATACAAGCAAAACGGAATATTGGTTATTCTCAAGCTATAATATTAGTATGGAACATTTTCATTTCGTACACTGACAAGCTTGCCTGGTATGTTTTACAGGCATTTCGTCATAGAAAACCAATTGGCGCTAGCATATAATCGGGAACATGCGTATAAAATACATCTTGACTAAAGCTAACGACATGAGAAGTAAAATGTATGTAGTTATACATGTAACAGTGCGACTGACATTTGTCTTCATATATCTGTATGATCCATTCTTGCGAAATAATTGGATGAAATTTACAAGCAAATTTTGATAGCATCACTACAGGCGAAACTATACAGAGTTTGATTTCGCATGTAGTTGTTAGCTGTGGAACAAATACATTCTATATATAAGCATTTTTGCATTTATTTTCTGGCACGTTATATATTTCTGTATCGAAATTCCGGCAAACAATCTCAGGCAAATTTACCAGCTGAGTGAATGCAGCCTTATAGTTTATATGACAATTCCTTTTCTGATAGTAATTCGGGATTACTTTGAAATTCCCGGGGGCATATATATACTATAGGCTACAAATCTGCGGGAACATCTAACTCATCGGGCCGAATATAATTAACATCGGACCGAATATAACGGAATATATAACGCATCGGGCCGAATATAACGGAGACGTCTAACTCATCGGGTCGAATATAATTCACATCGGACCGAATATAACGGAATATATAACGCATCGGGCCGAATATAACGGAGACGTCTAACTCATAATTCACATCAGGCCGAATATAACGGGAATATTTAACGCATCGGGCCGAATATAATTCACATCGGGCCGAATAAAACAGAATAGCTAAAGCATTTGGGCCGAATATAATCGGATCGTGTAATACATCAGGCCGAATATAATTCACATCGGACCGAATATAACGGAGACATCTAACGCATCGGACCGAATATAACGGGAATATCTAACGCATATGGGACCGAATATAACGGGAAAAGCTAACGCATTGGGCCGAATATAATGGGATCAGCTAAAGCATCGGGCCGAATATAATTAACATCGGGCCGAATATAACGGGAATATCTAACGCATCGGGCCGAATATAACGGGAACATCTAACGCATCGGGCCGCATCTAACGCATCGCATGCATTTATGCGAGTATTCCCGTTACCACATAACCGCGGGTATGCTATAGTATAAAAAATGTGTGTATACTTCCCAGAGATTGCAAGTACAGAATCTTTGTTTCCAATATGAATAAACCGCATTATTGCGAAGTTGGGAGGTATTGTCATCAAGTTCAAAAGTCGCCGGGGTATAGTGGGGACACGCCCCTCTGTCACTGTGAAGCGCCCGTACTAAAGGTAGAACAGTGGGATTCATTCTAAGCAACATTATCGATTCTGAGACTGTGTCAAACGACAAACAATCGATCGAAATATAACCTTTTTTCTCCTATTTTCTAGGTATGGCGTGCGATAAGTTTCGTGTATTATCTTCATCAACGTAACCCCGTCCCAGATGGACATAATGTCACATAAACCTGGCCATATTACTGTTCCGATCGCGTGCATTCATCCATTGGTAGACCAATTTAGCCGTGCACAACGGCTGGAAATTATCGCAATTTTCGGCGTTAACTGGGCATAGTAATTGGGCGGTTTTAGTATTGGCAAAGTATAAATTAGTGAGCTGCTGCAGAACTTCCAATGTCGCTGGGGGGCTATTGTGACGTCACGGACAGGTGTTGTCGTCTGCTGGGTATTGTGTAGTACACACGAGGCACGCGTCTTGTAACATCTGCCGCACTTCTCGACCAATCAAATCATCGCTAAAATACACAGCATTCATTATCTATATTAACCGGCTTGGAGAAATGTCATATACGGCCCTTTGAAGCCCCTTTGAGTTATTTTTTTAATTTGAATGAATATTCATTTCTTTTAAGAGATGGTGCTTTTTATGACTGTTGGTGTGTACTTGATTATATGTTGGCTTGCGTTTATTGCACAAATGATAAGTCTGGTATCTCCTTTCCAATCTTCTGTCCCAAACAATTGAACATCCCGGTGGAGCGAATTGATAAAAATGCGTTTGATAATGAGCTGTCCCATCTAAAGCTTCATCCGGGGACCTAAATGCCATGGCAGCACGTGCCGTTATGATGAGTCGCCGTAACGGTAGATTTAATTACAATTTTTGCACCAATCAGGACTCTTCAAACTATAAGACCATTTTGCAGCACGTGCGCCTGATAGCCCCATGTCGTCTGCTACGTGATTGATGATAGCAGGACATTTTATCCCCCTCCAAATCTAGTCGCTCAGATCAGTTTTCACCTCACGCAAATTCTCGGCAGTGATCGCGATAAAATAAGTGACAATCTAAGTGGCTGCGTTGATGTTGGGGTACCCGGACAGATGCATCCACCAAGAATGGTACATGGGCATATTGTACCCCGTATATATACCCCTTTGTGTACCATACAATGGCAAAATTACCTTATAGATCTTCAAAAGTACAACCAAAAATCTTTTAGCTTACTGCCAAATCCCATTATCATTCATGATTATCATAAACTGGATGTAAATAATTATTAATGTTCGATTGAGATTTAAATACGTTTAAACAAAAAGTACTGCTGCCATATTATCCTGGTATTACTGCCATATTATCCTGGTACTACTGCCATATTGTCCTGGTACTACTGCCATATTGTCCTGGTACTACTGCCAGCAAAATATCTCGATTTCATAAGCTAAACATATCGATTCAGCGGCGTAAGCTAAATATATCGATCCCATACCGGGGATCTGGAATGCATTGGCGGACACGAGGCCCAAACAATAATTTCCGATCTCAACACTGATCTCAAGGTATCCACCACCCCCCTACTTGCAAAAAAATTTAAATATTTTTGTCCTCGGCAAAATTTGGCGCCTACCCAATTTTTTGTTATTAGGAATAAAATCCCAAATGTATTCTTTGTTCATTCTTGTTTCCAATCCTGTTCCACTATACTTTACAACTTACTAATTATATGTGCCATCCTACCATACCATTTAGTCTTCACCAACATTATTGACTATTGATAAACATGCAATAAATGGCGTGAAACAATTCAATTACCCCAAACTGTGCAAATAAACCTACAAAAAAACACCAAATATATCCCATACATAATTTTGAGCGTGTTTTCAGGTGATAATTTCCTAAAATTCAGTGTTAAAACAAGGTGAATTCCAGGTCAATTTCTTGGGTGTGAAATGGTATTATGTGTATTGTGCAGCACTGTGGTGACTGATCTGAGGTCCCTAGCCAGTTTGATGTCTCGAAGAATGAGGTGGCCTACACGGGTTTAGCCCCGTGTTTACATTTTGTGTTGCTCCCTTTGTGTATTACACCTGTCGCCCACACGGGGCTAATCCATATTAGGCCGATGAGGTAACTGAGTCAGGCCATGTCTTTAATATATATATTTTTTTAATATCGCCACTTAACAATATATACAATTACAGCAAGTTAGGAAATCACGTCGAGGATATTCCACCGACACATATATATATGCCATGTGTCAATTCTATACACAATTTTGCTTAACCCTTTGAGTGCCAGGGGCCGATCTCATCGGCCCTAAACCAACAAAATAAGTCTGTTAAAGAATATAAGAATAAATTATTAAAATTGTAAAAAATTGTTAAAAAAAAAAAAAAAAATTATAGCCCAATGCATTCTCTTATATATGCGAGGCGACCTATGGTCGACTCGCATATATAAGAGAATGCATTGGCACAGGGTATATGGGTTGATAAAAAAAATCGACCTGGCGCTATCACTTCGACCCCAAATATAACTTCCTCAATGATACATTCGCTCGTACTGGGTCATATTTCAATCTGCGCGACAGTTTTCCTATATATGAATGCAGAACACGATGTCGAGTTTTAATGAGATAAATTGTCCAATTTCACCATGAAACAGGTTCGACACGTTATCATGTGTACCGTGCCTAAGGAATATTGCCTAACTGTAGTGCGGTGATAAGTGTGGTACATGTATACAAGTTATTACAATTTGTTTTTTAATCATTGAGTCGAATGACTGATAACAAGTTGCTATCAGTCATTGAACTCAATGATTACAACAACAAAAATAACAGCATACCTAGAAAAGATAATGCCGACATATTATTTATTTATATATAGTTCTGTATAACAATTATCCCCGCGTGTTCTTAATTGTTACGGTACACACACGGATTAACGCAAACATTTAAGTCATTTTTGGTTCCGGAGTTTTGTATTCGGTTTTAAAGGCAAACACACTTTATCAAGTGATTTAGCATACACCAAATTGGCAACTTCGAGCTATATTTGTCAGAATGCCTGCATTCGTACCTGTATTGGAGCCTCAAATCATAAATAGACCCCCTACATGGAGCTAAATGTGTTATAAATGATGTTTTCATGCACATAAGAGTATATATAAGGTTAATAGATGACAAACATGAATAAAGTTCAGATTACGAAAAAATTGCATTACTCATTTTTAAGTGATTTTAAAGAGTGTTTATTTTTTTTAATGAAGCGATTTTAAAGAGCGTTTTTTCTTCGAAGAAGTGATTTTAAAGTTCCTCACTTGTGATCTTTTAAAATATATCAGACAAATCCGGCATTTAATCGAAAATACGTTATATATAGAGTTGTAGTTTTGTTAGCAATGTTAGCGGTGCCAGCACTGGCCCAGCAGACGGAGTAAAGCTAGAAAGATCAGATCTTGTTAGCAGCAGAAGTTGTAGTAGGGCGCAAAGCGCCCAGGATGGTCGAAAAGATCGAGAGATCTTCTCCTTCACCCTCAATTTGTTGTTTTAATGTTATCTTGCATAACAAAAGCCCATCAAAAGTCTAGCATGTCCGTCCGTGGCAAATTGTTTATTGGAAAGAGCCCACGAGCTTTAATAAGGGGTGGAGGGTGCCCGATGTGTCCCTGGCGAGGTTGATGTTATTGATGATGATGCTGAGCGAGCCTGGAGTGGTTCGCTGAAACGGAGAACGGGGCCCCGTTAAAAGTATGTATATGTATAAACGCAAGCAGGAAAACAATGCTATGAGGATTGGGCCAACCAATTGCACTGAGAGAGTTTGGATTAGCTATGGCATGTTGTTGCATTTTACTGTCCCGCCCAACCTCCCCATGGTACGGGCGTAGGTGAAAGCATATTTTGACAAGTTTTATATACAATGTTATTTATACTTTAATAGCTGAAATAAATCTGAACGATAACGAACAAGAGAGGATATACATCTATATATACAGTCAATATATTTTTTTGGTTTATATGATTTTTGTTTTTTAATTTTAATTAGTTAAAATGATGTATGTACAGATTGGATAATTACAATGTGTTCTTGATGGGCCGTTCCTCGACTCCCGAAGAAAACTCAGAGCTGCAAGCAGGCCGAACTTTATGTAGGTATATGTCCGGCCTAAACTCGATCTTGTTAAACAGATTTCACTTGGTGGCGAATAACATTGTAAGGGTCGGGTGAGTATTTTGATCACAAATGTACACAGTTACTATATGAATGCGTGAACAGTTTGCGCGCTAAGTTGACAGATGGTTCGATAGTAATAAACGTTATTTGGAGTAGGAATGTTGGATATAATTGTTTGTCTAATTACGACACGATCAAATCAAAGACGCCGACAGAGTCACTTAATGTATAACGGGTAATTGTACAGTTAATCCTGATGCCGTACCCGGGGCAGTGTGTACTCGATTCCACAAAAGGTTTACCGGATGACGTAATCCTGAATGTTATCTTTTCGTACCCTGCTGATTTTGTTCCATCTCCGAAACACTACACGAGATGACAGGTGAACGGTAGTCTATTGTGAAACCCCGAACCATGAACACTGTACTGTTCTGTGACGTAATGTGGTCGTTGGTCGGGGTATTGGGTTCCATCTGGACATACTGTATAGCCCCGGGTAGTGAATCTGGCCATCGGTTGAACTAAAATCGCCGATAGATCCAGATAGATCAAAGGGAAATCGGTTTATAATGATACTATTGCGGGACGAAGAAGTATAAGAAATGACCTTCAAGTCACAACATCCTCATCGTTTAAACGGTGATCACATCGGTGACCATGATGCAAATCTTCAGTGGTTATGAATGTATCTGTCTGGACTGTGAGTCCAGCCGGGAGGCCAAGCACGTAGCTATAGGACTTTGTTGGTGGGGATGTTATACATCAGAATTTCACCCCTTCACACCCTCCCTTGAACCAGACGCAAATTCAAAAAGCGGGTAATTATATTTGCACCAGCTGTGCCCCCCACCCACATTTTGCACCATCTGCGCCCCATTGGGTGGGAATAGTCCAGCTGTTACCTCAAATTTCCAACATTTTGAAGGTTAAAACCTAACTCCCCGTACATTGTTTGCCTATATATCTCACATGAGTTTCTATTTTATACGGAATTTATCAACCGAGTTCACTAAATTCGATTTGAGCCGATGTTTACCGATGTTTACCGATGCTCAAATAGAATTTAGTGGACGTGTTTGATAAATTACGTATAAAATAGGACGAGTTTGAGATACATTTTATCACATGATCAAATAGATGCAAAGCAAATTCATCGAAAGCAACAATCATAAACCTCAGCGGTCGCAAGTCATTTAAATAATAGCGTGACGTCATCGCACGCGCTAATATTACACGTGTGTCTTACCAATAATTATGAAGCTGGTATTGTGGGTTAATTATGTGATAAATGAGTTTCTGTATGTTCCCAGAGAATGCCCCAAAAGATGAAGGGGTTACATTGTCAGCTTCTGACTATATTTTGTAGAGTTGTATATCATATCACCGATTATAGTTTGTAGAGTTGTATGTATCATATCACCGATTATAGTTTGTAGAGTTGTATGTATCATATCACCGCTTATAGTTTCCACATAGAGGCATTATTCGTGTGAGTTCTTCCACCAGAAGGGTCAAATCTCCTGAAATTGATGAGCTTCAGCCTCGTCGGACCTCCGTGGAGAACCCTCCAACCTTATCTTACACCCGCGATCATATTTCCGGGGTCACAAGCATGTATAAACGCCAAGGTCAAACGGAGTTATGAAAATCACCATCCGGGTCACGAAGACTCCTCTCTTCTATCAAACGCGAATTTAGAGTAGCAACGGGGGATTTATTTTCGCACAGAACTATTTTGTTTTTGTAGCCTTGCGCATGTGGTGGGCAGCCGACAGTTACAGTAATTAGTCCTTCGGAGAAATGAATATCACATGCAAAACCGTAATCCCCAATGAGATGAAACCGCATTGCTAAGGTCGCTCAGTTATCGAGAGGGCATACCCCACCGAGCCTTGGCATCTCGTCTCTAGCTCATGCCCTCCGTGTGCACCAATGCCCCATCCTGCCCCATCCTGTACATTACATACATTATCACCTTATTACGTGATTGTAAACAGCACTTAAAATCACTTAAAATTGCATTCAACACATTACATGACATCGTCACCATAGGCCCCTCATCAGATATACCAAAATATATATACTATAACAGTGACAAGGTTCACAAGTCCGATTTTTGGGAAAAACACACCGTCTATCATATTCATCATATTCCCAAAATCTTTTTTTCTCAGACATAACATATTTCATTATTGGCCATGAAATTTCCTTTCTTTTCATGTATAATTCGATAGCATAAAAAGGGAAGTCGAGATATCGCATCGAAAACTAGCATAACGTACCGACGAAAAGTCTGTTTTCCTTTCCGGTAAGTGGTGATTATACACGGATACCAATTCAATTATTATATGATCGCAATTGTCGAACTTGCGAATTCCACGTACGATATGTCGACGTCGCTGAAATTGACTTCGTCAAGTTATATATCAAACGAAAGAAAATTGTATGCCCTATAACATACACTGGGGCATATTTTGGCTAAGTTGACAATGTTTGAGAATTATTGAAGATATTAGGCGGACAGGGAGACTGACGACCCGTTTAACTCCCAAATTTCCAGTAGATATTGCAAGTTTTCGATAAGTTGTCTCGACTTCCCTTCGTTTGATTCTATGGTATTATATACATCAAAAGAAAGGAAATTTAATGGCCAATAACAAAGATAACTGAAAGATATTATGACTGAGTTGAACGATCTTGAGAATCTATGAGGAATATGATAGATGGTGTGGTTGTCCAAAAATCGGACTTGTGAACCTTACACGAATTATTTTTGGTACATCCCATGGATATTGCAGCAGCCAAGGGTATATATATATATATATATATATATATATAATGGTCAGACAATTGCTCTACCCACACTGTCTGTCGTCCGCGCTTTTGCCAATGCAAAGTCGAAATCCCTTAATTCGATAACAGCTTCGATCTACCTGAATCTATTTCATTTTGAAACAATATAATTGTTTCTTTTTCGCGATTAAGCACCATTTGTCCCTCTATCCCGACGCCCCCGTATTTGTGGGACGACTTCCATTCTAACCCGCTTGTCGCATCCATGTGGCGCATTTCAGCAACAGTACATTGCTTGCCTATATATACTTTTAGTGTTTCTAAGTTATACATAGAAAAACAAACAAATATTTCAAATGAGCATCCATATGGCATTTTATAGAATTCTTTCCTCATTAAATGTTACCCCAAGTGTCAATGTAGAAAGCTAATAGACACAGAAGACGGGAATTTAACTATATATTTAGTTCTGCGTTCTCTCATATATATAGATATTGGGAATGTATAGTTGGGCGAGTGCTGGGGTGCGGAAAAGGGTGGTGTGATCGAAAAGAGAAGTTAATGAAGTCGAAATGGTATGTGATAGATGGTGTATACAGCCATGCCTCAGTCAGAATCATGATGTAGTGTCCAATATATATAGGGAAACAGAAATGGAGGTCAAATACGCCCCAGCACTCAGTAGAGATGGTGAATTCAACTAGTTATTAAGGCGATTAGCCTATACCGAGATTGTTTACAGCAAACTTCATAAGTATGACTCTCTCTCACAGCGGGTTTAAGCACCACGTGACCTGCAATTTATTGACCGGGATCGATCAGTATCGATCGCAATTTTCGGCACAACGAGAATAAGTATCCCACTGTTATGCCTCAAGCCCAAGAATCATCAAAACTCCACATGCGCATCCGTGTTGAAAGTAACAGTCGGCTGTGGTTTTAACCCTGTTTATGTATATATACTGAATAGATTCAACTGTTAGAAACGTACAAGCATACATTGGAATGATCTATATTATTCATTGGGATGGGTGCTCAGGAAACATAAGCAGACGACAGTCATAATAAGACTGCAGATTCCTATATATTCATTGGCCGTTTATTGAACTTATTATCTGAAAATTTCAATGGGAAACTATACTCATCAATGAGTATTTATTAAAGAAAAACAATATCTCTAAATAAATAATTTTAAAAAGACATATAAAGTGATGTTAACCCTTTACCCAACAAAACCCCTTATAGAGCCCCACATAGACTGGAGCAGACGACACTCTGCAGTGCATGCTTCCATCTGTGTGAGGCTCCCTGTGGGATAAATCTCTTAATTAACCCTTTACCCAACAAACCGGCCAAAAACGCCCAAATAAAGCTTCAACAGCCTAAAATATCTTCGGTCTGTCTCAATAACACCATACAAATATGGATATCATTGGAACCGGTTCATTGACCACATTGTGATGGTTACAGTTATGCCCTGTGCCAATGCATTCTCTTATATATGCGAGTCGACCATATGTCGCCTCGCATATATAAGAGAATGCATTGGCCTAAAAAAAAATCTTTTTTTAACACTTTTTACCATTTTTTCTTACATTCTTTAACAATTTTATAATTTTTTCTAACATTTTTTAACAATTTTTATAATATTTTTCTACATTCTTTGACAATTTTATCATTTTAAATATGTGTTAAGCCAATGCATTCTCTTATATATGCGAGGCGACCTATGGTCGACTCGCATATATAAGATAATGCATTGGCACAGGGCTGTTCTGTTGGGTACAGGGTTAAACACTCCACTGAGGGTTTTAGAACTGAAATAGGCAGAAAACAGCGCCATTGTTATAAATAAATTACATACAGTGACTATTGTTATAAATAAATTACATACAGTGACTATTGTTATAAATTACATACAGTGACTATTGTTGGCGGAATCATTTGTGTATGTTTATCAACTAATAATTCATCCCAAATAAAGTAGTAAATATTTACATCTGTGCTTAGTTCAAATTTTCTATTTTATGAAATGTTACAGTCGATATGGTTGGAATTTCTGACAATATTAACCCTTTACCCAACAGAACGGTCCTGTGCCAATGCATTCTCTTATATATGCATTTTCGCTAAATAATACCAATTTAGATAATATTTCTAAAGAAAATTGAAACTTTATGCCCAAAATAGCAGTCTACAATTTCAATTGCCTATCTCTGAGGTAAACATGTGCTATCTCTGAGGTAAACATGTGCTATCTCTGAGGTAAACATGTGCTATCTCTGAGGTAAACATGTGCTCAGTTGAAAATGTTTTATATCAACAAAAAATTTTTTTCTACAAAGGAATTGTGTATCAATACTACCATTAAGCCTTCAATTATTATTGAAAATGTAAGTTAAAATTAATTGTAATACGCCCTTGCCTAAACCTACATACAAGGCTCGTCCTGATTGGTCATTATCATGTATTCCCTTGGAGACATGGCCGTAGTTTTGTGGTACAATCAGTGACATGATGCCAACTGCTCAAACTTTCAGAAGTCAAACCACACGGGTATTGTTAATGTCATGCTATAGACTGAAGAAAGAGACATATAATGACTACCTACTGTACTATACTGAATTTTATTTAAGATAGAACAAAAATAAGTCTTAATTGAATTTGCTTCGCGTCGTCCTACAATCAGTTTCTTTGTGGTCAAATCTACTATACATGCCGATGCGCATGCAGTGTATTTATTTCTTAAATATTTCACTCTTCATTTCGTTAAAAGTGGCTTTTGCAGTAAATAATTATTGGGTTACCAGTCTTCAAGACATGCTACTACTTGCTGCTCTAATTTGAGTACCTAAGGTCCTAAAAACTGAGAGAGAAGGATTGCTATACCATCTGTATTATTGATACTCTGCCGACCCATATTCTGTAGATCAGCTGGCGAGCAAAGTAAAATTGTGTCAGGAGTTAAAGAAACCTAACCCAAGCTCGATGTTAATAGTGAGTCACTGTACAAGAAACGTGTCAGTTGAATCATCTTCTCACGCCGCAGTATATACTTTGCGGTTTCCATGTACGTATTTATATACTCTGTTGCCAAGGGGCCATTGCGGTTTGGCGTACATCTTCGGCGGGTGATCTGGGCCGTCTGGCGCTATAGCAAAAACTAGGGTAATATCGACTACAAGATTGAGGGATGAGGGAGTGGGGGCACCATTGAAGTTGGCTGTAACGTTACCGCTAATCAAATTGCAATCTTTCAAACGAAGCTTTTGATCAGCTCGAGTTTTTCTCTCAACCGTGAGAACCGTGTTTTTCGTTCAGTTAGTATGTCCACTTAAATTCATAAACAACTATTAATATATATAATTGATTCATCCCATATCGCGAGAAACCAGTAAATCAAAGATATGTTCGGTGTCTCTAAGCACTTTGCCCGCCTCCAGCGTGTTAAAAACCCGCCTGGAACGCCATAACAATTGCATGATGCAGACTTTTGGGCAAGGTCTTCGTGCACATGTGTATATGTGGATAGCACTAAACAACGCAATTTTGAGACACAATGATGATACAAGTTGAGTCCACAGAGGGTCAAATATACTGTCTTTAGATTGGACGAAGTGCGACCACGTGTCAGAAAGTAGTTTTATGACCATTGCCCGGCCAGCGAACTGTCGCACGGGCTATAATCTTTTATCTCTCACCCGCCTGATGACGTCACAATTATGGCGCGAGTCCAGAATTTGGCGCGATGCCAGAATTTTCACGATCACCTGGGCATAAATCTTCGAACTATTTGTCCACATGATGACGACACAGTTGGTGCAGGCCGTTAATTGTGTCATATATAGTATACACACATATATTGACTGCCTTGATGGATAGCCAGAACTATTCCCCAGAGGTGGTGTCTTTTGAACAGCTGCAGGCAGGAATATTGACCGAGGCCACAGACCGATGTCATTATTATCCTTCTTGCTGTTCAGGAGACACCATTTATTCTACATAAAATGTTTGCAAGTCTACTCGATACGTCTACTCGATACGTCTACTCGATCTACTCGATACGTCTACTCGATACGTCTACTCGATACGTCGCCGTGAGAACTTGATTTGCATCACGTTCTTGAAGTATGCCTTCATTATATGCATGTACATGTATGAGATATTCAGTCAAAACGAAATTTACAAACTAGTAATATGTTGGAAAATGGCGTCCTGAATTCCCTGCCGCACATAGGGTTAAACTGGCTATCTGATTCAACTCAGGCAATTCTACGCGCGCGCGAGGAAGGTGTGCCCTTCACTGGCTTTCCCGTCCATTTTTGGCACTGCATTATTCTTCAAACTGTGCCACCAGGTCGTCTGACATCTCACAGCGACGGGCGTGTCAATGACGCGAACAATAATTGTATCATTGTATCCATGCACCTCCAACTGGTTTAAACCGTACATGTCCCCACACAGTCTCTCTCTCTCTCTCTCTCTCTCTCTCTCTCTCTGGAGAGTGTTTGGTGGTTTATGTGCCAACCGGTCCTGAAACAGTGATGTGGGGACACTACTTTCCAGTGGCGTTAGAAGCACGTGCCAAATTAATAGTAATGCCCCGACGCACTGTCTATCGGTAGCCCTTTTCAGAATATGAACTCTCTCCACGCAACCAGAATAATCTTGAATCATATCCACGAATGAGATACAGGTTTATGGGAACAACATTCGGGGAAGATATGGTTTATGGGCCAGAGAGACATTCCTTATATGGGGACCTGATTTTCAGAGAGCAGGTTTGTGGGACTGGAAAACTATATATATGGGGACGTGATTATGAGAGTAGGGTTTATGGGCCAGAAGATAATCGTTTTATGGGACTGATCACTGATTGTGATAGGCCTAGTACACTCTGTACACTCTGTCTATATAATATATGCTGTCCGTCGTGTTAAGCGTGTTTAGCAGGTTTATCGGGCCATGTGAGCGCCAGTAGGTTCTGAGGCGCCGGAAGAATGGGGGCAGAGCGGGGGGCAGCTGACCCCCTGCCCTTGGTCAAGGGGCGAGCGGGACAGGACACGCCATTTTTCTGGTGACTGAAAATAGTTTTATGTGTTAAATCTTGTATTTTTGACTAGTTGTGTGATGGCCAAATCAAAAATCTAATTAAAAGACAAACTAATGGAAATCATCTTTCTCCGAGAAGTCTGAATAAACAAAAAACGAAATGGAATTCCTGACAATACTGAATAAATCAGCGCGACCGTTGTTTCAATTTTATTATCTTATTTATCAAAATAATCGTTGACAATTTCTGCAAGCGACCTATATTCAGCATTTTCAGAAATTCCATAAGTTTTTCTTTTAATTAGACTTGTGATTTGACCATCACAGATGTCGACCAGATTTTGTGTTTAGCAATCTCTAGCTGAGCAAACGATGGATGGATTTTCATAATTATAGTATGTGTCGGAGAGCAGGTTTATGTGGCCCCTGGGTGAGAGTGTAGTTTTATGGGGACGCCATATCAGAGGTTTATCGGGCACACCGTGTGGGAGAGTAGGTATATGGGGGCCCAAAATATAGGTAAGGCAGTAGTTTTATGAGGACACCGTATCGGGGAGTAGGTTTATCGGGAACGCTGTGTCACATGGGCCCACATGCGATTAACATGACGTATATACCAGAGCGGGGGGGGGGCAACCGACCCCCCTGCCCTTGGCCAAGGGGCGAGCGGGACAGGACATGCCATTTTTCTGGCGACTGAAAATAGTTTTATGTGTTAAATCTTGTATTTTTACAGCACAATCTGACTATTTGGGTTCAAAAACCAGCAATATCATTATATCACAAGGTTTAGTAATTTTGTGAAAATTTTATAACACAAATGGTCGCACAAATAGACGTCACAAAAAATATGACCGATTAAGATTTAATTATCTGGTTGACATATATTGTGTGATGGCCAAATCAAAAATCTAATTAAAAGAAAAACCAAAGGAAATCATCTTTCTCCAAGAAGTCTGAATAAACAAAAAACTATATGGAATTCCTGACAATACGGAATAAATCAGCGCGACCATTGTTTCAATTTTCAATTTATTATCTTATTTATCAAAATAATCGTTGACAATTTCTGCAAGCGACCTATATTCAGCATTGGCAGAAATTCCATAAGTTTTTCTTTTAATTAGACTTGTGATTTGGCCATCACAGATGTCGACCAGATTTTGGGGAGGGAATTTTGTGTTTAGCAATCTCCAGCTGAGCAAACGATGGATGGATCGATTTTCATAATTATAGTATGTGTCGGAGAGCAGGTGTATGTGGCCCCTGAGTGAGAGTGTAGTTTTATGGGGACGCCATATCAGAGGTTTATCGGGCACACCATGTGGGAGAGTAGGTATATGGGGACCCAAAATATAGGTGAGAGAGTAGTTTTATGAGGACACCGTATCGGGGAGTGGGTTTGTCGGTAACGCTGTGTCACAGGGGCCCACATGCGTGTAACATGACGTATATACCAGAGTGGGGGGCAGCTGCCCTTGGCCAAGGGGCGAGCGAGACAGGACATGCCATTTTTTTGGCGACTGAAAATAGTTTTATGTGTTAAATCTTGTATTTTTACAGCACAATATGACTATTTGGGTTCAAAAACCAGCAATATCATTATATCACAAGGTTTAGTAATTTTGTGAAAATTTTATCACAAAAATGGTCGCACAAATAGACGTCACTAAAAATATGACCGATTAACATTTAATTATCTGGTTGACATATTGTGTGATGGCCAAATCAAAAATCTAATTAAAAGAAAAACCAATAGAAATCATCTTTCTCCGAGAAGTCTGAATAAACAAAAAACTAAATGGAATTCCTGACAATATGGAATAAATCAGCGAGACCGTTGTTTCAATTTTCAATTTATTATCTTATTTATCAAAATAATCATTGACAATTTCTGCAAGCGACCTATATTCAGCATTGGCAGAAATTCCATAAGTTTTTCTTTTAATTAGACTTGTGATTTGGCCATCACAGATGTCGACCAGATTTTGTGTTTAGCAATCTCTAGCTGATCAAACGATGGATGGACTTTCATAATTATAGTATATGTGTCGGAGAGCAGGTTTATGTGGCCCCTGAGTGAGAGTGTAGTTTTATGGGGACGCCATATCAGAGGTTTATCGGACACACCGTGTGGGAGAGTAGGTATATGGGGACCCAAAATATAGGTGAGAGAGTAGTTTTATGAGGACACCGTATCGGGGGGTATAGGTTTATCGGGAACGCTGTGTCACAGGGGCCCACATGCGTGTAACATGACGTATATACCAGAGCGGGGGGGGCAGCTGACCCTCTGCCCTTGGCCAAGGGGCGAGCGGGACAGGACATGCCATTTTTCTGGCGACTGAAAGTAGTTTTATGTGTTAAATCTTGTATTTTTACAGCACAATCTGACTATTTGGGTTCAAAAACCAGCAATATCATTATATCACAAGGTTTAGTAATTTTGTGAAAATTTTATCATAAAAATGGTCGCACAAATAGACGTCACTAAAAATATGACCGATTATGATTTAATTATCTGGTTGACATATTGTGTGATGGCCAAATCAAAAATCTATTTAAAAGACAAACTAATGGAAATCATCTTTCTCCGAGAAGTCTGAATAAACAAAAAACTAACTGGAATTCCCGACAATACGGAATAAATCAGCGCGACCGTTGTTTCAATTTTATTATCTTATTTATCAAAATAATCGTTGACAATTTCTGCAAGCGACCTATATTCAGCATTGTCAGAAATTCCATAAGTTTTTCTTTTAATTAGACTTGTGATTTGGCCATCACAGATGTCGACCAGATTTTGTGCTTAGCAATTTCTAGCTGAGCAAACGATGGATGGATTTTCATAATTATAGTATGTGTCGAAGAGCAGGTTTATGTGGACCCAAAATATAGGTGAGAGAGTAGTTTTATGAGGACACCGTATCCGGGAGTGGGTTTATCGGTAACGCTGTGTCACAGGGGCCCACATGCGTGTAACATGACGTATATACCAGAGTGGGGGGGGCAGCTGACCCCCTGCCCTTGGCCAAGGGGTGAGCGGGACAGGACATGCCATTTTTCTGGCGACTGAAAATAGTTTTGTGTGTTAAATCTTGTATTTTTACAGCACAATCTGACTATTTGGGTTCAAAAACCAGCAATATCATTATATCACAAGGCTTAGTCATTTTGTGAAAAGTTTATCACAAAAATGGTCGCACAAATAGACGTCACTAAAAATATGACCGATTAAGATTTAATTATCTGGTTGACATATTGTGATATGGCCAAATCAAAAATCTAATTAAAAGAAAAACTAATGGAAATCATCTTTCTCCGAGAAGTCTGAATAAACAAAAAACTAAATGGAATTCCTGACAATACTGAATAAATCAGCGCGACCGTTGTTTCAATTTCATTATCTTATTTATCAAAATAATCGTTGACAATTTCTGCAAGCGACCTATTTTCAGCATTGTCAGAAATTCCATAAGTTTTTCTTTTAATTAGACTTGTGATTTGGCCATCACAGATGTCGACCAGATTTTGTGTTTAGCAATCTCTAGCTGAGCAAACGATGGATGGATTTTCATAATTATAGTATGTGTCGGAGAGCAGGTTTATGTGGTCCCTGGGTGAGAGTGTAGTTTTATGGGGACGCCATATCAGAGGTTTATCGGACACACCGTGTGGGAGAGTAGATATATGGGGGCCCAAAATATAGGTGAGAGAGTAGTTTTATGAGGACACCGTATCGGGGAGTAGGTTTATCGGGAACGCTGTGTCACAGGGGCCCACATGCGTGTAACATGACGTATATACCAGAGCGGGGGGGGGGGCAACTGACCCCGTGCCCTTGGCCAAGGGGCGAGCGGGACAGGACATGCCATTTTTCTGGCGAATGAAAATAGTTTTATGTGTTATATCTTGTATTTTTACAGCACAATCTGACTATTTGGGTTCAAAAACCAGCAATATCATTATATCACAAGGTTTAGTAATTTTGTGAAAATTTTATCACAAAAATGGTCGCACAAATAGACGTCACTAAAAATATGACCGATTAACATTTAATTATCTGGTTGACATATTGTGTGATGGCCAAATCAAAAATCTAATTAAAAGAAAAACTAATGGAAATCATCTTTCTCCGAGAAGTCTGAATAAACAAAAAACTAAATGGAATTCCTGACAATACTGAATAAATCAGCGCGACCGTTGTTTCAATTTTATTATCTTATTTATCAAAATAATCGTTGACAATTTCTGCAAGCGACCTATATTCAGCATTGTCAGAAATTCCATAAGTTTTTCTTTTAATTAGACTTGTGATTTGGCCATCACAGATGTCGACCAGATTTTGTGTTTAGCAATCTCTAGCTGAGCAAACGATGGATGGATTTTCATAATTATAGTATGTGTCGGAGAGCAGGTTTATGTGGCCCCTGGGTGCGAGTCTAGTTTTATGGGGACGCCATATCAGAGGTTTATCGGGCACACCGTGTGGGAGAGTAGGTATATGGGGGCCCAAAATATAGGTGAGAGAGTAGTTTTATGAGGACACCGTATCGGGGAGTAGGTTTATCGGGAACGCTGTGTCACAGGGGCCCGCATGCGTGTAACATGACGTATATACCAGAGCGGGGGAGGGGGGCAGCTGACCCCGTGCCCTTGGCCAAGGGGCGAGCGGGACAGGACATGCCATTTTTCTGGCGACTGAAAATAGTTTTATGTGTTATATCTTGTATTTTTACAGCACAATCTGACTATTTGGGTTCAAAAACCAGCAATATCATTATATCACAAGGTTTAGTAATTTTGTGAAAATTTTATCACAAAAATGGTCGCACAAATAGACGTCACTAAAAATATGACCGATTAACATTTAATTATCTGGTTGACATATTGTGTGATGGCCAAATCAAAAATCTAATTAAAAGAAAAACTAATGGAAATCATCTTTCTCCCATAAGTCTGAATAAACAAAAAACTAAATGGAATTCCTGACAATACTGAATAAATCAGCGCGACCGTTGTTTCAATTTTATTATCTTATTTATCAAAATAATCGTTGACAATTTCTGCAAGCGACCTATTTTCAGCATTGTCAGAAATTCCATAAGTTTTTCTTTTAATTAGACTTGTGATTTGGCCATCACAGATGTCGACCAGATTTTGTGTTTAGCAATCTCTAGCTGAGCAAACGATGGATGGATTTTCATAATTATAGTATGTGTCGGAGAGCAGGTTTATGTGGCCCCTGGGTGAGAGTGTAGTTTTATGGGGACGCCATATCAGAGGTTTATCGGGCACACCGTGTGGGAGAGTAGGTATATGGGGGCCCAAAATATAGGTGAGAGAGTAGTTTTATGAGGACACCGTATCGGGAAGTAGGTTTATCGGGAACGCTGTGTCACAGGGGGCCACATGCGTGTAACATGACGTATATACCAGAGCGGGGGGGGGGGGCAGCTGACCCCCTGCCTTTGGCCATGGGGCGAGCGGGACAGGACATGCCATTTTTCTGCCGACTGAAAATAGTTTTATGTGTTAAATCTTGTATTTTTACAGCACAATCTGACTATTTGGGTTCAAAAACCAGCAATATCATTATATCACAAGGTTTAGTAATTTTGTGAAAATTTTATCACAAAAATGGTCGCACAAATAGACGTCACTAAAAATATGACCGATTAAAATTTAATTATCTGGTTGACATATTGTGTGATGGCCAAATCAAAAATATAATTAAAAGACAAACAAATGGAAATAATCTTTCTCCGTGAAGTCTGAATAAACAAAAAACTAAATGGAATTCCTGACAATACTGAATAAATCAGCGCGACCGTTGTTTCAATTTTATTATCTTATTTATCAAAATAATCGTTGACAATTTCTGCAAGCAACCTATTTTCAGCATTGTCAGAAATTCCATAAGTTTTTCTTTTAATTAGACTTGTGATTTGGCCATCACAGATGTCGACCAGATTTTGTGTTTAGCAATCTCTAGCTGAGCAAACGTTGGATGGATTTTCATAATTATAGTATGTGTCGGAGAGCAGGTTTATGTGGTCCCTGGGTGAGAGTGTAGTTTTATGGGGACGCCATATCAGAGGTTTATCGGACACACCGTGTGGGAGAGTAGGTATATGGGGGCCCAAAATATAGGTGAGAGAGTAGTTTTATGAGGACACCGTATCGGGGAGTAGGTTTATCGGGAACGCTGTGTCACAGGGGCCCACATGCGTGTAACATGACGTATATACCAGAGCGGGGGAGGGGGGCAGCTGACCCCGTGCCCTTGGCCAAGGGGCGAGCGGGACAGGACATGCCATTTTTCTGGCGACTGAAAATAGTTTTATGTGTTATATCTTGTATTTTTACAGCACAATCTGACTATTTGGGTTCAAAAACCAGCAATATCATTATATCACAAGGTTTAGTAATTTTGTGAAAATTTTATCACAAAAATGGTCGCACAAATAGACGTCACTAAAAATATGACCGATTAAGATTTAATTATCTGGTTGACATATTGTGTGATGGCCAAATCAAAAATCTAATTAAAAGAAAAACTAATGGAAATCATCTTTCTCCGAGAAGTCTGAATAAACAAAAAACTAAATGGAATTCCTGACAATACTGAATAAATCAGCGCGACCGTTGTTTCAATTTTATTATCTTATTTATCAAAATAATCGTTGACAATTTCTGCAAGCGACCTATATTCAGCATTGTCAGAAATTCCATAAGTTTTTCTTTTAATTAGACTTGTGATTTGGCCATCACAGATGTCGACCAGATTTTGTGTTTAGCAATCTCTAGCTGAGCAAACGATGGATGGATTTTCATAATTATAGTATGTGTCGGAGAGCAGGTTTATGTGGCCCCTGAGTGAGAGTGTAGTTTTATGGGGACGCCATATCAGAGGTTTATCGGGCACACCGTGTGGGAGAGTAGGTATATGGGGGCCCAAAATATAGGTGAGAGAGTAGTTTTATGAGGACACCGTATCGGGAAGTAGGTTTATCGGGAACGCTGTGTCACAGGGGGCCACATGCGTGTAACATGACGTATATACCAGGGGGAGCAGCTGACCCCCTGCCCTTGGCCAAGGGGCGAGCGGGACAGGACATGCCATTTTTCTGGCGATTGAAAATAGTTTTATGTATTAAATCTTGTATTTTTACAGCACAATCTGACTATTTGGGTTCAAAAACCAGCAATATCATTATATCACAAGGTTTAGTAATTTTGTGAAAATTTTATCACAAAAATGGTCGCACAAATAGACGTCACTAAAAATATGACCGATTAACATATAATTATCTGGTTGACATATTGTGTGATGGCCAAATCAAAAATCTAATTAAAAGAAAAACTAATGGAAATCATCTTTCTCCGAGAAGTCTGAATAAACAAAAAACTAAATGGAATTCCTGACAATACTGATTAAATCAGCGCGACCGTTGTTTCAATTTTCAATTTATTATCTTATTTATCAAAATAATCGTTGACAATTTCTGCAAGCGACCTATATTCAGCATTGTCAGAAATTCCATAAGTTTTTCTTTTAATTAGACTTGTGATTTGGCCATCACAGATGTCGACCAGATTTTGGGGAGGGCATTTTGTGTTTAGCAATCTCTATAGCTGAGCAAACGATGGATGGATTTTCATAATTATAGTATGTGTCGGAGAGCAGGTTTATGTGGCCCCTGTGTGAGAGTGTAGTTTTATGGGGACGCCATATCAGAGGTTTATCGGGCACACCGTGTGGGAGAGTAGGTATATGGGGGCACAAAATATAGGTGAGAGAGTAGTTTTATGAGGACACCGTATCGGGGAGTAGGTTTATCGGGAACGCTGTGTCACAGGGGCCCACATGCGTGTAACATGACGTATATACCAGAGCGGGGGGGGGGCAGCTGACCCCCTGCCCTTGGCCAAGGGGCGAGCGGGACAGGACATGCCATTTTTCTGGCGACTGAAAATAGTTTTATGTGTTAAATCTTGTATTTTTACAGCACAATCTGACTATTTGGGTTCAAAAACCAGCAATATCATTATATCACAAGGTTTAGTAATTTTGTGAAAATTTTATCACAAAAATGGTCGCACAAATAGACGTCACTAAAAATATGACCGATTAACATTTAATTATCTGGTTGACATATTGTGTGATGGCCAAATCAAAAATCTAATTAAAAGACAAACTAATGGAAATCATCTTTCTCCGAGAAGTCTGAATAAACAAAAAACTAAATGGAATTCCTGACAATACTGAATAAATCAGCGCTGGGATAAGGCCTTAAATAAATAACCCATTCCTATCCCATTTCGGATATCGGTCATACGACCTCCCTATGTTATCTGGGATGACCGTCCGATCTCCGTATGGTCCATGGGAAGACCTTGTGATGCCTGATGACGACATCCATCTGGTCCCTGGGATTGTCATACGACCTCTATATGGTCACTGTGACGACGTTACGACCTCAATGTGGTCACGTGGTCGAAGGTACGACCTTCAGATGGCCCATGGGACGACCCTCCGACACCCCAATGATCCCTGGGGCGATCATAGTACATCCCTGTATGGTACATCATGCATGGGATGATCATACAACCTCCCATTTTGCCTGTCATTTTAGTAAAATATTATGACATTTTCTTGTGATACGGACATATCAGTCATATTTTGTTATATATAGCACTATTAAATGATCTGCACAACTCAATTTTACTTTTTGTTGAAAAATATTGAAAAAAGTCTCTTTTTATTTTTTTTTTTTTTTTTATAAATATTTCAGTAAATTTTTGGCAAATTTCGAGATTTTTAAAATTATGAATGACAAATGTCGGATTATCAAATCATTATATTGTTTAAAATCAATTTTGAAGGAGCATATGTGTTGAATGGGTACACTATTGAAAATTTAAAAAATTGGATTAAATTATTAAAAAATAGGGGGTAGGGGTAGCTTTTTCATAGTAAGTCGAAAATACGGAATGAATCACATTCTAGTTTTTCGAACATGTGGAATATACCCTTGCGAAGTTTTTAAAACCTTAATATCCGCATGTTTCACTGAAATCCGGAACTTATATCATTTTATATTAGACAACATTTTGGAAAAAGTACCCAAACAATCACTCTTTTTATCACACTTTTCACTATAACTCAATTTATTTTCAATATTTTCAAAAAATGACAATTGTGTCCATTGACGGTATATATGAGGCATGTTATCAACTATAAATGGTTCTTCTGAAGTTTTTAAGATTCGCGTAGGGGCTTAATGATTCAGAACAGCTACATGTAATGTTTTCAACTGGGGTAGGGTTAATCATCCTCATTTTTCGAAACTTTTGGACACATTTCTGAAGTGGAAATTTACACCACCCTGACGGCTATATAATTACCTATAATTTGGTATAACAAACATTTGTTCGGAGGGGGGTGCAACGAAAGCGAAAACTAGGCGTCTTTTTGGAATTGGCCCACGGACTAGGATGGATGCGATTAAAGTCCATAAATGCCAAGCATTTAATGACGGTCCCATTAATGTCTTTGGATTTCTATACAACCCTTCCACATTTCCCAACTTTCCACAACAACTAGATCATTTCAAATACCATGTGCCATGTACATGATACTGTTATGTCCATTAATTGGTGCCAGCAATGGCTTGAAAGAAATGGGTAACATTCCCCCACTCTGGGGCTAGCTCTCCAGGATTGTCCATAAATCTTTGTATCTTTAATATATATTAGTTGTTAACCAAATCTGACTGGGTATTTTATGGTGCACTCCGTTTACTACATATAATAAGCTGATACAGTTAGATGGCATGGTACAGGGCCCTATTAGCATGTGTCTTCTTGGTAAACTAACAGCCTGGGATCATTAAATGCTTGACTTTCTTCTGTTTTATGTTCCAAATACTAATAAAACGGCTAGCTGCTATGTGTGTAATGAAAAAGATTAAATTGTGTGGACCCTGATATTGGTACGACCAAAACCGTCCAGCTACTACACCACTGCCCTTACATATATACGCCCATGTCAGAGCGGCTTAACATCAGACCCAGAATTTGTATTTAAGTGGCAAACTTGGCCCATGTGCAAACTCTGAATAATATATGGAGTTCACCAAACCCGGATAATAGAGAATGTCCGTAGTTTCTACAATAATGAGTCCAGATGCTAATAAATCTAATCTTACTATCCACGGGCCACATTGGCGGGAGCCAATGTTTTCGCTCAAGCAAGGACTTGTATAGCAAAAATTAAAAAACCTTGGCTCAAGGAAACGAAAGCATTTATTGCCAACACAACCTTATACATTTCCTGATATCCTGCTGTGATGTCAGACCAGACCAGTTAGAAATCCCATGTCTGTTATGTAATGCCTTTGATACAATCAATCAATCAATTTTATTGTACTTTTACATCATACAAAGATTGACACACATGTCCATCACGGCGATGAGCGGTAGATAGATAGATAACATTTATTGCAAGAAATATATATTACAGACATGTTGCAAAGTAGTATATAAAAACACATATATAAGAATATTCATTGTATCAACACATATTTTGAACACAGATAATTAAAATTACGTACGAATGTTTCCCTTCCAGCTTCCCTTTTTCATTTGTTGTGAACAACATTTTCCCGTATTATGAAGAATCCATATAATATTATGTTATTGCAAATCATATCGCACACTGTGGGATTGTTATTTTTCATAATACTAATAAATGTTTCCTTGTTTGATAGTTTGATGAACCCCGGATTTACAGTTTCTAATTTTTCAAATAGCTTTGTTCGTGCTATATCATATAATTTTGTTGTTGTATGCTTTATTTTTGTCACTAAATTAATGTGATACAAAATATTGAATATATGTACACTATATACACATATATATATATCCCACATTCCATAATAAAATCTCCCCGGACTAACCAAAAGCTATCTTGATCCTATCATGTAAAGCGAAAACCCTGTGGTCTGCAAAATCGGTTTATGTGGTGAAATATAGATGCGGTGAGTGTGTACAAAATTACCTATGGGCTAACCTGTCATAAAACAAAAACAAGCCTAAATTGTGTGGGTACCACCTGTGCGCCAGAAATGACCCCTCGTCGAGCAAACTTCCCGACCTTGGTCGAGTTTCGCTAATTTTTCATAAACAGTTGAACTCATGCTCCGGAAAATGTGTGTTTTTCTGATTTAACGCAGGTAAGTATAATATTTAAATGTTGAAACATGTAGAGATATGATCTAAATATAATTTTGTGAAGCAGGTGACCAAAATTTATGTCGCATTTATACAGAAATACGTAACTACTCTGCAACTTTGGGTCTAGTTTTCTCGCCGATGAATGAGAAAAGGAACCAATTTTATTATAGTCAAAATTCACAACGTAACAATGAACAAATGTGGTCGATACAATAAAGGATATCTCCTCCAAATGATATATAAAACTCAGTTTGCCCAGTGATCGATGTCGCGCGAAAACAGCGTTATCCGATTTAAAAAGTTCAAACTTCGTGAAATGGTCACATCAGATCTGGAGGTTTGTTTCAAATTAAGCAGAAATGATTATTCTATCCGTATCACCAAACGTAACTATGATGGCAAAGCCGTGGTATTAGTTACATCGACTAAAACGACCGACATATGAGCGTGATAATTAGTTTACGCTAAGGGTTTGATTGATTGATTGATTGATTTATTGCATAAGTCACATAACTGTGAAACAAGCAAAACATATATATATATACACTATGTACACAACTTTGAATTTCACATTAATCATTGTTCATTTCATATACACAGCAGTAATTAAATTAGATTACACAATAATAGGCGATAAACTTAACAAGTATGATAACTACATGTGTTCACCCATAACAATAAATGATTTCGATTATATAGTATAAGACACCTTCTTAAAGGCACACCTTAGGAATATGCATAGTCTTTTTATGAGGCTTATATTTTGAAGAGATAGGAGACCATGGAATTTCTCTCTCGTAGGGTTCTTCCAAAAGTACTCAGGGATATATTGTTTTCTGATTTCATCCAAATGACTGCATATAATAACTAAATGGTATTCGTCTCCTAAATATTTTCCACATATGGTGCATATCCTATTGTCATTATCATTCTGAGATTTCTTCCATCTTGAGCACTCTATAGGCAGTTTATGATTTGCAGTTCTGAGCTTCAAGAGGTATATCGATAGATTAGACGGCAAAATCTTCAAGTAATTTGGGTAACCGTAGTCAGTTTTAATAAAACTATAAAATTGGGCCCTCGATGAAGCAGATGTGTTTATGTCAACGAGTAGTGCGTCCCAATGACGTTGTTTGAGAACAGTTTTTGCATTTCTCAGTTCAATAGCGGTCAGGCCCGTCTGTGTGATCCACTTTGATTGCAATTTCAAATCATAAAGAGCATTTTTGACAAAACATAACCATTTGGAGTTATTTTTGTCTGCTGTCTGTGAGTTCATCTCATGAGTCTGATAAATTAAGGTATAAATATTCTTAGCTAGCTCAGAGCCGTTACTCGATACGAGCTTTGACCAATATGTCAGAGCTCGGCATGTTATTTCTATAGAGACGGGGTGTCGTGCGAATTCTGCATAAACTATGTAATTGGGGGTACTCATTTTGATGGACGCAACCATCTTACAAAATTTTAGATGTAGTGTCTCTACACTTTGAATACGTTCAAAACACCATATCTCACTCCCATACAGTAAAATAGGTAAAATCATCTTATCGAATAAATCAAGCATAATATCAATGGGTAAGTTTAGTTTTCGGACCTTATTAAGCAGTCCGTACATGGCTCTCGTTGCAGAGTTAACTGTTTTCTTTATGTTCTGGCAGAAGCGACCATTATAAAATAATTTAACCCCTAAATAAGTGAATTCTTTAACTATATCTGACTATATGTGCAATCAGTATAGGCATATAGTCCGAGGGGAAATCGGATTAACAATTTACCTGACAATATTATGTGAAATTTCAATTTGATATATTTATGTTCTCTGTTAATTGTTGTATTTATACCGCTCTGTCACAATCATGGGCCGGGGGGGGGGGGGCTGGAGGCTGCAGCCCCCCCCCCAAATCGGGTAGAAAGTTCAACATTCGGGCAAACTGGAGATTTTTTATGGTCCTATTCCAGCCTATTCGGGCAATTTTCTGGCAAATTGAATGATATTTCAGGGAAAATTGTTGCACATTACAATAGTTTCCACATTTCTGCCCGAATTATTCTTATTTGAGGCTAATTTGGACACTTTTGTTATATTTGTGTGTGTATATATTGTATATTCGCTAGTTTGGCTATGTAACTTGCAAGCTGAGTCGTTTACCCGTGATTTGTTTTGGGTCGAACAAGTCGCGAATGAGTACCGATCACGGCCCCAAATTTAACGTTTTCATTGGAGCCATATATTGGTGTGGGTGTGGTCGTGAAGGTGTATCGAGGCATATGTAAAATAATTAGTTGTTTGTAACCTGTTATTATTATATTTTTTTCTCCTCCAGATATTGAAGATTTTACAAAGAATATAACATTGTTATGCACAACACAATGAATAGATATCATAATTAAATTTTATAGAAACAACACAAATAAATATGATAAGCAAGACGTATTTACATTTCTACAATGGTGGATATACTGACGATGATGATGATGATTGGGATGATGTTGAGAACGACGACGTTGATCGATGATGACGATGTTAATGTTGAACGTGAGGAAGAAGATGACTATATTGATGATGATGATAATGATAATGATGACGATGATGATGATGTACATGATGATGAAAATGATGTTGAAGATGAGGAAATTAGATTATGACGATGACGTCAATGATGACGGTGGCGATGACGACGATGAAGATTATGATGATGACATGGACGACGGCGATGATGATTACGATGATTATGTCGATGGTGGTGACGACGATGATGATGATAATGATGATGATGACGATGATGATGATGGGCTGACTGATTTGTATTATTCAATGATGGACTAGGAAATATTTCCCTGCAAGAGTGCATTGTATCACATCCATAATTTGGCAGTAATCGTTACCATGAAGTCCAGAAAGACGTATACATCATCAACTGCTGTACGCATATCACCAGTAATGTGAGTCAAATGAAGCAAGATCATTTCGTCCAATGAAAGATCATCAATCTTGATAAAACATTCTACGCCATAACGATCAATAATATCAAAAAAACATATTATTCCGTAGTGATGTCAGGGAACTGCATTCAATGAGAACGTGCTGTACTTTATCAAGGTACATTTTATAGCAGTTAGGACACTGGATAAGTGCTTCGTTTAAGTACGTTGTTGCATCGATCACAAGAGCTGTGGTTAGATAGGAATGTTTATTATGTGAAAATTTTCGACAGAGTCGCCAAAGATCAGACATGTTTAGGTTGTCATGTACATTCCGAAACCGATTGAATGATGGGTCAATTTCCGTTCTAATTTTCCAATCTGACTCGGTTGTGTTTCGAATATTATTTCTCGTTAGCGCCTTCCACGACTCTTTCGAGAGAAATACGCCATACCTGATGTACTCATATACTCCATCAGTCAAGTTGTATTTCACGAGTAATGAAAATACTTCGCCAATAAAAGTTGTTGTCGGGTTCTGTGAGTAAACGTAATCAAACAGCCTAGTTTCAAAGATTGTTTTACAAGCCTTTCCAAGCGTTAGTCGACAAAGGGCTCCAAAGAGTGAAATTTTTCTGGCATCAATACTAACTTGAAGTGGATATGTTCCTAGCAGGGCAGTAACGACATCGGTCCTGCATCGGGCAGGTAGGCCCTGAATACGCTTCAAGCAAAATCTGTGAACTCTTTCGAGCTTGATCAAGTTAGAGGCTGATAAGCCACAGAGAAATTCTGAACCGTAAAGTCCACGAGAAAGTACCACTGATTTATACATTACCATTGAACTCTGAGGTGTTATGCCTCCTGCGTACATACCGGCAGTGCTTAACATAAGATATGTCGACCGAATTTTTGAGCTGACACTTTCTGTAAGAGTGTTTGGAAAGTCACTTTTGTGTAATGGTATGCCCAGGTGCGTGACTGAATCCGTTTTATTAACTGCTATGCCATTTAGCATCCATGTGCGATTGATAGAGGCGTATTTAGATTTCTCATTGAAGATAATTACCTGACATTTCTGTTGGTTATACATAAATCGCCATTTTTTACTGTAATTGCCACATATATTACACATTTTTTGTATTCCATATGATGAAAGCGAGAGGATGGTCATATCATCTGCCTGTGTGGGAGACGAGCAGTTGATATTTAGCAGCCTGAAACCAAAGTTCGAGTGTTCGAGCTCACTGAGCAAACTGTCTATGTAGATGGCGTAGAAAATCGGAGCGAGGGTACTTCCCTGCCTTGTTCCCTGGCTAATAGATATTATACGTGATGTAAGATTTTCATTGGAGCCATAGATTGGTGTGGGCGTGGTTGTGAAGGTGTATCGAGGCATATGTAAAATAATTAGTTGTTTGTAACCTATAGGTCTCGCGAGATCATGGACACCACGTGGTAAAACTGGTAATAGGAGGGGGTATTTTTTACCGGTCATATTAAGTAATTGCTGTATGCCCTAACAGCGTGTTACAGTTAGTTGGTTACTCTTTGTAGCACACATGTAAGGTCGGCTCCTTAGAGTAGGGATATGTACTATGTCACTAAGTCATTTAAGGCCACACTTGGATTGCCACTTCACGAAAACGAAAATATATCATCTCTTAAAGTGATATAATTCATTCTCAGATTTGACACTTTTCACGAATTAGATATCTTCGCATGTAAAAAGTTATTTTGGGCATATCCAGCATTATTATTGATAACTATTCACATCTAGCTAACACATGTGATTTAAGATGTTTTATTAAATCAATCAATCGACCAACATTCCAGTAATTTACTCAATTAATCAATTTATTTGTACTTTTGCATCAAACGATCAAGCGTACACATACATGAAATAATAGGTAATAAAAGACAATAGGTAACAACAGAGCATACTTAAATATAATACATGAGATAAGCAGGTACATAATTAGTTTATGGTGATGACTGGTAGTATTTTAGGTCATTAATTAAGGGGTGCTTACTCTCGTATGGTTTCCTATTCTTTGTAGTAGTTCTGGACTAGGTTGCCATATTCCCTTTTTTTTCTAATCCGTGATGAATAAAACGGGCAAGGGCATTTATGAAAAGCGGATCAGTACATTGCAGTATGCGATTGAACTGATCTAACCCCGATAGTTGTTGTATATTATATGGTAGTTTGTTAAAGTGATGGGTTCGTTCTTGTGCGAGTAATGAACAGCTCGTAATAAGATGTAATTCGTCATCCTTCTCATTGCACAGTTCGCAAATGCGATATTGTTCGTCAACATTTTGATGACGACCTCGTTCAATTCCCAACGACTGCATGGGAACCGATTCGTAGCCGTGTAAGTGATTCCCAAGGTTTTGTTATTTTACATTCATTTAAGTAGTCTTCTAATTTCGTCTCAGTCTTAAATTGTCTGTATGTTTTTAATTTGTAACAGGGTGGAGTTCGTCCGTCATTCATTTCGTCCGTTAATCACCAAAATTATTTCCATTAAATTAATTAAACATGCTATTTTGGACCATTAATTAATACCGCCCTGTACCGAAAATTCGGGAAATTTCAGAAATTCCCTGATTCGGACCACATTTTTCGACGGAACTTCCTAAACCATCTAGGATTCCGATTTACCAACTAAAATAAAATGTACAGGTAAGAACTTAGTGATCTCTTGCCAAATTCATCTTGTTCACAGTCTAAAAATTCCAAAATTTAGATTGTTTTCCTCGGAATTGCCAAAAGTTGAAATTTTGCCAAATATTGGGGGTGTCATACCCCTACATCCACCTGTAGCTACGTCCCTGACATCATGCTATTTAATACACGCTGAATAAGTCAACTGTGGACGTTGTAGATGCGTTGTTGATCCGTTGGCAATGCAGTTATATGGATTACACCTTGAACCAATTATAGGTCGTAGTCCAATATCATGCATTTGAACGCCGGTATAACAACAATAAATGTGTCTAGGTATGGTATGGAATCGATAGAATAGAATAGAATAGATTTATTAGCAATGAACACCCTTCCGGGCAGAATGCTTTTACAATGAACATAATAGTACATTTTCATTTCACATACATCATATTATATAATGTATACATTCATTGTGATTATTGAAGTATGGTTATTTCAAGGAAAATATAACAACATAAAAAATTAAATAGATCAATTGTTGCATCCAATTTGACATTCTGATCTTAACTGAAAGTACTGTCGGATCAAGCTGCAGACTTTCGCACAATTTGATCTGTTATCGTTCCTCAATATCATCTTAAACTTATGTATATCATCCAAGTTATTATATGCCTTTGAATGCTTTGTCATTATTTTATTGATCTCTGATCGCAAGGTACTATATATTTGACATTCCATTAAAAAGTGAAATTCATCCTCGATCGTTGATGTACTACATTTGCATACTCGTTTTCAAGAGGTATTTTAGGTTGACAATGTCTTCCTTTTTCAATTGCAAGATTGTGATTACTTATGCGTAGTCTAGTGAACATATTTCGATCCTTAGCAGAGTGCGTGCATTCCAAATATAATTCTAAACTAATATTTCGTTTCACAACCCGATAAGTCCTTAATTTGTTTTTCTTATCTTTTTCGGTATTATCGGCCATACTGTCTATAAACTTACATACATGCATTTCCTTCAGTTTGTTTTTTCAAATTAATCATAAATGTCAATGGGTTTGTCTGGTTTGTGATATTGGACATATCAATAATTTGCGGAAATGAAAAGATAGACATATCAGCGGGAAGTAGGTGTTGATCTTTAATAGCTTGCGATAAAAGACCGCCAACATCTGACCTACTGGTCATCCGAACGAGCCAAGACAACTGACCTAGACTCTATTTTCTCATGTCTAGAGACAAAGCTTATTGAAGTAAACGACTCGGACATGGTTATATTAGGCGGTGACTTTAATGCTCGCACCGCGGAGCGACCTGATTTCGTTATTTCGGAAAATGATCGATCCGATAGGGAGCCCCGAAATAGTATTGACAAGGTAGTGAACTCCTTTGGTGAACAACTTCTATCTCTATGTCGCACCGCCGAGTTACGAATTGTGAACGGACGATGTAGTGGAGATCGCCTTGGGAGCCTCACATCTTACCAATACAACGGTGCTAGTGTAGTCGATTACATAATAATATCAGATAGATACTTGGCGGATGTAGATTATCTATGTGTTCAATCACCTAATGTACTTTCTGATCACTGCCAACTTTCAGCTCATATTGAATATAAAGTACCAATCCGAAACCCATCGGACATAGAACCAAAATACAAATATATCAGACCAACATATAAATTGAAATGGACCCCTGAAAGTGACCAATTGGCATACCAAAAGATAAATCAACCATACATCAAATGGAAACTAAATAACTTTATGAATCATAATTATGCCCCCACTATGGCGGACATAGAACAGTCTACGGATGATCTTATGACAGTTATAACTGAAATAAACGAATCAGCTGCTTCAAAGGTAGTTTATAGACGCAAAAATGGAACCCCGAAAAAGCATCCATGGTTCGACGATCGTTGTCGAACACTTAAACAGGACTTAGATAAAGCCATAACAACTATGAGGAAGAACCCACATGATAAGTTAATATCCGTCAAATTTTTCACACTAAAGAAACAATACAAGCGGCAATTAAAACAGAAAACAAGAACTTACTATCAGAATTTATGTGAAAAATTGGACAAACTATCTACAGGCAACCCATCGGAATATTGGAAATTAGTGAAACAATTTACCGATGGCCCAAAAGAGGGAACTTCACTAGACCCGGATGTAGCAGTTAATTTTGTTAACACGCTACTTTGCAGACCACAAAGTCAGACAAATGCAGAAATAACAAATTATAATTTACCACCACCAAAACAACTTATAAGTAATACAATAATCTCGGCACAAGAAATTTTGACAGCAACTAAGAATTTGAAACGCAACAAAGCACCAGGACCAGATAACGTTTCTAATGAACTATTAAAGGTACTGGTTCCTAACATGGTAGGCTGCTTCGCAAAATTATTTAACCGCATCCTGTCATCGGGACATTACCCAACGGATTGGAGCAAATCTGTACTCACACTTTTATACAAGAAAGGGAACCGTTTTGACCCAAATAATTACCGGCCTATTGCTTTGAGTTCGGCCGTTGGCAAACTTTTCAACAAGGTAATAAACTCCCGGATTAATTCATTTCTTGAGGACCATAATCTGATAAGTGACAATCAATTTGGATTTCGCGAGGGTAGAAGCACGGTTGATAGTGCCTTTGTTTTAAAAACTATCGTTGATAAATAGGTAAAGAGGGTTAAAAAACCACTATATGCAGTTTTCGTCGATTTCAGGAAAGCATTTGATACAGTAGACAGATGCACGCTTTTCAATAAAATGAGGCGGCTTGGTATAGATGGCCAGATTCTCCGAGTAATTAAATCTATTTATCATAAAAGTACATATCAACTGAAAACTAGCAATGGTGTGGGCCCGCCGCTACTTTCTACAATTGGAGTCAGACAGGGGTGTTCAATTTCACCTACGTTATTCAAAATATACATAGACGGTATATCATCCATCTTCGATACAGAATGCAAACCAGCTTTTATAAATGAAAACCCAATTAATCACCTGTTATTCGCGGACGATCTGGTATTGCTATCCACATCCCCCAGAGGCATGCAAAGATGTCTTGATAATTTACAACACTTCGCAGAATCGAACGCACTTCAAATAAATACCGACAAAACCAAATCTATCTTATTCACAAATAAACGAACAGTAACAACTCCCACGTTTAACTTGGCTCATGATATAATTTCACCCGTGGATCATTACTCATACCTAGGTATCGTATTTCACAAGAAAGGCAAATTTGCTATGGCACAAGCGGAAATGATTAATAAAGCATGTAGAGCAATGCATAGCCTCAAGCGATCACTTCAAAGCAAACATGCGCCATCACCACAGATTCTCGTTAAACTTTTCGATCAGTTAATAAAGCCTATTCTATTATATGGCTCGGAACTGTGGATAAATGAACATCATATATTCAATAGAAAAGATTTGGACGGAGAGAAGCTGCACGTTGAATATTGTAAAATGGCTCTTGGAATAGGCAACAAGGCGTCAAATTACGCAGCGATGGCGGAGCTGGGCAGATATCCTATTACAATAGATGCCACCATCAAATTCTTCGCATTCAATGTCAAATTACAACGGCACGAGCGTCACACGTTACTTAATGATGCGTACACCGATAATAAACTTATCAAAGGGAACGTACAATTAGATGACATAATACGGAAGAAATGCCCAAAAGATGCGAAGATTCGGCCCGCGGCGATAAACTTATGTAGCCAACTGAAAGAGGCATACCGATCGGAATTCACCAAAGTGCTTACGGCAACTACCGCAATCAGAGGAGATGGTGGTAATAAATTGAGAACCTATGCGCTTGTCAAACATGGATATTATATAGAACCCTATCTCAAATATACAATCAACAATGAGGCAAGAAGTATGTTTACACGTTTGCGAATCAGTAATCATAACCTTGCTATTGAAAAACTAAGACATATATATCCTGTTAAATCCGAAGCAGCTAGAATATGCTTATTTTGCAAAGAAGGAAAGTCTATAGAAAATGAGATTCACTTTATTACCGAATGTAACGCATATAAGTCCATAAGAAATGATCTCTACTCACAGTTAGAATTATATAAGCCGGGATTTTTACAATGGAAAGAAACTGACAAATTTATATTTTTTATGAGTAACAATGACCCGAATGTCTGTTCGTTAATATGCCGTAAGATTAACTTATGTTTTAAACAAAGATCAATGTTATCAGCCATGAATACATAAAGGCTCACACCCGCGAAATTATCACCCGATCTGCTACCAAGGGTGTCATATCATAACATATTGTTGTATCTATCTTGTGTATATGTATTTTTGTGTTCTCTTATTTCATGTTTCAATGTCATTATGTACATGTATTTCTGCAACCTGTCCACATTTGGATGTCTATATTGCAATAAAGTTATCTTATCTGGTGAGAGTAATTTCGTTGCGTAAGACGCTGTTCTTAAGATGGCATCATGTGTTAAAGGGAATCTCCCAAGCTCCGCGCGAACGGCTTGGTTTGAGGCGAATTTTCCGACACCTAGTACTTGTTTGCAGAATTTAATATGTAACTGTTCCAACTCTGATTTGTCCGCATTACTTTTTAACATATAAGATCCCCATAGTTCGCTACCGTAGAGCTGAATTGGTTTGATTAGTTTATCATATAACTTCAACATTATTTTAATTGGTGGTAATGAGGTTGTTTTGAACGCGTCAAACAAGGAATACATAGCTTTCCTTCCTTTCGCATTTAGGTCAGACATTGCATTTTTAAAAGAACCTGTTCTGGTAAAATTTATTCCCAAAAAAGTGTAGTTACATGTTTGTACCAGACACACTTTCGCTTGTATAAGAAATACCAGCCTGGCCCCATGAAATCAGCACATAGTGGCCTCAATGATTTTTCCTTTTCAGCCCATAAAGCTTATTTGTGTCTCGTGTTCATCTCTACACGCTATACGAGACTTTTTGGTGTCATCGTTTTCAGCACCATTATGGAATATTTCAAAATGAATTAGTACCATATAGTGATATAGAGCTGAAAATATATAATTAAAATTAAGCACGAATCTAGTGAATTAACGGAATGTTTTGATGTTATGAATTACGCCGAATACGGGCTCATCGCAACAATATGGTATATATGATATTATTTCAGGAGAATATGTTGAAAATACACACGCAGTATCCTAGCCTGTTTCGTGAAAATAAGTTCATATGGAATATATATAATATTTGTTTTTCGCTTTCAGCCCATATATAGAGCTAATTTTTTTTTTCTTTTCATTCTTATATACGAGAGTATTTGGGGTCATCGTTTTCAGCACTATATGCGATTATATCAATATGAAATTGTCCCACATAACGCTGAAAATAAACATTCAATTTAAGCTTGAAACCATCTTTTACTAAGTAACGGAAAAGTCTGATTATGGTGTTCTGAATTATAAATCCAATACGGGCTTATTGCAATAATAGGGACTTTTTCGTGTAATTTTCGGCCAAATTGAATGGTGGTATATCAGGGGGAATTCTATAAATAATACCCAAATCTTACGCATTTCAATTATTTACACGGTGGTGCAAGATCGGTGGCGCAACGGTGGCGAAAACGGTGGTGATTTTGAAGATGGCGACGGGCGATGTTTTGATGAGTATGTATGTCAGAAATCACGTTTTACATCACATGTGTTACGTTTGTGTTTACTGATATTTCATCCGATTGCTTTGGAATATAATAATGTACGCTGGGACATACGATATGTGGTGATTGAATTTGTTATTACGCGTGATTGTTTATATTTATTAACCCATTTCACCACTTATACTGTGGTATTCGAGCATACATGAAGCCACCAACCCGCCCGACCCCAATATCCATTACAATTAAACAATACATTAAGCCTTTACAACGGGAAGGACGGGCCGGCGTATATCTATATGGTACATGATTGAAGGTTCGAATAGGGAACTTGTTCAATCGACCTAATTTGATGTGAAAGCCATGGGTATTTTCGTGATTTCTCTTAGTTTATGCATTCTAAATTAATATGTAATGACGCGTGGGTACTTATATTATTAAATTTGACATAAGGGAAGTCAATCGGGAGATCTGTATTGCCTATATAGATATTAAATTTTTTTTTTATGCCGGTGACGACTATTGCGGTGGCGACGAATTTATGCCGGCGGCGACTAAATTTATTAACATTTCTTACATCGCCACCGTTTTCGCCACCGATATTGCACCACTGTGATTTAGGGTCCTGTGAATAATCGAGATTCGATGAAAAACGAATCGACTAATATTCTTCATAAGTGCACATCTATCGCTTTATTGTTGTTTAAGTTCTTGGTTCACTAATTCCAAAATGAAATAGGTTCAGTTTGGGCTCGTTAGTTAATAACTTCACCCGTTGTTATAGTCTGGGTTCCAAATTGAATCAATTGAATTCAAGGGAGCAATTTTCGATTCGACGTTTCGGAATTTCCGATATTCACAGGACCCTAACAGTAACTGTTCCTCCATACAAACCAATGTAAAATTTACAAATTTGCATGCTATAACCATTCAATTCATCGGTCAATATTTACACTCCAATATGTCAGTGGCTATGGAACGCGAATTTAAACTCGGGATTGGTGTAGAGTCCACCACGTGACGCTCGGGAACCGGTTGCAACACGTGCCGACCAGAGCACGTGTTATATTGACCAGCGATATTACTAGTAAGTGCAGACCACACAACTTCGGGTCTGTGATAACTTGCACATAATGTTGCTTCCGACTTATTGCTATTTCACAACGAATGACACAATAACTCACGCCTATTATAATAGGCATGTTACTATGAACAACATGCGAAGCCTTGAAGGCCATCGCTCAATTCAGCTGTCTTGAGACAGTCTGTATCTACCATGCACACATACCTATATGTGTTGATCCCTCAGTTACTTTGAGGAATCTTAATTCCGCTCTCTCCTGATGAGACCTTAATTGGTTGACAAAATAGGTCGAAACACTAAAAGGCAGTGTAGAGTGCTACATAGAATGTCCCGTCCATAGATCGGATGGGATGTTGGTATTTATCCAATTTTATATAAAAACCGAATTTTAGATGTCATTATGTCGACGTATTTCCATAATTATATTATACGCGGAAAACCAGGGGGGGTGGGGAAAAAACTTCAGGAACGTATGCTTATTTTCTGCGTTCGGGAACTTTTGGGACCCACCCAAATCCGCAAATTTTGTACTACCAAAATTTAGGTACCCACCCCCATACTGCTTTATTTTATGTGAAATTTAATACAGATTTATGCCCCAATATCTAAAATTTCCCTCATGTTCTGTTTCTGAAAATTTTAGATTGGCGGGGATGGGGGGGGGGGGGCTTCACGCAGCCGCCTGGCTTACCCTCATGCATGCAGCTCGTACGACCATGACGAGATAATAATAGTATGTGCGGTCATTTATATGTGAAAGCAATTTAATTGTATATATAGCTGTCGAAATCTATAATCTTTAATGGATGACCCTTCGTGTTCAGTTCCCAACATCCCAGATGGTGCCAATTGATAGCGCACATAAAACGCACATAAAACGTGTTGACCCTAAATGAACCCATGCCAGTATTAGTCAAATCTGGTCAGTGGCCGAAGGGGGATAACTCAATCTGGTAAATTGTCACCCAATACTATTCTTAAAAATGCATTTTATTCCCAACTGATACTAATTTCATAATATTTCTGACTGGGAATATCATTATTTGTATCACAGTAGTCACAATGAATCCACTTACGTAGTTTTAGACACAGAAAACACCATCCGGTTTATGGGCCAGGAGAGTAGGTCCCCATAACACATAAGTCCCCACAGGCCAGGTCTAAAGACGGCGCGGTTTCCCCGTAAACCATGTTTAAACATCCCTCTCTCTATCTCTCTATCTCTATCTCTCCCTCTCTCTCTCTTTCTCTCTCCCTCATTATTTGCAACGGAATATATATCTACGGGCGTTGGCCACCCTCTGTACAACCATCACCAATCAATCAACGCTCCTCTTACGAAATATAGTTGGGTTGTCATCGTATGATGTATCCCAAGTACGAAACCCGAGTGTCAAAAACGGGCGAGATTTCGTCGCCAATAACTTCGTCGACAGGTCTTTTTGAGTTATATTTCTGTCTCCATTTCAAAAAAAGGTTTGGCCAAAAGTTTGGCCAAATGAAATTTATCTTACCCACCGTTGGGAGGAGACAACAGATTACTGAACTTTGCTCAGTGTGCATGTCGGAATAAACTGACCACAACACGTCAGTACGCGAATGATCTTGCATGAATATTGTCTGATTACCGCGATTTTCAATTAAACAACATGCCATGTAATACATCCGCCAAACCTTACTCAACACATAAGTGATCGCACACGGTAAGATTTAGAACGTCCAATAAAACACGAATTTGATAATAGCCATGATCAGACACACGTTTGTGTAACTTGTAACGTGTGTTGTCATTGCCAACGAAAGTCACATGACTCGCGTGCCCATGGCGCCTACATGTACATGGTCAAACCGTTCAGACGTTTTGTGCAACGTAATGTATTTACGAAATGTATAGCGAAGAGGAATAATCCAATATTTTGCTTATCGAATGACCGACCAGTTCTGTGCAGTCAGAGATTTGCCCGCGCGGAATGATTTTAATTTTGTTGAAGCCAGTTGCGTCTTCTTGTATTCGCAAGTCATGTCAGAACAGAACGGAAATCAACATGCATGTAACATTCATCATGGCTCTTGTATCAGTTTCCAAATAAAATAATAGAGTTGTTTGAAAATTAAGAAAGGTATCCGTTCATTGTTGATTATGTACATACATATAATAAATATTCAACAATGAACGGATACCTTTCCTAATTTTCAAACTATTCCATTCTTCACGTCAGCAGAGTCACCTACATCAGAGGAGAGTTTCGTCATTATTTTATAAATATATATATATATATATATATATATAGCTATGTAGAGTAAGCATTAGGCGGACCATTGACCATCATTAGGCAGACCGCGAACTTATGCAGACGAAATCGGGTCTGCCTAATTTTTGCATGCCAGTCACAACTAGTTATCTTGCGATTTAATTGTTAACACCTCTCCTTGTTCAACGGATTTAGGTTGTCTTTTGTTTATAAAATGATGGGATTGAAAAAATTGTTGAAAAGGGCATTTCCGCCCCGATAATTTTGAGACATGTATATTCGATCGATATACAGTTTCATCATTGTGCGGTCTTTTTTCAATCCCGATATTTGTACTCAATTTCGATGTATACACCAGATTTTTCGATGTTTTAATGACATTTGACCTGTTATCTTCTTTTTTGCTGCATCCTATACATAAAAATGCAAAAACCAGAAAAGTTTATTTTTTCAAGACCGCTGTGGATGTTTCGACCGCACAATGATGAAATTATATATCGACAGAATATACATGTCTCAAAACTAACGGGGCTGAAATGCCTTTAACAATTTTTTTTTTCAATCCCATCATTTTATAGACAAAAGACAACCTAAATCGGTTGAACAAGGAGAGGTGTTAACAATTAAAGCCCCAGATAACTAGTTGTGACTGACATGCAAAATGTAGGCAGACCGAATTTGGTCTGCATAATGTCACAGTGTGCCTAATGAGGCTCAATGGTCCTCTTAGAATTAGGCAGACCTGAGAATTTGTATATTTCATATTACTTGAGGAATCATCGAATTAATAATTTCTGACATGCAACACACGAAGTAATGTTTCGCCACACAATGCATGATACTTTCATTCGGCATGATGATTAATTATTGAATATAACGCAGAAACTGAAGTGCATACCATTGCGGTATAAATACTAGTTACATTTCCGGGATGTTAAATTCAACAACCTCCCTGATACTAAACCAGACACATAATTATGTCGCAATTAATGCTTATTCTACTGTAAATAAACAACACTCATATATCCAATAGAGTAGCACCGCATCTCACCACACCAATGAGACGGTATTGTACAGTTTATATAAGACTAATGTTCATTCTGCTACCAAAGCAGTTTCTTAGTAGACAATTTTGTTCAAATTACTTCATATGCCACTTTACAACTGGAATATGGCAGTGTTGCTATTTGTTATGTACATATTCTTGTTTCGCCTGGGCGCTGCCATAGCCCTGGGGGTTCTATTTATAGATTGTTAATTGTTGGGACACAACAAAAGTTGTAGTGCGACCCCGAGGTCGAGCTGTAGTGCGATCTCGAGGCCGAACCCGGTAAAAGTGCTATAGTTGAGAATTTCAATTCGTTTATTGGCGTTTACATTATGTCAATAATGTTGAATTTTGGTTTGTGATAAGCTATGCCAATTACAAATAACAGAAATGAAAAAGATTCTATAATCACAATCATGGGTATATAATATATGATCTTGAGCGCGTTACCATTTCTGACTATGGTTTTCTTGTAGGTTTGTGTGCAGCAGCTATGTGTAACATTTAGGAAGAAGGCGTTAACTCGGTGATGCGGGTTGCAGGAAACGTAGTAAGTTTCGCGTATAATTATGTTGCTTTGGTGAATAAAATCAAATATAATTTCTAGGTATAAACACAGTCTGTTGCACAGAGTATGCAGGCAATTTTGGCCAAGTTTAGAATTTATTGAAAATAGACTATTGTGCTCCTTTGTGTTTTGTTAAATTGAGTTCATAGTATACCACCATCTATATTTGTGATAAAAGCGAAATATTCGTGTTTCATCACTTGATTGGAGGCAACTATGACTATCATTTTGAGACACGGACAATAGGATCAACACATTTTACCCCGTACTATATCAATATATCTCACACTGTTCTATAGCAGTGAATTTTGAAAGGTTTGATGTTGTAAACATCAACATAAATGACGATCGGTCACATGTGTACATATATTTATAGAAAAGGTCACAGAATCAACACATCCGTACTGAATCCTATTTAACTGTTTACTTACACACACATATACGATTCAATATATTATAAGTACATAAAAAAAACTGTGTTATTTTTCCGTTTCTGGGCGCCCAAAAGTCGAGATTTAACCGTTGCATGATTCAATATATTATAAGTGCATAAAAAAAACTGTGTTATTTTTCCGTTTCTGGGCGCCCAAAAGTCGAGATTTAACCGTTGCATGAGACCCTACTTTCGATTGCTCTCTCGTGAGATACATTAGAGAGAATTCGTACATCTCTGATCAAAAGTTTATCTATCTGCGATAAATATTCCTCGCATAATTCGAGCGTTTGTTCACTCTTATGGGACTAGCCACAGGTATTTGGCAAAAAAAAAAATATATATATATAAAGGTAAGTATCAAGGCTGATAGTGAAAATAGGAGGTCAAAAATCATCCTCACAAAAGCAAATGTTTTTATCAAATTGATCTGGAATTCTAGCATTATGTGCCCAAGTAATCATATTTTTGGTTAAAGTTTAGCTTTCCGTCGTACTTTAAACAAGTGAGCATAGAAAATCATTCGAAGTTGTCAATGAAATTTATTTTTTGGTACTCGAAACGTCCGTCCAATGAACAGTCAACAAATCAAATAATCCAACCTCCAAATCACCGAAATCTATGCTATTATGATCAAACTAAATAGCCCTATTGTCAAACAGACGTTGTTTCGAGAAGTACAGCTAATTTGTGGGTGGTAGTCCACATACATCGAGTTTAACAACGATTTATGTCCTTTTTTTTGGTCAGTTTTACAGATTTCTTTTCGCGGGAGGCCATTTTGCAAAACTGAAAGCGAAACTAACTTGAACTTTATTAAATTAATTTTAATATCCTCTCTTTTAATTTATATCCGGCATTCTTAATGACAAAAATCATGCGGTGGATATATAATACCCACTAGATAAGGAATTAGATGAAACATTTTTTTTTATCGATGTGAAATTATTTACTGCAGCGTTTCTCGAGTTTGTTTCGCACTTTCAAAATGGCCTCCCGCGAAAAGAATAATGTAAAACTGACGGAAAAAAAAGTCAAAAATCGTTATTAAACTCGATGTATGTTGAGTACCACACCCAAATTAGCTGTCATTCGTGAAACAACGTCTGTTTGACAATAGTGCTATTTAGTTTGATGATTAGAGTTTTTGCGGTGATTTAGGGGTTGGATTGTTTGATTTTTTTTATTTTTCATTGGACGGACGTTTCGGGTACCAACCAAATCAATTTGATTAATCAACTTTAAATGTTTTTCTATGTTCACTAATCTCAAATACGACGGCGAACCAAACTTTTTTTAAAACTATGATTATTTGGTCACATATTGCTGCAATTACAAATCAATAAAAAATAAAATGTTGCTTTTGTAGAGAAAAATTCTGACCTCTATCAAAAATGAGAAAGATACCTTTCCGAGATTTTCATTAAATTAAAAAATATATTGTGCCTAATACCTGTGGGACTAGCTATTGAATTTTGCGCAAAATGTAAATTTCATTCGATTTTGTCCATTTTGGTGGCCATTTTGTGACAGACATTCTACAGATATGGTTTACGACTAAGCAGTGTTTTGTGTATATTTCAATTTATTGCGAATTTGGCGTCACCTCAGAAATTCAGCAATTTCCGATACCAACAGCCATTTTGGACGCCATCTTGGATCCTGATTTTCCCCATGATCTGATTTTAGATATGTTGTTCCTGGTGTTTTTCCGCGTCGAAAGACACCAAAATCAGATTGTATCCAATTTGATGACTTCCGGTGCGTAGTAATAACGGAGAAACGTTTCAAAATTTGCTCCGATAAAATCAAAGTTTTTCAATTAATACAATGAAGATCGGTGGACAAAAAATGATCACTTCATAGATAAAGATAGCAACATTCGATGCAGATAAGATTCTGGAGTGATGTTATCATATTTGGGACATTAAGGTAATGTTTTTGTGAAGCAACTACAGACCGCCCTCGGGACGCCATTTTGAAATTTTGTAAACAATCGATTTGTGAAAAAGTCAAATGACGAAATCTAAGAAACGAAAGAAACACAGTAATAGTGATTCAAATAATTCAACACTAGTGAGCGACGATAGTGTAAATATTTCTCAAAAAAAGCAGCAACTGACAATGGAAGATTTTATTAGCAAACCGAGAAATGAACAGGTCTGGCAAATGTGAGAATACAGCTACAATAGCTGTATTCAGCTAACCTAGCTGTATTCGGCTATATATTATACTCTCAAACCGGCTGTTTTTCGATAATAAACTAGAAGCGCTAATTTGCGCATCAAAATTAGGCTACCATATTCTCCGGTCACCCTCAACCAAATCAAAATCGTCGCTTGTGTTCTGACAAAGTGTTGCCTTTTGTCGACACGGCAATTCTGATTTTGTGTGAAAACTTACTACGGTGGTCGATGTCAGTAAATATTCTGGGGACTATTTTCTGCAAATGCATTCATTAACTAACTTATAAAATAAAGATCAAATTCATCCCAAACACTCGTTTACTTCTTCCCGATGCTAAACCGGTAGGGGGCGTTAGAATGGTGTACCTATATCAAGCATTTAGAATTACATACCACTAGCGGTTTGTGAGCGATACTGGTAACTATTCATAACTGTATATACAGATATTGTGCGGCATATTGCAAATGTATGGCACAACATAGGTAGGCCAGTTGACACAAATAATCCACTTAAAATGGCAAAAATGGCCACTAAAAAGAAATTAAGATGCACACAAAGGCAACAAATGGCTGCAGAGAGAACCCAACTATATGATGAAATCTCTCAAGCCAATGCATCTAATGATCAAGTACTATTCTATAAACTTATAAACAAACAAAGGCTCACCAAGAGTGTAGTCACTGAGTATATTGAAATAGATGGACACCAATATGGTGCCGAACAGATGATGGATGGGTGGTTTAAACACTTCAAAAAACTGTCAGAACCAAAAACTGCCGATAGATTTGATGATACATTCCACAAACAAGTCTCGGCTGATATTGAAGCTATTGAACAAATATGTCGTGCTAATACACCATCTTTAGAACCAGTCACACTGCATGAAATTAAAACAATTGTCAATAAGCTCAAACTAAATAAAGCAGCTGACTATGCTGGAATTACGGCTGAACACCTCAAATATAGCATAGAAGAAACTGCCCCAATAATCATGAACATCATAAACACTATATATGAAAAACGAGAAGTGCCAAAAGAAATAAAAATCGGCATATTAACACCTGTACCAAAAAAGGACAAAGACCCAACAAAACCAGGGAATTACAGGGGCATAACTATCAGCTCCATAATATGTAAATTCCTAGAAGCAACCCTGCAAGACAAACTAGACAACATACTATTACCATCACAAAATAAAATGCAACGTGGCTTCACTCAAGGCACATCACCTCTAGTTGCTGGGCTTATGATAACTGAAGCATACAATGAAAGCAAAGACTTAAATGAGACATTAATATTAGAAACCCTGGATGCTGAAAAAGCATTTGACGTTGTATGGCATAAAAGCCTACTGAGAAAACTTTTCATTGATGGGATCCACAGCGACCTATGGCTACTTGTAAATTCATTACATCATGAGGCGAATACAAAGGTAAAATGGGGTGGATCATACTCCTCAGATATACTACTTCACCAAGGAATAAGACAAGGGGCTAAATTATCAGCAATGCTCTATAAAAGATTTAACAACGACATGCTAAATCAGCTAAGTAATAATGCAGCTGGGTTTAAAATTGGCACAATTGATATAACAGCCCCCACCTGTGCAGATGATGTAGCCATCTTAGCAAAAACAACATCTGATTTACAAACTCTCACAAGTATTGTATACAACAACTCATGTAAAGATCGATTCGCAATGAACGCAACTAAATGCGAAATTGTCCAAATGAAAACATCTACACAAAAAATGAATGGTGAAATAAAAACTGTCCTAGGTGGAACTCCTGTTAATATCGTAGGCTCCACCAAACACCTAGGTGTAGAGCGTAATCCAACAAATACCCCAGATATCCCAAAACGAATAACAATGGGCAGACGAACCCTATACTCCTTGATGGGTACAGGGCTACATGGAACAAACGGTATATCACCAGTAATAGCATACCAAATGTGGAACACTTTTGTCATTCCTAGAATGTTGCATGGTATAGAAATCCTACATATGAAAAAAAAAAACATAGATGAACTCGAACGTTTCCAACGAAAAACCATGAGACAACTGCAGAGTTTATCAACACGCACAGCAAATGCTGCTACAAATGCACTTATTGGAGCTATTCCCATCCAAGGCACTATAGATCTCAAACCTACAACATTCTATATTAATATAGCCAAAACACACAACTCTGCAGAGCGAGATCTTGCAATAAGGCAACTTATCATGAAAAATGACAACAGCCATAGCTGGTTTATACATGTCAGAGACATACTTTCCAAATATACCCTTCCTGACCCACTGCATATCATAAACACCATCCACAGTAAGGAAGATGCCAACAAATGGAAAACAATACGTAAAAAAGCTATATACCAATATTGGCATGATATTAATGACAGAGAGTTCTCCAGTAAAACAACACTAGCAATGATCAAACTGCAAAAAAATTCCAGCAGCAAATGTCATCTTGTATGGGATTCATCAAAATACTCGCCCGCTGCCACAAAAAAGGCTATTATAAAAACATGGTTGATGACAGACACTTATTTACTACAAATAAATAGAAAAAGATTCAGACAAAACCTGACCTCTGCCATATGTCCACTATGCAAACTAGCGGATGAGGACAGAATACACTTCATTTCACAATGTACGAACACTAGTAACCAACGACATCGTTACATACAAAAACTCAAATTATGTCTCTCAAAAACTACCACTGACAAATACATTATTGATCAACCAGAACTCTTAACTCAATTAACCTTAGACTGCACAAAACTAGAAACCTGGAACCTCATCGATATAGAAAAAGAACAAATTGAAAAACTGGCAAGAAATTTCTTATACTCAATCCATGTGCATAGAGTAAACACTTTGAAAACAGAAGCAGACAAGCACATATAAAATGACAAACTAGCCGAGCTGTACAGGCAAAACAACTACTTGTAAATATTCTTGTCAACACGACAATTTTAACTATACCAATCTTAAAAACAAAACAAAAATATACATGTACATATGTACATATGAAAGCTCAACTTAAAAGTTTTTAAGTGCAACTTACGCACACACAAATCTTTTAACTCACTAGTACCACAATTTTACCAACTATTTTATCATTACTGTAGTTTTACCTGGTCTTATTTGACTTATTTTTACTTCCATTATTTTTATACCCATTATAATGGGGTGCTCCTCACTTAAAGGAGGGAAATCCACAACAAGCAAACATAGGGACAACTGAAATGAAAATGCGACTTATATAATTTCTGAAGTATTTCAAACATGAAGTCCTGGTCGTTGGCGAGTCAGAACTATTCAATCTGTTTTGGCGGGAAAATATATAATGTGTGAAAACTTACTAAACATAACATTGGTATTTGTATTTTCGCGATTCGACATACAAGTATGCGTTTCCGTATTTTTGGAGAGAATCAGCTCAAGCAGTGAGTGGAACTCGCTCGGTTAAACTCTGGCTAGAGATGTTCCCCTTTTTACCTGTTTTAACGCACCAACCAAACTGCGTTTTAGCAGCATCATATTGATACTTCCGGGAATGATTAAGATGTTCCATCTTCGGTGATAAATATTGTATTTAATGTATTTTTCAAGGTATTCGGCATTGCATAAGAGAGTTATTAACCGTTATGACCGACATCGACCGCCGTAGTAAGTTTTCACACATAATCACCATCGCCGTGCCGACAAAAGGCAACACTTTGTCAGAACACAAGCGACGATTTTGATTTGGTTGAGGGTGGCCGGAGAATAGGGTAGCCTAATTTTGATGCGCAAATTAGCGCTTCTAGTTTATTATCGAAAAACAGCCGGTTTGAGAGTATAATATATAGCTGAATACATCTAGGTTAGCTGAATACAGCTATTGTAGCTGTATTCTCACATTTGCCAGACCTGATGAACCGCCATCACCCATCTTAGGAAATATTCCCAGTCAGTTATCCGAACTCATTCAACGAGTCAATCTGTTATCTTTCGGTGCAAAAGAAAACCGTGATCACTACTGTAAAGAGCAAAAATCACAGCTGACAGAGTTTGGCAAATTAGTCAGTAGCTTCAAAACTGAAATTATAGATGCCTTCAACAAGAAAGTTTCTAAAATGGAGAGTCGAATTGGTAAACTGGAGCAGGGAAATGTTGAAAACAGTTGAAACGAAAGAAAAACAATGGAACGAGGAACGTGATGTATTCAAATACAAACTAAATAATCTTGAGCAGCAGGGCAGAAAGGATTCGGTAAGAATATTCGGGATTGAAGAATCTACAGGAAGAGAATCGCGACATGACTGTGCCATAAAGGCCATGACTATATTTAATGAAAAATTGAAATTAAATTTCCATCCAGCTGTAATTTCAATTGCACATCGGACTGGAAAGAAGATGGAACCAGACTATAAACAGGGTGGACAAAAGCCACGCCCTCGCCCAATGTTAGTTAAGTTTTCATCCAGAGCTCCAAAGTTAGATGTTATCGATAGTAGAAAGCAGCTTAAGGGGATGGCAAAGTCTGTTTCATAAAAAATGTCTGGAAACGGGCTGACAAATTGGTATTTTTCACATAAAAGCAGACAGAAATAGATATAACAACATAGAGATAATATATAGAGCATATATCGTTAAAGGAGGTGCCACGAATAGATGTGAGCTAAAAAGCTTTTTGTACCAGAAAAATGACTTTGAAACAGAGTATATCTGCAATATTATAGCATTGTTTTGGCATTCAAATGTGAAAAACTATAACTTCAACAGTATCATTAGGCAGCCCATTATGATAAGTGACATACCGTTAAGAACCAAGGAGCTATGCTTTAGATTAATGTTCACTGTATCGTTTGAAAAACGTCCGCTAAAACGTGTCAGTTTTTCTTGGGAGCCAGTCGCCATATTTCTATTGTAAACACATGTTCATGATGTTGTTGTCATTTTTCAATTCGCGGCAGGTACATGAAAATCGACCAGAAAAGCAATTCGATCCTGTAATCGGGCAAGTTTATGATATGAAATCGATGCTTTCAGTTTATTTAAGTTGTTGGAATTAATTTAGTTGCTTGATTACCCACGATTTATGTAGTTTTGTGCTGTTTACAGATGGAAATGTTGATATTTTATTTTTAGAATTACCAGTCTATAGTCGAAAGCGAGATTACAAGATGTCGTATTATTACGCAAATCACATAAATAGAAAACTTACATGTTTCAGAATATTGTATTATTCTAAAATCAAATAGCCTATATAAAAACATATTTATGAATAGGAAAGTACCGTATTCCGACGAAATATGTCATATTTTACGACGGACTCCTTGTGCGAGTTCACTTCCGGTCAATTCTATTTTGGTGCACTGAGATAAAAACATTGTGGAGAAAAATACGTTTAATAACATTTGAATGTAAATTAATCGAGAAATTGTCGGTTATCAGGTACAATCATATAGCTTATAACCCATATATATTGATGGGCATAATCAAAAGCTTGATCCCATGCGCGATTGTCTATACTGATCGATTTCCATTCGTAATCGTATTCTAGTATTGACGGATGGGTTTGTTTGTAATCATGGCCGCCCCGCCCCCATGGCTTGTGTATCGGTTATCGCAAAAATAATGTTAGGATATTATGGTCTCCCATACCAAGAAAAATAGTTCCTAAGAATGTAAACAATGCAAATGGAGGACATTTTGCCATTATTCAGGATGACAGTACTATTTTCACAGGCAGGGTATTTGGGAAAGTTCTTGTTTTTCCTCAAAATGATGTCTCCTTGTCTCTAGCCAGATTCTTATAGGACCATTTTGACTGTTCAGTTTGTACAAAAAGTTAACCATTGGAACTGGAGAAACGCCGTTTGGGAACATGATTTTTTGTCACTCTACCGCGAGTAAATTCTAACAGCTAAAATTTCTCTACTAATGACAAGATCTTTGTTTATTATTGATTATTATGTGTGAAAAATATGAAGTTTATCCATTCTATGGCCGGTGAGTAATTATTGATCATCTGGAGGTAGGGTGCAATCCGCGGTGGCCATCTTGACCAAACTTTACCATCCCCTTAAAGGATCGGGAGTTTCTATTGTTGAAGACGCGACTCAAATGAATTATGAACTACTTCGAAAAGCCTATAAAGCAGACTCAATATCAAATTCATGGTTAACAAATGGAAAGCTGTATGCAAAGAAAGCTGACGGTACAATTGTGAATTTCAAGACAGAGGCAGATCTAGATATTATTATTAATGGTTAATTTTGACAGGCCAAAAGAGAAAGTGCCTACAAAACCTGTTGGAATATTTTGATGTACTGATTATCATGTACATAATACCATTTATGCATGTCATTTTTGTAAACATGATTAGGCCTATGCCAAACCACTCACATAAGAATTTATAAATTGATTATCAACACCCCAACATAATGTAATATACATCTAAACCACGAGGACAGGAGACCGACTCGGGATAAGGGCTATTGTACAGTCCGTACGATGGTGCTTGGTCTGACTTGGTTACCTGATCTCTTCTCTATGCACATTCTACATGGTCGCAATTCTTTCCCCATCATCATTATAAGCAGTACAGTGTTAGTCAACATATATCTTTTACTCATACATACCCGACTCCATATGTCCATTATAATCCTGATCCAAATAACGTTATAATCGAAAGATTACAGTCACAATTTTCAATAGATTACGATGTTTTACTCCACACATAAATAACGAATGAGTCCATTTCCACACACAGGTTAAACTTCACTGTCTTTCAAAACATGCCTCTCGATTATATGGGTCAATTTGAAGATCGACCCCAAATTCACTCCAAATGCACGCATTTCTGTCTTAACCAATCACGATAACAATAGGTAGTCTCGTGTTCTTGTTTATAAAGTTAACCAGGGCGTAACATATCCTGATCACATGATCGACTAAGGAATGTGGTAATATCGATTTTCTATTTTTATACCGAAGCCCCCTTCCCCACACAGATTATTCTAGATATCCTTTATAATGGAGAGAGTGATGCAAATTCGTCTTGTAACGTGTACGTATATATTATATGAATAGTCTTAAAAATTTCCCTTAAAGTATCCAGTATTATATAATGTCCATAATAAACTCAGATATAGTCGACATAATCACGGCTGATATGCGTTAATATATAAGAAGACGTTTATCAGCTCCAATTTTATATCAGTTGTTTTTTTCTACAGATATAGTACTATGAACATATACATGTACAATTTTTTGCTTAATTCAGTTCCCGGCTGAAATTTTCCCTGATAGTAGAATAATGGTAACTATTGACCTTGGGTCAATTATAATGATATTTATTTTGGGTTTCCCTTCTGAAATTATGTCCTAATAGAAAATGACACTTGTTTTTGACATGCGGATGTCAAAAATGGGTTTTAGGGACAGGGCATTTCAACATTTTATATAATGGCGAACCGAAACCAGGGCGGTCCCACATAGACCAGTAATGGTATCTTCGCATCGGAAAATAATTAAACTTGTTTTGTTTATGTTATATATGCAGTATGTGTGTGTATCAGTGTGCGTGATTTGTGAGGTAGATCTTTATTCCAGTGACTCAATGTATTATTGTTCTTCATTGACTGAATTAATTAATCTTGTTGTCTTTTTTCTGTGTCGACGTTCCGGATGTCTGCATACTGATAAGTTACTATGTCTATAAAAATATTGTCTTCAAATTGCCGAGGTTTGAATCGTGCAGAAAAACGCCGCGACGTATTCCGATATCTCCGAACGCAAAATGCCTCAATTTATTGTTTACAAGACACACACTTTACAAAGGAAATGGACAAATGTATATCATCTGAATGGGGGTTCAAAACAGAATTGGCTTCTTTTTCATCTCAGTCACGCGGTGTGGCCATTTTATTCAATCAAAATCTTGACTTCGAAATACACAGTTCTATCAAAGATGACTCTGGAAATTTCATAATTATTGACGTAACTGTTGAGAAACTTAGAATGACTATAGCTAATATATATGGTCCAAACGAAGATAATCCTGATTTCTACAAACAATTAAAACTTAAGCTTATTAATGTCGGTAACACCCAAATAGTAATATGTGGCGATTGGAATATGGTTCAGGACCAATCGATGGACACTTATAATTATATACACATCAACAATCCACAAGCTAAAGTGGCAGTGGGTGACCTTGTCGACAGGCTAGATTTGGTAGACGATTGGAGGATCAATAATAAGGAGAATCAACGATATACATGGCGAAAAAAGTCACCCATAAAAATGGCTAGATTAGATTACTTTATGATATCTGAGTATATACTCAGTTTAGTTGGAGAAGGAACCGACATATTACATGCATACCGCTCCGATCACTCGATAATATCTCTTACGCTTAAACTAAGTACAATTGATAGCGGTCGTGGCTTTTGGAAATTTAACACCTCCTTACTCCGTGATGAAAAATATGCCGAACTGTAAAATCAACAATAGAGAATAATAAATCAAGATACGGATATAAACTAGATACCGATGAGTCGAATAAACCGCAAGTTACATGTAAAACAAGTAAACGTTTATTTTTAGATACTCTTTTGCTCGATATTAGAGGCGAGACCATACATTTTGCGTCGAAACGAAAGAGAGACCGAAAGATGAAAGAAAATGAACTGAATAGATCTAAAATATTGCTCGAAATAGATAAGGATGACATAAATACAGAAAATAAAGACGAATTACTGGAAAAAATACAAAAGATTGACACTGACCTTTACGAAATAAGAAAAGAAGACACAAGGGGGGCAATGGTAAGATCAAGAGCCAAATGGATTGAACAAGGTGAAAAACCAACAAAATATTTCCTCAATCTTGAAAAACGCAATTCTATATCGAAAACTCTATGCAACCTCACCGACTCCACCGGGAAAAACATTGACAATCAATCAGACATAATGCATGAAGCTAGAAGTTTTTACGAAAATTTATATGCATTAAAAAATACAAACAAATCTGATATTCAGGCTATTCTTGAAAAACACCATACAGTATTGTCACAAGACACTGCCAAAAGCAAAGAAGGGCCAATAACTCTAACTGAACTGACGTGTGCATTGAAACGATCACAAAGTGATAAATGCAGTGGACTAGATGGATACCCATATGAGTTTTGGAAAGAAATTTGGATTGACTTAGGCCAAATTCTATGTGAATCACTCAATGAAGCTTTTGATAAAGGGGAACTTTCAATCACCCAGAAACAAGGACTTATTACTCTGATTCCCAAAAAAGACAAAGAAATCATCTGAAAAACTGGCGACCAATTTCACTCTTGAATATATCTTACAAATTAGCTTCTTCGTGTATAGCTGAAAGATTAAAGCGTGTCCTACCTGATATAATAAGTGAGGATCAAACGGGATTCTTAAAAAATCGCTACATGGGAGACAATACTAGACTTACCTACGATCTTATTCACAAGGCAAAATTGGCTGATAAACCTGGGTTACTGCTCCTCCTAGACTTTGAAAAGGCCTTTGGTTCAGTATCATGGAAATTTATACATAAATGACACGAAAAGGTGGATTTCTATATTTTATACGAATTTCAACTCATCTATTTTAATAAATGGGCATATATCTCAGAGTTTCAAATTACATCGTGGCTGTCGACAGGGTGACCCAGTCTCGCCGTATATTTTTTTGATATGCGCAGAAATCTTAGCTATTATGATAAAATCTAATGACCGCATTAAAGGTATCAACCTCGGCAATTTAGAATACAAAATTACACAGTATGCAGACGACACGACGCTTTTCTTAGACGGCAGCGAAGAAAGTCTTAGGGAAGTATATACTGTTTTAAACTTATTTGCAGATTATTCAGGTCTAAAAATTAACCCTAGCAAGTGTCAGGCGTCGTGGATTGGATCTTACACGAAACGTACAGATAGTATGTGCCCAGACCTTGGACTAACATTCGATAGTACTTTCAATCTCCTTGGAATACACTTTGATACAAACCTTGAGAAAATGAATATAAATTATGATAAAAACTTGCTGAAGTCAAACGTTTGATAGAAATATGGAAACACCGGTTACTTACACCCATTGGTCGAATAACTGTGATAAAATCACTAATACTCCCAAAATTAACACACCTTTTTGTAGCTCTCCCAAATCCCGGTAATGTTTTTATGAAAAATCTTGACACAATGCTTTTTAATTTTCTTTGGAACTCGAAGCGTGATAGAATAAAACGCAAAGTTATATGTCAGGCTTATAAGAATGGCGGATTAAAAATGGTTGATGTTAACCATTTTATGATGTCCATGAAAATAACTTGGGTTAGGCGCCTCGTGACAAAAAGTGCCAAGTGGACTCCATTAATAGATATACCTTTATTTGATGACCCTATGTTCCTTACTTATGACTACCCTTACATAGAAAAACAGGCAAAGAAATTAACCAACCCTTTTTGGCATGATGTCCTGATGGCATTTACAAAATTTCTAGAGAAAGATAGAAACAATCGCAAATTATCAGCATGTACGTTATGGAATAACCCAAATATAAAGCAATACGGAAAAGTATTAAATTTCACCTCCTGGCGAGAAAAGGGGGTTATCTTTTTAAACGATATGCTGGACAATACAGGATGTTTTCTTACACGAGACGATCTACTAAGGATCTATAACTTACATACAAACTTCATCACTCTTAATAACATCCAACATCAGATAAAATTACTTGCAAAAAAACTTCAACAACCTATAACTCGAATAGTCACTCCCCTTTTACCAAATAATTTCATTAAATTGCTTAAAAACTGTCGAGGAGGTCAAGACTTTTATAAAATTTTAATTGACATTCCAACTTCTACAGTAGCACACAAAAAATGGCAAGTGTTATTTCCCGACAACATAATTAATTGGTGCAAACTGGATAAACTTCCCTTTCTCACGACGCCGGACACAAAGATGCAATGGCTACAATTCCGAATAAATTCACGAATATTATCAACCAACAAGTTTCTCAAAATGTCCAATTTACGACAAGATGATAAATGCGACAGATGTAAAAGCGAGACAGAAGACATCGCCCACATATTTTGGAACTGTGTTCAGGTTCAGAAATTCATTAAGGAACTCCGCGATTGGGGTAAAATTAACAGCATTGATCTCTGTCCCCAACAAACGACAATGATTATCGGCTCTTCACCAACGGATCCTAACTTTACAACTAACATGCTATGACTCCTAATTAAACAATACATATATAGGACTAAATTCAAGCCAATTAACTTATCGCTAAATGTTTTCCTCAAAGAGTTGAATTATAGATACCAATGTGAGAAGTATACCGCACGATGCCAATCGAAACAAGAAGAATTTTCGAAAAACTGGTTCCTTTTAGAAAAGGCTTTACATGTGTAACATATACCCACAAGTCAACAATAATCAACTTGAGTGTCCTGGAAATGACCTCTTCACAAACTCGAAAACTCACTTAGTTATTCTAACCGGAAATACGATATGCCCGCCAATATAACAATGCCGTCTATTAGATGTCGTACCGATACGCCGTACACAGGAAGAAAGTTGAAATATTTAAAATCTGAATTAATATATTAATTTGAACATATATTCCATTAATTCCAATTTACATATCAGTCACTGGGAGTGCATGTGGTGTACTAAAGACGTGTAAATGAAGCGAGCGAGATGTGAGCGAATTGGAAGAATGTCACTTGATATATAATAATATGTACCTCTGTTTATGTTTACATTCCTTCATTGATGTATGTTTATTCCAATAAAAAAAAAGCTTGTTTCCAATTTCTTCCGGGTTCAACTCTCCCGCGATAATTTAGAGGATGAGGTTAAAGATACGGTTGGCCTTGGCGGTGGGTATCCTGTGAAAATATTTCCACCCGTCAAAAACCGCCACAAACAGAAAGAACATCAAAATGTAGACAGACTTTGTCCGTATACAAATAAGAAATATCGCATAAACAGTATGTTATTATCATGTTTGACCATTGTTATGTAAACAAAAGCATAAAAAGTTACTTTTCTGGCGTTTGTTTATATTATGATGGTAAACATAAAGAGCGTTCTTTGTTGGTGAATTCCTGATAGGGAGCTAATAAAGAGCGTTTATGCCATATGTGTGTGATTAGCCAGTAGAATTGTGCTGTTTTCTGTAACACGATCAGGCTCTTGCTTAGGAAAAATATAGTAGGTTTTTATGATAACATGCTGTTTACGCGATGGTCATCGTACATATGGAAGAAACTAGTAGTTAGTAAATGACACTAAGGTACGCTACCTGACAACCCTACTCCCTAATATGGGTGGACTGGTCCATGGACTGGTCCAAAATATGGACTGCTCCAAGCCACGCCTACTCCTTATAAGGTAATGGCTTGGAAATTTGAATAATTAGGGATCAATGGGATTTGAAAATTGGTGGGAAACGTACCTTATAAGGTAATGGTGGGAAATTTTAATAATATGTGTGGACTGGTCCAAAATATGGACTGCTCCAAGCCAAGCCTACTCCTTATAGGGTAATGGCGGGAAATTTGAATAATTAGGGATCAATGGTGAGTGTCGTTTCCACCGGAATTGACGATGTTGATTCGGAGAGACCAAAGGTTCGGGCGAGTCTATTTTAAATAGGGGAGGGGTCGATAATGATGCAATATGGTGAAATGAAACCAAAACAAATATGCACTGACCATATATTTAATGCTACCTCCATGTGATATTACGGAAATAGTGGTTTTCTATAGTTTTGTTACATCAGCTTCCGGTATCCTGGACTTGTTGATTATAGCGTCTCTAACTGTCATCAAACACTGTCCCAACAAGTTCCTTCCGCGCCAGTGTTGAACGTTCCGGGCACGAGGGTCGGTGGATGAGAGACCTATTCCCCACAAGTTGTCTGTCGGACTAGCTTCCGCGAGAATATTCGGGTACGAATCAACGAGGTAGAGTTTGAGGCGATGATTTTGCTCAAATTTTGCAAGGTTCGCCTTTTTCACAATGTTTATAGCTGCGGGTGTCCATCGATCCTTATTGAAGTTCTTTACTAGTCTACCATGTTTTTTCATCAAGTAAGGTTGGGTGAGTTTGCTAATGATAGCTGCCCTTTCAAAATCGCCAAAGAAGATAGCTTTCTGTTTGTGGTAGTACTGTTCTGTACAGTTATAAATGATTCCTTCTATTTCAAACTCGCAGCTATAGAACTGTGAAAATGGGGAATGTTTCCCATAGAATAACTGGATTTCTCCAAAATGACTCAACTGTCGTATTGTCTGCTCACACGTTTTGTTCAATGAATGTAAATGTAAAGCTCCTTCAACCGCTAGAGTCGAGATGTCTGTAGAAGATTGCATGTTTGTTTCGGTATGAGCCAATAGAGAGAATGAATTAATTTACTGATGTATTATTATCTATATATTTTTTTTGGAGAAATCTAGTTTTTTCTATGCGAAGAAACTTGTACATTTGGACGGATGGGATTGAATAATAACTCAAAGGAAATTTAAAGCATGATATAGTTTTATGTAGAAAATAGCAAAAAAACAACTAAGATATATGTGATACAAACTAATGATAAGCTGTCATTATAAGAGCTCCCCAATTATAACTGGAACATGGTAGCTGATTTCCCGATGAACTACGTCCTTTAGATATAAAATTGTGACTAATATATTGATTCAGTTATAGTATCACAACAGATATAGGAATGGTTATATCTTCAATAGAATAAAATGAGAGTTGTGTATACTGATATTCTAGAATATTCTGTTGTGGTATTATGACAAAATCGAAAGAAAAAAACATATTCTGATTTTCTGATGCGAATACAACGAAATGGTTATATATGATGAAAACACAAAAGTTGTAAGCTAATTGATAGGTATAATACAAGTTCGGTACATTCGAGCGTGTCGGAGATTCTTAGGGCGCCCTAAGAAATATCCGACATGGTTGGATGTACCACGTCCCTGGACAACAAAAAAGGTTATATGAATAGTTATGTAATGATGTCTAAATAGTTTGGGAGGAAATGTTCCGCCCACGTTTCAATGAGTAAATCGTTAAACATGCCATCAGGTTCAAACACAGTCAGAATATTCTTCATTTGTCTAGATTTGAAATACAGATAATAGATACAATAAAGACCACAGTTCTTAGACATTATAGGCTGGATCTGTTTGGTGATATAAAATACTTTACAATGTTCAGACATTGATTTTAGAAAATGTTCAAATTGAGGTAGGGGTTCATCACCAACCGGATCAAAATAAATCAGACTGTTACCAGAAGGTCTATGGAAGACAATCCAGTGTTCACCTTCATGATTAGATGGTTTAGTGTTAACAATCATACCCTGGCCTTCGGGTAATTGGTCGGGTAACTGATCACACGGTATTATTCCATACAGTATATTCCATAATGTGTTGTCAGTTAGGGCAAGATCTTCCAGATCAACGGTCGTTAACATGTTTTAAACAAAGTCTTTGTATGCAGCTCTTTCGCTGTCAATCTCAATAGTGTTATCGTATTCAGCAAACACAATAACGTTGATAGTGTTGGGTAATCCCTCTGAAAACTGTACAGCTAATGTACCATTACCTCTACGCTTCGGATGAAAGTCCTGGGAATCAGCCTGATGATCGGGTGTTAGGTCAAAATCAAATAAGGTGTATCCTTCACGGTAATCATCGAAGGATATCCTAAGTTTTTCTGTAGAATAATCCTTGTCTATCGAGCACATAAACGAATAGTAAGAAGTTGTATACAAGTTTTTAGCAAAGTCTTGTTCATACGGTTTTCCTGTGACGGTTCTACCATTTATCATCAGGTCCAGTTTTGTGCAATTAAAGTGCTTGAAGTTAAAAGGAGATGTAGCTAATGAACCGTTATATGCTATGTTGTCAACAAAACCTATAATGACACGTTTTGGTAGCTGCGGATCTCCAAGAAACATGTTATCATTACTGAAGCTCAATTTTCCTTCAGAAATGGTGAATGTAGAGAGAGACACTCTATTTATCGGATAAAAAGCTCTCGTGCCACCAATCATACGTGATGTGATTGAGTTGGCTTCTGCATCATTTACTTCAATGGTGCGAACGAACCATTTAGCGCTTTCAATTCCGATTTGGTAAGGTCCACCTTTACCTTGGAGCGCGAATTCAGGTTTGTTCCTGTAAAGTTTGAGTCTGATTGGAACACCCGGTAAGATCAACCTTTCTTGCAGCATAATGTCCGAATGTAAACGACCGGTCAGTTGAAAGAGTTTAGCCTTTGCACCGTCCGAAGTAATAGCTTTCAGTTTGGTTTGTCTCGCAACGTCAGTATCGGGCGCATCCAAGGTTCCTTTTTTCTGATAGAAAAATAAATCTGTGTTAGCCAGAGTATTATCCATAGAAGACGTCAGCAAATTTTCCAAGTAACTTCGATAGGCATATCCCCGTCATTCGCTAACTTCTTCAGTGTTGAGAAGTAGGTCAACTCTTTCAAATAAGGAATGAAGAAAGTTATTCGTTGGAGCCACGACATCATCAGCAGTGAAATCAGTATCATCAGTTTTAGATATCAAGATATCTAGTTGCAAATATGATTTGGTTAAGTCGACAAAGTGTCCGGTTGGACCCTCGAAAGCAAATTCCAGTATTCCCCCATAGCGATATCCGGTAGTTGCCGGTTGTTTTTCTATGAAGGAACCATCCTCAACAGTTATAACAGTATTTGGAACATTAAATAAGTCCAACTCAGATTTAGAGCAAGCGCAAGATCCTCTATGCATTATGAAAATATATCGCCCTTCCTCTTCTGCTTCTTGCGATGTGCCGCCTTCGATCGCTTGCGTTGTTTTGGTTGCTGCTGATTCGACATCGGACTTTTACGCTTTCTATTCGTTGTGAATGACTCTGTTGTGTCAGTCAACATATCTCTGGCCGCTTGTTTGCTTCTGTCACCCAACGCCGATTTAAAACTCGAACCGGATAAAATATCGTGTCCTATGTTGAGGGCCGTCTCTATTCCTTTTGACAGAATGGCTTTGCCAGCTTTCTTGGCTAATGGAGCGGCAGATCTGGCAAACTTTTTCAGGAAAGAACCAACTCCGTAACCCCTTTGGTGGCGAGGACCAATAAAAACCGGTATTGAGCGTCTGGGAGCCATCTCGATATGATTTAATTCAGAATTGTGTCAGTAATTTTATAATATCTTACGCCGGAAATGCAGCGTCAGGATCGTTCGGCCGCCAGTCTTGAAAGGTACTGGCTCACCAGCATCGTCAGTTATCTTCACGTTTATGGTGGGTGTTTTCGAATTAAATAGTGGTAAATATTCTATGTTCTTGAACTCGTGCATAAATATGTTGTTATCTAGGTGAGAAGGTTTGGTAACGACTCCCAGGAGTTGAGCGCTTGTGTCGCCAACAATTCTGTTGTGTACAAGATCACTGTAGATATAAAAGGCCCCAATATCTGGTGGTTTGCCAATGTTTATAAAGAATGAATCTTCCCGCGTCCCACCAACATTATCGTGGCTTAGAATATAGTCTTTCTTCAAGTTGAGAAATCGACCGAAATTTGAATCTCTCTTAATCCCAAGTGATAACGCGAGACCATATCTTCTTATCGACTGTGCAGCGTTCAATTTCGTAAAACTAAGGTTGTGGATGCTATCAGTCTGTATCTCTTTTACCGTTATGATATCACAATCGACGAACAATTCCAGCGATCTAGATTGTTTATAAAGTTGTGCGTACTGGTGACCCAATTGATTGGATAGATTATCTGCGATTTTGAGACGTTCCCGTTCACCCTTGAATTTTTTGGACGCATAAGCTTGCACGATATACCTCTGAGTTTTATTCAGTATATCTACGATCTGTCCTAGACTTGTCGGTTGAACGGGAAAATTAATTCCATACTCTAACCAACTGCCAATATAACCGGCTACATCTTGTTTATTCACCTTATATTGAGGCTGTCCATCATCGTTATCATCATCAGTTTCTGTACTAGTTTTAATCAGAGTAGCTATTATAGTTTTATTTTCGATAAACACCGACTGCACAGGGTGTTTTGCCAGCAACGATCTCGGAAGGTGAACAGTCATTGTACACGCGTGAATGTTGGAAATGTTATCGGCAATGGTTAAATTTACCATACTGGGGGACCTTTTCTCCCAATCTCCCGGTAAAATAATTCTGTTCAATCGAACTTCATATTGGTCATGAGGTAACTCCAAGACGTAAGGTAAACGAACAGTGAAATCAGTCAAACTATTTTCAGGAAACACATCCATACTCGCGTTGGAAGGTAGGGTTAAGGTGAAGTGGTCGGCTGCGGTTGTACCTGCCATTTCTTTATCTTTGGAGAAGGAAACATGTAACCGATACTGCTGGATAACAACGAAATCCACAATGGGTTGCTGGCTCCGTTCAGACTTAGATTAACTATAGCTGTGATACTAATAATGTATATCAGTATGACTTGCGCAAAAAATATGATTTCTCCAGCCGGCACACGCTTTCCAAACCCAATGTTCCAGTTTGGCATATCTGTAGCTAATGAGGTATTCAGGTTAAAGCTGTCACGTTTTGTTTCGGTATCCATGAGTTGAAACTGGAAGGATATCCAAACCACTTGACAAACACTTTATCCCCTCTCCTCTTCAGTATTTTTTCAACTTCCCAAAGTTTATCGCGGTCGACAGTTACGGGAACTAGTTCTTCACGATAAAAAGTTCCTTTTATTTCCTCATTATCATAGTCATACAGTTTATACGAAACGGGTGTTCTGTTGGGCACTATATTTTTAATGGTAATTACTTCGTATGTGTAATTTGGTTCGTATCCTTTCTCAAACAGCCCCTTCCATTTGTTGATCCTGACCTGTTGACCAGGTTTTAGCAGAGAGCGTTTCTTGCCGCGTTTGCGCTTCAGATTTCGAGCTATGAGAGCTTCATCGCCAATTTCGGTGACATTTACAGGAGCCATTTTTATCGTCCCGTGCACTCTAGAGTTATAGGCGCTAACAACGTCATCAAGTACATCCACGTACCTCCGGGTTTTGAATTTGAAGAAATACTTAGCTAACTTCTGTTTCAAAGTTCTCTGAAATCTCTCAACGATAGCCGCTTTAGTTGACCTATTTTCCGTGGAATACAAATAAACGTTATGTTTTTTCATAAATGTCTTGAAAGCGGTGTTGTAAAATTCCGTTCCCAAGTCTACTTGTAACAGTTTACATTTACGCTTAGCAAACAGTTTCTCGAAGGCAGCTACCAAATTGCGTCCGTGTTTAGTTTTCAGAGGGACTACCCATGCATATCTAGTATAAACATCAATAACACAACATAGATAGTTAAAGCCGCTATTTTCCCGTGAATATTTAGAGTAATCAGTCAGATCTGCCTGCCATAAATGATCCTTACCGAATGCAAGCTTACAAGTCCTGGTAAACTTCTTCCTGGCCGGAGCGTGAATAGTGTACACATCCTGTCGCGATAACCAGTCCGCAACCTGTTTTTTATTTATCTGATGCTTTTTGGCCGCTTTTTCTAAGTCACTGCGACTGCCGAAAGCTATAGGATTCTTAGGATCGAAATAAATCATTTCGAGAATGTCACTGCCACTCATCCCAGTTCTCTATTCCCGATTCCAGTTTATGAAGAGGCACTTTTTTTTTCGTCGAGCCTTTAGCAATAGTTTTCTTTGAAACTTTGGAACTGATCACTCTAGGTAGTGACGCACTGAAAATAGTTTGTCTCTGAGCATTTCCGATGTAGGAACGAGGAATTTTCGATTTCGTGAGAGAGTCCGCCAAAGTGTCCCAGTTTCGTAGCGTAGGCTTTGGTTTTTTCGCGACACTTCTAGGAACGAGATCCCTTAATACCGCTGACAACTGTCCGACTGGTTTACCGGAAACGGAAACCTTTCCCGAAGAGTCCCACTCCACCTACGGATTATATTTTTGCAAATGACGAACCAACATATTCGCTCGCTTTTGAGCGCTTTTAGGTAAAGACGCTACCGCTAGGTCGACAACGTCCGGGATATTCATTGGTTGGTGCTCTTGTTTCGGAAGCGTTTCTTTCATATCCACAACAGGAAGTGCTTCTTTCCTGTCCACAATTTCGACAGGTATAGGCCGTTTCCTGAACTCCGATTCAGCATGACGTTTAGCCGTGTCGTAGCTCTCCTGTAACTCGTCCATTTGGCTGTGCTTGATAGACGGTGGTATTGAATCATTTTCATTGATATTGATAATTTTGTTTTTCAGTTCAGACATCTTGTCCCGTTCTATGAACGAATCACCTCTATTTCTAGATTTTAGCTCCTGGAACATTCTGTACGGAATAAGAACCATCTTGCTAACCGAATCCATTCAAAATATTTTTTCGATAATGTCCCCTATGACTGAAGCGAAGACTCCAAGTATTCCCGCGAGAAGCGGATTGCCTCCTTTCTGTAATACTCGTTTTGTAGACTGAACCCTCAAATTCTTGTCCGCTAACTTCCTGATGGGTGTTTTGAAATTGGATAACTGTTTCTTCTTAGCAGGCGTAATCCTTATATTTCCTCTCAGCAACTGATAACAACATTCTCCCAGAGCATTCAGAGTGTTTTTGTTTAGATGCTTGTTCGAACCGGTTTTTATCCCCAGACTAAGTTTCTTCAAGTATCCACGAGTACGCTTACTGGGACCCTTCTTCTTTTTCTTAATTTTAACCATGATTACGGCGTCAAGAAATGTACTGTTCCAGCCAATGATCGTCCGGGTTCTGAGTTGAAGCAGCATCGGCTGATGACCTTATTCCGAGTAAATCAGCCGGCAATGCGTCTGCCAAACTACCGGCTAACGATTGGGTGGTGGCGGCTCTCGATTGTGCTGGCGGATTCGTCGTTGTAGTAGACGAGCGACGTTGTTGGGGTGGGGGTGTGTGAGCGATCGGAACGACCCTCACCGGAGTCGGATTTCGATTCCGCCTCATCGTGTCCTTTTGCAACTTACTATTAACTCTGTTTTTCCAACGCAACATGGCTTTGACGAGTATGCCGGCTACCGTACCCGTTACGCCCCTGGAGTATAAAATGTTTAGTTTCTCGCTGGCGTCGCCGTTCGGATCAGAAAGAATACGAAGTTGTTTGCGGTGCCTTTTAATACAGTCCCGATGTTGTTGCATCAGAGGGATTTTCCGACCCAACAGCAGTCTGGCGATGTAACCGAAATAGCTGACTAGCTGACTGTTTTCTTGGCCCAATATTTGTTTCTGTAAACCTGGGCGGTTTTGTCTAGAGGCTGCCGAAGCATTAAGTCTGTATCGTCTCATTTATTTATTTTTTTCTAGGCAGAAGTTTGGTAAATCACGGGGTAGTCTGTGAGATACGTCGGTTCTCAATCGTAAAGAGTCCGGAGTTTGAGGAGTGACGTCGATCATCAAGTATCCGTAGGGTTTTGTCGTAGCGTCCGCAAATGCCTGATCAATAGCTTTCTGCATACCCAGCTGTGGCCCTAGCGTACTGACCTGATCTCTGTCTCTGGGCGATTTATATAATATAAAGTACTGACAGTTCAACGAAATCGTTCTGATCCCTTTGTCGAATAGATTTTGTACGATGTAGACCGTTGACGTGTTCTCGTGATGGGATCTCGTCGTGAACCAGGCCGTTATCGTTGCATCGTTGTTTTTATTCATAAAGTCGTCGAAAATAAGTAGGTTCGGTCTAGACTTGTCGAAGGAGTCAATTCCCGGCATATCTTTCTGGAAGCGAACCGATTTCCCCAAATTCGATGGTACGTCATCGTGTGGGCATACATAGAGAACGTCCTGCGGCACTGGATCGATAATACCCGAATCCTTTTTTGATATAAGTTCCTGTATAAATGTAGATTTTCCGCTCATTGAAGGTCCCGCCACGATCATGGTGAATGGATGAGCGAACGTCGGCTTGGCATCCACAAATTTAAGTTCTTTATTATTATTATTAGCCATGGTAGTCCGGAAAGAAAAAGTTGAAATCTGCCGAAGAAGACTCTGAGTCGTCGATGCGTGAGTTCGATGGGTGTGATACGTTTCCCGATGTTGTCAAATATTTATAGTCGCAATCAGTGTCCATTATTTGATCGGAAGTACTAGATACCGGGGTACACTGAAGCGTCACAATCTCTCCGGGAGCCATTGGACGATAACCCGAAATGAGAAACGAGTCGTCATGGCTAATAACGTTAGGTTCCACTGGGTCTTCCGATAGTTTGTAACCGAAAGGTAAGGTATTATAGTTGTCAAGTACCCTTCTTTTATCCATTGTGGGTCGGAGAGTCTTTTTCAGATTTCTTGAATATATTCCAAAATCCTTCTTTCTCTGAAACGAAAGACCCTGCTCGGCCGTAATCGATTTAATCTTATTCGTCACCAAGTCGCGAATACTGTCCAGGTTTATTTCCTTCTGATTCTTGATCGAAATTCCCTTTACCTTGCAAACGACCCGTTCAGTCTCCATAACTTCGTATGCGTAGCTTTTGGCTCCGGTGCTGTAAAAACATTTCAAAGTCTTTTCCCCATCCTTTGTCTTCAAATCGTTCGCCATAGCATCCATCATTCTTCCAGTCACAGGGTTCTGTTTACCCTCTACGTGTCGGTACACCAGGCTGTCGGTGTCACAATATATCGCTCGATCATTAACCCTTTCCAAGTGTTTGAGAAGTTCGAGTCTAGCCTGGGCCGTGACAAATGCGGCAATTACCACATTGGTGTTCTTGGATAATTTCTCATGACCAGGGTTCCTTTTGTAACTGACATAAATACAGTTATCATTATCCAGCAAAACTGTGTTGACAACCTTTACTGTCTGGTCGTACCATAGTTGGTAGAAATCTTCTGGATTTGTAATGAGTTTCGTTTCGACGTAGTCATCGCGCTGACTCAGTTTTCCCCATAACGAGTTCAGAGTAGTTTTGCTTAAATATCGCAATTTGCTGTTCGGTGTCTCAAGTTCTATCGGGTTTAGAGCAAACCCCTCAGTGTTCTTGAATTCGTGTAGAAATTGTATTTTCTCATCATTCGTGATGGCATCTGTTGGCCATCCTGAAGATTCCATTTTGGTTTTCAAGAATGTTTGAATATAACCAGCAAACAACCCGCCGCTGTTTGTCTCTTTGTCAAATCTGGTAGTCTCGTTGTAACGCCAAACCTCATGAATTTTGGTAATGACGTACTGATTCTCAACAGCATATTGTAGCTCCAATGACACCCAGGTCCTCAGACGAGTGGTTGCACGTTTCTTTTTGGTTTTTTTCTGCGCAAGTTCTGCACAATGTGAAGACCAGTTTATTGTTGATTCTGCAAGGTACTGTGGGTATCAGTAGGTTTTGTGGTGGGAGTATTGTGCACTTAATAAGTCCAAAATATCTGGTGATATCTGTACCAACGAATTTCTTGATAACGTCTGGATGTGCGATTGGGAACCGTCCTGTTTTGCAAATGTATGGATATAATGAATTTATATCAATAAATCTCAGCTCCTCATTTTCTGCTGGTTCAGCAAAATGATCAAATACTTCCGTGCGACCGCCATATAACGCGTCTCTCGCTTTTAATGTCTGTTGTATATCAAAAGAGTTCACCATTGTATCAATTGCCGGATCCTGACTTATCATCTTGGTGAATTCGCAACCCCAAATAAATTCCACAGTTCCATGGTTTCTCATTTCCTGCAGCATATTTTGGGTTTCGTTATATAGGTCGTGAAAGCTACGTTTCTTCTGCGGATGTATCGCAGACCTCTCAGGGTAACAAGTTTCACACCCGTGCCAATAACATCCTAAGTATTGGTATATGATGTTATCCCGAATATTGAAACCATCAACATTTCTCCCAGCAACTCGTTTCTCTCTCTCAGAGTTGAATATATGTTGAATCGTGGCACCTGTAGTTTCTTCGAGATACCTCAGCCATCGGCCCACTTCCAAGGATTGAGGTTGTTCAGGAACTTGGTTGATTGCTATTTGGTTCGGTAGCAGGTAGTTTTTCTTGACAACCCGCAGACAGGTTGACGCCAGAGTAAATGTTTCGCTGAACGGACATACTCCAGTTTTGTCAATGTACATATGTCGAAATTTTCCACAAGAGCGGCGGAGAATTGCCGTATCCAATTTACAGTACAAGATCATGGACTCTTTGAAATTAAACCTCATTGAGGATTCATCCTTATACCACGCCAGAAAGTCCTTTCGTTCCTTTTCATTCATCTTGTAGTATCCGTAACAAGAGACATCAGGGTACGATCCAATGTAATCCAGTGTTGATTCTGCGGAGAACCCATGAGGGAAGAAACCCTTTGCCATATCAGGTAACCCAAAAGTTTCTGGCATTTCTTTTAGAGCCATTGTGATAAAATTGTACGAGTCAACAAACCTCATACGGCTCTGTTTCATCAAAACTATACGCGTCCCCCTCTGCACGATGTCAGGTGCGCAGAACTCCGAGCCTAATCTGATCAAGTCCTCGATTAAAAATTGAAAGTCAAAGCAGCCACCATTATGCGCGATAACGGTGATCATTCGCTTTTTGAACTTGTTTTCCAAATTGTTTAGCCAAATACAGAATTTTCTTATGCACTCCTCCTTTTCGTAATAACAAAAATCCATCCCGTCGCAGTTGGGACAATAGGTGTTCTTCTCCCAAGTCATGCATTTTTCACAAGACAACTCTGCACAAACTAATACCGGGACTTGTTTGTTAGAAACAGGTATTGTCTCGATATCAAAAACAACAAACAGACAAGGAGTTTCTGGTGTGGTATCCTTTGCTTCGAGCGGCTTAATAAAGCAGGAATGTTCTCCACTCTCACCATCATCATCATAAGTATAGTTACATATGGGACAATATTTCAAGTTACAGACATGTCTAGATGTTTTGAAATAGACGTGGTGGCATATTGAACATACCCAAAAGTCTTGACACCGCTTGGTTTCGATATGATTGCGGTAGCATTCACCATTCATGTAGGATCTTTGACACTGAGTACATTTCCATGATTTGGTAAAATCCCTTTCACAGAATCCTTTGGTGTTGCACATACGACACCTCTTCGAGCATCTATGAGAATTAAAGTAATCCTTTTTGCAATCGAAACAATGTGTTTTTTTGTCCGCAAACACAGCGATGTTCTTGATAAAGTCATAATGGTTCCCAGTATAGGATAAGGCAACATCAGGTACTCCCTCGACAGCCCCGTATTTATTTCCATCAAATATAATCACTTTGTTGTCTTTGTAGACCCATATACACATCTTGTCCTTTAGGAATAATTGAAACTTTTCCAACTCCGGTATTTCCATCGGCTTGTCGGGTTTTATACCGACTTCCATGCACAGTTTCACAGCCTGAAGGTTTCTGCTGTCTTGGGCCCTTTTCCGTTTCAACTTCGACCATTCTTTCTGCCAGCTAGCATCAACCTCCTTGTCGTCTGAGTCAGGTTTAGTCAAATAAAAGTTAGCAAGAGTTAGAGCTATTGGTAAGCAGAGATGATGACGAATAATACCATCACGAAGTTCAGAATCCTCTGTAACATTTATAACAGCTCTACATTTTGTATTGAACTCTGCCGGACTGTCCCACTTTCCAGAACCACTTGGTAATTGTACTACAATAACGTCTAAAGTCATAAGACTGTCCAGCTGAAAGTCCTGTCGACTCTGTTGAATTTTGGCAGCTTCAGCCAAAATATCTGCGCCGGTTATCTCATCGCTAAATTCTAAGAACAGTTCGTGGTGAAGACCTGGGTGTTGCAAGGCTACCCTTATTTGCTTTCTCCCCCAGTCGGCATCGTAATCCTGTCTTATATCGCCGAGTATACTGTTGAACATTTCTTCTGCTACATCTCCGTAAATGATTTCTTCGTCCATAGTGTTGTATGTAATCGTATAGACCATATTCTGGGTTTTGAATTTTCGAGAAGTAACGTGTTTGGTCTTTTCAATTTCGTACCATCTGCGCACACCGGTAGGTATATAAGGGGATATCGTTGACTCTTCTGCATCATTTTCAGATTCACTGTCATCATCCGAATTGTCTTCAGATTCACTCTCATCGACCGAAACGTCTTCATATAATCTGAAATAATAATAATAATAAGCAAGCTATCATGGAGGTGTCAGAACGAGCTTTATGGTGTTATACATATTCATTGTTAACATTGAAACAGAAATTTCCAGGAATCAGGGTACAAGACCTGGCTGCAAAAATCAAACCAGAAAAGTACGAACTTGCTTACAGATACCTCTTCAAGGAGCCGTCTCCTGATTTTGCGGAAGAAGTCGAGAATCATATTGCCAATAAGTTGTTGGACTTTCTGGACAAAGTTATCAAAACACAACTGACATGGACATATATCAGTAAAAATGTTCTTCCCCAAAGACCGGATTGGTATGAAATTTTATTCTTCATTGAAGCAGCGAGACGGATGAGATATCATTTAACGGAGTCCTACACCATGGTGTTTGTGGATCGATACACAGCCCAGGATAACGTTAGTGCTGAATATGCGACGTTACAATATCCTACAACAAATATTTCTGAAGATTTTTATAAACTGACTGGTATCCGGTTAGACAACCCCGCTTTACTGGACTGTTTCGCACGTAAAAAATTGAGAAATATTGCAAACGAATTGTCATCATTCGCTTACTGTACGAACGAGACAGAATATGATGAAAATGGCATTCCGAAATTAAAACAGTGCATCTGTCTGAAACCGTACACAGTATTTAGAGAGTTCTCTATCCAGGAAATAGTAGACAGCTGCAGTTTCCCGGATGATTGTTGGGACAAATGCAAAGCCAAGTTTGACAGTCTAATTACACAACAGAAATATTTTACCAAGGCTCTACGAGTTAAGCAGGACAGGACTGAAGATAAGGTTATAACCCTGTTCCTGCCAGACTTTATTTGGGCCCCCACTATTAGAGAAAAGTCTGTTCTGGCTGAAATTGTGAACAAGATATGTTACAGATTGAGAGAGGAGGCGTGTACCGGATGTCAAGAGGAGCAACCCAACCAACAGGCACATTCATGTCTTGTGAGAGATCTATTGAAATACTATGATGAGGCTTTCGAAGTGGTGAAGAATGATGGTGTTGGTGAATATGCGGATATATTCGAGGCTATGTTTCATTTTGAAGACCCAAATTTGGAGAACCTTCGAAAATACTGGCTACTCTTGCCATGGGGTATTATTAAAGACAATGTGAAAGTTATTTTCACGCATGGATTACGACCTATGACTGGCGATAATTTTGGAGAAAACAAAATAGATCGTTTTGCTCAGAGAAAAATGTTCGCCACATATAACGCATTATTCACCACTCAGTCTGAGCTCAACTTTGATAACATCAACAAATCGTGCAACCATAGCGATTTAAAGTGGACAAGTGACAGCCAAGCGATACTGGGACCTGGTTTCAATTTTTTATGGTGTGAGCTGCAAGACCTATGGATTATGAAGAACAACAACTTGGACGGTTATGGGGGAATAACAAAAAATAGTGATGATCGTATACTTCGATACAGGGACAAGGAGACCAGGCCATCCTATAGCGCTGAGTTTGGTGATATGACACATCTACTATTCCCACCTATACTAACGGAGCAAGCTAATACCAGATACAGTAGAGAAGTCAACAGACGAGGGGTAAAAAGGAAAGTGGAATAGTATATAAAGCGGCCTGTCAGAGGTATAGTGATGTTCATTACCAATTTGATATCTGAGAAGTGCGGACATGGAAGCAAAACGTTTGAGGATTGATGAGGAGCATCAGACAGTTGAAGATGTTGAAAATGAACTTGAACACTTCAAAGATAAATTGACTAGCCTGGTAGAGGACATTGGAAAACTATCAAAAGAATGCGCATCAGCTATGTATAAGTTATCGAGCATAGCTCAAAGAAGGAGCGGAAATATTTACGGCACTAGTCACCTAAAGGATGTCACGTGCTATTCGTGTGGGGAAAAGGGACACTACTCTAGTTCTTGTTCTAAAAAAGGTCTAGGCAAGAGGTGACTACATTGTGGATCGTTGGAACATTTTACACTGAACTGTTCTCTTCTAAGTGGGAAGTGAATATCCCCATGACAACCTCAAACTGGTATTGTTCCACTATATATATTACATAACTTGACTTGTAGTGCTTATTTGCTTCGTTTGTTTGGAGAAACAACATATATATATATCATGCTGGATAGCTGCACTATAATCTGGATTTTCTTGCTGTGACTATAGCTAGATGTTTGAAAGACTATACACGGTGTGACTGTTTACTTAGACAAAAGCCGGAAATAGAACTATTACAATTGGACGATCCTTATATACTACTAATTTGGTGTGATATGGCTGAGGTGCTAAACGACACATATATGCTACTCATTTCGGATTTGGGGCTGTACAGTGGCTATTTGAACTTCCGGTTTCTTATGGTACCAGGAACAGAATTGTTAGATAATAACATTGCTACTCTGAAAGAACCTAGTGAACACAATGACCTCTAGCGTAGTGTGACTTTATTAATCTAGAAACGAATTGTATGATTGTGAGGGATATGTTTGTGCAAAATATAACCTGCTTTCAACCCTTACTGCTTAATTGTTATCTAAAACCCGAACTGTACATCATGGATTTTATATATATATATATATATATATATACAACCAACACATGTGAATCCGAGCTTCAGATCACAAAGTATTACACATCGAATAGAAAACACGTTAGTTGTTTTTTTGTTTTTTTTAGCTTGTAGCTTTAGCTTACATCTCTGAATCTTGTTTGTTTTAGGTTTTAAAGCCATATCGAAGGAGCATGTTTCACTAAATATTGTGAGAAAAATTAATAGATCTTTTGGCGTTTGTAGATATAACACGTCTGCCGTGTTTTATATTTCGGTATTGGTGATCTGAGACCGAATTCTGCATCCTTGTTTCTGGACAAACTCCAATTCGGAAAAAAGCTCGATATCTTGCTCTTGGTTTTAAAATCGTCAGCATATACTGCAAATAACCGATATATTTAGGATTTTAAGCAACAGATACGATAATTTTTATCTAATTTTCGAGTTGAAATATACGCTGACATTAAACACAAGAGTACGATAGTTTTGCTTTCCAAGATACGAGAAAATGGTTACAAACCTTTGTGTTGAATCCATAGTTATAATATCCTGAAAGTTTCAAAGACAGTGGGTTAAGGTGCACCAATAACCACTCACAATGTCGAAAGTTGTACGTGTTAGACCACGTATACCAGCGTGGTATTTATAGGGAAATCGCGTGTGAAATTTGCGGATTCGTCAACCCAGACCCTTTCTCACGACCCCCAGTTTGACCCGAGTAGTTGTTTTGTAACTCAAATTACTTAAACGGAATGCAATCTCATCGGAAATTCGTGATCACTTCAATACAAAACATATTTTACGGCGATGCCATGTGGTGTCAAAAACATATGTTACGGTGGCGGAATGTTGTGTAAGCAGAAATCTGCAGACATAGTGGTTCCCACGGATCAGATATGCATTCCCAGACGTAATCACTCCGAAAACATCAGTGATTATCAGATATGTAACAGCTGATAAAACAAACGAATGCCTAGAATAAATTTACAATTTCAATTTAATAGTCTACACATGGCCATTTGTCACATTGACTGTGAAATATGAGGAAATCACACACCCATTCTCATAAACCCATAACCTTCACACTATCTTACCCCTTGGTAACCACCATTTTGGCGTAGATAATCGAAATAATATGTAATGTGACCGTTACACACGTGTTTGTCCCACGACATTTTTGACCCAGTGTCTGGTATTAATCGTAGAAAAATAAAAATGGCTTTGGAACTGTTGCTGTTTTAGGTACCATTGGTGGATCGATTTAAACGCACATCGTATATATAAGAGAACCGATTCCTGGTACTTCAATATAGTCGAAAAGTTTACAAACTCAAAAATGGACAACCAACTGCAATTAATAAAACAGACGAAAGAGGAACTCAAGGATGTTGTAAAATTATTCGAACATTACGAAGGTAGGCAGACTAATATTTTTGTATTGTTATTTTCTGTTTCAGCTCTAGCGACACACAGACCTCACAAATGTATACATTTGTTCACGGAATTGTATACTTATTGCTTTCAATATTTTACAACCTTGTATGGTCACATATGTATATGACCCGTTACTAGACAACGTTTCTTCTAACCACCCCCTTTGCCAGATAATTTTGTCAACACATACGATTCTTTCGTTATAAACATTCAGAACGCCGATGTAGTTGGCATAAGCCGTTGTATTCCCTCGAACCCAGCCATGTGTTCATATGTTTTGACTATGACCAAATATATATGGTTATATATATCGGTAACATATATTTGGTTCCGAACATATAACTGCATATATAGACTTATTTTATATTTTGTTACTCTATATCAAGAACGATAGTAATTATAATCGTTTTCTCACATATTGTTCTTTCAGAAATGATCCCGGCAATAAGGGCGATAAATAGCAATATTAACCAGGACCTTATGGACTACCAGAAGCAGGCAGAAGGGGGCAACAACAACAACTTTTATGCCGTGGGCTTCGTCGCGGACGACATAGAGTGTGCTTACGGGTCCTTAAAGAACGCCACTGAAAGATTGAGCGAAACTGCAAGTCACGCATCCAATAAACTTAAAAAAGCCACTAGTGCTTGGAAGAAAGGATTCAGGAAATCTGATTTGAAAAACATGATGTCGCCGAGACGACGATCTCGGTTAAACGCCAAACTGGATGTGATAGAAAATCACGTTATTGCTTTTGGGTTCAGAGAATTTTTGACCCCAAAAGCCTCATTCAAAATAATACAACAACATAAAAATAAAATAGAATTCGGCTACCGTGACAGCGACTGGGAAATGCCGATTCCCAGCCCTTTCCAACTGTCGGACGAGGACGATTCGAGTGTAGACATTGATTACAACCAACAGCCGCAACAGGGTACCAGTGGTGTTTACCAAGATTCGGATGGTGACGAACTGAACAAACCGAGGGGACTCAATCGCGCCATGCGCATACACAGTGATTCTGAGGATTATATAGTATACATATATATATATTTTAAATATTACATATTATAGACCATAGACCGCTTCCCCCCACTTTTTTTCCTGACAAGAATTTCCAAACTGTATATCAGACTAACAAACATCTTTGTGTAGCCTTTATATAAGGAGAACATGGACTAATAAATGTGTTTTATTTTCTCGCTGGTATACAGACTCTGCGATAAGTGCATGCTGTAAGTAATACAAACAGATTGACAGACTGTTTTGTATTACGTTCGCATGCACTTTATCTCTGTGAGACAACATTCGCCTAACCTAACGAGTGTTTTATTTCTCTGCATCACATTACCACATTCCCGTCCAGCTGTCCCCAATACATATATATATATATATATTAAATATTACATATTATAGACTATAGACCGCTTCCCCCCACTTTTTTTGCTGACAAGAATTATTTGCGAATTTCCAAACTGTATATCAGACTAACAAAAATCTTTGTGTAGCCTTTATATACGGAGAACATGGACTAATAAAGGTGTTTTATTTTCTTGCTGGTATACAGTCTCTGCGATAAGTGCATGCTGTAAGTAATACAAACAGATTGACAGACTGTTTTGTATTACGTTCGCATGCACTTTATCTCTGTGAGACAACATTCGCCTACCATCACATTACCACATTCCCGTCCAGCTGTCCCCATCTTGGTTATTTTAGCACTCGGTACACCCACACCGATGTCATAAGCAGAACTAAAACAAACAAAAACTCGCCGGGGGGTGGTGGTGGTGTGGGGGGGGGGTTGTTAAGTGGGGACCACCCCAGAAAAAACTCGAGACCTCGCGGGAACGTGTATCATTCGACGTCGGGATTGCTTAAGACAAAACGGTACCTGACACCCCCACACACACACCGTTGCACCGTTCCATGACCTGCTTCCTACGTTCTATTTACGTTTTTTCCCGCCAATTTTCAAATCTCATTGATTCCTTAATTACTCAAATACTTCCCACGTTCTATTTACGTTTTCCCCGCCAAATTTCAAATCCCATTGATCCCTAATTATTCAAATTTCCGACCATTACACTATAAGGAGTAGGCTTGGCTTGGAGCAGTCCATGTTTTGGACAAGTCCATGGACAAGTCAACCCATATTATTCAAATTAAACGCCGTTCTATTTACGTTTTCCCCGCCAAATTTCAAATCCCATTGATACCTAATTATTCAAATTTCCGGCCATTACACTATAAGAAGTAGGCTTGGCTTGGAACAGTCCATATTTTGGACCAGCCCATGGACAAGTCCACCCATATTATTCAAATTAACCGTCATTACCTTATAAGGTACGTTTCCCACCAATTTTCAAATCCCATTGATCCCTAATTATTCAAATTTCCAAGCCATTACCTTATAAGGAGTAGGCATATTTTGGACCAGTCCATGGACCAGTTTACCCATATTAGGGAGTAGGGGTGTCAGGTAGCGTACCTTAGTGTCATTTACTAACTACTGAAACTGTATGCGTTTTAATGTTTTTCTGTTTACGGTGTTTGGAACAAATATGAATATTTTCGACAATTAAGGCCAACCGTGCCTTTAAAGGATTACACCGGTGTAGTTATTCTCAGTAATTACCGATGCCCGCTAATCAACTGAGCACGTTGCCGAAAAGTTTGTGATAGGCCGCTCGCAACAGAAGTTATGCCGACTCATGCGATTGAATACTCCTTAATGGATTAAGTAGTCTGGATCGTTAATGTTCCCTCTTGTGACGTCATAACATGGACTAGGTATTGATTTTACCTACCGGTGATAATCAATAACTAATTGTTTATAGAAAAACGACGGGACCCTCGGAGCTGAATTTTTTGTTTCACATATGGGTAATCTGAGGAATCTTTATTATATAGCTTCCGTTGACATCGGATGTCTTCAGTGGCCACTAGTAATTAATTTAATGAAATAATTAATTATATACCCAAAATTGTTGCAATCTGATCGGGGATAAAATGACCCGCAGAGTATAATGAGATAGATGCCGTTGACCTCTGTCGACGTAAAGGGGCAAATAAAGAGCGTTCCTTGTGTATGGAAATTGGTACAGATAGGTCGTATAGAATTGTTACGAATTTTAGATCCATGCATTATTTTATCACATAATCACATATTTGCAAGGAAATTTTTTCTCGAAACGACTGGGATTAAAACAAATAATAATATTGATTTCCTTATTTTGCGCAGATTGTTGAACGAAATAGTACTAATAAAACTGGCACGAAAGGAAAAGCGTGGAGGTTGGTGCAGGATATGTTGTAAAGTTTGTGATATCACAGCCATGGGTTTTGTTAAGTATTCTCTGTGGATTGTTGTTGGTCGTCATGCATAGGATTGCTCGACGTCAAAGCAGAAATCTACCACCAGGACCAGCTGGTCTACCAATACCATAATTCGGTGTCTCTCATGTGTTCCTATTTCGAGAATATCGGGTAGTCGCGAGGGAGATGAGGAAAATGTATGGCGACATCTTTTCCATGACGGTTATGGGTCAACTTGTGGTGATGGTCAATGGTTATGACTGCCTACAAGAGTCTTTCGTACAAAACGGTGAGATGGTGTCCCACAGGCACGGAAATTCGTTGGTTTATATAGCGAGGGGATGCGACGACACAGGTGGGATTCTTGTACATTATACTAAACATGCCGGCCCGATTTGACACCAAATTTTCCAAAATTTCCTTAGCCAATGTTCAGCTTATTATGTAAATAAAAACTGAATAATACTTGAAAATATTATCATTCGTGTGACATCCATAAGTAATACATCGAAAGCTATCTCAAAAGTTCACACTAGATAACGCTCTTTATGTTGAATCGCTTGTGGGTGACGAAAGCATAGACGCTCTTTATGAGTGACGACAATTGGAATTTATGATAGACGGAGAGCAGATATTTGGCAATCAACGCCTGTTATTGATGGGCCCATGTGTCCGATATAATTACATCCCGTTATAGAAAGCGTACATATGGTGGTTTTACGGTTGTCCCCAGAACAAGAATTGACCCCACCCCCAATAGTACTTAATCCTATAGAAAGGTATCCAACTTGGCCCGGCCTAATTTTTTATTATTTTTACAAAGTCCACAATCAGGTTAAAATACACAAAAATTAACATAAATGCCTCATATATAGTTAGAAAGATATGTTATTACTCTTCAATTTGATGTATCCCTTGTAAAAATTGGTCAAGAAAAACTCCGGTCATGAGCACAGGTCTAACGCAAACCGGCTGCAAAATTTCACTCGTTCGAGATGATGTCCACTAAACTGGGTCAAAAAGTCTGGTTTTTACACTGACTTTCGCTTCCAAAAACACGCTCAACGGTAACTACATGTAGGATATATAGTATACATCAATAGAAGCGGAATTGTTTAATGACCCACCCAAACCAATCATGCCACATCGCGGCATCGTATCTCTCGTATTTATTGAAAAAATCAGTGAAGGAAATTGAAATCTTCCAAAGACATCCATGTTGTGCGAGTCTGCTATGAGTACTAATTTTGATAGGGGTGCTATATATACGACCATCTTAATCCATTCACTTTAACAAAACTTATGTACAAGTCAAAAATGAGCATTGAATACTCTAATTTTGATAGGGGTGCCATATATACGACCCTCTTAATCCATTCACGTTAACAAAACTTACGTACAAGAAAAATGTAATGTTGAACGAATGTTGAATGTTGTGCCAACTTCACAGGAATGTTGAATGAATGTTGAATGTTGTGCTAACTTCACGGACCCACTTTCCTCAGTCATTTTTGTAAAATCAAACTTAGGGAACAATTTCAAATGTCCAACCATGCAATCTACTGTAAGGTATGAAATTTGTAATTGTTGAAAAATTTGACCAAATTTGGGGGCAGACACCAATTGAGCACCTCTCCCTGTCCAAGCCCCGGGCTACTCCCCACCACCCATATCACTCGGCTACGCCATAACATATCAATGATTCCACTGTGTAGGAACTGTTACATCGGAAATCGTTCTATCGCCGGTTTGTGATGGTCCTTGACTGATTTGTGACGGTTCCTGATGATCGAAATTATACATTTTCACGACTTTTTGACAGTTAAAACGCAATTTTGAGGCATCTAGGTGATAATTCGATTAGGTATTTTCAATCCCATCACAATCTGTGGCACCAATGAGCGTGTTAACAACGAAACTTTCATTGTGCGAGTCATAACAACGACAAAACCCGCGAATTGTTTGGGTTCTCTCCTGATCGAGTCGGTTCTCCCCCCATTTAATCGTTCTATATAGGAAATTTGAGCTCAATCGGTCCAGCCGTTTTCGAGTCTATAAAGGACACATACATATACGGAAGTCTCAAAATATATAGTAGAAGATACAAGACAGATAACTCTATATGTCTCGTCTACGTTCACGCTTTCCGTTTCAAGGTGAAGATCACCTCGGGCGGAAAAACTGACTCGATGAAAATCTCCCCCGTTCGTAGGAAGCCCTAAGTACGTCACACAACACGCTCATGTCTGGATACAGTCTTACACGCACACGCCCAGACCCAGACGTAAGAATCACATTACACACATACGATCTTTATCAACGAAACTGCGGATATGAACGCTCTTTGACTATCAACGCGATTAACCCCGCAGTGCCGTTTTTGTGACTGAGAGTGGAGAACGGGTGCTCTGAGCTTCTCCAAAACGCCGCGACGACCATTCCCATCCGTGTGTTTTTACCCTTAGATGGGAAGTTTGAGCCGAATCGGTCCAGCCGTTTTCGAGTCTATAAAGGACACACACATATACGGAAGTCTCAAAATATATAGTAGAATACAAGACAGATAACTCTATATATCTCGTCTACGTTCACGCTTTCCGAAGTCCAGCGCTATGAAATTTCACTATTGTTAACCGGCTATTGAAATGTTGGGCCTGCAAAACGCGTTATTTTTCAAACAAGCTGGCGACTTTGTGAATTTTGATAGGCGTAACACAGCTTATTGGATAAGCATGGAAAGGCAGTGTAATTCATCGAAATTAATGACAAGTGGTGCAAATTTCAACTTAATGCATAGTTTGTTGTGTTTATCTTTGTATACTTTCACAAAATTGGCAGTTTGAACCATGTACCATGGCACATATTAGCCATAGTTTTACCCGTATATATAAGGGTAAAAAGTCACGGGAAATGTCATCGGATCATTCGCGAGCCGTGAGATGACTCCTTCACTCCTTATCCACTCCCCAGTCATCGTCATTGGCCGGGAGTGCTTAAAGCAATAACGCTAAACGCTCCTTATATCTTCCATGTTTGGGTTCGTTAACCGGTTAACGCTCTTTATTCCCTTCGGCTTTGGCATACGGCTTTTGTTTACGTTATCGCTCGAAATGGAACTCGCTTCTGTGTGATTCTTACGTACTTGGGGCTTCCTAGGAACGGGGGACATTTTAATCGGGTCAGTTTTTTTCCGCCCTAGGTGATCTTCGCCTTGAAACGGGTACCCACAAATGATATATATGTGTGTGTCCTTTATAGACTCGAACCGATTGAGCTCAAACTTGCTACCTACGGGAAGTGTCAAGGACGGGTTAAATTGTGACCCCGACCCGACCTTGACCTTGAAAACGATCAATTCAAGGTCAAATCGGGTCAAATTGAAAAACAAAAAATTAATGAAAAACAAAAAATTAAATTAAAAAATTAATTAAAAAAAAATAGTTTTAAAGGCAGTAAATTAAAAAGGCACAAGTAACTCATTGAAAAACAAAAAATTTTATTAAAAAAAAATAATAACAAAAATTAAAAATTGTCATGTTTCTGACGATTGCCGCCAGTGGCGGGCTAACCTGCTAGTCTATCTAATATATATTTTGGGACTTCTGTTTGTCTGTCTGTTTGTCTGTTAGCTATGGCCGGGAAAACTGCCCGACGGATTTTGACGAAATTTGATACCTAGGGGGAATTTTTTCCAGGGATGGTTTTGGACGGGTCAAATCGAGACCCCGACCTGACCTTGACCTTCAAAAAGGTCAAATCTGGTAAAACGGGACGGATTTCGACGAAATTTGTTAACTAAAGGTACTTTTGTCCGGAGATTCTTTTGGACGGGTCAAATCGTTACCCCGACTTGACCCTGACCTTCAAAAGGTCAATTCAAGGTCAAATCGGGTAAAACGGACGGAATTCGACGAAATTTGATACCTAGAGTTACTTTTGTCCGGGAGGGGGGTGATTTTGGGACTTCTGTTTGTCTGTCTGTTTGTCTGTTTGTCTGTTAGCTATGACCGGGAAAACTGCCCGACGGATTTTGACGAAATTTGATACCTAGGGGTAATTTTTTCCAGGGATGGATTTGGACGGGTCAAATTGTGACCCAGACCTGACCTTGACCTTCAAAAAGGTCAATTCAATGTCAAATCGGGTAAAACGGGACGGATTTCGACGAAATTTGTTAACTAGAGGTACTTTTGTCCGGAGAGTCTTTTGGACGGGTCAAATCGTTACCCCGACTTGACCCTGACCTTCAAAAAGGTCAATTCAAGGTCAAATCGGGTAAAACGGACGGATTTCGACGAAATTGTATACCTAGAGTTACCTTTGTCCAGGGGGGGGTGATTTGGACGGGTCAAATCGTTACCCCGACATGACCTTGACCTTCAAAATAGTTAATTCAAGGTCAAATCGGGTAAAACCTGACGGACTTCGACGGGTACTTTTGTAATGGTACTTTTGTCCGGGGAGTGTTTTGGACGGGTCAAATCGTGACCCCGACCTGACCTTTACCTTCAAAATGGTCAATTCAATGTCAAATCGCTCAATTCGCCGAAAAGCAGAGGGGAAACAGCCCGGACGAAGTCGGGTCCACCAGCTAGTTTTATATATTTTGGGACTTCTGTTTGTCTGTCTGTTTGTCTGTTTGTCTGTTAGCTATGACCGGGAAAACTGCCCGACGGATTTTGACGAAATTTGATACCTAGGGGTAATTTTTTCCAGGGATGGATTTGGACGGGTCAAATTGTGACCCAGTCCTGACCTTGACCTTCAAAAAGGTCAATTCAATGTCAAATCGGGTAAAACGGGACGGATTTCGACGAAATTTGTTAACTAGAGGTACTTTTGTCCGGAGAGTCTTTTGGACGGGTCAAATCGTTACCCCGACTTGACCCTGACCTTCAAAAAGGTCAATTCAAGGTCAAATCGGGTAAAACGGACGGATTTCGACGAAATTGTATACCTAGAGTTACCTTTGTCCAGGGGGGGGGGGGTGATTTGGACGGGTCAAATCGTTACCCCGACATGACCTTGACCTTCAAAATAGTTAATTCAAGGTCAAATCGGGTAAAACCTGACGGACTTCGACGGGTACTTTTGTAATGGTACTTTTGTCCGGGGAGTGTTTTGGACGGGTCAAATCGTGACCCCGACCTGACCTTTACCTTCAAAATGGTCAATTCAATGTCAAATCGCTCAATTCGCCGAAAAGCAGAGGGGAAACAGCCCGGACGAAGTCGGGTCCACCAGCTAGTTTTATATATTTTGGAACTTCTGTCTGTATGTATATGTATTTGTGTTATTGACTCGAAAAACTGCTCGACCGATCCGACTCAAATTTGGTGTGTAGGCGTACTTTGGTCCGGGGAACAATATGGGTGGGCCCAATTTCACGTGCGACCGTGTCCTTGACCTTGACCTCGCTCAAATACGCTCCTATAGGCATGTTTCTCGACCTCGACCGATCCCACTCAAATTTGGTAGCTGGTTCTACTTTGATCACGGGAACAATATGGGCGGGTCCAATTTCACTTGCGACCGTGTCTTTGACCTTGACCTCGCTCATAACGCTCATAAAGGCATGTTTCTGTACCTCGACCGATCCGACCCAAATTTGGTATAATGTATGTCTATACTTTGATCCAGGGAACAATATGGGTGAATCCAATTTCACGTGCGACCATGTCCTTGACCATATTCGCTCATATAGGCATGTTTCCGGGCCGATCGAATAAAGTTTGTCCAGGTGGAGACGATCACAAATAAATATCTAAATAGCCCGGACGAAGAGGGGCCACATCGGCTAGTGTTGTCTGTTTTCGTAGACGTATTTTATTCAACAAAAAGCCATAAATAAGACGTTAAAAGTTCGTTGACACCCATACAATGTTCTGATTACGCAGTTTATGAAGTATATGTCGGGCACCCGCTTGCTGGATGCTGATTATCTAGGTTAAATTCAAGAATTCTAGAATATGCAGCTATTAAAGCATATACAAGCACGATAACCTTTCATTCAATCACATATTTTAGATTGACTAGGGATCTCTGATTTTTTTAATAGAAGATATAAAAAAGCAAAGAATCATACAGTTACAAATATTATTATAATTATGAATGTTAAACCTTTGGTTACTAAATGCGCTGTAATGAGAATTGACTTGAATCTTATTGATTAATTTGTAGGAATGCTTAGCTATTAAGTTCAACAAGCAGTAACATATAAAAAAAGGGAAAAGAATCATCAAGTTACAAATATTATTACATGGATGTTAATCCTTTGGTGACTAAATGTGCTGTAATGAGCAGCGACTTGAATCATATTGATTGATTTGTAGGAATGCTCAGCTATTAAATTCAACATGCAGAAACAGATTGTTTGAGTTGTTAACTAAACATTCATATATATGAATCATTAGAAATCAGTGTTGTGGGTGTCTGAACCTGGCTATTATAAGGCGCATTATTATTCCTCGCTGATATCGTGTCAAGTGGGCTGGAGGGTCTCCAATGTTGGGGCGTCCGCCTTGGAATTTCCAACCGCATCATCCCCTTGAAACAGACCAAACTCATGCACAAGGCCTGGGCTTTGGTTTTCCCCAACTGCATTATAGCTCTAGATTGTATGCCATTCTGGAGTGAACCGGGGAGAAACCCGGGGGAAACTCAGGATACATGGGCCCAGTGAGAACATGTGGATATCTGAACCTGAAATTGCAAAAATCATCTAGACTGGCTCCAAGATTCCCAAGTGTGGGAAGTTTCCAACCTGGCGCCCCCACTCCCACAAAATTGGAAATGTTCTCAACAGATTGAGAGAGAGCGAGAGAGAGATAGAGAGAGAGAGAGAGAGAGAGAGAGAGAGAGAGAGAGAGAGAGAGAGAGAGAGAGAGAAACTAGATCACACCTGCGCCCTACTTCCTGTCCACCCATCATGAGTTTTGGAGAGAGAGAGAGAGAGAGAGAGAGAGAGAGAGAGAGAGAGAGAGAGAGAGAGAGAGAGAGAGAGAGAGAGACAGAGAGAGAGAGAGAGAGAGAGAAGAGAGAGAGAGAGAGAGAGAGAGAGAGAGAGAGAGAGAGAGAGAGGAGAGAGAGAGAGAAAGAGAGAGAGAGAGAGAGAGAGAGAGAGAGAGAGAGAGAGAGAGAGAGAGAGAGAGAAAAAAAAACTAGATCACACCTGCGCCCTACTTCCTGTCCACCCATCATGAGTTTTGGATCAACTCTAAAGAAGAGGTGTCCATTTGTATATGTCAAATATGGTTGATTACATGTTTAAAGAGTTGGAAAGTATGCAAATGTTGGTCTAAAAACGACAAATTCCCCACTATTAAATGGTTGTCAAATCAAACTAAGAGAACAATTCAACATATTGTTGGTGTTAAATTTCAAACCAATCTATTGTAAGATAAGAAATTTGTAACTGTTGAACATTTTGACCAAAGTTGGGGATAGACACAAATTAAGCACCCCCTCCCCCAAGTCCCCCCCACCACCCCAATCACGTCATAACCTAGACGCCACATCCGTCCAATCTCGCTGCTTGATGAGAGCTTCGAGATTGGACGGATGTGGCGTCTAGTCATAACCTATCAATGATTCAGTTGAACGTGATTCATAAGTTATATTCATGTCTGGGCGACAAACATGTGTACATAAATGTCCCCCAGGCGGACATCAGGGGAGGAAATATGATGGCGATGGCATTTAAATATTGTCACACCTGCTGTGGATCTTTCAATAATGCCCAGATTAAGTAAATGAATATAACATCTCATATTCTCCTGAGAGTAGATTTATATTACCATTGGTCATTGATATATGCGGGCATAATTATGATACTATACTCATCGGGACTTTCAATATTTTATTTCTGCCTATTAATGTTACTTAATCTCCCGTGTTAGGTATTTCTTAATATAGCTGTTCTATTATGCAAATTACATAAGCCACAGTCATTATCTGGTTTAAAATGTCATTTACAAAAGACGATTTTCGGACCAAAGTGCAGAAATCCTTCGAATAAATCTCATGTACAGAACCGTCACAGTCGTGATTGGTTTTAAATAGAACCGTAACATGCACCCGTGTTGATTACGAGGCTACAGCTTCCAATTATCAACCCCTATCGGGATACTTTCTCAGCTATTTTACAGAAGAATAACACGGGTATACTTTATAGTCGGTGTTTGTCTTCAAATGCGTTTCATATTTTATACGCCACGAAAAACAAAGAAATTGCGTCCACGTGGCTTGATTTTCAGTGATAACAGATCCACGTGGCTTGATTTTCAGTGATAACATGTTGTTATTTACGCGTTAACTTTGCTAATACCGAGTTAATTGTGGTCTAGTGTTCACGTTTCGATAACACGGCACTTCTGCAGCCTCTGTTCATTCAGGAAAGTATAATATATTCAAGATATCTATAATTATGAGTGATTTTGTCTGTTGTCACAAAAATGATGATTTTCAATCATCAGGAACCGTAACAAATCAGGCAAGAACCATCACAATACCGGCGATAGAACGACTTCCGATGTAACAGTTCCTACACAGTGAATGATTCAGTTGAACATGATTTCATAAGATATGTTCATGAATGTCTGGGCGACAAACATGCGTAAATGTCCCTTAGGCGAGACTATCGAGGAAGAAATATCTAGGTGCTGGCCGGGCATCGAAACATTGTCCCACCTGGATCTTTCAACCAAGGCCATGCGTTGGCGGTGGATATGCTGTTAAAATAATCAACTCCGTCAAAAACCGCCATAAACAGAAAGAATAGTAAAATATAGACATATTTTGTTCTAATACCAATCAGAAATATGGCATAAACAGTATGTTATTGTCAAATGTTTTTCCTTTGTTATGTAAACAAAAGCAAAACAAAGTTACAAAACCTGGCTTTTGTTTAGATCCGGATATGGTAAACATAAAGAGCGTTATTTGTTACTGTTTTCCTGATATGGAAATAATAAAGAGCGTTTACATCATTTGTGTGTGATTAACCAATATAATTGAGCTGTGTTATATAAACAGAAGCAAAACTTCTGCAACATGAGCAGGCTCTTGTTTACGTACACCGTCGTACGTCTTGACGACAATATACTATTTGGGCCATTCTCAGATAACAGGGACCAATACGGGTTTTACCTGTCGCACACCACTTTCAACACAAAAACTACCATTTTCGTGTTCAAAAATGTTCCTCTCCAGTTGAAACGAACCAGTTGTGATTTATTTTAAACAAAGTGGATACAACGCCATGATAATTTTAACACCCCGTAGCGATATATACCCCATATCCAACCAAAAGAGCCTGTCGCAAGCTCGGTTGGAATAATTTATTTAATCCTACAACTCACAAAAATGGCTACGTTGGACTTGTATTGGGTTTGTCGACGTGTCTGTGGTCGTGACAGTGTTGGAACGGCGTTGGTGGCCTAAATTTAGCAGGAACGGTATATTTTACACCACGATATGTTGTTGTCGCAAATCGTCGCGACAGATACGTTACCAAGCCAAAAAGTTGCGCCTTGTCAATAAGTAAAATGTGTATCAGGTTTGCAAGTTGTGTCCATACATCCGTCCCATGGATGTCTTTGAGTATATAATATCGAAAACTTGCTCGACAATTTGTGCAAGAAATGCTAGCGATACATAGCCTCGGCCCACGGACTGGTACGTTACCTTTCGACAGATACGTTACCAACCTTTACTGCCATATCTCAATAAACGTCTTAAACCTAGCCGATTGGTATTTTCTATAATATAACTGGTTCGGCTGGGATCATTTAACAATATAGTTTGGAAGCTTTTAGTATTCACCAATAGCCACAGCTGCTAAAAACGTTTCGGTTCGACAGATACGTTACCGTGACAGATACGTTACCTATTATGCAATCGTGTTCGTAAGCCGAAGAAAACATCAATACGACTGTTTGGATTGTTTTAATTGACACAGTTAAATGTTCTATGGTTATTATTATAGGTCCTTAGGGTGTATAATGCCACCGAAATATATAATTAGGCCTCGTGGTCTTTAAGAATTATGTAGGCCCCGATGCAGTATGAATTTTATCGGAAACTTCTTTTGGGATTCTGTCCTTGTTTTTGAACGGAAAAGGGCAGAACGTTGAAACGGAATTGAGATGGATCATATTATGTGGCTCATATTATTGTATTCACGATTGGTGTGAATAGTTATGCAATGTGTGACTATATGGTCACGGATGGGGTATCCATGATGAGATGTGTATGTATATAAGGAGTAGCAGTATGGTCATGTGTGAGGTGAACATGTATACATATAGTGGCTATCTGTTCATTGAAGTGGTGTATCTGTTTAACGATAGTAGTTATATTATCCACCTGTGTTTTGTTTATGTTTGGAGTGACTGTGTGTGGTCATGGGTGAGATGTACAGGTGTATATTGGGTGGCTGTGTTGTCATGGGTGGATATATATATATATATATATATATATATATATATATATATATATATATATATATATTCTTTATTGCCTCCTTTTGAGGAGAGATATAATTTTTACACGGTCATTTACAAATATGTTGTACATAAATCAAGAGATCAAATCACAAGCACATGAACTCAATGTATAAATATAGACATGTGACGTTATAATGATCACATGCGAATGGTGTATAATTGTAAATACAATGTAAACATAGTACTTGTGTTCTCGAGTGCTGAACGTATAACTCGAAATATAGACTATTTATAAAACAAATTATACATAAAATGGATACGCAGAACGAAGTTACATATACCACATCCGTGTGGTCGATGATGGTCGTCATTAAGCAATATCTCACATGCGTGAGATTATTATGGTGATCCAATGTTATGCATGCATAGACTAATTAGAATACCAAATTATATATATGTTGGGTGCAAAAAATAAATTTACATATATCGCATCCGTGTGATCGCTGGTGGGCATCACCAAGGAATATCTCACGTGCGAGAGGTCATGACATTATTCGTTATGTATAGTATGCTTAGATAATTTAGAAAACAGATGATACACATGTTTGGTGCACAAAGCAGATGTATGTATCCATCACCCATATAGCCGTCGAGTGACGGGCGTCACTAAAGAACACCTCACATGCGTGAGGTTGTTATGATAATAGTTAGGCACCATATACTATTTAGAAAATAAATTATATTTATATGTGTTAGCCTGCACACACACAAAAAAAATTATATAGATATGTATATCACAACCGTGTGATCAAATGAGGAGCAACACTACAGAAAATATTACATGCATTAGGTTCTAATGTTAATTCAGAAGTTTGGCTTGTATCCTGACATTGTCATATCAATTGATATGTATTTGACACCAGTCTGGACATTGTCAGAAGAAAAGATGATGACACCTCGATAATCAGGTTGTGGCATTTCTGAATGTGATATGTTAAGTATGGATCCTCGGTCCCAAGCAGGATTGCTAGAAATTCATTTTTAGGTAAGCCGTCCAAGTAGAGGAACACTGAAACGCCGTTATGATTTAGTATTGTACCCCAATAACTGGTTCCTTAACATCAGAATTGCGTGGGCTGTACAGCAGAACATTAAGTGATCAAGTTCGTTGTCGTATGCTTTATAACACTGGTGGCAGGTCAAGTTATTTGGGTAGGTTGTTTTGTTGAGAAGTTTGGCCAAGTTATAGAATTTATCAGCTGCGTTTGGGTGACATTGAAAGAGTCTCCATATTTTCCATCCGGATAGGGGGTCACGGAGAACATGTTTGACAATAGAAAACCTTCTTTCGTTGGAAATATTTGCTTTCCACTGTGTCGTGTACGTTATCTTTAGAACACTTTTAACGATTGTCTTCCATGACTTGTGATCAGGGAAGTTCCCGTGGAGTAGAAAGTTGTCAACGTGCACCATGAGTCCATACTGTTCAAGTAAAAGGAAAACATCAGAAACAAATCCGAAAGCTGGGCGACGAAATAGACGATACAGGTGTGCTTTGAAAATAAATAGTTTAAGCGGAGTTTGATGTCCAGGAGGAAGGTGAATCAACTGCCACAGAAAGCACAGTTTGCGGATATGTATTTCTCGTTGAACAGGAAGTTGTCCTACTAATCCAAGCGCAATATCAGTACTTGTGCGTTTTGGTAATTGCTGCGAGTATTTTACACACGTGCGCAGAGAACGTTATATTATGTTAACAGATGATTGTGTTTGAAGTGATGTGATTTCCGTGCCGTATAATGATTTGGGTAGGACAACGGTCCGTAACATGTGGTTCATTGTCAGAGGAGTAGCGTATTTAAGAGATTCATTGCCAATCATAGAGAAGAAGGTTTTCCTAAGTTTTGCTGCGACGTCTGAAGCAAATGAGGAGCTACTTGCGAATTTTTCCTGACACAAGCCAAGGTGAACGCACCCCTTGTCTTCTTGCAGCGAATCAGGCCCGAGTATCCAGCGACGATTTTTACGATCATATAATGACCTGGGCTCGTTGAAGACAACTACCTTGCTTTTCACACAGGAAAATCCAAATCTCCAACGAACGCTGTATTCAAAGCAGATATTTACAAGAGAGTCAAGTCCTTGCTTGGTAAGGGCGAGAATTGCTATATCGTCGGCGGTCGTTGGTGTTGCACATGGAATAGAACTAACACTCAGTCCGAACTGTGATTTGTTCAGGTCGATCAGTAGGTCGTTTATATAGGTAAGATAACAGAAAGGTGAGAGCACGCTTCATTGCCTTGTTCCTTGTCCGATGCTGAACTTCTCTGAGACGTTACCATTATATAGAATAACGCTTTCTATGTCCTCGTGAATGTTTGACAGCAATCTAACAAATTTCCGCGGGAAGCCTAGTTGTATGAACTTATAAAGGAGTCCAATATGCCACACGCGGTCGAAGGCTTTGTTGGAATCTAAGAACGCAGCAAATATACGAGAATCGTGGTCTTTTGCGTACGATATGGCTTCTTGCAGAATAAATGAAGTCATATTACATCCTAAACCTTTCTGGAAGCCACACTGAAGATTATGAGGGAAATCTTTGACCTTATCACTGCTAAGTATGCGTTTCAGAAGAATTGTCTCAAAGAGCTTGTAGATGACAGGTAGAAGCGTTATCGCTCTGTAACTGTCGGGTAATATTGGTCGCTTTTGGGTGTCCTTTATAAAGAGGAATGATCACGCCTAGTTTCATCTCCGGGGGAATCCAGTCAAACTTGAGAAGAGAGTTAAAAAGAATACAAAGACACTGGATTAGTCCATCGGAATAGCTTCGAAGATGTTCACTGGATATAGAATCATGCCCTGGTGCTTTATTACATTTCAAGCTACCAATTGCGTTAAGAATTTCCGATATAACAATGGGTTCACACTCTGGGGCCGAGGTTCCGCTACTGTCGTCACCAGTACAAATCAATTTGTTTACCTCGTTGCACACTTCGCGTTCGAAATCCGGCACACTATGTTTTTCGGGGGTGTACAGTTCAGAAAAGTATGATCTCCAGCCAGATAATATCAGCTTCTGGTCACGCAGAACAGTCCCTTCGAATTCCATAGCAGAACCAATTGTTTTCACTGCAGTTTGCGTTCTTTTAAGAGAGCGCCAAAATTGAACATGATCACTCTTGGCGTGACGTTCCTGTTCATAACACTTCTTCATACGAAACACACGCACAGCTGAGCGGTGAGCTCTCCTGAAATCTCGCTTAGCACTCCTGTACTCATCAAAGCAAGTCGCGTTCCTTTTGGGACGTCCTGCAATCACCCAACTTTTATGTAACTTTTTAAATTGGGATTTGAGGCCGGTCATATCAGCGTTCCAGTATGGCTTCAAGCGAGAACGAAATCGTTTCACGGGAACTGCAGTATCTGCAGCTGCTACAAGGGCATTCACAATATCAGCGTAGAATTTGGCAATTGCGTTTCTGGAAGTAATATCACATCCGTGTGGACACAGCATATCAAGGTAATGCTTGTATAACGATGTATTGGCACGTTTCCACGCGTAGCGTTTCCGGATAAAATTAGGAACACAAGAGTCAAGTTCTTCAGAAAATAGTATGGAATAAGTAACGGGTAAATGGTTTGACGTGTTCATAGCTTCGTCGTTCAAGATGCTACATTTAGAGACCATATGCGTGAGACACTTTGGCACAAGAATGTGGTCAATGAGAGATGGTCTATTGATAGTATACTATGGAAAATATGAATAATTGCTCCCCGAACATATGTCCATGGTCATTAGCGAAGTTAGTGCGCTTTGATTTAGGAATGTTGCAAACCATTCCGTTCTAGTGTTTGGAGAATTGACCCGCGGTGTATGGGAAGCCTTTTGCATGTGAGCATTGAAGTCCCCCATCAAAATAACTAGACCATGTGCAGATAGCATGTCGACGATATTTCCTAATGTCTCTAAATAGCCGTTAAATAAGTCATCTCCGTAGTTAACGTTCGGGAGATACACTTGGATTATTGACACCACACACTCTGTGTTTAGGCGGAGCTGAATTCCAATGATGGAGATATCACCAGTGTCAACTTCAACACAATTAGCTGTGATGTCATTGTGAATCAGAATAGCAACACCCTCTCTAGTAAACTTTCCGCCACTTGGGGTTAATATTGTTCTCCCGGGTTTGCTGATTTGTTTATATCGGTCGCTGAGTGTACCAATACAGCTCAATTCCTCTTCATTGAGCCAGTGTTCTGATAGGCCGACAACGTGGTAATGTTCAGTTTTGAGGATATCACCGACATATGGTGAACTACTTTTAACGCCGGTTGCATTCCATGATAACAATTTAATTTCAGTGCTATTTGTCATTGTTATGTTTCTGTTCAGTGCGCCAAGGCCTGCAGTATACACCTTCAGGCCAGAATCCATTATCCATCAATGGGTAACTGTGATCCTTGATCGCATTTAGACGTGCGCATACCGTGCCTCTCCTGGCACTTGGCATCAACTTCAGGTAACTTGGTTGAACACCCTTCTCGGTGAGGAAATTTTGAATTCCAGACTGAGTTGAATACGGTGCTATGCCCCCAATATAGAAACGTAGCGTCTTTTTTCTAACTACACCAGTGAAGCCGTCGTCATTGACATTTGATATTGTCTTTTCAGTTTTTACTCTCGAGAAGCCTACATTTATGTTCGGTTTACTTTCGGAGAACAATTTCAACATATTGTTGGTGTTAAATTTCAAACCAATCTATTGTAAGATAAGAAATTTGTAAATTTTGACCAAAGTTGGGGATAGACACAAATTAAGCACCCCCTCCCCCAAGTCCCCCCACCACCCCAATCACGTCATAACCTAGACGCCACATCCGTCCAATCTCGCTGCTTGATGAGAGCATCGAGATTGGACGGATGTGGCGTCTAGTCATAACCTATCAATGATTCAGTTGAACGTGATTCATAAGTTATATTCATGTCTGGGCGACAAACATGTGTACATAAATGTCCCCCAGGCGGACTTCAGAGGAGGAAATATGATGGCGCTGGCATTGAAATATTGTCACACCTGCTGTGGATCTTTCAATAATGCCCAGATTAAGTAAATGAATATAACATCTCATATTCTCCTGAGAGTAGATTTATATTACCATTGGTCATTGATATATGCGGGCATGATTATGATACTATACTCATCGGGACTTTCAATATTTTATTTCTGCCTATTAATGTTACTTAATCTCCCGTGTTAGGTATTTCTTAATATAGCTGTTCTATTATGCAAATTACATAAGCCACAGTCATTATCTGGTTTAAAATGTCATTTACAAAAGACGATTTTCGGACCAAAGTGCAGAAATCCTTCGAATAAATCTCATGTACAGAACCGTCACAGTCGTGATTGGTTTTAAATAGAACCGTAACATGCACCCGTGTTGATTACGAGGCTACAGCTTCCAATTATCAACCCCTATCGGGATACTTTCTCAGCTATTTTACAGAAGAATAACACGGGTATACTTTATAGTCGGTGTTTGTCTTCAAATGCGTTTCATATTTTATACGCCACGAAAAACAAAGAAATTGCGTCCACGTGGCTTGATTTTCAGTGATAACAGATCCACGTGGCTTGATTTTCAGTGATAACATGTTGATATTTACGCGTTAACTTTGCTAATACCGAGTTAATTGTGGTCTAGAGTTCACGTTTCGATAACACGGCACTTCTGCAGCCTCTGTTCATTCAGGAAAGTATAATATATTCAAGATATCTATAATTATGAGTGATTTTGTCTGTTGTCACAAAAATGATTATTTTCAATCATCAGGAACCGTAACAAATCAGGCAAGAACCATCAAAATACCGGCGATAGAACGACTTCCGATGTAACAGTTCCTACACAGTGAATGATTCAGTTGAACATGATTTCATAAGATATGTTCATGAATGTCTGGGCGACAAACATGCGTAAATGTCCCTTAGGCGAGACTATCGAGGAAGAAATATCTAGGTGCTGGCCGGGCATCGAAACATTGTCCCACCTGGATCTTTCAACTCGGTCAAAAACCGCCATAAACAGAAAGAATAGTAAAATATAGACATATTTTGTTCTTATACCAATCAGAAATATGGCATAAACAGTATGTTATTGTCAAATGTTTTTCCTTTGTTATGTAAACAAAAGCAAAACAAAGTTACAAAACCTGGCTTTTGTTTAGATCCGGATATGGTAAACATAAAGAGCGTTATTTGTTACTGTTTTCCTGATATGGAAATAATAAAGAGCGTTTACATCATTTGTGTGTGATTAACCAATATAATTGAGCTGTGTTATATAAACAGAAGCAAAACTTCTGCAACATGAGCAGGCTCTTGTTTACGTACACCGCCGTACGTCTTGACGACAATATACTATTTGGGCCATTCTCAGATAACAGGGACCAATACGGGTTTTACCTGTCGCACACCACTTTCAACACAAAAACTACCATTTTCGTGTTCAAAAATGTTCCTCTCCAGTTGAAACGAACCAGTTGTGATTTATTTTAAACAAAGTGGATACAACGCCATGATAATTTTAACACCCCGTAGCGATATATATATATACCCCATATCCAACCAAAAGAGCCTATCGCAAGCTCGGTTGGAATAATTTATTTAATTCCTACAACTCACAAAAATGGCTACGTGTATTGGGTTTGTCGACGTGTCTGTGGTCGTGACAGTGTTGGAACGGCATTGGTGGCATAAATTTAGCAGGAACGGTATATTTTACACCACGATATGTTGTTGTCGCAAATCGTCGCGACAGATACGTTACCAAGCCAAAAGTTGCGCCTTGTCAATAAGTAAAATGTGTATCAGGTTTGCAAGTTGTGTCCATACATCCGTCCCATGGATGTCTTTGAGTATATAATATCGAAAACTTGCTCGACAATTTGTGCAAGAAATGCTAGCGATACATAGCCTCGGCCCACGGAGTGGTACGTTACTTTTCGACAGATACGTTACCAACCTTTACTGCCATATCTCAATAAACGTCTTAAACCTAGCCGATTGGTATTTTCTATAATGTAACTGGTTCGGCAGGGATCATTTAACAATATAGTTTGGAAGCTTTTAGTATTCACCAATAGCCACAGCTGCTAAAAACGTTTCGGTTCGACAGATACGTTACCGCGACAGATACGTTACCTATTATGCAATCGTGTTGGTAAGCCGAAGAAAACATCAATACGACTGTTTGGATTGTTTTAATTGACACAGTTAAATGTTCTATGGTTATTATTATAGGTCCTTAGGGTGTATAATGCCACGGAAATATATAATTAGGCCTCGTGGTCTTTAAAAATTATGTAGGCCCCGATGCAGTATGGATTTTATCGGAAACTTCTTTTGGGATTCTGTCCTTGTTTTTGAACGGAAAAGGGCAGAACGTTGAAACGGAATTGAGATGGATCATATTATGTGGCTACTCTGGCCCATTAGCATCGACATTGATCAACTTAATACAGTGTGTATGTCTGTATGTATGACCATGGCTGATGTGAGTATGTATACAGGGAGTTATTGTATTCACGATTGGTGTGAATAGTTATGCAATGTGTGACTATATGGTCACGGATGGGGTATCCATGATGAGATGTGTATGTATATAAGGAGTAGCAGTATGGTCATGTGTGAGGTGAACATGTATACATATAGTGGCTATCTGTTCATTGAAGTGGTGTATCTGTTTAACGATAGTAGTTATATTATCCACCTGTGTTTTGTTTATGTTTGGAGTGACTGTGTGTGGTCATGGGTGAGATGTACAGGTGTATATTGGGTGGCTGTGTTGTCATGGGTGGATGAATATATATACATGTGTTGGCTGAATGGTAACGGATTGGCGTATTGGTAAATATGGAGTGGTTGTATGGTTATGGGTAATGTGTATATGTGTACATGGAATGACTGTACGGTCATTGTTGAGTGTATATGCATACCTGGAGTACATGTTGATGGTCATTGGCGCGTGCTTGTGTATATAGATAATTAACTCATGGGTGCTACGTATTTGTTTATCTACTGTGGCTGTGTTGTCATTGGTGTGTGCACAGACATACAGTAAATAGCTAAATTCACATGGATGGGGTGTATAAGTATACAGCGAGTGGCTGAATTGTCATGTTGAGCTGTAGTTGCAAGTCTGGAGTATACGAATGTCCATGTCTGCGGGATATTGGTATATCTAGAAGGACTGTGTGGCCATTTATAAGGTACATAATTATACACACCTGGAGTGACTCTATGGTCATGGGTGAAGTGTATATGTATATCTTGAGTGGCTATATGGCCATGGTTTGGCCAATGTGTATACAGGGAGTGCCAGTATGGCAAAATTAATGGTGAGGTGAATTGGTATACAATGAGTGACTGTATGATCACGAATGTGGTTTATGAGTATACAACGAGAGGCTGAATTGTCATGTGTGAGGCGTATATGCAAGTCTGGAGTGTACGAATGGCCGTGTGCGCGGTTCGGAACATTGGTGAGGTTTATATGTATACTATATACGCCTGGAGTGACTACGATTTTGGGTTGGGTTTATATGCATATCTTGACTGGATATATGGCCATGGGTGTCGCAAATGGGTATACAGTGAGTGACAGTATGACCACTGGTGATGCAAACATGTATGGGAGAAGTGATGTATGATAATGCATGTTGCGAACAGGTATACCAGGAGTGACTACATGGTTATGGGTGGGGCTTATATGTATATCTTGAGTAGCTATATGGCCATGCATGTGACAAATATATATACATGGAGTGACTGTGTGACCAATAGTGATGCGATAATTATGTATACAAGAGGTTTCTGTGTGTTCATGAATGTAGTAAATATGTATACAGGTCTGACTATATGGTAATGGGTGAGGTGTGTGAGTATACCTGGTGTGCCTGCATGGTTACTCACGGCTACATGGCCATGTGTTGGTGTATGGGTATACCCAAGTGTGGCTGTATGGTAATGGGTGAGGTGTATGTGTATAAAGCGAGTGGCACGTGGTCATTTGTGTGGTGTTCGTGTATATATGGAGCGACTGCATGGTCATGTGTGAGTTGTACTGGTGTACCGCTTTCCTATCGCTAAGACTCAAGAGTATGTTAATCGATAGAGATGTAATATCAGAGTGTTCTCCACCTTAATGGCGTTCTATATGCAATATGAAGGAAACGGTTTTCCTGACAATAGTTTATACGCTAACCAATGTTGATGCTAATGGGCCAGAGTAACCACATAATATGATCCCTCTGAGTTCCGTTTCAACGTTCTACCCATTTCTGTTCAAAAACATGGACGCAATCCCAAAAGAAGTTTTCGGCCAAACCCATACGGCATCCTTTAGTACCAAAGATAGTTCCATTTTACTTGAAAAAATGGTCCAAACCTGAAAAGTTATGTTTTGTTGAATTTGGTGCCAAGTTTGTGATAGAAAAATCCCATAATTCTGGTAATTTCAGTGGATAAGATAGTAAAAATTAATATAGGTGCATCAGAAATGTTAGTATTCAATGCACGTAAGACAGAATAGTCAATTTTGTTCATCAATCACAACTTATAAGCCGTTGCATGGCACGCTGGTGAAATATTTACCATTTTTTCATATTTTTGCCGCCTTTTTGGCAATCATTTTGAGCCAAAGTGACAATGTTGGTACCATTGAGTTGGAAAATCCATAAGAAATATAATGCATCACTTAAATTGAAAAGTTCTTCCCATTTCTTGATGAAATATGACTAGAATCCCAATGGTGATTTTTTGGGAAATGTCATATGGCGTTTTGTAAAATCAAAGTTTTGAATGATCGGACGACGTGGAGACACCATGAATGGCACGTTGCATTGCCCCAATGGTCAGTTAACATGCTAAATACAAAATAAAGTCACAATTCTCAACCAGTTTCAAACAGCAGAAACTTATCTTAAAGATATCAGTAAAAAAAACGTAACATTTTCCGCTTCCGACCGCCATTTTGGTGGCCATCTTGGACAGGGAGTTACACTTTTGGTATAAACAGGTGGCGTTATGTCTTAGCTTCACAAAAATGTATACTCGTTTATACATATGACAAGATTTATGACATGATGACATTATAATTGCATCAAACTGACTTAACGGAAATGGCAGCCATCTTGGACGCCATTTTGAATTACAGAAAACGCTCAAAGCGGATTTTAGCGGATTTTGGATATGTTATAAAGGATATCTTCCTCTTCACAATGGTATAACAACCAATTTAGTCCAAATTTATTCTAGGTTGACCCTAAAATTTGAGTTTATCGACCAGACTACAATGCCAGTTTTGAAACTGAGAAAATATAATTTTCTGTTATATAGCGACAGATACGTTACCTAGTACTTGGCCGATGTATTAACGCATATCTTGGGAAAAAATAAAGCTATTTCAGATAATTTTGGTTCTTTGTAAACCCCAGTATGTGGAATCACATGTACATTGAAACATTTGTCCACAACGCTCATAATAATGTAGGACACACGAACTGTGTGTTATGTTCAACCACTTCTGTTAAATGTACATTGGATTCCCAACTTCACCAATAAATAATGTTGACAACTGTTTTAGAAAATAAATTTTTCGATTTGTTATTTTTTTTGCTTTGGTCCCGGTTACCTGAGAATGGCCCATTTACGCGCTGATTATGTTTGGCATATGAACAAAACTATATATATATTTTAATATTCCTTCTGTTGATGGCGATTTGAACAAATATGAATATTTCTGCAACGAACACCGCCCGTGCCTTTAAATGAATAACATTTCATAATGTCCTGAGAGTATATTTCTTTTACCATTGGTTATTGATTATGATATTATACCCCTCGGGACTTTCAATATTTGATTTATGCCAATTAAAATCACTTACTATTATGATTAGCATTTATTGTATTATTTCTTAATATACCCGTGTTGCATTATGTAAATGGCATAAGCTACAGTCATTGTCTGGTTTAAAATGTCAGATACACAAGACAATATTCGGCCCAAAGTGCAGAAATCATTCGAATAAATCTCATGTATATGTATAGAACCGTCACAGCCATGATTGGGTTGAAATAGAACCGTAACACGCACATGTGTCGATTACGAGGCTGCTGTTCCAAAGTATCAACCGCTATATATATATATCGGGATATTTTCTCAGATATTTTACAGAAGAATAACACGGGTATATTTTACACTCAGTGTTCGTGTTCAGAATGCGTTTCATATTTTATACGCCATCAAAAACAAAGGAATTGCGTTTACGTGGCCTGGTTTCAGTGATAATTTACGGGTTAACTCGCTTATTCCGATGTACATGTAGAGTTCAGGTTTCGATAATACGGCACTTCTGCAGCCTCTATTCATTCAGGAAAGTATAATACATTCAAGATATCTATAAAATTATGCGTGATTTTGTCCCGAAAATGATTATTTTTAACCGTAAGGAACGTTCGTAACAAATAAGTCAAGAACCATCACAATACCGGCGATAGAATGACTTCCGATGTAACAGTTACTTACACAGTGGTCCAAGTCTTCTCGTACTATAAAACCAGCTAAGATATCTTTGCTGGTTTAGTGCCAGAAGACTTGGACTAAGATACGTACAGATAGGTCATGCGGAGCTAATTTAATTTTGTAATGATGACAAAGCAGATTATTGCAAGTTCGCAACCATGAGTGCATGTTTATTTATAGAATTATTACTATGAATTTTAGCTTTCTGGAGAATGGGCAAAGCCCATTCCCAATCTCTACCAGAGCGCATCAACCTAAAAAATACAACGTGTGCTTCCTTTCATCAAGGGAGATAAACCCTGATCATTCACTTTCAGGATAGATTTTTGAACCGCTTCTTATTCCACATTTTTAACCTACTGTTTACTTTCTTTAGCAGAAAATGGGCTTACTGTCGGAAGGGTCGCCGTTGGATTGGGAAGACACCAAATCACTAGCTGAGCACGTGCGAGAACATGGAATTATCCAATTCATCAATTTATATAAGCGACTCAAGAACAGGAAGAAAGATGTTCTCTACTGGGGAGATGAAGTGAGTTTAATTATCTCAATTTCTGTTTTCATTTTCGATTTGGCTGTTCACGTGTTGGGTTCTGAATCTGAAGTTTATACGGCACAGTATCCTTTCGGACGTATAATTGGCGGGTGGAGGAGGTTAGGCTGTAGGTGTTGAAGCCTGTAGGTGTTGAATCCTGTAGGACTGATGATGTAGAGTCCAGCGCTCTGATGTCGTCCTGGTCGAGCACATTCCACTTGCGGACGGTCCTCGGGAAGAATGAGTTGTTGTATTCCGGACAACCGAAGTCGAACAGTTCAAACGGATTTGAGTTGTTACACTCTCTCTGAGAGACTATATTTTTGTAAGAATAGGGGTCCTACTAAACAACGAACACAAACGAACATAAACGAACACAGGTCCAAAAAGCGGAGTAGAAGGGTGAAATTTGGTTTGTGGTTGCGCGTGGGTCCATTCTAGGTGTATGTGCAGGTGTTATTTACAACTTTGATGATTTATTTTTTGAGTTATTAGCATTATTTGAATACAAAAGTTAAAACTACTAAACAATGAACACAAATTAACGAACATAAGATTAGCGGCAGTGCAGAGGCTACCATGCAGGTGTTAATTAACTACGGCTTACTCTGTCTCCTTGTTTTTACTGCAAGATGATTGTCAATTTTATCACTGATGGCAATAAAAACACCGGGGAAACATCAGAGGCCGGCGTTTTAATGCATAGCTAATAAAACATTTGAGTGAATGTGAGTGAGTCATTGTTGTCAGTCTCTGAGATGACTATATATATTTTCTCAGTCTCGGAGATCACTCTGGTAAATGCTATTTCTGCTTGCTTTCCTGATACACGCATACGCTATGTACCAGGCATCTTAAGGAAAATCTCAATCGTAATTTAAGTAAAACAGACAGTGATCAAACTGTCAATAAGATGGAAAAGTATTCAATTAAATAGCGAGAGCGGCTTGGTAACAATAGAAAACAAAATCATTTATGACGAAATACAGACAGACATAATTGACAAATATATGTGACAACAGACGTTACCTTACATTTATGGAAAGACTAAAGATGAAAGTTTTCAATGCTAGAAAACAAAATTCAACAATTCCGAAATGTTGGACAAATAACAATTATGAAAGCATTAAAGGTGTGGGAGTCCTTGGCAATGGGTATATGCTGTGAAAATTTTCCAACGGTCAAAAACCGACACAAAAAGAAAAAATGTAGACAGACTTTGTCCGTATACAAATAATAAATATCGCATAAACAGTATGTTATTGTCATATGTTTGACCATTGTGTAAACAAAAGCATAAAAAGTTACTTTCCTGGTGTTTGTTTATATTATGATGGTAAACATAAAGAGCGTTCTTTGTTGCTGAATTCCTGATATGGAACTAATAAAGAGCGTTTATATCATTTGTGTGTGATTAGCCAGTAACACGTATACGGTGCTGTCTTCTGTAACACAATCAGACTCTTGCTTAGGTAATATATACCAGTAGTAGGTCTTTATGATAGCATGCTGTTTACACGATGAACGAAACTGTATGCGTTTTAGTGTTTTTCTGTTTACGGTGATTGGAACAAATATAAATATTTTCGACAACTAAGGCCTCCCGTGCCTTTAATAATATAATTAAAAAAAAAATTGACTCAGTTTACAGACAATTTAAATGAAACAGTGACTGACCAACTGCGTGACATTCGAGTGGAGGGGATTTTACATTATCAGGCATTGCATCATCTTTGGAAGTGAGACACGAAATTTGAACAAATATGACGGCCGAACAACGAGACAGACTAATGCGAAGACTTCTTAATTTTGTGAGTGACAATTCCAAATTCCAAACTTCAACTGACGACAAATAACTATACCAAAAACTACCGCTCTCGCAAAAAAAAAACCTGGACAAAAAAAAGAGGAAAGAGTGAAGGCATCAAAAACCAAGACGATCACCAATAAACGACAGAAAGTTAGCATATACTAGTAGTATGGAAATATACATAGAGGATCTCACATGAGTTTCTATTTTATACGGAATTTATCAACCGAGTTCACTAAATTCGATTTGAGTCGAAGTTTACCGAGGCTCAAATAGAATTTAGTGGACGAGGTTGATAAATTACGTATAAAATAGAACGAGTTTGAGATACTTTTTATCACATGGTCATATAATCGCTTAAATTTTTATCGAAAACAACAATAATTAACAGACAGAGAACTTTGTCCCAAAGAGCAGCGTGACGTCATTGGACGCAACGATATTACACGTGTCTATTACGCTCGAATATTACATAGGAAAATAGTGCTAATCATGTGATAAAATAACATATAGACTTCTTGGATTCATATCAAATAAGTGCATTACTTGATTTTAATGATTTAAATAATGCAACATTTTGCTGGAGCCATTTTCATCCATGCACTGACTTCAAGGAGAACAAACTCTGCCCATCGTTCTGCCGGGGCTGAGTCAGTGTAAACTAATATATAAATATTCGATTGTATATAAAACAAACTTTGATTCTAGTACCTAAAGCTCTACTGAAAGAGCAGTGTGATGCCAGGGAAGTTAAACGAAGTAATAATAAGACAAACTAACTAAGTCAAAACAACTCAGTGACAAAGAGACAGAGTATAAGCCACAGAGAAGGCGGTAGTTTATTAACACCTTTATTAACACCTTTGCAATACGGCTAATCTCATGTTCGTTTGTGTTTGTTGTTTAGTAGCTTTGCATTCAAATAATGCTTATAACTCGAAAAATAAGTCATCAACATGAAAGTTGGAAATAACACCACATACACATATAATGGACCCACACGCACACACAAACGCACAACAAATTTCACCCTTCTATTCCGCTTTTTAGACCTGTGTTCGTTTATGTTCGTTTGTGTTCGTTGTTTAGTAGGACCGAAGAATAGCCCTCGAATTTTCGTGCTTTTATTTTTCGACCCACTTTTTTCTTAGGTGTTACAAAATCATGAGTTTTCATAGCCGGGACCGACCCCTTAACAATCTTACGGAATTGGTCTAACCGCTGGTCCTTTCGTCTTTCTTGCATCTGCTGCATGCTGAGGTCATCTAACATGTTGGTGACTGTGCCGATCTCTCTCGATCTATAATCGCCGGATATGAATCTTGCAGGTCGTCGTTGGACTTTCTCGATCTTGGTGATGTCTTTTTCCTCATAAGGGTCCCAAACGACGGCTGCATAGTCCAGTTTGGATCGCACCATTGCCTCGTACGCTATCTTCTTGCTTTTGTGAGGTGCTCTTTTGAGGGATCGCCGTTAAAAGCCCAGTGTGCTGATTGGTTTCTGAACTCTGAGCAAAACATCAACATATTAACTGCGGTTAACCGTTAAACAAAGTATTTGTATTGTACTACTACACATAGGTAAAGTATAGGAATCAAGACAGTATGTGTCATGTGGTGTTTTATTCAATATTAAATGTTCACATGTATGCCATATCAGACTTTCATTTTTGAGGCGCGCGATCGCTCTTGCGCACCATCGCGCGCCTGAAATTGAATACCAGCGAGCGATCGATTGCGCACCTAGGCCAAATACAGCGAGCGAAGTTGGCCGAACCTGATAACGATATTTTCAGTGTCTACCCAGACGAGATTGGTTAATAATGTGTCCCATTTTCCGTTTTATTACCGCGTTGCGAGAATGCCTGTGTGATGTGTCGCGAGATCAAAGGTGCCGCGACCTAATTACCAATTCCACAACTTTCCATTCACAGTGCGGTGTCAATCAACCCGCCCGACGTTTGATCACCGACACCAGTAAATTATTTGAGGTCACACGGTGTCGAATGCACAATCTGTCTGAATGATTCGAAGCTAAAAATACATTTGAATGATTTCTATGTATGGCTTATGACGTCACATAAATTCCTGGAAAATCAAAGCGAGACCACGTGGCCGGGAGAAGTTGATATTATTCTGTCAGCATGGAATCGGAGTATTAAATTGATTCTTTATTAATAATTATGAATTACAATTAGTATAGGAGCATGTACAATATAAAACATAGTGTGTAACATTCACTTGTGCTTATGGATAGTGGATTAAGCAGTGTTAAACCATCAAAGAGATTCACTGGACATCGATCGTGAGTTAACTAATTCAATTTACGCGGCATTTATGAATGTATTTCGGATTTCCGGCAATCCGCTGTTTATTTTATCTTGATAGAAACTGCGCGCCTGGGCCCAAACCAGCGAGCGAGACTATGCGCAGACGTATACGGTGCTGTCTTCTGTAACACAATCAGACTCTTGCTTAGGTAATATATACCAGTAGTAGGTCTTTATGATTGCATGCTGTTTACACGATGAACGAAACTGTATGCGTTTTAGTGTTTTTCTGTTTACGGTGATTGGAACAAATATGAATATTTTCGACAACTAAGGCCTCCCGTGCCTTTAATGATATAATTAACAAAAAAATTGACTGAGTTTACAGACAATTTAAATGAAACAGTGACTGACCAACTGCGTGACATTCGAGTGGGGGGGATTTTACATTATCAGGCATTGCATCATCTTTGGAAGTGAGACACGAAATTTGAACAAATATGACGGCCGAACAACGAGACAGACTAATGCGAAGACTTCTTAATTTTGTGAGTGACAATTCCAAATTCCAAACTTCAACTGACGACAATTAACTATACCAAAAACTACCGCTCTCGCAAAAAAAAAACCTGGACAAAAAAAAAGGAAAGAGTGAAGGCATCAAAAACCAAGACGATCACCAATAAACGACAGAAAGTTAGCATATACTAGTAGTATGGAAATATACATAGAGGATCTCACATGAGTTTCTATTTTATACGGAATTTATCAACCGAGTTCACTAAATTCGATTTGTGTCGAAGTTTACCGAGGCTCAAATAGAATTTAGTGGACGAGGTTGATAAATTACGTATAAAATAGAACGAGTTTGAGATACTTTTTATCACATGGTCATATAATCGCTTAAATTTTTATCGAAAACAACAATAATTAACAGACAGAGAACTTTGTCCCAAAGAGCAGCGTGACGTCATTGGACGCAACGATATTACACGTGTCTATTACGCTCGAATATTACATAGGAAAATAGTGCTAATCATGTGATAAAATAACATATAGACTTCTTGGATTCATATCAAATAAGTGCATTACTTGATTTTAATGATTTAAATAATGCAACATTTTGCTGGAGCCATTTTCATCCATGCACTGACTTCAAGGAGAACAAACTCTGCCCATCGTTCTGCCGGGGCTGAGTCAGTGTAAACTAATATATAAATATTCGATTGTATATAAAACAAACTTTGATTCTAGTACCTAAAGCTCTACTGAAAGAGCAGTGTGATGCCAGGGAAGTTAAACGAAGTAATAATAAGACAAACTAACTAAGTCAAAACAACTCAGTGACAAAGAGACAGAGTATAAGCCACAGAGAAGGCGGTAGTTAATTAACACCTTTATTAACACCTTTGCAATACGGCTAATCTCATGTTCGTTTGTGTTCGTTGTTTAGTAGCTTTGCATTCAAATAATGCTTATAACTCGAAAAATAAGTCATCAACTTGAAAGTTGGAAATAACACCACATACACATATAATGGACCCACACGCACACACAAACGCACAACAAATTTCACCCTTCTATTCCGCTTTTTAGACCTGTGTTCGTTTATGTTCGTTTGTGTTCGTTGTTTAGTAGGACCGAAGAATAGCCCTCGAATTTTCGTGCTTTTATTTTTCGACCCACTTTTTTCTTAGGTGTTACAAAATCATGAGTTTTCATAGCCGGGACCGACCCCTTAACAATCTTACGGAATTGGTCTAACCGCTGGTCCTTTCGTCTTTCTTGCATCTGCTTGCATGCTGAGGTCATCTAACATGTTGGTGACTGTGCCGATCTCTCTCGATCTATAATCGCCGGATATGAATCTTGCAGGTCGTCGTTGGACTTTCTCGATCTTGGTGATGTCTTTTTCCTCATAAGGGTCCCAAACGACGGCTGCATAGTCCAGTTTGGATCGCACCATTGCCTCGTACGCTATCTTCTTGCTTTTGTGAGGTGCTCTTTTGAGGGATCGCCGTTAAAAGCCCAGTGTGCTGTTTGGTTTCTGAACTCTGAGCAAAACATCAACATATTAACTGCGGTTAACCGTTAAACAAAGTATTTGTATTGTACTACTACACATAGGTAAAGTATAGGAATCAAGACAGTATGTGTCATGTGGTGTTTTATTCAATATTAAATGTTCACATGTATGCCATATCAGACTTTCATTTTTGAGGAGCGCGATCGCTCTTGCGCACCATCGCGCGCCTGAAATTGAATACCAGCGAGCGATCGATTGCGCACCTAGGCCAAATACAGCGAGCGAAGTTGGCCGAACCTGATAACGATATTTTCAGTGTCTACCCAGACGAGATTGGTTAATAATGTGTCCCATTTTCCGTTTTATTACCGCGTTGCGAGAATGCCTGTGTGATGTGTCGCGAGATCAAAGGTGCCGCGACCTAATTACCAATTCCACAACTTTCCATTCACAGTGCGGTGTCAATCAACCCGCCCGACGTTTGATCACCGACACCAGTAAATTATTTGAGGTCACACGGTGTCGAATGCACAATCTGTCTGAATGATTCGAAGCTAAAAATACATTTGAATGATTTCTATGTATGGCTTATGACGTCACATAAATTCCTGGAAAATCAAAGCGAGACCACGTGGCCGGGAGAAGTTGATATTATTCTGTCAGCATGGAATCGGAGTATTAAATTGATTCTTTATTAATAATTATGAATTACAATTAGTATAGGAGCATGTACAATATAAAACATAGTGTGTAACATTCACTTGTGCTTATGGATAGTGGATTAAGCAGTGTTAAACCATCAAAGAGATTCACTGGACATCGATCGTGAGTTAACTAATTCAATTTACGCGGCATTTATGAATGTATTTCGGATTTCCGGCAATCCGCTGTTTATTTTATCTTGATAGAAACTGCGCGCCTGGGCCCAAACCAGCGAGCGAGACTATGCGCGCCTTCATTTTCTAAAAATGAAAGTCTGACTAGTACTTTCATCTGGCGATGTGTGAGAAAGCTGGTGAGTCACATGTTCACCTGTCCACAGTAGCCTGGGGCCTAGTGGGGGCTCCATTATTGTAATTATACAGTATGTATTCAGACTATGTTCACAGTAGAGCTGAAACGGTTGATCCATTCTTCTAACCGGTTAACCATCGGGGTCAGCCGGATTTCAACCAGTTAACCGCTAATTTATAGTGGACTTCTCTCTGACTAATTATGCCGACATTTGCTATGCTCCAGGGACAAACCTAGGTGAGAAATAGTAGCTGAATTAAAGACCTTATTCACGGCATTTAACGATATTCAAAAACACGCATTCACTGTTCTTTTGCTGGCTCTCGTGATGGGGAATGAGCAAGTGAAATTTGCGAATGGCAGGGGATCGCTTATTTGCAATTGCCGGTGATCAGCATGCTTGGGCATCTGTAAAACGAGTAACAATAGTATGGGTAATTGGGTATTGGTAAAACGAGTAACAAAACTATACATTAAAGATCTGTAATATATCATTACCATCATTGGTATATCTTCCGGGTCAATGAATTATAAATAAAGACTAAAACGTAATAACTCATAGCTATATATAGCACACTTCTGATTTACGCGATTCCATTTAATAACATTTATCGTTAATTATCAGAGAGTATAGATCGATAGCCGTCATCCCTTCTCAAATTTCAACATGAAATAATACCGAGTCTGAGGGGTGTCAATCAGATGACAGTTTCACTGATTCAGTGACGTCATTGCTTTGAACTATCCCGCCTTGTTACACAGTGACTGCACAGTATACGTGCTCTCGTCGGAAGATCATAGAAAACTTCAAAGGGCCGGAATTGATTGAAGGTTGCCGACACTTCCAGACAGTTCGAGAATTGCTACTCAGTATCTGATACTACCAAGTGTACCAATTAATGCTTACATTGCACTCTACTATCGGTGACATAGGGTTTAGTATTAGTTTTGCATCATTTAACTTAATATTTTGAGGATACCAGGGCATTATTCACGTTCACATTCAACTGACAGAGCGGGATGCGGTTTCGTCCGGTTCATTTTTTTCTAACCGGTTACGTCGTTAACCGGATGCTAACCGGTTATCCGTCTATCCGTTTCAGCTCTAGTTCACAGTGGTTCAGACTCAAGAGTCAGACATACCGATCAGGTCTGGGAAATGCAAAAATTAAGCTACAATAGATCCAGCAAAATACTCTCTTTTTCTGACAACCGAGATGCTCTGACAAATTAACTCTCTTGATGAAATTGTGCGACAAAGATCAAATAGTTACAGTATTTTTTCTGACTATTAAGTCACATATTCAATTCGCTCTCAAATTTCTAGAGTATTCATCTGTACATGTATCTGCAAAATTGCTAATAAAGTCACTTAAATCGTGATATTTTGAGTTGGGACCTTCACCTATGTACAGTGAATTACATTATCAAGGAACAGATCAGAACTAAGAAATATATTTCCCGCGTTATTTTTTGGACTTTATTTATAAGGTTCCCTGTCAAAACTTCAAAAAGTTCCAAGGTTTTGTACTGGTGATCTCTTCAGGCGTTAACCAGAGTAGATATTCATGGTTGATCTACTTTTTCCCTGTCTCTATAGTTGTTGGTTATAAATCTAGCTGCTCTTCTTTGTATTTTCTCTATCTCTTAGAACTATTACTCTTACAGGGTCTCTTATTTCAGCTCCATATTCGAGTGATGTTCTAACTATAGCTCTATATGCTGTCACTCTGGATTTATTGTCCGCTCTTCGTAGGTTTCTGCATAGGAAGCCTAAGGTGCTATTGTCTCTTCCAGTGATCTTAGATATGTGAGTTGTCCACTTTAGGTTGTCTGTGATGGTCAGTCCAAGATATACGCTTTGTTTGACTGTTTGCAGAATTTAATGGTCTAGCTGGTAGATGAAAAATGTTTTGTTCTTGTCCTTGTTCTTCATGGACATAACTCTTGGGTGCCAAATAAACGTGCTGGCACGCTTAATAATTTTGGAAGAATATGCTGGCCATCACTATTATTTGGTCATGATATATATAGTGAAAATGCCAGCACTATTAATAATTTTAGGGGTAAATGTAAGCCAGCACGTTTATTCAGCCATCACATTTATTTGGCACCTGAGAGTATGGACATTTACCAGCATTAAATCTTTTCCCCCCAGGTTTTCGCCCACTCTTCTAGTGATGTCTGATCCTATTATAGTTGGATGTGTTCTTGGTGGCTATTTATTTGACGGTATGGGATGCAGTCATCAGCAAAAAGTCTTACTTCTGATTTGACTGCTTCATGTGGAAGGTGGTTAATGTGGCAGAGGAATAGTAGTATTGTGCCTTGAGATACTCCCGATTCCACTCCGACACTTTTGGATGTTTCTCCTGCCAACACTACTCTCATATGCCTTTGTGTTAGGAAGCTTGTCAACCAGCTATGTATTGGTCCGGTGATTCAAAGGACTTCACATTATATAATAGACTCTGGTGTGGCACTGTGTCAAAGGCTTTGGATAAGTCGAGTATTGCCATATCTGTTTGTTTCTCTGAGTCGAAAGAGGATAGTAGATCTTGTGTGGTGTTTACAAGCTGGTTACACATGAGTGGCCAGATCTAAATCCGTGTTTCTATCAGTCATTAGATTGTAGTGTTCCAGTGGTCGTGGATGTCTATACATGATGTGTTCCAGTAGCTTACAGCATGTTGAAGTGAGTGAGACCGGTCTATAGTTGGATGATTGGTGTACGTCTCCAGTCTTCTGGAAGGGTGCCTGTCTCTATAGATTTGTTGAATATGGTGGTTGTTGTCTGATCCTTGTTTCCATACATTAACTCTTCTATTTTGCATATATATGTGTCAACCGTATATTATGTTATTTGTTTGGATTTGGAAATAAGAATACACTTACACTAACTAATATGCCAGTACGTTGGCCAGTATTTTGAGCACTTTGTTAGGGATGTTGTCTGGTCCTGGTTTAATATCTTCCAGTACGTACATGTAGCTTCTTTATTTCTTCTTCTGAAATTTCCAGTGGCTTGATATTACAATTTTCTGTGGTGGTGATCATATGGTAGGTCTTCATTAGTGTCTATGGTGAATACTGACTGAAAATGCTTATTTAGTATTTCCGCTTTCTCTTTTGCATTATTTGTAAGTGATATTTTCCTTATTAGTGGCGGCATACCTGTTCTATCTTGTTTTCCGGCCTTCATGTAGCTCCAAAGGTTTCAAAATGATGTTTTCCTTTCCTTCCCCTTCTTTATTATGGTGTTTATGTGCTCTTGTTCTGATTTTCTCATCTCCCTTCTGCATTTTTTCGGGTGGTTTTTATGCTCTCTCAAACATCCTGTTTCTTTAAATAGCTTTTTTGTGTAGTTTTGCTTTTTTCCTCAGATGCAATTTGAGTCTTCTGTTTATCCATGGCAGTTGTTTTCATCAACATCTTGGTGCTTTTGGCTTTCTTTACTCCACGACTTCTTGATGGAATCATGAAAGAAGTTCCACATGGTGTCGATGTTGGTATCCGGGGGAAAATCTTCTATTTGCATAGCTATCTTTGCCACATCTGCAGCTACATGTATGTCAGTCCAATTTGCCTTGTGAAATAGATATTTAGTTTTCTTTACCTGTTTATTGTAGGATGGAGTTGGAGAACAGTCAGCAATGATCATATTGTGGTCTGATATGCCATGTATTGTAGTGATGGATTGTTCGAGATCATTAGGTCCAGTATGTTTCCTTCCCTGGTTGGGTCCTCCTGTACTTGTTGTAGCCCTAGTTTTGCACATACATGTAGGGGAATCCGTGCTCATTCAGATTCATTCTATTCATGTAACGTTGAAATACATTTCTTCTAGACCTATTTCAGTTTTTGTGGTTCTCATTCAAGCACATTTCCGTTATCAATTTGTGCATGTTTCTATATATTTCTATTTTACCTGAAGTAACTAAAAACAATGTTAATTTGACACTATAGATACTTCCCAGAAGATGAGGCCTAAGCAGAATGAGGTCAACAGAGAGTGAATTTGGTGATCCTATCCCGCTGTGCCAAACAGCGTCACTAAATTCACCCCCTGGGGTCCTCATTCTGCAAATGTCAGACACACTATATCCAGACCTGCTTTAAATCACCAAGTACATTCAATTTCAAAGTAAAAAAAATATCATATTGCTGATTCTTATCGTTAACACTTCCATGACTGGAGCTTTCTGAAATTTTGCGAAAACCTTGTGTCAATGCATTCTCTTATACATAACCATATATAAGAGAATGCACTGGCACAGGATCTTTGATGCTGCTCTCATCAATATTCATGAAAGGATTAACTTAATTGTGTCCGTTTAAATCTACACAGGTTGAGTATATGCTGGTGAAATTTGACCATGAGAAAAAAATTGCCAAACTCTCCCTCAAGGCGCAGGAAATTCTGCCGACCTTACAAGAAAATGAGCTGAATGGAGTGCAGTAAGTATCTTTCTATGCAATCTCTTAAAGGGATATTCAGGATTATAATGCACTTATGCCAATATACCCCCTGAAACATCATATATTTGTGGGGGGGGGGGGTGTAATTATTGATAAACTGTCGCAAAGTATAGTTCCGTTCACCTCTTCAATGTATTCCTACGTGCCAATATTGACGTCATCTGAATTCCTAATCTCGTCCTTGGCCCATCCAGCTCCACTCACTGTTCCATTTCTCTCCATGACGTCATCCTTACGCGGTACATGCCGAGGACGTTATGGAGTAGATGCATAGAGTTGGCGCCCGGTTTACTGACTTCCTTTACTAGCTCGTTGCTACATGTATATAAACAAAACAGCATCGTTGCTTTTGTTGAAATTTGACAGTCAGTACATTCGCCCTTTATACATGTACTTTCAGAAATCACAAAATACCATGCCGTTATATCCCATCAATATCATTGTCTCGATATCATTTGACCAATTTTTTTGACATGAAACCGTGACAGATACGGCGTGAAATACACAATGAGTAAACAATTTTCCATTGTTTCAATTCAACTTTAACAGTTTAAACTTTAAGTTCGCGGTAAAATCAAAACCGCAATTTGTAAGTGGTAAACATGAGAAAAAGACATCAGGTACATGTAATCCTTTCATTACGGGAGCTCTGCTGTGCTGGCGCAGCATTACCGATTATGTGCCAGTGCATTCTCTAATATATCTGAGTCTCCCATTGGGAGCTTCACATATATAAGAGAATGCACTGGCTTACAATGTCAAGGAAAATATTGTTAGGCCAATGTATTATCTTATATGCAAGCCTTGAAATAGGGTTTCTGTCATTTGCAGAATGAGGGTTAATTAATCCCAAAATACACGGAACTCCTTTACGATATTCCGATAGGACTATGTTTACTCTATGTTCTCTGAAAAAAATGGTGCTGCTGACAACTCTCTTCAAAGCATACATGCTTAGCATTATTTACAAGGTCGTTGTCATTGTCGGCGTATAAACAAAAAATCCGCATATAATTTGGACACTACAAAAACACTCTTTAAAACAACAGCTTCACCACTAAGTATTCACCTAGCAATTGCGCTCACTGACAACAACTGTCTTCAAAGCATATATATATATAAAAAAAAATACTGATCAGATGTCAAACAGTTGTGTAATATTCCCTTTGAGCCGCCACAATCCAATCAACGCCACGGTTACAGAACGATATTTCATAAGTACGAAAATAACGAAATACTTTCGTCACCTAACTTCGTCTTGAATGTCGATCTATTGAGCGCTTTTATCAATTTGCTTTCTGACTCCATGCTTTCCGTCTCCATTTGGGGTAAAAAAAAGTTTAGCCAAATGAAATTTTTATTAGCCAAATTCGAAAAATATTAGCCTTTGGCTAATTTGGCTACCGACAGTGCGAACACTGCCAGAGTGTGAATTTAGTGATGCTACACCGCATAGCAGGCTAGCATCACCAAATTCACCCTCTGGGGACCTCATTCTGCTTACACCTCAGCAGAATGAGGTTCCCAGAGGGTGAATTTGGTGATGCTAACCCGCTATGCGGGGTAGCATCACTAAATTCACCCTCTGGGGACCTCATTCTGCAAATGACAGACACCCTATTTCAAGGCTTGCTTATATGGGAGACTCGCATATATACAGCTGTACATGTACTTGAAGTAATTGGCCACCTCTAACGTGATGTTACCCTGGTAATACTGTGGTATTATACCGCAGTAAACTCCTCGGTAAGGTTACCACTTCAACACTGTGTGTAGCGCGGTTGCACCACGATGCATGCTGTCCTGGTTCGCAGGCATGAAAATAAAACAGTGATTCTCCTTATGTCAGTGGAACTTAAAGGCATGGAAGGCCTTCGTTATAGAAATAACAGTTACCAATATATATTGTATGAAAATTTCCCGAAGAATATACTAATAGTATAGAATGTGTTATTTCCACAAAACACACTTTGTGTGAGGCGAGGATTCGTTAAATATACAGCAAGTAAATAGTGAGCGATAAGCAAAACAATCAACACAGTGGCAATTGTTTAGGAGAGTGGTTCATGGTGACCCATTCAACACCAAAATCTTGAGAGGTGAAGATTAGCGATAGTGACATGAATACTGGTATGTTGTAAACGACTTGGTGGCATTTCTAACAAAAGTTCAAATAGTGGTGGTCTCCTCGGTGTTGAGTGTTTTGCTTATCGCATACTCTTTACATAAAACAGAGTACTAACATGACAATAACATGCCGCAATTTATGCAATATTTATGATTGGTATTAGAACAAAGTTTGTCTATAATATAATATTATTTCTGTTCATGGTTGTTTTAACGGATGTGACTATTTTAACAGCAATACCCACCACCAACACTTATCGTATCTTTAACAAGATCCTCATGGACATATTATTTTCTTCAACGTTTGGTGTGACGACTTGCTAATAGACAGCAGTATGATAACCAAATGGTACTGTAATTCCACCACAGTGACCTTTTCGATACTGCTGTGGATACTGTATACTACCCGTAATACCGTGGTCATTACCTGGGTATCACCCCCTTTTTCAAGTCAAGTACCTTGATTATAGTGGTAAGAAAATGTATTGGGCCATCAGCACAGGGTTATCGCAAAATTTCAGGAAGCCCCAGTCATGGAAGGGTTAACATGTTTTGACTTTTTTACCAGCCCAGAAAAAATTACAATGATCACATCCCTGGTAATACTGTGGTATTATACCGCAGTAAACTCCTCGGTAAGGTTACCACTTCAACACTGTGTGTAGCGCGGTTGCACCACGATGCATGCTGTCCTGGTTCGCAGGCATGAAAATAAAACAGTGATTCTCCTTATGTCAGTGGAACTTAAAGGCATGGAAGGCCTTCGTTATAGAAATAACAGTTACCAATATATATTGTATGATAATTTCCCGAAGAATATACTAATAGTATAGAATGTGTTATTTCCACAAAACACACTTTGTGTGAGGCGAGGATTTGTTAAATATACAGCAAGTAAATAGTGAGCGATAAGCAAAACAATCAACACAGTGGCAATTGTTTAGGAGAGTGGTTCATGGTGACCCATTCAACACCAAAATCTTGAGAGGTGAAGATTAGCGATAGTGACATGAATACTGGTATGTTGTAAACGACTTGGTGGCATTTCTAACAAAAGTTCAAATAGTGGTGGTCTCCTCGGTGTTGAGTGTTTTGCTTATCGCATACTCTTTACATAAAACAGAGTACTAACATGACAATAACATGCCGCAATTTATGCAATATTTATGATTGGTATTAGAACAAAGTTTGTCTATAATATAATATTATTTCTGTTCATGGTTGTTTTAACGGATGTGACTATTTTAACAGCAATACCCACCACCAACACTTATCGTATCTTTAACAAGATCCTCATGGACATATTATTTTCTTCAACGTTTGGTGTGACGACTTGCTAATAGACAGCAGTATGATAACCAAATGGTACTGTAATTCCACCACAGTGACCTTTTCGATACTGCTGTGGATACTGTATACTACCCGTAATACCGTGGTCATTACCTGGGTATCACCCCCTTTTTCAAGTCAAGTACCTTGATTATAGTGGTAAGAAAATGTATTGGGCCATCAGCACAGGGTTATCGCAAAATTTCAGGAAGCCCCAGTCATGGAAGGGTTAACATGTTTTGACTTTTTTACCAGCCCAGAAAAAATTACAATGATCACATCTCTTATAAAGAGATACAAATTATAGGCTTTTATACTCTTAATATTCGACATAACTTTGATGAATGCTTCAGTGTATTTTTGTGTTGTGTCCCATACAAATGTTAGTGATTGCAAGTACATCTACATGTATATATTTTTTTTCTTTTGCCTGGTGACCTGAAAATTTACTTGTGCTAATTGGACAGAATGTTTAAAGATGCGTAATCCGAATTAACACTCAGAAATTACTATTTCCTTGGCTTCTTTTTTGATTCGAGTTGAGGAACCCACCCATCAAAGCTCAGAGTGATCAGATATCAATTTTTAAAATCTATTATATTTCACCACCAATAATACTTAGTGGCCCAGTAAAAGTCAACGAGATAACGGTCTCAGACCACATTGCTGATGAAGATGGATAGTTCTAAAATCAAGTGGTTTTTTTGTGTCAGATATTTCACAAACCGGCAAAATTTTGTTGAACAAAATGTTGATAAATAACAGGTTTTGGGCAATTGTATACAATAGTTGACTGTGGTTAGCATTATTTTTGGGCAATTAATAGATTCTGATAACTGAAACGGCATTTAAAAAAATGTTGATGTTGTTGGAATCTGATGATATGGGGACCATCAAATCAGATTGAGTACCTTTAAAAGTCTGGAACATTGGTTGTGGTCTTATATTAAATGTCTGGTGTATTGATAGTGGTTTTATATTTTAGGGATGTGCCATCACTATGGCGACCAGAGTATGCTGCCTACATGGTTGAAGGAACACCTGGATTGCCATATGGAGGCACTATGGCTCACTTCAACCTTGTTGAAGCCAACATGAAATACAGGTATTTTTCTTATAATAAGATAAATTTAATCTTGCAGGGATTCTGCTATCAATGAATTTGTATTATTATCTTTGTGTTATATATAGAGGATCTACATGAGTCCCCAGTTTATAGCGAAATTTATAAAACGAGTCCAGTAAAGTGGTACTGGACCGAACCTTTGTAACTTGAAGCCAATGCATTTTCTTATTTATGTGAGGCTGCCCATGAGAGACTCATTTATAATAGAATGCACTGGCACAGGATCTGTAATTCTGCACCAGCACAGCTCCCACCATGAAAGGATTATTAACAATTGGTCTGAAACCCTGAATATACGTTTAACCCTTTGAACCCGAGCGGCCGGTAGCGTGAACCTCCAAATACCCCAGGACATATATCGGCCATATATCGACCACCACGTGTTTGTTGTTTACATACATCGTCGCGGTCGTCTGCTTGTCCAATAATTATGTTTTTGTTAGTGTCTTGTTGCTATTGTGTTTTAGAACACAACATAATGAATAAATTATGAAGCCTAAAACATTTTCGGTAGACGAGGTGGTCCGGCAAATTTTGGAATTGGACGCGGAAGATTTCGATGATGATGACTACGCCATTTGTGAGTTAGAATGGGAAAACGAAAGCACATTGACACTGGGAGAGATTCAGACGCCAGTCGCTCCAGGAGCGAGTGGCGTTGTTTCAAGTAGAGATACGACAAGAGATCAATGTATGGGGTAGTGGAGGTGTTGTGGAAGTGGGCGGAGCTTATGTCGAGGTAGGGGCATGGCAGGGGGCGTGGCTTCATACCTGCAATTAATCACGGTGATCATAATGTCCGTACGTTGAAAATGGACGCAAATTCGTTTGTTATTCGTAACTTACACCGAAAGAGAAGCCGGGACCAAAGAATGTACCAACTTCAATAAGTATGGACAGTACACCCCAAGGTGGATTACTTATTTTTTTGGGATGATGCACTCTGGCATTGATTGTCGAAGAGACCGACCGAAACGCTCGTCACGTGATTTCGGAAAAACGTAACATGCGCCTAGGAAATGTCTAAAATGGTGCATAATACGATTGAATGCTCAGGGCAATGGTGTCATTGGATCATTTGGGGTTAGCAACCGTTGCTACCCTTAAACAAAAGTTTGGTTCACTCATCCGGCCAGATATATAACAAATTTCACAATGGGGCATGGGCTGCATCGAAAACGCCATTTCCTAGGGCTGAAATACGTCGATAAAAGCTATAATTGCATTTTAGATTCAATTTCGGGTAGCTGCATAGCAACCGTTGCCAGGGAATGATCGTGTGGCAATGTATCCCGGTCTTTAAATACTCAGTGGTCCATGGGGAACATACATGTAAAGTTTCAGATCTATGGCACCACTTAAACAGAACCCACACATTGCGCCTAAACAAAGTCTACAATAAATCAAAAATAACACTGGGAGCCCAGGGTCATGGTGTCGATCGTTGTGGGGAGCCAGGGTTCAAAGGGTTAAGGGACAGCATAGAAAGATACTTAATGCACTCCATTCAGCTCATATTCTTGTACTGTCGGCAGAATTTCCTGCGCCTTTAGGGAGAGTTTGGCAATTGTTCTCTCATGGTAAAATTTCACCAGCATATACCCTGCTGGACAAAACAAGTGTCCACTTAACCGCGGTGCGGTTAGCGTTGCCACCGCGGCCGAAATGCAACTACACTGCGGCTCCACCGGCTAACAACAGTTGGGCTGCGGTGTACTTGCCATTCGGCCATGGTGTAGTTGCCGCGGTGTACGTTCATTAAACTGAAAAAAGATGATACAAACCCGAAATCTAACCACGATGTACATGCCATTCGGCCGCGTTGTTGTTGTCTTTCGGCCATGGTGTACTTGCCGCTCGGCTGCAGTGTACTTGCCGTTCGGCCGCGGTGCTCAACTGCAGTTACAAACTCTGACACCGCGACCGAACGGCAAATACACCGCGGTGCCAATGGACACTTGTTTTGTCCAGCGGGGTACTCAACCTGTGTAAAAATATTTACCTTGACCTTGTAAGCTTGTGTAATCTCTTATATAATAGAATGCACTGACACAGGATCTTTAATGATGCACCAGTGCAGCTCCCGTTATTAAAAGGGTTAATATTTACAATTGCATGTACTTGTGTTTTCTGGAATGGTATGATCAAATTGATTAAAATTTCCGGCAATATTAGTTGATTGCCACATCTTTCCAGGTTGCATAGTTCCTGGCTACTTACTCATCAGTCTGAGAGAATAAAATAAGCAAAGTAATAACGGCTTTTATGTTCAATTTTCTCATCTATTTACCAGGCGAGATGAGGTGAAGAAATTGCTGGGACAAGATGAAGTACCGATGAGTCTGACTATTTTTCCAAGGTTAGTATTATATCAGTTCTAATTAAAGTTATAATTCAAGTTGAATATTTATCTCTGAAACATGCATTATGATTGGTCAAGAGTTGCTAACTTTAGTTTTAAATTCACAAGCATTGGCTGCTGATCGGTTAACAAATTTTTAATGCAGCAGTGTGTCATGACAACAAGTGTACATACGTCACCACACAGCCAGGAGTCGTGTAATCGAGTCAACCACTCACAGATAATTTTAGCTCAACTTTACAAAGGCCATCTTGGATTTTACTGTTTGGATGACTAAATCCTTTGGTTCAACCTACAGGCCACATCCCTCATCTGATTGTCACCAAACTTCATAAGGGTCTTCAGGGTAACCTCTAGTTGGGAGCCAACTGAATTTATTTAAAAATCATGGTCGCCAACAGCCATCTTGGATTTTACTCTTTTCATGACTTTTATGTATGTATACATGGAGTGACTGTGTGATCATGGGTGTGATGTACAGGTGTACATTGGGTGGCTGTATTGTCATGGGTGGGTGTATATGCATACATGCGTTGGCTGTATGGTAATGGATGGGGTGTATGGATAAATAAGGAGTGGTTGTACGGTTATGGGCAATGTATATATGTGTACATGGAATGACTGCACGGTCGTTGAAGTGTATATGCATACCTGGAGTACAGTTTGATGGTCATTGGCGGGCTTATGTATATATAGTGACATCATGGTCATGGGTGGGATGTATATGTTTATCTGTTTTGGCTGTATTGTCATTGGTGTGTGTACCGGTATACAGTGAATAGCTGAATGCTCATGGATGGGGTGTGTAAGAATACAGCGAGTGGCTGAATTGTCATGGTTGAGCTGTATTTGCAAGTCTGAAGTGTACGAATGCAGGGTTTCCGCCAGGGGGAATTAATGAGTCCGTATTGGGGAAACACATAACGCGACGGGACGACCATGGTTTGTCTTGTTGGGCGAAAATTTTGTTATTTGACACTGAAAAGTAGCAATTTCCTTGCACCTAAGAGTCCCACAAAGCAACCCAAAGCTACGTATATATTACGCAAGTCAATCATTTCCGTGGGTGCTTTAATTCTGTTGATGGTGTCCAGATAACAAATCAATTAGTTACGCACATAAGACTGCCGTCTGATTGAAGACTATATATTAATGAACAAGCTATGAGTTAGTGTTTACAAATTTATACAATAAGATTCCGACAGGCATAATGAATCTAAACACTACAAAGCATCTATGCATTGACCAATAATAGATAGCAAGGAGAATTGAATAAAGTATTTCCTAGAATTTCAAGCAGCTTCTGTCAAAATGAAACTGACAGCTAGGATATACGTTGTCAATCGTAAAACTATTTTTGCGCTGTGACGTCATACTGCAGAGTTTGTCTGCAGGAGATATTTATAGCGGTGGAATATGAATGGTAGCGACATCTTGCACTCAGAATGCGTAGCTTGTTCAATAGTCTCTATTAGTCCATAAACTTGCTTATTATGCGTATATTGCCATGCATAGTCAACAAAATCCCAAAGTGATTTATTTCACAATAATACGGAACCTGTCCCGAAATCAGTCTTTATAGTGGGAATTCATAGTGACAATTTAACAACACCATTCATTTGATCCATATTACATACATGGATGATAAAGACAAACACATACCCCCTCCCCAATATGGAGATAAAGTCAAAGTACGGTAAATAATAGTTGCGTTGTCCCGCCTGGGTCCCCAAGCACAATCAACGACGCACATGTTCACATTTCCCGACAAAATTATATTTTATAACACGCTGGCTAAAACTCTGTTCTGTACCTCATGGACTCTGCAGAGGGACCCATTAATTATGTACCGTACGATAGCACGGGATTTCGGAGAAGGAGTAGTTTCATCCATGAAAATCCCGTGCATAAAAATGTCCCGACTAAGAAATTCGGCATTCTTTGATCAAATTATATAATCGTAGGATATCACTGTATTTTCGAGCATGAGCAGTTTCATCCCGTGCACAAAAATATGCGTACTCAGCAGTCCGGCATTATTTGATGTTACTGCGACATGTATTACGCTGTATCTAACAACGCTATTTGACCCGCATTTCACCAGTATTCTGTTTAACCCCCGAACTCCCGTTGCAACCGAACTTTTTTTACGACATATTGCGACTGACATTTGGTATATGTATGAACCAAACAGATAATCTGCGAGGGGAATGAGGCCATCCTACGGACGCTGAGCCGTACTAACGGAAACTCTGACGAATGGCCGTGTATGCGGTGTATATGTATATCTAGAAGGATTGTATGGTAATTAATGAGATATATATACACCTGGATTGACTATGGCAATTGGTTAACCAATACAAACAAACCAACCAATACAGGTAAGTATACATGTAGGCTAACAAATACATGTAAGTGGGTGTCTGACAAGGTCGCACATCTGTCCGGGTCAACGAAAATCACACATAGCCCTCCGGAATGACAATAACAAGTCATAATGTAGCACTGGCTGACGGACCATAAGGCCTTTCCATTTTGTCAACATAAGTATAGTGAAAGAAATAATGGTTTACATCCTATCCGTCATATAATTTCCCTACACAATGAAGGTGGTACCGTTACATACACGTATTGATGTCAAAAGAAAGGGGAGGATATCTGCTAGACATATTACAGACTATTCGAGGCTAAATATATGATGACCAAGGTCCCAATTTCTCGAAGACAAATTGATCCCCGTTCTAATGATATGAATGTTGAGGTGGAAGCTGGTGGGTCCTGGAGCGGTTTAATGGAATTTTGCAAATAGTTTTAGAACGTACCCCACAAAAACAAGATTTTATTTTATGCCAAAAGTAGAGTTTAGACATTTTTGGAAATTACTCCCAATGAGTTGTAAAGATGCCAAAATGTTTGGATAAGATCATCATCAGTTGCAGATCGCTGACTATGTGCCATACTAAGCAAATGTCACATTACGATTCAACTCATTACCCTCAAGACGCGAGCCCTTGTATATCTTGAGTGGCTATATCGTATATGGCAATGATGTGGCCAATATTTATATAGGGAGTGCCAGCGTGGCAAAATTAATGGTGATGAATTGGTATACAAGGATTGACTGTATGATCACGAGTGTGGTTTATGAGTATACAGCGAGAGGCTGAATTGTCATGGTGAGGTGTATATGCACATTTGGATTGTATGAATGGCCGTGTGCGCGGTGCGGGACATTGGTATATCTAGAAGGACTGTAGCGCCATTTGTGAGGTTTATATAATATGTATACTGTATATACCTGTAGTGGTTTTGGGTTGGGTGCATATGTATATCTTGAGTGGCTATATGGCCAAGGGTGTCGCAAATATATATACAGGGAGTGACTTTATGACCACTGGTGAGGTAAATATGTATACAAGAACTGATGTATGATCATGAATGTGGCGAAAATGTATACCGGGAGAGACTATATTGTCATTGTTGGGGTGTATATGTATATATTGAGTGCCCATATGGCCATGCATGTGGCAAATCTATACATATACATGGAGCGACGGTATGACCAATGGTGAGGTGAATAGGTTTACAAGATATTACTGTATCTTCATGAATGTAGTGAATAGGTATACAGGTCATGACTATATGATCATGGGTGAGGTGTGTGAGTATACCTGGTGTGCCTGCATGTTTACTCACTGCTATATGGCCATTTGTTGGGTGTATGGGCATACCCATGTGTGGCTGTATAGTAGTGGGTGAGGTGTATGTGTATCAAGCAAGTGACATATGTTCATTTATGTGGTGTTCATGTATATATGGAGTGACTGCATGGTCATGTGTGAGTTGCACTGGTGTACCTTTGGGTGACTATCGAGTTCCTATCGCTATAACTCAAGGATATGTTAATCGATAGAGATATATCAGAGTGTTCTCCCCCTTAATTTGATATGCAATACAAAGGAAACGGTTTTCATGACAATAGTTTATAAGTTAATAAAGTTTGATGCTAATGGGCCAGAGTAGTCACATAATATGATCCCTCTCAGTTCCGTTTCAACGTTCTGCCAATTTCTGTTAAAAAACACAGACAGAATCCCAAAGAAGTTTTCGGCAAAAATCCACACTGCATCCCTTAAAATGATTTGTCATGCCTCATAATGTACCGGTTCTAGGAAAACCAGAATATAACATTTAGTTGTCAGTTGATTAAGTAGCATGTTTAATAACCAAGTGAGTCACAATTTGCAACCTTTTCGGAACAGCTTAGAATAATGTTCGGAATAAATGTGACAAATCAACTTTTTACCAAATTTGGTTGCCATTTTGCAAGTCATCTTGAGTAATTTTGTCTAAAACACATCAGTGTCACACATTTAAGATAGATCAATAATAAAAAGCACATTTGATACCAAAGATAGTTCCAATTTACTTGAAAAAATGGTGCAAACCTGAAAAGTGATTTTTTGCCGATTTTGATGCCAAGTTTGTGATAAAAAAGTCCCATAATTCTGGTAATTTCAGTGGTTAAAATAGTAAAAAATTAACCAAGGTGCATCAGAAATGTTAGTATTCAATATATATAGGACAAAATAGTCAATTGTGTTCATCAACCACAACTTATAAGCGGTTGCATGGCACGCTGGTGCAATATTTACCATTTTTCATATTTTGGCAGCCATTTTGGCAGCCATTTTGAGCCAAAGTGACAATTTTGGTACCATTGAGTCGGAATATCCATAAGAAATAGAATGCATTACTTACATTGCACAGTCCTTCCAATTTCTTGATGAAATATGATTATAATCCCAATGGTGATTTTTGTGTGAAATGTTATACCGCGTTCTGTAAAATCGAATTTTTGAATGATCGGAAGGGGTTGGGACCCCACTAATGGCATATTTTATTTCACCGATGGTCAGTTAACATGTTAAATACAAAATAAAGTCACAATTCTCAACCGGTTCCAAACAGCAGAAACTTATCTTAAAGATATCATTAGAAAAAGTAACATTTTCCACTTCCGGTCGCCATTTTGGCTGCCATCTTGGTCGGGGAGTTCCAATTTTGGCATAAAAAGGTGGCGTTATGTCTTAGCTTCACAAAAATGTATACATATGTATACATATGACAAGATATTCTCACTATAATTGCATCAAATTGCAACAGCTGACTTAACGGAAAATAGCAGCCATATTGGACGCCATCTTTAATTACAAAAAATGCTCAAGGCGGATTTTAGCAGATTTTGGATATATTATAGAGGATATCTTCCTCTTCAAAATGATATATAAACCAACTTAGTCCAAATTTATTCTTGGTTGACCCTAAAATTTGAGTTTATCGACCAGACTAGTAAGGATGGGGTTAAATTCGATTTTGTATGTGTTTATGTAACTGGAGGTCTGGAACCCTGAATGCATCTTTAAATGCCTTTTTTTTTAGATTGGGCTGCGGAAACTTCACAGATCCACAAACCACTCCCACTCCTGACACAGGTGCCTCACATTCCTTGTTCTTTCCGGATGACTCGATATATTCAGTGCATCCCAGATTCAGGTACATGTATATAAATAATTTGCATAACCTTCCCCTTTGGATGATGATGACCACACAGGGAGTAGCTCATCAAATATCATTATTTTCAAATATATCCTGAGAATTCCAAACTCAAGTTCATATTTTATGTACTACAAACCTTGCCACACGCACAAGAGGCCTAGGTTTGATTGAATGTCCTTCTCAATTTGTCTAGGACAACAATTGCCATTTCAGACATCTAGCTGAATTATTTAACTGTTTGGTCATCGCATCCTACCTACCATACCCCTTATATTTACATACTAAGTGTTGTCATCACTGAATCCAGCATTCTGATTGGTCGGCGCCCACGTGGCTAGTTGCAGTTATTTCTCGGTGAATGCGCAACGGCTCAATAACACCAAGCTCATAACAACATCGATACGTCATTGGGTTTGGAAAGACGAACGCGTAATGTTTTGGGCGCATTTGGACTCGCGCAGGATTGACTTAATACATCATCGGGTTTCAATATGAAGAGAAATTGTTCCTATTAACTTTTGCCAAGGGTGCTATTGGGTATTTTGGGCTGTTTTTGTCACGATACACTTTTCGATTTAATACATTTACAAAAGTGGCTTTTTCGCTAAATGTATATAAATATAAGGATTAACAGTTATGTGGACTATTTTTATGGAGATGTAACCGTGAGGTAAGTTGTCATAACTTGAAGGGTTTTACACAAGTTATGTCCACTTACCTCACGGTTACATCTCCATAAAAACAGTCCACATGACAGTTAATCCTTATATAAAAGTTGAACATGATAATCAGCATGTGTTACATGTGATAAATCTTGTTCAACACATGATATACCATGTTACATTATTATCGTATAATCATGATCTATCATGACAAATCATGCTAAAAACATTGCTTTATGTCCTAAATTCTTATAAGGGACACTACATTATGGTCTATCCCTATCTACTTACACGCCTGTGACTAGACACAGCAAATTTTAACCCGTTCTACACTAAAAGTTTCTCCCATTCAGCTAATAAAGTATACTAGTAGATTGGAAGGGTCTATTATTCATCAGGAGGGTTAACGTTGTTCAGGTAATAAGGGCAGACGGCAAGTGCAGAAGGATTCATAATCTTTGGTGGGAAATGTTCAGATAATAAGTTCAACAAATGGCCATAGACCGTTTTTTAAACTTATTATCTGAATATTTTCCACCAATTAATAGGAATCCTTCTGCACATGTATTATCTGTCGGCTACTTATTTTTCCATGACATCCTCCAGATGAATAATGGTCTTCTTCGATATATTATAACTGAATGGGGGAGTCCATTTATTTAGTAAAAAAAAATGTTAAACAAAAACAAACTCTTTATTTCTGGATTTTTTTCAATATTATTCAATAATCTGAGCGAGGTTTCATATATTAAACTACTGGATGTGAATTTTGTGATATACGTCCGAAAACTGTTCTCTGTAAGTGACTGACAGAATTATGAAGCACAATTACCACTTTAGCGAATGTCCAAAAAAAATGATTCAAGCAGTTTTATTTTTATTTGTTTTCTGACCGACCCTACCAAAACATATTTTTAAAAATCCGTAAAGCAGAAAGAAAAAAAGTTTGGCCTAAGTTGTGGTCTAATTTAACAGTATGAGAATTTATTTGTCGCATGCAATCTTACTATAAATGTATATAAGCATTTTACCTTCACCTTTGCCATTCTGTCTGATACTTCCTTTTCAAAAACCTTGTTTGTTTGTTTCAGAACTTTAACCAGAAATATCAGAAGTCGGAGAGGTGAAAAAATAGCCATTAACATTCCTAGTAAGTTTATCTAACTTTTGTGTTCTCACTCCATATTTCTACTTGTATTTAACCCTTTCATGATGGGAGCTGCGCTGGTGCTGCATTAAAGATCCTGTGCCAGTGCATTCTCTTATATTTACAAGTCTCCCATAGGGAGCCTCGCATTTATAAGAGAATGCACTGGCTAACAAGGTTAAGGTAAATACTGTTAGGCCAATGTATTCTTTTATATATGCGAGGTTTCCTATACTCGCGTATATAAAGATTGCATTGGCACAGCGTTTTAGCCAAATTTCAGGAAGCTCCAGTCATGGAAGGGTTAATACAGGAGAAATAGATGCATTTATTTGAAATACGACAAGTTTAAAGATTACATCTCTCCAAATACAAACTGTGTATGTGGGTATTCATGTGAGGAGCCGTATCACTCTTTTTCCATTGTCCACTCTCTACCGACACCAGAACTGCTACGTGGCTTAACCCTTTACCCAACAAACCGGCCAAAACCGGCCAAATAAAGCTTCAACAGCCTAAAATATCTTCGGTCTGTCTCAATAGAACCATACAAATATGGATATCATTGGAACCGGCTCCTTGACCACATTGTGATAGTTACAGTTATGCCCTGTGCCAATGCATTCTCTTATATATGCGAGTCGACCATAGGTCGCCTCGCATATATAAGAGAATGCATTGGCCTAAAAAAAATCTTTTTTTAACACTTTTTACCATTTTTTCTTACATTCTTTAACAATTTTATAATTTTTAATGTGTTAAGCCAATGCATTCTCTTATATATGCGAGGCGACCTATGGTCGACTCGCATATATAAGAGAATGCATTGGCACAGGGCCGTTCTGTTGGGTAAAGGGTTAAGTTAACTAACCTTAATATTTGCTGTAATGTTTGTCGCGGACCTACTTTTTGGTATTCCAAAACTATTCAGTCTTTCATTTCAGCCTATTGTCATTTCACACAATGAAATAATCAGCGACCGAAGCTATAGCCAGCCACATTGGAAGCAATCATTTTGTTTTTGTTTTGGGAGTAGCGTTCTCAGCAAGTATACACAATTATAGGAAATGATTAACTGTCATAAAAAGTAAATGATCTGAACTAGAGCAAGGCTAGAATGAGTATTTAATAGAGATCAATACTTCTTCAAGACAGATAACAGAATGCTAGTTTGTGCTGGAAATTTGTAAGTATCCATATTGCAAGAACTAATATAAACTTTTGGGTTGAGATGAGTTTTAGGTCATATGTCCATAGCCATGACCAGCTATCTCTAACACTGTGGTCTATTTAAAGTAGATTGCTCCCTGCTTGAGTGAATGACCTTCGTACCAAGGTAATTGGGCTTGTTCTTCAAGGTAACAGTGCTTGCAAAATGGATGCTTACAATTTTCCAGCACAAACTAACATTCTTTTAACAGTCTTGAAGCAGTGTTACTCTCTATTAAATACTTATTCGAGCCTTGCACTTGTTCAGATCATGTACTATTTATGGCAGTTAATCATTTCTGATAACTTTTTATTCTTACTGAGAACCCTGAGAACTTTTTGACATTTTTATTGTTATATAATATGCTTGATGTGGTCTCCAGATAGCATAGATCCCTTCAGGTGGTGCACTAGCTTAATAATTAAGTAGTTTTCTGTGTAGGCCCATCTAAACATTTCACCTCCTGAGATAGTTCAGGCGTGGAAACCCCTTAATGTATTGTTGGAAGCATAATATATGAACTATAATTTACCATACTTTTGGAATGGTTCCTGCCTGTTGCCATGTCCAGAATATTTTATGGCCCTTATGGTTTCTGTCACTTCAAATTCACTTCCAAGACCTTCAAACTCCTCATATGGATGCATTAATTTTTCTTGTCCCCACATCCTGTGAATCTGATTTGCTACAACGCCACGTTTAAATCACCATGTCCCCCATCACCCTTGACAGCGGGGTATAAGAGAACGTGCGGCAAACACCGGGGGTATATGAGCACGTGAAACATCGGGGGTATATGAATGACCCTTGAACTGGCAGTTTCCACCAATGTGACATTGCTCTCGCACGCCAAATTTGACATCACCTGATGCCGGATCCTAAGGTCATCTACTGAATTATTCTTATTGGTGTGAATTAATCGGATAACCTATGAAAAACACACTTAAATTAAGGGGACCAGTGTTCGCCCTGGCCCGAAATTGTTTGTAGCCATTTTTTTAGCCACTTGTGCAATTTTGTTAGCCACTTTTAAAAAAGTTTAGCCACATATTGTGGGATAAATTAGCTCAAGATGTAATACGATATAAACTGTTGTGGGTTTGGATGGTCTATCCACAATATCAACATTTGTGGATTTTCCAAAGAAATCAGTAAGTTTTTTAACTTTGCACGGTTGGTCATTTTCACTGGTGCCGAAATCGGATTTACGTTTGCGATTCATTGTGAAAATTCAGAATGTGGACCTTGGTGATTGGGTAGTTTCCGGCCGCAGGCCGGGTAGGATGGTCGGAACTCATTGTGCAATTCCCTTCACCATGAATGTGGACCTTCCTCAAACTCTCCACATTTAAAGGAGTCTTAAAACAACATACGTCATGGTATCGGGCGCTGTCATAAAACTGTCTGGAGTGGCATCCACACTTCCGAATTAGTTAAACAAAGCCTGAATGCATTGGTCTATTCAAATTTTTGCCCCTAAAGCCTATCACGATTCATAACAGGCGCGAGTCTCGTCCCATTCAACAGTATCCATTGCGGGGAAATGTGAGAAGCTATTGAATTGAGCGCATATATGACTTCATTCTTTTGCAATCAGTTTAAAACACCGTAAAATAAAACTCTTTTGTTACACAGGAAGCCATTTCATAAACCTATGTTTACTCAAATGTGATAGCGTCTTAAGAATCCACCTCTAAACGACCATTAGCTAATTGCCTAGGGCTTGAAACCAATGCCCGATAGTAAAGCTAATCGAACACACCCGTAATATCACACTTCTCGTCAGCTCTCGCTAATAATGTTAAGTCTCTTTGTTTACAATTAATTGTCGACACAGAAAATGTTTGTAGCCATATTTTTAGCCACAAGCATTTTTATTTTAGCCACTTCGTATTTTTTTTCGCAATTGGCTAAATTTGCTAACGGCAGGGCGAACACTGAAGGGGACATGATTATAGTTGTGGGGACAAAATCGTTATCTCCGGCAATATCGTGGGGTACATGGAGATTTAATACCTGGATGTCTCTTTTTGAACCCCTCGGCTCCAGGTATTAAATCTCCATGTACCCCCGATGTTGCCGAAGATAACTAATATTATTATTATACATTTTGAACCCACAATAACATGACAAAATTCGGACCGTGCAAAACTACCATGGGACTTTGAAGAATATAAATCCTTTAGCTAATTATTTTTGTTCTTCCTTTAAAGTTTTTAAAGATGTGAAGACAAAGTCGCCATTCATTGAGGATTTTGTGCCACTTGGTGATGATGGTCAGGCTCAGAATGCTGCTCTGCCTGACCACATATACATGGATGCCATGGGATTTGGCATGGGTAACAGCTGCCTGCAGGTCACCTTCCAGGCGTGTAACATCGACGAAGCGAGATATCTCTATGATCAACTCTCTACACTCTGTCCAATTATGGTTAGTAAGAAAACATTTAGAGGTATGTTAGTTTTTACCATTTCTTAACTGAATCGACTCTCCCATTCAATTATAAAAATATACATTGGAATGGTCTATTATTCATTTTGAAGGGATTTCAAAGCAGTCGCCAGATGGAAAAATAAATAAACAATAGCAGAATGATTCATTATCATTGGTGGGAAATGTTCAGATAATAAGTTCAACAAATGACCTATGGTCATTGCACATTGTATTATCTGAACATTTCCTAATGGAACTACTCATCAATATAAACCCTTTCATGATGGGAGCCACGCTGGTGCAGCATTAGAGATCATGTGCCAATGCATTCTCTTATATTTGCAAGTCTCCCATAAGGAGCTTCACATATATAAGAAAATGCACTGGCTTACAATGTCAATATTGTTTGGCCAATGTATTCTCTTACATATGCAAGGCTCCCTATGGGAAACTTGCATATATAAGAGAATGCATTGGCACATTGTTTTTTGCAAAATGGTAGGAAGCTCCATTCATGGAAGGGTTAATGAGTATTTAGTATAGAAAAGGTTAAAGATGTATTTAGAGCTCCCATTGTGTATTACCTGTGTGAATTATAGAGTGCTTAAAGATACCAAAGGCACTCACGGTGGGTAATTGTGCAAAAAATATAAAAGTCTGTTCAAAAACTTCGAAAACAGATGCTGAGCACAAAATTCACAGAGAGCACTGGCTAATGGGTACCGTACCTCATTTGCACAGGAGAAAATATATCATCCATTTCAAAGTAAATAATTATCGATAAAAAACCCACCTTTTGTACAAATCCTATTCATGTATCAACATATCTAATGTTAATCTCCCCAAATTAATTGCATATTTGAATCCAAGTCGCCACTATATTCTTATATTTAACAATAATTACGAAGTGACTTCGAAGTACACAATTTACACGTGATGCCGGTTTAACCAATTAGAAATCAGTATACTCAGTGTGTGCTCGCCAATTGGTCATTTCATTCATTTTCAATGTAAAAACTAATTTGAAATTATTGCTTGGATTCTCTCTCTGATTTTTTTGGGGAATTATAATGTGCTTAACATATTAGATACCCATTGACAAGTAGTTATCCATTAGGAAATGTTCTGCTAATAAGTTCAACAAACTTATTATCTGAACATTTCCCTCCAATAAATTGGACTCCTTCTGTACTTGTTTTATCACCCGTCTGCATATTTTTCATGAAAACACCTCCATATGAATAATAGACCGTTCCATGTATACTGTTATAACTGAGTGGGAGAATCCATTTAGTAAAGAAAGGGTTAATTTGAGTCAGGAAGGGGTCACCAAGTTCAAAACCTGGATCGTTTAACCCTTCTATGACTGGAGCTTCCAAAAATTTTGGTCAGTCAAATTTGGGATGATTTGACACCCAGACAATACTAAATTGGGTATGAATATTTAAATCAAACTCTGTAGGTTGCTTAGTTGTGAGTATACTATAACTTAGTCTAACTTGGTCTAAATTGTGCTGATTTAGTTTATTATACCCCTGTAACGAAGTTATGTGGGTATGCTGAAAACAGCTTGTCCATCCGTCCATTGGTGAAGCCGTCTGTCCGTTGGCTTTTGGTTTCCGGATAACTTTAGATATACTCTCAACTGAATGGAATGAAATTTGTTATGTGGATTTACTAGCACAACTACTGGTCAAGTTCGAATTTGGGTTCTGCTCACCAATTTTCACCAGAGTTATGGCTTTCTTTGTTGGAATTTGACCTCAATTGCCGGATGATAACTGAAGTCTGAACAGAATAAAATGAAATTTGGTATGTGAGTTTACTAGCCCAAAATATAGGTCAAGTTCAAATTTTATTCCGCCTGCCAATTTTCACTGCCAATATTGCCCTTTGATGGAATTACCATGGGTGTATTTTACCATGCCCTAGCGATGTACATGTTAGTAATTGTAAGGAACATGATAGGGAATGAAAGTATTAGTACTGTGTAAATAGGTGTTACATACTGGCAAATTCTTTATGTGTTTTACATCCCTTTGATGGATACCCACTTATATCATTCTGAAAGGCTCTTGCAAATTCGGGGCTTCGGTGGCTCAGTTGGTTAGAGGTACAACTCAACGTCATCTTGCCCTCAAGGGCTGGCGATGAGGTTTCCAATCTACATTGTTTCTATCATGGACTTTGTAACTCAAAATCAGTATCTGGTGGAGTTGCCAGTTACTCGCCGATGGCCAGTGGTTTGTCGCACATGGTCGACAAGTTTATCAGCCATTGAAATCCCTGTTAGATTAGCCATAAGTGTGCGGATTTCCTCCACCACTAAAACTGGCAATGTCATGATATGGCCTTAGTTGCTGAATGCGACATAGAAACCCCCAATTAATCGATCAATCTTGTAAATTCATGAAAATGCAATTTTATTACATCCCAACACTAACTAAATGACCATGGCAGCATGAACACTATGTTTAAACAAGACTAATTAATATATGCAATATTATTTCCTAATTATTGACCGATACAAGTACATGCAGGTCTATTTTGTCGATATTTGTTGTCGTCTTAACAGCATACAGTAACGTCCTAAATAATCAACCTCTAAACTGCAGCAGAATTATGGGAAATTTTTCAGGATTTAGTCGGAAATATGGCTTGCTGCCATTCATCTGAAAGCTCTCCAATGAAATGCAACAAGCCATATTTCAAACTATATCCTGAAAAATTTCCCATAATTCTGCTGTGGTTAAAGGTCATATACTTCGGGCATTACTGTACAATAAAAACATTCAAATGTCACAAGTTTCATGTTCTATAGTACTTCATCAAACATATATTACAGTATATTTACAAATTGTCACTCTTAACCGATCTCGTCCCTCTTTTCCATTTACACAAACATGTCCTCATACAAAAGATATATGGTGAATGCATTGTAATTTGCATGAATCCAGCTCTCTCCGTAGCCTCCATCAACTAACATTATATAGACCTGGTCTCCGAAATCCAGATGGCTAATCGTCTGAATGCTACTCGATGGGTAGAAGCCTGCATTCTTACTGTCGTCTGCCCACAGCGCGGCAACTGGGTTGTTGTTGACATAAATTCGACCATTTAATTTCGACCCAGGATGCGACATCAGATTTACAGAGATTGAGTATATGCCAGGAACCGTGCAGATGAATACTCCAGTCTCTGGATCATAATTGTCACCCAAGTCAATGAGCTTCAAATCAAATGGGATAATTACATCTTTCGATGGGCCAAAATGTGTCGTTAAAACAGCAGAAACCGCGACTTGCGCCCCAGCTCCTCCTGACCCAGGATCACCCTTCTCTCCCTTTTCACCCTTGGAGCCTCGCTCTCCCTTTGGACCAGGTGATCCGCGTAGAAGTTTAATCTTTGCTGGGTCGATCATCGCTGGGCTGATTTTGGGGTTGGTTTTATTCACAGATGGCTTGCTCTTGTATGCCACAATATTCATATGGTTCATTGGTTCATCTTCTCTGATCATCCTTGATGGGTTAGATTTCTTTGGATATCTCGTATTTGTTAAAACTGGAAAAAGATAAATGGCTAATATAAGGGGGCGATTCCATTCATTACGCTCGGCTATAATGGGTAAATTACCCTGCGCAGAAGTGAATTGAATGACCGGAGTAATCTAAAAATAGTATAGTTACAACTGCAAACAAAACATATTATTTTATTGAGCATTTTTGACAAAGCTCACATTGTGATTGTCGAACAGACGTAGACTTAAGTATAAAATGAGGAAAAATGTTTGATATTCACAATGAAACCAGCATGCATAATCATGCATAATCAAGGTGACTAATGGGTGGACATCACCAATTGGGGAACTTCAATCTGATTCTAGGTTTCCAATAGGAGTTAAGACCTCAGCAGAATGAGGTTCCCAGAGGGTGAATTTAGTGATGCTAGCCCGCTGTTCGGGATAGTGTTACTAAATTCACCCTCTGCGGACCTTATTCTGCAAATTACAGACACACTTATTCAAGGCTTGTTGCCAGTGTTAACATAAGCTTTGGGGAATGGCATTTAATAGCTCTAGATTGTGGCCATGCAACCAGGTACAACCACAGGTGTAATGGATATATGTGAATGGTGATGTCACGGCTTAAATTTAATAACCATGGCTACATTTACAGCACCGTAAATGGAGAAACTTCTTTTCTCTTAAAGATGCACAATCCGATTTGATGGTCCCCATTTCATCCAGTTACAACAATAAAGGAATTTCACCAAAAGCTGATTTAGTTATCCAAATTAGATTATTACCAATAACTACTCACAACAATACCATGTACGATATAATATTTGCCGAAAAAGTCCTATGATAAAAAAATTCTAGGCACTTTGTTAGGAAAACAAACATCAAAAACGATACAGATCCATTTGTTTATAGACAAACCCTCAGAACTAACCGAAGACGAAGATTTTCCACTTTCACTGTGTTGTTTATAGGGGGTGCTGTGAAAGGCGGAGATCAAATTCTTTACCTCATATGTACAGCAATCTCATTCAAATCACAACAATTCTAATTTTAATCGACCCATACTACCCATCGTCAGTGCAAAATACAGCTAATATACGTTAATTCATGATTGGGTAATGATCAGACAGAACACGTACATACCTAATAGAATTTCTTTTGCAAAGAGGTAACTTTTTATTTATCCAGTGATTATTTTCTCCCAAGATGTTATAATTACATCAATTGCCAAATAAGGAATTTACAATCATATTTCGTTGTATCTCATCAGTTTTATGATGAACGCACATGTTCTTAATAACATAGACACCGAACATCGGGCATACTAATATGTACGTGTACGGAGATGATGCAATAGTATGCAACGCTACAAGCAGATGGCATGTTTATCATTATATCATTTCTTGTCTATTCATGTTTATTATACATTTTTGTCACTATGTGGCAAATGCCTTTTGGGTCTATGATAAATCCTGTGAAGGAGAAATCGTATAAAGCAAATTTTGCTCCTCGAACCAGAATGGCGAAGGTTTAAGCCCTGTAATGTGATGTGCGAACACATGGTTATTGTTTATGTGGAATTTCGTGACAATAGCTGACGATTACATAAAATCTATGGGTAACTTCGTGACTCTCTCATGATAAACCAAACAATGTCCTTTTCGAGAAAAACATATCATAATCAAAATGAATTTTTTCGCACACAAAATGTGTTTGTAGATTATATCGCATCCATACTATCACTATGCTATTCATATATTATTGAGGAAATTGTCATAATTTGGTAATTTCAATTCTAAATTATAACCTACAACAAAGGCCATCCGTGCCTTTAAGGGCTATAGAAACTGAGCAGACGGGAAAAAGTAACTAAATGCAATGTTAATTTGAGGCTGTAGATACACAACATGTACTTCCTAGAAGATGAGTCCTAAGCAGATTGAGGTTCCCAGGTAGTGAATTTGGTGATGCTAGACCGCTTTGAGGGGTAGCATCACTAAATTTACCCTCTGGGTACCTCATTCTGCAAATGTCAGACACACTATATCCAGGTTTGCAGAGGTGAAAAATTCAATATATTTTGTGTGATTTTCCAGGATGTATGTAGTGCACATCTAAGTATTTCATGTATTTATGGAGCTATTTTTATCACCAGAATGTGAACAAAAAATGAATGCCAGATTTGATCTGAATGCGGATGTTGTTACGAGTCACTTTAAGTTAATGTCTACATTTTACCTCGGTTTATTCTGCGTTTCCCTGTAAACTTTGTTGATCTCTTTCTTTGTGAGACAGTTGATACATCAGGTACTGTTGTGGGTATTTCTTTTTGATTGTCCTTCACTGGTATTGTTGCTGTAGAATCCACAGACCCTTCTCTCAGTGTAGAATAACCACTAACAGCATGTGCGCTGCGGTCATCTCTGGTTTGCTGCGTTTCAGGTTCAAACACAGTCACAGTTATCTTTCTTTGAATATCAGCTTTATCCGGCATCGGAGAACCCCTTACTCTAACTTTATTTATACCGTAACTTTTAGTAGGCTCTTGTGGAGAACTATTAACGATTGGAGGAGTAGAGTTATCTGCCTTGTATTTCCATATCTCTTCATTATCGATGCTGTCTGCTGGCATTTCCGTACTTCTCTCTTGCTGTAGTGATAAATTTCTCGTTTGTGTTGTACTCGCCATGGGCGTTTGGCTGTCTTTAGTCTGTGTTGCTGAGACACCCGTTGTTGAGGTAGCATTACCTAATGTAGATCCAGTCTTAGACGTCTTCACCCTTCCTGTCTCATTGGCATATAAAGTAACTGATGGTGTTCCAACCTTATTCGCACTTCCAGTCTTATTGACATATAATTCTGCTGTTCTTTTGTCATTATATCTGACATTCGTGATTTTAATGAATTCAGTAATGTTTTTTATGTCATATATGTAGTTTTTGTACCTTTCGAGAGTCTTATTTTCTTTATCATCTTCTTTCTTATTCCAAGTCTTCATGTGTGTCTGGTTTCTGATGTCTGTGTCAGAGTTGTTACTCCACACCACAGACTTACCTCCCTTTTCATCGCCACTCCCATTCAAAGACTTTAGTTGATCGAGCGTTGAGAAATCAGTGGGTGTTGTCAGCACTGCCTCAGATTTGGCCGATTTTTGCATCGTTTTCATCGCCTGATATATGTTCTTTGGCAGCAAATCTTCTGCTGAGATGCTATGAGTTTTAAAATCCGTCTTCAGAAGTTTTTTCTCCTCATCTGCACATGTGAGTAGAACCATACCCAGCACTCGAAACAGTATTATGGTTTCCATTTTCTTATTACTGCAAGAGAAAAAACTAATCATAGCCAATTGATTATGTTAAAACTTTCTATACTGAATAGACTCTCCCACTACATTATAATAGCATGCATTGGAATGGTTCATTTCACTGGGTGTTCAGTTAGTAAAAGCAGATGACAGACAGGTGAAAAGATAATATAATCTAGCAGAAATTAAAATAATGCGGAACGATTCATACTCATTGAAGGAGATGTTCAGATACAGTAATTAATACATTCAACAAACGACCTATTGTGGTTTGTTGAACTTATTATCTGAAGGGGAACTACAGTAATGCCCTAAATAATTGACTCCTTAACCACAGCAGATATGGCTAACTTTTCAGGATTTAATTGGAAATATGGCTTGTTGCCATTCATCGGAAAGCTCTCAGTGCTCTTGTTCATTCTTAGGAATGTTCAGATTATGTAAGGAAGTAGATCATGCCATGAATCTCTACTCTGGCAACACCCATAGAGATCATATTCCACCAGTACAAAACCTTGGAACTTTTTGAAGTTTTGACAGGGAACCTGATAAAGTCGAAAAATAATGCGGGGAATATATTTCTTAGTTATTGTCTGTTCCTTAATAATGTACTTCACTGTGTGTGAATGTCCTGACTCAAAATTTGAAGATTTGAGTGAATTTGTGATCGGTTTTGCTTTGTGTCTCTTACAATTATGGAATTTCTGCGGGGTAATTAACATGTTTATTGTGATATCGGCTCACAAAAGTCAGAGAAAATCATGAAATTTTGAGTTGGGACATTTAGTCCTGCTCTAAAGTACATTATCAAGGAACAGATAACAGCTAAGAAATATATTCCCGCGTAATATGTTCAACTTTATCTACCCGGTAGTAATATTTAGCTGAATATCACTGCAAATGAATAAATGGGAATACAATAACTACTCATTAATGACTATTCAGTTGTCAAACATTTATTGTAGAATTTTCTTTACTTTGTTACTGCAGTCATAAGCGGTCACCGACAGCAGTTAGGTTATCATATTTGAAAAATTGTAATCATCCCCAAAATGGAGTCCAAACCTGCAGCTGGATAAATTGTGTCTGTCATTTGCAGAATGAGGTCCCCACAGGGTGAATTTAATGATGCTACCATGCACAGTGGGCTAGCATCACTAGATTTACCCTTTGGGGAAATCTTCCGCTTAGGCCTCATCTTCTGGGAAGTATCTATAGTTTCAAATTAGGCCAAAAAAATATATACCTGTGTTTCTTGTGACATGCAAGAAAAAAATAGGGGCGGCCGTGTGGCTTTTCATTTTTTTTTATCTTGTCATTTTATTTTCAACTTTGCTCAAAATAAATATGAATACCCCCCCCCCCCCCCCCCCCCCCCCCCCGGACTTCTTCTCCTTGTTTGTAATTTACTATAAAATAATAAAACTGAGTACATAATATTAGAATAAAAAAGTAGTGTAATTTATTGTTTTATTGAATAAAACATGAAAAAATAAAATTGATTCAGCTAACCTAACTGAAATGTTGTATAATTTTCTGTTTAACAGTACACGTGATGTGTCCATTTTTTCGGAAATGAATCAGTTTACAAGGAAAATAAAATTGGATGCGTGCTAAATCAATAAAATGAAAATGGTCGGGGGCGCCGGAATAGGGCATGCGGTGCGGGTCACCAGAAACACAGGCTTTTTTATTTAGGCCGTAACCCTTTACCCAACAGAACGGCCCTGTGCCAATGCATTCTCTTATATATGCGAGTCGACCATAGGTCGCCTCGCATATATAAGAGAATGCATTGGCTTAATACATTAAAAATTATAAAATTGTTAAAGAATGTAAGAAAAAATGGTAAAAAGTGTTAAAAAAAGATTTTGTTTTATGCCAATGCATTCTCTTATATATGCGAGGCGACCTATGGTCGACTCGCATATATAAGAGAATGCATTGGCACAGGGCATAACTGTAACTATCACAATGTGGTAAAGGAGCCGGTTCCAATGATATCCATATTTGTATGGTTCTATTGAGACAGACCGAAGATATTTTAGGCTGTTGAAGCTTGTTTTGGCCGGTTTGTTGGGTAAAGGGTTAACATAATTTTTGTTACTTTCTCCCTTTTGTTCAGTTTCTTTATCCCCCAATTTGCAGAAGATAAGATGCATAATTGCAGTGACTAATGGGTGAACACCACCAAGTTTAACTGGGGAACTTCAATCTGATCATAGGTCTCCCATAGCAGTTGATGTCTAAGCAGAATGAGGTCCACAGAGGCTGAATTTGTTGGTGCTAACACACTAACTATATTCAGCCTCTGGGGACCTCATTCTGCTAATGACAGACACACTATTTCAAGGCTTGATGAGGTTATGTTTTGCAGTGCATGCTTTGATAATATGAGAAATAGTACTGAAATACCTAAAACTAGCTAGGGTACCCGGCGTTGCTCAGGTGAAGAATAATTATTAGTCTTCTTAAGTAAACAGCACCTATTGCATGACTCTCGGATAAAGTTACATCTATCTTTTAAGTTGATAATAAATGTTCTTTATTGCTAATTAGTAGTGCCTCATTAAAACATTTGAGGTGAATAGAACCTATCCTGTGACCAGTGTCCGCGCTGGACCGAAAAAAACTTTAGCCAAAAGTTTAGCCAAATGAAAATGTTATTAGCCAAATGAAAAAAACTTTAGCCAAATGTTTTTTGGCCAAATTAAAAAAAACTTTGGCCAAATGAAATCATCGTTTTCTGGTCGGTTCACAATTAATGACTAAAACGTAAAATCTAACAGACACAGGTAAAATACACAATAATTTAAATAATTTTGATGAACTAGAAGTATTTTTATATATATCATTTATTAAAAATTTATTAATCTTTATGTGAAAGAGTGATTTGGGGGGGGGGGGGGGGGGGGGGGTAACCAGGATTGTCCTTCTTAATGTAATTATTTTTTTGTTTTACATCAATATCTTTTTTTAAATCATTAAATATTTATCCTTGCGAAAATATCTAATTGACATCTGGAAACTAATAACTTAATATTGTTACGCCATTATCAAATTACAATCTGTCATAAAAGCATGCATATTATTTTGACTGTATCGGTATTGACGACAAATAGCCACAAAATATATGTCGTGATTCACATTTGGCTGATTAAGCTATTGTCTTACACTTGGTGCTCATAAACCTCGACAGTCATAAATACAATGTCATCATAAACATGCATTGTGCAGGAGCGCCGTGAGTGACAATGGGCTGAATGGGGGATTAGGGGATTAAATGTAAAAATTAATAATGACCTTTTGCTGCTTCGTGCAGAGTGACGTAATCTTTCTCCAGATTAAAACAGCATGTTACGAACAAATTGCTTATATACCGGCGTCAATGCAATTTACAAAGCATTGCTTTCTTCACATTGTCATAATTCAACCACGGTCGGTTTAATGTCCACGCGTCTTTGAATGTCCGTCTTGTGAAACTAAAGATGATTGCATATCACTTTGTGATCGCTTGGTTGATAGAGTTGTCGATCGGGTTTCCCTTTGTACGATATTTCATAAGTACGAAAATAATGAATTACTTTCTTCACCTAACTTCGTCTTGAATGTCGATCTATTGAGCGCTTTTATTAATTAGCTTTCTGGCTCCATGCTTTCAGTCTCCATTTGGGTTCAAAAAAAGTTTAGCCAAAAGTTTAGCCAAATGAAATTTTTATTAGCCAAATTCGAAAAAGATTAGCCATTGCCTAATTTGGCTACCGACAGCGCGAACACTGCCTGTGACATTCCGGCATCATTTTACTTTTGTGCACCAATTTTCCCAGATATCTTCTGGACTGATAATAAATGCTCTTTATTGAGCACATAATGTGTTAGTCCCCCTTTAATTCAACACAGATCAAAGACTCCTATCCCATGACATTCCCCTGATAAGATCAGGTGACTCATCTGTATCAATTTTCTTACATATCTTCTAAGCTGATAAGGAATGCTCTTTATTGCTCATATTTTCCCCTTTTCACCGACCAGATTGCAATAATTTTTGGGTATATAATTGATTATATAAATTAATTATTAGTGCCTTTTCAAGACATCTGAGATACATGTAGGTGGTTGTAGTGTATAAAGGGTAATAATCAATGTAGCGGTGTAGGGTAGATACATGTAGGTGATTGTAGTGTATAAAGGGCAGTAATCAATGTAGCGGTGTGAATGGGACCTACCTAATAGGATTCCCCGGTTTAAATTACCAATATGTAAAAAAATTCAGCTCCGAGGGTCCAACCAAAATATATATAAATTAATATTAGTGCCCTTTAAAGACATCTCGGGTGAAAGGGACCAATCTAATAACACTCCCTGGATCAAATTACCCCTATATACACATTTTCAGCACTGATGGTCCAGCCGTTTGGTCACCTATAATCGGACAAACAAAATTGAGTTTTATTAGTATAGATAGAGTTTTTGTTAGATTTTCTTAGAAACCAGTTAGAGGCGATTTTCCTCCTACCACATTTGTGAGAAAAAGTAATTTTCTAATGGATGATTGATTATATAATGGCAAAACTATATATTTATTATTAAATTAGTGCCTTTTTAATGACATTTAATTTGAAAAAGAGTATGCACATGAATAGATATCTATAGTTCCATAATAAGTCAACAGGGTATTAGTTTGGCTGTGACAAATTGATTCTTCGATTCCAGTAATCTATTACTGTTATTACAGAAAGTATTGAGAATAATGTATGGTGATTTACTTATCTGGTCACCTAATGTGTTTGTTTCAAGAGAAAATATAAAGCAAAATTTCTCATGTTTGACTGAAATTTTGATCCAAATCATTGAAATTTGTAGTAAAAAGATTCCAAATTGTTATGATCGAGGATAAATTCAACTGGAATTTTTTTTAATTTTTACCAAATTTTCCACAAACTCCCAAACCTCCACGGACATATTATTGAAATTCCAATGAAACATTTTGAAAATGACAAAAATTTCATTGATATTTAAAAAAAAAAAAACCATGATTTTAACTAAAAATTTTGTGAAAACTCAATAATAAAAAATAATTTTAAAAAGGCATACCATTCCCAATCACATTTTTTTTCAATAATTGCAATTTGTAGTGGTAGACTTTTTTTCATCAAGAGAAACGAGTCTTGATTAAAAATATAAGAAACTCACTTCTTTGTCAAGAAATATCCTAATTTTTGTCTATGCTGCGACCTAACTGTCGGCGATTGACTTAATTGTCATGCTGATGATAACAGACAGAGTGAAACTTATTAGAACAAAACAAAGAATTTTAAATAGCTCATTTTGTTTGTTAGCACCTGTTTTATTGGGCAATACTAATGTTACGTGGAGCAGAGATCAATATTTTGTCAAACTGTCTGTGTTTATTTGACCCCTGTAAACAACCGGGGTCCCATGTGCGCCTCATGTTAAATATACTGACGGCATTGTTACAATCGGTGGAACTCAAGTTTTTAGTTGACTTGTTTGGGTTGTGTATTTTTTCTTAGTGCATTTCTTATTTAGATGAACATTTCTTTTGTTTCCGGATACAATAACATCCAGGTGGTAGTGTTGTTAGAAGGAGCAATCTGAATGATCTCTGTTATGTTTGGACAATACTCTGGCATATCACAGTCAAGTGGTATGTAATCAGTGATGCTACAGTTGCCTAACAATCATGCTTTTGTTTTGTTATTAACCTTTCTTTACTAAATGGATCCCGGATTCAGTTATAAAATTATACATTGGAATAGATAAGATAAGATAAGATAAGATAAGATTTATCAAAACAAGCCATAAAACAATGGTGTCTGTTGTAACATAATATATATACAATATACATCTGAGAAAGAAATCATATATTTGGTGACTATAAATTGACTATAATAGGTGAAACATCTGTGGAGGACCCTGTCAGTCTAGAGAACATGAAATAAATTCACATATCAATTTTGTTTCGTGGTGCTGTCTGGGCTAAGAAGACCTCGAAAATTATGGAAAGATTCTTTTGATCCTTGTTGTAAAGTTTTTGGTTCAACTTTTTGATTGAGTTTTACAAATAAATTATTTCTTTGGTTAATATTCTTCATACAGAAAAGGAAAAAATGTTCTTCGTCAATTATTTATTTGAAGGGATCTTCAGGTAATAAAAGCTGATGACAGACAGACTAAAATGTCTAAAAGTTAACAGAAGTGCAGAAATATTCATATTCTTTGGTTGGAAATGTTTAGGTAATTAGGGTTAACTTATTATGTGATCATTTCCTAAGGGAACATGTCGTGGATGGGTATTTAGTATAGAGTTAAAGGAGGGGAAGTTTTGTATCCACTAAAGATCTAATTAGTTGGTCATTTTGTTCATCTATCCTACAATATGATAACAAGGCCTATATATAGAACGACCCTGATATGATGTTAAGGGAAAGGAACTTGTGAAGCATGTTGTAGTCATTAACATATTTAGGCCCTTACACATGGTAATTACGTGAATCTTGTTGACCGTTTGGATTATAGGAGTAGACTTGATATTCCTATGGTTTAGACATTGCCCTTTGATAAAGATATAGGCCTATAATATAATAATGCAATGAATGTTATATATCGCTGCATCAAATAGGCATGTCACCAAAGCCTGGATGTAGGGTGTCTTGATATTTGCAGAATGAGGTCCCTCAAATTAACGTTGTTTTCGTTTAGTTTTTCCCTTCTGTTCAGTTTCTATATCCTCTAATTTGCAGAAGATAAAAATCATAATTTGGGGTGACTGATACGCGTATACGTGAACATCACCAATTTCAACTGGGGAACATCAATCTGATCCTAGGTTTTTCATAACAGTTGTGTCCTAAACAGAATGAGGTTTCTAGAGGGTGTCTTTTGTTGATGCTAGCCAATGGTGTGGGATAGTGTCACTAAATTCACCCTCTGGGGACCTCACTATACTGTAAAGGGCTAATATCAATGAGTAGAAAGAATGGTTAACCCTTCCATGACTGAAGCTTCCTGAAACATTTGTTAAAATCCTGTGCCAATGCATTCTCTTACATGTATATATGCGAGGGAGTCTCGCATATATGTGTATACATTGGCCTAACAATATTTACCTTGACCTCGTAAGCCAGTGCATTCTCTAATATATGCGAGGCTCCCTATGGCACAGTATCTTTAATGCTGCCCAGCACAGCTGAACAATATTGAAATGCATCATAAAAATAATCTAAGGTAGGTTTTATTAACTACTAAATAAATCATTGTGTATACAATTTATTTTCCAGTTAGCATTAACCGCCTCTTCACCATTGTATCGTGGCTACTTGGCTGATATAGATACACGATGGACTGTGATTGCTCAGTCAGTGGACTGCCGAACAAGAGAAGAGCGTGGTTTAGAGGTAACAATGTTCTTACATTTACATTTCAGTTAAATCATCAGTCGACCTTGTATTGTAGGTATTTAATGGACTAACCCTGGTTTTCCAAAGTGTTTATTAACTCTGTTGCTGTCATCCCGACACCCGGACATACCCCCCCCAGTGCCAAGCATTCTGGATGTAAATACAAGTATCTTATGTATATACATGTATGGGTAATGCAACGACTATCGGGTAATTATTGATGTATTTAATTGAAACTTCATGTGGGTATATATGGCAATGACCTAATACCAGCCGCCGTGAAAACCCATTCAAGGCCATCTTGGATTTGCTTTAATCTATGTTTTATGTCATATCCTAGTTTATTACATTTTTCCTCGTTTCTGGTCGCATTTTCGATCGCCTCATTTGTGATACTCGTCAACTCAAAACCATGTAATTCCCCACCGTGATACTAAAAGAACTGAATTAGAACCTTTCAGTATTTATATTATAACCACTTCATATTATAACCACTTCATTCTATAACCATCGTTCTTATAAAATTCAATTCGGTTAAGCGGGTGCCTGCATCTCTCGATATATATTATTAGGTATATATAATACTAGAAGGTGACCCGACTTCGTCCGGGCTTTGACCTTGAATTGTCCATTTTGAAGGTCAAGGTCAAGTGGGGTCACGATTTGACCAGTCCAAAAACACTGCCCGGACAAAAGTACTGACAAACGTGCCCGTCGAAATCCATCCGGTTTTACCCGATTTGACCTTGAATTGATCATTTTGAAGGTCAAGGTCTGGTCGGGGTCACGATTGGACCCGTCCAAAATAATCAGTGGACAAAACTAACCCCACGTATCAAATTTCGTCGAAATCCCATCAAAATTGGCGATTTGACCTTCAAGTTACCCGATTTCAAGGTCAAAGTCATGTTGCACGGGCAAATGAATATGCTTATGAGACTCGCCATAAGAAAGTACCCCCACATACCAAGTTTCATCGAAATCCCGTGATATTCGGGCGTTTGACCTTGAAATTACCCGATTTCAAGGTCAAGGTCACGTCGCACGGGCAAATTAATAGGCCTATGCCAGTTCCCGGCCGAAAATACCCCCACATACCAAGTTTCATCGAAATCGGTTCGACCGTTTTCGAGTCCATCGCGAACACACAGACAGATCTTCCAAAATATATAATAGACTAGAAGGTGACCCGACTTCGTCCGGGCTATTCAAAAACCAAATTTCAAGTCGATAGCTCCACCCGTTTCCGAGATCTGGTCTGCGCATGCGCGAAGCTGGCGTCGCACAGGCTCGGCGACCCGATAAAATTCGTATCCGGGGCAAGATACATTCACATACCAAATTTCAAGTCGATAGCTCCACCCGTTTCCGAGATATATAGCCCAATGTCATTTGCGGATACCTCGGCCGGTGATGAGTTAACGCGACATCGGCCGGTCAAGAGTTAAACGCGATCACGTCACGATCTGTTGACGGCGTAATATATTTACTGAATGTTTTTCGATGAGCGAAGCATGGTCCTGCGTTCTTCCCGATAATTAAGGTAGAAACTTTAAACGTACACAGGCGTGTGATACATCATTGGAAAGATGAAGCGCCACAGATTCTAACCGTGCAAATTATATGACTGGCAATTTATTATTCGCGCTATATCGAATCGATTTGTGAGCACCGAACTGAAATATATTAGCGCAAAACGGCGTAAAAACAGATTTGACCTCGGCACGTGAAAAGGTGACCTCGGATCTGAAAATTAATATGCCTATGCCATTTCCCGACCGATAGTACCCTCACATACGAAGTTTCATCAAAATCGGGTCGGCCGTTTTCGAGTTCATCGCGAACACACACACAGACACACCACAGATACACAGACAGATCTTCCAAAATATATAATAGATAATTGTCGGTTCCAAACAACTTAACATGACACATCTGATCCAAAAAGATAATTATCAGGAGTCGGCAGTTAAATATATCAATTTTTGCATACCATAAGACATACATTAATAATCAATGCACAATACCAGCGACATGCTTATCGGCAAGACACACATACATACTATTCGTTGAAGGGTTGACAGGAAGACGGCCTTAAACAAAGGCCATGTCAATCCTGGCAGGATGCCAATATCTATATATATATATCTATGTTTGTAACATTATTTAATCTGAATAGCATTCTGACCAATAAACTATCTATCTTCAGTTTCAAATTTAATAACGCAAACATATGCAACATGTTGGACACAATACTTCCAAGTTTGCAAATATTTTGCCTGTTATTTGCAGAATAAGGTCCCCAGAGGGTGAACTTAGTGATGCTAGTGACCAGCAGGCTAGTGTCACCATATTTGCCCTCCGTGGACCTCATTCAGCTTGGGCCTCATCTTCTGGGAAATCTATAGTCCAGATATAGTTAACATTGTTTTAGTTACTTTTTCCCTTCTGTTCAGTTTCTATATTCCCTAATTTGCAGAAGATGAAATGTGTAATCGAGGCGACTCATGATCATGGGTGAACATCACCAACTTCAACTGGAGTACTTCAATCTTATCCTAGGTCTCCCATAGCAGTTAAGGCCTCAGCAGAATGAGGTTCCCAGAGAGTGAATTTGGTGATGCTAGCCTGCCATGCGGGATAGCATCACTAAATTCACCCTCTGGGGACCTCATTATATCCGATATATGTCCGAGTCTCCCATAGGGAGCACAGCATATATAAGAGAATACATTAGGCTCCATATGGGAGACGCGCATATATAAGAGAATGCACTGGCACATGATCTTTTATGCTGCACCAGCATAGCTCCTGTTGTGAAAGGATTAAAAGTGAGGTTTTCTCGTTTCAGCCTCTGAAGAATAATAAGTTCAGAATCGACAAATCTCGTTACGACTCAATAGACAGTTACCTCTCACCTGAAAGCAGTGCCTATAACGACATCAATCTGGTGTTTGACCAAGATATCTGTAATAAACTTCTTGATGCAGGTATGTAATATTAGCAGGCAATGGGAGTCTCTGGGGACCTCATTCTGCTTAGATGTCATCTTTTAGGAAGTATCTATAGCCTCAAAGTAACATTGTTTAGTTACTTTTTCCACTTCTGTTCTGTTTCTATATCCCCCTAATTTGAAGAAGTTAAAATGCATAATCGAATGGACTACCAGTAATGGGTGAACATCACCAACATCAACTAGTTCAATCTGATCCTAGATTGAAACATAGCAGTTGAGGCCAAAGCAGAATAAGGTTCCAAGAGGTTGAATTTGGTGATGCTATCCTGCAATAAATTCACCCTATGGGAACCTCATAATGCAAATGACAGACACGCTATCTACAGTCGTCGGGAGTCTCTCATGGCTCAGTCTGTATAAGGTCTTTATCTCTATCAACCAATTTCATTGGAAGGGTTCATGCTGGCACTTGCAAACTTTTCAATTGCATAATTTGGAGGTTCCATCGAGCCATGTTTATTTAAATAATTGGCCTTCATCATACTTTTTCATTTTCTCTGATTCAATGAGAAATAATAATGTTATGAGGGGCAAATACATTGTGTGTAATTTACATGCAATAGTTTGATAGGAAGAGTCCCCAAATATGTAGGTGAAAAACAAATCTTTGTTTACATTGAGTATGGAAATTATCAGCAGTTGGTCACTATATTAGTACTTATTATAATATCATAAAAAAATTTCTAAAAGTCCCATACTAATCATAATGGAAAGGAGTTGATACAGCACAATATGTACTGGATTTTCTTTAAAATATAATGATGGGTTAATTACAAGCTCATGTGACATCATGAGTTATTTATAGGAATTGTAAATTCCTGGGTTTTTCCATTGATAAGTAAAGCTATGTGTATTATCCAATCAAATAGCGCATATCTGAGCAGCTTGCAAATCACTGTCACTTATACATTATGAGTTCGGAGTTCCCTTGCAGAAGACAACAACGACTTGGATATATAAATCCTCATGTCAACCTCAAAACAATGCAATGAATGTATAATATATTATTAGGCCAAAAAAAAAAGGGTTTTGATTCTCAGGCAAAGCTGCATCGAAAAAAAATGGCCAGTGCTGGACCATTGATTCTCACGTAGTATTAAACCGGTAACACGAAAATAGACACAATGAAATTACTTATGTTTTAAATATCGAATAGGAGCTAAATACAATGGTGTATGTGTGGGTATTCAACAACAGACCATAGGTAACAATAACTATCAGGTATATTGTCACCACAGGTTGTGCAAATCCCCCGAGTTTATTGGTAAATTGTGTTGAATATTTCGATCTGCGGTCAGCACATATTCCGGAACGCAAACCTGAACACTATAAAAACTCAGTTTGACAATCGGTGTATATTGGCCATGTTTTTTTGATGTTTTATTACCAATAAATTAGCAATACAGTGTTAGGTTGAGCTACAGTGTCATTGATAGATGACCTATATGTTCTTTGACCTATACAGTGATAAGTTGAGCTACAGTGTCATTGATTTATTATAGGTATAGATGACCTATATGTTCTTTGACCTATACAGTGATAAGTTGAGCTACAGTGTCATTGATTTATTATAGGTATAGATGACCTATATGTTCTTTAACCTATACAGTGATAAGTTGAGCTACAGGTTATGGATTTATTATAGGTATAGATGACTATTGTGACTCGTACTGTGTTATATTGAGCTACAATGTCATTAATTTATTATAGGTATAGATGACCTGCTGGCTACAGTGTGTTGATTTATTATAGGTATCAGGGTTGGCTGATTTATATCAAGCGATTTAAATCAATGATTTAAAAAAAAAATCATTGATTTAAATCAAATTAAAAAAAATGATAGCATAATGTCAAGAACTTGCAATATCTAACAAAGTTTTTTGTTAACTATAACATGATTATGATTAAACAATATACAATATTGGATAATAGATTTGAAATTGTGCAGTAATTGTCAACCCTATAGAAACAGGCATACTGTATGGTACCGTGATTACTGCTCCAGCAACGGCCTGTTCCGCTTATTTGTAACTACTCGTACAATCAGATTCAGCACTCCTCATTACACTATTAAATTTCCTTTCCTTTTCTGATTGCCATACATGTAAATGCCAACCGAGTAATTCTGCCTTATACTCTGCCATCTAAACTACTCTAGTTGTCTAATGTCCATACTTGATATATGTTGTGATTACATGTATGTCCTCAAGTCACCGAGGAGCAAAGGTGATTGAAAATATATTCAGTCCTCAGCTAAAATTTACTAAATTTAGTAGTAAATCTTTAAGTACAGGTCTACCTATCCATATATCATAACATTGGAACTCACATGGACCTAAGTGCATGCATAACTAAGGTACATGGTCGCTATATCTGTACTGCCATGACATTTGTGCTTGATACATGTAGTTAAACAAAAAATAATAAATAATAATAGAATTTTGGTTAATCCAGCCTTGGATATAATAAGCAACACCTTTTAGAACCTTTATTTATCAAAGACAATGCACAATTGCATATTTTCATAACAATTAGAAAAATAATTTTAAAAATCTATTTAAATCAACTAAATCTGATTGAAATCAAATAAATCGATTTTTTTTATTTATTTAAAAAATTCAAAAAAATCACCAACCCTGATAGGTATAGATGACCTACATGTACTTTGACCTATACAGTATAGATGACCTGCTGGCTACAGTGTGTTGATTTATTATAGGTATAGATGACCTGCTGGCTACAGTGTGTTAATTTATTATAGGTATAGATGACCTGCTGGCTACAGTGTGTTGATTTATTATAGGTATAGATGACCTGCTGGCTACAGTGTGTTGATTTATTATAGGTATAGATGACCTGCTGGCCAGACATATTGCTCACCTGTTCATCAGAGACTCGATGTCAATGTTCAGTGAGAAAATTCATCAGAATGATGAGGAGGAAACAGACCATTTTGAGGTAATGCTACGGCAATTATAGTGAACATATTTTATTTGAACAGAACATCATATTATCAGTGTATACCTACACACAAGCGTGGATATAGTGTGTCTGACATATGCAGAATGATGAGGTCCCCAGAGGGTGAATTTGGTGACAATATCTCGCTCAGCGGGCTAGCAACACCAAATTCACCCTGTGAGGACCTTAATCTGATTATGCCTCATATTAAATCAAGAACTATATTTTGTTATTACTGACTAATCACCATCAATCTATATTTGTGAATGTCTTTCTTTCTGTCTGTCTGTCTGCCTTTCTGTCTATGTTCTATATAAATTAATGGGGAAGCCGGACCATCTAATGGCTCCAAAGGGATCTAACATGGGTAACATTTTACAAGGAATTATGGTGCATGTTAAAATTTTCTAATGTGACGGGGGGAGGACAACAAAATTGATGGCATTTTTTGTTGCAGATTTCAACAAAACATACATAATCATCTGCATTATAGTCTAATAAGATGCCGAAAGTAGCACCATTCGGCTCAGGGACACCAAAATTGATGAAAAATATATTTAGTGCCGATTTCCACCAAATTGAAACAAATTCTTCTCCCTGTGTATAAGGTGGAGGGTTCCACATCACTTTAACCTGGGCAACACCAGGTCACACTGCTAGTGTTCCATAAATCCGTAACCTCATGACATGTACTGTAACTTCGTATTCATGCGTAACAAGAATTGCTCTTCAAAATGACAAGAAAGTGGGTTATTTTGTCGTCAACAATGCAGGCTACAGGTCGTACCTTTAGTCGGATCATTATGAAATTTGTCATAGCTGTTGACATCAACATTTAGACCAGAATGATTAATTTTGGGGTCATTTGGAAAAAAACATGGCCGCCAGTGGCCATCTTTGATTTCAAAATTCAATCCATTAGCACGGGCTACAGGCCGTACTGTTTGTCTGATCATCATGAAATTTGTCATGGATGTTAATATTGACATGTAGATGGGAACGAGTAATTTTGGGGTCATTCGGCCCAAAAACATGGCCGCCAGCAGCCATCTTGTATTTTACTCTTTGTATGACTAAATTCTTTAGCACGGGCTACAGGTCATACTTTTAGTCTGATCATCATAAAATTTGTCAAGAATGTTAATAATGACATGTAGATGGGAACGAGTCATTTTGGGGTCATTCGGCCAAAAAACATGGCCGCCAGCAGCCATCTTGGATTTTACTCTTTGTATGACTAAATCCTTTAGCACGGACTACAGGTCGTACCTTTAGTCTGATCATCATAAAATTTGTCATGACTGTTGAAATTGGAATGTAGATGGGAACGAGTCATTTTGGGGTCATTCGGACAAAAAACATGGCCGCCAGTGGCCATCTTGGATTTCAAAATTCAATCCATTAGCACGGGCTACAGGCCGTACTGTTTGTCTGATCATCATGAAATTCGTCATGGATGTTAATATTGACATGTAGATGGGAACGAGTAATTTTGGGGTCATTCGGTCCAAAAACATGGCCGCCAGCAGCCATCTTGTATTTTACTCTTTGTATGACTAAATTCTTTAGCACGGGCTACAGGTCGTACTTTTAGTCTGATCATCATAAAATTTGTCAAGAATGTTAATAATGACATGTAGATGGGAACGAGTCATTATGGGTCAATCGGCCAAAAAACATGGTCGCCAGTAGCCATCTTGGATTTTACTCTTTGTATGACTAAATCCTTTAGCACGGGCTACAGGTCCTACTTTTAGTCTGATCATCATAAAATTTGTCAAGAATTTTAATAATGATATGTAGATGGGAACAAGTCATTTTGGGGTCATTCGGACAAAAAACATGGCCGCCAGCAGCCATCTTGGATTTTACTCTTTGTATGACTAAATCCTTTAGCACGGGCTACAGGTCGTACCTTTAGTCTGATCATCATAAAATTTGTCATGGCTGTTGAAATTGGAATGTAGATGGGAACGAGTCATTTTGTGGTCATTCGGACAAAAAACATGGCCGCCAGTGGCCATCTTGGATTTCAAAATTCAATCCATTAGCACGGGCTACAGGCCATACTGTTAGTCTGATCATGAAATTTGTCATGGATGTTAATATTGACATGTAGATGGGAACGAGTAATTTTGGGGTCATTCGGCCCAAAAACATGGCCGCCAGCAGCCATCTTGTATTTTACTCTTTGTATGACTAAATTCTTTAGCACGGGCTACAGGTCGTACTTTTAGTCTGATCATCATAAAATTTGTCAAGAATGTTAGTAATGACATGTAGATGGGAACGAGTCATTTTGGGGTCATTCGGCCTAAAAACATGGTCGCCAGTAGCCAGTAGCCATCTTGGATTTTACTCTTTGTATGACTAAATCCATTAGCACGGGCTACAGGCCGTACTGTTTGTCTGATCATCATGAAATTTGTCAAGAATGTTAATAATGACATGTAGATGGGAACGAGTCATTTTGGGGTCATTCGGCCAAAAACCATGGTCGCCAGTAGCCATCTTGGATTTTACTCTTTGTATGACTAAATCCTTTAGCACGGGCTACAGGTCCTACTTTTAGTCTGATCATCATAAAATTTGTCAAGAATTTTAATAATGATATGTAGATGGGAACAAGTCATTTTGGGGTCATTCGGACAAAAAACATGGCCGCCAGCAGCCATCTTGGATTTTACTCTTTGTATGACTAAATCCATTAGCACGGGCTACAGGCCGTACTGTTTGTCTGATCATCATGAAATTTGTCAAGAATGTTAATAATGACATGTAGATGGGAACGAGTCATTTTTGGGTCATTCGGACAAAAAACATGGCCGCCAGTGGTCATCTTGGATTTCAAAATTTAATCCATTAGCACGGGCCACAGGTCGTACTGTTCGTCTGATCATCATGAAATTTGTCATGGATGTTAATATTGACATGTAGATGGGAACAAGTAATTTTGGGGTCATTTGGCCAAAAAACATGGCCGCCAGCAGCCATCTTGGATTTTACTCTTTGTATGACTAAATTCTTTAGCATGGGCTACAGGTCGTACCTTTAGTCTGATCGTCATAAAATTTGTCATGGATGTTAACGATGACATGTAGATGGGAACGACTCATTTTGGGGTCATTCGGCCGAAAACATGGCTGCCAGCAGCCATCTTGGATTTTACTCTTTGTATGACTAAATTCTTTAGCACGGGCTACATGTCGTACCTTTAGTCTGATCATCATAAAATTTGTCATGAATGTTAATAATGACATGTAGATGGGAACGACTCATTTTGGGGTCTCTTCATGTCTATAAACTAGTATTAGACATTCAACTTTCCACATTCCTAAGATCTCCATTGACTGTAATACATTAAATTATTCCCTTTCCAAGTTGAGCTACAGTGTCATTGACACTTTCATTACCTGTACAATCTCTGCAAATAGACCATTCCAATGTACACTTTTAACTGACTTGGAGAATCCATTTAGTATAGAATGGGTTAATTGAATCTCCAAATTATGGATAGGTAATTTGGAAGAAGGAAATCAGAATGCAGATTATTTCTGACTGAACTCTTCTATATAGCACTGAGAAATGTACGTACTCTCTTACTTACAACCAGTGTTTTTCTTCTTTTACAGAATATACAATCGACAAATTGGCAGACAATGCGATTCAAGCCTCCACCACCTAAATCTAATATAGGATGGAGAGTCGAATTCAGACCAATGGAAGTAAGGCTATGTATATATCACCTCTTTCTGCTGTATATGCTGTTATAAATTTTAAGTTGGTATACTCTTGACATGGATCTTTCACTTAATTTAGTATGTAACTGAACAGCTTTTTCCCATCATTTGGAAATTTAGCCGAACCCCGAATTATGATAGCTAAGTACATCTTTATTTAAAAGTAACAAATTCAATGTGTACATTCGATAACCGGAAGTGGAATCGGAAAAGTGGAATATACGCTTCGGGAATCATCAACATCAGGGTAAATGTTTTGACTTCTAATTACTCTCTCAGTATCATGATCAGTTTATGTAAAGGTATTTTCCTTAGACAATATATTTCCATTTACATACAGCAGACGAGTTGTTTCGGATCATTTGCTGTTATCGAGAAAAATAAAACAAAAGTATAAAACTCACATGTAAATAATGCTGTATTCACCTTCAATGTGTATTTTCGCAGATAATATCTTATATTTATGTACATTGTGTCCAATGTGCATTTTCCTACCGCTCTTATGGTTCTATACGTTTATAACATGTTGCCACTACATGTATTGCAACATTTGCCATTTAAAATCTGTTTTTGTAGCATGTTAGTGTAAGGCAGTATGCTGGAAGTGGGAACAGTATACAATTCCCAGCATACTGCCGTACACTAACATGCTCAAAACAGATTTTAAATTTCAAATGTCGCGATAGTGGCAACATGTTATATACATATAGCACCGTAAGAGCAGTAGAAAAATGCACATTGGACATACCTATCAGTTATTATCTGCGAAAATACACATTGAAGTGGAAGACGGCATTATTTACATGTGAGTTTTATACTTTCATTTTATTTTACGCAATAACAGCAAATGATCCGAAACAACTCATCTGCTGTATGTAATTGGAAATATATTGTCTAAGGAAAATACCATTACATAACATGCCCATGATACTGAGAGAGTAATTAGAAGCCAAAACACTTACCCTAGTGTTGATTCAGAGGCGTATATTCCACTTTTCCCGAATCCACTTCCGGTTATCAAATGTACACAGTGAAATTAGGACACATGAACTGCAGCCAAGAGCTTTGTGCCATTAAGGGAATATTGGTCATGTACATGATGAGTATTGCATCTGCTCGTATTTGTGCAATAGATTATTTAACCCTTTACCCAACAAACCGGCCAAAACCGGCCAAATAAAGCTTCAACAGCCTAAAATATCTTCGGTCTGTCTCAATAGAACCATACAAATATGGATATCATTGGAACCGGCTCCTTGACCACATTGTGATAGTTACAGTTATGCCCTGTGCCAATGCGTTCTCTTATATATGCGAGTCGACCATAGGTCGCCTCGCATATATAAGAGAATGCATTGGCCTAAAAAAAAAACTTTTTTAACACTTTTTACCATTTTTTCTTACATTCTTTAACAATTTTATAATTTTTAATGTGTTAAGCCAATGCATTCTCTTATATATGCGAGGCGACCTATGGTCGACTCGCATATATAAGAGAATGCATTGGCACAGGGCCCTTCTGTTGGGTAAAGGGTTAAACAGTTAATTATATATTGATACTTAGAAGGACAAGGTTCTTGCAGGATTCTGTCATAACATTGTTACCTGGTATTTTAAAATTACATAGTCATGATTGGTGAACTTGGTGACCCATGGCAAAAGAGACAAAACTGACATGTGTTTTGGTATTCTGACAGCCCCAAGTGTAAGCATATATATGTCTGATATTGTAAACACAATTGACCTTTCACTTTAAATACTGGATCTTGATGAAAAACATGGCCGCCAGCAGCTATCTTGGATTTTATTTTGCACGACTAAATCCTTCGGCACACCCTACAGGCCACATCCCTGATCCGATTGTCATCAAACTTCATATCGATATTTTGGGTGACCTGTAGATGGGAGCTATAAATTTTTTACGAAATTTGTAAAAAAAAAAACCTGGTGCCAGCAGCCATCTTTGATTTCATATTTGAATCCATCGGTACACCCTGCAGCTCAAATTTATCAGAGAAATGTTTTGAATATTTACTGGCATGCTTATGATCACCTATATAAGGTGGGAGCCTTGATGAAAAACATGGCCAACAGCACCCATCTTGGATTTTACTATTTGCTTGACCAAAATTTGGCACACCCCACAGACCACATCCTTCGTCCGATCTCAGCAAACTTCATATGATACTTAAGGGTAATATCTAGATGGGAGCCATCAAATTATTCTGAAAGTCATTTAAAAAACATGGCCACCAGCAGCCATATTGGATTTCACATTTGAATCCATCGGCACACCATGCAGCCCTCATTTATTGGAGAAATTATTGAAATGAAATCAATTTCATCACAATACAATCTCTTCACTGAAATTTTTGATTTTCCTTATTCTTTACCATTCTATTGACTGCTCAACATAGAATTAATGTCTCCATATGTTGAGCTACCATGTCATTCGCACTTTCATTTTATAAATTTTTTTGAGTGAGATACTTTTTATGTTTACCCATACCATAGTATGGTAAACATAGTGTCGTTGCCCGGATTGACCACTCGTCGTTCGTCCGTCTGTCCGTCTGTCCGTAGACACTTTACGAGTAATGCGATAACTCAAACATTTTCTATCCGATCGAAACCAAATTTTGTATATGGGTTTCTCAGCCCAAAATACAGGTCGAGTTTGATCCGAGTATTTGATACAGAGTTATGGCCCTTTTTCAACTTAGAATTCACGCATTCTGCCATAACTCAAACATTTTTTGGAACCAAATTTGGTATGTGAGTTTCACAGCCCAAAATACAGATCGAGTCCGAATATGGGTTTGATCCGATTAATTTTAAAGGAGTTATGACCATTTTTCGAGAGAAAAAAAAGAAAGAAAAAATTCAATTTTTTTACATTTAGCTCCTTGCTAAATTTAGCATATACAGATATTAAATTTTGTTTGAACTTTAATAACAATAAAAAAAAAATTAAATAATAAAAAAAAATTGACACTTTCATTTATTTTAGTTGAATACGATTAATTAGGTGTGATATCCTGTTTTGAAAATATGAAGATTTTATTGCAATAGTTTCATGTAATATAATGATATCAATAAATTACCATGTGATCATCCAACATCCAGAGTATATGAGAGGATTTTTATAGATGTTGTCATTCCAAGTGAAATCTGTTATGAAATGAGTGATGACATATGATACAGAGCTCTGGTGGGTCAAGCAAGATAAACAACACTGGTGGCTGGCTGTTTGTTTATTCTAACTAAATTGATTAATGGCAGCACAAGACTGGTGTTTTCCCTATTCTTGAAATTTCATTACAGGGTGAGTTAACGGCCCCCTCACCTATATAAGTGTCGTCTAAATTCCATTAATTTGCTTCAAAAATAATTAACCCTTTCCAAGGTTTCCATAGACACATGCTATAATGTACATGGACTCTTCCTCATATCTCTTAATATATATTGGGTATCTTTGCACACTATTCACTTCTATCAATTTTGGTATTGACTGATTAATTGATTTTTGAAAAATATATTAACCCTTCAGACACGTGCTTTCAAAATTAAAACAACAGCTGATAGCCAATATGATTTATCTATGCAATGGGGAAACAGGCAGATAAATATACATGACTATTGTAAGTGATGACTTGTTTTGAAAATCAATATGGTAGATGTTAGTATTTCCAGGAACCTTATTTTCCCATTTGTTCACATTTTCATGGTTGATTGAATTTTAGGGGCCACAGAGCACTTAGAAGATTAACATTGAAGGTTGTGGCTTTTAGTGCCCAAGCTACTTGTAAAACATTGTAATGTGTGAAACTATTCAAATGAGGGCTAACTTACTTTATTTTATATGAACGATTCAGTGGTCATAGGGGCCAGCATCCCCATCATATTATGTCTGTATAACATTATATAGATAATACTTTTGAATTGTATAAACTACATATATTTTTGAAAACCATACACCCCTGTTATGAAACACTTAATCTTATTTAATACACAGGTCAGATCTGATCTTATATCTGTCCATGTTTGATAAACAAATAACTGGGGAGAAGGGGGGGGGGGGGGGGGTAATATGTCCTCCGAAATCACTAAACCATTGGATCTCACAGTGAGAGGTCCTTGTGTGAATAGGGACAGAGTTATGAGATTTAAAACTACTCCTCCCCAACCCAAATACTTTAACCCTTTCTTAAGACAAATTATTTGAGCTTTTGATTTCAAGTTGGGTACTGATATATGGATTAATTCCTTTGATCATATCTTTGACAAATTATCAGTTATGGCTAGTCGCTATCGCCAAGGTATGGGTTAAACATCTGCCGATCGTGATCGGCCTCTCGTTCATCTTCCTTCTCATAGGTGTTTTCCTTCATTTACTGATCTATTTTGGAAAATCAACATTAAATTATAGTATATATATAGAATACACCCATAGTAGCCGAGAATACCAGATGTTCACCACAAGTGGAATTCTGGTTTTAGCCACGAGCCTTTCAGCGAGTGGTTAAAACCGCAATACCACTACTATGCTACTATGCATGTATTTTATTTATGCCATAATTATTATTTTTGATTTGTTCATCCAATTCAAATACTCCGATCCGCTGTTTACTTTGAATGTGTATCCACACCGAGAGACATAAACACGACGCTATATGGAATGTGCATCACACTTAGTGATGCATACATTTAAGTCACATGTGACATCAGCCTGTTTCTAAGCAATCAGTCACTTGGAATTACCATTCATATGTTTCCTATAGCATATAACACTAGAAAGCTACAATGCTACATTTGATTGAAATGCAGGCAAGTTTCCTCATAGATAATTTATATCATGACAACTTCCAATTTTAAATGAATGTGACATAGGAACTATTTTGCTGACTACGATGTAGTTCTACTATGGGTATAAACGTTTAACACATGAAATTACGTTTAAACATTTACACCCACAGTAGAAATTTATACCCACAGTAGGAAGCTGTGTACTCACAGTAGGGTTTAAAGATGAAGTTTACAAAATGGGTGTTATAGACACAATAGAATAGGCAATTATGGGATAAATAAATGTTAGCCATTTTTAGCCATGTAAGGTTATTCAAGCCACTTACCATCCTGATAGTTTGGAATAAAAAATAGAAATAAAAACCTCCCTCACTCAGGTTCACTGATCTGAAAAATTAATTGCCTGAGAAAGAAATAACAGTAATGCCTTAAATAATCGACTCCTTAATCAAAGCAGAAATATGGGTAATTTTTCAGGATTTAGTCGGAAATATGGCTTGTTGCCATTCATCTCATTGAGAGCTTTCCGATGAATGGCAACAAGCCATATTTCCGACTAAATCCTGAAAAATTACCCATAATTCTGCTTTGGTTAAGGAGTCAATTATTTAGGGTATTTATACTGTATGTGTGTTTTTATCTTTGCAGGTGCAATTATCAGACTTTGAGAATGCAGCATATACAGTGTTTGTGGTCCTTCTAACAAGAGCTGTACTCACCTACAAACTCAACTTCCTAGTTCCCATCTCAAGGGTATGTATTTAGTTTAACCCTTCCATGACTGGAGCATACTGAAATTTATGAAAACCCTGTGCCAATGCATTCTCTTATACATGTGAGTCTCCCATAGGGAGCCTCGTGTATATAGTAGAATACATTGGCCTAACAGTTTTTACCTTGACCTTGTAAGCCAGTGCATTCTCCTATAGATGCAAGGCTCGCACTGGCACTGACAATGCACTGGCACAGGATCTTTAATGCTGTGCCAGCGGAGCTCCCATCATGAAAGGGTATTTATGTGGGGATCCATATAAAATGGCTGTTGGTTGAATCTAATCATTTAAAGTTGTTCCTGTAATTCTTAGAATTCACTGTGTAGCTCTATCTTACCATAACCCTTTATGTACTAAATGGATTCTCCCATTCAGTTATAAAAGTATATATGAGAATGGTATATTATTCATCTGGAGGGATGTTCAGGTAATAAAATCAGACAACAAATAGATGAAAGATAATACAAGTACAGAAAGATTCATATTAATTGGTGGGAAATGTTTACATTATAAGTTCAACAAACGGCCTATGGTTGTTTGTTGAATCTATTATCTGAACATTTCCTAAGGGATAACTACTCATCAATGTATGATTTGAAAGGATGGATAATATCTTAATATATGAATGTGAACGCGTGTGTGTGTCTCTCTCTAATTATGTTCCTTATAGGCGTCCACATTTCTGCACCAATTGCAATGAAATTTGCCATGTGTATGTATCTCTGCTCTCCAGGTAAGATGGGCTGCCCGACATCACCTTTTGATGTCATGACGTCATATCCACATAGCCAAACAGAAATGACATGAACGCTCTTTATCTTTTACCTAAACAGGAGAAAGAACGACTTGAACACTCTTGTATCTTATTGAGACAGCGAATGTGTGTGTGTCTCTCTCTCTCTCTTTTTTTTTTATCTCATTGTAGCTTTTGGTATTTCACTGTAGCTTTCCGAATGACGTCATCCCTTGAAAGCTGTTTACTACCCATCAGCTGATAGGTGTCAGAAATTTGGGTCAACCAGTTGTTGCTTTCCATGTATTGTTTAATTTGTTGTGCTATTAAAATTAAAAATTCTGCAGCCGCTCATAAAATGTTATATTTCTTTCCAGACACTAATGAGATATTTCAGTATTAAAACATAAAATGTATGTATTCTCTAATTATTGATATGTGTGATTGATAATACAGGTAGATGAGAATATGCAGACGTCCTTTAAGAGGAATGCAGTTCGTGACGGGAAGTTCTACTTCAGGAGAGACATATTCTCAGGTACGCATGTGCATTATAACATCGTGAAGTGACAATAAATTTCCAATAGGCCCTATATGTGATAGTTCTATTGATTATATTTACATATAATAGATATAGAAGTAATATTGCTCCACTATTACATACTTTTATTATAGCCACACCCCGAGTCAATGTGGTCATAAAACCTACATGCCATGTCATCGTCTTAATAACCAACAAAATGTTTTGTAAATCACAGGAGATGGTCGGACATGAATAATCCATATGCGTAGATCGCATGATTATTCATTTAGTTTGGATTTGTCTGAGTGCCAGAATGAAACAGTTTCTCTCCACCCCTCGGATTCCTTCTCCACCCCTCGGGATAGCTTTGAAGTTGAGCAGATAAGGCCATAACCTTAAAATTTTGAATTCCACTTTTCAAACAAACACTCAAATTTGAGTGCCTGGAACTAATAATGACTGACTGTGATTGCTGTGAAGTAGGTCCATACTCAGTATGGACAAAAAGTGCATGACTTAATATTTTTTCTTTGTATTTAGTATTGACAAATAGAAAGGAAGATGTAAAGGTGGTATTATAATGAGAAAGGCTAGGAACCTACATCACTAATGTAAGGCATTTTATTTTTTATTACTTGGTTTACTGATTTCCCTACCCAAATACAATTAGTTTTCGTTTTTTTTTATTTCCGCCAATGGGAATGTTAATCCAGACATATAAAAAAAAATTGAAAAAGTATAAGTTTGCATAAAATATACAAAATCAATTGAACACCGAAGCCTCCTGGTGATCATTATGGTATTGAATATCAATGACAACATGATATTTGATATTGGCTATATTTTGCATCTATCAGTATTTTGCTTTAAAGACACATCCAAATAAAAAAAATATATTTGCCTTAGCAAGTGGACAAGGGCAATGCATAGCTATAGGTGATATGGTGGCTTGTTTTAGATGAGGAGATTAATATACAGCAAGCATTTTATTTCTACAGAACCTATTTTTTGACAATTTAAATTTAAAAAATAATTATACAGATTTGTTTTTAGATTTTTTTTCCCTCCCACCTAGGCCTCCCATACCTTTTAGCCAAAATAATCCATAAACCAAGTAATAAAAAATAAAATGCCTAATATCTAAACTGTCGCTTCAGAAGTTCAGATAGCTGCCATCTGGAAATAATGCAGTGGATGAGCTAGATATTTGTTGCAGGAGTTATTGTACTTACAAGTGAAAAGGATTATTATGTGCATATTACAAACATCTGGCAAATGGTTGATGTGTGTTTGCTGTTCAAAATCGGGGCACAAGCGATACCTATTTTCCTTGTAAATTAATGTTATAAATATGGGGTTTTAACGATTGCTGACTTTTGAATGTGTATTCTGAATTTCCACAACTCATTTACTAGTTTACCCCATCAGACAAACATTTAAATATGTTTTAAACTTTAAAAATCAAAACCACTTTGTGTTTGAAACTTGATTTGTGACGTTGATTCCTGACCTTGTGATTATATAGTGATTATTAAACTGATTCTAATATAAACAAATATATACTCTTTCTTTACAGACTCCCCTCCCGGAGCGAGTGATTGCTTAAATTTTTGTCCAATGAAGAAATGTAAATGCATAGAAGATGAATACCAGCTGATGACGATAAATGAAATTATAAATGGAAATGTGAGTCTGATATAAATATATGTTTCAAAAGTTACAGAAATGAAAGAGTTTTACCATCAAATGGTCAGTTTCTATTATTTGTTTTGTGGATTTGGGGTTCATTTAGTTTATGAGTGTAGACAACTGCATACCTATCTTCAATGGGGACAAGAATCAGTCCTAGCAAAGTATCTTTTGTTATAAATGAGACTGGATGTGACCTGCTCCTTTAATTACTTACTAACTTGCAAGCAGTTTCTTTCTACACATTTCAATAAAAAATAATAGAAATTTTAAATTCATATAAATTTTATTTAGTCTAAGGGAAGCATCTACTAGAGTCACTACTATATAAAAATATGTTCTTCATAATCTAATTAACCAGACATATCAGGAAATGAGGGGCCACTCAAAGGACAAGCCAGAAAATATTGTGTCTGTCATTTGCAGAATGAGGTCCCCCAGAGGGTGAATTTAGTGACACTAACCCACAAAGTGGGCTATTATCACCAAATTCACACTCGGGGAATCTCTTTCTGCTTAGGCCTCAACTTCTTTGGGAGACCAAGGATAATATTAAAGTTCCACATTTGAAGCTGGTGATGTTCACCCATTTTTCACCTTGGTTATGCATATTATTTTCTGCAAATTAGGGGATATAGAAACTTCCCAGAATGGAAAAAGTTACTGATACAACGTTAATTTGAGACTACAGATACTTCCCAGAAGATGAGGCCTAAGCAGAATGAGGTCCCCGGCCCAGAGGGTGAATATGGTGGTGCTAGCCCTCAGTGCAGGATAGCATAACTAAATTAACCCTCTGGGGACCTCATTCTGCAAATTACAGACACTATTTGCCTTGTCAATGGATAAACTTGTTCATTGACAACTAAGCACTAGCTCATATTCAATGGGCTGTTTATTAACATAAAACTACCAATATAACTAAATGTGAAAAATAGATATATATATGTCTTTGTGGGCGGGGGTCTATTGTGCCAGAGACCTTTGTTTCACACCACTTTAACCGTTTCTTTACTAAATGCTCATTAACGAGTAGTTCCCTTTGGAAATGTTTAGATAATAAGTTCAACAGCGGACCATAGATCGTTTGTTGATCTTATTATCTGAACATTTCCCACCAATGATTATTAATCCTTCTGCACTTGTGTTATCTTTTTTATATGTCTCATCTTCTTTTTTACCTGAACATCCCTCCAAATCAATAATAGACCATTCCAATGTATACTTTTATAACTGTTGGGAGAATCCATTCAGCATAGAAAGGGTTAGAATCTTCTATAGTATCTATACACTATTTCATGGATGCTATTTCTTCGTTGCAGTCTGAATTTCCTGGTCTGGTGCCTTTGGTGACTAAGTACATGGATAACCTTGAAGTCGATGTTGACACACAATGCTCTATACAGCAGTATCTCAAGCTTATATCTGGGAGAGCTTCTGGTTTGTATCTGTGAAGCTTTCTCTCTCAATGTTTCATTTGCTCAACTTGAACAAGTGTGTTGCCGTCCGTCGACCATATGTGCATGCATCTCAACAAATACCTTTGACACACCCAACAGGCCACAATCCTCATCCAATTGTAACCAAACTTCATATGGATCTTTGGGGAGATCTCTAGATGGGAGCCATCAAATTTTTCTGAAATACTTTAAAAACATGGCCGCATGTTTTTAAATTTACAGGCATGTTTACGATCACCTCTAGATGGCTGCTATCGAATTTGAATGATTTTCTACCAAATAAGTGGCACCGACAGTAATCTTGCATTTTATACTTTGCATGACTAAATCCTTTGTCTCGCCATCATCCACATCCATCATCCGATTATGATCAAACTTCATATGGATCTTCGGAGTGATACTTAGATAGGAAATATTTAATTTTTCCGAATAAATTGTATAAAACAGCCACCAGTAGCCATCTCGGATTTCACATTTGAATCCATCGACACAATTTTCAGTCTTTATTTGTTGGAGAAATGTTTGAAATCTACCCAATAGAATCTCTTCACTAATCCCTTCATCATTCCATTGACTGCTAAGCATAATCTGCGAATATTTCATTTTCGATCAAACCAAATATCTAACCATCAGACAAGGCAAGAAAGTTTGTCCTTATCGCGCAGGCAACATTGCAAAATAAATGCATGATTCCATCGGAAACAGTGACCTTGAAAAACTATAATCTTGTTAAATTGCCAAGTGATTCTTTGTTGATACATGCAAGCTTACGTGGTTCAATATAAGCTTTCAGATTTTTACAGTAATTCCCTTAATAATCGACTCCTTAACCGCAGCATAATTATGGGTAATTTTTCAGGATTTAGTTGGAAATATGGCTTGTTACGATTCATCGGAAAGCTCTCAGTGAGAACCTTATTAAACAACACTACAACAATTATATTGTAAACGTATTGACCAATATTTTTCAACTTTCTAGCGGAATTAAAAGTGACATGCAAAAGCTATTGCCAAATGAAAATATTTTTTACCAAATGTGAATTATTTTTGCAATTGTCATATTTGGCAAGTGGCAGTGCGAACCCTGCTGGTAGGAATGTTCACCATCAGATCATTCTAGAGTTATAAGGAGTGTCAGATAGTGTTGTTCGTGTTTTCCATCCTTGATTTATTCTTGGTTTATCTGGAAATATAAATTGTATTTAGTATATCTCAGCCCTCAAAATATGGTGCTGTTATTTGTAGAATGAGGCTAGCATCGGGCTAGCATCATTGTAATTAATCACCCTCCGCAGACCTCAGTCTGCTCAGGCCTCATCTTCTCTGGAAATTATCTTTATTGTCATATTAACAAGTATTTTAGTTTCTTTAGAAACTACTTTAGAAAGTTTCTTTTTCATTTTAGCTCAACTTGACAAAGTCAATTTTGAGCTATCGCCATGGGTTAGCATCCGTCTTCCGTCTTTATGAATGGTATGTTGTGAGACTTTTTGAAAGTCCCATTGTATATTGTCCCATTATTAAGTCTCAAAAACATGTTAAAATTGGATTCAGACAAAAGTCTCAGTACACCATGGACATCTTTTAATATGGACATTTTTTTACACTCCTGGACTGATGCGTTATTTTTTTTAGCCTTCAAAAAGTCCATAAACTGGTAAAAGTTCCAGAACATGATTTGTCAATTTCTAATTTTTCCCTAAGTTGTCAGGAGTTATGGCCCTTTTTTTGTGCCATTTTTAGCTCAACTTGACAAAGTCAAGTTTGAGCTATTGCCATTGGGTTGGCATACGTCTAGCCATCGGGGCATCTGTGGGTCCCTCAACAATTTACGTTAGCACACCCTACAGGTCACATCTCTCGTCCGATCATCCCCAAACTTCATATGGATGTTCAGGGTGACCTCTAGATGGGAGCCATCATTTTTTTTGGAAATTCGTTAAAAAAAACATGGCCACCAGCAGCCATCTTGAATTTCAAATTTGACTACCTGCTGCCCGCATTTATTGAATCCATCGGCACACCCTGCAACCCACATTTATTGGAGTTTTGTTTTGAAAATGTACTGGCATGTTCAAGATCACCTCTAGATGGGAGCTATCGAATATGATCAATTTTTTATGAAAAACATGGCCGCCCCCAGCCATCTTGGATTTACTCTTGCATGACTAAATCCTTCGGCACACCCTACAGACCACATCCATGATCCGATTGTCACCAAACTTTATGTGGACCTTTGGGTGACCACTAGATGGGAGCCATCAAACTTTCCAATGGCCATCTTGGATTTTACTCTTTGTATGATTAAATCCTTCTGCGCACCCAAGAGGCCAACTTCCTCATCTGAGCATCACCAAACTTCATATGCACCTTCAGGGTAACCTCTAGTTACTTAAGCATCTAAACTATCCAAGTTCCCCATCACGCTATGGACTGTAAAATGTGGCATGATCCCATTTCCAAGTTGAGCTACAGTGTCATTGACACTTTCATTTTGGTTTCGGGGTGATAACATTAGTTTTGGATCTTCAGTCGCCTTGAAACCAGGTATTTTGTGGTTTAGTCCCAGAAGAGGCAGTTCGTAAGAACACAATAACGAAGTCCCATAACTCTTGTCAAAGGTCCCACAACTACAATTTTGTTTGTCTAGTCATCCGTGCATCCATCAACAATTTCTGTTAGCACACCCTGCAGATCAAATCTCTCATCCGATCGTCACCAAACATCACAGGTATCTTCGGGGTGACCTCTAGATGGGAGCCTCCTATTGTGACCAAAATTCGTTGAAAAACATGGCCACCAGCAGCCATCTTAGATTTCAGATTTGAATCCATCGGCACACCCTGCAGCATGCATTTATCGGAGAACTGTTTTTGAAAATTTACAGGCATGTTTAGGATCACCTATAGATGGAAGCTATCGAATTAGAACAATTTTCTATGAAAAACATGGCAGCCAGCAGCCATCTTGGATTTTACTCTTTGCATGACTAAGTCCTTTAGCACACCCTACAGACCACATCCCTCATCTGATCATCACCAAACTTCACAATGATCTTTTGAGTGGCCACTGTAGATGGGAGCTATCGAATTGGAACAAATTTCTGAAAAATATGGCCGCCAGCAGCCATCTTGGATTTTAATTTTGCATGACTAAGTCCTTTGACACACCCTACAGACCACATCCCTCATCCGATCGTCACCAAACTTCACATTGATCTTTTGAGTGGCCACTAGATGGGAGTCATCAAATTTTCTTTGGCTCACCCTTCATACCACATCCCTTTTCCGATCATCACTAAACATCATATGAATCTTCAGGATGATATTTAGATGGGAGTCATCAAATTTTTCTGAATGTTGTTAACCAACATAGCCATCGGCAGCTATCTTGGATTTTACTTTATATATATCTCTTCATGTTGAGATCTAGTATTACTTACACATTTAAACTTCCCGCATTCCTAATCGCTCCATTGACTGTAATATATGAAATTATCCCCATCAAAGTAGAGCTACAGTGTCATTGACACTTTAATTTAGTGTATTTTCTCTATATCACGATGCATAATTGAGGTGACCAATGGGAGCACTTCACTATCTGGGATCTTAAATCTGTCTAGGTCTCCCATTATAGCAGATGATGCCATGTAGAATGAGGTCCCCAGAGGATGAATTTGGTGATAGTAGCCCGCTGTGCGGGGTAGTGTCACTAAATTCACCCTCTTGGGACCTCATTCTGAAAATGACCAGCACCATATCTTGAGGCCTACTGGGTCATCAGATCTCAATGAAAGCTTGTATGATTGTTCACATCATTAACCCTTCCATTGCTGGAGATTCTGAATGTTCAGATAATAATAATCTGATCATTTCCTATTAGGAAATGTTCAGATAATAAGTAAAACAACGTTTGTTGAACTTATTATCTGAACATTTCCAATCAATGAATATGAATCCTTCTGCTATTCTCTAAAATATTAATACACACCTCCAACGTATACTTTTATAACTGATTTGGAGAATCCATTTAGTATTGAAAGGGTTATTTTTGTTTGGCCTAATGTCTATTCTTTTTCAGGTGAACTCATAACAACAGCCAAATGGATGCGAGACTTCATACAGAATCATGCAGCATATAAACAGGATTCTGTCATATCTGATGAGATATCTTATGATCTGTTAGTGAAGTGCCAGGAGCTCTCGGAATCATGTGGCGAGAAAGCTCCCGAACTCTTCTTCAAGCACTGCACGAAAACATCTGCTGACATTCCATCTGCTCTGTCCAAACACGACAGCTATCTGAATAACAAAGCCCCTAAGATTAATGGAAATGGCAAGCCTGTTTCCTAAAGTAGCACTTAGATGGCTATGTTGGTCTGTTGCATCGGTCTGTTCCATTGGTGCATGCCGTTGAATTGTTGACATACATCCATTGTGTTATAATGCAGAGCTTTGAATTGTAGCTGTTAAAGCCACATGGCGGCTTGTGCTCCAGTTTAATTTTTTCCCGGTATCGAATTAGGTCAATATGTACCTGAACTACCTTTCTATGACCATTATAGGTCCCAGAAAGATGCATTGAAACTTCAAACACAATGTTCAGACTCTGAAATAAAAACTGTGCCATTTTTATTCATCTGAATTCTGGTATCAGAAATGGAATGTTTGGAAATGGTATATTGCGTTATCTTAACATTGAAACTATTTAAAAACTTTGTGAACTGCTTTCTCTTTGTTTTAGTCATCAAAATTATGTCGTAACATAAATGAATGAAGAATGAAGACCGCACCGCTCTAGATTTTCTTCCTATGGTCTACAGTTTAAATTTGTATGCGACACCTGACTAAAAAAAAAATGACACAAACGATACAATCTCAAATTTATTGAAAAATTTAAGAAACAAAACACACATATTCAGCACTATCAACGAATTTGTTTGGAAATCTTCCACATAGTTATGTTTTGAGATACCTCTTACCAAATTATGTATATTACAAATCAATCTGTTATAAACAAGTTTTACAATAATGCCAAACCTGTTAATTAATACCTAACTTTATTCTCATAGATACAAGTCAAATTTCCCTCACTATGCAGACTAAGCCGACATCTTTGATCGATTGAAAACAAGAACTACTAGTTGCTTCCATGCCATATACAGTAATGCCCTAAATAATTGATTCCTCAACCACAGCAGAATTATGGGTAACTTTTTCATGATTTAGTCGGAAATATGGCTTGTTGCCATTCATTGGAAAGTTCTTAGTGAGAGTTTCCAATGAATGGCAACAAGCCATATTTCCTACTGAATCCTGAAAAGTTACCCATAATTATGATGTGGTTAAGGAGTTGATTATTTAGGGCATTACATATAAGATATGCAGTTGGGCTTGCGTTGCTTTGAAAATATAATCTCTCTGTTTGGTGCGTTTAATGGATACAATTTAACGGATGCATTGCAGGTGTCTAAACTCCTTAGTGCTGTTACCTATATTCCAATTTCATCGCAATGCGCCAATGCACAATGGATCCAACGCAACAGACTCGTCTTAACACTAACTGCATTCAACTCTGAGATCTGTAACATATATTCTACCCTATTGTTTTAACCCTTTCTTTACTAAATGGATTCTCCCATTTAGATATAATGGTGTACATTGGAATGTCCTATTATTAATCTGAAGGGATATTAATAAGGAGTATTATGATATGAGTATATGACAGACAGGATTCCTATTCATTAGAGCAGGCCCTGTGAATATTCGATATTTGTTTTGTTATTCGATTCGACCTCGATATTCGATTTGAATTCGATTCGACTTTGAAAAAACGAATAGTAATTTAAAATACACCAAACCAGTGATCGCGAATGTAATACATTTATCGGTAATATTTGAACATTCACAACTACTGGGAAATATAAAAAGTAGATAAACTCGCAAGTTTTCCCTCACAATCTGTCATTTTAAGTTCGTTAACTGTCCTAACCCTCTTGTTTCACGACTGTAAATATAACAGTTAAGTTATTCCGTGGACATTCAATTGGAGATCAACGGAAAGATACTTCACAATTATGTTGAACGGTACGTGAAGTGACCTGGCATACATGCTATTAGATGCATCATCATTGCATTATTTGATTGTGTTTGGAATTCCCCAATAGTGACGTGGGAAGTTTTTATTTACCGCGCACGAAAATTGTATTTTCGTAATTGTTTGTTATATTTGGAAGAAACTATGTCAGATGTCTTTAATTGTCGATCCACCTTTCACAAAAAAGAAGACAACGTGTTTTATTTAATAGATAATTCTGACATACAGATGAAATCAGGAAACATATCTTTATCTTATAATTTCGGCGAGCAAGATTATGAAATATTCGTTTTCGATATTCGATTCGTTTTCGAATTTGTTGAGAGCTCTTCATTCGATTCAATCAAAAACCCACTATTCACAGGGACCTACATTAGAGGGAAGTGTTCAGATAATAAGGTGATAGTTGTTTGTTGAACTCATCATCTGAACATTCCTAAGGGAACCAGTCATTAATGAGTATTTAGTAAAGAAAGGGTTAAATTACTCATCCTTCATAGATTAATTATTAGACTGACAAGGTCTTCATGTACTGTAATGCCCTAAATAATCGACTCCTTAACCACAGCAGAATTATGGGTAACTTTTCAGGATTTAGTTGGAAATATGTTGCCATATTTCCGACTAAATCCTGAAAAGTTACCCATAATTCTTCTGTGGTTAAGGAGTCGATTATTTAGGGCATTAGTGTAGGTACCTATCGATCTAGACCAAGTCTTCTCATCTTGCAACTTCTCGTCACCAACAGCTTGGGATATCGGTTGGGTTGATGCTGTTTTTTGGACAGAGTCCACTCCCGTTACTCTTCTATAACAAACTTTCATTCAAAAGACGTACTGCTTGTACACGTGGAGCCCGGGAATTCATACAAACCCATGAATGTGTGTGATTAATCATCTGACATGTCCGCTATTAATCTGTCTTCAAAATCGTTGAATCTGTTGTTTACATGCATTGCGCGACAAATCGAAATTCTCAGGATAACAAGGCTTTGTTCACTTATAAATCTTGTTGCTTTGACATTTAACGGACCTCTGATATATGCATGTTTAATATCATCATGCTTGGGAAAGGCTGCTCTCTACATTCATATATGCAAAGCATCCATTTGATGTAATCCAAAGACATACAAGCAAGGTAAATGCCGCCCACGATTTTGGGCATAAAATCTATTATAGAAGAGTAAATGGAGGGGACTAAAAACAGCATCGACCCGACCGATATCCCAAGCTATTGTGGACGAAGAAGACTTAGTCTAATATGGATCCTTCATCAGTAGCTGAAGGCTCCCCCTAGGTGCATCAGTTTACTTGGTCTGCGATGGCCAGAAAATTATTTTGGCCAATATTGGCCATTTCTGAAATTGTTTGGCCATTTTTCTTAAATTTTTTGGCCAAATTGGAAAAACTAAGATTTTGGGAAATTGAAACTAAACCGAATGAACGAGAAAGTGTGCCTAAACAATATGATTTTGAAAAAATTGTTGACAATATCATATTGCTTTGCTGTGTGAACGGTCAATACAATCTTGATCCAGCTGTAGCAATTCCGATAGATAAACAATTGACAGCATATGCTTGTGATCAAGGCCTCAGAACGACTGCAGAAAATATACAACCCATGGGCATTGAAATTGATGCAGTGTTCTGCTTTGAAATGATTCGCCTCATCAGACAATATGATTATATTTTGGAAAATTATGTTTATTTTCCTTCTCTCAATGCACTTGTGGTCTAGAGTTGATGTACATTTGCCACTTGTGGCCCAATTGCCAAATGAAATCATTGTAACCAGGCATAATATATTAGTTGATCACATAAAGATGTATTCAGGGTTCCCACCTCTAGTTACAGGAAAGTACTGTAATGCCCTAAATAATCGACACCTTAACCACTTCAGAATTATGGGTAATTTTTCAGGATTTATTCGGAAATATGGCTTGTTGCCATTCATCGGAAAGCTCTCAGTGAGAGCTTTCCGATGAATGGCAACAAGCCATATTTCCAACTAAATCCTGAAAAATTACCCATAATTCTGCTGTCCTTAACCCTTTACCCAACAAACCGGCCAAAACCGGCCAAATAAAGCTTCAACAGCCTAAAATATCTTGGGTCTGTCTCAATAGAACCATACAAATATGAATATCATTGGAACCAGCTCCTTGACCACATTGTGATAGTTACAGTTATGCCCTGTGCCAATGCATTCTCTTATATATGCGAGGCGACCTATGGTCGACTCGCATATATAAGAGAATGCATTGGCACAGGGCCGTTCTGTTGGGTAAAGGGTTAAAGGAGTCAATTGTTATTAAGGCAATACTGTAGAAAATATTATTAACCAATGACTTAACACGTTATTTTGCTTTCTTTCATTGATATTATGATGGAAACTAAATGCAACATACAAATTATTTAACAAAAAAATTTCATTTTTTTATTGAAAAATGTACAAAAATATTATTGCTGTTCCACTAAAACTTCAAAACTTTTTAACAAATGGGTTGAAAATTATTTTTCAAACAAGAGTGTCTTTAAATTGGACCTTCTCATTCCAACAGTATTATTTTATACACTAAGGTCATAACAGCCAGGTTGATGTACACATATGTGTAACTTGCACAAGCCTTCAAATAGTGTGGGGTAGCATCACTAAATTCACCCCTGGGGAAAATTACTAAAATACCAATTTAGACTATACAACTGGTATAGTCTATATTTTCCCAGGGGCCTGTGAAGTCAAGTGGCTTCTTTGAGCTTTCCATTATAATTCAACCTTTAAAGCTGGCTGTTGTCTAAAACTCCTATTTTCACAGTAAAACGGTAAATACAAGTCTTAAAACGTATTGTCTGAATCCAGTTATATTTCAAAGTGAGTTTCAAAATATAAATTTTTCTACCCATCCCAACCTGCATGTTCTAGAGAAACTTATAATGGCTGGAAATGGTTTGGAATGGAATACTTGGAATATATGTGTGTAGAACAATTATATGTAACTTGATCCAGTTCGTTAGCAATATACACTGTGTAGTAACATGCTATAAGAAATATTAAATTGTATTGAAATTTTTTATATTTTATTGATAACATGCTATGCTACAGTAATGTCCTAAATAATCGACTCCTTAACCTCAGCAGAATTATGGGTAATTTTTCAGGATTTAGTCGGAAATATGTCTTGTTGCCATTCATCGGAAAGCTCTCACTTTCCGACTAAGTCCTGAAAAATTACCTTTCCGATGAATGGCAACAAGCCATATTTCCGACTAAATTCAGAAAAATTACCAATAATGCTGTTGTAGTTAAGGAGTTGATTATTTAGGGCATTACTGTATACCAGTTATTTTACTCCTTGCACTTGAGTTAGGTGACTTCGGGTGCCAAATGTAACAAGTTAGGTGTATGTCTGGCTAAATAAGACATAAAGTATGTTTCATAATAATTGACCGGAACTCTGAGTACATTGAAAGTTCAAATTGTGCGAAACTAAAAGTATTTGGAACCAGATTTATTAATTTTATATTTTATTTTTATTTGTAAATTTTATCATTTATTGTTTTGATAATTATTGCTTGAAGCTTTAACTTCAGATATATTAGGAAATATAAGTACATATACAGTTCTATAACTGTTTCTCTTAGTCACTTATTCCCATCCGAAGGTGGAGGGGAGATCCTAGTCAACAGAGATGTGGCTAGATCTGATTGGGGAGGGGTGTCCACCTTGATTTTCAAACTGCACCCCCATTTATACCACCCCTGGGGAAAATGGGGGGGCCTTTGGGTTCAAATTTTCCATATGCTAATTCAAGCTTTTTTCCAACTGTTGAAATTTCCAACATGATGACACCCCCCCCCCCCCCCCCCCCCCACCCCAAGGTTGGAAATTTTCCAACTAGTGGTCATTTCGGTCCAAAATTATGATAATATGGGACTGTTGGGGTATTCAATCAAAACCTGAAGCTGTTCTTTTTATTCTATCTGCTATGTTACGAATTTCCCGGAAACTGCTAGTTTTGTTCCACAGTTCACTGCAAATTGTTAGAAAACTTTTTCTGTCAGAAGTGGCAATATTTACATCTGCTATAAAATGGAAGTGATCTCCAAGGTATTACTATTGTATTATTTATCGCCTCAGTCAGTGTTATCGATCCCTCGGTTCAGGCGATTGATGAATGTTCTACACCATGGCAATTTCCCACTATTTAATAGGGAAGCATATAATAAATAGAGCATCTACAACTGATCCACAGTTTATGGCGAAATTTACAAAACAAGTCCACAAAAGTAGGTCTGGAGACGGGACCTCGCCGAACTAATTTAGTGGACATGTTTTGTAAATTCCTCAGTAAACTGGAGACGAGTTGTAGATTCTATTACATGATCCAAAACTGCCATAAAACATACTTGAATCAGTAAATGGGATGAAAGTAACAGCAGCTTCTATAAGGCCTGCGATGACATTTCACATAACTGCATTGTTTGCCTGCATAAAGAAATAGCCCCAGATAAATAAGACTCTGATGTATATAATGGCATAAATTTAATGAAATAACTTTTCAAACCGTATCAATATCAGTCACAGATTCTTCTTCATTCCTCGTCTGTAGCATACGGAATGTAAACAGATGACAAACCGGAAGTCAAAGGTTGCAGCAATAAAACATTTGGGTACACCTGACACTATTTCCTGTTATACAATGACTGTTGTTTATCATTATTATAGAATGCGTTTAATGAATGAAATAAGTGTAGGATCTGTAATAACTATTATTTCCAATCATGTGCATACATGTATTTAGCACATCAATGGAATTGGGATTAAACAACAAGCCCGATGGATTATATTAACCCTTTGTTTATTAAATTAATGAGCCTTACAAATGTAGGAAATGTTCAGATAATAATTTCAACAAACAGTTTGTTGAACTTATTTTATCTGGAAGTTTCCCGCAAATGAATAGGAGTCCTGCTGCACTTGTATGTCGTCTGAATATATTTCCCTCTAACAGACCAATAACAGAGCATGTCAAGGTATATTTGCATATGGGAGAAACAATGCATTTAGTAATGAAAGTGTTAAAGCCACATGGTGGTTTGCGCTCCAAAATATACCGGATAATAATTTTGAATTTTTCCCGGTAACTGAATAGGTCGATAAATACTTTAACTACCTTTCTACTGACGTTATATGTCCAAAAACAAATGCATTGACATCAGCGGGGGGGATGGGGGGTAATAAATTTTTTTTTGCAACTGCATGCAAATTTTTACAACTGCATGCAAATTTTTTACTAAAGACATTTTATGCCCATATTTCACATCTGTAACAGTTTAAAACATATTATAACTGTAAAAACACCATATCTATGTTACTGGGACCTTATATGGGCCTCAGTGGAGGTGACATTTTGCTGATATGTTGCATATGGGATGGTGAGGTGAAAAATTACTTACCGACTCCCTTCGAAAGAAGCTTTGAGAAATGTAAAACTGAAATAAATAAACTTGTCATCGTGTAACTAAGACCATGCGAAATATCGTTATTGGAGAGGTGTTGTCCGCCGACATTGCATCGGAGGACTATATAGTAATAACCTTCGTCGAGACGCCCGTGCGAGTGTGCGTGCGTCCGGAACATTCAATTTGTCCAAATCTGTATTATGTCATTTTCTAGTAAATTGTTTTTAAAACTTGGCACATATCTACCAACTGCGAATTTCTACGTTCGGTCGGACTCATTTTGGCGGAGCTATTGTCATTTTTCGACATACATATCGTATATATCCTGGGACGCATCTATTGTCCGGGCCTGTATTTCGTCATTTTCTAGTTGATTTTTATAAAAACTTGGCACATGTGTCAACCAGCATGGTAGCCTGCGCATTTGGGATTTTGAGTTCAGTCGGAGTCATTTTGGTCGCGTTATTGCCATTTTCGACATAGAATCGTACATCCTGGGTTGCATCTTTGTCCGAACCTGTGTTCTTATAATTTGGTTGATATTGTGCTAATTTGAGGTTATATTTCGACTTTTAAGTTTTTTTCAGGTTTGGTTATTTGTTAGCAGCTCAGTTATAAAACAATGCACCAGTATTTATTTCATACAAGATATTTCTATTAAGCCTCTGCTTCAAATGAAGCCACCATATCGGGGGACTCTGTGGCCGATCGGCCTTTTATTGGTAATGAAAATAATAAGTAAATCTATATTGTTTCAGGTACTTATCAGTGATAGTTGTTTTAAGCCTTTACCCAACAGAACAGCCCTGTGCCAATGCATTCTCTTATATATGTGAGTCGACCATAGGTCGCCTTGCATATATAAGAGAATGCATTGGCTTAACACATATTAAAAATGATAAAATTGTCAAAGAATGTAGAAAAATATTATAAAAAATGTTACAAAATTTGTAAGAAAAAATTCTAAAATTGTTAAAGAATGTAAGAAAAAATGGTAAAAAGTGTTAATTTTTTTTTTTTTTAGGCCAATGCATTCACTTATATATGCGAGGCGACCTATGGTTGACTCGCATATATAAGAGAATGCATTGGCACATGGCATAACTGTAACCATCACAATGTGGTCAATGAACCGGTTCCAATGATATCCATATTTGTATGGTGTTAGTGAGACAGACCGAAGATAGTTTAGGCTGTTGAAGCTTTATTTGGGCGTTTTTGGCCGTTTTGTTGGGTAAAGGCTTAAGGGGCAAACACACGTTTTGTATAAATCCTGCCAAATTCTTCCAACAATTAATTTCTCTGGATCTACCTTGCGAACAATATTGAATTTCACATATCATCATATCTTCATTGTACTTAGAATCTGAGAAAAAGAATGGAATTTAATATATTTCAGAGGTTGACAATATTATTCTCTGTTTTACCGTTTGTCACCAAGAACTGCTAGACTTATTAGTAATTTCATACAACAAGCCAATCACCAAATGGCTTATTGTCTTGACGATATGAAAGGAGGCTAGCTTCATTTGTATCATAACGCATGTTGAGTTAAATTTTGAATCGCATAATATATAGAGAATACATACAGAGCGGATACAAGTCGCCAGTGAAAATTCATTATTTCTTGAGACGTTTCAGGTATTCAAACAAAAAACTGTAGTATTCTTTTTATTATATGCGGCTAATTTAGGCTCAGAGTTGCTAAGTTAAGTCTTAATTAAATCATTGACTGTACTTAATTAAACAGCACACGTGTATTGACTTAATTAAAGAGCACACATGTAAGTGTTTATAAACAGGACAGAGCCTATAGGCCTCAATGTTGAAATTGACACGCTTCAAGGGACTCAAACATAATTATGTAGAATTATCGATTGACCACGTGTCGTCAAAAAATCGTCGCTTTTGATTGGATAGTGCACGTATAATGGTCACTTGATCGACCTTGACAGAGCGTGTTAGTTTCAAGCCCTACAGTGAAATGTCGGAACCTACATTGAAAGAACAAAACGCGATTTCACAAGAGCTCCGAAGAGATAGATACGATGATTTATGTTTTGGTAATTTCCCGCTACATGTATAATAAAACATCATAGCCACATATATTATATTAATGAACACTAAAGCCTTAGTTTACCGGGCTTTTACCAGAGTGGTTTTTTTTTTATAATTGATAATAAAGCAGTCACAAATATTCCAGCCCAGTGAAAAACGTTGTTTGTGTCCCAAACAAACAGCCATATGCATGGCATGGAACAGAAAAGAGCGTTCCGTGTTTGTCTATTTCTGATATGGTAGAACTGCAGAGCGTTTGTTTCACTTCTGTACGAAAAAATTAAATCAGCTGGAAAATGGCTGTGATCATGGAAAGTATGTTTCAGAGCATATAAAGTATGTTTCAGAGCATATAAAGTATGTTTCAGAGCATATAAAGTATGTTTCAGCCCTTACTGAACAGAATGGCTTATTAAGCCATCCCTAAGCCCTCCCTTAGCCATCAGAGACCAATGATGGCTAAGATAAACCATCACTATAGTTATTTAGCACTCATGAAGAATAAGAAGGTCTGTGATGGCTTAGATTTCTGATGATGGCCAAGGTGATGGCTAGTGGGTGGCTTATTAAGCCATCAACATGGAATTATATTCACTAGCCATCATTATAATTACTGATGGCTAAGAATCTCTTGGATAACCATCAGACTGGAGAATTTTCAACATTCAAATGTTAGCCTTCAAGAAAGTCATAATGGTTAAGAAACCTGCAGTTCTCATGAGACTGCTATATGGCTGCCATGTGTTGGTCCCAACAGATAGAGGAACCTAAGTTCTAAAAATAGGTTATGTTTATACACAGGAGGCCTGATAGATGCATCCTGGGATATGGAGCCAACTTATATTCGAATTTTAACAGCTATTCACTGCTCAATACAGTTTGTTGTTCCAGTATTTTTTACACTCATGATGTTCTAGCGGTCTTATAAACTTGTGATTTCTTTAGTTGAGATTCATTGGACTAGTACTGTAATGGCTTCAAGATATGCTGAGCCTGGTATTTTAAAAGCTGTGAAAAAAGTATTAAAAATCTGCATGTTTATCAAATATTCTGCCTAAGATTCTGAGAGAATATATATCCTGCTGCGGCACTAAGATACAAATAAATCTGGAAATTGCATGGTAAGTACAATCCTCAGCACAATATTTTCTAATTTATTGGGCATGATATATGACACATTAAACATCTTGAAAGAAACATATTCATATTTAACCCTTCCGACGGGAGCTTCCTGAATTTTTTGGAAAATCCTGTGCCAATGCAATTCTCTTATATATGCAAGTTGCCCATAAGGAGCCTCACATATATAAGAGAATACATTGGCCTAAAAATATTTACCTTGACCTTGTCAGCCAGCACATTCTCTTATATATGCGATCGAGGCTTGATCCCTATGGGAAACTTGCATATATAAGAAAATTCAGCTGGAACCAGGTTCTTTTTAATGCTGCACCAGCATAGCTCTCATCATGGAAGGGTTAAAAGATCTATCTTGACCAGCCTATTTTTTTTTTGGATTTTTACAAAAAACATGCAAGATCGAATCTTTGCCTGGCCCAGCCTAATGTGAAGATGTTGCATGATTCCAGATACCGTACCATGCAGTGTGTCCAGGGGTACAATTTAAATGTAAATCGTTTCCACTGTATTTCCGATGGAAACTTGGCAAAACTTAACAAAAATAATGGACATTGATAATTATGTTGTTAAAAATTATTTTGATGATATAAAATATTATTTTAAAGATATATTCAGATGTTTTTTTATTCCCCAGGTTATTTAGTGACAAGGGAGACAATTCACTCTCAAATAGATGATGACAATGAGTTATCCCTCCCGAAGCAAGTCATATAACATATAGCAATCCTAAGCCATCACTAAATGTCGAGGGCTAACAATCCGATGGCTTACTAGCCATCGGCCTACTAACCATCGGCCTACTAGCCATCAGCTCGGCCTACTAGCCATCAGCCTACTAGCCATCGGCCTACTAGCCATCAGCCTACTAGCCATCAGTAGCATACTATAGCCATCCATGGCTTACTAGCCATCGGCCTACTAAGCCTGATGGCCTACTAAGCCATCGGCCTACTAGGCATCCATCTATCGAGGGCTAAGCGATGGCTTGGCTCATTTAAATATTTCGGCCTATAGGAGGGCTAAGCGATGGCTAATAAGCCATCATCTAGCCATCACCTAGTCTCGATGGCTAAATTTTGCATTAACCATCCATATCCTCTGAAAACTACTAGCCATCAGTAAGCCATCATTCCTTCTGCTTCCGAGTGCTAAAGAATGGCTAACAGATGGCTAATGATTTCGGTAAGGGAGAGCATATAAAGTATGTTTCAGAGCATATAAAGTATGTTTCAGAGCATATAAAGCCAGTATATCAATACTTCGTGTATTTGTAAACCTATACTGTACCTCCTTTCCTACGCATAGACTATATTTGGAATCTCAAATAAGCCGTTTAAAGGTACACAATCCGATTCGATGGTCCCCATATCATCAGATTCCAACAACAAATTTTTTTTTTTTTTAAATGCCGCTTCAGTTATCAGAATCGATAAATTGTGGAAAAATAATGCTAACCACAGTCAAATATAGTATAAAATGGCCCAAAAACATGTTATTTGTCAACATTTTGTTCCAACGAAAGCCAATTGATTTTAGAATTACATGTATCTATATTCATCCGCAATTTGATCCGAGACCGTCGGCGCGTCGACTTTTTTCCAGGCCACTAAAAAGTACCGGTGGTGAAAAATAATAGATTTCAAAAATCGATATCTCATCACTCTGAGCTTTGATGGGTGCCCTTACCAAAATGTCCTAACATAATTCTCATGAGAATCTCACGTTAGATTCTCACGTTAGAATCTCAAGTGAGGTTTTTAATATGCAAATTAGCAAGATCTCGTAAGAAATTTTTCTCACATGAGAAAGAATCTTTCCTCACGTAAGAAATATTTTTTCTCACGTAAGAATTTTTTCTCACGTGAGAAAAAATCTTGCTAATTTGCATATTAAAAACCTCACGTGAGAAATATTTTTTTCTCACGTAAGAAAGAATCATTTCTCACGTAAGAAAGAAATCATTTCTCACGTGAGAAAGAATCATTTCTCACGTGAGAAAGAATCATTTCTCACGTGAGAAAGAAACATTTCTCTCGCGAGAAAAATGACCAGTATAACAAATAAGGACTATCTAATTCAAACAAATCTGTGTGCTACCAAATTAATTTTGGTATCATTAACAATTTAGCACTGTCATTTATCATCTTTTTAAGGTTATAAAATAACAAACACTGTCATTGAAAATTTCCAGACTTTCGGACTGCTTTTGCCCCTTGCCATTTTCTGCTTCTGGGATCCCTGATCTTAGAGGCATTTGTGGTGTGCGGTGAATCTAAATTGTACAAATACAGATCTTTATTTATCACACAAATCTCACACTAAACTTCAACTTAACTTTTCTTAATATTTGATCAACCAATTTTTCAATTGCCGTTCAACATGTGTGCATGTGTACACTGCAACATGTTAAAGGCACGGTTGGCCTTAATTGTCGAAAATATTCATATTTGTTCCAAACACCGTAAACAGAAAAACATTAAAACGCATACAGTTTCTTCCATATATACGATGACCATCGCGTAAACAGCATGTTATCATAAAGACCTACTATATTTTACCTAAGCAAGAGCCTGATCGTGTTACAGAAAACAGCACAATGCTACTGGCTAATCACACACATATGGCATAAACGCTCTTTATTAGCTCCCTATCAGGAATTCACCAACAAAGAACGCTCTTTATGTTTACCGTCATAATATAAACAAACGCCAGAAAAGTAACTTTTTATGCTTTTGTTTACATAACAATGGTCAAACATATGATAATAACATACTGTTTATGCGATATTTCTTATTTGTATACGGACAAAGTCTGTCTACATTTTGATGTTCTTTCTGTTTGTGGTGGTTTTTGACGGGTGGAAATATTTTCACAGGATACCCACCGCCAAGGCCAACCATATCTTTAACTGCTCTTCGTGGAATATTCCAAATAACTGTAAAAATCACTTCCATGAAACAATGAAAACTGCCATAAATTGTTTATTTCCTAAAATTCATTCATTTTGTAAATAGATCCGCACATTTACTCTGTCTTAACAATAGCAGAAGTTTATTTGATGTGATATGGTCCATCATTATTTATTCTAGAAATATAATTTAAAATATTTGAAAATAAAAATTAAATCAACTTTAATATACTGCATGTAGTCTACCTGGTTGATAAATTACATATTAGAACCTAAGGCAACACAAGAGACCACCCAAATCTTGCCATGATGCCAGGTGCATGATGCCTAAAGCCCTCTGCCATTTCTATAAATATTACACTTACCTAGTATAGTGTGTATTCCATGTTGTGGAACTTATCATTAAAGAATATCCACAAATAAAACCATAATATAACTCCATGTTTCCCTTCTCATGAATATAATACAACTAGCTTCTAGCACAGATATAAAGATAATTTACAGTCTAAATCATGCACAGCAACTGACATGTATACAGGTTAACTCCAGTAACTGTTTTGGCGCATTTTATATTTTGAATTCTCCAGCATACACCAGATCAGATTTCTCAAGACCACATGTTCTAGATTAAATCATTTACCCACCATTGAAATCTGACTTAAAAATATCTACCCTATTTCTAACATGTTCTCATGTAAGAAAATCACACTTAGCTTACTTTTCTGGAATTGGAGACCACACAATTTAAAGTCTGTATTTCTTATGAGATCTAACGTGAGAATTTCTGACTTTGAAAATATCCAATAAGTTTTTTGTGGAAAAATTTCAAAGTCTGCATTTCTCATAAGAAATCACGTGAAAATTTCTTAACACAGAATTGTTTTTAAAAACATACTTGAAGGATGATAATTACAAAGTCTATTTTTCTCATGAGAACTCAAATTAGCATTTGCAACTTAGAAAAATATACTATCGGTTCAGTGGAAATATTTCTAAGTCTGCATTTCTTACGAGATCTCATATTTCTCACGTGAGAACTTTTTCTCTCATAAGACCCTTGGTTAGAAAATTGATTTCTAACATCTTCTCACAAGGTTCATGTTAGATTTCTCTGCTTTGCATATCTTTCTAATATGCTTCTCATGAGATTCTTATAAGATTCTAACAACTTATCATGAGAAATTTCTGTATGGGTGGGTTCCTGGACTCGAATGAAATATACATTTTTTTTACCCCCCCAAAGCCAAATAAATAGCGTTAATTCGGATTATATATCTTTAATAATGTATTTCACAGTATAGGTGCTCGAGATTGCACGATTTAGATGCTAATATGACTGGGTGTTGTCAAGAAGACGACCAATATGACTACATGTATATGGCTTCGCCTGCAAGGATTATATAGACTTATTATACAAAAATCATTATTTATTTGTCCATCTATCCATGAAATATATCATCCAATAAACTATATATCTATCAAAGACATTTGAAGCAATAGACACTCATACTGAGTCCGTGCCTCCACAAATGTGACACATATTTAGGTGACTTTGTTGAACCGATTTTGATTTGCATGGAATTTATCACGTGTAATTAATCCAATCTTTATTGACTCACAAACGTCACGAAAAATCAATATCGAGCTGGGATTGTGCACCCCTATTGTGAAATATATTCCAAAGAACAAGTATTAACAAAGAAATATATATTCCCTGCGTTGTTTGTTTTTAAATGTTATATAATGTTCACTGTCAGAGCAGGTCGAAACATAAAAAAGTTCCCATGTTTTGAGCAGGTGGAATATGATCTCTGCGGGCGTAGCCAGAATATAGATTCATGGGTGCATGATCTGCGCCCCGCCATTTTATTTCGTATTCTGAGAAAATGTATTTTCCGAGAAATGTTGCCGAGCTCCAGCGTGTAAACGACACTCGCTTTTTTATTTCGTAGAACTTATCACCGCCTACAACTTTAGTAACTCAAATAATTATCGACGAAAATGTTGAGTCTTCCATACGGTCATGCAGCAGTGGGTTGTCTATCAACACAGAGGAGTATGGCGTGTATGACATATCGCAATGCATTTTGATACAAAGATTAAACAAGACGCTATCGTTGCGCATTCACGAAGCTTTGAAACGAATAGCATACAGGGTGTATTTGTGTCAATAAAACATTCTACAGTATATGCAGCCATTGTTTGTAAGTATCTATATTTAAAACGAAATTCTCCGAACAAGAAGTGAAGATGTCTCTTGACCAGGAAGTAATAGTCATATATTAAGCTACTATAATATATAGACTCGTGCGCTGTCATTTGCCAATTTGGTTTAACCATGCAGGATTGAGTTTTTGAGAAGCCTATTTTTTGCTGCATCTTAATTACTTTGGTGAAAGGTAAAATGACATGAACCATCATTTTACCATGGATATTATTTATCTATTATCGACTTGTGAGTACAAAAGTTAATATAATACGCTGACGTTTTAGTAAAATCAAATTCAATTTTACAAAATTATTAAATCTGACATTCGTCCCTGGTGGCTGTAGACACCTGCTTAAAGGTACGGTTGGCCTTGGCGGTGGGTATCCTGTGAAAATATTTCCAACCGTCAAAAACCGCCACATACAGAAATAACATCAAAATGTAGACATACTTTGTCCGTATACAAATAAGAAATATCGCATAAACAGTATGTTATTGTCATATGGTTGACCATTGTTATGTAAACAAAAGCATAAACAGTTACTTTTCTGGTGTTTGTTTATATTATGATGGTAAACATAAAGAGCGTTCTTTGTGGTGAATTCCTGATATGGAACTAATAAAGAGCGTGTGTGCCATTTGTGTGTGATTAGCCAGTAGCATTGTGCTGTCTTCTGTAACATAATCAGGCTCTTGCTTAGGTAAAATATAGTAGGTCTTTATGATAACATGATGTTTATGCGATGGTCATGGTATATATGAACAAACTGTATGCGTTTTAATGTTTTTCTGTTTACGGTGATTGGAACAAATACGAATATTTTCGACAACTAAGGCCTCACGTGCCTTTAAACCCGATAGCCGCATGCGTTGCATGGCGGCATACGTCAGTCGCAGATATGTGAAAGCAGACAGCCGCATGCGCTGGTAGTATGAGTCAGGGTTGGGGCGATTACATGCCAATGCAATCGATTACGATTACAATTACTTTTGATTTACGTGATTACAATTACGATTACTGTTTTTGTTCAATATAATCCATTACGATTACAATTACTTTGGTAAATGTGATCGATTACTTTTTGACTGCATCTGATTTCAATTGTTAGTTTCCAACCATTTTGATCGCATAGGAATAATTTCACCATGAAGTTGTGCACCAAATTATTGGGAATATATTATATCTTGTGTGTATTTATTTATGTAAATATATTTTTAATATATTTTTTACTTTTCTTACATGCATTGAAACTAACCAATATATTTATGAAACTATCATCAGAAACAATTATAAATTATTTGCATGTTCTGTTAGATTCAATACCCAACACAATGAAAATAACACTAAGGTTTATTTGATGATCATCCATTGATATCCTGGTGAGTATTAAATGGGGCTTAACTCCATGAGTGCAGTAAATTACAAACCAGCTAATTAGGTCTACCGATGTACATCACACAGGTCTGCTTTGTTCAGTTAATTAGCACTGTTTTACCAGTATGACTCTACAGTCATTGTCTGCAGCAGTCACAATAATATTTAATCCTAATTGAAGTTGGCTAGCCTATTTTATTATATATATCTTTAATAATATGGATATTTTAGTAAAAGTAATCAAAAAGTAATCAAAATATAATCATGATTGCAGGTAGATTTGAAAGTAATCGATTACGATTACTTGTAATAAAATATGCCATGATTACTGATTACAGGCGATTACTCCAAATTTTGTAATCGATTACTTTGATTACTATTACTGATTGATTACCCCAACCCTGACATCAACCACAGGCCCCTGGGGAAAATTACTAAAATACCCATATAGACTATACCAATGACAGTCACTCGAATAGTCTAAATTGGTATTTTAGTAATTTTCCCCAGGGGCCTGTGGCGTCAACCGCATGCAGGTATGTGCAAGCAGCTTAACTTGCAGAGGCGGACTGGGCCAAAAAACCGGCCCGGGAAATTAATATAATACCGGCCCATCTGTTCGGGGGGTGTCTACAGTCCACCTTGGGAAATTCCAACTGCACCCCCCCCCCCCCCCTTGAATCAGAATCAGACCAAATACATATTTTTGCATAATCCCATTTGCACCCCCTTGAATCAGATGCAGAAGAAAAACATGTTTTTGCATAATTCCATTTGTACCTCTGGCCTAATATCCTATATATTCATAAACCATGGTTCTATATATTCCCGGTACGAGACCATTCAGATATTTTTACGTGAAAAATTGCATTAATTCTAACATCTAGCGGTCTAACTCCAGACAAATGCACACGGCTACGGACAAGAGACTAGGACTATTTTGTTGTAAATTTCAACTGGGGAGGGTGCGGGAGGAGTGCGTGAGAATTGTTTTGGGATTTACAGCTGGGAGTTACCATTAAAATCGGGGTCTTTGCATGGTGTTATATGATGCTGACAAGTTCAGTTAATGACAAAATTACGATTAGCCAATTCGGCTGGTTAAACAACACATGTGGCGGCCCACGTCCGGAATTTTCCCGGTCTCCCGATCGGCCAGTCCGCCATGGACCCCAAATATGGTTACACTTCATGAATTTATGTGAGAAGAGTGCCATCTTATTGGATACACGGCTGGTTAAACAACACATGTGGCGGCCCATGTCGGTTTCATTTGCGGCCCAAGTTGTGGTTGGGCGGCCCAACCACATATACCCCCCCCCCCCCCCCCACCGTAAAAAAAACCTCTCGGATTCTCGCTTGATAGAAAAACACGAGGAATCAGAATTTATCCGGCCTCCGGCCCATCGGGAAATTTCCCGGTCTCCCGATCGGCCAGTCCGCCTCTGAGCTTAAGGTACATGTATTGTTGCATATATACCCAGGTTAATTCAGAGCTGATCGATGCGCATCGGACCACGTTACAAGCCATGTTGCACGGCGGGCTAGCGTCACCAAATTCACCCTCTGTGATCCTCATTCTGCTGAGGCCTAAACTGCTATGGGGGACCTATGATTAAATTGAAGTTCCCCAGTTGAAGTAGGTGATTTTCACATTTTAGTCACATCGATTGTAGATTTTAACTTCTGCAAATTAGGGGATATAGAAACTGGACAAAAGGAACAAGTCACTAAAACAATGTAAATTTGAGATCATACATTTTCCAGAAGATAAGGCCTAAGCAGATTGAGGTCCCCAGGGGTGAATTTAGTTATGCTTCACTAAATACACCCTCTGGGGACCTCATCCTACAATGGCAGAGACACTATTTCAATGCTTGATGCATGGTCAACCTAGAACAAATTGGTAATAAGGCGATGTTTGCGTCAAAATATGCGCAACTGTCCACGGAACAACCATGGTTTACACGGCTCTACACTGGTCAAATATGGTAAAGTCAGATAGATAATGATATACTCTGGTAAAAGTCATGTGAAGTCCATGTAAAAAGGAGGTAGCACAACTAAATTCACCCGCTGGGAACCTCATCCTGCAAATGGCAGACACACACTTTCAATGCTTGACTAGTTTATAATCTAGTCCTGGTGATGTATGCTGAGAGAGACTCGCCTCCTAGGATATATTAGTCCATGAGCCAGGACCGAGAATGGTACCATTTTGGTGGGCAAATTCTCTCAACTTTTTTCGCAAAGCTTATAATCTGAAATTTATCTGAGTGCTGGGGCGCACTGTGGCAGTGTAGCTTAGTGTGCAAAATTTGTGTTTCCATGGAAACGAAGGGTGTTTTTGCCCAGTATAAAAAATATGCTTATAATGGTCTACTACTAGAAAGTTTAATGCAGTAACTCTATCTTTACACTGATATAGGGTGACACCCTTGGTAGGCTTTCTTTTGACACGGAGTATTTCACCTCTAGAGGTCAAGGTCATACATAAAGGTCAAGGTCATTCACCAATATATTATCTTTTTTCATATCGGGTCATACATTTTCTATCCACTGATTTTATATATCAGTTTTGAATACGTTATCTTTGCTCCTAAATAATCTGTAGCGTATATTCTACATAGAGAACTTCGTTATTGTTGAAACAGACATGTCATTCATGAGATATAGGCCTTTAAACTTGGTGACCATTTTCCAAAATGGGTGAAAATCGGTTATTTCACAATATATCATGTTTCTGTGTAAGTCCAGGCGCTTGGTGCATGGGAATGTAAGAATTGCACAACTATTGATAAAAGCATGAAACTTCCAACATATGTTCCTTGGACCTTCCTGATCATTTTCAGAATAGACCCCATCGAGATTTGGCCCTGCTTAGCAACGGACGAGGGGGAAATTAAAGATCCTATGTCAGTTCATCTTCTTATATGCGCGAGTATCCCACAGGGAGCCTCGAATGTATAAACGAATGTACTAGCTGACAAGGCCAAGGTAAATATGGTTAGGCCAATGCATTCTCTTATATATGTGCGATGCTCGATATGGGAGACTCACATATATAACATAACACATTGGCACAGGGTTTTCGCAAAAAAATCAGGAAGCACCAGTCGTTAAAGGGTTAAGGTATTATATGTGATCGTGGCTTTTGTTACGAAGCTAAATTAGTCTGGTCGTTAAAGTGATGTGAAACACTCGAGCATGTTGATCGAATAGAAATATAGAATAATCTTGTTCAAAGTAGTCATTTTTACAAATTTATATCCAAATTTACAACACACTCCGTCATTCTTATAATATTAATTAATTGCAGTGACTCTCAATGGGGAAATCGTTTTCTTTAGTTTATCGCAGACAGATGCGTCCCGAATTGAGTAGTAAATATTTACATTTGAGCGTAGTTCAGACGATGTTTTCTATGGAGTAGTAGGGTCGTTTAGCTTAAGATTTTCTGCGATGTTAGTAGAATGTTACATTCCTCCAGTTGGCATAGTGACTGAATAATAACTTATCAGTTTTACGCACCCGAGCAAGTACATAACATGTCTTTAACCCTTTACCCAACAGAAGGGCCCTGTGCCAATGCATTCTCTTATATATGCGAGTCGACCATAGGTCGCCTCGCATATATAAGAGAATGCATTGGCTTAACACATTAAAAATTATAAAATTGTTAAAGAATGTAAGAAAAAATGTTAAAAAGTGTTAAAAAAAGATTTTTTTTAGGCCAATGCATTCTCTTATATATGCGAGGCGACCTATGGTCGACTCGCATATATAAGAGAATGCATTGGCACAGGGCATAACTGTAACTATCACAATGTGGTCAAGGAGCCGGTTCCAATGATATCCATATTTGTATGGTTCTATTGAGACAGACCAAAGATATTTTAGGCTGTTGAAGCTTTATTTGGCCGGTTTTGGCCGGTTTGTTGGGTAAAGGGTTAAGTCAAAATGCACGATAATAAGGCGATGTTAACTTTGCGTCAAAACATGCGCAAATGTCCACGGAACAAGATAACCAAAATCCGATAAAATCCACACTGGGGAACTTTTATAATTCAAGATGGCGTCAGCATGGTTCTGGATATATACCGCACGTTGTCTTAAATACGATTATAACACGAACACCTGTGTATGGAAATGGCGCATTTACGTTCGAGTCTATGTAACATGAGAAGTGGAAATAAAAGGCTGGGTGTAAACCAAGCAACAGCAGCACAGGCAGAGAAATGGCTGCCAAACAAAATGGCTATCAATGTGGCCGAAATCTAATTGAATTATATAATGGAAGAACAATCATGAATATTCAACAGAGTTGGTAAATAAGAACGGAATATATAAACTTCTGCCCCTTAAAGATACAAACGTAATTGACATATACGGATCAATCCCAAAGATTTGTTTATATGGACAACACGTAATGAAGCAAATACCCTAGGTGTTTTAAAGTGTGATTTCGGCTTTATAAATGCATCTGCGATTCAGTCGAGCATGGTAATTTAATGTATGAAATTCACAAATTGATATCATTAATTAGATTTTTTGATTATAAACCGTTGGGGAATTAGTGATATCACAAAATGATTTTAAGATATCACAATATGGAATTAGTGATATCATAAATTCATTTTGTGATATCATAAAATTTAATATATGATATCACAATATAGTAAGCAGTTCGGGATATTAATAATTAGATTTTATGATGTCATAAAATGATTTAATGATATCACAAAATGTTGAAGGAATAGCAGACCGGCTATGCCATTTTCTGTTTATTGATATCACAAACTGAATTAGTTATATCACAAATTCAATTTTATGATATCACAAAATGAATTTATGATATCACAAAATTGAATTATTGATATCACTAAATGATTTTTATTTTGTGATATCAATAATTCCGATTTAAAAAATTGAATTTATGATATCACAAATTGGAATTAGTGATATCTTAAAATCATTTGTGATATGACAAAATATTTAATGACATCATATATTCAAATTTGTAATATCATATATTAATTTAATGATATCATTAAATTAATTATTGATATCACTAAATATGTAATACATAGCAGAACGGCGCCCCATAAAAGCATTGGCTCAGGATTTTCGCAAAATTTCAGGAAGCTCCAGTGATGTAAGGGTTAAAGATAACGATTCACCTCCGTCAAAAACCGCCATAAACAGGAATAATAGTAAACTATAGACATACTTTGTTCTTATACCAATCAGAAATATGGCATAAACAGTATGTTATTGTCAAATGTTTTTTCCTTTGTTATGTAAACAAAAGCAAAAAACGTTACAGAACCTGGCTTTTGTTTAGATCCTGATATGGTAAACATAAAGAGCGTTTTTTGTTACTGTTTTCCTGCTATGGAAATAATAAAGAGCGCTTATATCATGTGTGTGTGATTAACCATTAGAATTGCGCTGTCTTATGTAAACTGACGTAAAACTTCTGTAACACGAGCAGGCTCTTGTTTACGTACACCATCGTACGTCTTGACGACAATATACTATTTACGCGCTGATTACGTTTGGCATATGAACAAAAATATATATATTTTAATATCCCTTCTGTTGATGGCGATTTGAACAAATATGAATATTTCTGCAACGAACGCCGCCCGTGTCTTTAAGCCAAGTCTAGCAAATTCCAATCGTAGAAATCAATGCGGAATTACAGAGATTATATACTGCCCATGAACTATAATGCATGTGAATTTATGCTTGATTCATAATTCAGGACACACCATATCTCTATATGGCAAATTGAATGAAAAATTGTCAGACAAATTTCTCCTATAATATATCAATGAATCCTTATATAGTTGGTTGTTTTCGTTTGTCTACACAGACTACGTCTGAATTGTGAGCTATACTTAGAGGAATGACACACTTATCCACTATGGACCTAGCCACTATTCGCCAGAAATATCAGGATGATCGTGAAGATCGGGATATGCTGTTGTACCTCATGGGTCAAATCGGTCTTAATTTTCCAAGAAAGGTTACACTCGAACAGGCACAGGACATCATTGACGGGCATATAGATACACAATCAATGTGCGAGAAACGTCATCTATCGAATACGGTAAGATATACCTGTATATAGTCATGCATTTTGTCCATTTATACATTAAATTATATGAACATTATACGTTCTTTGTTGAATCGGCTTACCTCTAAATTTATAACAGTTCCCGAGGAATGGAATGCATTTAATAACTCAATCATGAATTAGCAAAAAACTCAATCATGACTGAGCACAATAACAGTCAAGGAAGGAGCATATATACACTATTAAGAACATAGTTATCACCATCTTCAATTTATCCCCACCATCATCATGATATCGTCATCATCATCATCAACACGACATCATAAGGGGGGACTATATGGTCCAAGTTTAATGACTTTCGTTCAAATACCATGTGCACCCTCATCCACAGTGTTTATATAAAACATTAGTTATCTATGTTGTTATATTCAAACATTAACATTATCATTATTATCATGATCATCAATGCTATACTATACCATCACCAACATCATCATCGTCGTCGCCGTCGCCACCATCACCGTCATCACCGGAAGCAGGTCATTTCAGATATAAATTCAGTATAATTATCTCTACATGTGTGATATCAAGCTTCCCGTTGGCAGAAAAATTGGCCACCATAAACCAAGATGGCCGTCAAAATTGCGACAGAAATTCTGAAAATTTAAGATTTTTCTCAATTAAAACTAAACTAAATCTCCACAGAGCCAGGCGGTGAGGGCGCTATACTCCCCGTTTGAAAAATACAGTGATCAGAAACGAAGATTCAGAGACCTGTTCAGTCGATGTGCACTCCTGCTTGATAGAACCAAGGTTGATGACGTAAATAATAGCACAAATGTGAACGACGACGCGAAAATCCGAATGCTAATGGAGTCGCCGATCGAGCAGCTGAGACGAGAATTTCAGCCGAGAATTGATGAGTTCACCCGATTAATAATCGAGTCGGAAACGGAAATATACAAACAAAAGGACGAACGACTCAAATGTTTGAACTCGAGAGAGTTCAGAGTTCTACTAACAGGTGCGTCAATCAGTCATAATCATTGATTTCATGGCTATATATATAAAGGGCACTGTGGCTTATTGAGAACATAGCAACAACAACAAAAACATGGCTTATTTGAACAATTAACCATTGCTATACTAAAGCATCAATTGATGAGTAGTTATCCCATATGAAATGTTCAGATAATAAGTTCAACAAACGACCATGCATACGTCGCTTATTGAACTTATTTTATACAAATTTCCCTCAATAAATAGAGCTCCTTCAGAAATTTTATTTATCTGTCGTCTGCTATTATCACCTTAACACCCTCCATGCAAATGAATAATAGACTATTCTGGTGTACACTTTTTAACTGACGAGGAGAATCCATTTAGTATAGAAAGGGTTGATATGTATATGTAGTTTGGTAGTACGGACATATAGGCCAACACAAAACGAAATACCGATAAGCAGTTTTTTTTACATGTATATATGCCTACTATACATATGATACAAACATACGTATACCGAACGTTGGAAGGGGTTTATATGCTCTGAAGAAACTAGCAATTACACATGCAGCTATTTTCGATTTTTCCACAGGAGTGTGACATCGCTCATTATTAACGGGGTACTAGTAACTGTTTCCATGAGAAAAGATCCTCTTGTGATTTTCGGTCCAGTTCTTATCCCATCTGGTCAAGTCACTGGGGATTTTCCCATGGTAAATAACGCAAGTTTCGTCAACAGACAAATATATGCAGTTCATTTGTTGAATATACCTTTCCACTACGTCAACTATAAAAACATTCTAGTTGGAAATTGTAAAGTAAACGTGGAGTAGTAGAATTATCCATTTTCGAATAAAATTTCCAGTTCACTAGTGATGGGCACCAGGTCACCATTGATAAGATCGGTTCACTACCCGAAAAACTATGCAACATATTTTTGGTAAAATAAATGTGTATGTGTTGGAACTAAAACTTCAAAATAGACTCACTTTTGTTTGAAATTAATCGCTAATGGTCATTGCGATACGGTAGTTTGGTAAATGGTCAAAAGAACGTCTGAAAGTCATGAAGTGATTTAATAGTAAACGTTTCTCAGTATTGAAACCAGTATATAGAACTAATATAATCTTAAGTATCAAAATAAGTTCATTATTATCGTGCTATTTGTATACGTGGTCTATTTATGGAAATTCTGTGGAATAACCACTGGAATCGTAGTAAATGTCGTCATTTGCACCAAAAAAAAAAAAACTCGCAAGTGAACTGGACACGGATCGATAGTGAACTGGACCGAAAATCACAAGAGGATCTTTTCTCATGGAACAGTTACTACCCCGTGATTATTCGTGCCATGTCAGAAATAGACTATCAATGACTGCTATATATTTGCAATGCTTTATTATCTCATCTAAGATAATACATGTATTACATAAGTGATATTGAGATATAGAACTAGAAGTATATATATATACAATAGACATATGCATGTAGCAATATATACAATTTAAGACAGGTTCAGCCACAAGCGGTTCGTGTAACTTTTAAGGGGTTTCCACGCATTCTATTTGAAGACCATATCAAGCATATTATAGAACAATACCAATGTCAAAACGGTGACTCCAAGTCAATCATATTTTTAGAAGGGACATTTTGGGAACAGCGTTCTCTGCAACTATAAAAAAATATTGGAAATGATTAACTACCAATAAAAAGTACATGATCGGATCTAGCGCAAGGCTCGAATGAGTATTTAATGGAGAGCAATACTGCGTCAAGACAGTTAACAGAATGTTAGTTTGTGCTGGAAATTTCTAACCATCCATTTTGCAAGCGCTGTTACCCTGAAGAACCAGCCCAATTAATATACATGTTGATATGCAGGTCATTACTCAAGACGGGAGCAATCAACATTAAATAGGACAAAGTGTTAGAGATAGCTGGTCAGCTGGGGATTTGGCTATGGATATATGACCAAAAACTCATCTCAGCCCAAAGGTTGATATTAGTTCTTTCAAACCGACAAATGCCTTCAAAAGTATATGTATATAGTTCTATGTAACTCACCATATATAGCTCAACCCAGTTTTGTATAACGGCTCAACTTAATTTCCAGGCGAATCGTGCGCTGGTAAATCCACTGTTATGAATGTCATCATGGGGGACTCGTATTTGCCAGTTGATAGAACCACGTGTACCAGAGTAGTCTGTGAGCTAACTAATCGCAGTAAAGACGTACGCAAAGCATTCTTCCATTATAAAGGGATGGTCTATAACCCTGTTCAACTAGATTTAACAACGGACAAGACTGGTGGACCATGGCGGACTGTTCAGGCGGCTTTAAAAACCAGTCTGTCAACTGAAGGCGTCGACAGAGTAATGCACGTAGAGAAGGTTGTTATATACTGGCCATTCAAATTTATACAGGTGATTTAAATATAAACTTATTCAAAGTTATTATTTAATTGTAAAGCGGACTTGCCTAAAACGCTAGCAATTTACTCGACCTAATTGGTCAGTAGTTTGTTCTCACGGATATTTTGTTGTACAATTCTAGAATGTATCTCGGATATACCATAATTGTGATGAATGTACCACAATTGTGGTAAACCACATTCAATGCTGCCAGCGTCTGAAACTTTCAGAAGCCTAATCATTCAAACCGCATGCGAAATGGTTAAACGTATGTTAGGCATGCGAAAGAGGCATTAATCGGTTACACAGTGATACCAATTATCATTAACCCTTTACCCAACAGAAGGGCCCTGTGCCAATGCATTCTCTTATATATGCGAGTCGACCATAGGTCGCCTCGCATATATAAGAGAATGCATTGGCTTAACACATTAAAAATTATAAAATTGTTAAAGAATGTAAGAAAAAATGGTAAAAAGTGTTAAAAAAAGATTTTTTTTAGGCCAATGCATTCTCTTATATATGCGAGGCGACCTATGGTCGACTCGCATATATAAGAGAATGCATTGGCACAGGGCATAACTGTAACTATCACAATGTGGTCAAGGAGCCGGTTCCAATGATATCCATATGTGTATGGTTCTATTTAGACAGACCGAAGATATTTTAGGCTGTTGAAGCTTTATTTGGCCGGTTGTGGCCGGTTTGTTGGGTAAAGGGTTAAGACACGTAGCAGAAATAAGCAATACAAATCACATTACTGCAAATCTAACAGCACAGGAGAGATCAAGAAAAATAGTCCCCCTCTAACAGTGGCGCCATTTTAACGTTACATTTTAGAGAGCAGAGCTAGCTGTCTGAACGAAATGTGGTTAAAACGACATGACCCGGCATTTTCAAAAATATTTAATTGTTAGTGGAGAAAACCATGAAGATAATTTGGAACGACAACCCTCGATATGGGATACATAGATGCGACACAGCACAACCTTTTCTTTGCATGGTATCTGGCTCAATCGTGATAAGATTCCATTCAAAACAACATGACTATCTTCTGAAAATATATTTCAGCAACAATTCTAGGTATTGCACATCTCTTGTTAGTTTGTGTGTGAATAAGACGATCATGCCAAAACCCAACTGAGTCCCAAAATACTCCAAAATAATCTGGATCCAATTGACTATGCAACAAGATTCTTGGGACCTCAAATGATGTTCAGATTCGGAGTATATATAGTCGAGGGTTATGTCCCTTCATCTGCCCCTTGCTTGATAGACGGATACTAACAAGCATTGTGTTTCGTCCATGGATTTTTGGCATTGTCCTTGCTGGATTTGGCAATAGTAAAATTATCCATATGTGCAACATATTGAGCTTTGATACACAATCATGTACATGTACCAACAAATTGACATGAATAACTTTTGATATATAGTTATAAAATTGGTGATATTCTTTTACAAAAGATCTCCGAGGACGTCGACCCCGAACAAGTGACCAGGAAGCGAGTTGTAGGACAAGAACCGACTGATCAAGAGGTTGTCTATAATCGAGAGTCAGATGCTGACACTACGGGTGTTCATGACACAGAGGTATATAACTTAAGTCTTTTTCAACAAAATTTCAATAGTTGGAAATGTCATGACAGACACAGAATTGGTTAGAATTTTCTCACCAAAAATTGATTTGAATTGTTATCATAGTTTGATTTTCCAACCAGTAATTAGTGGGGAATTCGTTGTTTTTAGACCAACAATCGCATATTTTTCCTTTTTTAGGTCGAAATGTTGAACTAATATCGCCACAAGTTGGAATTTTTTTTTTCGGAGGAGGTTGCATTCACCCCCCCCCCCCCCACCCCAGCCAACAGATACATTCTCGCCATGTCTCTCCGAACGAATTGAAAGAGACGCACTGATAGTGGAAATTAATAATTCAACCCGGTTAAAGATGCATAATCAGAATTAACGCTCGCAAATTATTATTTCCTTGGCTTCGGGGCTCAAAAATATTTGATTCGAGTCGAGGAACCCACCCATCAAAGTTCATACAGAGTGATCAGATATCGATTTTTGAAATCTATTATTTTTCACCACCGATATGTTTTTAGTGGCCCAGTAAAAGTTCAACGAGAAGACGGTCCCGGACCAAATTGAACAAAATGTAGATACATAAAAGGTTTTTGGGCTATTTTATACTATAGTTGACTGTGGTTAGCATTATTTTTGGGCAATTAATCGATTCTGATAACTGGATCGGCATTTAAAAAAACGTTGTTGATGTTGTTGTTGTTGTTGTTGTTGGAATCTGATGATATGGGAACCATCGAATCGGATTGAGTACTTTTAAATGCATGGCCTCACTGAATGGTGCATGTGTATCTATAAAAATGTGTGTACCTAGAGTGGTACATGCATACCTAATCATTGTATAGTCCATACTCACAATAGATTTAGCCCTATACTCCCGACCTATGAAAATATATGTTTGTGCACAGTTCTATATGTTGTTTTATTTGTTCTGTGTTTTTTTCCACTGTTTATATTAATTTGTATTTTTTATTCGCTATTTAAGTTGAATATTGTCGCTAAAACACGCATTCTGATTGGTCGAGAGTTGCTTAAGTTTTTTATTCACATCGGACGCTGATATGTTAAAACAATTTGAATGGAGCATGCATGGTGTCATGAAAACGAGCGTAAAATACGAAACCGCGCAGCCGTGAGTCGCGTAATCGAGTCAATCGCTGACCGATGTTTACTATTTATACCATTGACAGAAAGTTGTTCGGGCGTTGTTCCGATTAAACCCATGGAACGTACCCAGATATATTTGATCATCGAAAAAAGGATATCTCACATCAAAGCATGTAATGCCGATAAAAAACTCATTTCGTGCAGTTTCTTTCAAATTGTTTTCGGTGGATTGAATTACAATGGAGATAGAAACACCCTCTCTTGTATGATATTATGGGATTCGAGCATGAAAACATTATGTGAACTCGCCGGCAAGCCTGCTTGTTCTCAATCTGTTTTCATACTCAAATCCCCGAATATATCTCCAACGCAATAGAGTACAACACTCGTAAAGGCTACCACAGAACAAACAATTCGTAGCAATTTTAAAACTTGTTATACACTGAGTTTATGTCAAAACTGAACAGCACATACGCGTGTAGCACAAAGTTTTAAAGTTTTAATTTTTTTTTAATATGGTAGCCTTTACGAGGTTTATGTCTCAAATAGAACATATCTCATATATACATATGGGCACACGTTTTCCGAGGTTATGTTGCTTCCTGCCCCACTAGCTCAATGATACACACCAGAATAGTACTGAATGCTATCATACATGTACGCGCATTATTTTCAGGAGCTACCAATAACTTTCATTGATTGTCCAGGATTCTACGACACTGACGAAAGTTTCCATACAATGTTTGCTGAAGTTGACCACAACCATACATTCATGCATATTGTTGATGTTTCTAACCAGGATGGCCTCGCAAAGGACAGGGTTAAGTATCGGTCTTTGCTAATTCCGTGTTTGGTCATTGTTTTCTTTCGTGTGTCATGTAAACCACCGCATGCATATGCCATATACTGTTAAGACATATTCATGGATGGTTCCAGGCCAATTTTCATGAAATCTTTTTGGCGTGTTTTCCCCTCCAGATATTATTGTATACAATAACAAATCTGAATCCATATATGTGCCACTTGAATGATAGTTTAAACATATTTATTCGCCAGATATGCATATAAATACATACATACATACTCTTTTATATGACATGTGGATTCATTCATTTCAACTGTTCAAATGAATCGTTAAATGAGTTTTTAATCCTCATAACTCTATTGTGTTTTTAACCGAACACTGTACCTCGACTCAACAAAAAAACAAACTCACTCAGACATACCATCACTCAGCGGGTCAACTACGTATATTGCAGTTCATCGGTCTTGTGGTGGTGGGGGGGGGGGGGGGGCTCGGTGGCTCAATCGGTTAGGGGTACAGCTCCACCGCTGATAATAAGGGTTCAAATTCACATGCTTCATTCGTGAACTTTAACTCGAAACAGATATCTGGTGGAGTTGCGTTACTCGCCGATGGCCGGTATAGTCTGGTCGATAAACTAAAATTTTAGGGTCAACCTAGAAAAAATTTGGACTAAGTTGGTTTCTATTCCATTTTGAAGAGGAATATATCCTCTATAACATATCCAAAATCCGCTAAAATCCGCTTTGAGCATTTTCTGTAATACAAGATGGCGTCCATGATGGCAGTTGGTATAGAAAAATCCTGAATTTCGGTGGTAGGTGCGCCAACAAATACCAAATTAGTAATAAAATAAAATCCACACAAACAATCCTTAGTCGTAAACCATATCGGTAGAATGTCTGTCCAAAATGGCCGCCAAAATCGAATGATATTTACAATTTGCGGAAAATTGAATAGCTGGTTATACAAGAACGAACAGTCCGTCGAATTATACGAGGAAGAATGATTTCAGAGTATAAGGGGAGCTATTAATAATAGTATGTAAGAATTCTCTCTAATGTATCTCGCGAGAGAGCAACCGAAAGCCAGGTCTCATACAACGATTGAATGTGGATTATTTGGGCGCCAAGAAATAGAAGAATAACGCAGTTTTATCTGTACTGTTTATCTTGAATCGTGTAATATATGTGTATTAAAACAGTTAAATGTGATCTAATAGGGATGTACTCATTGTGTGACCTTTTCTAGAAGCAGAAATATATGTAATGAAAACAGTCTCACGAATGTGACCGATAATCATTTATTTTTGAATCTACAACACACAGTCTGTCAAAATTCACTACTATAGAACAGTATGAGAGCTATTCATATGGTACTAGGTAAAATGTGTAGATCCTATTGTCCGTGTCTTAAAATAGTAGTCATAGTTTCCTCCGGTCAAGTGATTAAACACGAATATTTCATTTTTATCACACAAATACATGGTGGTATACCATGAACGCAATTTATCAAAATACAAAGGATTACAATAGACTATCTTCAATAAATTCTCAACATAACCCAATTTGCCTACATACTCTATGGCAGAGACTGTTTTTATACCTGGAAATTGTGTGCACTTAAATGCACTAAGGACACATATACGCGAAACGTACGACCCTTTCTGCAACCTCATCGCCGCGTTTACTAATTCTCCCTAATGTTACACATATCTGCTGCATGCAAACCCATAAATAGCAACATTGAGTGAATGGTAAACGCAGAACTAATAACTGTAAATGCTGATGACCTGATATTTAGCGCAAGTATGTGGGTGGCAATGGTAACAAAATTTCAAACAACAAGATACTGACAACTAATAGTGTGTATTGCGGGGTACATATTCATGTTGTAAAGTGCCGATTGAAGTAATTTGAACATAATTGTCTACTAAGAAACCGGGTTGGGAGCACCATGGAAATTAGTACTAAATATAATGTACGACGTACAGTCTCTTCGATCTAGTGAGATAGGGTACTATTCTGTTGAAGAGATACGTGTTTCTTGACAGTATAATCAGCATTACGACATACGTGTATGGTTTATTGTCATGCAGAGTGTTGCAAATTCTGGAAATATAACTAGTATTTACACAGATAGGGTGGGCTCTTCAGTTTCTGCTTTACATTCAATAATTAATCATCATTCCAAAAGGAAACTACCACGCACTGTGTGACGAAATATTACTTCGTGTGTTGCATGCCCAAAATAACTGTTTTTGGTCCGACTGTTGGATGTATTCTAATAAGAAAACCCGAACGTAAATCATTGGGTTAACGTGCGTAGCAGTGATCGATAAATCATTCAGATAGATCTGTTTTAATTATATGTGTACCTTTAAAGATATATAACAACATTCTTGTAAATTACAAATGTGTATTTTCGCTTATAGGGGGTTATCCAATATGTTGCTTTCATCGTAGCATGGATTGTAGTTGCGGCCATTTTGACAGCCATATTTCATCGCCGCGATTGCATTGTTTTCTGTCCTTGTCACTCTATTCGCCCCCTATACTCTTTTACACAAACTGGTATAAATCGGATGGAGGATTAATGCGTTCTGGTGTCGCCGATGAGGGTTATTGTAGAAAAACGTACTTCGCAAGGTCGAAAAATGAGCATTTTTTTAAATCTCTGTAAAAAAGTTTGCTCAAAGCGGATTTTAGCGGATTTTGGATATGTTGTAGAGGAAATATTCCTCTTCAAAATGGAATAAAAACCAACTTAGTCCAAATTTTTTCTAGGTCAAATCTTGTATCGACCAGACTAGTAGTTTGCCCCACATCATGGTCGACGAGTTTATTAGCCATTGAAATCACTGTTAGATTAGCCCTAATTAGTGTGCCGATTTCCTCCACCACTAAAACTGGCAAATGTCGTTTTATAGCCTTAGTTGCTGAAAGCGACATTAAACCACAATCAATCAATCGGTCTTGTGATACTGAATATGTGATATATATGAAGACAGTCAGCCATGACTATATCACCCTTAACAATATACATGTATAGTCTATTGATATTTTATTTATTTGTAATTGTACTTTCCATGTTTGTATATTGTAAATAAAATTATCCAATCCTATCCTACTGAATATACACGAAAATCGGTCTCGTGCATGCTTAATATTGAGTTAAACGGTTCAATATGTCAATATTTTCTGGTGTTTATAATGTCACAATCAGCTAAACTTCCAATAATGGAGCCACATAACTTGAATATGTACCAGATATATATGCAAGAAACAAACATAAATAAAAATACATTGTTATAGACTAATGCTAGTCTTAATAGTATTATTAGCTACTAACAAGTCCAGACTTGTATTTATATATTCATGTATTGTTTTACATATTGGACTTACTATTTTTACAATAATGTATTTCAAACAGCTATTGAAAATTTTGAAGAAGATTGCTTATTCTGTTCACAAGGAGACGACGTCATATATGCCCGACTGTTCTCTATTTGTGTGCAATAAATGGGAAGATATGGACGAGGAAGAGAGTAGAAACATGGTTACAATGATACAAGAGAAACTTCATTCTTGCTGGCCGGGGACGATCATGAATAAACTGATCAAACTTCGCGCTCGAAACGTACGTCAATTAATATATAGGTCAATTACAGTGTATCTGTCAATCGGTGTTTTCAGTCACCGATAAACCCCATCCAATACAATTACTCTCAAACCTTGGCAACGCATGTTACTAAATATAGTCTATAAATCTCACCCCCGTATCGCCAAACCCGAGGGTATCGCCAAATCCGAGAAAATGGGAAAGTCATTTTCACGTATATGATATGGGGATATGTTGGTTTCTCATCGTAAAACAGACAACGAACAACGTATGTGCATGTCCACATGAAGCAGGAGTATTTATCCACCCGCTGTCAATCAGTTTTCGCCAGATCAAACCATTTAATATTTTTTTGCGAATTTTTTCAATAGTGTTTTGCTTTTAATTGCTCACTCAAATTTTCGAGAACATCCAACGACTAGTATAGTTCCTGGACTCCCACGCTGCCAAAACAAATGCCGGTATATAGTTGAATCTGTCAATGAAGCATAGGATTGAACAGAATTTAAAAAATCAATGTCGTTCTCAATATCCGCGCGATATGGAGTGACCAATGCCGGCACATAAAGATGTTAACGCAGCAGACGAAGTTGTCACCAAACGCCGATCATCTGTGCAGTAAATATGCGTAGTGCTTAAGGAGTTCTGATGAGTTTTCGAGTGTTTTTATGTGTATCTGAGACTGATCAATTGGACTGCGAATGTCATCTGAAATATGAATCCATAACATATTCGAAATATTCTATTATGAATGTATTTCAATTGAAATTAATTGAACATCCATCTCAGCATTCAGATTTGCGATCTCATAAAGGTGAATGAATGATAACGCGATGTTGCTGACATTAGAAAACAAATAAACTCCTGCATGGTTGCTTTTATTTTATATGTATAACAAACACAGACTGACCATGTTGTCAACCCAGAGTTATATAACACGGAGACGTGCTTTCGAGCGCATTCATTCTGGAATATGTGCATTTCTTAGAAGCATTTCAACATCAAATATCTGAACATGATTTATTGCTTTACATGAACATATGATTACTGTAGTTGAGATTGATTGGTTGCCCATATGTAAATGTGTTATCTATCTATATTTTTTGAGAACTACGTATATATATATATGTGTGTGTGTGTATATATGTATGTGGGTACTTCGTGGAATCGAAAACGTTTGGACAGATTGAGCTCAAATTTCGTATACCCACGGACACCGTAGTTGTCGCGTTTTGGAGAAGCTCTGAGCACCCTTTCTCCACTCCCAATCATCAAAATCACCGCGAACGGCACGGCGATGGTTAATCAAGTGATAATTTAATGAGCGTTGTATATGACGCGTCGCTATAAAAAGAGCGTTTGTTTGCAATTCAACGCAACGCAGAGATATACGGGAATGCTCGATTGAGTTCAAACTTCCTATCTAAGGGTAAAATCCCACGGACACCGTAGTTCTCACGTTTTGGAGAAGCTCTGAGAACCCTTTCTCCACTCCCAATCATCAAAATCACCGCGAACGGCACTGTCTACATTGAGCGTGTTGTGTTATTCTTACATACTCAGGGCTTCCTATGAACGCGGATCGGGTCAGTTTTTCCGCCCTAGGTGATTTTCACCTCGAAACGGGTACCCACAATTTTATATATATATGTGTGCATGTGTCCCTTATAGACTCGAACCGATTGCGCTCACACTTGCTACATACGGGAAGTGTCATGAACGGGTTAAATTGTGACCCCGACCTGACCTCAAGGTCAAATCGGGTAAAATATTGAAAAACCAAAAATTGATTCAAAAACAAAAACAAAATATTTAAATTCAAAAATTAAAATTGTCATGTTTCTGACCAACCACGCCAGCGGCGGGCTAAGCTGCTAGTTATATATATAAAAAGAACCCTCTTATTTTCGCTATTGTTTGATATAAACGTATGAGTCATACTATATTTCACTCAGTTTTAAATTCGCACACCAATGGGTGCGTGAAAAAATAGTACTGCGCGAATTTAAATACGAGTAAGGTACTTTCAGATTTTTATGGGAATAAATCATCAAAAAGCTACATAAATATAAGAAATGAATGTATACAGTGGACATGTGTGTTATTGAGGGACACGGCGCTGTAGTTGTTGGGGCACATTTACTGTAAACCGCTTCGCGGTGTACACAATATACCCCAATTTAACGACCACATCGCCGTATCCCTCAAGAACACACATATCCACTACATTCATTTCTTAAAAATCATTGTTGAATTATCGCTGAATGGTTTTATTCTCGATATGCCACAGTAAGTAGAAACATTTCTATTTTAGCCGCCATAATTTAAAGGCCCACTTAATTTTCTAATCCCCAGATTACATTATGTAAAACGTATGCTATATATATACCATTCGAAAGAGGAAGCTCCAAACCCTTGTATTTTCAAATTATTCGATGTAATAAACTGTGAACATGTTTTTGTTGAGAAACTGACGTCTGTTCTGTGCTGTATTAAGTTTCTGCACAAAGTCTATTATTTTCGATGGAAGGGGAATAACTCTATATATTTATATATTCCCCTTCCATTGAAAATAAACTATAGTTTTAATTCTGTTGCATTCTGGTAGCCATAACCGGGGGAATGATTTTATGATTTCAGCTATTTTGTATTACTCTATGCGTACTTTCTGAGAAACAGACGTTCCAAATGGTGATGAATTATAGTATTTTAATAATATTTTATGGCATATATTGTAAATAAAACCGTATATCAAGGCACAATAAAAAATAATCGGTGATTCGAAAATTAAGTGGGCCTTTAAACGGGAATGGATATGAGCATATATATAGCTAATATATGAATTTATGTTACCAGTATCTACCATCTCAAATCAACAGTTTTATGTTGATTATCAAGCAAATGAAGCAATGGAAACGATTGAACATTAATTGCGCGCATTTTGTGGATTATCTCTTAGTAAACATGTGGTATAAAATATTAGTTATGAATCGAAGACCACTGTCCGGAAATGCTTCTATCTATTTTTATTGATAATATTTCGAATATTTTCTGTTCTAAAAACGTACGGTTGTTTAGCCAACGGACAATATTGGTTACTGTTAACAGAGACCAGAAATTTTATTGCGTAATTTTGTCACAAATAAACGTTAATTATACTCATTATCGCTTATAACTATGTAACAAAAGAGTACAAACAATCAATCTGGGACATTTGACAGTCGGAGCATAAATATAGGAACACTTAATGATCTTTATCGCTATATGGTATCGCCTGAACGGTCTGTTCTAAAAATAGACCAATAAAGTGTCCCACTTTATCATCTCATTTTACAATAAAATATTCAAAATAATATCAATATGAATTGATAGAAGCGTTTCCAGGGAGGGATTTCCAACTCATACGCATTATTTCATACCCATGCAGGAAACTATTTGAAATTTGTTATTTAAAGAGATAACCCATCTTTAAGGTACTAACATGCGTTCAATGATTGGGATTAATTTCCATTTTCAGCTTGTAGAGGCCATGGTTGTCGAGAATTATGATGAGCAATTTGAGGAGTTCCATGTCGGCCTCTGCCACTTCATTAAAGACAGTCTCAGGGTGGAACTGGAAGGCCACGTGTTGTGAGTATAAAGGTTATTTAACCCTGCATGCATGACTGGCGCTTCCCGAAATTTTGCGATAACCCTGTGCCAATGCATTTTCTTATATATGTGAGTTCCCCGTAGGGAGCCTAGCATGAATATATAAGAGAATACATCGACCTAACACTATTTAACTTGACATTGTACGCCAGTGCATTCTCTTATATATCCGAGGCTCGCTCGCTATGGTAGACTGGCAATATATAAGAGGCGTGCTCTTTAATGCTGCACTTTCGCATCTTCCGTCACACATGAAAGGGTTAAAGTTGATATTATGGCCCGTTTTGTAGGTTCCGGCTGGCAAACAAAATAGATACACATTTAATACGTTAAATATGTTATATACTTAATATATGCCACAGAAATATTTGTTGGTATACCACAGAATAGAATTAAGAACACATAGGATCCCGAATTTCCTTCAACATGAGACCATAAGGAGTGTTTATTGTTAGTATGTTCCTGCTATAGTAAACACGAAGCGCGTTTGTCGGGCTTCATGGGCGAAAACGTCAAAATGGGTGGAACATTTAAAACGCCTTTCTCTCAGGGAATACAACGCCTATATAGAACGTAATTTAGCGACTTAGCTGTAAACTTCCATCAAATTTCGTAGATATTGATGTTCAGATGGGTTATGTTTGTTTAAAGACTTGTGGGGTCATACAACATTTCTGATTGGACGCATATTATAACAATAACACATAGTGTATTATGTCTGCTCTTCTTAATTGGTCAAGTACAAAGTCAAGAATGGAATAATATTATGTCAGCGGTATCCAACGAGAGTGAGTGAATAAACTATATTCATTAGACACCATACTGAACTACTACAGATCATTATTAGGAAGAGCTGGTAGTCGTAACTTTTTCGGACGGTCCAAAAACCTTTTCCCAGAATTGACGATTACAATCGTGCTTGCCACTCGCAGTAAGGGGATTATTGTTCTGCTTGCAGTGATTATTTTGTACTTAATTTTGTTGTTACCAGGTCATACCTTAGCGCTTTTAGTCCAGACAAAATGCAAAGTCAATCTAAAACAAATTGTTAGTAAGGCGATGTTGGTGTCAAGGCATGTGTAAATATCCAAGGAACAACATATCCAAAATCCGCTTTGGGGAAACTTTCATTCGGCATTGTGATTAATTATTGATTGAGTGCATATATACTCTTGCGGTGTAAAGGTTATTTACATTTCCGGAATTTTCTACACTCTCCATGATAATAAGCCACAAACAGCATATGTCCCAATGCTTATTATACTGTAAAGAAAAACACCCATCTCTTCAATAGATTAGTGCCATATACCGCTATCTCACCATATCAAAGAGACGGAACATCTTACAGTTTATGTAAGACTAATGTTCACGCTGCTACCAAACCGGTTTATTATTAGACGATTTTGTTCAAATTACTTCAATCGCCACTTTACAACTGGAATATGGTACCCCGCAATGAACAATATTATTTTTCAGTATCGTTTTGTTTGAAAATATCTTACCAATACCACCCCGTACATGTGCTAAATATCAGTTGTTCGTCGTTTAGAGCTGTTATTTCAGCGTCGAACATTCATGAAATGTTGCTATTTGTGGTGTCTTGTACACCAATATTATACGGAACATTTGGGAGATGGGGTAAAGGTGGAATATGCTACAACGCATTCAAGTTAGTTTTAGTTTTCAGTATCGTTTTATATGAAAATGTCTTACCAATACCACCCCCGTACTTGTGCTAAATATCAGTTGATCATCGTTTAGGGCTGTTATTTCAGTGTCGAACATTCATGAAATGTTGCTATTTGTGGTTTCGTGTACAGCAATTATACGAAACATTAGGGAGAAGGGGTAAACGTGGTGATGCGGTTGAAGTAAACGTATTACTGTTCCCGTATATGTTGCGTTGGCGAATTCAACCAAATATAATTTCCAGCTGTAAACACAGTCTCCGCAACAGAGTATATGTAAACAATGTTGGTCAAGTTTATAATTTTTTAAAGATAGTCTATGGTACTCCTTTGTGTTTTGATAAATTGCGTTCATAGTATGCCACCATTCTTGTGTTAAAACTTAAAAGCGAAGTATTCGTGTTTCATCAACGATCGGAGGCAACTATGACTGCTACTTTGAGACTTGGACAATATGGTATTAACATTTTAGCCATATATATAGGCATATCTCTCATATTGTTCAGTAGCAGTGCATTTTGAAAGGTTTGATGTTGTAGATACAATATAAATGATAATCGGTCACATTAAACTGCGTTAATTTTCCGTTTCTGGGCGCGCAAAAGTCCAAATGTATAACCGTTGCATGATCGAGACCCTACTTTCGATTGCTCTCTCGCGAGAGTCTTTAGAGAGAATTTTTACATCTCTGATCAAAATTTCTCTTATACTCTGCAATGATTATTCCTCGAATAATTCGAGCGTTTGTTCACTCTTATAGGACTAGCTGTAATTGTATTGTTACGACAATGTAAATTTCATTCGGTTTTGTACATTTTGTGACATACATGCGTGGTTTACGACTAAGCATTGTTTGTAATATTTAAATCTATTACGAATTTGGCATTAATTGGTGCACCTACCGCAGACATTCATCAATTTCGATACCAACATGCAGCATATTGGACGTCATCTTGAATGGAACATTCTAGCGCATTTTGGATATATTATTCCCCACATTCCGCCCGACAAAATAACAACAACGAAAAACAATTTGTTCCAGGTCTAATGCCTCAAAAACCAGACTGTTGGTGTTTCGCAAGATTCTCGTGTTTCACGACGACGAATGATTGATTGCCACTAATAGATAAAAATGTAGGACACATGCATGGCAATCACAATTTACGGACATAACACCAGAGTCATCTCCCACATTGAGGATTTGAGAAACGATCACGAACATATTACTACATGTATATGATGTATTAAATTCTGTGAGTTTTGTTGAACATCAGAAACCGTAATCATATAACGGCTAGTGACGTAGTTCATTGTGAGAAGTTATCTAATATATATTTTGGAACTTCTGCCTGTATGTCTGTATGTCTGTCTGTGTGCGTGTCTTATAGACGCGAAAACTGCTCGACCGATCCAACCTACATCTGGTATGTAGGCCTACTTTGATCCCGGGAAAAACATGGGCGGGTCCAATTTCACGTGCGATCGTGTCATTGACCTTGATCTCGGTCAAATACGTTCATATAGGATTGTTTCTGGACCTCGTCCGATCCGACTCGAGTTTGGTATCTAGGCCTACTTTGATCCCGAGAAGAATATGGGCGGATCAAATTTCATGTGCGACCGTGTCCTTGACCTTGACCTTGCTCATATACGCTCACTTTGGCATGTTTCTGGACCGATGCCCTAAATAGCCCGGACGAAGTCAGGCACATCAGCTAGTTACTAAATAAAAATTGAATTGAAGGATGTCTATTATGTTCACACAACGTGACTAATTCATTCTATTTACAGCTGGCTGCTGAACATTCTTGAGAAATCAAGCGCAATCATAAGTCGCCGTATAAAATACAACAGTTATGCAAGCTTCTATAAGGCGTGGGGTAAAATTCGCTCCGACGATATCATCAAAACCTTTCAAGATCTCCTCGGTGGTGTCGACAACACGCGAAGGAACATACTTGCTACATACGAATGCAAATCAAAGGAGATTGGGAAAGTTTTGAAAGCTATTCTGGCGGAAAAGATACAACATAGTTTCGACTGTGATCTGCCAAATAGACGACCCGATGGAGAGAACAAAGAACCTTGGTCAACATACCAACATAAACTAAGAGAGTGCATAGACAGTGAGATCCATTCTTTGGTGATTTCGGAGCTCGAGCGGCAACTGGGACCGAAGAGTGATTTTGGCAAAAATATTAGAGATGTTATCACCCATTGCGTTGCGGAGATAACGGAAATCGAGATGCAATATAATACCCAGATGCGGGAAGTATTTACCCAGCCTGACATCTACGAGTTCCAATTTCCAAACTTCCAAGATATCGGTCTCCTCGTCGGGATTCTTCTGGCAATGCCAGTAATGCCCGCTGTGTTGCTAGTTGCCACCGTATATGCACTTCTTACCAACGAAACAGACCCACTAAATGAAGCAAATGCCGATGAACAGTTTACAAGAAATCCACTTAAGTTCGTTCAAGGTGTATCTGAACATTACGTCAGTAAAATGGATTTAAACGAAATTTTTACACAAGCAGTTGCATCGCGTAAAACGAAAATTGCAACAACTTTCGAAATTTTTAGACAAAAATTGTCCAAGAGAATAGACCTTCTGGCGTATCTTCGCAGAAACAGCACCGATATGAGCAAAACGAGTCTTAGTCGTCTGCACAATATTCTTGTCCACCTGATAGGGGAGGTAAACTATTTCTACGTGACAGAGATTATGTCACATGACATAAGCCTCGAGAATCTCAACATTGATTTGAGCGATGCGCCAAGGTCACGGCTTATTGGCCAGGGTGGATTCGGTGTTGTTTATGCAGACGTTTTGAAAAACAAAGGTATTCCAGTGGCAGTCAAGGTGATTCATAGGGGACTGAGATGCCTTGGTAAGAGTGAGGACTTCTTCGCCGCGGATGACATGTCCATATACTATGAATGTCAGATAATGAGGTGAGTTCTCAGTTTGTTGTCATGGTTACCATATATTTGATTTATTGGGATTTATTGTCATTTTTGACGACATGTCATATCACGACTCTGCATGTCAGTTTTAATGGTGGAAGAAATACCATTTATGATTAATAAATTATCGCAATGACATAAATCTACTGTACTCTGAAACTACGGACCCCCGGTAAGCAACTGACACCCTTGTCCCGACACACGAATGATGTAACCCTCCCATTGCATGCGCCATTCACAAATCCGCGCTCATCGGGATTAGAACCAGCTTCGCCATTGCTGGGTTTTTAAAGTGTAAACATATTTATTAAGATAAACTCAGCTTAAGGGATCGGAACACAAGTTACAAATCTTACAGTTGCTCATCTCCCAAAAATGTTACAAATGATGGAGAAGATGACACTTACAGCACAATACATATTACAAATACAATCTGAGCAAATAAATATGGAGCAAATCCGTCATCCGTGTTCTACTGGCGACAGCACGGGTCTCTCTACCACATATACATCTGATTTGTACAAGCTCCAATTGAGGTCTTAGTATACAATGTACAATTCAAGGTCATAATTCAGTATTAATTTCATAGGAAGAGTTAGGGTCCCGAAACGCACTTTTTCAGTTGATGTAGATGTTGATGTTTATTTGTTCAATAGATAAGAATAAATAACAAAGCATTGATATATGAATTAATAGTATTGTACAGGAGCAACATGACCTACTGGCCGGCTTCCTGCTGCCCCTCAATAAATAACACAATAAGAAAATATGATGGCGTATGTAGTTTCAGGTTTGCTGGTTGGTGTTAATGCTAAATAATTATACTATATTGATATTTTAAGTGAGAATGGTATAAATTGTGAACTTAAGAGTTGATATCTTATATAATTTTGCGTTTGATGGACAAGTTAGAAAAACTAAATCGGAATAATATTGTGCGGTAGCGACGGCCCTATATAATGTAGTTTTTGAATTAAACAGAGTGGACGGCGGAATCCAGGCAATCAGTTAGATTTTTTATGACAACATAATGCAGTACATAATTTGCCTTACCATATATAACATTTCAATTTGAAAATGATCAATTAATGTCGCCGAGTGGTCAGTTATTGGCGTAGGACGTTGCTGTTACACGTAGTACTCTTATAATATACTAAGGCGACCAAACAGATCAAGCATGATTTGTCTTTGTACGCATGCTATGTACTCTGTTGCAGAGTCTGTGTTTATAGCTGGAAATATATTTTGGTTATATTCACCAAGACCACATATGCCCGCAAGGTACTACGATTTCTGCAACTCATAACCGCGTTTACCCCTTCTCCATAATGTAACACATATATGCTGCATTCAAAACCTTAAATAGCAACATTGGGTGACTGGCCAAAATCTCTGTTTGCTAGTGAACTACCATAATTCATCTCTTGCATAGAACAATACTAGAAATTCATAATTTTCAAATTTGAATCGGCAATTTTTGTCTGTATTTGAGATGAAATAACCAGGTATACTCTGTCCCATTAATACACACAACTTATTTTACCTGTGTGAACAAATTATGACCAATATCCTTCCATAATGGAGTCGTTTTCAATTCTTATGAATTTTTACTGTTTTTGGCTATTTTGGCACACATTTTGGCTGACATCTTGAATCGTTGCAATAACGGCTGTGTTAATTTTCTTTCCACATATCCGAATCTGGTATACAGTAAAGTTCAAAATTATACTAGAACGGATTCCAATCGACGATTATAAAATTTCTGAAGCTAACTTTCCAATTTGACATTTAAAAAAAAATGGCGTTTCAAAATATATTTGACCTTTGACCTCTTGTACTCGAGGTCAGTGGTCGCAATTCTAATTCTGAGTTTATTCACTAGAGAGTGACTTATTGCCGACAAAATGGTATATATAAAGTGTTAGCTGACGCTACATATGTTGCATATATTCGAAATTACTAACCCTCCCCCAACACTTAAGTAACATTTTTCGCTCTCACCAGGCATCATTCTATGTTAAATATCTCCCAAACGCCGCGTTTCCCACTCGCAAAAAATTGGTTTCCGTAAACTACATATAATATGTCACAAAAATGAGCTCAGTGGGTCTTTTGGTCAGAGTGACGACAATAAAACCTTATGGGCTCTCGGACTATAATCAGTGTTCGCGCTGTCGGTAGCCAAATTATCCAATGGCTAATCTTTTTTCGAATTTGGCTAATATAAATTTCATTTGGCTAAACTTTTGGCTAAACTTTTTTTGAACCCAAATGGAGACTGAAAGCATGGAGCCAGAAAGCTAATTAATAAAAGCGCTCAATAGATCGACATTCAAGACGAAGTTAGGTGACGAAAGTATTTCATTATTTTCGTACTTATGAAATATCGTACAAAGGGAAACCCGATTGACAACTCTGTCAACCAAGCGATCACAAAGTGATATGCAATCATCTTTAGTTTTCACAAGACGGACATTCAAAGACGCATGGACATTAAACCGACCGTGGTTGAATTATGACAATGTGAAGAAAGCAATGTTTTGTAAAGTGCATTGACGCCGGTATATAAGCAATTTGTTTTAATCGGGAGAAAGATTACGTCACTCTGCATGAAGCAGCAAAAGGTCATTATTAATTTTTACACTTAATCCCCTAATCCCCCATTCAGCCCATTGTCTGTCTGGCCACTCACGGTGCGCCTGCACAATGCATGTTTATGATGACATTGTATTTATGACGGTCGAGGTTTATGAGCACCAAGTGTAAGACAATAGCTTAATCAGCCAAATGTGAATCACGACATATATTTTGTGGGTATTTGTCGTCAATACAGATACAGTCAAAATAATATGCATGCTTTTATGACAGATTGTAATTTGATAATGGCGTAACAATATTAAGTTATTAGTTTCCAGATGACACTTAGATATTTTCGCAAGGATAAATATTTAATGATTTAAAAAAAAGATATTGATATAAAACAAAAAAATAATGACATTAAGAAGGACAATCCCGGGTTACCCCCCCCCTCCAAATCACTCTTTCACATACAGATTAATAAATTTTTAATAAATGATATATATATAAATACTTCTAGTTCATCAAAATTATTTAAATTATTGTGTATTTTACCTGTGTCTGTTAGATTTTACGTTTTAGTCATTAAAGGTACGGTTGGCCTTGGCGGTGGGTATCCTGTGAAAATATTTCCACCCGTCAAAAACCGCCACAAACAGAAAGAACAACAAAATGTAGACAGACTTTGTCCGTATACAAATAAGAAATATCGCATAAACAGTATGTTATTGTCATATCTTTGACCATTGTTATGTAAACAAAAGCATAAAAAGTTACTTTTCTGGTGTTTGTTTATATTATGATGGTAAACATAAAGAGCGTTCTTTGTGGGTGAATACCTGATATGGAACGAATAAAGAGCGTTTATGCCATGTGTGTGTGATTAGCCAGCAGCATTGTGCTGTCTTCTGTAACACAGTCAGGCTCTTGCTTAGGTAAAATATAGTAAATCTTTATGATAACATGCTGTTTACGCGATGGTCATGGTATATATGAACGAAACTGTATGCGTTTTAATGTTTTTCTGTTTACGGTGATTGGAACAAATATGAATATTTTCGACAACTAAGGCCTCACGTGCCTTTAATTGTGAACCGACCAGAAAACGATGATTTAATTTGGCCAAAGTATTTTTTAATTTGGCCAAAAAACATTTGGCTAAAGTTTTTTTCATTTGGCTAATAAAATTTCCATTTGGCTAAACTTTTGGCTAAAGTTTTTTTCGGTCCAGTGCGAACACTGACTATAATGCTATGTAACAATAGACTTGTATATAAACAATACGTATATCACTCCTAGGTGGTTATACAATAAGTTATTTTCGTCGTGGTATATCTTGGCATTATGTTCTGTCCATGTCACTCTATTCGCCTCTGTACTCTAATTTCACACAAAATTGTATAACAGCGTAATTCTTATACCACAATATACACAATAGTGACTTGTTTCAAGAACCATGTTGGACGCAATCTTGGATAACAAAGTTTCCTCAAAGTGGATTTCAGCTGATTTTACATATGTTATGCTGAAGACTCCTGCGTCTTTTGACAAAATAATCGTATTCTTATAAAGTTCTTCCGTGTTAACCAATCATTTCGCGTATCATGACCATATTATCGATTGTTGTTCCTCTCAAAACGTTTGACCCATGCGACCGATCTAACAAAATTCATGCCCTATCACGACACAATTGTCAATTCATTCCATCATTTTGTTATATGACGTACTCCAAACATACGTCATGTTGGTGCATATTATTTAACCATACCTCCAACCAGAATCCACCGAAAACTCACATTGGTACTGTGATAAACGATGTCAGTTTTCATATTTTGCGCACATATCTCGCAGAGGATTTTAAATATGTACAGATCTGTACAGATTTTGTCTAGGTTAGGCCATACTTCTCGTGTTATGACTGTACTGTATACCACGTAATCATAAGTAAAGTGCATTGTACTTGTCTATATATATACTGTACTTGCTCTTCCACATCCATATACAACCATCATATGGGCTTTAGTGTAATAATTATGAGATCAAGGTACTCATTCGGGGATTCGAGAATGTTTGGCGTTCGAGAACTCGCCGTCTGTTCTCATGATCCAATCCCCGAATATCTAGCGTATATTATGACATGTTTATCTCCATTGTAATTCAATCCACCAAAACATTTGAAAGAACTGTACGAATTGCGCTTTTTGTCGACATAACATGCCATAAAGTGAGATATCATTAAGCGGTGAACAAATCTCTGGATACGTTAGTAGTAAGGGGTGTCACTTTGTTCAACCCCCTGCCCTCGATGTCATTTTGGGCCATGGCCCAGAGTGACAGACGATGAGGGGGTGGTACCCCTTCTCAGCTGTCACTCTGGGTCAATCCTGCCATCGGCGTCCCACTTCCCTGTACACAATGGATTTAGAAGAAAAACCGAGAAATAGGGACGTTAGCGAAATGTGTGACTTTACCAGTGCATTGTTAACAAAAGCGAAAGTCTTAAAATATATTTTCAAAGACGGTAGCGTTGTGAAATGTACAATCTTAAGTAAGAGTAATTTTGTTTGCGTAAATTATGTTATGTTTGTTTTGATAATGGTAATACGGTACAAATAAAACTTCCCTGACAGAAAAGAAATGTTTAAGTTCGCGGCTTCTAAGGATAGTGTGGTAGGCGAAGGGCGTTCCCCTTCGCTGTGCACATTGGGTTTAGAAGAAAACCCGAGAACTCTAGTCGTTAGCGAATTGAGTTACTTTACCAGTGTATTTTTAACAAAAGCAAATGTCATCGAATATATATTCGAAGACGGTAGCGTTGTGAAATGTACAATCTTATGTAAGAGTATTTTTTTGCGAAAAGTATGCTGTGTTTGTATTGATAATAGTAATACGGTACGAGTAAAACTTTCCCGAATCAAATCGGTGTTTTATTTACAGAAATATGAAGATTTATTGTAAAAAAGAAACACAACTAAGTCTTCAGCGAAATTTTGGGATGAGATGCAGTTACGTCGTCAGCGATGTCCACGCGTTTTATATATAAGTGATCTTCGGTGACGTTATCGTTTTCCGTAACTGACTTGTAACATGGATCCTGTAACAGAATATTTCACGACTATTGATGTACAGTACGACGCTCCTGTATCACAGCAACAACCGTCTTCACTGTATGCGGGGAATGTTACAGCACAGGGAGAACAGCAGCAAACAGCACCTACATATGCAGTATCGCGAATGGATCAGCAACCAATCTATAATCCATCGGTAAGAGCGCAACAACAAGCGATCCAATCTGTTGTATGCCAAGTTATCAACAGTTCACAATGGGAAGAACAGACAAAACATTTACGGAATATTTATCAAGAAATCAAGGAAATGACAAAGCATGCAGCTGGCACAAAGATCGGTCGCATGTACAATCAATCTAAAACCTGATAAGATTGACAAGTAGATGATTTCCAGAAAGAATCAACGAAGCTACCGACATTTGGATCGCAAGGAAACGATTTAACAGTGATGAAGAAACAAAGGGAATGATTTTTTTTTGATTTTTTAAACCGCCCTTTTCATGGTCATTTAATGTTTACTTTAGACATACTCTAAGCCATAGCTTCATAATGGGGAAAACACTTTGAACATGGGTGTGGATAGAAAAATATACCATGGGAATAACAGTGCGTTATTATTTTATTTCATCATTGTTGAATGTAACTTTCGATTATTCTTTGTGTGGTCTTTCGATTCAAGTTTAAGAGCATGAGTAAATCGTGCGTATTTTTCACGTTTTCGATAGCAATGTTCGAGTAATCTTTACGATAATTTTTACGTTTTTTTATTGGATCTCAAAAGAAGCCGTAAGATTTATTCGGGTTCGAATAAACCTGAATGTGATCTGCAGATCAACGCAATCAAATGGCACAACTGCAGGACTGAGCTGTTTTAATACTCCAGATTAGCATGAATTCATGGCGAATAATATGATGGGCCGCTGCAGCATGGTGCTTGTCAGTCATAGCATTAGTAATAATAACTATCTTCAGTCCCCAACGCAGCCAAACTCAATGCTTGTCAGACCATTTTTGCCTTCGCCAGATACGACCTTTGACAGTAAACATTGTAACATGAAACATCTGTAAAGACTATCGTAATCCATTATGGACTGAATGTCAATTGGAAATGTGCATTGACTTTAATATTAATCGCTGAACGCCAATTTAATTGTGTTTCTTTTTTGACAGTTAATCATCATATTTCTGTAAATATAACACCGATTTTATTTATACCGTATTACCATTATCAATACAAATATAGCATAATTTACGCTAAAATATTACTCTTACATAAGAATGTATATTTCACAACGCTCCCGTCTTCGAATATATATTCGAAGACTTTCGCTTTTGTTAAAAATGCACTGGTAAAGTAAAGTTCTCGGCTTTTAAGGACAGTGTGTAGGCATAAGGTGTTTAGGGAAGTAATAGTGAAGAACAAACAAAAACATTCAGGTCAGTGTACACCAAACGTTTTGTTGTGGGTAATTCAACACCGCTCCTTATGGATGGAATTAAAAATGTGCTACCAGCAGAAATGCTTCAGAAATTTACAAAGGCTTAGTTGAAATATCAACAATAAATCTAAAAATCAAAAGAATTACAACAAAGTTGGTTTTTAAAGGTACGGTTGGCCTTGGCGGTGGGTATCCTGTGAAAATATTTCCACCAGTCAAAAACTGCCACAAACAGAAAGAACATCAAAATGTAGACAGACTTTGTCCGTATACAAATAAGAAATATCGCACAAACAGTATGCTATTGTCATATGTTTGACCATTGTTATGTAAACAAAAGCATAAAAAGTTACTTTTCTGGTGTTTGTTTATATTATGATGGTAAACATAAAGAGCGTTCTTTGTGGGTGAATTCCTGATATGGAACTAATAAAGAGCGTTTATGCCATTTGTGTGTGATTAGCCAGTAGCATTGTGCTGTCTTCTGTAACACAATCAGGCTCTTGCTTAGGTAAAATATAGTAGGTCTTTATGATAACATGCTGTTTACGCGATGGTCATGGTATATATGAACGAAACTGTATGCGCTTTAATGTTTTTTCTGTTTACGGTGATTGGAACAAATATGAATATTTTCGACAACTAAGGCCTCACGTGCCTTTAAGAGAAAGCAGAATAATAATGATGGAAATGCTGGAAGGTATCCCTGAGGGGAGTGATCGATTGGACTGTTTGATTGAGAGATCAGAATTTGAAACTGATTTCTTACTGCATATATTTGATCAACTGTTTTCAGATTGCTGGATATTTCGTGGTATTCCTAAAAACTAAATACACGAAACTCGTGAATTTATTGGAGATAAGTTTGTCCGATTTGCTGAATATCAAGACAGGAACCTCAATGTAAGAACTTTGAGATTCGAAGAGCACACGGTAATAAATGGATACATAATTCTCCGAGTACCATGTACAGTTATCACAACTGAAAAGTTACTTAATAAAAAAGTGGCATTGGATTACATTGTAAATGAATCTAGACCTATTTCAGCCTTAGATAGTGAACTCATTTGGACATTCGGGGTTATTTGGAGTTATGGTGATGTTTTTTACACTTTTTGAAATTACGATCAAATGAAAATAAACAAGGTTGATGCTGAACAATTGGAATCAGTCATACATGATCTGCCTCAGAGTGAAGATGGAAGCGTCATTATTCTTCAAACATCCATGTATTATTTTCATATGAAAACCGAGTGGTTGTGGAAAAAACAAATTTGTTTTTATAGTTATTGAATACAAAAATAACTTGTTCAAACCCATTCCACACAAGAACAAGGTCGTTTTGGTGCTACAAGGAATGGCAAAATACCTATACTCAAATGTGCAAGAATTTAACAATATTCAGTTTGTAAAGGGGGTACCCGACGATGACAGTGAACTAGTTGCTGACTCAGACTTACCACACCTCATCGTTTTTGATGATATTTTAAGTGATTAAGATGAAGAAAAAAATCATGCTATGGTCAACAAGGAAAGGACATCACATAAATATATCTGTTATTTACATAACCCGAAACAAGTTTCAGAAATCTAAAGCTAGTAGAACTTTGATTTTGAATGCACATTACATGGTTTTATTTTAAAGTGCGTGTGATAAAGGTTAAATAAAAATCTTGCATCTCAAATGCAATTTCCTCACTTAATGCAATTGTATGATGATGCAACGTCAACTGATCATGGTTATTTACTACTCGATTTTCACTCAAAATCAGAGAACCATTGAGACTTAGAACAGATATTTTCCATTGATGGTTCACAAATGATGATCTAGGTGCGGTAATCTATGCAGCAGTATAAAATATTTGTATCAACATGACATTTTCATTTACAATTATGGAGTCACATGAAGCAGTCTTAACTGTTTTTAACTATAGCTAAATTAATACTTGATGATCACTTAAAGCTTCCAAAGCAGACAAGAACATTTCTGCAAACGCATAAAAAAAAGAACTGAAGAAAATAGCCGATAGTAGAACTCATATCGATTTTAAAAACTTTTTAAAACTGGCAGAAGTGGATTTCTCGGTAGGGTTTTGATCAGAAGTCTCCACAGACAAAAAGAAAATAAACAAATTGCACAAGCTAATCCAACTAGAGTAAATTCTACCCCAGCTAGAGTAGATGCTACTAGAGTAAATTCTAAAATTGCTAGATTTCAACCACTCAACGATCATGGTCCACAACCAATTCCATCAGTTTAAGAATCAGAATATATTCATTGGTTCAACGATACTCTAAAATTATGAATCTTTCAAATCCATCAAAACTAGCTTTGATGGCATTTGATCATAATTTCAATAATCGTAAATGTAAAAAGTAGTTGTTGATTGAATTTTCATTCAACTGTTGAATGGTGAAGATGGCGATCAAAACTACATTTATTGAAAAATATGGTAGTTTGTTAATGGCTATGAATCAGGCACCAACTCATTTTCGAAATAAAATGATAAAAGATGCACCAAAGGAAGTAATTGATCGTATGTCAGAATGCTGTCTAAATATTTTAAAAGGCAATATAAAACTAACAGAAGCTTAAACTGCATCCGAGGCGTCAGAATCTCAGAGAACTCGCAAACAATTCAACATCTTAACGAAAGAAGCAAATTTTAAACCAAAAAGGAGGATTTTTACCACTTATTATGCTAGCACCATTACTTGGTAAAGCAGTCGCTGGAATACGTCGTGGTTAATGATGAAAAACATGGTTGCTGTTCCCTTCAAAATGTTGGACGATTTGTTGAACATGGCCAATTAACATATAGCGACAAGGTTATCAAATGATCTAATATTGTTGACCGTGTTAATGATATCCTGTGGCAAAGAAAAGGTTTCGAACCAACAGGTTGGGAAGCGTTTTCACAAGGATTGAGCGAACTTAATGTAAAACACGATTTTGTTGGGAACAGAAACCGTTGGCTTTGGATTAAAACACATTTGAAAGATGATGATGATGATTTTGAAACTCCATCAGTATCGAACATAAAAATGAAATAGTTTGATTCTCAACGATTCACACCAATGAAGGATAGATATGACAGCAGAATATTCAAAAACTAAAATAGAAGACAGGATAACACCAACAGGTGTTAAGAGCAGAAAAGTAAAATGGGACTCATACTAGGTGAAGTTATCTAAAATGTTCTATGAACCGAAGAAAGTTGGGTGTTTTGGTGGTGTAAAGAAACTTTTTGATGAAGCGAAAAAAATAAAACAACAAAATAAAACTCATATATGTGAAGAAATGGTTACACAAACCAATCATTCGAAAATTCGAGCGTAGAAAGACTGTTGTAGCTGGAACTGACATTCAATGGCAGCAATATTTAGCCTATCTTCAGAATTTGAAGAAGCATAACGATAATTACAGATATATGTTATGTGTGATAGATGTTTTTTTCAAAACTTGCAGTGATACTACCGATCCACGATAAATCTGGACAAACTTTGATCGAATCATTCAGGACAATTTTGAAATCTTCAAAATGTAAACCAAAATCTTTCCAAGCTAATAAAGGTTCGGAATTCAAAAACGAAAAGTTTCTGAAATTACGGTCAGAATGTATCCATTTCTTCACAACAGGGAATCCACAGACTAAAGCAAGTATAGTGGAAGGAAAGCCAAGAACTTTAAAAACTCGTATCTGGAAGTATTTTACACACAATAAAACAATGAGATATATAGATGTTTTACAATACTTGATCGATTCTTACAACAGAAGTTATCACCGAAGCATAAAATCTAAACCATCCGAAGTTACTTTGAATACTGAAGTTGAAATTACCAAAAACCAATTCGGAACAAAAATTAAAAAAGGGAAATCTAAGTTGAAATTTTGTGACTTGGTTCGAATCAACAAAACCAAAAGAACATTTGAAAGGGGTTATTTACCAAACTAGACTTGTTAAATATTCAAAATTGATAAAATTTGTAAAACAAATCCAATAATATACAAAGTTTCTGATCTTGATGGTGAAAAGATTGATGGATCATTTTACAAACAAGAGATCCAACATATAAATGACAGTAATGTGTCTGAAATAGAATCAGTTGTTGACAGAAGAACGAGTAGAGCAGGACAAAAATAAGTCAAAGAAATTAAAGTTCGTTGGCTTGGATAACCTAACACAAGTTTGATAGTTGGATTCCAGCTTCAAACTTAGTATAAAATGTCATCATGTCTCAAACTCATTCAGATTCTTTTAATCTCGAGGAACCATCACAATTTCTGTTCTGTTGTGAGAAAGTTGCTGAGATCCAAGTCACCTACTTCACGCAGATAATTATTATTTATACCATAATAATTACTGTTTTTTATTACATCTATTGTACACATCAGTCTCCAGAGTGCAAGCCAAGTATTGCGGCTTATTCTTTTAAGTAACTCTCTGGAATACATTCTACCATTACCTGGACTGAAGTTATTCATAAATACTGAGAAAAAATGAATTCATTCTACATAAAGTTCATGAGTGATAGTTCAATGTCACTTTATCCTGACAACTCCCAATGTTGTTTCACGGTGAAACTACCAAAACGTATTGATAAAGAGCTTTAGGAAGTCACAATGGTTGAACTAATTGTACCATCAGAAACATACAGCATTATTGAAGATGCTTGCATAAATAGAAATGAGGAGTTCTGTTCCAAGAATTGTATCATACCTACACAAGCTACCAATAAGTGATGTAGTAATTTCAAAAACAGAAAATGGTATTGAATTGAAAATACCAGCAGGAACATATTCTGGTGGATCACACCTGACAGAAACAATTCAAGGTGTGATTGATAGTACAGTAAGCAGAATGGTTCCAGATCTCGAATTCGAATTCGGATTTTCCAAAACTCAAGGAGTTAAAGTTTCAACCAATAGTTATACCAAAATAGCTCTTGTACTCCCACAAGCTCTCTTTGATAAACTTGGTTACAGAACAAAATCAATCACTATCGCATGTGCTGCTCCTTCGATAACATTTCCACATGGAGTTGATTTGAATGCTGAACATAATCATTTGTTTATTTATTCTGATGTTGCTGATTATACATTGTTATTGATGTTGAGACACTGTTATTACACGTGACATCTTTCGAGAGTAAAAGAATACATGATGGTCAACATGAATTAAGCATGAATTAAAAATTTACATTACGTACCAGTGTCAAAGTCTACCTTTGATAGCATAAATGTGTATATAACAGGTGATACTGGTAAACCAATGCAGTTTGTCGGTTGAAAGTCCATGGTCAAGTTGCATTTCCGGCGCCGAAGTAATTTGTATTTATGATGATATCCGTGTATAGAGGTGTGTCGAGACAATATAGAAATGGAATTGGTTCACTTTTCAAATCTGCAATGAGAACTGTAGTACCGTTTCTGAAAAATTGGTAGGATTGCTAAAAAACAAGTACTCAAACATAAGTCAAAAGAAGTATTTTTAAATCAAGGAAAAGAAGCATTGAAATCTTTTGGAAAGGAAACTATCAAGAACATATCATATTCAAAACGGATAAATAGATCATCACAGTCTTTAAAAAATCATTCTGCTCGCAAACGAGTTAGAAGTAAGTCGAATAGAACACCTGTGAAGAAACCAAAACGATCTCTCGATATTTTTCATAAATCGCGATGGTGCAAAATGGATCATGCGAATGCAGGAAGATGAAGTTAGATGAGTCTGATTTCCACCAACACCGCACAAATAGAATTTATAATTCTACCACAAACTGAAATATTTATAGATGTGAATCAATCATATTTTTATATAAAATTCAAAATCACAAAAGATGGAGCGAACTTGGATGGTGCTACAGAAAATGCTCCTGCTAACAACTTTTTCCATAGCATATTCAGTAGTATCGACATTTACCTAAATAACAAATTGGTGAGAGATAAGGAAATATGTAATTGCTTTTCTAATGATATAATATGGGGTTCATGTGATATATATATATATATATATATATATATATATATATATATATATATATATATATATATTGTTCTGTACTTTGCTGGTATATGTTCATCGTGCATGTGTACTTTTGATTCACGCATGTTCACTTCTTTCTACATGCAGTGGGCTCTGCAGACTTCAATGTCAGAACATGATAGAGTTCTACGGATCCAATTTCAAAATCAGTGGCGATCATTATTACCTCGCCATTGTGATGGAGCTTGGGAAGGAAACACTACTCAACTACATAGAAAGGGAAGGCAAGCGGGGCCAGGTACCTGGAAAATACAAAGACAGATCTCCCAACAGTAGTGCCGTCAGAAATGGGTTAATAGCTCGAACACTACAGTATGGCCTTGAAGCTGCTAGAGGCCTCTTGTTTGTCCACAAAAATGGAATCATACATAGGGATGTGAAGGCCTCCAATTTTATAGTAAGTATCACATTGACAAGGATCTAGTGCATTGGTTCACGTCAAGCCAAGCGTGGGGCTTGAATCAGTAAGCATCGATATGCTGAACATATTACGCAGTAATGAGGCAGCAATACATGTAATACTATGTTCCATTTCAAGACCAAGTCCGAACCCCTCCGTTTTTAGACGTCAGTCAGAAAGGGGGAAATATATTTTTTCAGATGAATCCTGATCCTGCTCCGGAATACGGGATAAAGATACACCCCCGCCTCGAGAGGGAATATATGAGACATACAGTGTTGGTTACAGTTTGCGTGTTAAACAATTAACTTTCGGAATTGGTATGCTGGACTTGTCCGATTACTTCTCACCACGTGGTTTTCTTGAGGCACCAGATGAAAAAATCGACCATTCTTTAAATTAACAGTTTCTATTAGCACATTTCGAGAAGAGATATTCATACCAATTTGATAACTGGAAATTAGGCGATGACCAGAGTAAGATAATATATGTAAGCATTGAATCTCCGAATAACATTCCTGAAGTCAGGTGACGTAAAATAAGTGTGAGGGTGAGAAGAATGTGACGATTCACACAAAACGTTGTCTTTCGTTTCTTTCTAAACCTAAAGTAAGACTATTATGCCCGATAAGTTCATATATACCTTGGGAAACTACTGTCAATTTGATATTTTTTTATATCATTTATCGCTGTTGATCTCACTATTTTTTCAGGCAGAACAAACAACGCTCCCCCAAAGGCTAAGATGAGCCAGGCTGTGGTATATATAAGGCATTCAGAAAGCACGATTACTTGCCAAATGGCATAATTAACACAACGACCGTTGATAGACTGCTAAAGCATGGTTTAATATAAAGGATTCGACCTGCAGACTCGAAAATTAAAGTAAAAATATAACATAATTTAACTCCTAGCTCGAATGTTTAATCAATTTTAGATCGCCCACCGCCCCCCCCCCCCAAAAAGTTAAAGCACATTTTGTCATCTTCTCGGAAGGCAAACAAAATAAAGGGATGTAGCATGGGTGGATGTATTTTTCATGCGTTTTGGATTACAAAATTGCATATTAACCCCAAAATGGCTGCCAATATGGAAATTGTGAAATATGTTAGGCACGATTACCTAACAACTGGGTTAACTAACAAAGTGTCGTCGATAAACTGCTAAACTGTTTAAAGATGGATTGTCTCTTTAAATAACAAATTTTAAATAGTTGCGTGGGTATAAAATAATAAATATGAATTGAAGACCCCTGTCTGGAAAGGCTTCTATCAATTAATATTGATTTTATTTCGAATATTTTATAATGAAATGAGATGATTAATTGGGACACTTTATTGGTCGATACCATATTGCTATAGTGATCATTATGCTCTGCATATAGCTACGTACAGAACGGAAAATGTCATATATTGATTTACTGTATTGTTTTATTCCATAGTTATAAGCGATGAGTCTAATTAACATTTATTTGTGACAAATTTATACAATACAATTGCTGGTCTCTGTTGACAGTAACCACTACTGTTTGTTAGCTAAACAACACCGGTTTAGTCCAGGAAATATTCGAAATAAAATAATTATTAATCAATAGAATCATTTCCGGACAGGAGTCTTTGATTCTAATATTTTATACCCCGGTATCTATATAATACATGTTTACAAAGAGATAATCCACTTTTAATATAATGTAACGCTCAAGTGGTCTAAACACAAATATGTGATCTTGATCTCTGAGAGGCCTGTGAAGTAAGATGAATCATAATTGCTTCCAGTCGTCCGGTGCAATATATGACCATTTACAACACTGATCTCTGAGAAACCACATGACATAGAATGAACAAATCACATGAACAATACATAAGTCAGAATAGGCTTTGTGGTATAACCACATAGAAAAATAGATCTGAAATCAACAGGCTTTGTTTAGACTGGGCCTGTTACAGCCGTGGATGAAAAATGGAATAATTATAATGACTAGATAATATAAGTTCAACAAGTTTATTAAACTTAACAAATGAAATTAGAATCTGCATGTGTGAATAATATTTCATTAATTATGTTTTACAGTTAGAATGTTGAAGTTGTGAAACAAATGATTTCTGAGGTTGATTGAATGTGACACAATTTAAGTGGCCGAAATATTATAGGAGAAAGTATTTAATTTACTTAAGTTAACAGTTTACTTAACATATAGCTAATAAGATATAAATATTATAACTTAGAATATAAAACTAGATAAACTTTATAGATTAAAATTTTACTACTAAATTAGGTTTTTATAAGCTCCCTAAATATTTCACCACATACGTTGATTGAAACGTTTATTTAATCATTTGTATTTTATATTAGTGATTTCTGTTTGGTATTCACATGTTTGACTTAGAAATATTTACTAAGAATAGGATTTAGGTAACTGAAAAATTATCTAATTCAGATAAATGAATTATTAAAGATTGACTTTAAATATAATATTTAAAGTATTTACTTTAAATATGAGAGTTTATTTCAATATATGAATATTTAAAGTATTTGAAACATTGGCATTTATTACTTGCCAATAGAAAAGTATGAAGACTGAAGTAATTGATGATATTAATTAACACAACATTTGTGCATATACAACACATAAACAGGGCCACGGTTATTTTTACTTTGTTTGTGAATATCAATATTTAGCCAATCAAAGTGGAACAGTTGGGCACAATCAAATATCTCACCATGATTGGACTTAGTAATTTCCACCCCACACAGGCCCCAGTACAAATTAACTGATAAATAATTAGTCAATCAAAGTGTAATATTTGGGCACAACCAAATATCACACCATGATTGGACTTAGTAATTTCCACCCACACATACCCCAGTATAAATTAACTGATAAATAATTAGTCAATCAAAGTGTAATATTTGGGCACAACCAAATATCACACCATGGTTGGACTTAGTAATTTCCACCCACGCAGGCCCAAGTATAAATTAACTGATAAATAATTAGTCAATCAAAGTGTAACATTTGGGCACAACCAATGATAGTTGGACTTGTTACGATAGTCTGAAGTCTGTCAAATGCATATTGACATTTGTCAGTCCATGCAAATTTATGTCCCTTCTTTGTGAGTTCAGTAAGTGGCTTCACTATTTCTGCAAAGTCTCCAATATGGCGTCTATAATAGCTCGCCAAGCCCAATATCTGTCGAACCTGTTTCACATTTCGTGGCACAGGCCAAGCCAGAAGTTTTACAATGTTATCTGGGTCTGGTGCAATACCCTCTTTGGCGACAATATGTCCAAGAAACCAGACACTGTCTTGGAGAAGTTTGCACTTGGATGGCTTCAGTTTCAAGCCAGTACCTTGTACACGGAGCAGGACATTTCTCAGGCGAGAGATGTGCTCATGACCTTGAAAAGATGTTAAAATCATCGATATATATTAAACAGGTAGTCCACTGCACTCCTCTAAGGGCGAGCTCCATGGTTCTTTGAAATACAGACATTCCATAGGGTGTTCAAATAACCCATGTTTGCACACGAAAGCCGTCTTTGGCACATTCTCTTTTCTGACTGGTATTTGATGGTATCCAGCCATTACATCACATGTACTAAATAGACATGAGCCTGCCATTGCATCTAAACAATCACATATACGAGGGATTGGAAATGCATATGTTAGTGATTGAATTAACCCTTCTATAGTCCACAGATAGTCTTAGCTCGGTTGTGCCATTTTAGGCACAATCACAATTGGACCTGCGCATGGAGAGGTTGACCTCTGAATGACCTTTTGTGTCAAAATTAACTGATAAATAATTAATCAATGTGTAACATTTGGGCACAACCAAATATCACACCATAATTGGACTTAGTAAATTCCACCCCACACAGGCCCCAATATAATTTAACTGATAAATAATAGTTATATGTACTATTAACCATTTTTAGTATTTAGACTTAATAACTACTTCCACGAAGGCTACAGTTGACACAGGCAAAAATTCACACAGACTATTTGTGTGAAATAAGAATAAATCTCCATTTAAATATGGAGAAAATAAATTAGCAGAATTTACATGCTAAATCCACAAACTATTACTTTAAAGTAATATGAATGCCATGAACAGAACATCTTAGCATAATTTACTTGCTAAGACTAAGTGAATATGAATTAAGATTTGCACTATGAAATGTATGACAACACTTAAGGTATTTAGTATATTAAAACTATCACTTTGATTGTGAATAAGACATGAATTTGATTAATGAGTGAGTTACCATTTTGCCAATTAATGGAACTCTGATAGATATTGATGTGACAATATAAAATAATACACAAAGGCTGAAATAAAACCAAGTGGCCAAGGTAAGTTTTATTTGAGGATTCTTCCCTCCAATTACCTTTAAGTAACATAATGACTTACTTTATTTATTAGAAAAAAAATTGATTTTTACTATGGCTGATAAATTTCTAAGACATGTGCCACTTCAGCTATGACATAGATAAAGTTGAGTGCTCATTTCAAGTGGCTAAATAGTTAGGTACAACATAGACTTATTACATGCCTCTCCATACTAGTATGGCATAAATGCCTAATTTTCCATAGGATAATAGAAATATTAATTGCCTCTTCAGGCCAAATTTCAGTGATTGTTAAATTAAGTGGCTCTCAACTTCGAGGATCTAGCCTCTTCAGGCATTGTCCTAACTAGGCTTCTTCAAGCAAAATCAGCTGAGTACATACCACTTAATTCAACATGCCACTTCAGGCTCTCACCGAAAATTCCCACCATGGAAGGATTCTGTCATATAGGACAGTAATAGTGCATGGATACTTACAGCACTTGCACAAATACAACAAAGACATCTCATAAAATTAAGCCATGAACAAATTAATAATGAGCAACACCAAAAGCCAGTTGGAAATACTAAAAGAAACATTATTAAAATGTTTTTAACTACTAAAAGTTAAATTAATTATTACAAAAGTTAGATATTACTTTAAGTAATTAAATAGCATTTAGTAATAACTTAGAAATAATTGCCTAAAAACATAAGTTATAAAACCCATGTTACCAAATACCTAGCAGCAGAAAGAACAGCAACAATTTTAAATACAGCGACAGAATGTAGTTCCCAATGACGCCCGGCTATATATACTTAAATCCTCCACCATTTTCGGGTGGTGGAGGAAACTGGTACAATGATTGGCCGGTAAATCGTGAACCCTCAACGATTGGCCAGCAGCTCCGCAACCAAAATCTGGTAGAAGAAATAGTGCCAATTACGTTTGTGCATAATTAGCGTAATAATCACAAGATATTCCATGAAACATTTATAATATTTAATCAATAAGTACATAATAATTTATAATTATGCATAATTGTGGTGGACACATTTTTTATCTAAGTTAATAAGTAGTTTAGGCTAATTACGCAAATATTTTTATACCAGCGTAGGACTATGCAAGATGGCTGCGCCCATGAAGAAGCGAAAATGCCGAATTTTGAAATGAAAGTTTTGACAATAGGTGCATAGTTAGCGCTTTAGTGTAAATGACACGTAGCGAATATGAAGAGCACGATATAGTGAATAACTAATGAGATTGTGGTAAGTGATGAACTGGTAATTTGTGTCTTATTACGTACGATGTGATGAAACATTTGTAAGGTGAAACTTCTGAATACGATGAGATTGAGAATGGTGTAGAATACAAAATAGTTTGATGATATGAATATTATGGTTTGGAGAAATTATATAGTCATAAAGGTCAGGACTTTACAATATAGATGCCGAATTGCAGACTCGAACAGTAAAGTTAAAATATTACGCATTGCCACTCCTGGTTCCAATCCTTGACCAAATTTAGGTATTTTAATGCATCATCTGACTCCTGGTACATGTAGCTGACTGCACCCGAAGTTCGAAATATAGACGTCCTCGATCTAAACCTGTCTATTGCACTATTATTGACGTTTTGTTCCCATTTTCAGATTTGCAATGATGGGGTAAAGATAAGTGATGTCGGGTGTTGCAAAAGAGTTGAACTATCGGTTTCAAATACTGCTTATGCTTGGCAGTACGCTGCTCCCGAGGTTCACAGGGGAATACCTCACACAGTATCTAGCGACACATACAGTTTTTCGTTGATGTTATATGAATTGTGGTACGGAGCCCTAGTATACAGTGACATGAGAACCAGTGACCTGCTATACAACATTAAGTATAATGGCATTAGACCAAAACTAACCGAAATTCAACCACTGGCTGAGTTGAAAGTTCTGTTCGAACAATGCTGGAAGATTTATTTGGATCGCATCAACATGACCACGGTGGAACATACCCTAGAAGAAATATATGATACATACAAACAATGCTTGCAGGACATCACAAGTTACATTGTTTGAATTGTTTGATTCGCAACAATGTCAGACGTAACTTTGGCTTGTAACCTCTTAGATCGGTTTGAAATAGCTCAAGTATTAAATTGTATTACTCGTTAAAGGCACGGGTGGTATTGGTTGTAGGTTATAATTTAGAGATTAAAGTTAACAAATTTACATTTCCTCAATAATATACTTAGTATAGTATAATGATAGTGTGCATACGATATTAATACACAAAACACCCTTCAGCCGATCGTGTGTTTATATACAGCACATACAGCGTGTGCGATAAGTAAATCACTCAACATCACGGCCATTTTTTTAGGATTAGCGAGCGCTGTACCGGTATGTTGTAAACAACTTGGTGGCAGTTTTAACAAAAGTTCAGGTAGTGTAGTCTCCATGGTGTCGAGTGTTTTGCCTATCATATACTCTTTACGTACTGTAACATAACATTGACTTGTGTTTACTAACATGGCGTACGATCTTGACAATAACATTTTATTTATGTGATATTTATGATTGGTAGTAAAACAAAATCTGTCTCTATTTTAATTATCTTTATGTGTATGGAGGTTTTATCAGATGTGACTATTTTAAAAGCAATACCAATAGCGAAGGCCATCTGTATCTTTAAAATTACTAGCTCGCCCGTGTCCCCAAATGAATACATATAATCACGTCACTACAAGTGCACATATCACCCATTTTATTTCTTATTCTAAGCACATGTATTTTCCGAGAAATCATAGTGTTACAGTGCTCTATAACAAATTCAACTTTTAACACAATGTTTTTGGTCCCAAATAAGAACAGACATATGCACGACATGGAACACAAGAAAAGCATAATCAGAAATGGTAACGCCCTCATGATCATATTATTAGCCATAAATATAAATTATAATATAAAATATATTGGTTACATGAATGCACCGCCTCAGAATTCCGTTAAAACAACGAATCCTTCAAATTATAAAAAAAAACTACGACTTATTACTGCAGGTTTCTCATTCACCACACCAGAAAGCTTCTAAATGCGGATCAAAAACCGGAGGCATTGTGCTCCCGCCAAGAGTACCTGGCCCAGCCATTGTTCATACCTAAACATCGAAAGCAATTAACGCGGTCATAATAGTTACATACTGCAACTATAAGACATCCAGCGAATACACACCCCACGAAAACCAGAAATGTGTTGTCCTGCGAGAAATCCCATCGATATAGCTCAATTTTACACGGCCAGATTAGCCTTCCAACAATATCCTAAAACAATAAAGCTTCTCAAATCATCGGCATAGTCAAAAGTCGCAAGACTTGTTCCGTGTTATGATGATGATGATGATGATGATTATGATATGATTGATAGAACAAACCACTTATGATGATCGTGTCGTTATTTGTTTAAAGTACGCATCAATTGACATATACGCACCCGTTCCCTAATTAAAATCAACATATTTCGTATTTTGGGGGACCTCCGCGAATTCGGGGACCTCCGCAAATTGACATCCGCAAATATCGACCTACTGCGAATTGTCACAACCGGAAAAACCCATTATCTATTTATAAAATGCCCAGCGAACCACAGCTTTCTAAAATATGTACCACAGTATACACCCGAGGGGCGTTAATAACATGTTGTATACAGGTATGCGTGGACACGTGATTGACCTATTAATGTCGTATCATGTATAACTTGTCGCCGCCCATGCACCTTTGATAACTTTGATAACAAATGGTTAGTAAAGTTAACAAAGGTGCATGTAGGGTCACATATAAATATGATGTAGTCGTGTCAATAAACAATGCACCCATATCTATAGTGTATGAATATAAAACTACCTTCACCAAACAAGGAAGTAAATAGTCCAAATCGACTGATAGACTTACGCTGTTTTTATTTTGTCAGTTGGGTTTTGAGAATAATTGGTCTATGATATTTTTCGTGCGCACCCTAAATACTTTGGTGAAATTTAAAATGACATCATTTTACCATGGATATTATGTAAATATTTCCGCCTTGTGAGTATAATAATTGTGTCCGGGGGAAAAAATCGGAGGACTATATAATTAAGCAATGACTTGCAGATTGATTGGAGTCATTGGAGTTTGACCGGCTGAGTAATTTTAAGCAAAGTTCGGTATTTCAGATTATGTGTGACGGAGTTATGTCCCTTTTTCGACTAGATATGTCGGTATTCACACGAACTTTGTTTAATTGCCGTAGGATGTGCCTGTCAAAACCAATGACCCCAATCGATCTGCCAGTCATTCCTTATAATCATATACCAGTACATGTTAATAGAACATTAATAATTTTAACAACTTTTCAAAACAATTATAAGCAACATTTTGTTCAATTTCCAACACAGTCTCCCAATAATAACACCCAAGGAGCTTGAAGTGACGTAGGCGTTTTCGATGTTCATTTAAGAAATAAATGTAGTGGGTGTGTGTTATTTGGGGGATACGACGCTGTAGTCGTAGGGGTTCTCACTAAATGTGCCCCCAACGACCACAGTGCCGTACCACCAATAACACACACACACCATTACAATCATTTCTTATATTTAAATAGACTTTTGATGATATATTCCCATAAAAAGCTGAGTGAATTCTCATTTATTTTCACAAAATTATGCTGAGAATTTGATATTACCACACGAAGAACATTAAGTCAGCCCAATGTAAGACTTAAGTGTAACACAAAGGGGCTATGTAAATATAAATAAATAACTGAAGTGTCGACCGGAATCGTAGAGGGTGTATGATTATTGATCTATAATCAGCTTGTCTGTGGGTTCGTTCGTGCGTACGTACGTGCGTCCGCCTGATTGTCTGGAAAATAGCTTCAAAAATATTAACTTTATAGTATTCCTGAAATTTTGTATGTACTATTGTTCGAATTTGGTAACATTTGTGAAGACGTTGTGCCGCTTTTTGTCCCCCGAACAAATATGGAGGACTCTTATAAATCTGCATGTACGCGTGTCCGTGCGTCCGAATTGTCCGGATTATAACTTCGACAATAATAATCATAATTCTATAGCATTTGGTGTGTATTTAATATTTGAGAACGCGCATCAATTTGGTTTTAATTTGGTAACGGTCAGATTATGTGGGACGGACTTATGTCCCTTTTTCGACTGGAAATCCCAATATGTTGGTTACCTGGGTGATAACTTGACCAATATGCAACCGAATTTCTTTATGTTTAAGAAATGGATGTTGCTTTGCTTGCGTTCCATAAAGTATGGATGCAAGTCGGTCTGACATTTTGTGTGGGACGTGAAACACATCAAAATGTCAGACCAACTTTCATTCATACTCTATGAAACGCAAGCAAATCAACATCCAATACTTATTTTACATTCCACCGAGTCAACTGCAGCATTTAGCGTCCATTTCCACAGTTATTCTCGCAGCTCGTTGCAAGTTGCGTCTAAACAATATGAAAGAAAGTAGTGGTCCACATGTGTGCGACGCCAAGTGACGTAATTTCAAGCAACAACGCGTCCTACATGAAGTTCCTGTTACACGGCGATAAAGCATGTGTGAGTGTACATATTTGGTAAATGATTCACATATGAATGTCACAGTTCGATGATGTTTGACGGAGTTACGCCACTTTTTCGACGTTAAAAATCAGAATGTTTATGATGTCCGCATTATATCTTGGACAAAATTCACAATAATATCTTGATATTTTGTATGTAAGCGATTCACATTTGAGAAGACGCAGGTCACGTTCGACCTTAATCACGGTCCGATGCTGTTTTATGAAGTTGTGCTGGGTTGTCCAACATTATTCAACACCATTTCATGTCATAAGACGCAGGTTTGAAAATTGTTCGATTCGGTGACTTTTGACAAAATCAAAGTTTGTACAATTTTGTTGTCATGCAGAATTTGACTTTTGTTATTTAAACAAAGTCAACTCTTCAACTCAGCCACTTTTTTCGGGGGGGGGGTGGGATCAGCGACCGTTTATTCATATAAAGTTACGACTCATAGTTTCTCACTCAGGGGACATATCGGGTGCTACCATACATACACCCGTGCTGTATATGCATCATGGTTCAACACAAAGACCAGGAGATGAGGGGCAGCGGACCGCTCTAAGTCTTAACGCGCTGGCTGGTACTGCGCAGTCTTGAGATTAGATGGCACACAATCTGGTCTCCGTTTTCATTGATAATATGTAATGAGCTATTTTAATATGTCCCGGATAAATGTTATCACGGGAAATGTAAATAATCATACTTCGATCAGTCTTATAATGACATGTGTCATACTAATATGTAATAATGAGCACTCTCTATGCAAAATGGCCCTTTAGTGGCACTCGGACATGGTATATTTGACACATCTGCAGGCATTTCAGATCAAATGTTTTCCGTCGGCGACATACATGTACACTCTTCACTGCACTATATTAACACAGTGGTATGTATGTGTTTTGTCCAACTGGGGCGATTAATTATGTTGAGTTGATTCATATAACTTATGTTCCTTGTTAACCGACATCAATGTTACATACCAAAAATTCATCTATGATACCAATTTTGGGTGAAACTTAACTGTTATCGAGCCTGTGTTTTGTTGTCTACTATTTTGATCCATTTTATGCACGCACTGGAATGACGTATTGTCAGAGAACTAATTAGAGTAGTTATATATTATCCTTCCAACCACCATTCGTGCGTGCGCCACAATATACGGCAAGGAATTATATACATTGTACATGCTAGTAGACCAGGGGTAACATGTGAACAAGCATGCCACTGAAGAAAAAACAGTTAGTCATTATGACTAACTTAGGTTAGTCAACTGTTTGTCCACAGGATGACTAACTTAGCTTAGTCATAATGACTAAAGCAAAAAAATAGTCTTAATGACTAGGATTATGTTAGTCATAACGACTAAGGAATGGTTAGTAAACACGACTAATTAGGCCATTAGACTACGATTGTTTGGCACCCAAATATCATGTTCCACGTTGTATTTATTATGACTGCAATGCGTTTTTATCTTAAAGGCACGGGCGGCGTTCGCTGTAGAAATATTCATATTTGTTCAAATCGCCATCAACAGAAGGAATATTAAAATATATATATATATATATATATATAGTTTTGTTCATATGCCAAACATAATCAGCGCGTAAATAGTATATTGTCGTCAAGACGTACGATCGTGTACGTAAACAAGAGCCTGCTCGTGTTACAAAAGTGTTGCTTCTGTTTACAAAACACAGCGCAATTCTATTGGTTAATCACACACAAATGATGATATAAACGCTCTTTATTATTTCCATATCAGGAAAACAGCAACAAATAACGCTCTTTATGTTTACCATATCCGGATCTAAACAAAAGCCATGTTCTGTAACGTGTTTTGCTTTTGTTTACATAACAAAGAAAAAAACATTTGACAATAACATACTATTTATGCCATATTTCTAATTGGTATAAGAACAAGGTCAGTCTATATTTTACTATTAGTTCTGTTTATGGCGGTTTTTGACGGTGAATATTTTAACAGCATACCCACCGCCAACGCCGCCCGTATCTTTAAGGGACATATATTGATAGTAGAAGGGTAGTTTAAGTATATATTCAACCAATTTCGATACCGGAAAACTTTAAAATGTGTATTTTGGAGCGCAAACCGCCAAAATTACCAGGATTGAGTCATAATTACTAACTATTGAGAGGTACATGTGCAACAATAGTTTGCTGTTAAACTCGTTATTTGTTTTCGCGATGATGGTGTCATGGAATAAGAACCGTTTATCTTAATAGTGTAGCATTTGATGTGGGAGTGATGTTTTGGTGAACAATAACAGATTTCAAAACTCTAAATCTGATCAAATTGGGCGTTGATGGGTGGGTTCATCGACTCAAATCTAATAATTTATACCACCGAAGCCGAAGAAATAGTAATTTAGGGGCGTTAAATCGGATTATGCATCTTTCAACAGTTACTAAGGAAAAGAGGTGTGTAACTAATAGTTACATATCTGTAATTTTGGATCTTAAAAAGACAATAATATTTTTTTCCAGATCTTTATTTATTGATTTATCATAAACAACGCCAAATGAAAAATGCCGTGTATGGCATGGGTTACTCCTAATAAGTAACACAATGACACAGTAAGGTTATCGCGCCCCACCACAATATATATAAACCATAATGTCTATGATTTGGGTAGAATGTTTGAAAAGTCACACAGCATATTGTGGTGTTTGTTTAAAGTACTGTAACAATGAAACCATTTGCGATTTGTGTTTAAAAGCATGTACCAACTTCTACGCCTTGTAATGGTGGTGGGAGGGGGGGGGGGCAATCGTCTACATGCATTGCTTAATCTAGTGCTATTCGATCCAAAAGCAATCGAACGTGGTTTCAACTTGAGGCATGACGATTGTTATATCAGCATTATTTTTAGGGCAAAGTTTTGCGTCAATGGCTGCAAATTTGTCTGGCAATAACTCATGCAAATCGTTGCACAAGCCCATGCGTCGCTCACATGCACAATCTAAGTGATAAACCTTAGAATGTATGTCTTCGGCCTAAGGAGTTTAGGTTAGGTATAGCGCAATTCGAAATTCGCATTGCAAAGTGCCAAAGTATATCCCTCTGTGGTGAATTGCATGATTAATTGCCAGGAAATTTTACCCGACATGCGAATCACGAATGCTCTTTGTTTCCTATACAGACTGCGCGTGAGTTGCGAACTATACATATATATCTAGAAGGATGGCAGCCAATATGGACCTGCCGACTATTCGCCAGAAATATCAGGATGATCGTGATGATCGGGATATGCTGCTGTACCTCATAGCTCAAATCGGTCTTAATTTTCCAAGAAACGTTACACTCAGACAGGCACAGGATATCATTGATGGGCATATATAGACAGGCAAACAATGAGCGAGACACGCCATCTATTGAATACGGTAAAGCATGTAGCCATAAATTATGTCCATATATATCCATTAAATTATATGAACATAATATTCATTGAATCGACATAAATGTACCTCTAAAGTTATAAAAGTTTCGATTTTATTTTCCAATTCATTGATGGTTAGAAATTTCATACCTGAGAAACAGGAGTTGGAAACTAATTGATACTGTTCAGATTATTTTATTTTGAAACCAGTGTTGAAACCAGTAAACACACGTAATTTAAATTATGTGGTTTTGACCCATGCAGAGTTTAATAATTTTGTTCTAATTAAATAGTAGACTCATAAAGGCGCCGTGAAAGTTGCATGCATGAACATTTCCCCATCATATGGGATGTTGAGATATTAGTTAGTAAATGATAATATGCTAACACTATGGTGTAAAAGGGAAATTTCGCAGATCTGGAAATGTGGTTTGTTCCCTTTGAACACCTTACTCGTATTTAAATTCGCGCAGTACTATTTTTCGAGCACCCGTCGGTGCGCGAATTTAAAACTGAGCAAAAAATAGTACGACTCCTAAGTTTACACCAACCACCGATAAACAAGAAGGCTATATGTTGATGAGTTACGTACATGTATATAGATTACGGAAGATTGGACCGAATATTAGGCTTGCAGGACTATCATTTTCCAGGGGGCAACCAACATCAAAACCATTACTGATATGTACATATATGATATAAGTATAGAGCAACAAATCATGGTATCAGCATTGCTGTTGAAATAAGAAATACACATTATTGCTGACTGAAGATGCACGAAAGCACGTCCCCCTATTCACAACGCTAGCACTACCTCGTGCACAAATATTCTGAGTTAATCGGGGGGGGGGGTCGGAAAAAAAATTCAGGCACGTATGGCATTTTTTCCCTTTCGATCATTTTTTGTACCCACCCACCGCCAAATTTTTTTCCGTTTTCGGCAGTTTTTTCCGACCATTTTTTTACACCCACCCCCCCTTTTAACACTAAAACAGAGATTTATGAATATATGTGCATACTATTTATCATGGATGTTAACATGAACATGTAAATAGGAATGAGTCATTTTGAGGTCATTCGGCCAAAAAAACATGGCTGCCAGCGGCCATCTTGGATTTCAAAATTTGCAACAAAATACAACAAGATAACTGCCTGCAGTCAGTTTACAGTTAGAATTACATTATTTCTCTCATTCAAAGTGGGTTTGAAGCCCAACTCATTGCCAAAACACTAAAAAACAAGCAGGATTTTTTTTTTTAGTTGCGGAAAAAATTGCTTGTTGGTGGCTTTGACCATCCACCCACCCCCCCCCCCGGGTTAATCATGTCAACACAACCCACATTTTTTTATACGCGATTGTGGTTTTGCTTCTTTCGAGTTCATTTCAATTATGTTTATAACTATTTCAATATAAGAACAATTATTTGGAAAGTATAAACAGCCCTCTTCACAAGACATAGATGATGCAGGTATGTTAAATTATACACAATGTAAAGCCACCGTGATGGTATTTAATATGCCCCTGTATCTTCAATAACGATTAAAATCTGAAACTTTCATGAAAACCAAGCAGTTTACAAAACTATTTTTGTCAGTTTTGAATTCGCGCAGCATGGTGCGCGAATTCAAAATGCGCGAATTCAAAACTGAGCGAAAAATAGTACTGCACGAATTTAAATACGAGTAAGGTATTCCAAGCCGAACAGTTCCGACAAGTTTGGCATTTGCTTTCGTGTGTCTGTAGTTTATACGTGCAGTTGGGCGATTTTCCGTAAATTGAACCCACTGCGCGCTCTTTCCTCCGTGAATAATACTGGCAATGTCGTGTATATTGACTATAGTTGCTGAAACGACGAAAAACCCCAATTACTGGAGGACCGTAAGTTAAGGTTTGCCCCCCCCCCCGTGTCCATTTCGTGAAGACAAATATCGACTATGCTAGTGATGTTGCTTAACATCTTGGCAGCAGAGAAAATTGTCAAATACAATCATGGGGGTCGCGACTAGGCGGACATATATATATGTCACCAAGATGGCCACCATCCAAATTTGATATCGCTCTACATTTGTGATACTATACTACATTTGTGATACTATACTATAACTATAAGGCTTCCCCTTGACTGAAAAATTGGCCATCATAAACCAAGATGACCGTCAAAATGGCGACCGAAATTCGGAAAAATGATGATTTTCCACAAATCGAACTAAATTAAATATCCGCAGAGCCAAGCAGTGAGGACGCTATACGCCCCGTTTGAGAAATACAGTGACCAGAAACGAAGATTCAGAGACCTGTTCAGTCGATGTGTTCTCCTGCTTGAGAGGACCAATGTTGATGACGTAAATAATGGCGTCAATGTGAACGACGACGAGAAAATCCGAATGCTAATGGAGACGCCGATCGAGCAGCTGAGACGAACATTTCAGCCGAGAATTGACGAGTTCACCCGATTAATAATCGAGTCGGAGACAGAAATATACAAACAAAAGGACGAACGACTCAAATGTTTGAACTCGAGAGAGTTCAGAGTTCTATTAACAGGTGCGTCAATCAGTCATAATCATCGAGTGCATGGCTATATATAGAGGGCACGGGGGCTTGTATACAGAATAAAGTAACAACATTACAAAGCTCAGTTGGTCATTAATATGTATATGTAGTTAGATAGTACTGACATTATAGACCAATGAAACACGAAATATACCGACTTTCAGTCTATAATATGTCCCTTTCATGACGGGAGCTTCGCTGTCGCAACATTAAAGACCCCGTGCCAAATGCATTCTCTAATATATGCGAGTCGACCATAGGTTTTTTTAAATCAATTTTTCTTACATTCTTTAACAATTTATATATTTTTTTCTTACATTCTATAACAAATTTTTATAATTTTTTCTTACATTCTTTGACAATTTTTATCATGTTTCATCATTATTTCTTACATTCATAAACAATTTTGTATTATTACTTTTATTATTCTTACACTACATTATAAAAAATAATATAATTTGTGTTAGGCCATAGCATTCTCTTATATATGCGTGACGACCTATGGTCGACTCGCATATATAAGACAATGCATTGGCACAATTTAAGGCTTTCACAAACATTCTGGGAGCTCCGGTCATGAAAGGGATATATGCCTGCTATGAACAATACAAAAATATCGAACCATGGAATCGATCTACACGCTTTATATAATCTGCATGAACTTTGCGAAGTCATTACAATTGCCCATGCAGCTGTTTTCGATTTTCGCTCAGGAGTGTGACAAACGCTCTTTGTTATGCTCTGTCCTATGTTTCTACTTTTCTGATTGGCCTAGGGCGCGTCACATGGTCGGCACTCTAAATCTCGTTGAGTAATATTTTACTCAACAAGTACTCAACAGCTGCTCAGTTATGGATTATTTGTGGTGTCCATGAAATTAGATACCCGGCCTCAAAATGTTTACACTTTATTGAGGTGGTGAACTTATGAAGTTGCGACATACCTATCGGCCATCTCCTCCCATCCAACAGTTGCATTCCAAAAATAACGTTGAAACGTAGATTAAACATCCCGAAATGACTACAATTATATAGGCAAAGTATTTATATAGAGTTATTGTTCCGAGAAGTTTTAATCAACGTGCTGATTAAATCCGCGAATCAGATATCCTGGTTTGTCATTATTGAGTACTCGTTACTCATCCGCTGAATACAAACCGCTCAACAAATTATCACTCAACGTGTTGAGTAGAGATTTTACTCAACAAGATTTTCAGTGGGTAGAAACTCGAAAGATGTCGAGGATCGTAGCCCTTTGTTTTTAAACCACAACCTTTCGTAGCAATCCCGAACTGTGGTGGTTCACTAATTTTTATAATTATTGTTTTTAATTTACAAGTAAACTGCGGTGTGCATGAATGCCATCAGGACTGACATAAATACGTAAGAATGATGTATAAGGTTCCAACTTGGGCCGGTTCATATCAACACATACAGCGAATAGGTTCACAATAGCATTAACCCTTTACCCAACAGAACAGAACGGCCATGTGCCAATGCTTTCTCTTATATATGCGAGTCGACCATAGGTCGCCTCGCATATATAAGAGAATGCATTGGCTTTTCACATTAAAAATGATAAAATTGTCAAAGAATGTAGAAAAATATTATAAAAATTGTTAAAAAATGTAAGAAAAAATTATAAAATTGTTAAAGAATGTAAGAAAAAATGGTAAAAAGTGTTAAAAAATAAGTTTTTTAGGCCAATGCATTCTCTGTTATTTGCGAGGCGACCTATGGTCGACTCGCATATATAAGAGAATGCATTGGCACAGGGCATAACTGTAACCATCACAATGTGGTCAATGAACCGGTTCCAATGATATCCATATTTGTATGGTGTTATTGAGACAGACCGAAGATATTTTAGGCCGTTGAAGCTTTATTTGGGCGTTTTTGGCCGTTTTGTTGGGTAAAGGGTTAAGATTTCTTTACTAAATGGATTCTCCCACCTATTTATAAAGGTATAAATTTAATATACATGCATGTATACACACGTCGCAAGTATTCCCTTATATGCATGGTAGAACAGTCTGTTTTTAATTTCTTATCCCTAATCAAAACATGTTAGTTTCATATTGTTAAAGTGATGTGAAACACTCCGGTATGGTGATCATATAGAAATGGAGAATACTCTTGTTCAAAGTAGTAATTTTTAAAAACAGTATATCCAAATGTACAACACACACCGTCATTATTATATAATAATTAAATGCAATGACTCTCGATGGGGAAATCGTTTTCGTTAGTTTATCGCCGATAGATGCGTCCTGAATCGAGTAGTAAATATCTACAATTGAGCGTAGTTCTGACGATGTTTTCTATGGAGTGGTACGGTCGATTTGCTTGAGATTTTCGGCGATGTTAGTAGAATGCTAAATTCCCCATGTTGTTATAGCGCCTGAATACTCTTATCAATTTCACGCACCCGAACAAGTACATAATATGTCGTTAACTTTCTTGAAATTGACTCACCTGTATACCAATTTCAAACGAAATCGGACATTTCGTCGTATTGATACACTACTTCAAAAATGATTTACTCCTTTTACGTCGACCCGAGTTCTATATTTAACCAGCAAAATTATAGGAAATTAATAGTCACTACCACGATTGTGTCAATGGATCCAAAACATGAATGCTTGATTTTTCAAAAGCAAGGATTCAAATACGAATCGAACGCGCGGATTAATGCACGGGCGCTTGACAATATAGGCCTATATCATTGGCGCAAGTGTCCAGACCTTTGCTTATAAAAACAAAACAGGCAGTTGTCAACTTGTCACCTTCGATTTCGTAATAGACGGATATTTTTCGCCGCTATCGACCTGGAATGTCAGCATCCTATATATATAGAGCCACCATTCCCAGTCGGACACTGTGTGTTCGCATTATTCATATATACGGCGCATGGTCTCTCCAATATACGGCGCATTTGTCATAAGCATCCACATGATTGGCATAAATATGTGCTTGTTGTGCAGCTAATATGCCAATCAAATGATAGACTTATCCAATGCA